>CM077567.1:750215-3150215 GCA_039657325.1 Stephania cephalantha | reverse complement strand
GGCCATGAGCTTCTGCTTCTCTCAAGGGGGGGAGTACAGTGGGAGCACCCTGAGTGTCATGGGCAGAAACTCTGCAATGCACCCTGTTAGGGAGATGCCCATCGTGGGCGGTACTGGCATGTTTCAGCTCGCTCGTGGAGTTGCGGTTGCGAAGACCTACTGGCTCAATGTCACCGGTGGAGACGCTATAGTCGAGTACAATGTCACTGCTATTCACTATGAATCTGGACGTACTCATCTTGTAGCTAAGCTTTAGCTCAGATGAAGACCATGGGAACTGCAAGGCACTCTTGATGAATTCTACAACTATTACTGCTATTCTATTAATTTCTGCAGTAAATTTTCCTCTAAACCTTTCACTTACCAGTTACCAAATTAACAAACGCCACTAATTTATTTACGTTACAACATCAGACGACGTTGAAGATTTGTAGAACGAAAATTCTCTCATCGATTAAATAAGACTTTATAAAGAAGTATATAAGTGATTATCTCATTCTTAATAGTAGGGAGGACTTTTGAGTTAAAACCCCACACATAAGAATTAAAGCAGCAACAATCTTTGTGAAATTAATTATGAGTTTGTTGGGCAATCTAATTGAGCAATAATTTTCCTCAAAAGCCTAATTCACTCACCACAACACTACTGTTTTATACGTTAATTACCAAATTAAAACTAAATGAATCTAGGAGCTTTAATTTTTGTGTATATAACTATATATATAGGGTACTACTACCATACGAACCAAATATATACCAATGTCATGGGTACATTATTTACAACCATTGGATTCTAATCCAACACAATAATCGAAACGTCATAAATGCACAAATCATTTAATGCACAACACATTTTGAGGGGTTTCCATGGCATGGGTGTATATATATATATACACATGGGTACTACTACCATGGGAATCAAATATATACCCATGTCGTGGGTACATTATTTACAACAATTGGATTCTAATCCAATACATTAATCGAGGTGTCATAAATGCACAACACATTTGAGAGGGTTCAATGGCATGGGTATATATTTGAGCTCCATTGTAGAATATCCCTATATATATATATATATATATATATATGTGTGCTTCTACAATGGAATCCAATTACATATCATTTATTGCGCATTTAATGTGTTTTACATTGAATGCACTACATCAATCACCATTAGATTGAAATCATATAGTAATCCAATTGTGAGATATGTAATACCATGACATGGGTATATATTTGAACTATATATATATATATATATTTCTACTACTATATTAAAAGAGCGAATATGGACCGTGAGGAAATACCATTTCTACCCTTTTGCTCAAGTTTCTGTTTTCAACTTGTCTATCGATTTCTCCCGAAGTCCCAATTTGAATCTCTTTTGGACTTTACATGATATCTTCTAGATTATTTTTTGTGGTACATCTTTTCTAGCTGATTGTTCATCTATCCGGATGCTCTTATTTGAAGAATTTTGAGAATCAACTCGGTCTCCAGTCTATCTTCCAACTCGTTCTCAATTTCTTCTTCTCCGTTTTATCCCGCGCAGGACTCTTGTTTTATTTCATGCAGGACTCTTCATTATCTCCTTCTTCTATAAATTGCTCTGCTATCTATCTCCCTCTCTCTCATACACAAAAAGCCATGAGCTTGGAATTCAGGGGTGGAGTGTACAATGGGAGCACTCTTAGTGTTGTGTGGTTCAACTTTGTGACGCGCCCTCCCCCTAAGAGAGGTGCCCATTGTGGGCGGGACTGGCATGTTGAGGTTCGCTCGCGGAGTTGCCCTGCTCAAGACCTACATGTACAATGCCACTAGTGGGAATGCCATTGTGGAGTACAACGTTACTGCAATTCTCTACGTATCGATTGTTATACAATTTCTTGATCATGTGTGGTGGTCGAGGCCTTATTTATTTATTGGGCTATTATAAGTCACTTCAGCTCTGACGGTATCTTAATTTTTGCAAGTTAGTTGGTCCAACCCAAGTTTTAAGAGGGAGTACTGGAGGATCTAAATTAATTTATGTCCTATTTTACTCTTTGTAACTTTACATTGAACCTATATAAAATTTATATATACCTCGTTGCTTGATATTATTAAGTTCGAAACCACTTGGCTTCTCTTGTGATCTCTCTCTTATTAGAATAGAAACTCGGCAATGCGCCCTATTAGGTGTTGAAGTATATAATATCACATCGGAAATTAATATAATAAGAGTTGGTGTGGTATATGACTCATATGAGTGGAGTAGACTAGATCTAACACAAGTCAATTAGTTTTGTACAAAATAGTCTCCAACTCCATTTCTATGCCAACACGTGCGTGTGTGGCCCAACACTCTCCAGACCCATGGATTTCTAGATTAGGGAGATGCCCATCTGGGCAGAACAATCGATGCACGATTCATTTGCTAATTACTATTTATGCTTGAAATTCTAGATGTTTTTTTAAGAAGTTTTAGATTTTTTTATTTTTTTTATTTTTTGTAGGAAGTTTAAGATGTTTTTGGTTTTTATTGCAAGGTGCCCTTCAAAATAAAGTTTTAAAAAGTCTTTAAGAGTTGCTGAGCAGCCTTCATCTAGATAGAGTGGACAAAAGACTGTTGGAAGGTAATCAAAACTAAAAGAAATCACATAATTACCATAGCAGCATTGGTGACACTATGAGACATTTGGCTTGAGAGGACCAAGAACATATATTATTGAATATTCGTGATTGATTTAATTAAGAAATCAAATATGAATAGCTTCTATTTTTATTTAATTCATTATCATGTTTATTATAATAATAAAATAAGTAAGATCTAGATATATTATTTTATTTATTTATAATATATCCTTGATGCTTTGATCAATATTCAAAATTTTCATATATGCACAAGGAGAGTTCGATTCAAGTACTACCAAACTCTACTAGATTATTCGCATCAAGATGGCTAGCGATTGGTTTTAACTTGGGCGATGGATTGCTAAGTAAGTCTAAATTTGGATGGAGCAAGGAGAATTGAGGTTCATTTTCGATAAGTTTACTTTATAACTAATAAAGAAAAACTTAAAACAGCAGTAAATCCATGCCTTTGTTGTTGGGCATTCTAATTCTACAGTTTTTTTTTTTTTTTTTTTTTTTTTTTTTTTTTTTTTTTTCCCAAAAAAGCACCACTCACCACAACACTAATGATTTACGTTACCACATAAGACCCAAATCAAACATTTTTATGTGTATAAAAGGAGTACTTGCCTCACAAAGAAAAAACAAGAAATAGAGAAAGATGGGAAAGTTCGCTCTGCTTCAATTGCTGCTAACATTCTTTGTTGTGGCACTAGTACTAGTAGTGGCCGAAACAGATAAAAAATGCGACTTCTTCAAACACAATGAGCTTAGCCCAGAAAAGCTAACCCAAGCCCCATCGAGCGCCAATTCTACCACAGGTTTGTTAGCCAGGCCACACAAGGCGCTCATTTGGTCATAGCCTTCTGTGCATCTTTTTCTAGTTAAACTAGTGTTATAATAGTATTTACTCTTTTTGTTGTATTAACTAGTACTCGTGGAACTAAACATTTTATTTTGAAAATGTATTTGCAAGATTGAAAATGTATTTGCAAGATTTTGGTACGGCGGATATGGTAGATGCCCCTCTAAGAGAAGGTCCCAAGCCCACATCGAAACAAGTGGGTCGAGCCCAGGGGATCTATGGGTTCGCAACCCAACAAGAGTTGGGAATGACCGTGGCCCTGAGCTTTGGATTCACTGATGGTGTGTACAATGGGAGAAGTCTAACTGTGGTGGGGTCGAACCATCCGATGCGCCTTGTGGGGGAGGTTCCTGTCGTGGGTGGGACTAGTACTGTGTTTGGGTTCATCGCTCGCGGAGTTGCCGTGCTCAAGACCTATGCGTTCAATACTAGTTTGAATGCCATTGTGGAGTACAATGTTACTGTGGTGCACTATAGTCCGAAAGAGAAGTGCTAGAATAACAACAATATGTCACACCATAAGGTTCATTGACTCACAAGAGTCATCTATATGTGCATCGAGATGTGTATATATACAAATCTCGATGCATAACACGCGAGTTAAAATCACATATATAAAGAGCTCGTGAGAATCAATGTGTTTTGTGGTTTGACAATATTGTTGTTGTCATTCCAATATTTTTCTTTTCTAATTGAAAAGTACTAGAATGTATGACAACAACAATATTGTCACATTGCAAAACACATTAACTTACATGAGCTGTTCATATGATCTCGACTTGCGTATTATACATTAAATTGTGTATATGTTCACATCTCGAGACGTGCATAAACGGCTCTTGTAAACTAATATGTCTTGACATGTTATTATTTAGCACTTCTCATTAATTATTGACTAATTTACCAACCTTCTATGGGTTTACTCTAGAGAATCACTGTAAAAAAAAAGTTACTTGGATTTATCCCTATCTTTGGGCTTTAATATTTGGACGTTCTTTTTTCAGTCCATCCTTACTTTAATTTCTTTTATCCCTACTTAAATTTCACTAATTTAAAAAAATTACTCGAGCAACCCAATCTCACAACTCTGAAAAACCAAAAAACAAAAGTTACTTAAATAACGCACTTTAGACACTAATTCAATCGTAATCATGAGATGTATGCAATATGAGTGAAGTGTATCATAAAACAATCAACTGGTCAGTGTTCAAAATAGGTTACATAAACTTTTTTCAATAAAAAAAAAAAGAACGATTTGGTGACTCATTTTTAGGCACCAAATAACTCTCGATTGTTAGTGGGAAAAATTACAAATGTACTGTCAAAATTAATATAAATGAGTAAAATAAGTTAAGTTTTTTTTGTATTCCAAAAGTAAGATAAAACGCATTTTAAAAATGCGTCATTAGTTGAAAAAAAATTAGTTCGTTCAAAATACATGAATGGTGCATTTTCAAAATGCGTCATTCGTGTATTGTTGAACAATCCACGTGGCGCCCACGTGGATGTTCCATAACATGAATGGCGCAATTTAGAAATGCGTCATTCATGTTTTCTGAACACGGGCGCCACGTGGAGTGTTCCACGTGGGCGTCATGTGGATACCAAAATAATGTGGGATTGTCCATCACGAGATACGTGCGTGTCGTTTGCGAGAGTTATCCACCTCGAGATACGTACGTGTTGTTTGCATGGTTTACTTCGATTGCACGAAATTAAAAAGGTTGCCCACTTCGAAATACGTGCATGAACTTTGCACGATTTTGTCCACCTCAAGATACGTACGCGACGTTTGCATGGATTGCACGAAGTTGCATGAGTTGCACATCTTACGATATATGTGTCACGGTTGCATGAATTGCACGAGGTTGTATGAATCGACCACCTTGACATACACGCGTGTCATTTGTATGACTTCTCCACCGCGAGATACATGTGGCGTTTACATGAGTTGTCCACGTCCATATACGTGCGTTTCATTTACATCAGTTGTCTACCTCGAGATACGTGCGTGATGCAAGTTGTCCATCTCAAGATACATACGTGATGCGGCTTGTCCATCTCGATACGTACATAACGTTTGCATGAGTTCATCACTTCGAGTTGAACAAAATACTCCTTTTGAGGAGTAAAATAAAAGTTGTGTATTTTGTATAGAGGATACTTTTTCAAAAAGTGTCATTCATTTTGTAGAAATGACTTCTTTTCAAAAAGAGTCATTCACTTCACCTCATCAACACACATCGTCATATGAAACCACATTATCACCAATGACTCCTTTTCAAAAGGAGACGGACCTTAATTTTATAAATTAAAAGTAACCAACCTTATTTTTGAAATAAAAAATTATTTCCACCTTAGTTTTTGAAAAACCACCACTGAGTGTACATTAAGTAATGCATCAATATTTGTGCTTTTTGACTCCATCAAGACTTAGAAGTAACTTCTTTATTTTTAAGAGAAAATCAAAGTGAATCCCTCTTTATTTTCCTTTTGATTAGTTTAGTTTTTATTGGGCACACCATTTTAGGTCGTGAGGCACAGTGAGTAATCACTAATCACGATCAAGCACATTGCTTAAGTTCACCTTGACAGAATTTCTTCCTAAACCCCGCGACAAGGCACGTCAATTCACACATATAAAACAAGTGAAACCCTCTCACTTGTGATCCACAAAACACAGATATGGCAAAGCTCGCTCTGCTTCAATTGCTCCCAATCTTTCTCACAGTACAAGTAGTACTAGTACTTGCTGAAGCAGAACACAGTGAGCACTCGAACCACAATGGGCTCGGCCCCGAGAGGCTAACCCGTCTCCACTTCTTCTTCCACGACTTTGTGAGTGGGAAGAACCCCAGCGCCATAAGAGTAGCATCGGCCCCAACAACCGACCACTCGCCCTCCCTGTTCGGTCTAGTCATGATGGCTGATGACCCCTTGACCCAAGGCCCCGAGCCCACATCGAAACCAGTGGGTCGAGCCCACGGGATCTATGGCTCCGCGAGCAAGGAAGAGTTGGGCCTAATCATGGCCATGAGTTACTGCTTCACTGATGGTGTGTACAATGGGAGCACTCTTAGTGTTATGGGCCTCAACTCTGCGGCGCACCCTGTTAGGGAGATGCCCATTGTGGGTGGGACTGGCGTGTTCAGGTTCGCACGCGGAGTTGCGGTGGCTAAGACTTACTGGCTCAATTTAACTAGTGGGGATGCTATTGTAGAGTACAATGTTACTGTGATTCACCATTAGTATGTCATGTCAATCTTCTATGTTTTGCTCTACTTAATGTGTTACTAATAGTTACTACTCTTTAAGTTATAGCAATATGTCTTCTACGTTTTTACTTAGCCAAAAAAAACATGCAGCACAAGAAAAAAAAAAAAAAAAAAAAAAACACAAACAGAAAGTGTAAAAAGAGAGTGATAAATAGGGATCAGATGGTTACAATGAGAGTGCCCTTATTGTCGTAACAAGAGTTGGGGCGGACACCCATCTCGCATTGTATTGCGAGTTTTGACCACTCATCACATCCCGTTTCACCTAGAAGGATCTGAGCTGGACTGGAGGCCGACATGGGAATTTATAGAATCGCAACTTAGACTTCCACTTCTATGCTCACCGATGTGGGACAAACGGCTGATCCTCAATGCATTAGCATCCCTCCTTGTTGTAACTAAATCATTCTAAAAGGATATTCGGAGCTCAAAACCTTGTTTGGGTACTAGTAGCAAGTGAATTGAAGCAGTAGCTCCAATGATCCGTAATGGTTTTTAGACCATCTTTAGGAAGCACAATATTCCAAGTCATATGGCAGAATCATGAAGTGATGAGTTTTGACTTGGAGAATGGTAAATGAAGAAATCATGTGGTTTCCACCATGTAGTCTAGACAACTCATAGAGAAATTATCAATACTAATAATATCATTCTTTGATCAACAACTGCTTTTGTTGATGAGAACATGAGATCAAACTCAGAAACTAGAAATGAACAAGATAATTCAATTCAAATTCAGAGGAACAAGAAAGAGTTCTCCACCATTTACAACTGAAAAGCCTCCACGGTCTATTACAGCTTTATCTCTAGGCGCGCACGCCCTATTAACAGACCTCGGAGTCCAGCAAAGATGGAAGAGCTGACAACTGAACCTATCGCCGGTGAAAATCAGAAGAAAAGTATAGATAGAATGTTACTAAGCAATTGGTGGACTTCTACTTTGCTGAATTTCAAACAAACTCAGACCAAACATGGGTGCAACACTCAGTTTAAAGATAAAACTCAAGTAAAACCAAGTCACCAAATGCAAATATCTAAAGAACAACTACATTACATTTAGGGTGTAGAAAATACAGCACCTTCTGGTTTTACTCAGCGTTGGATGCAAGCTACGAATACAGGGCACTGTAAAGAAAACGAACTCCTTAATGCCGCAAAGCCAGTGTACTTGTAACTTTCTAATAGCTCTCCCCGTTCTCTTCTCCATTCATTATTTGATGACAATAAGTAAGTGCCTTTCTAGCTACTGGTAGGAAAGCAATCAAAGCTATCTGAAGCTGCTCCGTGCTATTGAAGCGGATACTGACTTGTCCTGAACCTCTATTGTTCACATTGGCGCGGCCAACCAAAGTCGTATGCCTTCCAATAGGGAACTGGGTCTGGATATTGCCTCCAACTGCAAGATCTCCATGCCAATCCATGACAGAAACTCCAAAAGTCGTTAACATGCGACCGAGCGGATAATCCTTATCTCTAAAGGTGGCCTCCAGACTACCACCGTATGCCATATCCCCACGACCAGTCATTGCGCCACCACTTAAAAGCAATCTGAACCATTTTTTAGCAACCAGTTTGTTTTCCAGTTTCGCTCCAGCTGACAAGGCATCACCAAGCATAGTAAGGGAAATACCTGCTGCAGTCTTATTGTGTCTATGGTTGAAAAATCTTGTCTCGCCGCGAAGAGTATACGCCATGTCTTTCCCAACATTCTGCATGTCAAAAGCTAGCGATGAGAATTTTCCTTCCCCGTACTTTATTGAACTGGCCAAGTCCATTTGGACATTGAACTCCTTTTTATCCTTGGTGGCCTGACCAGAGAAAGATACAGGTATCTTTTCTTTAACCACAAACATTCTTTCAACATTTATGCCCTCGTAGCCAACATCATGATCCCACCCTTGAGTTTCAAGAACAGGCCTTACGAGCCACTGGTTGGAAGTATCCAGGAACCTGTACCGGTGAGCGGGATTATCAGAGTCGAAAGAATTAGGCAACACAAAATCAGGCATCGCAACAGGTACAGATGCTGGACCACTATCTTCTTCTGCGTTCTCATTGTAGTCGCTAGGCACGTCCTTGGCCGATGAAGCACCCATCTTTTTCATCAGTTTCAGACGCTTTTTCTCCTCTTTCAGCTGCCTTTTCATGAAAAGCTTTTCACGATAGTCAAGTTCGTCGAAATACTCCTTCCTCTGAATTTTGCTCAACTTTGCTAGCTGGGCCCTTGTCAGGCGTTTGAAAGGCGGCAATTCATCATAGTCTACCTCATCTTCAGACCCAGACGAGTCATCTGAGTACACATCAAGATCATCATCATCACCATATTGCTCCCCTGGAAGTTTTACCGGAGGTCTTGACTGTAGAAGACCCGACAACAGTAACGGTAATGGGGGCACTCTGGGACGACTTGCAAAAGGCTTCCCCGCCGGAGTATCTTGCAACTTCAAAAGTGTGTTTGCTTCAACAAGTACTTTTGATGCAAAAGATAGTAACAACAGATGAGGCTTCCAAACTTGTCCATTTGGTAAGACCCTCTGCCCAGCCCTGTTTGTTCTACACGCGGAGTGATTCTCCACTAGTGACACAGGATTCATAAGCCGCATGTCTCCGGCAGCCTGACGGATCGCTTGCTGTACCACATGGGATCGCTGAGTGACAAACATCTCATAGCTTGATGCAGTACCATTCGGGCCTTCAGGTGGAGCAGAAGCAGCATGAGTCAAAACAACAATAGCATTGAACCAGATGGATGGTCCAAATATTTCGGTAATTGTACGCAGCAATTGCATGTCTCCAGAGTCCCTGCTTTGCATATCCAATCTATCAAGATATAGAATAATATCAGGAGGAGTCTTCTTTATGAATCGCTTAACAGAATGGAGGACCTTTTCATTGTAACGCTGGTCCGACCAGGATGGTAGAAGCCCAGGAGTATCAATCACCCGTACCTTGATCCCTTCAACTGTTCCCACCACATCCTGGACCTTCTTTGTGCCCATTTGAAATGCATCTGTACTGAACTTCATCTCATCAAATATTGAATTAATAGTCGCGCTTTTTCCAACTCCGGTCTTGCCAAGAACCATGATTGTACAAGAAAAATCAAGGGGTTCTTGCCCCACAGCCTCTAGCTGCTCAGCCATAAAATTTGCTCTGTCAAAGCTGAATGAATTACGGCTATTGCTTCCTCTTAGCTGCTCAGCTAGTCCTAGCCGGTAAAGTACTTGAGCCACAACAACATTGTGGGGAGTCTGACCGAGCCTACGAGCAAGACGCAAGAATTTCACCCGAATCATCTGGAGCTTTTCGCGCATTTCATCATTTTCTTGAGTCTCACCATTATTTGTGGCGTCTTCCACAACATGTGTTCTACGCTGGGCTGAACCAACATTAGCTCGAGGCTGTTGCGCAGCACGAGGAGCAGGTTCCAACAATGAAGCAGCGCCTCCAAGACCAGCAGGCCTACGTGGAGGAGGTTGAGCAGTATCTACAGAAACAGGAATTACTGCGTCCCTAGTAGACACTTGTCCAGCTGACGTCTCAATTGGCGCAGAACCCTGCGCAAGCCGATTTGGGGTTTCTTGTCCTTCGGACACTTGTGAATTCATATGATCAGCCGGCTTTTCTTTCACATTCTCATTTATATGAAGGGCATCAGACTTCTGCCCAAAGTTTCCTGCCTCACCAGCCTCATCAGCCTTGGAACTCTCGTAGCTCTTGGTGGAAGAAAGCTCCATAGAAGGACTAGGCGACTCTGAAGCTTTGGTCTCTTCATCAACAGTAGCACCCGAATGACTAATGCCATTTAGTTCTTCTGGAGCCTTAACCCCTCCAACAACGGTATCATCTGCATCAGTCGTGACAAATTTCTTTTCATCACTTTGGTTCTCCAGGTGTTGTATCTGTCCATTTGATTCTATTCCTTGGTAATGGTTAGTCTCATGTGAATCAACCTCACCGGCATTTAGGGTTTTAGAGCAAACAGAAGGAAGTTCTCTTGATTTCACCTCATCCATATCATCATATCTAGGTTTTTCTTCCATAGAATCAACAGGACTTTCACTACTGAGCTCTTTCGATTTCACCTCATCCAAGTCACCACTTTCAGGTTTTTCTTCTATAGAAGAATCAACAGGACTTTCACTACTGAGCTCTTTCGATTTCACCTCATCCAAGTCACCACTTTCGGGTTTTTCTTCGATAGAAGAATCAACAGAACTTTCACTAGTAAGCTCTTTTGATTTCACCACGTCCAAGTCACCCATTTCAGGTTTTTCTTCTATAGAAGAATCAACAGAACTTTCACTAGCAAGCTCGGTCGATTTCACCTCATCCGTATCACCACTTTCAACTTTTTCTTGCATAGAAGAATCAACAGAACTTTCACTAGTAAACTCTTTCGATTTCACCTCATCCGAATCACCACTTTCAGGTTTTTCTCCCATATCAACAGAACTTTCACTAGTCCCTTCAGTTTGAATTTCTCCGTCCACGCACGTGTCCACGCTCTCATGGAAGTTTTCATTTGTATCACTTTCCCCATGACCAACCACAGTACCATTAGATTGCACCGCCACAGAGTCGCCCACATTATCACTGCCATCAGCCACACCCTCCATCCCATCAACCTCACTATCATCCTCCTCATCCACCAATGCCTCTCCCTTCGCCTCCTCTTCCATATAAACCTGTCCTTCCCCATCATGTTCGCCCGAAAAGTTATTCTTGCCAACCTCTTCAAACGCGGCGATCTCATGAACTTCATCGCCACTTTGATCAGTCAACAAAGGATCAAATTGTCCAGTACTCACCCCATTTTCACCACTATTACCAAAATCCCCCTCAGTATCAGACCCTAGCCGATGTTCTTCCGGATGCAAGTCCTCCGGATCAGCCACAGCCTCCTCGAAAACATCGTCTCCCTCAGAACCCTTCGCCTCATGAAACACATGAACAACCTTATCCGACACACTTAACACAGAAACCCCACCATCCACAGTCCTGGTTTCGCCCTCCTCCGAAAGACGCCTGTCGACGACTCCCTCGACAGCGCCCTCCATCAACCCCCAATTCCTCTCTTCTCAAAAACCCTAGACCCACCTGAACCACAAACCACAAACCACAAACCACAAAACAACCCAACAATCTCAAAAACCCCCAAATTTCACACAATCCAACCTTAAACCCTACCTAACAAACAAGCCCTAATAACCAAAAACCCAATCTACATACATGAAACTCTACAATACTAATCATTCACATAAGACATTCGAATCAACGATGAAAGCAACGAAACACAGAAATGAAAATCTGGATATTGAAATGAAGGAATCGAAGTGACGAACCTTTTATGGGCGAGTGAGGAGGAGACGTTGAGCGGCGTTGCGTTGAAGGTGCGCGAGCGTTGGTTTTGATTTCTTCTCTCTTCGGCTGCTTCGTTGTGCCTTCTACTTGTACCAAATTTTATCTCACTTCTTACACTACCTTTGATGGCCGATTAGCTTTGGATAATACTTAATCCGACGGCTGTGGATTATTTGCCTTTTATTAAGCGTCGGGATGCAATTATGTCCCTCCTTAATTATTATTTGTGTTTATGTTATGTAATTAGAATAATATTGCGACAATATTTTCTGTTTATATGTCATTCCTTGACACCTTAAAAATAATTTTTTTCTTAATTAGGGTTTTAATACAAATTTAATACAACTAAGTTTAATGCCAAAAATACAAATTTAATACAACTAAGTTTACATACATAATCATTTATATATGATATGAGAATTTGATTTTTTTTTATTGAGAGATAATAAACTAAACAGGATTTAGTCAATATTACCCGCCATTACATTTATTATGAAGCGGTTGAGAGCTAGTGATATAATTATTTACTCGGACCTATTAGACATTACAGCTACCATGTATTTATTTTGAAAGATTAGAACTTCACCAAAAAATAAAATAAAATAGAAAAGTAGAAAAAGAACAGATGCAATGACAATCTAATTCAGTTGCCAATTGGATGGGGTATGTAGATTGAGATATTGTTTATGAAGACCATAAATTTAATTAATTTTGACATCGAGTTACATCACATGAGGAAAGTGGATGATAAGTGATCAAGTAGAAACAAATACTAAAATCACAACGACAGTGGCTCCAACTCCACGTACCCTAGCTTGGATGCCCCGAGTTCAAGTTAGGTTAGGACCCCACATTCTGGTTCCTTGAACTGACCCCATTCATGACGCTACCACACCTTCCCTAATTGCTCTTTTATTGAGAGAGAGTGAGATTGTCCTATTTGTATGACTTGTAATGAAGTTTGGGAACAATGCGTCACCTCTTCAGTGTTGGCATGCAAATGCAAACTCACCATATGTTTTTTTCTTTCTTTATTATGAGGACGCATTGATGTATTTGTACGTCAATGATCAATCTCTGCAAATTGACAGATCAATTGCTTGGGTGAGAGGCAAGTGAATTTGCAATGAATTATTGATAGAGTTCAAGTCAAAACTAATAAAAAGGAGCTCTAGGCATGATGGATCAAAAACCCTGTTGTACGCACCCCCACACTTCCATAAGGGCACCCCGGTTTTGAGCGCACCCCAAATTCAAATTTCAATTCACCCCACACTTCCATAAGGGCACCCCGGTTTTGAGCGCACCCCAATCCAAAACCCTGATCGAGATATCTATTTTAGGTTCAACGACTCCTAACCGAGACTTATCTTTTAGGTTCGATTTTGTCAAACTGAACCTCTTTGGTGAAACTTGGTTGACAATTGTCGACCTAAAGATTATGTGGGTTCCGATTGACTCTTCAATTAAAGGTTCAACAGACTCTTACTGAGTCTTTAATTAGATATTCAAACTTATAAGGTCGGGCCACTCGACAATGTCCTACAAATATCAAGAAGGGTGCACGTGGAAGGATGATAGCGAGTGCAAAAAAAGAGAGGAAAGAGTGGCGAGATGCACTAATCGCATTGAGAGGTTTTTTTTAAAGTTTGACTTTTTTTGCAGGGATGCTTTATGGAAGTGTGGAGTGCGTATAGCTGGGCTCTAAATCAACTTACCACAACGGAAAAGCAAAGTTTGATAGAGATACTTTTAGGAGTCTCAAACCATTTATAATTGAGAAACACTATAACCAAATCTTCTTTGGTCAAGCAAGCGAACTTTCGATCTCTTACCCCAAAAAAATACACCAGATTAATGAGCCATCCACATAATTAATTGATATATTGAGGTTGAGACTTTTAATTAAGGATCAAACTTCAAAAAGAAACTATAATGTAGGAAAAAAGGACTCCGTTTCCGTAGCCAGCACGGACATGTCAAACGCTTGTCGTTGTCCAAAAAAAAAAAATCAATGAGAAAGTGAACCTCGAGTGTGTTTGTCGTGTATCCCGATGCAGGAATCAAAAGTCGTGAGAGCATCGATGAGAAAGTAGTTTCGAGGGTTTTTGGAACGTTGAGCCTGCCTGAATCAACGATTCAAAGAGGGGACTTTTCATTGGAGTGGTTTCTAGGGTTTCCATATTTCGAAAGGAATTGAATTCGGTCGGTGAGAGGATGGCGGTGAAGATGGTGAGTTACAATGTGAATGGGCTCAGACAGCGCATCTCCCAACACGGATCTCTCCTCAAACTCCTCAACTCTCTCCAATCCGATATCATCTGCTTTCAGGTGCCCTAATTTCACATCCATTCACCTTCTTCAATTCATTTCCATGTGCTTTGCGCATCGATGCTCCTCATTGACTAACCACACCACATTGAACAGCTAATTCAACATCTCCTTAAATTTGCGAAAAAAAAAATGCTCTAATTTCAATGAAATTGGTATTTTTGAAAGAATCATTACTTTATTGATTGTTTGATGGGGAAAAATTGGGGCTTTAACTCTTCATGACGTTAGAGGGCTTGTTTGCCTGTCAAAATGGAATCTTTCTCACTAACAGTGTTAATATTGTATCAAATTATGCTATTATTGATGGTCTTTGAATTCATTATTCACTAGTAAATGTGGAGCTAGAAATCAATCTAAGCTTATGGGTGCGACTTATAAGCGTTGCCTATGGTTTTGCGGTTGTTTCCATTGCCTTTCGGGGTTAGGGGACTTGGCGATTTTCCATGGTAGTATATGGAATTGACACAATACGGGAAAGAGCTAGGTAGTTTAGTGAGACTGTCCTGTGCAAAAAAATCTGATACGATCCCACGTAGAGTCATGTATAGAGTTAGGTAGTGGGGAGCATCATAAATAGGGGTAGAGAGTCCATGTGAGGGCATTCAGTACGTTTGTCTTGGTTTAGAAACTCATTTGAGTTCTTGGAGAGTTCAGCCTCTTGAATGTTGTGGGATTGCTTGTACTGTGGTTCAGTTCAGCAATAGATCTTTTCTTCTTCACAATTTTGTTGTTTTTATCTCTTCTTTGTTACTCAACTCAACAAAGGTTGAGGGTTCTATCATTGGTATCAGAGCATAATTCAAAGATGGAAGCTCGAATGGATCGAATTGAAAAGGGGCTGAAGAGGATTTCAGCCATCGAGGTGTCAATTGGGGAACTCAAATCTGAAGTGAGGATGATGTTAGAGGCTTGGCTCAGAGATTTGACAAACTCCTCCTTCATTACGGGATCGCGTCAACCAACACAGAAGACATGAAAGCACCAAATATGCCAGATCCAGTGCCATCTGAGTTACTTTTGATCATTGGTGATCCAGATCCGACACCTTTTTCCCTCGTGCAACACCTTTTTCAGTTTTCTCCAACGAAGATCCAACTTCATCTTGTTGAATCGAATGTTGAGAAGGTCTCCACTGCCAGATTTGGTTTCCTCAGAGGTGATTCAGGCAGATCTGCACTTCGGGGTCATCGATTGGAATTTTTGTAACGTACTCGGCGTGGATGTGCGGTCTCGCAAAAAGCGCACAGAGCAATGGAGTCATGACGCAGAGCGTTTGCTAATCCCATCTTGGTGGATTCACGCTCCACCAATTCCACCAGATCCACTCACACAAACCACGGGCATTCACCAGATCCGACTCCATCTCGTTGAATCGGATGTCCAGAAGGTCTCAACAAGGCCAAATCTAACATCATCACACCATAGTATCGCAGATGTGAACTCTCGAGGAAAATCATTGTTAGGTTTGCGTGATCTCCCTTCGCTTGGGAAAGCTCACTTCACGTTGGCACCACCTCCATGGCCACCGCCCCCATCTCATCTATCGGTGTTCTTCATTCTCGATTTGGCGGACCACTTTTTTCATCGAGTTATTTCTTCATCTTGCTCAACTCGTCGAATCTCTACTGGGTCGTTCAATTTGGGGAAGAATCAAAAGATGGGCATTCCTGTTCGTTGCACATATCGAATAAATTTGAAGTCAATGCACTAATGTGACTACATGGGAATAGTGGTTCATACAAAGGTGTACCAAGATGTTCGAAACGGGACTAAATTTTGCATTAGTGGCAGCTAGTTCAGTTACATATATGTTTGGGTGCTTCCCATTTGACAATCGTGACGATGGCTTCAGTAGTCACTGACCATCAATTCGACCCAGCAAAGCATTGGGTATTCGTAGCTATGCTCACACTAGTCTATGTCGAGTTCTTCTTGGGGAAGGTGATTGAGTATGTTGTCCCTGATCTTATAATTACTCTTCCTCTTTATTCTTGGGCTTTAACTGATTTGATTGGTATCACCACTATATTGGATTCTATCCATTCCATATCATCTGAATTTGGGTTGCGCGCTCGGAGTCTCATTCTTTCCACCAACCATCATATGGTGCCCTTGTTCAAGTTTGTAACTAGCAGATTGTCTCACTCTGCCCTTCACGTGTTTGAAGAAATGTTTGTTGACCTGGAGCATTGAGTTTGCCTATTCTACGTAGTCTCTTGCTCTCCGGTTGTTTATGTGTGGAGCATTGAGCTTGGAGTTTCATTTGGTCATAACTTTATACTTTCAGACCAATGTAACTATCTCTATGGATTTGTTGTACATCCGAGTGATGAATGGTATATGTTGCGACTTGGATGCACGATTCATATGGCTCCTAGCATGGTATCCTCTCCAATACACACTCTCTGGACATTGGTTTCCACATGTTTTTGTCAACCTTCGCAGGGAGCATCAAGTGTACGATGCCATGGCATTCACGGATATTGGGTCGAGGACTTCTTTCGTTGTGACCTTGCGTCCTTACATCATTGGGTCCATGCTCCTCATGTTACTATTTCTTTTCTTTCCACCTTGAGGACAAGGTGGATGTTTATGGGGGGAGTAATGATACGATCCCACGTAGAGTCATTTATAGAGTTAGTTAGTGGGGAGCATTATAAATAGGGGTAGAGAGTCCATGTGAGGGCATTCAGTACATTTGTCTTGGTTTAGAAACTCATTTGAGTTCTTGGAGAGTTCAGCCTCTTGAATGCTGTGGGATTGCTTGTAATGTGGTTCAAGTTCAGCAATAGATCTTTTCTTCTTCACAATTTTGTTGTTTTCATCTCTTCTTTGTTAACTCAACTCAACAAAGGTTGAGGGTTCTATCAAAATCATGGTGAGAAGCACATGGGCTTAGATTCGAAAGCTTTTAGACATGCGTGAGACTGTTATGTGCAATGCCTACTTTAAGAAGCAAAAGAACAATCTGAAAAAACAATCTGAAAAACATGAGTCCAAGTAGATTTATTGAAAAAAAAAAACCTGAAAAAAAAACATTGACATCTAGTCATGTATAAGACTATAAGTAATGTAGTAAGGAATGACATGAACTACTTGTCTTAAGTAATGATAAGGGCGGAGATTGGACATCGTTGTAATTATATCCATTTTACTCACAGTAGTAGTTGAAAATTGAAATGGAGATTAGTAGATGATAGCAGTTTGAGAAAGAAAACTAATATTATATTTGGTTCAATTTATTCTGATCTCTGTATTTCTTCTTACTCCAAAAAACTTTTCTGAATCAGGAAACAAAGTTGTCAAAGGAGGAAATAACTGCAGATTTGATTATGGCCGAGGGGTATGAATCATTTTTTTCATGCACTTGTACTTCTGGCAAGGGACGTACTGGTTATTCTGGTAAGCTATTTATATGCCCACTATGTCTTAGAGATCTTTTTCAGAATATGGATGCATGGTGACCTTTCTTTACTATATAAATCTCAAAGTCATTTTGCAGGAGTTGCCACATTTTGCCGTGTAAAGTCAGCATTTTCTAGCAATGAAGTGGCTTTACCAGTTGCAGCGGAAGAAGGCTTTACTGGACTTCTTGAAACAACTACATCGAGAAAGGATTGCTTGCCTGAGATACCTACAGAATTGATGGGGTTAGAAGGAATAACTGGTGAAGACCTTCTGAAAGTTGACAGTGAAGGACGTTGTATCATCACAGATCATGGGCATTTTGGTAATTTGAGAACAGTAGTATAGTTGTCGTCTCTTTCACCTGTTTTCATTTTTGCTGCTGTGTTTTTGTTGAAATATAGTAACTAAAACTTACACCCGTTATTGAAATTTTCTGTAGTTCTCTTCAACATCTATGGTCCTCGAGCTGCACATGATGACATCGAACGGGTTGATTTTAAGCGTAAATTTTTCTGTGTATTACAGGTACTCAGAAATTCTTCTACTCGCAGACATTATATACTTATTGTTGTCCGTCCCTTACTGTTATTGTTTGTGGCAACTGTCTTGTAGATATTTCCATCTTAGGTTGCACAGTAGTTTTATCCTGGAGTTTGACTGTTCCATTATCATTTCTCATTAATGCTTGCTGCTTCTCTGGTTCAAAAATTGGTTGAACTTGTGGTGCTTTTGATAACCTTCTCGTATATAACACTGCATGCATATGACTTTGACTTAAATTGAAATGCAACATTACCTTGTGTATAACATATTCAAAATAAACAAATTGGGATGATTTGTATTTGATAATATATTCAATATGTTCTATGTGCTGATTCGGATTTAAATGATCTGGAAAGCACGCCATCATTTGCACTAAATCGAGTGCAATGGAAGAGTTTGATCCATGTAGCCGACCCCAACTAATTTGGGATTGAGGTTGTGTCGTTGTCGTGGTTGATTTAACATATCTTGGATGATTCAAACTGTTCTTGCAACAATCTAAGAACAACTTTTCCTATTGCCTATCAAAAAGCTACATTTGACATTCTTTATTTCCGTTTTTCTTGAATTTCTTTCATTTTGGGGAAAGAAGACTTATTTTAGAGCAATTCATGTATTAGGTTATGACTTATGAGGGAAAACTCGTTTTTACACCTTTGCTGAAATCCAGTGCACAATTGAATTAATTTTAGCTATCTGTCAGTTAATAAATTTTGTAAAAGTATACTGTATCAGATATTAATCATTGATATCAGTAACTGGACTGGTGTGCCTCACATATATGCCTTTGAATTGAATATCAATATGGGCATCGAAACTCCTCATAGATGTCGAAGATGTTTAAGCATCTGAATGTTTCATTTCAAATTCTAATTTTTTTTTTTTTTTTTGGGTTCCTTGAATTCATTTTTCATTCTTGGGTACTTCTCTAGATTCATGTTTATGATTCTGAACAATCTTCTCTGCTGTAGAAAAGATGGGAGTCATTCTTAAAACGAGGAAAGAGGGTGTTTGTGGTTGGTGATCTTAATATTGCTCCTTCTGCAATAGATTGTTGTGATCCTGGTCCAGATTTTGAGAAGAATCAGTGAGTCTATCTGCAAGCTATTCTTATTGAGTGTCTTACTTTTAAGAAATATGGTTGGTAATATTTTAGCTGAATGAAAGGTTCGAGAAAAGAAAAAAAGTTGTGCATATTTCTCTCTTAAGACAATAAATTGATGTAATTATTTGGACAATATACCCTAGGTTTCGTGAATGGCTCAGATCCTCACTTGTTGAAAATGGAGGTCTCTTTTTTGATGTTTTCAGAGAAAAGCATCCACAGAGGTATCCCTTTTGCCCAACGACTTTGAGACTTTGTTTGGAATTAGAAATTATGTGGAATACTTAATTTGATTTTTTAAAGTTTGCTTAATTTATTCATTTATTTATTACTCTCAGAGTTTTCTAATGCTCGGTCATTTATCTTTCACCTTGGTTACGCAGAGCATTTGTATTTTCTGCTGCATGCTTGCTGTTTCTTTAAACCTTTTTTTTTTTTTAATTTTCATTTCACCTCACGCTTGTCTATGCTACGAGTGGTCTTTTATGACAGAACAATGTGTTCTTTGATCTCCTTAGTAAAACTAACTGCTCTCTGGTAATCTTCAAAAGTTATTACTGATTATCTGCCATGGTGTCTTTTGGATCTAGTGCATCTCTTTTCCCTGTGTAATGGATCCGACTTGTTCTGCAGACAAGAAGCATTCACATGCTGGCCAGTGCATAATGGTGCTGAAGAATTCAATTATGGGACAAGGATTGATCATATCCTTTTTTCTGGGCCATGTTTGCATCAAATTGATGACATAGAAGGGCATAATTTTATAATTTGTCATGTTGATGATTGTGACATACTGACTCAGTTTAAGCGGTGGAAGCCAGAAAATGTTCCAAGGTAAGATTTATGTACTTCTATTTCAGCATGATGCTTTGCTATATTTATGTTTTGATCTTTATGGGGAATTTAGGTCCTGCGCAGGTCTAATTCCAATGGCTATGTATCCTAGGGATCACTCATAGGATGTTAAATCAGTATCTGTATTATTGATGTAGCATGGATTTGCAGTTGCATGTTAAGAATAAGAAGTAGAGGAAAAGGAAAACTATTTTCTATAATTAGGAAAAATAATACTCAAGAGCTTTCTTTTGACTTGTAAGGTGACAAGTGACACAAACCTCTTAATAGACACTCAAAACTAGTGAACCGGATGCTCTTATAACATATAGGACTAAGCGAGTCCTTATTACACATTATGTAACAATTAACAAAGTGATAGCATCATACCTAATGAAAAGTCAGCCAAGCTGGATAAACTAAACAATCATATGAAGCATATAACTTCTCTTAAAGGAATTACAAACTTGGAAAACATACCTAATCAAGTCTCCCAATTTACTCGTGAAGCCCATATGTAATCCACATTTATGACGAAAATACTTGCTGTCTGGTGTAGATATTTATTTATTTGTTTATATTATTCCTTTGGCTTAAAATTTCAAGGATACAATTGGTTGTTGTCCAATTCATAGGTGGAAAGGCGGAAAGAGTGTAAAATTGGAAGGTTCTGACCATGCTCCAGTTTTTGTTACCTTAAAAGAAATACCTGAGCTTCCATACCACAACACTCCATCTTTAGCTGCTAGATATGCTCCCAAAGTCCGTGGTTTCCAGCAGTCTATTGGTGAGAAAATTTTCTCTCTCTACACAGTTTGAATTGTTGTTCATAGCATTTGGTATTTATCCATCTTCTCATGAGTCTCGGTCAATTTGGATTGACTTGCCAGGAATCATGCAAGTTAGGCATTAGCTGTTATACAACTATGAAGTCTAATAAGAATGATCAAAGTCAATTCCTTCCTCGCGTTTTCAATCCCTCCAACCCTCCACAGCTCCACATTCCCCTCCTCTCTATTTTGTTTTGTGGCAGCCTTATACTTGTGAAAAGTTTCTCCTTGTTTGAAGTTATTTTTTATTGATCTTAAGTATTTATTCTTAATTTAGTGACTTTGCTTGCGAAAAGACAAGCAATTGCCAATGCGAAGACCCATGAAGATTCACTTCTTGTGGATGAGAACGTGATGGTTGAAAATTGCAGCGGTAGTTTGAAAAGGCTATCGCAGGAACGCCATTCTTTAAGTTCAATGTCAGTTGAAAATTCTTCTGCTCTAAACCGAGAACATGAGTATGCCCCTCCAAATAGTGATACTGCTGAGACTGCAGGAGAGGACTCTTTGGGTTTGGTCACAAATAAGACAATCAAATCACAGTCAGTCCATCGAATGAACATGAATAAAAAAGCTAAGAATAACAGTACTCAGCGCAAATTAGGATCTTATTTTCAGAAGAAGTCTAGTCCGAGTGCTGAGACTGGCATCTGTAGCACTAATACCACACTTAGTCGAGAAAATGCCAAAGGAGGTGGGGATGGTGCTTCTGTACCTATTGCTGAGCGGAGGTCTCCTGAAGAAATTCCTATTGGTAATGATGTTTATAATAACCTTGAAGCGACAGGAGACGAGATGATTTCATCCACTAAGGTTGAACGTGATTCAAATTCCTCTAATTCTGGAAAGGACAAACGTGATGCTGCATTGTCTGAGTGGCAAAGGATTCAGCAGCTTATGCGTGACCGCAGTAGTGTACCTATCTGCAAGGGCCATGGTGAGCCATGTGTTGCACGGGTTGTGAAGAAGGAAGGTCCAAATTTTGGTCGCAAATTCTACGTCTGCAATCGTGGAGAGGTAGTTCATGAATATTGTTGCATTTAATTAACAATGTTCACATTTTCAGCATCATATCTATAGTCAATGTACTTTCTAGTTTGGTTTTCTAATTAAATGATGCTTTATTAGCGTTAGGGTCTCTAACTAAAAAAATAAAAGAAGTACATGTTTATATTATTTGTTTTCTTCTGTTGAAGTCAGGTTTCTTGGTGACGAGCAATAGTAGCCACTCTATTCTCAACTATTGTTTTAATACATTAATGGGAGGAGCAATGTTGAAAAGATTGTTGGCAGCAGATAAAAGTAACGTATGAACCTACATAATGATGTAAAAAAAGAAAATGAATGTGTCAGTGTTAATTGTCTCTCACTTTCTTACTGCAAATATTATTTGGGTTTTATCAAGACAGCATACACGATTTTGATGTTGTATGGATGATTGTCAGCCCTTGTAATGCTTACATTGAGCCAATATGTTCAGTCTGATCTTTTATGCGTGTGGCATGCTTTTCTAATGTCTTCTTTTGTCTTGTTTTAGGTTCATGTTTAATTTCTTCCTGTCAAGTTGTGATTTTAATGTGAGTATCTTCATGTAGGGTCCTGCATCAAATCCAGAAGCACGCTGTGATTACTTTAAATGGGCTGATATGAAATCTGGCAAGAAGCTAGTGTAATCTCTGCTAAGTGACCGTTTAAATGGGTTCCAATTGAAATCCGTGATTGACCCTGCCTTTTACACCGCCACTGGTACGCTCTTATAAAAATTGTGCTTTCATCTTTTACATTAATGTCTGGAATTTCCTTAATTCTTTTCATTGTTTTATGTTGATTGTTAGTTGTGTCCGAAATGTACCAATATTTACTAGATGTTCCTTGTATCACTAATCAGCTTGCACCTTTCTCAAAATGAAATTTTTTTTCACAGCATTTACTTGAGTCACTTGACCAATGTACAATAAAGCCCAACTAAACCTGCACCTTTCTCAAAATGAAATTTTTTTTCACAGCATTTACTTGAGTCACTTGACCAATGTACTAGCCCAATACCTGTCTCTTAGCTATCCTCTCTGCTGGAGAAACAACTTGGTTCAGTGGGTTAGTTCTATTGCATGTTCAGTTATATGGTTTATATTTCAGCATGTATTATTTTTTTCCAAATTCCGCTGACTGGGTGAACATTATTGGGGAAAACAAAATTCTGATACTCTTCTGTATGCTGTTTGATTTTAACTGTGTATTTACTTTTTTGCTCTTATGGCAGGAATCAGGTATTGAATTTTGCCTTGGAAAGTTAAAAGAAATGAAGTAATGAATCTTGTTCTCATGAAGAAAATGTGGAAATGAATCTGGTGAAGCTATGGCTCTGTTGGCCTTGAACTTTTGGCCGAGGCAGTGAGGAAGAATAGAGAGCATTTGGACCTTCGTCGTGAATGTCATGCCAATGGTGATACTTCCTATGAGAGCTCCTGACACCATGACAATGTAAATATGCCCTTGTGTCGCCGTTTCTCCTCTGGGTTTTTGGAATATGGTAAGAAATGCTTGAAACCCTTTGATCAATTGATTCGAGCAAACCAGTCAGTTGCTTCTCCTGGTTCTCATCTTCAGACTTTAGGTCTCACTGAAACTTTCCCAAGTCTGTCCATGTTCCAAGTTGGAGGACACATGAATAAAGCACATTTGATTATTCATGTTCAATGTGAAGTTCACATGAAGATCTCCTTTGCCTTTGTAGCTCTTCGGTAGAACAGTTATATCTTCTGCCCTGTAATGACCAGAGTTTTGTCCAAATGTGTTTCTCTCTGGACTGCATGCAATGTCAGAAGTTCTGATTTTGGATTTTTTTTTTTTTTTTTTTTTTTTTTTTTTTTTTTCTGAACTGTGCTCAGCTCACAATCAGATTCTGTTTGTCTATTTTGTCAAATTTGGATGAAAGTTTGAAATCGTGTATAACGTGTTAATATACAAGGGCTCAGTTTAATAGATTACTAGATTGTATAAGTACTCCACACAACAACATAGTTAGAAAACATCTCTAATTTGGTGAAATAAATTAGGCATTACTTGTTAAAAGACGAAAATAGGAAACGTTGTGGGTTGGACTTTTGCGGAAGTTCTAAAAAAAGAGTTATCTATTTTCTTTTTAGGTCACGGTCATACCTCACGTTTTGCTTCATTTAACCTATTACTTCATTGTACCCTGTTTTTGAATTTTTTTTATAGTTTTTACCCCACTTTTTTATAAATAATTTCAAAACTACTCCTCAGTTTCAACGAATGTTTACTCCATCTCCTACGTTCATTCCAATATCCATCAATCCACTTCATTTCTCGGTTTTAGTCATTGTAGAGCACTTGTACTAGGTCACCAAGTGTTGTAGTAGTGTTTTCTTCGTTGAACAAGGTCGGATGTGGTCGCGTTGTGTCCAAGAAATGAAGAAGTGCCGCCTGCGAGGTTCGACCGACTCCGACCGATACCTCTATAGAGGTAACGACCGAATCCGACCAATAGCCCTAAAGAGGTAACGACCGACTCCGATCGATGATGCGAAGTGAACTCGATTTTAATTGGTCACGGAGGGATCCAGCCTAGACCTCTAAAGAGGTGTCGGCCATGTGTGTCCGATACTTCTTTAGAGGTGTCGAGGGGTAACAAGAACGAACAAAAAAATTTCAAAACTCCTAAAAAATATATGATAATGACCAAAAAAATAGTGGGTTTTGCTTGGACTTCCTTGATATTTGTGATTTCATCGAGACTTTGTATCCAAAATGCAAGATTTAACTCCCAAATCGAAGCCCTAAACTCAACGACAAAATCACAAACAATATCGACTCAAAAAAATAAAATAAAAAACTCTAAAAAACATCGAAATCAACACTAAAAGAGATGATGGAATGCACCCATGGCGGCGAATCGATGTGTTTTGCTTCGAATTTCGTTGGATTTGGGTTGGTGGTGAGAATGCGATTTGAAAGAAGGGTTACTGGAGTATGCGTGAGTGAGGTGAGCAGGTATGAGCGAGTAAAAACTCTTTTATGTGGAGGGGTAGTTGGGTCATTTCACTAGGGGCTGAAAAAATTCAAAAACGGGGTAAAATGAGCAAAAAGTGGGGTCTCGAATAGCTTGAGCCTTTTTTATTGGATAAGTAGTAAAACATTTGCAACAAGGCAAATAGTATCGTTTGGTCATTGAACTTTCACGTTTTTATTGATTTGATCCTCAAACTTTAAAGTCCCTGAACTTTCATTCCCCTCTACTTTTTGGTCTTTTATTTAAGTTTGAAAAGTGACGGATACGAACAAAATGGTTCGCAATCAATTTTTTGGGTTGATGAATCAGTTGATGAAACTGCCTGTGAATTGCTTGTGAAGTGCTTTGTTGGTGATCATTGTTCTCAAAACTTAACAAAACTACCAAAAATGAAAGGAAATGAAAGTTGAAGGACCAAAAGTGAACAACGAACTGATGAAAAGTTTAAGGATCAAATCTAAGAAAATGTTAAAATGACTCGCTGGAGCCACCTAACGAGGACACTCGCAAAGTATAACTTTGGGGGCGGGTGCTCTCGCTCGGTGTCTCCAACGGATCACTTTAACATTTTTCATCGACAAAAGCGTGAAAGTTCATAGAGCTAAAGGGATCAATCATTTGATACTATTTGAGAAATTGAAAAATTACGAGAGAGCAAACAAAATAGTCACCATCACGTTGTCCTGTGCATTGTCTTCCCCAATCAATTGCCCAAACTCATTCCACCACGTGCCCAAAACCCATTTTATCCTCACATCGCTAGAGAGTGGAGACAACCTAACATCTGGCGCCACCTTCCACCACGCATAAATATCTCCATCCATACCCATTGAGACATTGAGACATTGAGACATTTTATTAAGTTTTAACATAAAGTTGACAGCTAACCTCTTGAATCTTAATCAATGATGGCAAGCTTTCACAAATCTTGATTTAAGTCGTGTCATGATCAGGACCATAGAATCTGTTTACCACCCAAGCACCCGAGTGTACAATACTTGAACCCATTGAAAACCCAGTCCCAACTACCACCACCAAAGATGAACTGGCGAGATTAACAAAACAACAAAACCCAATCAACCTCCAATCAAAATCCAACAACTCACCCATTAAATTGAAACTAGAGAGAGTTGAAGAACAAATCAATTTTCACAAACTGTTCTTGTTCTTCTTCTTCTTCAAATTGCTAAATTTCAACAACAATAATAATATTATGGGTGATTAACAAAACAACAAAACCCAATCAACCTCCAATCAAAATCCAACAACTCACCCATTAAATTAAAACTAGAGAGAGTTGAACAACAAATCAATTTTCACAAACTGTTCTTGTTCTTCTTCTTCTTCTTCTTCTCCTTCTCTGCTTTTTTGAAAGCTCTCCAAACAGGTTGACAGGAGAAAGGCCTTATCAGTGCAGAAGAAGACCCTCTCTGATCTCCAACACAGCACTGGCGATCAGTTCCCCGGATCGGACTACCGACCGTCCGATCGAAAGAATTGGATGTCTGGCCTAGACCCATCAAAAATCCACATTAATCAGATCGTTTGGCCGGGCACCCATGACTCTGCCACCAACAAAATTGGCCTCCGCTTCGTCACTCGCCCTTTCGCGCAATGCCAATCACTGTCAATCTACAAGCAACTTGTTCTAGGCACCCGAGTTCTGGACATTAGAGTTAATGAAGATCGACGCGTGTGCCATGGAATCCTTGCTACATATAATGTGGATGTGGTGATCAATGATGTGAAGAAGTTCCTATCCGAGACGCAATCGGAGGTCATAGTTCTGGAGATTAGGACGGAGTTCGGGCACCAGGATCCGCCCGAGTTCGACAAGTACTTGGAGGAGCAACTGGGGGACTACTTGATCCACCAAGACGATCATGTTTTTGGGAAGACTATTGCAGAGTTGTTGCCTAGGAGAGTTGTATGCGTGTGGAAGCCTAGGAAGTCGCCTGCGCCCAAGGCGGGGAGCGCGCTGTGGAGCGCAGGGTATTTGAAGGATAATTGGATTGATACCGACTTGCCATCGACGAAATTTGAGAGTAATTTGAAGCATTTGAGCGAGCAGCCACCGGTTTCGAGTAGGAACTTCTTTTATAGGGTGGAGAACACTGTGACTCCTCAGGCGGATAATCCGGTTTTATGCGTAAAGCCGGTGACGGAGAGGATTCATATCTATGCAAGGCTGTTCATAGCTCAATGCTACTCTAAGGGGTGCGCGGATCGGTTGCAGATATATTCGACGGATTTCATAGACGGGGATTTCGTGGATGCATGTGTTGGGCTTACATATGCTAGAGTTGAAGGAAAAGCTTGATGTTGCTTGCCATTGGTTTAGTCTTTGTGGATGTAAGTATTAAGCAATTCTTCTTGTTTTGTTGTTTGATGGGATTGAATGTGCATGATGATGTCTTCCTTATATGTGAATTGAATCTGTCTATGGTTTTTCTCTGAATGTATCATAATCATAATGTTATATAAGTGAAGGATTGCGTTTAGCATACAAAAGCTTTTCATTGATTAGTAAAGAAGAATGACATGAATGAGTGAATGGTTTGGAAATGTGGTTGGGTGAATCATTAATTGAATTGAAAACTCTTAAACTGGGTCCATTTGATAGAATGTTTTTTTAGTGTATGAGTTGACTTTAAGCAGGAGAGCCATGTGAGCAGACAAATTTAAAGCGAGTGCCCTACATGCATACAAATTTGTTCCCATCTCCATTCAAGTGAAACCTATCCAAACTCTTTTGTTTGATCTTTCATGTGTCAATATGAAGTGATTGATAATACCAATAAGCATCGCACAAACACCTCATATTTGTGCATGTGCTCTAAAGATTGTAGAGGTCGACTGCACAAATCCGTAGAACAGAGAGGCATCTTTCGAAACTTAGGCGAACAATTTAATTTCATGTTAGAAGCCTAACATGTTCTGATTGTAAAAGGAGAATACCATCATAGAGAACCATTTTTAAGTTACAAAAGAGTAAGTACAACAACTTACGAGGCTGAACCAGCTCTGCCACATTTGATAACATTGTCTGGTATAGGGGCTTCATCCCTAGTTGAAATACTTGATGGATCATTGTCGCCGGTACCCTTAACTCTCATGTACAGTTCTTGCCCAAGGTACCATCTCTCGTGATCTTGCGACCTCACATTCCACATCCCTTGGTTGTCCAATTCCATCAATATTGCAGTCCATGAATTTGGATAAACCTGTAAAGTGACTAGCAGATTTGAGATTTAAATTTTTAGATTCTTAGTTAATTTTCTGCCAGTTAACAAATGAGCACACAAACCTGGACAGTGGAGCGAGAAACCGCATCGTTCATGTTATAAGTTGCTCTCTTGCTTTCATCCCATTTCCCAGCATCCATCCTACCAAATTCAAAAAATTCGATATTGTAATCACTCTATCATTTTATATAGGAAATGTTAATCACTCTATTGTGATTGCTCAAATAGTCATGTGATCATGCACTTAAAAATCAATTCAGCAGTCTCAGAAATAAATGACTAACCCTACGACGAAGAAGTTATAACCATCAATATGCCAGTGCTGCATAGTCGGTTGAGTATTCTGGAACACCAAATGAATAAAGTCTCGATATGTGGCGTCAAGAACTGAAATTCCTAAAGTTGGAACTTGACCGTCTGGAGCATCAGGAATGCTATTGACTGGAAATATGCTGTCAAGTTGAAAATAGTCTGCAAGCTTCAATGGAGTATCAGGATGATTAAATGAGACACCATTAACCGTATAGCGCTGATGGTTATCAATCGACGCCATGTCATTCTGAAGGATAATTGTGCGTGAAATATTAATGAGACCGTAATGGAAGGATCCTTGCGGGTTCGGTCTAGCAGCACCAACTGCCAAATCCCACCTGTTTGGAATACCATGTCTCAGTGGGCATGAACATAGTGAAATTAATTCAAGAGTGTTATCACTTTCTGAGACAGCGGTTTTGCCTACAGCGACAATCAAAAGATTTTCACTGAGTTGATGAACGCAAACCTTATGGAACGGGCTTGGTCTATTGAGTATGCGTAGTCCATCGGCGCAGGTCCAGACGGTATGAAACCTATTGGTTCCTCTGGAGAGCCAGAATAACGTATAATTGCAGTGCCAATTAGTTCTGGAATAAAGAATCTGGAGGTGGCTACCATGTAATATGACTGTCCATCAGCCTGATTAGCAGTGACAAGTACAGAGAAAGATTGGCCGACGTGGATGTCTAAAGTCTTGTAGTACTGTTGCAGGGTATATGAGCCTTCAGTCTCAACCAGCAGCATCAAATGGTTCTGAATTCTGAAGTTCAAAGTTGTTTTTAGTCCGACGTTTGATATTCTAAACCTATAAGTAGCCCCTGATAATCGAGAAAACAAGAATTTAGCTTCTTTTAAGTCCTTATCATAAATATAAGAACAATCAAAATGCAACAATAAATTAACAGTTCCTGCTTAGTGCTTATTGATCACGTTGGTTTATGCATTTTTCAGAATTGACTATTCCTGCTCATAGTGATACTCTTGCGTGTAAGTCTGGTATCGAGTTTCAACTTAACGATCGAAGAATTCAGACAATATTTAGCCATGTTCACAAGAATCTAAGTATCTCATTCAGTTATAGACATCCTCATGAAAATAGGATTCTACAAAGAAAACTAACGGCCGTGTAAGTCTGGTATCGAGTTTCAACTTAACGATCGAAGAATTCAGACAATATTTAGCCATGTTCACAAGAATCTAAGTATCTCATTCAGTTATAGACATCCTCATGAAAATAGGATTCTACAAAGAAAACTAACGGCCGTGTAAGTCTGGTATCGAGTTTCAACTTACCGATCGAAGAATTCAGACAATATTTAGCCATGTTCACAAGAATCTAAGTATCTCATTCAGTTATAGACATCCTCATGAAAATAGGATTCTACAAAGAAAACTAACGGCCGCCATAGAAAACTGGAAAAAAAAAAAGGGGGAAAGAATTAAAAGGGAGAGAAGAGTCACCTGGTTGGAAGTAGAAAGTGGTCTGGTGAGGACCAGCGCCATTGATAAGAATTCCATCCGGTTGAGGCGGCAATGGCAAACCACGATCAAGCGAAGACCTCATGTCCTGATCAACATTTATGTTTACTTTACACCATGTATACTATAAACATGAAACTGAATCAAAACTGAGGTGCTCATGTTCATTGTATTACTACTGAAAACTTACTTGATAGTCTGCATTGTACCAATCTCCGATCAATACATCGAATTCTTCTAAAGGGGCAGGGAAAGGAATGGCAATCACAGGTCGGTTGTTTATCCGTATGGCGCCATATCCACCGGCGGCCTTCTGAAATAGTAGAGATGGGAAGTAGAAGAAACTCCCAATCTGATCCTTCAATTGAAAACTGTAAGTCCAGTTTTGGCCTGGTGGAATTGGGCAGTTGGTGCCCTGCACTCCATCTTGCCATGAGTTTCGTCTTTGCTGCAAGCCGTTCCTGCACTCAGTAAAAGGGAGTGTTCAAATCAATTCAAGAAATTTCGTAAGGAAAGTTGGATCACTTCAAAGTATGAGATTTACAATACCATGTGAGGAGGAAAGGCTCAGCCAAGTTGTTATGCACATTAACATCAACAACATCATTTGTTGTTGCACTTAACAAAGGACCCGGAAACTGATCATTGATCAGAATCACCTACAATCATAATTAAGTGATAAAAAAACAAATTCAGAAGAAAACTAAAATGAGGTTCCAAAGAAAAATCAAAATGTTTATCCTAAACGAAAACAAGCATTACCCGTTTCGGGGCTCCAAGAGGTGACCGCTGAGCGTAGGACACAGTCCAATCGAAGAACACTCGCTGATTATCAGCGTCGACAATGAAGGCTACCATGAGAAAACTCCATAGAAGAATCAATGAAAAAGTAGCGAGCATGAACCGCCTTGTCGGTGCCATCACTTCATGCAAAAACTTCATCCACCAACAAAACAACAATGAAGAAAAGAACTTCAATGAATTCTGGTCTCTAAATCAATTTCAGACTATCCTTTTAGTCATTGCATAAAGAAGGATTTTCTCTTTAGTCAAGAATTTGAAAGTTAGGCCTCAAAAAAAAAAAAAAAAAAAAAAGAATTTTGAAAGTTAAAGCAACGCAAAAGCAAAAGCAAAAGCAAAAAATTTGAAGTATAAAAAAGAGTGAAACAAAACGTTGCCATTAAGTTTTCGTCCCCCACGGACTCTATATGGACGTTAGTTAGGTTCTTCATGCCGAGAGAACGGTGGACCAACGGTTATGAATATCCAACACAGATCGTGTGGTTCATCTAACGGTGGAGGATAAACTTTTTAAATTCAAAATCTCCTGAAAACGGTTATAAGAATCAAATAAGACTAACAGCAACATATGTTCAACATGAGTTTCATATTTTGATTCTATAAACAGAGTAAAATTTCAAGATCCCTCCCATCTTTCTTTTTTTTTCAGGGAAAGCCTACATAATTCACATCAAACTAGTCCATAACATATAATTTGTACAAAGGCGATGATGCACGCCGGGAAACTCCGAACAGGGCTTTTGTTGGCATGTATCAACTTGTTGGATAGCCGGCGGGTCAAGGAGTTTCCAATCAGCGTCTTCAGCGGCAATGTGCACTCAATTTTAACAGAAGTTAGAAAGATCAAACGGCGTTGTGCTTGCAAAATTCCCTCTTCAGCGCCAACTCCAGTTGTTGAAATATCATAGAAAACTTTCCTGCAAAATGAAAGCGGTTAGCACTGAGATATTTAGATATTGAAGAGAGCTGAGCCTAGCGCCGATTAAACAGTTAGAACGACTATTATAATGATCGCTATGAGTAATAGTTTCACACAGTTATAATTCCATAGTAATAGTATCTCAATTCATCTTTCTAAAATATAAAAAAAGAGGTGTGAAATACCTGAAAGTGAACTTTGCCTACGCTGAACAGATCCTTTCAGTAAAAGTGACCCTGGAATTTGTTGAAAGACCTGTGACAGATGAGAAAATATGAAGTCAGGCCTAGAATACTGGCCACAGCCAATCTGGGGAATTAGAAAATGCACAAGAAAGTTTTACCGAGATACAGAAGCTTAAATTATCTAATGGTATCGATCCATTTGAGGCATCTTTCGCAAGATGGCAACTGGTGGACTCCTCAGAATTCCCAGCACCACTTTTCAGGATTGCATCAAATGATTCATTGGATATGGTAACCTATTGAAGATGACAAAGAAAATTTGATGCATTACCATTCAACCTTTTGATATCTAGTTTTAGCAAAGCTTCAATCCTAATGGAGTTACAATATCTTACATCAACAACAAACAATGTGGGATCAAGTTTACAAGATGTGCCACTGGCAAGGAAATACGACTCCACTGATTTCAGAACATGAATGGCCCCAAACTGACGGTTAAGACCCTGCGCAGCAGAGAAATTGCAATGTGAGAATCACATCTTCCATAACTGACAACATCAAATGTAATGGAAAGCAAGTCGGGTTTTAAACTTAAGGCAGAGCATCAATTGCGCAACTGGAGAAAGAAATGCATTTCATTGTCAGAAATGTCATCTGCAGGTTTCGAAAACGGGCTTCTTTTTGTTGATGGGTGAACCCTGGAAATCCTGATAGCATCAAATTACTAAGTTCAATAGTGAAGGCCAAATCTAGGAATAAAAGGCTTTGAGTTCCTAAATCAGTGTGAATACAAATTTCATCCTCTTAAGAGGAAATTGCCCCAAATCCTTGTATGAATATTCTAAGTCAAAAATAGTCTTCTAGCAACCTCTTCCAAAGTAGCTTACAAAGGAAAAATATACCCATACCTCAAGCACGAAGGAAAGATTATTCTTCTCAGCAATGCGAGGTGCAATAGCGTTCTTGGATGTATGCGTGAAAGACCATGCAAGTCCCCATCGACATGTTTCTCCTTGGACAAATTCAGTAGTTTTCACCACTGAGACCCCCACCGCCCAAAGCTTTGAGATGAGAGGCTTCATGTTTGATTTCCTCCCTACCATCGAAGTGAACCACCTAAGAAAATCGTTGAAGTAATTGTAATGATCTACATTAGCTCCTTGCACATTAAATACAAGAGACATTAAAAACGTGGATAATGGTACATCCACAAAAAAAAAAAAAAAAAGAGCGCTTATAACGGGAAACGACCAAGAGATGAATATACTACCGGAAAGACTGCTTTAGTACCACACTGTCTTCAATGATACGAGTAATAAAAGCCTTCTCTCCTCCAGGGCAGACCATCTCCTCAGAAGTACCACCACATGAAGTTTTTGGGTTTGTTCCTGCTTCATCCATGCTCTCAAAGAAAGGAGGATTGCACATGCAAAAGTCAAAATGCTCACCATCTTTCACGACGCCATCAAGTACAAGTGGTCCACAGTAACCGTTCTTTGATTCTGAATCTTGGCCACTTAAACTAGAATCTCCCTCCGCCGAGAAGTCAACACTAGCATACCCAGCCCTTCGAATTTCAATCAAATCTGAAAGATGTGGATTACTACTGACATTTCTCTCAGCCCACTCTATCGCCACATCAGTCACATCTGCAACCAGTTTTTTCACACAGCACAAAACCTCCTAAACAAGTATACAACACATAAGAAACTCAAAAGAAAAATGCTTATCAGGAAAAACACCTAGAAGAAGTGAAGAAAACTCACCTGAGCCCACAAAGCTCCAATCCAGAAGAGATGAACCAAGAAGTGGGTATATGCAGTTGGCCCCAGTTCCAATATCAAAACCCCTCACCTTATCTCCACCGCCATTACTCTTCGGAACAACATTAGATGCCAGAAGATCTTCAACCCAATGAATGTAATTCGACCTGTTGGGCACCGTTGGGCAGAGCTGCCCATCAGGAATCCACCTGAAAAAAAAAGGGCAATCAAATTCGACACCCCGAAATCCTAACCATGCCAAGACTTCTAATTAGTCTGATTAGAGTTCCAAACACCGCCATTGCAACTGATCAAATTGAACCTTGAGTTTCCAAAGACGAAACAACTAATTAACAATCTAATGCTTGGCAGTCCTTACAACTTGTCAAAATCAAAACTTTAGCCTTCGATGCCCCAAAATTCTAACCAACCACAACTAGACGTTTATTAGAGTTCCAAAAATCACCATTACAACTGATCAAGATTGACTTTTGAATTTACAAAGACGAAAGAACTAATTGACATTCCAATAACTAGGAAGTCCTTACAACTGATCAAAATGAAACCTTGAACCTTCGACACCCTGAACCCTAACCGCAACTATACGTTTAATAGCCTGATTGGAGTTCCGAAAACCTCCATTACAACTTATCAAAATTGAATCTTTAAAGTGCAATTAACTTCGACGCCCCAAAACCCTAACCACAGCAAGACTTGTAATGAGCCTGATGAAAGTTCTAGAAACCTCCATTACAAGCTATCAAAATTGAACCTTGAAGCAAACCCTAATTCAAATTAAGGCCTCCCAATTCAATGTTAAATGGAATTCAGAAACAAACAAAGAAATAGATGAGGTAATTACCATTGAATTCCATGGTCGTGATGAAGAAGAACCCTTGTGAGCTCTCTAGTGGCGTTGAAGTCGGTCCAGTCGATTCTAGGGCGGCCGTCGTTAGAGTAGAAGACGTAGTGGTCGAAAGAAGGGTAGATCGAGGCCAAGACACGAAATTCTGGAGGTTTTTCGGAGTATCTATTGCGAGGATGAATGGTGGGTCGTTCTCGTTCTGCTCTCCTTCTCTTCTTCTTCCCGCCCATTTTCCTCTCAAGCCCTTGGGGGTGTCAAACCCTACGCAGTGTTTGATGGATAGGAATTGGAGTGAGAATTTGAATTAAATTAAATTTCCACTTGGTTGATAGGAAATTAGAATTATAATCAAAAAATTCTAAATTTTCATGTTTGGTAAAACCACTGAATTAAAATTGAGCAGAATTTGTAAATCCTAACCCTTAAGGGAGTGTATTACACATTCATGGATTTCTTTAAATGATGGATTTTTGTAATTTGATGGATTTGAAAAGACTTGATCCAAATTCATCCAAATCTTATGGGTAGGGGTGGATTTGGTTTCGTGTATTTTTTGAATAAAAATCTACCAAAATTCATTAAAATCCACTTAAATCTTAATGTCTTTAAAAATTGAATACACCTACAGGGGTATATTCAATTCAGATTTTAATAGACTTTTGATTACTTTTATAAGTGGATGACTTTTATGAAGTTTGTAGATTTTCGTAGATTTTTAAAGACTTTGATAAACTTTTATGTAAACTTCATTTTGATGACTTTTATTAACATTTAAAATTTTTAGCCGCTTTTGTGAACTTCTTAAACATGATTTTGATTGATACTAGTAATTTTTTGTGATTTTTATATTGAAACAAATATTTTGCACTTTATTATAAAAAATAGATGAATACTTATATTTCTTTTTCTTATGAAGTATTACTGATTTTTTATAAAGTATTTTGTATTTTAATAAAAAAAATCATATATACATATTAATGAATTACTATCAAGATAGTAACGTAACAAATAAGTAAATAAATATCAACAAAACAAATAGGTAAATGAATCATATTTTAGTGGCATAAAAGAACCAAGTAAAATCATTGTGTAAATAATTTTGCACTTTTTTTTACTTAAAAAAAAAACTTATATTTTTTTTCCTTAAGAATGATAGTTTAAATTTCTTAAAATGGACTTCTTGCATTTGAATATATATACGATTATTTTCTCCAAAAAATAATAATAATACACTTTTTGAGATTATAAGTATACACTTAATAAACGAAACTTATTTATTTAAAAAATCTTATAAAAAATGTATAATGATGCAAGAATGAGATCTTGTTAATAACGACATCATTTTTATTTTCATCAACATAGACATTAGAGTATAATGAGTGAGCAATGAAATTCATGAGTTGTGGAGTGGGTGGAGAAGTTGATAAAAACAATTAATAAGAAAATACATTGTGAACAATGAAGTCCTTATTGAATAAGGGAACCAACAAAAATTAAAAATCTCTAAAAGTTTCTGGGTTGAGGTGAGGAGAAGTTGAAGATTTCTTTATATGTATTTTTATACAAAAAGTCTATAAAAGTCGAGATTTGTAACCAAACCACAAAAGTCCCCAAAAAATTACATACACCTTACTTTTATAAACTCTCTAAAAGCTTAAATTGAGTACCTCAAAACTTTTATAGACTTTTAAAAAGTCTATAAAAGTTCACATTGAATACACCTTACTTTTATAAACTCTCTAAAAGTTTTAATTGAATACACCTAAACTTTTTTAGTAATTAAAAGTAACCAAAAGTCCACTAAAACCATCAAAATCGTAATCGAATACCCTTTGACTTTTTAAAAGTCCATTAAAATCCTTAAAACCGCTACTTAATAAGCACGAATAATCAATTTTTCAACCGTTACTTGAATTTGTTATCTACTTTTAATTAAGTTTTCGACCGTCACTTAATTTTACTATTTTACACTTTTTAACCTTTAATTAAATTTACTATCTTACCTTTAGGGTATCCCGTTATGGAATCCAAATAGTTATGGTTAATTGTGAAAAAAAAAAACAATTAAAATGAATAGTATATTTTTGGATATAAAAAATAGATTATTAGGTTAATTAAATTTACTATTCTACTTATAGTTAATTACCTATCAAATAAGAATTAAATCCAAATAGTCATTTTTTTATAACAGATGAGTAAAATCATTTACAGAGGTGGTGGGGTTAGAGTTGTTGTGATGGTCACCTCTGAGGTGGTGGCAGGGGCGCTTAAGATAGTGGCGACAGTTGCAAAGGCTGTGGTGGTGGAACCTGTGGTGGCCATTGTAACGGCCAAAAAGTTCTAACCTTGTTTAATTCCTTAAACATGATCAATGACCCGTACTGTGGGACTCACACCGTGATATATCCATTGACCGGGGCAAGGGCCGAGGTATATTTTATTTTTGTTGTGATGTATGCCTAGTGTACTGTATATGTGTAGATTATTAAGTCAATTTTATACGGGTGTATAGGTATCGAGACGAGCGGGAACGTACCTCAAGTCGCGTGTCGACGTGGGACTGAGGTAGCAGCATATGGGGTAAGTGTAATCAAGTGGAGTTAAATGTGAATTTATGTTGGTTTATAAGTGGCTAATGTGGTCACATTTAATTAATCCTAAATGTACTAAAGTTTGTAAAATAAAATAATAGCCACTGGACAAACCTCGAGACACGCATCAACATGGTTCAATACAAGAGATGTACAAATTGGTGTCATTAAGTCATGTGATAGTGGGACATGTGGTGAGGAGGACTACAAGACGTGCCTCGGGATGCGTGTGTGTAGAGATGATGGGCTATCATCAATGTTTATCCAAACAATATAAATCATGTAAATCAATTCAAAGCACCTCATTTTCTCTTCTCTTCCTCATCAACGATTTCTTCGGTGAGAAGGAACTGTGGAGGATTGAAGAATTGCTGGAGAAGGAGAGAAACCAAAGAAGATCGAGGTGATTTTGGTGTTATTAATTTGATGTTAATTTGTGGTTTGATGTTGGCGAATGAGGGAGGAGGGAAGAGGAAGGAAGAGTCGTCTCCCCTCCCCAAACGAGCTGTGGTTGGATCTCCAACCCCACCTCGTGAAAAAAAAAATCATCAACGAACCAGGGAAGTCCCTGGTTCGTTGAGGAAAAATGGGGGCACACGCACGGGCCGTGCGTGTGCACCCCTTTCTTTTGTTTGGGCCAGGATTGGGTTCGACCTGTTTAGGTCGACCCGACCCAAATAAATAAATATAAAAAATGAGAAAAAAAATTGAAAAAAAATTCCAGAAAATTGGGGAAAAATTCCGAAAAATTATATTTCGACAAAATAAATAGAACTTAATGATTTTCTATGAAAAATAACATATTTGGAACTTCGGACGAGACTTTTACGGGGGTTTTACCTCGAAAAGCGCAAAATGGACGGATTGGCTTAAAAATTGAGAAATTGGTCTCCAATTCGATTTGGCCTAAATTGATAAATTATCGACTGTTAGAGAACTAAGGGGATAACTCAGGAGTTTGGGCACGCACTTCGAAGTGTCGAGGGATCGAATAGGCTAGGACAAGCGTGTGAATTGTAAGTAAAGCTGTGAGAATTCTATATTTCATTTCATTCACTATTATTGGTTTAAGATCTATTTGTAGACATTACTACTTGTAATCTCACATCATGTTGTTCTTGTTTCTATTCATGATTGAATATTGTGACATGATGCCTTGTGAAGTGTTTCATTGATTCTAATTCCTACTTTTGATGTCATTATGGTAAAGAATTGATGAAAAGCATGCTATTGGGATAATGTGGATTTCCTTGAACTTGGGTTTGATTTCCTTTGGGCTTTGTAGCCTAACTTGCTTTAGGATCCTAGAGTTTTGGAATTATTTGGCTTTGTAACTAAAGTAGGGATTATATGGTGTCCATTGCACGAGAGATGCGCGGTTCACGGGGACATGGGTCTTCCGGGGTTCCGGCATTCCCCACTACACTTGCGCGGCACACGAGTTATGGGACTCGGGGTGGTCGGCAAGCCTGAGATTGATGTTGTATAAGCGTAGAGCGCGGCTCCGCTATTAGTGTGGAATATGTTGAGCGCAGCTCCATATTATAGTGGAAAAGGTTTGGTGATCGGCTCTCACCGCCGACCGGACGTAGATCATCTCGACTTAGCCTGTGTCAGTCTATACATCTTTAACTATGGTATTTAATTGCATTACTTGTTTCAGTCATTTATTTCGTTACTTTATGCTTTTAAATACCATTCGTTTATTTTGAAAATGTGGCATATAATTCTCCGGTTATTACTTAAATATTACTAAACTCACCGTCTAGTTTGTGGTGGGTGTAGGTGCCTCCGTCAATTGGTACACACCCTCAAGAATGAGGCGCAGGGAAGGAGAAGATCGACAGCTTCCTCTAAGCATTTCGACGACTCTCCTCACTCATTTTGTACGACTCGACTTTTGTTGTATTATATTGTCTATGTCTTTCCTGTACATTTTGGGTTGAGTGAATAGTTCCATATATACATGCATATGATGTATTTTCTTGGTTTCCCACATTTAGGATTTTGGAAAATGAAAGCTGTCGCATAACATGATAAAAGGACTCGTAATGAACTCTGACTTTAATAATATATTGTAACATATGATTGATGAATATAGGGACGAAAGGGTGACTAATACGTAATTAAGTCTTATGTGACTTGGATTAAGGCTTGATTAAGGGATTAGGCCGGGCGGTGCCCTGTTTAGAAGTTGGGGCCGCCACAGCCACGGTGGTGGAAGTTGCATAGGTTGCCGCGTCCACGATGGTAGAGGTGGTTGCCGCGGCCACGGTGGTAGAGGTGGTGGTGCCGAGCGAGGTTTTGGTGGTGGAAGTTGCACCAAAAGGATTTTAGGCATTACTTTCACTAAAAAAAAAAATCTATTTTCTAACACTTAATCATGTTGTTGTACAATACGTTGTTATAACTTATTAAATCTTAAATTAACATATAACTTAATATTTGACAAGAAAAATAATAGTTATAATCGATTAATATTATAAAACAAAAAATTTCCTTAAATTTATAAATCATTACACATTAATTTTTTAACTATAGATAATTTTGTTGCATATTAATTACATATTAAATAAGTTTTAACATCATAGTATTACAACATTTTTAGTGCTTGGGCATTTTTAGTTTTTTTTTTTTTTTTACTAATCCACTATGTGTACAAAAAGGGTCACAACAAGCTGCCATGCCTTGTATGTGGCTCTGCGTTGGAACAGGCAATGAGAAAAGATATAGGCAATGAGAAAAGATGAGTTGAATCGATTGCACACAGTCATTCATGTCGTTCAAAATCTTTTTTAGCAACAACAATTTCAGACGCGTTGTTGCTTCTCAATATGATCTCAATTGTCACTCCTATACTTCCACAAATTTCAAGGATTTCATAAATGGAGTCGAACGCTATTCCCAGTTACTTGGTTATCACCAATGGCTGTGGAGATTTTCTTGAATCCAATTCTTTATTAACAAAACAATCAATAAAACGCATAAGTACATCATCAAGAATCCAACATTTTCTTGAACACAATTCTTCACAATCCAATTATAATTCTCGATGAAACCAATGTACAAATAATGCATTGTAAGGAGTACATCAATCAGTTAACGAAGAACTATAACATGCGAATTTAATCTTAATCAACAACATATTGATAAATGATGATCCGAACATTACCTGAAAAGTCTCGCTTACCCTCTTCTCTCTGTTTCAACAATCAATAATGGTTACAAAAGTATTTTTTCCCTCTTTTTCTCTTACAACGAACCCTTCAACAATTCTTTATATCACGGTACATATTTTTAGTCATTTATGGTGTTTTGTAGATGTGGGGCACATTCTTTGAGAGACAAGAAAGATCGCTAAAAAAATAAAGTGTCGTCCCAAATGTGCGTCCAAAATGTGTTATTTTATCATTTTCCTTTCGCATAAACCAAAATATGTCACTCTTCCTCAGTCTCATTTAATTTTTCAAAAGCGTGCCAATAACTAAACTTATATTCAACGCATTAGACCCAAACATTTATTTGTTTTGTTTTTCATAAGTAACCCAGCATTGATATGCATCAACTCCCAGCACTTATCGTAGTCCTTACAATATACATCGGGGTGCGTGCACATATATTGGATGGGCTCTTTAATAATTTTGAAACCTAAGCCGCACATAGTGGCATGGGTTGGGCCAACAATTGTACTATTTATAAAATTGAATTATATAATTAAAAGAAAAAAAAATCACTTACATTCATTGCAGTCCTAAAGCTAGACCGGGTTTTTGTAATTAGTTAATAACTCAAGCCCAGTCCAATATGTACCGGCTCAATTCTCCATCGCTATTTATCTAGGAAAACACTAGAATGACAATAACAATTTCACACCACAGACACATTGACTCACAAGAGCCCTCTATGCGATCTCGACATGCGTGTTATGCATCGAGATATGTATATGCCCGCATCTCGAAGCATGCATGAATGGGTCTTGTGACTCAATGTGTCTTGTGATGTGAGATAGTGTTGTCATTATAGCACTTCTCATTTATCTATCATAAATTCACAATTCATCCCATCTCTTGATTATAAGAAAAAGAATAAATAAATACTCACATCAACACAATCATAATGCTAAACACTACAACAAAAGTTTGGCAATATTTAACAACAATGTGAACATCAATGCAACATCCAACCATGTAGAAAATTTTCTATTTATTTACTTTTTTTTGGATGGCTTCAACAAGAGTACTTCAAATCTATCATCTTGTAAAATTTTGTGAATTAACAAGAGATAGTCACATTCATTTCATCGTATATGCTTTGAAAAGTATGACAATATTTGGTAATTAACTCTTTTCGATTTGGTTCTTCGCAAAACACTCAGACATACACAAGTAAATTTAGAAAGGAAAAACATCACTTGTAAGTTTTGTTAGAACATACACAAAAAACATGCATATTACTAAACTATAACATATCATGTTTGAATTCAATTACAAAGAACTAGATAAAATTATACCAGAGGCTTGCACTTAATTGCAATATCCTGAGACGAAATTTCCTCCAATTCGGTGTATGAATGCTGCAAGAGGTTCGTCTCCAGGATACAACTGGATTGATCTTTGATTACACACCAACTAAAAATCATTTCTTCTGCAACAGCGAAAATCTCTCTAAAAAATCAGAAAAAACAATCTCGATTTCGAAAATTTTTCTTAATACGGAAATGAAGTTTATACCATTTTCATTTATAAACCGAAACCACATCTTTTGAACAGTTACTACCGTTCAAAACGATGTTATTAGTGGTGTGGTTAATTAACCACCAATTATCCCACTAATTAAACACTTTTTCACAGGCTAAAGGTTGCAACTGTTCACCACTAATTACCAACTACGAAATTAATTAAATTTAATGTAAAAAATAAAAAAAAATTTGTGTTATGCATATTACTGAACTATAACATATCATGCTTGAATTCAATTACAAAGAAGTAGATAAAATTATACCAGAGGCTTTCACTTAATTGCAATGTCCTAAGATGAAATTTCCTCAAATTCGGTGTATGAATGTTGCAAGAGGTTCGTCTCCATAATACGACTGGATTGATCTTTGATTACACACCAACCAAAAATCATTTTTTCTGCAACAACAAAAATCTCTCTAAAAAACCAGAGAAAACAATCTCAATTTCGAAAATTTTTCTTAGTACGGAAATGAAGTTTAGACCATTTTCATTTATAAACCAAAACCATCTCTTTTGAAAACGAGGTTATTAGTGGTGTGGTTAATTAACCACCAATTATCTCACTAATTAAACACATTTTCACAGGCTAAAGGTTGCAAATGTTCACCACTAAGTACCAACAATGAAATTAACTAAATTTAATGTAAAAAGTAAAAAAATTTGAGTTGTGAATTGGCTAAGTCATTTAATCATTAGCCCCAAAGGCCTTATCAAAGACGTATTTAATGTGTATTAATCAATAAAGAATACTTATGGTCATTTTCTCCAACCCCAAATTCACTTGACCACTTACTTCAAGTGGGAGATCTTTTATAAGGAAAGAAACAAAAAGTTTTTTTCCCATGTGAGACTAAAAATTAGATACAATACAAACTCAATGAACCTTTTAAGTTCAACAAGTTTCAATCAACTAAAAAGGAATCAATTGCCCAAGGAGAGTGGTGGAGTGACAAAGAAAAGACCACGACTGTTATTGTAAAAAGTAAATAAAAACAAATATTATGAAATAAATTGTTAATTTCTTTGTGCGTGGGTGTGTTGTGTGTGTCGAGATGTGAATTCTAGGCGCATCGCATGGCACCCACCCGCTAGGTGTCCATTTAGGGCTGTCAAAAGTGGGTTAATTAGAAAACGTTATCCATTAATTAAGTTCGGTTTAGTATTGCCTCCTAATGAAGATATCTACTATACCTTAAATTTCATTAGGCTGGATGATTTTGTATATCAATGCTACAAAGTACAAACAATGGCAAGTAAAGAGATGGCGAGACGCACGGCTTACCGAGACTGCTCTATTCTTTTACAATGGGCCTCCATTTTGACCCCACCCTCATGTCGATGAGTAGATAAGAAGCGCCTGTCCCCTACCTGGCTACCTTATCCACTCCTATTCATTCACTGAAAGATCTTTAATGTCAACAAGATAACTTGATATCATTTACATCTTTATTGGTTTGTTTTTTTGTGCTACTGTCGCCAAAAAAAAAAATAAAAAAAATCAAATCAAACTAATATGTATACTATTTTTACTGTTCAAGCATGATATTAGACAATTACACATTTTTCTGCCGTAAATTAGTCCGACGTACAACATATTTGTATCCAAATTCTTTTACATCACGAGGTCAATCGCGTAATTATCATTTGTGATTACATCAATACTACTTTTGAAGAATTTGAAACAAAAGTTCGCAATATTGAATAATTGTAGTTGATCGCACATTAACACAACACGACCCAAACTATGACTTTTGATACTTGAATTTTCTTGGATTTTTGAAAATAATTTTATAGTAACCGTCCGCTGAGCAGTTCTGTAACAATGCAGTAGAATTAACTAATTTCCACTTTTAATATAGTCGACATATGAGGTAGTGACCCACTTTTTCTCAAGTATTTAAACCAGCACCGCAATTAAGAAAGAGAGTGATGGATAAGGACTTCAAATACCGGTAAATGTGCGTGTGGTTGTGCGTTAGATTAGTAGGTCCCAATACGATCAACGACTCTCATTGAAAGTGATACCCACCGATCACAGTCGCATTCACCTCATCCCACGCGCACTGGACGCTCAGCCTTGTGTGTGTAAAACCGAGTACACCTGCTGAGTCAGCTTGAACACACTACACATCCAATCGGATAAGCACGTGACTAGTGACTCAGTGACCACCGCTGTTAAACCACACCTCACTTTTAACCACGGTTAACTTTCAAACCTGCCTATATATAGAAACCAACACAATCTTGGCGTCCACTCTCCAGGTTTCCCTGACCATGGTTTCAGTGCTACCCTTCTCAAACTCCTCTTTGTGCACGCCTAGTCCCAAATTCGCCGTCGACGGAGCTCCGGCGACTACCGCGCGCGTCAGATTCCGATCGGTTAGGGTTTCGGCCAGGGGAGATTCGAATTCGATCTGCTGTTCGAGAATGAGCTCCGCCTACGACGTTCTCGGGATTCCAATTGGCGCGTCGCACGATGAGATCAAGATTGCGTACAGAAGACTTGCTCGAGTGTGTCATCCAGATGTGGTTTCGATGAATCTGAAGGACAGATCGGCCGATGAGTTTATGAAGATCCACGCGGCGTACTCCACGCTGTCCGATCCGGAGAAACGCGCGGACTACGATCGGAAGTTGTCCGTGAGCCGTCGATCTTCCAATTCTTCGTTTTCGAGTTTTGCGAGTTGGTCAACCGCTACTGCGAGTGCTGTGTCTGGAATCTCGAGATACGGTAGGCGGACTTGGGAGACCGATCAGTGTTGGTAGCGAAATTGATGATTCTCGAGATTGGTAATTTCACTGCCTGTGATTTAAATGATGAATCGAGATTTTGACGAAACTGATTGGATTAAACGGATTTAAGGTTAGCGAATCGGATGAGGTGCGGAACACCGTTGATTGAATGACTCGGATGAAATCGTGACCATTAATTAGAGATCAGATCTGAGACGCTGAGACGCACCTTCTGTTGTTCCTTCGGTCAACTGTAGAATTCTGTTATTGACCATATTATTCGACTTATCTTGCCACGTGGGGAGTCTCGATTGGGCTGATAGAGGGATCGGCAGTGTATATTTGTAAATGAAATTGCTAGAATAACATTTTAAATCACATCTTAAGTGACACCTTTCGCGACGTATTTATGGGAGACGTTATCCACGCTTCAAAATATACATCATGTGTGTTATGCATCAAGACTTATTTTACACATACTCATTTTTGTAGGAGACATATACGTCACGTCATAGAGGTGTCACTTAAGGTATCATTCAAAGTGTCATTCTAACATTTTCTATTTGTAAATTACATTTTGTAAAAACTTTCTTATAATTTTTACTTTTATCTTCTCATTTGAGCTCTCTAACTTTAATTTCACGCTCATTGGAGTCTTTTATATGCACATCAATTTTATTATTTGCACACCCGCTAATGTAAACAACGACAGTCACAATTAAGTTGTGACGAAACGAAAAAATTTTGTTAGGGTGGAGCGAATTTTAACTTTAATTTTTTTTTCGAATAAAAAATATATTAGTATGAAAAAACTAAGTATAAAAAAAAAATTGACAATGCTACACTCAAAACACTTCAAATTTTTATTTTTTTTTACAATGCTACGCTTTTTATAAGGGAGCGTATGTCAATCACAAGGGGCCAAAATATTTTGTTATCATTTTGTTCGAGTAAGTCAAATGCAACTTAGCAAGACGATCAATGGCCTTGTTTCCTCCAAAATAGTTGGACATGCATTAAAGGTTAAATTATTAACCAATTGGATGACGTAATAATTTGGTATGAAATTTGAAAGTAAGAAGTCATGATATGAAATATTGGGTACAAAAGTTGTTTCTCTATTTAAAAAAAAAAAAAAAGTTGAATTGTTGACCGTTTCTCTAAGACTAGAAAAATAAATAAAAATCTTATTCGACTCATCTGGTGGCACGTGTCGACGTTTCTATGTTTGATGCGATGCGTATCTATTTATCAAAGATTCAAAATGGTTGGATGGACGTGTTGATCATAAATTCCGACCTCTCCTCGTCCTGTCCAATGTCGTTTTATTGGCGCCACATATGTGTACGAGAACGTCTTGGCTTTAAAGAAAGAATGAAAAAAAATCAACTTGGGCTGCTGAGTTGCAACAAATTTTGAACTCTTTATTTTTTTTTTTAAGGATTATGACAATTTATGGACATGAATCTTTGTTCTCTTAACTCTTAAGTTGCAATTCATAGTCACATCTCACTTGAAGAAGTAGCCCTATTTTTCCAAAAAGCTAATATGCAAATATTCTTCTGAAACCCTTCATCGCATTAGTCCATTGAATTACATCACGTATGACCAAAACATTGGTGCTAAAAAATTGACACCTTAAAAAAGCGACTCGCTCGCTTGGAGTCATCTTTGTCACATCATAATATGTACATATCCGTTGCAAAGAGGTGTGTCATTAATTAAGACTAACTTTTGGTCTTTTAAAATTTAAAAACCATTGCCAATACGTATAAGCCAATTATAATTAATGCTTTTTTGTTTAATTAATATTAAATGAGCAAGTGGGAAACTTCCGCGAAAAGACCCCGTCACATGTCATGTTCAAAAAAATAATAATAAAAAATGGTCGGATTATATACATTCTATAGTAATTATTATTATTTATTTAACTTATAGCATCTCTTATTGTAAATGTAGATTGTAGGTGTAGAGATGTCATGTCAACAACGTCGAGAAGATTGGAGATGATGTGGCTATTGATTGCATTATCTAGAAGTTGATATTGAGAATGACATTGTCTATTTTTTTACGTCACGTCAGCTATGCATTCGAAATATATATTTGCATTGGAGATGATTTACCCTTTTTTTTTTATTTCAATGTCTATTTAGTTTTAAGTGGTGTACATCCACACTCAATCCACATTCTCATTGAAGATGTCATTGATTAACTGTTGATGCCCCTTGATTTGTGCATTACAATTCAAGTGCACATAAATAAATACGAGTTCAAAGGACATTAAAATGGGTATCAAATTGTACCAAAAAAATGTATCCCAAATGTATATTTCAAGATTGAACAAAATCAATTGTGTGAATGTAATTGAAATTATATTAATTATGATAAATTGAGTAAAATAGACTGCCCTTACTTATAAAATTTACAATGCATAAATAAGAAAAGTAATATCATCATGAATACAGTAATATCGTAAATACCGAATCAAATAAATATATCAACTTATATATATATATATATTTTTTTTTTCAAGACTCTGAAAGGATGGATGTCCCACATATAGTGGTCCTACTTGAGCCCAGGCTAATCGAGTCTTATTGGGCCTTAATGTCAGATGGCTTAGTTAAAAAAAATAAAAAATGTGACCCACATATGCTCAACAAATCAACAGTTAGAAAGTCAAAAACATTTATTGGCCATTGGATCATCTGAAGAAACCATATGCATTGAAGAATGGTTACACATGAATATGGGAAAAAATGGATGAGCTGAATCTGAAAATGATGTCTTTGCATATCTCAGCTTGATTGATATTGGACATATATAAAAGTAAAGCTGGAAAAATTAAAGGTGCAAGTTGACCTTACAATGAACTCCATCATGCATATACACCTTGCAATTCAAGCATTACTATGTCGGTGTTAAGATTTGGGAATAGATTGGATGACATATCCAACGTTTGCAACTTTGCATACTTCAATTAATAATTAGTCTAGCTTAATTAATAAGTAATAAGAATTGGTAGAGATTCAATTCATATTTGCATGGGAGCTTGATAATAATTTTAGGTTGCGAACCAGGCATTGGTTACGTTACCGGTTTCATAACTTGATAAATTAATTACAGCATTAAAGTATTGCCTAGAGTTTCAAATCACTCAATATACACAATAATAACTAGCCATTCCCAACCAACTTTAACAACTTGCCCAACGCTTTGAAAAAAAAAAAAAAAACGAAACAACTTCCAACAAGTGCATAGCGATCGAATCAAATCCAACTTTGGTGCGCACTGCATTTCGAATTGGTACTACTTCAAACTCGCAAGTGACACACAACTCTGATGCATGTCATTTGTATTGATATATTAAGATGGGTAGCGCTATTTGGACTCATGAGTCCTGACTCAAATTTTTTTATTTTTATTTTTTTCAAATACATCATCGAACAATTAATGAAGAACCATAATAACTTATAAATTCCTTTAATACCCCTTAAATATTTACACAAATTTTTAAACTTCTTTATGAGTCCGAACTCATGAGTCCAAGTAGATTTATTGAATTAAGATTAAGTGATATTTTTCTTATTTTTGCCCCTTTTGAGCCACTCAATTGCTCTGCATTCAGTGACATATGTTTGAAGAAAATGATTGAGATACCCACTTTGGACATCTAATTTGACGCATCTAACAAAGTACATCTTTCGACAGAACTCGAATGCATATCTCGAGGTGCATCGATGACGCACCTAACTGCCCAAAGTGGTATATGAAAATTAATTACCTCGATATATTATTGTTTAAAGAACATTCAATTGTCATGCTTAAATAATTGACTTTCAATAACTGCAACTATAACATCAACAGTTTAACAATATCATTGATTGTTTTCTTTATAAACTTCTGAAAAAATGAAAAAACACACAAAAAGTAAACACAAATGCACTATTCGAAACATAACAAAAAATAAAATTTTCTACAAAAAAAAGGAAAGGGTAGTGCTATTTGGACTCATGAGTCCGGACTCAAAACTTTTTTTTATTTTAAATACATCATCGAGCAATTAATGAAGCAATCATAATCACTTGTAAAATTCTTTTAATACCTCTTAAATATTTACAAAAAATTTTAAAACTTCCTTATAAAGTCGGACTCATGAGTCAAATAGATTTATTAAAAAAGAAATATATGTACAAAATTTATTCAAATAAAAGAACACAATCAAAATCTTCCAACAAATGAAGAAAATAACCACACGAATCACATTAACAGAAAACAATATGCAACTTATTAATCGTGATTCAATTATTATTAGAATCCACTTGTTAAATGTTCTAGAAGGTTCACAGTATCCATCCAATTCATAAAAAAATCCTTTGCGTTTTAGAAAAGGTAGGTTCTAGAAGATTGAATCAGGAGCACGTGGGTTAGAGCAAATTTCGTTATCTGGCTTTACAGGGGGCAGGAATTTTATTTTCTTCTTCTTTGTTTTCTAAGCAACATTAAGGTATAGGTGTGCACTGCTTAGCCATGTGGGCGGTTTAGCTATTTTTTCAAGTGCAATGTTTTCTACTTGATGAAAACTAATAATATATATGGTGCATGTTCGTAACCTAAGAAAATAAAGATAAAATAAATAAAAAATATGAATAAATTTGATACTACAAATTAAGTCATAATTTCCATAATGTATTCATTCGATTACATACCTTAGTCAAATCTTAATCTCATAAAATGCATTTTTATTTCTAACTCTGTTTGGTTCAACTCTAAACCATATTTATTACCAATAATTTGGCTACCAACAAACTAGATAAATATATAGTGATCAGTTGATGGTTTTCTTGGAGTGAAACTAGGCCAGTAGAGAGAGGGTTTGTAAGGGACGTTGATCCTCTTTGTTCTCTGTCTCAAACGAAATCAAAGAGATCGTTACTAAAAGTAATGGATAATGTTGCATTACATGCATGTCTAAGTAAACTAACAAGATGTCTTTAACAAAAAAAAAAAAAATAAAAAATTAACTAGATGTGTGTAGAGAAGTATAGTTACCAAGTACCAACTATATATAATATAGCAGGTAGCTCACTGACATAATATATGAGACATTGTGTAAAATTATTGACTAGGAAACAAAATAGATATTTTTTTCTCACTTCAACTTCAAATTTTCAATTGCGAAATTTTGAAAGATTTTGGCCGGCCCTCTTTCACAGTTTGCAACTTTGCACTGATGTAAGTGGGATCCGTCTTCAAGACAAGTGGCCCCTATCTTTGTTTGCATGTATATACAAAGAGAAAAAAAAATGATTTTGATTGCATTATACTTTGCTCTATATTTTTTTATTTTTCAAGTGACAAAACTCCATATCATATTGTTTAGTGGATGTCTTAGTGGAAGATACAAAAAATGAGGTTATAAATAAGTTTTTAAAACTTTGGAGGAATACATTAAAATTTAAAGGCTTTAAGTTGAGTAGGACGAAGATTAAACACATGCAGCTGTGAGTTTAGAAATGCCAAATATCGAGATTGAGTGGTAAAATTAGGGAAGTAGAAGTCATTAGAAAACTTGACTAAATGGAAACCGAATAAATTCAATGAGGTAGGGGTATAATTGGGATGCATTAATTAGGAGATTTGAATGGTTTGGAGAGCTCATCGTTAATTGCACTAGATCGAGCACAATGAAAGAGTTTGATTATACGAAGGTCATGTTTGGTATGTGGGTGAGTTATCTCCCAACTTACAGGGGAGGAGGTGAGTTATCTTCCCCTGGGTCCCCATAGGGAAATATCTTCCAGGAGTTCAATAGACAAAAATACCCCTCACAAATCATCTTTTTTCCAAGTCCCTCACAAATCATCTTTTTTTATTTTAAAAATATGTTTGAAATGTATTTATGTCAATTCCCACATTTTATTGTTTTTAAAAATTTACAACTTCCCAACAAATTTAAAGTTCAACTGAGCATGAAATATGAACTTACGTTGTGAGTTAACTCTATTGAGTTATCTCCACTCGCACTGTAAGTTTGCAAAAACAAACCAAACGAGGCATAAATAAAGTCTCATTTCATTAAAAAAATCAAGTACAATGAAAGAATTTAATCTATGTGATCGATTATAATTAATTTGGGACGAATGCTATGTTGTTGTTGTTGTTGTTGTAAGCGACAAAACCACAAATGTGTTATAGGAGCTTGAAAAGCATTCTATTGAGACTTGAGAGAGAACGGGTGGAGTTTTTTTGAACATAATTTGCTCTGGGTGCATGCATGCGATTGGGTGTAGCAAAGCTAAACACGTTTAACTTAACAAATAAACTAGTTTTTGGGAGCTAATTTTTTTTGTGATAAGTTTTTTATTTTGAGAGAGAACGGGTTTTTTTTTTTTTTTTTTTTTTTTTGTGGACTGTTTTTTTTTTTTTTTTTTTTTTTTTTTTTTTGGGAATAGTTAGGAAAGAGAAGGAGAATGACCCATTTTTTTCTGTATTCTTATAGACCCCAATTTTTGTAACCCCATTTGTTGAATATTCTATTATTTTGTATATATATAATAAATGGAGGACAGCCTTTATATATATATATAAAAAAGGAAGACTTGAGAGTGAACATAATCTGCATTTTGTGACAGAAAGAAGGGCATTTTTATACGACGAAAGAAATGATTATAAAATAAGATCAGCAAGGAACCGTGTTCCCTTCATCTCTTCAAAGTTTTCGTTTATTGGGAACACTTTGGCCAATCACAAAATAGAGGCAGGTTTATAAACGCCAATGATTTGGCTCACTAAATACATTAGTCTTCCAATTGACTAGATTCGTCCAAGATGTCGTTTTTCTTTATTTTTTAATTACTAGCTAATTCTTTGCTCATTTGAAAGATAATTTTGTCTCAATTACAAGCTCACAAATAGAAAATGCTTCTTATATCAACTAGTTGTTAACAAAGGTCTCGAGTTAGAATTTCACATCAAGAATAAATTACATTGAAGATAACATTCATTATTCATCCTTCATAAAGGGACGAGACTACTGTGAATAAACAATTAAAACTACAAAAAAATCTTAATATAAATTCCTTGGTGGAGAATGCGAAGGTGCTCCAGGTAGGACATGCAGGTGCGAGACACACTCATTGTCCGCCCTCGATATACCTCGGTATACATACGTACTTCGAGAATCAAATGCGGCTAGACGAGTGCATGTTGCACCTAAGTGTCCTACCTTGGGGCGTGACAGCATTTTCATTGTTATATAGCCCACGGGCAATGGCTCTAAAATAAAGAACTGGGCCTCAAATGCAAGCCCGCGACAAATTGGGACATTCCATAGACTAATGGGCTTAGTCCTGGCAATACAGGCCCTCATAAAGCCCAGCATACTTTATTTACTTTACTAAGTTATTAGCCCAATGAATGGCCCAAAACTTTACTAGAATCACAAAAATCAAAGTAATGAAGATTGTGATTTGTGAAGTAGTATGAAATGGGCATGCCTGTTGCTGTGTTATCCAAATCACAACCTCACACAAAATCTGAAACTTCCAAAACATGTCCACCACTGCATTCAACTCCCAATCTCCTCCACCCAATTTATTATCCTCTCAAAAATTCATCCCACATTTCCACTTGTCTCCTTTTCCCTTTCTTCTTTCTCTCTTAATTTCTCTTCTTCATCAAACCCTCACCACCTTCACTTCCCACTCTTCTCCATCAAAATCATCATGGCTGCTGCTGCAGTCACTGCTGCAGTCTCTCTCCCCTCCTCCAAATCATCCTCTCTCCCCACCAGAACATCAGTTGTCTTCCCTGAAAGAATCAGCTTCACCAAGGTAAACTTGATTGCATTATTCATGGGCCTAACATGGTCGAGTTGCCACAACCATAAAGATGAAGGCGCGGTTATGTGAATTAAGCGCACGAACTCAGTTTTGATTCTCCGTGTGGTACGCCCAGACAGATCGCACCAATAGTCAAGCTTACTTGGACATCCACGTATACATAAAAAAAAAAAAAAAAAAAAAAAAGTTTATTCATAGGCCTGCATTTGATGTGTTACTTTTTCCAATATTGGTGATTGAGTTTTTGGTGATTGCAATTTAGCTTGTGAAAGTTAAAGTTGATTACATTGATGGGTCTGTCATTGATTTTGATTACTTTTATTTCAATATGGGTGATTGAGTTTTTGGTCTACAGAGATTTTTGTACACCAAGAATGTGTGTGTTGGAGGGGAAGTGGTTTCAATTAAGGCCCAAGTGACTACAGAAGCGCCCGCGAAGGTCGTGAAGGAATCGAAGAAGAACGAGGAGGGTGTGGTGGTGAATAAGTTCAAGCCAAAGAATCCTTACACTGGGAGGTGTCTTCTTAACACTAAGATCACTGGGGACGATGCGCCCGGAGAGACTTGGCACATGGTTTTCAGCACAGAGGGTATAAATATACATTGCATTACTTATTTATGTGTGAATATGTGTTGTGAGTAGTATGGATTCAGTTTTGAAGTGAAGTTTTTTGTATTATTGGTTGATTGGTTTGAATTGGTTGGTGCAGGGGAGGTTCCCTACAGAGAAGGGCAGTCCATTGGGGTTATTGCTGATGGAATTGATAAGAATGGGAAGCCTCACAAGCTGAGGCTCTACTCAATTGCAAGCAGTGCTCTTGGGGACTTTGGTGACTCCAAAACTGTGAGATTTTGATCTTCAAATGTTCCCCCTTTTTCATTACAATAAATTTCATGTTCCATTGAATTGCTTATGCAGCTTTTAGAATTCGACATGGTTCATTATAATTCCATTTGCGCATATGAAGTCTAAGCATACAATTTTGGTGGTCTCGACTACAATTACTCTTTGAATGGTGATTTGAATGGTGGGTGTCTTTCTATAGGTTTCACTATGTGTGAAGCGGCTAGTGTACACTAATGAGCAAGGAGAAATAGTCAAGGGAGTCTGCTCAAATTTCCTATGTGAGGCTTTAAACATACATCATTCCACTGTCGATCAAATTTTGACGCACCCTTTTGCATGTTTCAACGATGAGTGGAACTTTTTGATCGCTAACTTGTCATGAGAATAGATGCCTGCATCATGGATGGTCTAATTTTTTCTATTTCAGGTGACTTGAAGCCTGGATCAGAAGTGAAGATTACAGGACCTGTGGGGAAAGAAATGCTTATGCCTGTAGATCCTAACGCCACAATTATAATGGTACATTCATTTCCCACTTCCTCGAATATTATAATGCCTATGCGAACCATTCGTGGTAGTTGCAACTGATACTTAAAGCCTTTCCTCTATTCATGGATCATTTTTCCTTTCCTCGAGCTCGATACAAGATAATGTGTAATCCCTGGCTTCTCTATTTCAGCTTGGTACAGGAACTGGAATTGCTCCTTTCCGTTCATTCTTGTGGAAAATGTTCTTCGAGAAGCATGAAGATTACAAGGTACTTATGAGCTTTGTTGCGTATATTTATTGATTTTGGCTTTGCTATCCATCTCAATCAAAGAAGTGAACGTGTGAATCATTTGAAGTGAAATGAAATTTGAAATGTACATAATCAGTATTATTTTTGTATCTGAAGCCATCTCAACGCTTAAAGAACACATTCTTCAAGAATGGATCTCCATACCACTTATTGATCTGTTTTTTCACACACTAGACATGTATATTTATAAGATTACTGACTAGAGTGTACTTCAATGATAATACAGTTCAACGGATTGGCATGGCTCTTCTTGGGTGTTCCAACAAGCAGTTCGTTGTTGTACAAGGAGGTTAGCTTTCCATGTCATGAATTTTCCGCCAAGATTTTTAGCGGGGTCAAAAATAAGTATCTGCTCATGTTCTTTTTGATCAACTTTTAAACTTCTTAGACTTACAATGCGTCTTTTTCTTGTTATATTTGGCCAGGAATTTGAGAAGATGAAGGAGAAGGCACCAGAAAACTTCAGACTTGACTTTGCAGTTAGCCGAGAACAAACAAATGATAAGGGGGAGAAGATGTACATTCAAACCCGAATGGCACAATACGCCGAGGAGCTATGGGAATTGCTCAAGAAAGACAACACATTCGTTTATATGTGTGGGCTGAAGGGAATGGAGAAGGGAATTGATGACATAATGGTTTCACTGGCTGAGAGAGATGGTGAGAGATACATAGAATCCAAAGTTCAAATTCTTTATAATTTGGTTCTATGTTTTGCTGGCACCAATCCTTAATTTGGTTTTCTTTGATAACAGGCATTGTATGGGCTGACTACAAAAAACAGTTGAAGAAGGCGGAGCAATGGAATGTTGAAGTATATTGATTCATGAATCCTCGCGAACAAGTGTTTCTTGATCAAAAGAAACACTCACTCTTGTATTTCGCCATCCCGTGTAGATAGGTAATTACCTTCTCTTTTAAAATTTGTATTAATTTCTCTTAAGGTAGCTGTGACTTCATCGCCGCCCCAAAAAGCTTGTAAGAAGAGGGAGCTTGGATCATGTGTATTCGAACCAACATTAGCCTATTGTACTCATTCTCCTTTTTGATAATTAAATGAAGTGTTTTGGTTCTTATATTCTATGTGAATCTTAGTTTATTATAATGTTTCATGTTCACTAGTTGTGATGAAATCATAACATGGTCCGTTTGGAGACATCCAATAAGCTTGGAACCATACAGAAAAACATGGCATTGTTAGCCTTTGTATTTTGAATGTCTCAGACTCCACCAGTCCACCCCCATATATGTTGATTGTCAATTCATAACCTCTAAAGTCTGAAGCCTTTGTCAAATGTACCTGAAAAGCCAAACTGGAATAATTGAGTGTACTCTTGCAGGGCTTTGTGCTTTGAACTGCTCTTCGTATTCCCATTCTCCTTACAAGTTTGGTGACTAATTAGTCCAGTGATGTTAGGGGTTACCTATTCTGAGGCTTGTATAACAAAACCTCGAGCACGCATTGAGCCTCAACCATTCAACTCAATTTTGGACCGTTAACTTTCTATCATGCATTAATTATGAGGGATTTGAATGGTTTGGAAAGCTCACCATCAATTGCACTTAATCGAGCACAATGAAAAAGTTTGATCCATGTATAGCCGACTCAGTTAATTTGGGACTGAGGCTATGTTGTTGTTGTTGTAACTTTCTATCCGACATGAAACACTAGGCTATGATTTTTTACTTTTTTTTTTTTTTTTTTTTTTCCTCTCTAAACCCATGGCCATGTTTACAATTTATTGACGAGTGATCCTTTAAAAGCCCAATCACTTTTAGAGCTACACAAGGCTCCTGACCTACTACCAGGCCTCATACTCAATTAAACATGTAATCCTGATTATGAAAAGCCACTCAAAAGTGAACTTCAAATCATCTTGATTAAATTCTTAACATTAGGTTATGTAACTGTGTTTGTTTGACATGTTGTTGATTAAAAATTGTGAGTAAGCACAATAGTGGGTCTCCATCATAATACACACCTTTTTCCTCCAAAAATAATTTTGGCAGCAAAGCATCCTCTGCAGACCACACCTACAGATATTCCTTCTTGTGATACAATTTCCTTATCCATTTATATCCCCACAGCTCATCACATGAGAGACCTCCCCTCCCTCCCCCCGCATCAAAAAACCCATCAAATAAAAGCAAGAGCAATACAGCACCTCATTTACTCTCTCAAAATCGCTTTGGATAATGGAATAAATAATAAACCTCCCCACCCTCCCATTCATTACACTTCTGGGAAAGCTTTTATGGGAAAATCAAAAAACGCCTCTGACATCTTTGACTCCGTATCAAACTCCCCTTTGACTACAACTCCCCCCCCTAGTGGGCCCCACCCAAACCTCTCCATCCTGCACCGTTCGATCCCCATCAATCGAGGATATTTCCCACCCATCCGACGTGTCGCATTATTCGGATTCCCCACGAAAGTCGCGTACGCTTCACACACTAAATTTATTTCCTGTTATTAGGGCAAGTTCGTCCTCTCGGTCTCTCGCTTTAAAGGTTCGCGAGAGAGGGTTTGGGGTTTCGTCCCCGATTGTGTGATCTAGGGTTAGGGTTTCGTTGCGTCTCTCTTTGTGTGGGATCTAGGGTTAGGGTTTGTGTGATCTATCGAACGATCAGATCCGTGAATCGATGGCGCAGGGGAACAGATCGACGGGAGTGGTGAAGTGGTTCAATGGGACGAAGGGGTTCGGATTCATCACGCCGGACGACGGCGGAGAGGATCTCTTCGTCCACCAGTCCTCGATCAAGTCGGAGGGCTACCGGAGCTTGGCGGAGGGGGAGGCCGTCGAGTTTCTGATCGAGCAGGGCGACGACGGGAGGACAAAGGCGGTCGACGTCACCGGCCCTGACGGCTCCCTCGTGCAGGGGAGTCGGAGGGACGGGGGATTCGGCGGCGGAGGCGGTGGAGGACGTGGGGGTCGCGGTGGAGGCGGCGGGTATGGGTTTGGAGGCGGCGGTGGTGGTGGATACGGCGGTGGCAGTGGGTATGGGTTTAATGGCGGTGGCGGTGGCGGAAGAGGCGGGAGGGGAGGAAGAAGCGGCGGCGGAAGAGGAATGGGAGGAGGCGGTGGTGGATACGGCGGTAGTGGAGGTGGCGGCGGCGGTGCTAGCTGTTACAACTGCGGCGAACAGGGCCACTTCGCAAGGGACTGCTATCAGCAGAGCGGCGGCGGAGGCGGTGGTGGTGGGAGGTACTCCGGCGGCGGCGGCGGCGGCGGAGGAGGAGATGGGGGCTGCTTCAATTGTGGGCAGACTGGGCATTTTGCAAGGGAATGCCCATCCGGAGGAGGAGGCAGAAACTGATATCCCACCCTCCAATCCATCAATCGATTTCCAGTGTTCAGTTCATCTCTTATGATTATCATCATCGTCGTCGTCTGTGTTTGCTTAGATTTGTTTTGGTTTGATCTTTTGGGCGCCCATGAAAATGGGTCTTAAGTTTGGTTCATGGAGTACTTGGTTTTATTTTTTTGGGTCTTTTGCATCATCATCATCATCATCTCTAACGACGAATATGTTCTTACATATTGTTTGTTCGTCTCCCTTGACTATTCATGAATTTTGTTCTATTGGGTCTTCTACATTTTGATGGGAAATGTGATGGTTGAAGTGAATTATCTTGTTGATGACTCTGTTCATACATTATGTGGTTGGTTTGATTAATGAATGGATTATTAATTAGGCTTTTGCTCCTGAATGATCGACTTTGTTGCTTTGATATGGCGGGTATATTGGCTTTGTTAACTTGTCGATGATGTGGGAATGGAATGTATGCTTTTTTTTATCTGAAAAGGACGTCAAGCTCACTTTTTTTCACCTTTTATTTTGTCCATTTCGATGTGCTTCATCTACTTGATCTAATGCTTTGTGCGGATATTGGGGAACATATGCTTCTTGACACCATAAATTTTACCTAAGAAGACATATAGTTCACTTTGGACAGAGGTTTCATCTTTGTTGTGGTAGAGGTGGTTGTTGAGGTTTTACTGTGAAAACTCATCAGTTATGTCGAAACACAAGGAATGGTTGGTTAGTATATTTGTTTCAGCACTTCCAAGTTCAAGTTCCAAGTTGGCCTTGTTCAACTGAGGCTTTAGGAATTCATAAACGGCTTCAAATTGTGGTAGCTGTTGTAATCTGGGATTATTATTGTTAATTTGGTGGGGATGATGTTGATTTGAGAAAGATGTTGCGTGTATGTTGGTAGTTAAGATGCTGTTGCTTTCAAAATAACAAAACAACGCAGCCTGTTGAGTTTGGCCCAATGGTATGTTTGTTAGTGTCACGGTTCAGGCTTGATTGTCTAGGCTACACAAGGGACTCGTGGGAATAGTAGGCCATTATTAACCAATTTATTTCTAACTTAGGCACCAAGGACTAAGGGAAGAGGGTGGTGGATTGGTGAGCAGGAGCACCACCTCTCTCTCATAGCAGGCCTCGATTTAGTGATGATGTTCTCTTTCAGTTGGGGACCTTGCGCGTTCACTGTTAACCTTCGTTTTTTGCTATTTTTGTGAAGATGTGAATGTTACAGAGCAAGCAGTGGAAACAACAATGTTAAGGGGATCGGGGTGTCGCCGGTCTAAAAAAATGTTTAATAATTTTTTAAATTTGGATTGAGTTGGGTGAGAGTTTATTGTGGTTGGAGACCTTTCATAATAGAATCAAATGCTCACGAGGTGTTGAATGGAGTCCTCAAAACGTATGCAGAGGAGACCAAGTTAGGGCAATTTTTTTAAGACTACCAAATTGATATGAAAGATTAGATGCGTTAGTACGCAAGGAAACGAGCACAATGTCATGTAAGCCCAAAATACTGATTAATTTTTATTTATTATATTGATACTTGATTCCTATAAATATCTAAATTAGGTCTAGACCACCTAAAAAGACTACGTAAATTATGATACATGTATAGGCTTAATTGCAACTTTTGTTATTATATCTTAACATTTTGAGATTTGTTATTATATCCTCATCTCCTAGATTGTTAAATTTGTATCCTAATTAAATTTTTAACTTAAATTTTAAAGAGGTGACACATTAATTATTAGTTTAAAAACCACTTCATCACTTATAATTATCAAAATAATTATTATTTTTAAGGTTTAAATTTATTATTTAAGTGTCACATCATCAAATTTAAAGTTTAGAAAAAGTTTAGGATATAAATTAAACGATGTAAAAAGATTATGATATAATAACAAAAGTTGTAAAAAATTAAGATATTTTAATCAATTTGACCTATATATATAGTATCGTGCCACATGAAGATTGTGTGAAAAAAAAAAAAAAAAAAAGACAACTGGAGGTTTTTCGCTTTTACTATGTTGCCCTCCTAACCATTGGGTTGGGCCTCCCACTTTGGTTGGTAACATGGCCTTGAAGTTCAATGTGGTAGCACTTCATTTTTTATTACAAAAAAATAATAATTATACTTGAACTCCATAGATACACAGACATTTTTCTTTGGGCAAAACGGCCAAATTGGGCCCTCAACTCTCAACGAGTTTCCAACTCGGTTCCTAAAATAAAAACTCTCTTCTAAATCATTCCCTTTGCCTAAAGTTTAAAGTAGCACTGTTTGTATGTGTGATCGTAGTATTTTAGTTAAGGGTGTCAATTTTTTGGACGGGTCCAAATCTGGACCACCCTTGATATAAACGAACAATTGTGTTGTTCAAATTCGACCCGATTTTAATTTGGAACGAGTGTATCTTGCCTCGACCTGATTTACTTTAAATCGATTTGTCCAAATATCCGGATTTGTCGAGTATTATAAAAATTATTTTGTTTATAAGCTTTTTTAATTAATAAAATTATTGTAAATTCCTCGCAATATAACCTTCTCTGACATAATTTTAATATTCAAATTGTATTTATTATTTTAATTTATAAGAAATAATAATGGTTTTTGTTAAAAGACAAAACGCATAATGCTGTCTCAAGCAGTACATTTAGCTAAGTCTCGAAATTGAAATAGTACATTTCTATAAAAGCTACGTAGTTTCTTTAATTCTATGATTGTTTTTGTAAATCATATAATTTATGGAAGTATATTTAAAAAAATGGGTATCTCATGAAATTCGGGCTGAGTCTAAATTTAGAGGGTCTTGTTCAGACTTCCGAGGTGACCTAGTTTTTAAATTTTATTTTTATTTTTATTTTTATTTGTCGAAAACCTTATTTTTACGGGCTAAACAAAATCGGGTATGAATTATACCCTAAAATTGATGCCCTAGCTTCGTATTTATTGACTCGATCGCTCTTCTTCTTCTCTCTCTCTCTGTTTTTCCATAGATTGGATGTTTAATGATCTACCCTATATACACAGTCTCTCTCTTACTTTGGTATTGTTGGCACTGTTTGAAATCTCGAACACAAGAATTCCAATAGACATTGTTGATTGTTATATGCATGAGATGGGAACTGCTATTGGTTCATGAGAATTATGCATGTTATTGAAGTTCTAGGTTAGATTTTCAGCCCTGTTTTAGGTTATTCAAGTTGTTTGGTTTGGATGGGGTAGATATATGGTTCTTATTTGAATATCAGCGTCACATCGAAGATAGACATCTTATTTTGAAGGAATTTAAGAAGTTGACCTTCACAGTGTTAGTTGAATTTAGAAAACGAGCGATTACATATTTTGAGAAAAGTAAGTCTGACTAGATTATCATTTTGATTAGGATAACCTAGATTGGTCAGACACCTTAATGACACGAGGCCTGACAATCACTTTTGTTCTTTAATAGCAACAAAAAAAGACTTTCATAGAAGATCAGTTTGACTGCACATTAGTATAGAAAACATTAGATGAGAGAAAGAATTAAACAGTGCAATCTATACAACAAGTTTTTATCATATGTCACTTATAGTTTTAAAAAAAAAAAAACTATAAGCATTAACTTAAATGTTTGAAGATTATTATTATTATTATTTATAATTTTTGTTTCATTCGTTTAGAATTTATTTTTACTTAATAGCGTGCAAAGCATGTTTTTTTGTACTTAATAACATGATTGTAACATGTGACTTGGTTTATTTTACCGCTGCGAATAATTTGGGATTAAGACTTCATTGTTGTTGTTGCAGCCGTTGCTGCTTTTGTAATTTACCGTATCATGCTTTCAGTATAAGTCAATACAATATCATGCTATAAGTTAATCTTATGCGTTCAATATATAACAAATTTAGAGTGCAACAGTGTTTGAATCGGAGTGTGATTTAGAGTGCAACAATGTTTGAGTCGGAGTGTGATTTTAGATTCTTATTTACAAATATAGAAAATGGATGCAACTTCCAACATATTGAAGCGCGCAGAGGAAGTACAGTCCCTTCTTGATGAAAGGCAAGATGATCCAAGCTCACTTGATATTGAAGTCGACCGAGGTAGCACAATGGGTATGTAATCAAGCGCAAGTTGTGATAAATTTTCTTTAAGAGACTATTTGTCGTTTTGACTAGGTTGGGGATTTTCTAGATTAAAATTAGTACTATTTGTTTTTATTATTTGATTTAATTGTTTCAGGGTATTAATAGATTCAAAATTTACAATGCGTGATTTCCACTTGATTTATGCAAGATACGCGAATATATATATAGGTTGATGTTATTACGAATAGAGGAGACATTGGAAGCAAACAACAATGATCCAAATAGTCAAACATATAGTGAAGAGATTCTAATGACATCTAAATATGTTGAAGACGTCAAAATGTGGCTGAGAATTCATGGATTGCAAGTTCGAGGTTAGGTTATTATTTTTTTTTTTGAAAAAAGGTTTGGTTAATTGTTACATTAAGTTTCTATCAAAAAATTGGTAATTTAATAAGTTGATAGATAGATAGTGTAGATGGTTATCTTTTATTTTTTAATTGATAGTTATTTAAAGGTTGCTAGATATTATGTTAAGACTATGATTTGACATGTTCTAAAGCCTGTATAAAAGGTTGCACTAATACCTTTTTTTCTTATTGGTTAAATTTTGATTAATGAAATTAAAGGTTTAGCTTTTGAGTGAAAAAATTATTAATTCTCTTTTTGTTTTTTTTTTAATCTTCTCTTTTTAGTTTCTTGTATTTGAATATGTGAGAGAAAACGAATGGATTTTATTCTTTAACTAGTCGATTTCTTGCGTTCTGCGCAGGAGTTATTAAGACTTTAAGAGAAAGTTAATAAATTAATTTACATGAATATACTGTAATATTTTTTACAATTAAAATTACAATTAACAATAATCAACCCATATTTCTTAGAAAAAAATATACCATAGAGTGTTAAAAAATATTTACTTATAAATCACGCACATAAGCGAACATTCTGAACAATCCTCAAAGCAACAAACATAGAGATGTAAAGTTGTTAATCGCACTGCAATATCTCTGCCACGTTTTGGAGTATTATACGGCTCAACAATCGCAACAACATTGCATTCGTGTGTGAAGAACTCTAGGAGTGGTACTTGGATGTTGTTAGACCTGCAGTAGTTGTGAACCTATGATTTATATATAACGAGAAGATTAATGTTCTGTATAAATGATGTTGCAATAACCAAAGGGATGGTGTAAGATTTGAAATAGAGATTGAATGCATTGAAACAACCTTTCATTAACCCAAAAAAAGAATTCAAATACACTTAATTGTGATTTCGGTACCCTAAGTAGTATAAATGATGTTATGGTAACCAAAGGGATGTGTAAGATTCGAAAAAGAGACTTAGTGCATTGAAGAAACCCTTCATTAATTAGACCATCGTTTGGTTGTTCAATGTTGGGTTTTTCATTGTTCAAAAACATGAGGGGATGAATATATCTTAAAGCAATAAATAATACGAATAAATAAAAAATATCTTAAAACAGAAAAATTGAGAAAATCTTAAAAATGAAAGAAAATCTTAAAAATGAAATGGTGGAAGGAGTAGTAATAAAATTACTTCTTTGCCCATAAACATATTTCTTCTCTATATATATATATGATATATATAAAAGCAACAACTTATATGTCAAATCGATCAACAACTCAACGACTCTCATACCTCTTCAAATTGATCAACAACTCAACTGATCAACGACTTTTCCTTTTTTTTTTCGGAGAGGTTCGATTCAAAGGTGAGTTAATCATTTGGTCTATATGGTTCAATTTGATTCATGATTTTTGAAAGAAATTTGGGTCTAATCCACTCTTGATTCAATGTTGAATTTAACACAAAAAGCCCTCTTTCATTTGGTCTATATGGTTCAATTTGATTTATGATTTTTGAAACAATACCTTGGAAGCTAATATGATCAACCCCTCGTTCATTGTATGGTTATTAGAATTCATGGGATACATATATGTTTGACTATTTGTAGTGAGCGATTTCTTGAAGACACTAAGCCGAAATTGAATTGGGCTTTAAGATCTTGAATACTAGGTGTTTGTTGAAATATCAAAATAATCTTCATCTTCTTCCTTTATATAAGAAATATATAGATGTTTGATTTGTCTGTCTTTTTACAAGTCGGAATTAAAAAATTGCATCTTTTATATTAGCATACTTGGAAAATAAAAAAAGGACATGAAATAATTTGAATCTTTGTTTGTTAAACTTGTTGTGTTGTTGGCAACGAACTAATCTCTTGGTTCATTAATTCCTACACAAATGAATGTAAAGTTTTTGTGCTCATTTGAGATAAATGAAAGCCTCCAATAAAAACATGTAGGAGATGGAAAGTAAGCAATGAAATTCTTGTGTCTTTTTATCTATATCGAACTTGCGGTCGATATTTTTTAATTTTTTGCTAAATTATGTCTTTTATATCTTGTTGAACAAGCTCTTCGAAGTAATCTTTGTGATACATAATTTATGGTGTAGAATTCTTTTGAGAGGTCACAACCACAATACATGCTAATCCTATTATAACTTGGAACTGAAGTTGAACTAAAAACATAAACTGTCTCCAAATTATATTTTCAAAGCCTATTGCATTTGCTCGATTATGAAACATTATGATATATGTTCGACACTCTCGTATGAATACACTATTTGATAGCAGTTTTCAACCGATCGGTTAATTTCTATATGTGCAGAAATACCATCTTAATTCATAGTTAAGATGAAATGATGGACCATCTTAGTTTTACAATTATGTTTGTCTACTATCTTAATTTTACAATTATGATTGACACGTTTTTCTTTGGTTTTCTGTTTCAGTTAATTTCCTCAAAGTATGTCTTGACAATAAAGCGAATAAATGAATAATAAAATAAGAATAATCTGTAACATCAATTGAAGTATAATGAGATAGTCCCTTATTGAGGTAGTTGTTATCCCTCTTTCCATTCCTAGAGTTCTCATCCCTCTTTTCACCCGATTTATATTTTGAAAATGTGTTCGTAAGCAATTCTTCTTAGTAATCCGACTTCGAAAAACTCGTGATAAATCTTTTTTAATAGGTAATATAAACTCGAACTTGTAATTTGCTCTTTATATAGACCTACTTTCATTTGGTGAAGTTTTAAATATCTAATTAAGTTTTAATGTATTTAATGTATTTAAGTTTTAAAGGTCTAATTAAGGTAGAGTTACACATAAGAAGTTCAATCCTCCAATGGGTGGCTTAAACTACTTGCATTTGGTGGCGGTAGTTATAACTTAACATCAGAAAATTGAAAGAGTTTCTTCTAGATTGAGTTAACTCATAAACAATAATTCCATTATCTTTTGTTTTGATAAGAAGCCAACTTAATTAGATACAACATACTTGACTCCAAAATGAGTCAACCCCCAACCTTTCCTTTGACATCTGCATCAATATTAATTCATCTAATTAGAGATGCTTTGGCATAACTCTCTAATCTTTCCTTCTTGCTTTCCACTTTATTCATCAAACAAATCCAATTTGTAAAGTTGGTCATCTTTCAAATTTTAGGCTAATGTTTCTTTTTTATTTTCTAGAACAAATAATTAAACATTATAAAAATTAACAAGACATATTTGCGAGTTGATCAAAAGTCTATTATATAGTTATATTTTTTTTCAAAAGAAAATACTTGCGAGTTGTGTGCTAATCTTTTGGAAGACTAGGGAGGACTAACATAAAAGTCATTAACCTCAGGGCTAAATATTGATGTATAATTCTATTTTTTTTTCAAAAAAAGATAGTATTTAGATGAGCGGTTCATGTCGTCAAGTATATTTCATGTAATGTTTAACAATGTTTATAGTATATGTGTCCGCAATTGTGAATTCAATTTTGTCACGTCTTTTGCTTTGATATTTCGTTCCTATGGATCCTTTTTTTCCTTTCTATTTTTTTTCTTTGCTAAATGATGCTTCTCGAATTGCACTTTTACTTCTTACGTATTCAAATTATGTACGTTTGGATTTTATATTACATAGTTTGTTCAAACTCATACATATTATTTAAATTAAATTTTATATTTAGTTTCATATTAAATTAACATTATATTTATTTTTTAATTACTACTCTAATGTTTGTTTCATTAGATTGTAGTTTAACAATCTCATCTAAAAATTCATTAAGTATAACCATTTTACCTTACATTAGCGAGTTACCATGGTTAAAAACTTAGAAGTTATCAACAATAGTGAATACGCTGTAAGAGAAACAATAAATACTAATCGTAGGGAGGTGGATAATTTGAAACGTAAATTTGCAATGGAGGAAGAAAAAGAAATGAAGCGGGCTCGCCAAAGACAATTAAGGAGTGAAAAGAAAGAGTCGAATGATCACAGTATGAATTTGAAACTTCACAAAATATTCTATGAAATATTGATGAGTAGGGTAAATGCTATGAAGCAAGATGAATGATTTTAATTAATAATTTAGAAATTAAGTTGCCTTTATTTCTTTTTTATGTATAGGTCCCCGGAATACAAAGCTACGTTATGTCGCTATGAGTTTTGAGCATGTTGCAAGTTCAGCAGATGTGTTACCATCTGTAAACTCTTGTCGAAATTGTAGTGCGAAGAGGTTTTTCATGAATCTAATAGTTTATGTTGTTCAAACGGTCAAGTGACACTCGTTCCTAATGTTGTCCGACCTATTCACTTCAAACACTGAAGAGACACGTGAGTTTTTATATATATATATATATATATATGTATATATATTATATATTTGAGTGAAGAATACAAACCAACTGGGTGGCTTAATGTTGGTAAGAGGTTTGGAGTAAGAGGTCATAGGTTCGAATCCTAGTTGGGGCAAGTTGTTTCTTTCTTATCAATAAAAAATTATGAGAATAAAATCATTTAAATGCGACTCATTGGCTATGCGCCGATAAAAAAAAGCTGAGAACTAATGCAGATTTATGGAAGAATCAAAATATGGTTCCTCGAGTTTCCTAGCTATATAAGTATACAAATCAAGCATTTGTGTGGCATGCAGTTAATTACTAATTCATTAAAATCGTCGCAAGGAACATTGTATTTTTCTTCGTTCTTTTTTGAGAAATTGCATTGAAAATCATGGCCATTAACTGACACAAATAAAATAAATCAAGGAGGTGATCACTCTTACAAGCATGAAAAACAAAAGGTTTTTACTGCAAAAATTGTAAGAGAAATAAAGCACAAATGCTCATAGAGATTTTAAAGTATGTAAGAAACGCTGCTGGGGTTATGCTCAGTAGTCTGTTGTTCTTCTTTTTTTGAACTAAAATTCTAGGGTTTTTTCTCCACTCATGGGGTTATTGTCCTTTATTTAGGGTGGTTGTCCTCCATAGTGAGGTCGGTCTCGTACCACCGTGTGTGTATGGTGTTGGAATTTTATTCCGACGTCACTGGAATGTAATATCTATTATCCCATCATTGGAATATACTATCTATTATTTTCGTTGTAATAGATTGTTGTACCATTTTGGGTTAGAAACTTCAATACAACCAAGTTAACAAAAAAAAGAAAAAAAAATCACTGCTACACTTCGGAACTTAGGTTAGACTAATTCATTTTCTTGAACAATATGGAGTTAGTTATTGTTAGTGTCAAGGTCGTTAGTGTTAGTTGATTGTCATTAGTTGTCTGATTGGTGTTTGGGCGAATGACTTACCAAAGTTGTGTTTCGCGTGCTCAAATTATGAAACTATGGTTGTTATAAGATGTTGCAACTTAAAATCTTAGCAGTTGCAATAAGATCTCAAAATCAGTTTGTTACTGATCTGATCTCATCCATAACCAACAGAACATTTGCTAAGAAGTAGAGCAGGATTCTAAGACATGTTTACCACGTGTAACATGTGATGAGACGTGGTTATTTGGGGATGAAGATGCACCGGATCTTATGAGATGTTGTTAAGATTGTGTCCTTCACGTGTCTATGTATTTGACGAAGTTGGTAGAGTTTGTATATCGGTTAACTTTGCAGCGTGAACGGTTGTTCACTTCTTATCTTCGAGTTGTAAGCACCAAGGGGAATTGGGTATTCCTGTGAGGAGTAAAGGAGATGCTAGGAGGAGCTTAGTAAGGGAGTCGCATGAAGAGTCATGTATCCATTGTTCTTTATTTATTGGATTTTACATTGGGCGTGGCTCCGTAGATGTAGGTCGTGGACCGAATTGTGTAAACAAGTTTCCTCGTGTTGTGGTTTGGTTGATTTGTTGCTTACTTTGTTTAGTACTTGCACTAGTTCTTATTGCCCTGTTACAACAACATTCGAATTCAAAAGTAACATCATTTGGTTATTTCAGTTATATATAGTATACTATTAGATGCTCGTATTAAAAGGAAGAATCAATCTAATGATATTAATCATCTCGTACGGTTGATCTAATTTTTGTGCGTTTTGATGAAAAAGTATGGAAGAAAATTATGTTTCGACAGTTTCTTTTCCCTTTCTGATTTCAGAGCCGGTGAAGAAAAAACATCCAAAGATTACATATGCAGACATTTACCAGGTTGATTATATTGGAAGTTTATGCATCCATACATCCACAATATGCGAATTAGAGTTCTATTTTTGCTTTTGTTTTCTAATACGCATCACACTAAAATTTTGATAGCCATGTTCCTATTAAACTATAATTTGCGCATCCACAATATGCGAATTATTTTTGTTCTTTGTTCAATGTTCTTTTTAGCTTGCTGGAGTTGTTGCCTTGGAAGTCACTGGCAGGCAGACCATTGATTTAATTCCTGGCAGGAAGGTATCTTAGTTCTCAGAATTAAGTGATTAACTAGTTATGGAATCATTGTTTGTTATAAATTCTCTGTTATCTCTCTCTACCAGGATTCATCAAATTCTCCCCTAGAAGGAAGACTTCCTGATGCTAAGCAAGGTATCAATCTTTTGTGGCATAGTCTTCGTCGGGTTTTTTATTCGGTTGCCTTGACATTAGGAAGCATTTTTATGTCGGTAGACTTAGGTTATAAGAACGATTTGGATGATGGGATGGATGAATGGAAAGGCTGAACTAAGGAATAAGTTAAGTCTCGAGGGTGAAGAAATAAGTTAAGTCTACGTGTGTTCAAGTCTATAGTTTTTAAAATCTCGATTAAGGAGATGCATAGATGAATTCACTGTTTGCTTCGGAATAAGGAAATTAAGATCTATAACCTACTAAATTCTCTTGTTATTCTGCTGGAAAACTCATCACTGCTTGGAAGGATTGATTTGCTAAAGTATCTTTTTGAAGGCCTTCAGTACTCTTCAGTGACTTTGGTCCTGGATCTTTGGCTGTGTGTTCCAACATTTGAAGGATGTATTTTACCGGATGGGACTATCCGACAAGGATATTGTAGCATTATCTGGAGGCCACACATTGGTACTTATCTATACTATTCGAGGTTTCGTTCATAGATAGAAAACTTGTGCTTTTCTTCCACCTTCAAACAGTTCATTGGTTTTGTTGTGGCAGGGAAAGGCTTGTCGAGAGAGATCAGGCTTTGATGGTGCTTGGACTAATGATCCTCTAAAATTTGATAATTCGTACTTCAGTTGAGGCTGAATCTTTATCATTTGGAGGGTATATTGCAACCTCCCACAGATAAGGCCCTGTTGGAGGATCCTAAATTCTGTTATTATGTTGAGCTTTGTGCAAAGGTATTACTTTTGTCTATCCCATCGTTAATGATGCCGTCTTCGACTTTTGGTTGTTATAGCTAGATTGCATTTGGTTTCAAATTCAGAACCTGTTCCTGTATTTAAAAACTTTAAAAATTCATGATACTTGTTAGGACCAGGGAAACCCAAAATCACTTTGAGCAATGGTTTTTATTTTTATTTTTATTTTTTGACTTCAATGAGAGTCGAACTCACCTTGCCTTTCCGGCAAGTAATGTTTATCCATCTCACCAGAAATACTTCGGTCTTTTAGCAATGGTTTCTGCTAATTTACATACAAAATATGTTTTTGAAGTAATAAATCTGCCTTGACATGTAGAAAGGATATATAGTTTATGGCACTGTTACGCTTAATTTAGGAAAACACATGAATTTTAATTATAGTTTTTCACACAATTCAAACTGTTTTGGCAGGATGAAGTTGCCTTTTTTGGAGACTACTCAGAATCACATCAGAAACTTTCAGAACTGGGCTTTTCACTGAGGGCAAAGAACTCGATATTGTTTCGAAGTGCTGTAGTAGTTACATTAGCCGTGTCTGCGGTTGCCCTTAGATATCTCTTTGATCATTGTAGAGGAACCAAGTAAATAGTATTCAATCATCCATGTATGACTAACTGGGAATAAAACGCCATGGTTAACATGGATTTATGTTTGCACTTTTATTCGAGCCAGAATCGCCACTATCAACCTATCTATCTGAATCTTTTATATTGGAAAAAATAAGGTGCATTCGATGTGTTTTGCGGGGTTTTTAGAAAAGTAAGGTGAGAAACTTTTTTTATTCCAAAAATAAGGTTGGCTACTTTTAAATTACAAAACTAAGGTATGTCTCATTTTGAAAAGGAGTCATTGATGATGATGTGGCTCAATGTGGCATGTGTGTTGATTAGGTGGAGTGAATGACTCATTTCGAAAATGAGTCATCTATACAAAATGAATGACTCCTTTTGAAAAGGAGTCATCTATACAAAATACACAACCTCTATTTTACTCCTCAAAATGAGTACTTTGTACAACCCATGCAAACGACACGCACGTATCTCGAGGTGGACAACCCATGCAAACGACACGCACGTATCTCGATGGGGACAAATTCATGCAAACGTCACGCACGTGTCTCGAGGTGGACAACCCATGCAAACGACACACACGTATCTCGAGGTGGACAAATCCATGCAAACGTTACGCACGTGTCTCGAGGTGGACAACTCATGCAAACAACACGCACGTATCTCGAGGTGGACAACTCATGCAAACGTCACACACGTATCTCGAGGTTGACAATCCCACATTATTTTGGCATCCACATGGCGCCCACGTGGAACACTCCACGTGGTGCCCGTGTTCAGAAAACATGAATGGCGCATTTCCAAAATGCGTCATTCATGTTAGGGAACATCCACGTGGGCGCCACGTGGATTGTTCCACAATACACGAATGGCGCATTTTGGAAATGCGCCATTCACATGGCGCCCATGTGGAACACTCCATGTGGCGCCGTGTTAAGAAAACATGAATGACGCATTTCCAAAATGCGTCATTCATGTTAGGGAACATCCACGTGGGCGCCACGTGGATTGTTCCACAATACACGAATGTCGCATTTTGGAAATGCGTCATTCGTGTATTTTGAGCGAAAAATTTTTCTCTAACTAATGGCGCATTTCCAAAATGCGTTTTACCTTACTTTTGGAATAAAAAAAAATCTAACTTATTTTACTCATTTATATTAATTTTGACTGTACATATGTAATTCTTCCGTGTTTTGCCGCTACTTTCGTCATTCAAAAGAGCGAACACTATAATTCAACACAAGGCAAGTATGCAAAGCTCATATGAAAAGTTAACAAATAACAATTTTATCAAAGATTTGCCATCACTGAGAGGCAAATTTAAGAATTCTCTGGTGCACTAAGAATACAAGTGAAGTGAATAATCTAGACCTGCTCTAGCCTTTACTTGCTAACTAACAATACTATGACAGTCTTAGTTGAAAGAAAGAAAAAAAAAAAAAGTTAATGAAGGCAGAAATGAGTTTCTCAGTCGGGCTCTTGAGCTCATGGAGAGTGTGATGTCTTGAAAAACTCTCTAAAACACAAATTAAACCATAAAAGCAGACTCATGACAAACCAATTGAAGTCCGAGATGAACAGAATAAAGTGAGCGACAAATTAAACCAATTACATACACTGCAATAAAAAGTAACACAATTACATACACTACAAAAAATTTGAGATACAATACAAAATATTTTTACAAACAGGTACTATTAATGAAAGTCTTCTTTTTTTTTTTTTAATTCTACTATTGAAAATTACGTTGTTAAAACTTAATCAATATATAATTGACATATCATAATAAGTTGTTAATTTTGAAAAAAAATCAAGTGTAATGGTTCTTTTTTTATCAATAATACAACGATCAACATATCTTTATATCTTAAATTTACTTAAAAAATATTTTTATGTTTTAATTATGTATTTAATATATTTTGACAATGTAATTATAAGCAAACATGTTTTTTTTTATTTAAGAATTTAACAAGCGAGAGAGAAATTAAATCAAATTTTGCATATACAATTTATTTGAAAATCAAACAAAAGAGATTTGATCAACAGATGCCCTAGAAGGAGTTCTAATTCATTTTGAGAACTTGACAAAAAAATTGTGCACACGTGCTACGTCACCTGAATTTTTTAATTTATTTTGCTTTTCTTTTTCCAAAAAGCTACAATTAAGTGCTTCGTAAATAAAAATTAAGGGTTCACCAAGAAGAAAAAATTAAGAGAAATAATTTTTTCGCATCACTAAGCTTGATGTCAATTTAGCCCTTAGAAGTGAGTTCCATTTTTGTCCCTAGGTAAGTGGTTTCATTATTGCTTTTAGGCTATAAATTTTGTGGCTACTTTGAGATGATTTGCAAAGCTAGTCAAAATTTGTTGCAAAGACTTGTTCACTAAGCAACCCAAGTGAGTTCGGGTAGGTTTGATTAGGACCATGCTTTTAAGCCCTTACTTAATTAAGAGCATCTAAACCCTATCGAAATTAGGAATTTATGACAAAATTTAATATTTTTTAATGAAGTAATATATTTTATAAATACTTAAAAATAAATATAAAGTAAAAGTTAGCATAGTAGTAGAATAAGTTGTATAATTAACTTTGATGTTTAACATTAAAAGTTCAAAACCTTATTTAGGAAGATTTTTTAATACTTATACAAAAAAAATGTCGGTTACACATGTTTTCTTTGTTTATTTTCTTTAAAATCCCAAGTTTCCCGACCTGAAAGTGAACATAACATTTCCAATATTTCAATATCGTCACAACGAATCCCCACGTTGTTTAGAGAACAAAACAAACGGTTTCAGTTTGCAACCAAAGCAGAGAGCCAAACTGGCCCCCACCAATCTATTCACAGTGTTGCACCCACAACAGTAGCAAAACTGTAAAAGAAGTGAATGAGACAACCCTTTCAAGGCCTTGCATGCGCTTCAAAAGTGAAAAAAATTAAAGTGGGGGACCTGAGGACAGGACACTGTAAAGAGAGAAAATGTGTCTGATGAGCTGATGGGATTCTCTCATCTCATCTCATCTCTTCTCTGCCTTAACATGTCCTTGCTTGCATTGCATAAAGAGTCTCCCCCTTTTGTGACATCACCATTTTTACACGCACACTCTTTTATTAGTCCTTTCTTAGGCATGGCATGCATATTGTATCACCCAGAGAGGCCACAGTGCATGCATGCATGCTTTACTGCTTTTGCTTTTGTTGGGCCTTTTACTATCAGTGTAGATGCCCTTTTATGCTTGCTTTAACTGGTGTGGAGACAAACCTTTGAACTAAGTTGCCCCTTTTTTCATTGCATGAATTTAGTGTCATTTGTGATTTTTTTTTTTTTACTTGGCTTGCTATTGAGATGGCACGTTAATAATGTGGTACTAATTAATCTCTATAGTAGAGAGAGCACTTGAATATAATTAGGTGAAGTAGCTCAAACTCAAAATAAACATCAAATGTCAAAAAACTTGTTACAACTTAATTTGGAAATAAAGAACGATTTGACTAACAAGTAACAGCCGAGCTAATTAGTCTAAAAACAGAGAGAATCCAATACAGGTATATATGTGAATGTGATCATCCAAATTTGTTCAACTCAGATTGGACAGCAATCTACATTTTGTGACTATGAGGCGACCCCGGCTGTTGATCATGGCCTGTGGAGGTGGTGATGGAGAGCCGGAGGGGGTGCGGCGGCTGTGACGTTGTAGAGATGAGGTGGAGATGCCAATGGGGGTGGTGGAGGGCACTGGTAGCACTTGGTGAAGAGTCCAAATGTGTCAATTTGGTGAATGAAATTGGTAACGCTAGCCCAGCCACCGAACCCAAACCCCACCAAAAACACCCACACCACTATAAACACATTTATGGAGTACATTCCTGCCCATCTCCCTACCCACTTTGGTGGTTGCTCCACTGCATTCTTTACTCCCAAAAACACAAAACAAAACAAACAAACCTTAATCGATCAATCCAAAATCAATGCTTAAATTAGTTAAGCAAAACTGTGTTTCATGTAGCATGTCCACATGAGGCAGAGACAGTGTGGATGTCATGACCCTGACTATCCAACAGTTGACTGTTTGACCATGTTCATATTGGGCTTTCTTAATGGGCCCCCACCAACTGTTCACATACATGTGTGTGTTTTTGGAGAGGTTTGTGAATTGTGAATAGTGAGATTCTTCCCCCCTTAAGAGAGTGAGTGACGACATGCATTGCTGTCATTGCGTCAATTGTTAATCATGCCACGTGTCAATCTGGGTGATGATCCCGAGACAGACAAAGAGACATCTTAATTGTCTCCGCCATCATGTATGAAATATTTATGGGCCCAACCCAATTTCCCAAGCTGTATTCCGGGCCATTATATTATGGGCCCCAGGCCCATTCATGATCATAAACATTATACATGTTGAATGAATTATAAACAACAGTAAAATATATATATATATTCATTTTGTTCTCTTTATTTTTACCTCTCTTGCCGTGGCGGATCGGAAGGTGAAGATGTGCGCCAGAGAAGGGATGATGTAGACTGTGAAGCTAACGAGGAGTGATCCAACGGTGGAATTGATGGGACCAAAAAATGGAAATATGATGGCCAAGAACCAAATGGGGATCACCACAGGTAGCCTAGCTGCTGCTCTCTTGCACAGGCTCTTGCACTCATGCATCCCTATGGCCTTCTCCCACACAAAGTACAGTGGCGTGCATGCGAACCCAAATGTTATAAACTGCAAAACCAACACATTAATTAATATAAGTGCATAATTTATTTTTCTACTTATTAATCCCTCCAACTCGGACCAATGTAGGTACATGCTTAATTAATGAAACTAATTATTATTATTATTATAAGTAATTTGAGAGGTGGAGATGATAGTGTACTCGCCTGGTGTATGAGCATGAGAATGACAGCCATGTCTCTGAAGGGAGATCTAGGGAGGAGAGCGAATGCATTGGCGTGATCGAGAAGCATGTCACCGAAGGCCCAGTACACAGCTATGGCTGATGGTAGGGTCAATGTGAGCACGTACAATGTGGCGAGTAGGTATATGGACTTAAATTTCTGTGGTTTCCACATCGCGTGCATGATCTCTCTGTGCACAATTAATTAACAACTTTAATTAGTTTTGCTTTTGTTATGTAAAAGCTAAGGAGGGGCAGCAAAAAAGAGGCTTTACTTTCTCTGTTCACTTGGACGACTCATCTTTTTGGCTTTATTTCTGAGGTACGGTAGATGCCCCTGACAAGGGCATTTTCCTCTTTTGATAAGGAACTACAGGACATCCATGGACCATACATAGTTGATCAACCTGATTGGACGGCTGTGATTATCTTGACTAGTTACAGATGGGTTTGACCAATTCTCATTGGCACCGTAGGATCAGGAGTGATTATATATCAATGTTATGAAAAAACAAAAAGAAAATACTACTCCACTCCTATATAGGACACGAATGCCAAGCTGGGATTGTCTTACACTGTAACGGCATGCCCTCCGAATGTGTAGAGAATGTTTGTAGCCCCCGTGAAGTACAATACCAACTTGCTGGGCCCACTGTGCTTCACTCCTTCAGCCTATCAAACATAGTGTTTTTTATGTATTGGTCACGCAAATAACTTTTTAACATAGTTCAAGAAAACCTCATTTTCACATAAAACCACATATAATATGATCTCTTATATCCAAACAAACTAGAATAAGAGATGGACTAATGATGTGCAGTACCTGGCCATGAAGGAGGGCTGCAATGGTGAGGTACCAAGAAGTGTAGGTGGTCATTAAGAGGCCAAGGAAAGACCAGATTCTGTAGTTGTGAAAAGAAGGAATGAAGACAGTGGTGGCACAACAGGCTCCGAAGATGTATGTCCACGTTCTCTTGTCCAGATTGTCGTTTATGTAATAAATGTTACTGCATTTCAAAAAGGAATATATCACTATGTTACTACTACTGCTACTACTACTACTACTAACTATTTTATTTCCTATAAATAGCTTGCTCGTTATATAAAAAAATGGAATCTTTGAATCTTTTTTTGGCTGATCATGAACAAGTTTTAATTTAATAATTTAATTACCTTGCACAAGCTATGAGCTGAATCACAGATCCAAATAGAAGAAATGTGCAGTTGAAGGCCAAGCCAACATTTCTCCAGTGCTTCCCCAAAAGTCCATCAAGAACTTCGAACCACTTTGAAACCAAAACATAAATTAAATCAAAATATGGAGTTTTGAAGAGGAGTTTGTTGAATGAATTTGTTGATTAGTACTAACCTGAATGACATGGTTCCTGAAGTCCACTTTCTCTCTTTCCTTTCTAGTTCTGTACTCTACATAGAGAAGACTAATGAGATAAGCAGTCCAACTTCCCAAGAGACCATAGAAGAGCTGGAACAGAACTCCTGATAGCATTCCCAGTTGGGAGAATGAGTAGGGCAAGGTGAGTAGCACCTGAGCCACCTGGTCACACTCACATCAAACATACAAAAAAATGTACACTTATAAGTATAAAAATCAACAAAAATGTTAAGCAGTTCCCCTTTTTTTTTTTTTTTTTCTCACAAATAGTCTATACCTGATTGGAAGCACAGCTGAACCAAGCATCATAGACAGACCCACCATCCCAGAAGAACTTGGAGAGCCTGGTCTTCATAGTCCTGGGCTTCCCTTCAGTCTCCATCTCCACATAGTTCCCTGCCATCACTGTCTCCACCACCTTGTCCGTCGCCATTGTTAAAACTTAAAACCCCCCCTGTTTTCCTCTGTTTCTTCTTCAAGTGTAGAGTACTTACTCTATAGAGATCAATTTCTCCTACTTAAACAAGTTTGAGACAGAGAGAGGGCTGAGTACAGACAAAATGTGCACTTAAAATATACAAGTGTAACGCTAGCTAGGTGCAACACTTATATATAGATATAGATAAAATTATATGGATGGATTGATACATAGATGGTGAAAGTGAATCAAGGACTGATAGCCCTTTATTGGTATTTAAACAAGAAGAAACAAACAAGAGGAACTCATGAGGGAGGGGCCTTGGATGTTGGGAAAGGCGGGTTTGATAGCTGTACAATACATTATGTGTGTGAGTGACACACATACATATATATACATATACGTAAAGCGGTTTTGGGAAGAACGTACAGCGTTTTGAAGCCACACAAGAGAAGTTTGACGGAAGTCAAACATTTGATTACTTATTTTATTAGGATTATTAGTTAATTAATTAAACAGGCTTAACAAGTACTCTAAACTAGCTGCACAGTGAGACTGAGAGCGTGAGTGGGCTTGTCCGCACGTGCGGCTGTCCTCGGTCCTCGCCCGTTGAGCCCATTATGTATATATTGGGAATTTAACTATTATTATTATTATTAGCTGTTTATTAACACGAGCTAGCCTAAAAAGTTACTACTACAGTACTATTACTTTGGGAGGATTTTGGGAATAGTTTTTTAGGTGTACATGCCAAATTTGTGACTTTTTAAGGAAAATTTTAGGGAATGCAATAATAGAATCCCGAAGTCACAACATAATGCACACTAGTTGTTCTTATTCACCTCATGATGCGAGCTAATACATCTCCAAATTTAGAGCATGAAGGATGTTGGGGTGTGCTTTTGTTGTGTTGTCAATGAATATTATTCAAAAAATGGGGCTATCGCATCCCCAATTTTGTAAGTTTTGTATAGTTTATTATTATTTTTTGTATTTTTGTCTATAATATATAAATAAATAAAGGAGTATCACCTCCATCCTATAAAAAATTGATAGTATTCTAGAATTTTTTTTAAAATTGTTATTTTTGTTATTGCAAGTACTTTTGTGTAATTGTCATGCCGTTATATAAATATAAGTAAAGAAATGTTTGTTTCTCGAAGCAATTTTATGGTGTTAAGATCGCATGGATGTGAGGTTTGGTCGATATTGTACACTGGAACCTGAAGAACTTCAATAATTTGAGCAATTCATGAAATCGATTGGAATAATGGAACATAAAAAAAATAATGAAAAAAAAAACTATTACACCCTTCAATTTTATTTTATTTTTTTAAAAATTGCTAGTAGTAATTGAAATATCAAAGTTATTATATATCTATTCAAATGTTTTGCGTGATTTTAGAAACATCGACTACCCAAAAGGGGCATTGTTTATATATAATTGCAATATGACTTGTGAGGCTTGTTGTGTAGCATAGCTTATTTTTAATAAGAGTGTTTATAGATATGTTATTTTAGGGGTTAGTGGGGACAAAATCATGGAAATAAATAAATAAATAAAGAAGAGAGAGAGAGAGAGAGAGGATAGGAGGAATTATTCGATGGAGACCGAATGATTGCAGGGAAGAGGAGAGTGGGTTTATCAGGGAAATGAGTGCAGCCTTATCACATGGCTCGTAAAATTAAACAAAATAAAATACAAAGTTTTGAGTACTCACATCACATGGGATGGGGGCATGCATGCATATTGGAGGGAGTGGAGACAGACATGTGTAAATGTTAATTATATAAGGAGTCTCAAGAGTTGTTAGATCATGCGCCCTTGCCCACCAACACTCCTTATTAACACATTCTTCTCTTGTCTCTACATCTATCTATCTCCTCTTATCTTTCTTAATTTCTCACCAAATATAGCCTATGCTAATTGCCTCGCTTGCTTTGTTCATACATAGTTTGCTCTATCTATATATGATGCTTACATTTTGAAAAGATCACATAACGCATCTTTTCATGGATAATGCACAATTAGGCCTAAACTTTGATAAATTTGATTGGCTACATAACTCAAACAATGAGGTTAATTAGTTAATCAATTTGGTAGCTTACGTTAATTCGAAGTTAATTAATTACTCGATCGAATGAGAATTTCAATTGATTTTCTAATGCGTGTGGAGTGATCAATAACATTTATGAGCTCGGTACGTATATATAGATTTACACTTATTTATTGAATTGAAGCTAGGAATAAAACTTAGCTGAAATTGGCATGCTTCAATGTGTACCTCCTTTAAGAAAATGTTCATCAATTGTTCTAGCATTGCATGGGAATTGGTTGTCCTTGTTGATAAAGATAGTCTGGATAGTAAGATTCCAAAGGCATCCTTTGATGTAATAAATTAAATAGTATATATAGTCCCTCTTGAATCTCTTAGCTCTTCAATACTTATTGTTTACTCTCAAAAAATAAAGACCACACCAAAAATGATGTAACATTATAATAATCATCATGGAAACTTTAGCAGGCTCGAGTTGTTTCAATAAGAAAAGAAATCTTTCGCCCCTTTTTGAGTACTCTCGGTTAGTTTTCAATTTATTATAAATGGCTTCGAGTGAAGAAAAAATAAAGCAATATCTTTATTTATATAAGAAATCAATTTTATCGACCCTGATCTTAATGAGACTCGAACTCTAAACCTCGCATATAAATGATTAGATATTGTTTTTTAATTATTATAAGATAAATGACCAGATATCAAATCATTGAGTCACCCCTAAGTAGTTGGTAAAATCACATAATATTTGTAACTTAGCGCACATTCTTACTTTACACCGTGTGCTTAATTATTAAACAAACAAAAAAAAGGATCGAAGAGTCGTACGTGATAAGCAAAATAGCACAGAAATTGTGCCATAAGAGGAGCCCACATGAGCAAGAACAGGGGTCGAGTCAGGCTCAAGTCATTCGACCGAGGAGCATGCCTAAGACCCGTCGATTTCAGGACTCACTGCCTTCTCGCACTGCCAACTATTTTAAACTCCTATTATACAGTATCGACTATGCAACTTCACTACTGTTTATAAATTCTCTCGATATAATAACATTACTCTCTCTTGTCTTCGTCACCTCATAACTAATTAAATTGAGGTATGCCCGCCCTTAAGGGCCTTAACTAAATTATAATCACCACACAATTAGTCCTCTTTTAATTTTTATTTTTTTGATAGGAATACAATTAATCCTCTAACTAGCTAGCTAAGAGTTCATGATACAAATTAATATATGTCGACCAATCTATCAATTGTTGGCGCATATTTGAGTAGTTGAGGGTCAGCGTCAAAGTTTGGCGCCCGACTATTAGTGGTGGTGCTTAATCGGTGCTTCACTGTACGTAGTAGTACATGAACAATGTTTCCAACGTGGTCGTGGGCATACGGTGGTTCATGTGCAGTGGTGTTTGGGCAATGAGTGGTCATGGCGGTTCTATGGTGATGTTGTGGTGATCTACTTCTCTTTTTTTCAACTCTTTTGTTAGGGTTTAGTTTGGTTTTAATTAAAATTTACTTTTTATTTTGTTTTAGGTTTAGTTATGTTTAATTTAGGTTTGTTTCCTCATGCAAATGTTTAGTCAAATTAAGGTAGTTGTCACCTATTTGTGCAGATAGTTATTTCTACTTTAATTGGGATAGTTTCGGGTTTCAATATGCAACATACGTAGTAATATTTATTGCATTTCACGCGTTGAAATGTTATAATAGATTGGCTTACTTTTTTTTTTTTTTTTAAAAGATTGGCTTACCTCTTAAGTTATGAATGATCAATGTACCTTTTTAGGCTTCAAAAAAAGTATTTAATTACTTATACATGATGTAGAGAGTTCATGGTTTTTCCGTAAAAGTTTGGATTGTTGACTAGGGTGACCTAGTGAAAAACAAATATATTTTATGTGATGTATGAGTGTATGTACTACATCATTATACATATGTATACTTGATATGTATACATTTGTATGAGTGTATTTTTTTTATAGGAAAGAAATAATTTTTGTACTCACCAAAGTTTGAACCCTACTTCTTACTTCCAAATCTCATATCAAATTATTGAGCCACCAAATTGGTTGTCATTGTATGGGTGTATTAACTTTTACCCATTAATGGCCCAACCTACTCGAACTTGGAGTAGTCGATTTAAGTTCCGAGCATTGTTAACCAAAAAAAAAAAAAAAATGACGTGATTACTTATGTACTTGATATGCGTGCGTGTATATGACTTAGCATCTATGCCTCCCAACGGACCCTCTCAGATCAGACATATTGGATGTTGTGATCAAATCGTTATGAAATGGATGGACACTTGTGCATGTATGTGACCACGTTGTGAAGCATGGTTCTCACATTGAATTGTAACATTAAGCATGACTCTCACACTTCATGTAACTTGTAATCATCTCAATGTACATCAACTCTTCCATGTATTGTCTATGTTGCTTGTGATGTGTTGTATGACTTGTGGTGTATGTATAACTTGTACACATTGTATAAGTACAATTATCATCATCACCAAATGGCCTATATAAAGGGTGTCATCTCTATTGTAATTTACACACCAATGTATGAATGAAATCTCTACATTCTCATCTCTAGTTCTCTTCTCTCTTGTCTCATCTTCTCTACTTGTTCTAGTAGTTCTTAGTTTATGTCTTTTATGCTTAAGTCTCTAGCAAGTCCAACTTAAGTTCTAGTTGGCTTACAACTTAGTTTACAACAAAATCAACTAATAAAGCCCAACCATTTTTAGATGCTCCATCACATTCACAAACAATCCTAGAAAAAGTCTATAGATTGGACGGGTGTTCTGAAAATTCTCCCAACCATGTATCATCAATCTCTCCATCTCCTCTATGTCCGTTTGCTCATTTGTTTCTGCCATTAATCACTCACTCCATCTTTACAATTTTCACCTCAATAATTTTATTTTTGAGGAAAATGGAGACAAGCTCCTGAAAGTTATAACCTCAATAATTTTTTTTTTTACCTTGTATATATGTTTTCTACATTTCAGGGGTTCGAATTTAGGGTTTTGTAAGCCTAGTCGCTTGATTTGGTTGTCAAGATGACGAAGAAAGATGTTTTCTACATTTCTAATGATAAAAATAGATGTCATTAGTTCCAACTACCAACCTAGTAGATGACTCACTAGTTTGTTATGAGTTTACTTTTGAGTAAGAAGTTGGAAGATCGAACCTCATAATAGGCAAGTTGAAGTTACTTTCTTATCAAAAATAAAAAGTAAAAATAAAAAATAGATGCCATTAGTTAATGTTAATTAAGTTTAGTTGGTTAGGTTTTAATATACAAATGGGGAAACGATATATTGACATTCATCTTAAAATTTATATGTACTTCAAGTTATAAACTTTCATGTACTATTCAATAAAGACAACAATATGTATTCCTATCATACAGTTTCCAAGTAGGTGTATAACTTTAGAGTGTCATTTTAGCATTTCACTTGTGAATGATGCTATTAGCTAGCCATGAAATTAAATTACAATTGAGTGGGAGAAAAGTAAACTTTTGCGGTGAAAGATAAAATTAATGGGAATACAAGTGAGTGAAGTCAACCCATTATGAGCAATCATTCCTTCCAACATAATTTGAATCAGTATTAATCACTAAGCATTTAAATCAGGAGAAACATTTGTCACACCTAATAATTAATATCCTAAGAAAACAGAGACAAAATGTTGAGCCCACGACTGCTAAATCTTCTTTACTTAAACAATGTCTCCAACAGTTGGATTGCGCTCTAAGATCATCTTGTCTTCTCATAAACAACACTAATTATATGAATTCTTTTATTACTCCAGGTGCCATTAATGCTACTATGTCTCTAATTAATTAAGTTAAAACCTAAAGGATTGTTATGTGATGAGGAAAGCGTGCGATTTCAAAGTAGTGATATTCTCTCCGGCAGCTTATAATGAGTGATCGATTAAAGCTCACTGTAAAAGCCCCCTAACTTTATAAGCATTTCTTTCTTTCTCTTAAAAATAATGATTGTGTATGCAGGGGAGCTTGAAAGCACCTTTGCTTTTATGTATGTTCTCCAAAAACAAAAATATACATATACATACATGTTTAATTATGTGAGGCTCTTTTGGGCCTCTTTGTTGGAGGCCAGTTGCGCTGCTTTAATTTCTAGGCCTTTCTTGTGGAGCAACATCATCTCTCAAAACCCTTTGTGGTCTCTCGAGTGGGAGCCAAAAAGTTCAAAAAAGATTCTCGTTCACAAGTGAACAAATTGTTACGGCCTTTAAGGCTGCAACCCAATATTTTGTTTGTGCCCATCTAATGTTTAGGAGTGATGAAATTGGCTATAGAAATTCCACTTATGTAGTACATATTAGCAAGTCTATTCAATAGAATTTCAAAGTAGAAGAACCAACGGTGGCCCCATGACTTCTAGTAAGATATTTACTATGTTGCAGTAACGTTTGGCCCACGCGGTAGATAGACAGTTAATTGGTCCAGTTATAGGTAGGAAGCATGCGCGACTGTCTTCAAATCCTATCAAATCCCAAGCAGGAGAAGTGATGGAATGACAACATGTCACGCAATAAGGTATATTATTATATATATACATATATATATATATATATATATATATATATATATATATATATATATATATATATATATATATATATGTGTGTCTCGAGATATGTGTATATATAAATTCGATACATAACGCGTAGGTCAAGATCGCATGAAATTCTCACGTAAGCCAATATGTCTTGTAGTGTGACATTATTGTTGTCATTCCAATATTTTCTTTTTCTTTTTTGTTCGGACAGACCACTCTAACATTAAACTCATCAATTGTACAACTTTTGAGAATTCAGAGCAGATTTAGCACATGTACCTAGATGAGATCGATATATTAGCATGACTTCATAAAAGAAGTATACATAATTGTTGATCTCTCCCCAAATGATACTGAGACCTTTGAAGTAAGACCACACGACAGTGAGAGGTGGCTAAAGTGAGAACAATATGATACATGCGGATACAAGCACGGGCGGGCCCAACATTCTTCTACATGTGTGACAGAATTTGTCAGCGAGTGAATCACTGATGTTGGGCTACCCAGAAAAGCAAACCCATATTAAAACCAACTTTTATTTTGTCAATGTTTAATTGGGCTTTTTAATGGGCCCCCAACAACTACATTTTCATTCTTTGAATCAAAAGCACAGATGGGACGAATCGAACGAACGAACGAACGATAATGGCTCATCAGGTGGCGCGTCTGGTTCGTGCGCAGCACCTTCACCAATCCGTTGCGCTCCTTCACCATCTCTTATCTCCAATCATCGCTATTAAAACTGTTGTGCGCGACCACCGTCGCTTCTCCTTCTCTTCCATCTCTTCCTCTCGTCGAGGCATCGATTTTCGATCGCAGAGCCTGAAATTGCGCCAAAACCCAGTACACTCCGATACCAACGAAGACGAAGACGAAGACGAAAGCGAATCAGAGCTGCCAACGAAGAAGAGCCGGAACCAGAAGAAGAGAGAGGCGAAGCGCGCAGTGAAGTGGGGGATGGACCTCGCGACCTTCACAGCTCCCCAGATTAAGCAGATTCTCAAGTAAGGGTTTTTTGAGGGGCTTGTTTGAAAGATTGGATTTTGGGGGTTTTGATGTGGTTGTTATTGTGGCAGATTGGCGTCGCTCGATCGGGATGTTTTTGAAGCCCTCGTGTTGGTGAAGAGAATGGGAACTGATGTCCGAGAAGGCCGACGAAGGCAATTCAATTACATTGGTAAGCGATTCGGTATTCGTAAAAATTCAGTGTTTTGTTTGGATTTTGAGATAGTTGGGTATTGAATTGGCGGAAACGTGAATGAATTTTTGGTATTAGTTGTATTTCAACTCTATAGGTGTTTCATTGTTAATTTAGGGTTTTTAGGTTTCAGTTTGGTTCCCTGAATAAGTAGTTGTGAATGCATAATACACGGCTATATACAGAATAATTACTTCTTACTACACAAGTTCAGTTTTTTTTTTCCTCCGGTCATTCATTGGATAGTGAATCAGTAGGAATGTGGATGACACTCGTATTTCGGCCCTATCGGTGTTTAATTGTCGGCATTATTCGATAATCGTTACTTGGTAGGATTCCTTGTTGGTTGGCTTAGGTTTTTATAGGTTTCAAGTTTGTTCCCTCAATTGGATTGGAGAAGAAGCACGCTTGTGCCAATCTTCAAAAACAAAGGAGACATTCAAAGTTGCTCAAACTATCGGGGAATTAAACTTATGAGTCACACTATGAAACTTTGGGAGAGGATAATTGACAATAGGCTAAGGAGAGAAACAACAATATCAGAGAACCAATTTGGTTTCATGCCTGGGAGGTCAACTATGGAGGCGATTTTTCTTGTAAGACGATTGTTAGAAAAATATAGAGAAAAGAAAAAAGATCTTCATATGGTATTCATAGATTTAGAAAAAGCATATGATAGGGTCCCTAGAGATGTTCTTCGGTGGGTCCTAGAAAGAAAAAGAGTGCATGCTAGATACATAGACACTATTAAGGATATGTATGATGGAGTAGTAACGAGTATAAAGACATTTGGAGGAGCTACAAAAGAATTTCCCATTACGATAGGACTACATCAAGGATCGGCTTTAAGCCCATATCTATTTACTTTAGTTATGGATGAACTAACTAGACATATTTAAGAGGATATACCATGGTGTATGCTATTTGCAGATGATATTGTTTTAGTGGATGAAACAAAAGATGAAGTGAATAAAAAATTAGAATTCTGGACTAATGCATTAGAATCTAAAGGCTTTAAGTTTAGCAGGACGAAAACCAAATACATGCACTGTGAGTTTAAAAACACTAGACATCGAGATGACGAAGTGGTAAAATTAGGGGAAGTAGAAGTTCCAAAGGTAAACCACTTTAGATACCTAGGATCAATTATATAAAATGATGGTAACATTGAGAATGATGTCACACATAGAATTCAGGCTGGATGGAAGAAATGACGGAGTGCCAGGGGTGATTTGTGATCGAAATGTTCCTACTAAGTTAAAAGGAAAATTTTATAGGATCGCAATTAGGCTAGCTATGCTCTATGGAAGTGAATGTTGGGTGGTAAAGAAACAACAATTACATAAAATGAACGTAGCAGAAATGAGGATGCTTAGGTGGATGTGTGGTAAAACTCGTAAAGATAGAATAAGAAATATAGAAATTCAAAGACAAGTAGGAGTAGCACCAATTGATACAAAAATTTGGGAAGGGCGGTTGCGGTGGTTTGGTCACCTGCAAAGACGGCCTACAAATGCCCCAACTAGAAAACTTGACTCAATAGAAACTGTAGAAATTCGACGAGGTAAGGGCAGACCAAAATTAACATGGGATGCATTAATTAGGAGGGATTTGAATGGTTTGAAAAGCTTACAATCAATTGCACTTAATCGAGCACAATGGAAAAGTTTGATCCATGTAGCCGACCCCAGTTAATTTGGGACTGAGGCTATGTTGTTGTTGTTGTTGCAAGTTTGTTCCCTCAATAAATGGTTCCTTGATGTATTTTCACCCAATTCAATTCTTTGTTGTGATGCATATGCGCGATTTGGAAAGTACACCATCAATTGCACTAAATCGAGCGCAATGAAAGAGTTTGATCCATGTAGCAGACCCCAATTAATTTTGGGTTTGAGGCTATGCTGTTGTTCTCGTGATGCATATGCAGTTTATTAGTCATTGGTGGTCATCCATTTATGTTGGTTTTTACTAGAGAAGTAACGAGTTTGTATTGATAGCAGAATTTTAGCTTCCATTGATTATATAATCTGTTCATTTTTTATCTTTTTGTGTTTATTTCTGAACTCAATTATTGTAATGTGTTTCAGGTAGACTACTGCGAGAAGTGGAACCAGATTTGATGGATGCACTGATTCAGGCTATGAAAGATGGTGATCACAGCAAGCTTCAGACAATTTCTAATACAGATTGGATTATGGAAGATGATGTCGAAGAATGGGATGACGCTGAGTCTGAGGCAGAGGTAAATTATGTTTTTATGTTGCATTTGTCGAAGCTTAAGTTATTAGGATAACTTTTTCTGTAATTAGACATAACTTTTCTCACAACTTATGCAATTAGGAACATTTATCCTCCTAGTCTAAATGATTTTAACAAGCTAAAATTGCTTACCTCTCTGTTCTACACTTCTATTTAGATCTTTCTATAATTGGAACTTGAATATTCTTAAGTAAAACAAAGAAGATATTTCGGGACATACAATAAATCTCTTTCTTTTCTTTTATCCGACACTTTATAGGAGTGGTCTGTCCTCAGGGGAATGTATGGTTACGCCATCTTGCAAGGTAGGGTTAATGCATCTTCATTTATTCAGCGTGTCCAAAAATATTAGCAAAGACTCGAAGCGTCCTGGAACTGAACTTTTGTACATTATGATGTACTTGTAGGGACAGAGTGACTACATCGATACGGCTTCTAGATGGTTTGAGGGCTTGATCAATAAGGATGTGGGTATTACCAAAGAAGTTTACTCTATCCACTGTGTTGAATTTGATCGTCAGGTTAGTAATATACTCAATTTCTTTAGCAGTTCTTCATGTATTTCTATATAAATGTTCTTTAAATTCAATTGAACAAAAGGTATTAATTGATATGAGACTATGGCACTATGCATTTTTGATGAAATCCTGGAAACAAGAGAGTAAACAAAGAAGTAACTTCAAAGGGTCTATTAGTCCGGCTTATATGGAATAATTGATTAGCAGGTAATTAAGGCTTATATGAAATAATCTAGGTAACTAAACATCCTTATGAAAGCCTAGAAAGCGTAAGAAGAATGCCTGGAACTGTCTTCATGTGGTTACTGGACAGACATTTACTTTATTTTTATACAACAAGTCTCACTTCCCATTTCACATCTTGTGGTGGATTGTGTTCCTAGTCCTGCTGGATGAGTACTTTATATTGGTGGTCAAGTCATTGAACGAAAGAGCCCTTAGTTATAAACTATTTGTGAAGTTCTTTCTACAGGCAATAGGAAGACCTAGAGTGAATACATGATTTGGTGATTATGAAAGACATTACTGCTCGTCATATGGCAAAAGATATTAACATTAGTACAAAAGTGATGGGTAGATTCACATGTCTTATCTAATGCAGCAGGAAAAATACTTGTTGGCTTGAGTAGTTTAGTTTAAGCTTGTAAAAGGGGAGTCTCTTCTCTTGGTAACAAGGTATCCATAGCGATCTTCTACTTTTTATCTGATCCAGTTTTGTCCTTACATTTTGACATATCTTCATGAAGCTCCCGCCGACCACTTTGGTAGTAACTGGACCATCCCTCGCTGCTCTTAAAAACTTTACCACTCTAAAAAACATTTCGGTCTTTGAGTTAAAATATTCAGACTTTTACAACTTGTTGGAACATCAAGAAATTGATGGTAAACCAGAGAAAAACTTCAGGTTAATCAATCACCAGCTAACAAAGTCGTCAAATTAAGTGAGACAATTGATCCATATAGCAAGCCCCAACTAATTCTGGGATTGAGGCTTTGTTGTTGTTGTTGTTGTTGGTTAATTAGTGTAAACATACTGGTGTATCTGCTAATAATTTTCATGGGTAAGGACAGTAAGCGCATCAGGTGGTTGTGCCATAGGACTAACTATTTGCTATGCTGAACGAAATAAATAGTTAATACATTTATTTAATATGTTTAGCATTTCATATTAAGGTTGTCTAATAAGATCTACCATAATGGATTACAGTTACTGCTTAATGTGTTTGTTTATTAGACTGCCAATTGTTACTATCTAAATGCCGATCATGCCTTTATTAACTAGCCCACTAGGTGGTTGGATCCAATTGGTGTTACTGCATGCTATCCTGCTGTGAGGTCTCGGATCAATTTTGCCGCTAAAATAAGTTGGGAAATCAGATGGTCTATTCTCAGGTGTTACCTCTTGTGAGGACCATTAGAAGTTAGTTCCACTTGGTAGTTTGATTGCCCTATCAAGGTCTTATTGCTTAGTTTTACTTTACTGTTAGTTCCAGACCTGATGCGTGTCTCAAATATCAGTATGGCTCATGTTATATCTACAGTCTTCGAATTTCTGTACGTCACCAACCATTCCAATGAGTGGTCCTTCAATACTGTTCATGGGGGTCGTTCATAGCAATTCCGTCCAATTAACATGCCCTTATGGCTCATTTCCGTGGTGCCTATTGCCTGTGCCTTCTTTTTCTCAAGCTGGCAAAGTATTTGTAGTTTGATCTCCATGGATTGGAAATTTGTGGTGTTACTTGATATTTTTTCCAGATTGTTTCTTTGTTTTATAGGTTTATTTGTGGTTTTATTTCTGCTTCTCCTTCAGCTTTCAATGTGATTTATGCAAGATTTGTGGTCTATAATGTGCATCAAATGATCTTTGCGCTTGGGGCAATGACGCAGCTAGTGAGGTAATAACCGAGGCGCGTCAATTGCTGGTTGAAAACTATTTCCTAACCCCCTTTTTGGCACCTCCAAGGCGCCTTGGAGAATTTCTGGAAGGGCTCCCTCTAAACATAAGGTAAAGCCCCGCTGAAAAAAAAAAAAATGTGCATCAAATGAATTAAGTGAATTTAACACCTATCACAAACCATAGAAAGTTAGGCCAAGGCGTTATTTACGCGATATACTGGTGTTTTATTTCTTAGATATGTTTGGCATGTATTTTGGCCATTAAAGCAAGGCCTTGGGCGGTCAGGCATTAGGCCACATCCGTGTCTCTGACCTAGGAATGAACATGCGCTTGTCAATTTTTTCTTGCAAAATTAATTTTCTTTTCTTGAACATCCAGTAACTCCAGTTGATCTTGCAGTTGCCTGAATTTGAGAACTTTTTTTTTTCTTCACTATGCATTGTCTTCCAGGAATTGAGAAAACTTGTGCGGAGAGTGCAATCTATGAAAGATAACCAACAGACTCCCGAGGAAAATGCCGAAGGTGATGGGGCATTGGTTCGTGCAGAGAGATCTCTCACTCGTTTCCTCCGATCCCTAGCAAAACAGCTAGCAGAAGAGTAGAATCCAATATTATTTGGCACTTGGCGGTATGTCATTGTTGTACTATAATCAGAAATCAATTCTTTATCAGATGATTAGGTAGAGGAATCAATCCCAATTGAGTACTGAGTACACCCATATTTGATGGGACAGAAAGAAAGCGTCACACTTGCTTGATCTTAAAAGAATCAGCTTCCGAGCGCCTCCCGTGTGTAAACTGATCATGGAAAGCTACCACACGCCTTGTCAAAGCGGAAAAGAAAGACAACATCCAACTTTGAAAGATTTCATGTAGTCCAGAGAGTGGGAGTTGTGTTTTGCGTGAGTTATTTGATCTCCATACTAAAGATTGATGGTGATAATCAACTTTTAGTGTTTGGTTAAATTAAGGGTACCATATCCTTGCAATCGCAATCACAAGGATTTCATTGTCCAAGCTTTCAAGTTTCTACTTCATGGTCCTAGGACTGGAATGATTTTTTCAATTATGTTGTCTATTTGCTGGCTTAGCCGCCTAATTAGAATTGTTGTACGTCCTTTCCCTTGCAGTTCATACATATAAAATGTTATACATCCTGCAACGGGATTGGAGATTGGTTTGAATAAATGTCTGAATGGGGGATTATTTAATCCAAATCCCTTTCAATCGCATATCAATCTCCTGTTTCCTTGATACACAACTTGCACTTTATTATGATGTTATGAATGTGATGACTGATGACCATTGAACTTTGGAGCTCTACAAGCCAAATTGAACTAAATTACAAATTTAGAACAAATAAATTCAACAAGTAGGAAAATGGTTCAACTCCATTCTAAGTTCCAATTTCATTCTTTGTTCCTACAATAAAACAACAATTGAAAATAAAAAGTTAGCAACGTAATAACTTAATAAGCTCAGAAAAAAATAAATACACAGGAACTTCAAAATTTTGGGGTATCTCAGAAAAAAAAAAAACAGAGACAAAGCTCTATGAAGTATGAACCCATTAAATAAATAAATACACAGGAACTTCAAAATTTTGGGGTTTCTCAGAAAAAAAAAGCAACAAAAAATAAATCATCCATCATCATCATCAACAAAAAATTTTGGAGAAACTAGTAAGATTCATGTTGCGAACCTGCGTATTCGGCGTTGGCGGTGCGAGGCGGAGCCGGCGGTGAGAGGGACGGGAGTGAGGAGCAGGGGTGGAGACGGGGGGAGGAGCAGGGGTGAGGGCGGAGAGAGTGAGCAGCGGGGGAGGAGAGGGCTCTTCCAACACAACGAAACCTATTTCCAGCATGCATCAAGATGTATGCGCCCACCCCTACTTCCAACACAACGAAACCACATCATCAAGGTGCGCACACATATCACATCAATCTAATGCAGGTATACGAGAAAAAGAAGTCGTTAATTGTACCCTCCCTTTAGGAGATTCACCTTTGTGTACCTAAAATTTGAAGGACGGTGGTTCCAATGTTTTAGGTCCTACAACAGAGGGGATGATTAATTAAGGTACCCTTTGAAATAGAAGAAACAAATGAAGCCCATACGTAAGAAAAGTGAATACTTAAAAAAAAAACACCTTATCCTAAATTTATTAAAAAATGAGAGAGGACTTGAATTAGGTGATGCGAGCATGGCCTTTCTCTTCAGTACAACCTTATGATTGGATGACACAACATATAAAGTCAAATCTGATGCGTAGATGCATCATCAGCAAATTTTCTAATTCTTAAAGCATGCTATGATTCTTGCTTCTTTGTTTCAACAAATTCACGATTCATGATTCATGAAACGAAATGTACGTAAGTGGGGGCCGGGGTTGGTTGTTATGGGGTACCTTTGTTGGCCACATAAGGCTGGTCCCACGTCCTACTCAGACCCAAGTGGCGGGTAACCCATAAAAGATACATAAAATCTGGCCAATGTGACCATCAACACCATTGAAAAGCATGTCTAATGAATTAACAAGTTTATCCAAGCAGCAAAATCAACAAGGAGAAAGGTTAGCTGAGCGTGTAAAGCATGGAAGAGCACGTAGTGTATACAGAGAGAGAAGCATTAATGCATGAAATGTGTGTGTGTGTGGATTTGGATAAGGTGTGTGGTGTAAAGAGACCAAATCGCGTTTTAGGCCCATTCCTATTGGGGTGTGCCGAGTCACTCAACGTGGACTTGTCCCCTGCTTTTTGACACTTGATGTATGCATTGCGTACTTACATCAACTTCTTAGTTACATTAAATTTAGTAACGTGGTTGTTGACGGTTATAAGCCAAGTAATTATACGTTTGTTGGTCTACCAATTAATAAAGGGTAGGCAATAAAAATATATGCAAGTAAGACTAGTAGACGAATGGATGTATAAATATGTTTTTTTCTTTAATAAGAAAACTTGCTGTAGAGAAGAACCGAACTCTCGACATTTTGTAGGGGTGGAAATATACACATGTTAATTTTTTTATGATCTCGCACAAGAGAGAAAACACGATGAACATATAAATTAAGCACCAAAATATTTATGTGCATTTTGAGTGAATCTATGTGAGCAAAATGTCAATGCATGTAATACGATATAAAATATTTGAAGTACACATTTCACAAAGTAATTAAAATTGAAGTGCAAGAAATTGCATAGCAGTACAATACAATAAAAGAGTGGTACTACATGCATTAGTACTAATTGTCTGGTTAACGTCATTCAAAAGGGCAGTTGGGTGTTGTAACTAACGACAACCACTTCCAATTATCTTTGGTTTGGTAACGAAGCTATGACTTCGAACAAAATTGCATTTATTAATTGTAGTAAATACTATCAATTGTTACATGTGTTGTGAAGTGTGGATGACCATGCATGCACACCAACATATTATGTAGTCATGTAACTTGTATTGTCATTTCTAATGTACACCAACTCTTCCATGTATTGTCAAATTACTTGTAATGTGTTGTATGACATGGGGTGTATGTGTTAATTGTCCCACATTGATTACTTGTAAAGTGTTGTATGACATGGGGTGTATATGTTAATTGTCCCACATTGCTAAGGCACATTTGTCATCATACCAAATGACATATATAAAGGGTGATAACCTCAAGAGTGTTGTATGACATGGGGTGTATATGTTAATTGTCCCACATTGCTAAGGCAAATTTGTCATCATACCAAATGGTCTATATAAAGGGTGATAACCTCATTGTAAGAGTGTCTTACATTGATGTTATCACCCTTTACATAAGCCATTTGGTATGATGACAAATGTGCCTTAGCAATGTGGGACAATTAACATATACACCCCATGTCATACAACACTTTACAACTCTTACAATGAGGTTATCACCCTTTACATAAGCCATTTGGTATGATGACAAATATGTCTTAGCAATGTGGGACAATTAACATATACACCCCATGTCATACAAACTTTACAAGTAATCAATGTGGGACAATTAACACATACACCCCATGTCATACAACACATTATCCCAACTTTGTGTGCACTTACAATGAGGTTATCACCCTTTATATAAGCCATTTGGTATGATGACAAATGTGCATTAGCAATGTGGGACAATTAACATATACACCCCATGTCATACAACACTTTACAAGTAATCAATGTGGGACAATTAACACATACACCCCATGTCATACAACACATTACAAGTAATTTGACAATACATGGAAGAGTTGGTGTACATTGGAAATGACAATACAAGTTACATGACTACACAATATGTTGGTGTGCATGCATGGTCATCCACACTTCACAACACTCCCCCTTGGATGACACTTGTTTAGAGATTGTGCCTCGTTAAAACTTTTACTAAGAAAAACCCTTTGGGAAAAAATATAGTAAAAGAAAAAGAGTACACTATTCTCATAAATATTAAGACGGACATAATATTGTTAAGATTGCCTCATTAAAAACCTTGCTATGAAAACCCAATGGGATAAAACCATAGCTAAGGGAAAAGAGTGCAATACACTAATCAATAACTCCCCCTCATGTGAACATGGGTGAAACTTGTTCAGTTTCTTTGCTTGCAATGTCTTTAAGTTTACGCAAGCCAATACCATATGTAAGCCTTTTAAATGTCGTAGTTGGTAAGGCTTTTGTGAATAAATCAGCAAGATTATCACTCGATCGGATTTGCTTGACATCAATTTCACCATTCTTCTGAAGCTCATGCGCATAAAAGAATTTTGGTGAAATATGTTTTGTTCTGTCCCCTTTTATGAATCCTTCACTTAATTGTGCAATACATGCCGCGTTATCTTCATATAATATGGTTGGATAATTTTTTATTGAAAACAATCCACATGATTATTGAATATGTTCAATCATGTTTCTCAACCATACACATTCACGACTTGCTTCACGAATTGCAAGTACTTCATAATGGTTGGAAGAAGTAGCAACCATTGTTTGCTTTACTGACTTCCATGATATAGCAGTATTACCACATGTGAATACATATCCCGTTTGAGAACGGGCCTTGTGGGGATCAGATAAAAATCCAAAGATCAAGCATAACCTTGGAGATTCAATTTTACCCCTCTCGAGTAGAATAAACCCATGTCACTTGTTCCTCGAAGATATCGAAAAACATGTTTAACCACATTCCAACGTCTTCGAGTTGGTGAAGAGCTATATCTTGCTAGTAGGTTGACAACAAAAGCAATGTCAGGTCTTGTACAGTTTGCAAGATACATAAGTGCACCAATTGCACTTAAATATGGTACCTCCGGACCAAATAGCTCTTCATCACTTTCATGAGGTCGAAATGGATCCTAATCCACTTCAAGTGATTTGACAACCATTGGAGAGCTCAATGGATGCGCCTTGTCCATATAAAATCTTTTTAATATTTTTTTCAATATAATTTGATTGATGGATAAATACTCCACTTGAAAAATGTTCAATTTGCAAACCAAGACAAAGTCTTGTTTTTCCAAGTTCTTTCATCTCGAATTCCTTTTTCAAGTATTCGGATGTTCTAACGATGTCGTCGTAGTTTCACACTATATTTAAATCATCAACATATACAGCAATAATCACAAATCATGTTGATGATCTTTTAATGAAGACACATGGGCAAAGCGGATTATTTACATATCCTTCTTTCAGTAAATAATCACTAATGCGTTTGTACCACATTCGTCCGGATTGTTTCAATCCGTACAAAAACCTTTGTAATTTTATAGAATGCATGTTATGAGATTTTGATTTTATTTCTTCGGATATTTCAAATCCTTCAGGGATTTTCATATATATCTCACTGTCTAGAGATCCGTACAGATATGTTGTAACGACATCCATTAAATGCATATCAAGCCCTTCAGAAACTGCAAGGCTTATTAAGAACCGAAATGTGATTGCATCTATAACAGGAGAATATGTTTCCTCATAATCAATGTCAGGTCTTTGTGAGAAACCTTGAGCTACAAGTCTTGCTTTATACCTTGTAACTTCATTTTTTTCGTTTCTCTTTCGTACAAATACCCATTTATATCCAACGGGTTTTATGCCATTTGACGTTTGAACGATCGGTCCAAAAACCTCTCGTTTCCTTAACGAGTTTAGCTCTGCTTGGATAGCCTCTAGCCATTTTTGCCAATCATGTCTTTTTCGACATTCGTCCACTGATCGTGGTTCTGGATCAGCATCATTTTCACATATTTCAAAGGACACATTGAAAGCAAATATATCATCATGAACAATTATATTTCGATCCCAAATCTTACCAGAGTTTAAATAATTTATTGAGATCTCATTATTTTCATCTTTTTCCTCTTTTTCTAGAGGTCGTTGTCCCTCGTCAGGAACAACTAGTTTTGATAAATCCTTATCAAATGATTCTTGTGCTTTCTCAGGAGTATTTTGATTTGTATTAATTTTTACTCCCATTTTCCTCTTTCGAGGAATTGTATCATTTGAACCAACTGGTCTTCCACGCTTTAAGCGTTTCGTTGGTTCTTGTGCATTTTGTTGCACAGAGACATCAATTCTTGCAGGAGCATTTACAGCTGGAATATGTGATTTTGTCACTTGTTTTGCATCTGTAAATGCATCAGGTAATTGATTTGCGATTTGTTGCAAATGAATGATCTTTTGAACTTCAAGTTCACACTGATTTGTGCGTGGATCATAATATGATAAAGTTGATGCATTCCAAGCAATTTCGCGTCATTCCTTTTGAATTGGCTTCTTATCTCCCCCTAATGGTGGAAAAATTGCTTCATCAAAGTGACAATCAGCAAAACGTGCAGTAAATAAATCCCCTGTTAAGGGCTCAAGGTATCTTATAATGGACGATGAGTTAAATCCAATATAAATCCCAAGTTTTCGTTGTGGACCCATCTTAGTTCTATTGGGAGGTGGTATAGGAACATACACTGCACAACCAAAATTCTCAAGTGTGAAATGTTTGGTTGTTGACCTAAAATAAGTTGCATAGGGGAATGTTCATGGTATGCAGTAGGCCTATAACGAATGATATATGGTGCATGAAGGACTGCATGTCCCCAAACTGAAGTTGATAACTTAGTTCTCATGATTAAAGGTCTGGCAATTAATTGAATGCGTTTGATCAGAGATTCTGCCAAACTATTCTGGGTATGCACGTGTGGAACAGAATGTTCAATGGTAATTCCTATAGACATGCAATAATTTTTAAATGCTTGAGATTGAAATTCCAAGCATTATCAAGACGGATGGTCTTGATTGGGTTGTCGTCGAAATTGTGCTCTTAACTTAATGATTTGTGCTAAAAGTCTAGCAAATGCAACATCATGGTCGAAAGCAAACAAACATGTGACCACCTAGTTGATGCATCTATCAAAACCATGAAATATCTAAATGGTCCACAAGTGAGGATGAATAGGACCACATATGTCTCCTCGAATGAATGCGTTCTAAGAAAACGGGGATTCCACAACAATTTTACTTGGGGATGGTTTAACTATCAATTTACCTCGAGAACAACTAGCACAATTATAATCACCAAATTGAAAATATTTTGTGACTCCTTAAAGGATGTCCATGCGAATTATTAATTATTCTTCGCATCATTGATGATCCTGGATGACCAAGTTTCGGTTATGCCATAAAATGAATGTCTTTTTATCATTAATTTTCTTATTCAAGATGACATTCGTTTCGACATGCCTTATATGAGTAAAATATAATCCAGAAGCTGAGAATTTTTCTAACACTTCTTTTTTCTCATTTGAAACCAATGTGACATAGAGAAATTCTCTATTATTTTCGTTCACGGTTTCAATGTGATATCCATTTTGTCGAATATCTTTAAAGCTCAGTAAGTTTCTTTCGGATTTTTTAGAGTATAAGGCATTGTCAACATGAATTGTTGTTCCCCCAGGCAACATAATATTTGCTCTTCCAGAGCCATTAATCAAATTGGAAATGCCATATATTGTTTGAACATTAGCCTCAGCTAAGTTCAAACTAGAGAAATATTCTATGTTTTTAAGGATTGTGTGCGTTGTAGCACAATCAGCAAGGCATATATCGCTCTTGTTTGATTTATGATTTGAACACATGATTTGTTGATCCATCTGGACAAATAATGTTTGGCAAATTAGAAAAGAGTCATATTTCATTGATAAAAAATCATAATATTTTGCCTTTAATTTTGTGCGGTCTTTTTGCTGCCCCAAAAACCCTATTTTTTTGTTGTGCCTTATAATAATGCGTAGACTATCCTTATTAATTGGTTCAGCATAAGGAAGCTAGAAATATTGACTCTGCTCCCTTAAAACTAGCTTCATTTCTCAGTATTTGATAATTCAAATTTGTTTTCATAATATAATTAACTCACTCAGTAGCTTCAGATGTTAGACGTACCTCAATTTGCATGGGATGAAGAAAGATGTCATTGTTGCATTAAGCTGGCGTTATTTTTACCATTAGGATCGCTTTGACCGCGTCGAAGTTGTGTGTTTGACCATTGAGCGAGTCAAGCCAGGCGGTCTTCGAATGTTTGACATTCACTAATGCTAGCTTAGGCCGCCTCTTTTGTCTCCCCCACCTTCATTTCATTCTTATTAGGCTTACTCGGCAGCCCCCTTTGTCACCCGGCCCCACATAGATATAAACTATTACCATATACTGTAATTAGAATGAGGAACACTTTCTTGCTGTCATTTTATTGATAGAAATACTCTCTCCCAATTTAAGCACTACTCACTCTCACTCCCTCATCCTCATTTAATTATTTGGACTTAGCCATTCCATCATACAAAAATTTAATATTTTTTAGATTGTTGCCAATGTATCTATAGCGACGTACTTTTTTTGACGAAAAAAAAAAACTTAATTCAACCAAAGAATAATGTAATGTATTGATTAAGTGGGTAGCTTACTAATTTAATATGAGATTACGTATATAAAAATTTGAAGGTTCAAAACCTCATTAGATCGAGGCAAGTTGTGTTTATACACATAAACTACCATTTGATCTCCTAAACTTTCAAACTTTCGTTGATTTGGTCATTTAACTTACATCAGTTCACTTTTATTCCGTGAACTTTCATTTTTCTCTACTTTTAATTTTTTGTTAAATTTGGAGAATGGTCGCTAACAATGCACTTCACGAGCAATTTATGAGCAGCTCATCAATCTAAAAAAATCAATTGCGAATCATTTCGTCGGTAATCGTTATTTTTCAAATTTAACAAAATGATAAAAATAGAGAAAAATGAATTATATATACTACGCTTTTGTATACATATCTCCTAAATCATAGCCCACCAAATATACCACACATGGATCAATGAAATTATGAGGTTGCTTGCATGCCTATAGCTGTAACCAAAATATGGAGAACAGCCATTCAATCCGTGGAGAGACAGATACAAAACAGATTGATGGATAGCTAGATTTTAAGTTATTTCAAAGGCCCACACGCCAGTCTAACCTTTTTTCAGATATTTTGATGCTTCCGCCAAAAATTTGGCAAGATCGCAATAGCCACACATCTCCCATCATTTCAATTGATATGCCCTTCACCAACACTAGTCAAACCCCATCAAAACAAAAATATTCATGATCTTGTAACAAGTAAAAGAATAATCCTTCGTTGAGTAAACATGTTCAATTACTTTAATTACAATACTACTAGTGGTTGATATTCATTCCAAATGTTTCATGATATTGTAATTTTGAAAAAAATAAAAAAAAGTTACAATGTACAGTTTACAGTGGTTGTTGTGTCGCATGGGGCTGCTCAAAGGGTGGGGTGGCACTTCCTTTTAAAAAATTGTTCCCCAACAAATGGCTTCAGAAGTCGGTTCACTAGCTGTACAAAGGTCGGTTCATCACACACCACACCACTATATATACACCCACAAAAACGTTCAGTTAGGACATCACCCATCACCCATCACCCATCACCCATCACCCATCACCATCACCATCTATTGGTGGCTTCTTCGGTTGCAATTAGTATCTGAGCGAGTAAACGACACACAGTTGAGTTGCCGGCCTTCACCCTCCAACGTACGTACGTGCTTCCATCCGCTAGCTGGGGCCTGTTGGTCCACTCATCCTCTCTTTCCCCAAATCTCACACGCAACTCCCCTATAAATCCACCCCAACCTCCCCTCCCTCAAATTCCCACCACCCACAACCACAACTAGCTAGAAGAAGAAGAGGAGCCATAGATATATACCAACATTTTCATAATCCAATCCAATCCCATCTCCTCCTCTTCTTCTTATTCAATAATGTCTAGTCGTCTATCACTATTTGTGCTACTAAATCTTTTACTCTTCATTTCAGGTATGTTTATGCTCAAATTCAATTCACATCATTGTTGATTAATTATTATATAATATTAAGCATGCATTGCTAATATAATGTTGCACATACATGATACATGCAGGGTCACTAGGTGCCACCTTCACATTCATCAACAACTGCGACTACAAAGTCTGGCCGGGAATCCTAGCCAGCGCTGGGATAGCCCCCCTTGACTCCACCGGCTTCGCCCTCGAAAAGGCCGAGTCGCGGGCGCTGACGGCTCCGGCCGCCTGGTCCGGCAGATTCTGGGGCCGCACAGCCTGCTCCGAGGACTCCACCGGGAAACTCACATGCCTCACCGCCGACTGCGGCTCCGGGAAGCTCGAGTGCGCTGGAGCCGGCGCCACACCCCCGCAACCCTCGCGGAATTCACCCTCAACGGCGCCGACGGGAAGGACTTCTACGACGTGAGCCTCGTCGACGGCTACAACCTCCCCATGCTCGTTGTCCCCCACGGCGGCTCCGGCGGCAACTGCAGCACCACTGGGTGCGTGGTGGATTTGAACGTGGCCTGCCCGGCGGAGCTTAAGGTGGCGTCCTCCGCCGTGGGCGGCGGCGCTGGCTCCGACGTGGCGTGCAAGAGCGCGTGCGAGGCGTTCCAGCAGCCGCAGTACTGCTGCAGCGGAGAGTACGGTAATCCCAACACGTGTAAGCCCACTTCTTATTCGGAGTTCTTCAAGCACGCCTGTCCACGTGCCTACAGCTACGCCTACGATGACGGCACTAGCACCTTCACTTGCGTCTCCGCGGACTACGATATCACCTTCTGCCCCTCCTTGCCCACCAGGTACCTGCAATTACCAAATTGCCCTACGATTCTGACTTTCCGAACGTTATAGCATAGCCAGGAAGCCGTTACATCTATCTTCTTAGAGATTCTCAATTTTTTTTTCCTTTGAGATTATGCCACGTGTTGGTTGCACATAAAGAAAATTAACAAAAACAAATTAATTGTGCAGTAAGAAGGCGTCGCAGTCGCAGAACCCGCAAGCGGCGGAGCTTCCACTGTATAACTCGACGATGGTGTTTTTAGGCGGGCCGGATGTGAGCGGCGCCGCCGCGCATATGGGTTCACTACTCTCCATGGCGGTGGCGGTGGTGGCAATGTGGCGGTTGAGCGAGCTGATGTTCTAACTGATCCATCGTCTTATGAGGAGGCCCATTGGGGCCCACAATCGGTTCGGGCTGTTTGAACTCTAGCGGGAAAGCGTGATGTGATCAGTGAATGGCCCACATGGATGCGGGCCCAGATTAACGTGGGTGGGTCCCGCTGGGAGTGTGTCCCGAAGAGGTGTGATGACGCGGGCCTGACTCGGATTCGAAAATGGCCGGCTGTTCACATTTCAAGCATTTGAAGAAGCCCTGTTCACCTCATTAAATTTGAGTTTTTTTTTGTTCTTCTCTATACGATTTGTTTTGTTTTGTTTTGATTAATATGTAATACATACAATTAGGGGGTGGTGGTTACACTAAAATACGAAATACACCACGCATCATTAGCTGTTTCGAAGCAATGGCTGACGTGCGTGGCTCTTAAATTTATTAATTAGTAGTAGTAGTAGTAGTAGTGTTTTATTTTCTTTTATTAGATTAAACGAAGGGTTACTACTGTTATTTGCCTATCAATGACAAACAACTAGTTGAATATCCATCGTCATGGTTCTGCTGCATCTCTTCTCCCTATATATATAGTACGTCTTTTGAGGTTAATGTCTCTTTAACATGCTAACTTTCTTTGTTATGGTACTGTCCCGCTTTTTAATGTGATTTGGCTCTACTTGTTGCTAGCCGACATAAATCTCAACGATATATTAAAGTAACAAAAAGGTTGATAAGATAAGAATATTCGTTATCACGTGTAATGAAAGTGATCTGTAACATGTACTAAAAATATGATAATAATTAATAAAACAAGAGAGATTGAAGTTTAGTAATATTTGTAAAACGGACAATTTATATATGTGTAACATATAAATATTTCTGGTAGTGGCTGGTGTGAAAAATTGTGCAAGCAAATAAAGGTGAAACGACACTCGAACTAGTGGTACATGGCGTTTCTAACGTTACGTCTCGTCCAACAATATCATAATTTTTTTTTGGTGGAAACAATATCATAATTTAAATCGCTTATGATATGAATTTTTTTTTTTTAGAAGTGGTTGAATGACAATCGAATGTCACAACGCAAGATATATTGCATCACAAAACTGTCCATGCGCGCTTCAAGATGCGGCATACAAGATCTCAATTTATAACACGTGTGTTGAGGTAGCTTGAACGCTTTTTTAAGCCAACGTGTCATTGCGGTGATGGCATTATTGTTAATTGTCGTGATCTAGTATTTTCCTTCCTTTTTTTTTCTTATAAAGGCAGCAAATGATATGAAAGTAACCCGATCTCCAAAATTAACAAAAAACGCTGCTTATCCAAAAAGTGTATAGATATTTGAATGATGCAAATGTGACATTTATTAATTTTGACACGAACAGAAATTCAGTACGTATGTGCCTCATTAATTCATTGTGGTCCTTAAGTGTATGGGAGAATAAAAAGAGGGACGGTTATGTTTCTATTTGAAGCCACCACTTGCTTCAGTTGCGAATGTTACATAGCATGTGTAGTGGTCAACTTTTTCGTGATCATAACATGGCAATTAGACTTACCAAACTCGATCTCTTCTTCAAGTGGGTGGTGGCATTATAAGAGAATTATTTTAAATTTCATCGCAAGCTTAATTTACTTACAAGTTGTATCATATTATCTGTTAATTATTCCCTCGATGTGTCGTATTTTAAAACTTATTTTCCACCATACTTGTCACATTAAGAATATAAAAGATTTCAATTACTTTTTTCCATTTCTAATTCCACTCTTTTTAGTTAATGCGGATCATTTATATTTTTTTATAATATATATCATAAATTATGAAAATCATTTATAAGAGAGCAATTTAATTAGTTTCAATATGAGTTTTTAATGAATAATATTTTTTCATAATTATTGTGCAAGGATCAAATTGTAACAAATACAGGAGTAGAAATAGAGTATAGTTTTTTTTTAAATCAAGGTTCATTATAGAAAATAGTCCCAGTGTAAATCGTGCTTAATTAATTACAACTATTTTTTTTTCAAAGTAATTACAACAATTTCCCATGAAATATTCAATTTATCCCAATAATTTTTTTTGTAGCACCACCAATCTTTTGTTAGGTTTAGAGACACCGAAATGACATTCTTTATTAATCACTCTAATAAACTCGTTAATTACAATGCGGGGGTTTAACTCTAATTTATAGACTCACATAAACATACTCTTAATCCAACTAGAAGATCCTAAATAGACTCATACTCTAACTCAAAGTCCTAATCAAACTCAAACACTAATCTAATTTAGATTACAACTCCAACATCCCCCCATAATCTAAATTACCTATCTGAATTAAAAAACAAAACATCATCCCCCATAATTCAAATTGTCATGATCTTCCACTTGATCTTTTCTTGAAATGCATATCTCGACCTCATCAACGACATCCTTTATCGTTCACCCGCCATCTATCTCACACAGCTTCCTCAATGTTGAACAGTGCACAATGCACTCGATTGCCTTCGTCATCAACGACATTATCATGGGTGATCTTACAATCAAGAAGTCGAGCTGGTTGTCCCACACTTCTTTGTGGTATGCAACTGGTACGCTGGGGTCTAGCGCCAATACCAACTAAGTGGAAGCTTCATCCTCACATCTAATCGTTGATGGTTAAGCAATACTCTTTCCTTTTATGTCACAAATCCACGCACTTTTCTCATCAAACTTGACATCTCTGCTAATAATGACTGCATTAGTAACTAGGATTGTACAATTTTTATGTTCCAATCCTTCATGAAACATAGCCAATAAATATGACCTTCATGCCTTTGTCATCTAACTTCTTCCTGTTAGCATCAAAACATGTACATATGCAGTGGATCCAAACACCTTCAAGTGTATGACGCTTGGCTTGTAACCACTCCAAGCCTTTTCTAGGGATATATGGGACACACCTTTTGTGGGAGACCTATTCAGTAAATAAACTGAACATGCAACTGTTTCGGCCTAAAAAGAATCAGGTAGACCTTTGGCCTTCAACATACTATGAGCCATGTCTATAATCGTCTTATTCTTTCTCTTTGCAACACCATTTTGTTGCGGTGTCTGTGGTGGCATGATCGCATGCTTAATCCCATGATGATAACAAAACTCTGAAAATGTCGAGGACGTATACTCACCACCACCATCTATCCTCAAAGTCTTGATGTAGGTCCACTTTGTTTCTTCACAGTTGCCTTGAACTTCTGAAAGCAACTAAAGGCATCAGACTTATTCTTTAAAGTATACACCAAAATCATCCTGCTGCAGTCATCAATAAAATTCATAAAATATTTGCTTCCTCCTATTGAAGCAGTCTGCAGAAGACCATAAACATCTGAGTGAACCAATTGTAGTAGAGATTCGGCACGGTTGGAAGCAAACGTTCGTCTATGTTGCTCCCCCAAAATACACCCCTCACAAAATTGCTCTAGATGTTGAATTACATGCAATCCTTTCACTAAATTCTTATGAGTTAACAACTTCAAACTCTTGAAGCTCAGATGTCCATATCTCAAATGTCATAACCACGACTCATCAAAAATAATTGATTTAAAACATGGATATATAAGATCCAATCTTAATCTCAATATGAAATAACCAATTTTTCAAATGAGACTTAAGAATGATCATACTTTTAGAGTAATACACAATGAGATGACTATCTTTGAAATCCATTGTGTACCATTTCTCGAGCAACTGCCCTAAACTGAGCAAATTGCATGTCAATGTCGGTACATATAACACATCTGAAATGTACTGATGATCACCATTCTTCAACTGGATCAGAATTCTTCCTTATCCTTAATTGGAAGTTTCTTATCATCAGCAAACATGACCTCTGTCAACATTGACTCATCCAACTCATCAAAAAATTCTCTATTGCCACACATGTGGTTATAGCATGCACTGTCGAGATAACACATGTTACTTTGAGCATTTTCCTGGGCTGATGAAACCATCATTAGTGTCTGATGACACTCATCATCTTGATTTGTCTGCTCCGCGGACTCCAACTCTGACTCTGATGATTGCTTTATCTTGCATTGTCTAGCTATATGCCCAAATTTGCGACAGTTGTAACACTGAATCCGATTTCTCTGTTGATCGCGACCTTCGTCTCGTCCATGACCTTTATTTCTATCTCAGCACTGCTGATTATTATTCTGACCTCTGCCATTATTGTTGACTTTATCACGACTTTTGAACCCATAATTCTTCTTTAGCTTCGGGACAACTGTAGTCTTCAATGCCTGCTCAGTAGGCTTTACTTTTTCACTTTTTTCATTGATTCGTTGCTCATGTGCTCGTAATGAACCAATGATTTCTTCAACTAACTTGATCTCATAATCTGTCCCGGACTCCATAATAGCAGCTACTACGTAGTCGAACTTCGTAGTCAAGGTGAGCAAAATCTTCTCGTTCACATCGAATCGACGACATCTTCACCATTCATCTTTAACTGATTAACGATTGTCTGAACACGATTGGTATACTTCTCTATATCTTCGGAGTCATCTGTAATGGCCCACTTGCCAAATGGACCGCCACGGGGGCCGATGCGGGCCCACAACCTGGCCTACCAGCGCAAACTTTGTCTCACATGCCAACTCATCCATCATTTTAATCATTATGAACCACAAATGACAATAATTTACTGTTTAAATTGTTACAGGACTCAAGTCATATGTTTAGATCATTTTCAACCGAAATAAATCACAGCAGAAGTCATGCAATTAACTCTGATACCTATTGTGGAAAACCCAGATTTTATCATAGATCAAAAATGTTCCTCAACGTATCAAAATATCAACAGTACAGAGTCATAATGTCTCACACAATCTCAAATCCCAAAATAAAGCAAAATATGTATATACAAACGTACAAGCCTGGCTATACGTCCAGAGTAAGTATTCCCAAGGAAATTAAGTAAGCAATATTGAAAATAAGAACTGGGATTTAAAGAAAACTATTAAATAAACATGTGAAAATATAAACAGGCAATTGTGCTCATCGCATGCATATGTAATAGTGAAAGCTCAAAGTGTGTGTTCCTAGCCCCTAGGGTCAGACTACCGCCATACTTCGAACTCCCAACAGACTACTGCCGGCGAGTAGCACTCAAGCAAGGCCAACATCTGGATCCGCTAGGTGGTCGGTGTGGAACCTACGACGCACCCACACGTGCCCGTCACTCTCTCGGGTAGCCATATTCACCGAGATGGCACACGTGTTATGGCCTAGTGGACGTACACACGGAAATGGCACGGAGGGAGAGCCTCAACGTCCGTCCATTATAACATACCAGGAATAGAGTAATGAAAGACGTAAATTGAATTCAAAAGGCAAAGTAAATACCGCTCAAGAAATTTCAGTTGGGATACTACACACCTCACACCGCATTCCGTGTACCGTCACTAACCCTCGGTCCGGCTCCGTCTAGTCCCATATATCCCAAATTACAGCCTGTAATGACATATTTCCATGTATAAGTGTTATTGAGTCATTTGTATGTGTTTTAAGTCAATTCACTCACATTATGTCAAAACAGGGGTCTATTAGCACGCTAGGTCTGGGCATTAGCGCGCTAAATGCCAAGACGGTTATACGTTATTGGCCCAAACGAACATTAGCGCGCTAAATCCTGCGATTAGCGCGCTAATCGCGTTCTGGACAGCAACAACTGCAAATTTTTTGGGTTTTCCTCAACCCACCAACCCAACAACAGCCACAACACCAACAACAACACTTCAGAACACTTTAAATCCATCTAAACAACAACCCAACAACCTCCAAATCTTCACCAAAACCTCTAAAACTAAGATCAAAAGATAGAGAAAGGTGTGATGTTTGTGTTTCTCACATTGGATTTGATGTTTTCCCCCACTCCAAGCTTCATAAATCACTAAAATGAACCATCAAAACCCTGGTTTTCTTTTCTCAATCTCGTATAAGATGGTGGCGAGAGAGAAAATGTGGTGGAAATAAGTCAAATGGACTTATTTATAGTGAACTTTGCATCTCCACTCACATGTGCATCTCTAGGTCATCTTAAACACCTCATTTGGTTCTAATCTAACACCTCATGACTCCAATTGGAACACCTTTGGCACACTTATCCTTGTATTTAACTCAAAAAGTGGCATTTCGGGTGTTTCGATGCCCGGTTTGTAGTCCCGAACCGCGACATACGTGTACTACCATGTCCTTAACTACCAAATATATGTTCCATATTAATTATTTAGCCAATTTTATTCATTTTGGGTGTGTTATTTCCCCCGGCCTAGTGTTAAGTCGGTTAAACACCTGGTACCCGCGTCAACACGCATATCGATGCGAATACATTACACATAGTCTCGCACGTCAAATGAAATATACTAACACACATTGCGATGTCATGTACACTATTTTAATATAAACAACACAATTTCAACAATTCAGCACACAAAAATTACTATTTACCTAGCTCCAGGCTCGCACAAGCCTAACTGCGAGTCACACGAGCATCTGAACTGTCTGCCACGTCCGCAAACACATCATAAATAACAGCGAGTTAAATTCAGGCCGTTACAGTTCTTCCCAACTAGGTGAAATTTTGTCCCGAAATTTAAATTAAACTGAAAATTACTTACCGACAAATAAGTGGGGGTACCGTCGTCGCATAGTAGACTCAAGCTACCAGGTGAGTCCCTCGGTCCCGTGATGCTGCCATCGAACCAAAACCTTCGGGATCTCCTTCTTCCTCAAAATTTGAATCCTCATATCCATGATTTCCACAGGCTGCTCTTCATATGACACGTCAGGTCGCACCTCAATCTGACGTATATCAATCATAGGCCTCGGTCCTGACTTAACCAGCCTTAACATGGAAATGTTAAACACTGGGTGTACCCCTGCCAATTGCGCTGGCAATTCCAGACGGTATGCCACTCTGCCGACGCGTTCCTCAACTCTGAACGACCCAATGTATCTTGGTGCTAGTTTCCCCTTAATGCCGAACATCTGATGACCTTCCAGGGCGAAACTTTCAAGTACACCAAGTCTCCAACCTCATAGCTCAAACCCTCAAGGTATTTATCCGCATATTTCTTTAGCGAGTTGTGTACCACTGAGCTACTATTGGGGGGACACAGATGGTGTGAGTGGAATTGACTCACACTGCCTGTGGTTGGCGGAGGTTCCCAGCTGGGCCTGCGGGCAGGGCATGGACCTAGGCCACTACATAAAAAGGCGCCTTTTTATGAAACGCTCTACACTGCACGCCTCTGCGTTGTTCTTCTCTGTGAAACGCTACTCAAACTTGTTGTTTCCAAAACAAGAAAAGCGCACACTTCGATCCTCGATAGATCGAAAGCCCAAATTCTTTATTCGATCTTCAGCGCAAATCAAACAGGGCCACTTTGTTTCTTCTCCTCTATGAAGAAACCCAAATATATTCTTCTCCACGAACAAGATCTTATATTCGAAAATCACACAGGTCTTAGGACCGATTTTGCTCTGATACCATGTTAGGTTTAGAGACACTGCAATGACACTCTTTATTAATCACTTTAATAAACTCGTTAATTACAATGTGGGGGTTTAACTCTAATTTATAGACTCACATAAACATACTCCTAATCCAATTAAGAGATCATAAATAGACTCATACTCTAACTCAAAGTCCTAATCAAACTCAAATACTAATCTAATTTATATTACAATTCCAACATCCTCCCATAATCTAAATTACCTATATGAATTAAAAAACAAAACATCATCACCTTCGTTGAGAGTCAACTTCCGACCACCGCCATGGGCTACCAGTGTTGTTGATCATGTCGGTGGCCCTTCCTTCTCCTTTCTCTTTTTTTACTTCTGTTGTTCTTTTTCTCTTCAATCCGCGGTGGTGAATTCGGGAGGAATTCGAGCTTTGGAGTATGAGATTTTGGTGGGTTGGATTACATGGTGTGGATGCATGTTGGCGAGTTTTTGGGTTGGGGGTTTGGCGGTTTTGGGAGCTGCTGGCCAATATGTGACTGGAAAGCAAAAGAAGGGTTTTGTTGATATGTATGGGAAGTTGTACGAGGCGTACAACGAGCTGCACGGGCTGGCACAGGAGTTCAAGACCCCCTTCGACGCCCCTGCAGTGCTTATGGTGGGCCACCAGACTGACGGAAAGAGCAGGTTTGGATTTTGTGGTTTTGTTTAGGCTTTTTGGGAATTTGCTTGTGCATTTTTATACCAATTGATGAGACCGAAAATGGGAGTAATTCATTTAACATGTTCACGTACCCGTTTTGTGTGTACTTGCCTTTGGTTGATATGTATGGAAAGTGTGGGTTGTTGGGTTTAGCTCGTTAGGTGTTTGATGAAATGCCCGAGAGAAATGTCGTGTCTTATTACGCGGTTTTAGGGGCGCACGCGAAGGCGTGGGTGGATGAGGGTTCTGAAGTTTCTTTAGAGAGATCAAGATCGATCAAGCAATGATGTTGTTGTGGTTGAAGGAGCGATTGGGGAGTTGAAGTCGAGTGAGGAGGAGAAGAAACAGATGGTTTAGGACCAAGATGTGACTGGGAAGCGGCCACAAGGAGCCGACTGGGTAGCGGTTTCTCGGAGTATAGTCTCCTTTTCATCAAAAAAAATATTGTATATAAAAATGAAACAATATAGTGGATCGGAGTGATCCTTAATTATAATAAAGTAAAAAAAAAAAAAAAACCAAGGTTAGAGGAAAAAAACGCATCATTCATGGTACGAATAGATTGTATCCGTTAAGTAATCGAATCAACTAAGTTGAATTCATCCCTTGGTGGCGTACTAACAAAAATTTATATGAAGAAAAAATAACCTACACATAGTTTAAGAAAAATCAAAATTCCTATTAGTAATATAATTTAGCGTTAATCGCGCTTTATGAATTACTACTATTTCACATGGGATATCCAATTTATCTCAATAAGAACTAATTAAAAAAAAGAACTATTTAATTTAATTTTTTTATTTATTAATGCCAATAAGAATATATTCGAATGTGTCATGAGTGTGTGTCTTCCAGTGGCCGAGCACGCATGTAAACGCGTCTCTCCCGAAAGATGACACGTTTACCACGACCACATGGTTTGCACACTGAATCAAAGGCAAGACACGAGGGCGTGTGAGAATTGGAAGCACGTGGGGCGGCACTTCTCCGTAATGTGACATGTCGTCCAAACACACATGGCCTTACGTGGCAGCGTCGTATTAGTTTCAAGCTAACCAATCGTATGTAAGGGCGTGTCACATGGAATCCTCCAGTGGGACTAACCAGATCTCTCCTCGGTCCCGCAATATCTAAACTACTTCAATGGAATTAACTGTTCTTTCCTCACAATCACATTAATTTCATACGAATCATACCTTAAATGTCGCTCAATTTGATTGATCACTGATTCACTATAAAACTCTACGAGTCGCAAACCCCTTGTCGTTTTTTTATAGTGTGACTCATTAATCTAATTTAGATAGATATCATAAATTAACAGTAAAAATTATATGAGTCTGGACTCAAAAAGTCCAAACAGATTTTTTGATTTAAATATGGGTAGTGCTATTTGGACTCGTGAGTCCGGACTCAAAACTTTTTTTAATTTTAAATACATCCTCGAGCAATTAATGAAGCAACCATAATCACTTGTAAAATTCATTTGATACCCTTGAATATTTACAAAAATTTTAAGAACCTCCCTATGAGTCCGGACTAATGAGTCCAAATAGATTTATTGTTTAAATATTTGATATTAATCATTCCATAGTACAGTACTAATCAACGAAATGGTCCCCTTGTTTGAAATGCTTGCCATGCCAATACAAGTGTTGTTAGTCACCCCCTTGAACTGTCCTGGATTTAAATAGTTGCAATGGTGGAAGCACACCTAACAACGTCGTTTACCAATCATGTTAGTAAACACAGTATTGAATTAAGAGGTGCAATCAAACGAGCCAGCTTTCTGTGCCTGATGTAAACACTCTATCCGATTAGCGTTTGAGACCTTGAGTTTACAAATTTTGCGTGAGTTGACCACCTTTCTCAACCAAAATAAATTAAAGAAAATGATGTAATCAACCCCAAAGCCACACCGTTTGACGTGGCTTGCGGGCCCGAATTTTTAAGAGTCGTTGGTGCATACCTTTAGTGCAAACTTTGCGTGTTATGCATCTAGAAGTATTTCCATGCATCTATTTTCATGTGGGGTTCACATACCACATCGCCAAGTGGGACTTTGGTTGCAACTTTAAGATGCCATTTTAATATCTTCCCAAATTATTAAATTCCGATTCATGTTTTAATCATGTTAATTTTCCCTTTTTTTAGGGGCGTCAACCCATATCTTTCAAACTTTAATCTCGTCAAAAACTCTTTATTTAGGTGAGGAGAATTAGATTCACTTTTTGTTCAGATAGGTCTAGAATTATGGTGTGCCTAATTGATAAGGTTACTGTATAAGCAATATTTTATTTTATTTTTTGTCAAAGAACTGTTTAAACAAATTCAAAGCTTTAATTAAAGCCAGCCCATTTAAATTTCAAATTGTATTAATTATGCCATTTACGAAAGCTTGACCTTTTGTAAAGAAAAACTTTTACTTTACAAGTTAAATCCTATGTGATGTAACTAATTTTTATATATGTTTAATTAATATTTTTATTGTTGTGCATGAAAATTTGTTTGGGGGTTCTTGGTATTGGACTTTGTTTGGGGTCTTGGTATTGGACTTTATTAAGTATTAATGGTTGGAGGGTCTTATTCCTCCACATTCTTGCTTACTCCTACTTTTCCTAATCTCAAGACTTAGTCAATCACAAATTAATAACCAAATAAGGTCCGCATCAACGGCATCGATTTATCCATGCTCGGATACTATCTAGTCTCATTTGGGTTGCCTTCCAAGTGGATTATTATTTCATACGCTTAATTATATTTGGATTGTTTCCTTTCAAGCCCAAGCATATTCCTTTTTGAGTTGGGCCAATTCAATGGGCCTGAATGTGGCACGTTATTAATTAAAGCATGGAAACAACTCCATATAAAGTAGCTGCGACAAGAAAGATTTAATATCCCGAAAAGCAAGCAAAAAAACGATTTGTTTAAGATTCATTCTGTTTGATTTTGACAACTTATCCGCACCCCGTGCATAAAGGAAATGTAGCGGGCCCAAATCCCGAGGCCCACCACTGGTGCCAACGCGGGCCCACAACCCTGCCATGTTAGGCCTAGCTGTTTCTCACATGTCATTAATCTACACAATTTCATTCAAAACTTAGTACTTACATTTTTAACAATCAAATTATAACGAAAGACTTATTAGACTTGATCAAGCAGTAAACAAATAAATTCAAGTCTTAAGAGCATCAACCTAATGTGGAAAACTCATAATATAAACATCATAATCAGAAAGGTGGCCAAAATTCTCAAAATAAGCCAATATACAAGTTATGGGTAGCTCACAATGTATCCCATATCCTAAAAGTAAATATAAATATATACAAACGTAGGAGAGAGGCAGCAGTCTTTCACAGGTAGTCCTCAAGCTTTCACTTGCCTCGACTCTACCGAGGTCCGCACTCAAGCCATCACAACAAAACAGATGGCGAGTTCAGAGTGAGTAATTCCAAAGAAATTCAATAAGCATTTATAGAAATAAAATACAGGAATTTGAATAAAGCTATTAAATAAACATGCGGAAAATTAAAACAGGCAACTGTGCTCATCGCATGAATACATAATAGACAAGCTCAAAATGTGTGTCTACAACCTAAGTCAGACTAGCACAATACTCCGGATTCTCCCGCGAGCATTGCCAACGAGTCACACTCCAGCATGGCCACCTTCTGAGTCCTCTAGATGGCCGATGTGGTCCCACAACTAGCACTGACACATGCACCGAAAATATCCTCGAGTCGAACTATTCACCGAGATCCAAGGGGACACGTGCAATGGTCCAGTTGGACATATACACAAAATGGCCCGATGGGAGCGCACTCAACCAAACCGTCTATATAAAACATACCAAAAAGGATTAATGAAATAACTAAATGGAAGGAAAATAAGGAAATAGATAAATGAATACTCGAAAGAATTTCAATTAGGTTACTACACACCTCAAACCGCGCTCCACTAATACAAAAGCGATATCCACGCCTCCAAATGCGTGCCCCAACACCCGTAGATCAAATCTAAGTACTTAATATTCATTAATTTATCAATTTCCCAAACTTTGAAATTTCCCAAATTCACATTAAAGTATCAAATCCAACATATTAATTGATATTATAGCAGGTATCGATCCCCGGGATAGGCCCTCAATTGGCCGAATTGAAACCAGAATTTAAAAATGTTTTTTTATTCCAGGTGAAACGACGTCGCAGGTGGCGCCGTGAGAGTCACGGCGTTGTGGCGCGCTCGCAGCGCCCCTTCCTACAGGGTGCTCCCTATGGTTTTTTCGGAACCTCGGCTCCAACTTCGCGATCCGAACTCGATCCAATCCCTTATGGTTCACCAAAACTACCATAAGGTACGTTCAGACCACGTTAAAACTCATCCAAAATTCAAACCAAAACCCCAGAAAACTCGACGAAACCTCGATAAAACTCGGCGAAACCCTGAAAAAACTTCACAACTTCATCACCACCACCCACAACATCTAATATCATGATAATTGCTCACATCCAACTCAAAAATCATAGCAAAGACCCCCAAACCAGCGAGCTAACTCGCATATCCAAAATCCACGTCAAAACCCGAAATTCCATACTCGAAACGTAAAGAACGACGAGCTAGGAGAATCTGAATCTCACCTTGGATTGTCGATTGCTAGTCATATGAACCTCCAAATTCTCAGTTGAAATTCACCAAAATCCCCCAAATTTTCGTCCAAAATGAGAGAGGAGAGATAAAAGGTGGTGATATGAAATATTTTTTTAACTTTTATAGTCTTTTTGTCATCTAATGTGTGTGTAGATCCCAAGGACCACTTGTATGGTTGAAATAAGGTCAAAAAGTCCATCTAAGGTGACTTTGATTGGTGACTTTGTCACTTGATCTTATCCTCCTTCGATCTCATACACTAAACCCTCGAGCGTTCGGTAGCCGACTTCAAGCCGCGACGCGTATCGTTCGCTTACACTCACGCCATTAAAAGTCTAAACGGCATTTTATATTAATTATTTAATGCATTTTATTCATTTATCATGTGTGCATTATTTTCCAACCGAGTGTATTGTCATTCACCTACTCAGTACCCGCGCTACACGCTAATCAAGGCGAATACTCGTCACACTATCTCACACGAACAATAACAATATAAATACACACATTGCGATGCAATTCAACATAATTAAGCATAAACATCGCAAATTAGGCAAACAACAAACAAAACTAACTATTTACCTATCTCAGGCGTGCCCGATCCTAGCAGTGGGGGTTCACGAGATGCTGAGCTAGTGTTCACATTTAAAAATACGTCATATTAACAGCGTAATTAAAATTGGGCCGTTACAGAAAATGTCTATGATCTTGGTCTTTACAGTCACAATCGGAGCTTTAGAATATCAATTCCATGTGAGCTATATACCCAGCTTATACATTGTTCCCCTCTCCCCAAATAAAAATGAAAACAAACAAAATACGCATTTCTTCCATTTATTTAAATAAACAATTAATTCGAGCATTTTTTAGTTGTATACGTATCAATGTTAGCTATATACTGTCGACAGTAGCATCTGAGAGGATTTGTTGGACTTGTTACAATTGGGACACAAGGAACAAGCCAGGGCAATGTGTATCCTTCTGGCCATTGCCCTAAATTTTTTGGTAGTTAAAAAGTTCTTGGTTGTGTAACAATGGACGTTAAATCTTTATGATAACATAGTTTTTAACAACATTAATTATTAAAAGTTGTAAGATATAAACTTTCTAGCTAGTGGTTCGCATATAATTCGATCCCCTGACTTTTTCTCGTTCATCAAACTATTTACTATGTGAATTGGAAATGCTACATTAACACAATAATACTTGCAATTTGTCCATGCCTGTCACCTTATATATGTTCAATTATTTGTTTATCATTGGTGATTAAACTAATAAAGCTATTTAATTAGCAATTGTTTTATTAATCTTTATCAATGGATAACATGTAGCCGACCCCCGTTAATTGTTGTTGTTGTTGTTGTTGTATCAATGCATAACATGGAACTTTTGGTTTTATTTTTATTGATAATAAAAATTACGGTAAGAGCCACAACATTTCTTATGAGATGGATGAGTCATCACTTCCCAAAAGTCAAGGTTTTTGGAGGTTGTAATGAATTTGACTACTGCTAAACTCTAAAAATAAAACAAAAATGCTAGGATGACCCGCAAGGCACACCCGGTCAACGCACTAGGTGACCTAGCGAGTGATGTGGACATCCCAAATCTTGTCCACATCAGCCCGCCAGGTCACCGGGTGCGTTGACCAGGCGTGCCTCGCAAGTCATCCTAGGATTACTCAAAATAAAAACCAAAATTATAGTGAGCAATTGAATTTAGTGGTGATGTTTAATTAATCTTACAAGATTACGTTGTTTATTCGCCACAAACTAGTTAAAAAAGCAAGAAAAGTAACTATAGAGAGAGCTGAAACTTAATTACAAATTCAACTGAATACAGGCATCGGAATTAATAAACCCTTCTTCGAAATCTCCGTGATGAATTTTCTTTTAAAAATTAATAAAGACACTAAGAAACTAAACAACGGCCACTGCAATTCTTGGATAAGGCCAAAGAAACCCAAAAAATATTGAATTTTTTTTAACATTGTATGTCTTGCTTTCCTTTCCCAGCGATTAGCTTTCATCCAACCTTTAGACCTCTTTATTACACTTTTTCAATATATATGCAATATGCATATATACATGAAGTCATCGTACATAATAAGCCTAGCTTAATTAATTTCATGCATGATCTTTAAAAGTTATTGCTGCACAAAAAAAAAGAAGCAATAACTTATATGGAAGAGTACGTAGTAATATAAGAGAACAACAAACAAATAGTGTACATATCTTTCCTGGAAATGGCATTACTATCAAAATCAAGTAGCTAGTGGGAATTGACGCAATCGAGATCTTATGTATATCTTTGAAAGAAAGCTTTTTTTTTTTTTTTTTGAGGAAAAGGGGGTTAATAGACTCATACAAAGTGATGAGAGAAGAAACCTTATCCAGATGAAGCTTTACACGACATATTACGACACAACAATGGAAACCATGAGAAAGAGAGAGAAGGAAATTCTAGTGTTCTTATCGATTTGTGATACGTCCTTTGTGAATATGATATTAGCAACTTTCATAAGTGTTGGTGAAGTTATATATCAACGTCTTCTTTAATTTTGTGACTAGATACATCTACGTCTTTGCATGCATGCAAGTTGCATTTAGCCCAAAATATTTTACTAAAAGAGGCTACACATTGAAACTATGAAATCCATGCACGGAGGGATCCAACGTTTCTATCTAAGTGTATATTTAAGGCGCACCATCTAATATAGGTGGATGCATGTAAGGGTGGCACAAAAATGGGTACCGACGAATATGGGTCCGGACATCCCCTTAATAATGACTAAAAATAGTGTTCAGACTTATACCCGTTTTTAAAACGGACATTTTTTTTGTCCGGACCCGTATGTTTTTAAAACATACAAGACTCGTTTTTTGTTCGGACCCCTTTTTTAATATAATAAATAATTTTTTTCACCTAATCATTAATAAAAAATACATGATTTTGAAGGTGTCATGCATTCTATCACTACAAAAAAGGACATTTTATATATTCAAAATTCAAGTTTTACAAGTTTCCATATAAAAATAACATCATCATTAGTGAAATTACAATGCAAACATCATGACAGTTTCAAAATACTCCTACAAATAAATAAAATATTATTAAAACTATTTGTTAAACGGATACTCATTTTTTTTAAAAAAAAATTATCCAGACTCGGACCCGTTTTCTAAAACGGACAAAAAAAAAACATGTGCGGACCTGTATTTATTTTAAAAAAATTATGTCGGAACTCATTTAAAGTGAGTCTGGACAAATGCGGACAAACGGGTCTGAACACTTTTTGCCACCCCTAGATGCATGGGTGCATCATTTTTGGCATTTCTTTGTACATAACATTCTTTTTGTAAATAGACCTTGTGGAGGTCTTGCTTTGAGCGTACACATGCGGTTATGAGTGGGCAGTGGTCTTCACAAAACCGTCTAAACCGTCCAAGCTGCCTGATCTGGTCTGATCTTTTAAACTCAATGTTTGTGGGTGGTTTAGAAAACATGAAAACCGCGATTCCCCGATTTGGTAGTTGTTTCCATTTCTAAAAAATCGCGGTTCGCCAAACCAAATGACATCTTAAAATTTTCATAAATTTACACCCAATAATCTTTAAACCTATTAACATATTACCAATTTGTGCTAACTTTTTAAATGAACTTATACTCGTAATTTCGAATGAGTTCTTGTGTTTCATTGTCTCTTTGGTGGATGGTCATGTATTTTGTTGCATGTTTTGTTGATGGACATCTATGGACTTATATGAAATGTATGACAGTTTTTTTTTTTTGTTGAAATTAATGTCTAGTAGAAAAACCGTAAAATCGGATCAATTAAACTATAAGAAGCAAATTGATCAACAAATTTGAAATTATGCTCTCGTGCAAAGTACGTGTTTTCCCTACTAGTTTATATTTAAGGCTCTGTTTGATTAGAAAGAAAATGTTCTATTGAAAAAATAACATTTTCTTAAGAAAGTTTTGTCTGGTAAATATTCAAAAGAAAATTTTCTCATATGTGTTTGATTGCACATATAAGAATTTTTTCCCTCAAAACCAACCAACAACAAATTTTGAAATAAATATTAAAATTTACTATATATATTAAATATATTAATTCTCATATTTAAAATATAAGTTTAATGTGTCTTAATATGGAAACTCAAATTTTATCAATAGAAAACTCAATTTTCCCACCATAATAAGTGAGAAAATATGAGTCTTAATATGGAAAATTGGCAATTATGAAAAAATGTTCCGCGATAAAATTTTGGCTATCAAACGCATGAAAATGTCATTTTCTCATGGAATATTTTCATTTTCTTGAAATATTTTATTTTCCATCCCTACTAGTTTATATTTAAGGCTCTGTTTGATTACAAAGAAAATGTTTTATTGAAAAAATAACATTTTGAAAGTTTTGTCTCTGGTAAATATTCAAAAGAAAATTTTCTTATACGTGTTTGATTGCACATATAAGAATTTTTTCCTCAAAACCAACCAACAACAAATTTTGAAATAAATATTAAAATTTACTATATATATTAAATATATTAATTCTCATATTTAAAATATAAGTTTAATGTGTCTTAATATGGAAACTCAAATTTTATCAATAGAAAACTCAATTTTCCCACCATAATAAGTGAGAAAATATGAGTCTTAATATGGAAAATTGGCAATTATGAAAAAATGTTCCGCGATAAAATTTTGGCTATCAAACGCATGAAAATGTCATTTTCTCGTTGAATATTTTGTTTTCCTTGAAATATTTTACTTTTCCATCCAATCAAGGCCTTATATCATTATTACAAAAATTATTAAAAAAGGATAATTATGAAAAAAACTGAAAAATTAAAAGATAAAACTATACAAACAATCGGTTATACGTAAGTATATAAAACTATCTAAAAATTATTTATAATTTAACAACATTAAACCTAATGAATCAAAAAATAATATTAAAAAATGCACCTCATTAATAGAAAATGCAATTCATATTGGAGAGCACTTTTGAATATTAATATCCATTTAAGTTTTTTTTTTTTTTTTTTAAAAAAAAAAACGTCCATTTAGGTTATATTGGATGAACATTCCTATGCAATTGTTTATCACTCAATAAGCCTACTAAACAAGTAATATAATGAAGCAAATGCGGAAATTATGGTGGCACGTGGGGATTTCAGGCGGTCAAGCCTCAATGACGTGGAGCTCGCCGTTTTGGATTATGTCCACGTCAACGAAACATGCTGACGCGGATCATTACTTTCCAGTCTTTCCGTAGCTGGTCGCAAGTGTGGACTTTTGAAAACAATCACACGTCAACAAAGGGAATGCTGACGCGGATACACACAACCCTCCACCAGTTTCGGTAATTTCGGCACGTGCAATAAACCGCTACGGTCTTAAATTGACCACGTAGCTACCTTCCCAATTACGTCCAAACAAAAATCTTATTCAATTTTATTTCCTTTAATGATTTTCCAAACTTGTTGGATCATTATTTTATTTGGCCGTATTGCTTTGTAAAGTTTAGTAAAATCGAGGTATGCTTGAGTAATTACGGGACGTTTAGTAAAAGTAATTAAAAGTATTTTTGAAATTTATGAAAATAAAGGTAAGATACGTTTAGTAAAATTGAGGTATGCTAGAGTAATAAGATTCGTTAAAAAAAATTAAGGTCTGTTTAACCGCTGCCTAAATTCATTAAGGGGTTTTTAAAATTTTTACTAATAATATACAAGGCGCATCAAAGAAAATTGATGGTGAAATTTCCACCAAATGTTGCATTTTGTTGGAATGATCAATGTATGACGAATCGTTCTAGCTAACCATCATTTTAATTAATCAGTTTAATTGGGAGGCTAGTACTAGCTTAATTAACATAGAAATACAGCGTTTAAATAAGTTCTCGTTGCAATGCAAATGGGCTCCATCGACCCCTCCAACAGTCCAACTTAATTAGTCGACAATTATGATTGCAAAGACCCCACTTTTTCCCTTAAAAACAAAGCATTACTCCAGTGCGCCATTTTTTTAGTTTATCATGTACTATATATATGATTTTGGATTCAATGTGTTCAAGCCATGGTGTAATGTGCCATATAAATAGTTTTTTTTCTTTCTTTTTTTTTTGACAAATGATTGGTTTTGAAAATTATTAGTATTACTGTATTAGTTTTTGAATTACATGGATTTAAACGAATATTGGACCACCTATGTTTGACATCTATTAATTGCATATATTAATTTGCTAGTGGTCGGCCCCGGAGATTTGACAAATGGCCGGCTAACTAAATTATTTAAATTACAAAAAGTGTTATGCGTATCAAAATGTTAAAATAAAGCAGAATAATCTTTTTTACAAAGGAAAACACGTGAAATAACCACATTTAATCAAGGCCGATACCCATAGCAGGATGTTTCCAGGAGGATCAAGAGATGCATTATTTTCATACAAAACAATTTTAGAATTTTGCCAACTTCGTGTCATGATGGAAATAACTAAACCATTCAAATCCCTCCTAATTAAGTATCCCATGTTAACTTTGGTTTACCCCTACCGGGTTTTTTGAGTTTCTATTGAGTCAAGTTTTCTAGTTGGGGCATTTAAGAGGCCGTTTTATAGAGTGACCAAACAATCGCAACCGCCATTCCCTAATCTTTGTATCAATTGGTGCTACTCCTACTTGTCTTTGAATTTATATATTTCTTATTCTATCTTTACGAGTTTTACCACACATCCACCTAAGCATCCTCATTTTTGCTACGTTCACGTTTTTTTATGTAATTGTTGCAAACATGTTTATTCACATTAGTGATAATATACACAGTTACATATGGTCATTTGCCTCAAACATTCACTTCCATATTATGTATACAAACGCATAGACCTGGGAGACATAGTAAGTCTTACGGAGTGCGCTGGAGGCTATAAAATTTTCTTTTAACTTAGTAGGAACATTTCGATCACAAATCACCCTTATGTCAATTAAAAAGCAAATTTCTTCCATCCAAATAAACTATAGTTGATTTAGTACCAAGTGAAGGTTTGCCAAGAGACACACATTATGTGTTGACATCATTCGTGGCAATGTTACCATCATTTTGTAATGATTGATCATAAATATCTAAAGTGGTTTACCATTCTATGCATGAACTTTTACTTCCCCTAATTTGAGGTCACGTTTTGCATAGCATGCACCGTCGGCCGCCACGCCAACATCTCGATGCACCAAATGTGTTAGATTTGGAAATAGTGTTTAATGGGATATAATTCCATCAAATGTGCAATCAAGCAAAAAACCCAAGAAAGGCGGGTTTTTTGCTTGATTAGTACACCTGAAAAAATTTTATCAACCCAACACATCTTTAACACATTTTTTGCCCCGTCGGCGCCACGTTGACAAAATGCCCCCACACTCAACTTAAAGTCTTTAGATTCTAATGTATTCATCCGAGTTCTAATTTCCTATTCACTCCATCTTTAGTTTCATCTACTAAGACAATATCATCTGCCGCAAATATCATACATCATGGTATATTCGGTCTCTTGAATATGTCTACCGCGTTTAGTTCATCGCATAACTAAAGTAAATAGATATGGACTTAAAGTCGATCTTTGATGTAGGGGCGGCAACGGCCTATCGTAATGAAAAATGGGCTTTTGTAGCTCCTCAAAATGTCTTTATACTCGATCTTGCTCCATCATACATATCATATTTTCATACAAAAGGGTTTGTGCGGGGATGGGGGCAAAACGTGAAGTCACGTTTTGTTGCCAACTTCGTGCGCGTGACGGGGCAAAAAATGTATTAGTTGGGGAATATGTTTTGAAGATGTGTTAGGTTGATAAATTTTTTTTCTAGGTGTACTAATCAAGCCAAAAATCCAAAGAAAGGCAACCCACCCTACCTTTAATTCATCAATGGAGATGAGATTGATAATTGGAATTAATAGAGTTGGTCCTCACATAAAGGGAGAGTAACACTGCTTAAAAAGAGATATTTTTTCATGGATTAGACACATTTCACCTACCAATATTAATGCTCTCTGAATGCACAATTCTTTTTCTTTATTTCGCAAACATGCAAATATGGGCTTCAAAAAAAAAAACTTGCAAAAAATACAATTAGTTTTTGAAGGATTACCGGCGAAAACAAAATAGTACAAGACTCTAATTAATTCATGCCTTCAAAAGAAAATGAATAAAAATAATTCACGAAGCTCCATAACCAATAGACAAGAGTTATGATTTCAAGTAACTGTCACTTCTAGACAATAATCTCTTAATTAGGTACGCAGTCTCACATATAATTAAAAAAAGATCTCATAAAAAAATTCGCACAAAATTTAAATGTGAAAATTTAAGTTGTAATACTCTCTCCGGTCTTATATATATAATATGTTACAATAGAACCTTTAAAAAAACTGATTCACCTAAAACCAAAATTAACAAAAGTTTAGATAACAGGGTTGGAAACTTTGCTTCCTCTGCCCAATCATAGTATGTATGTTCAAAAATATGCTTTCATCAGTTTTGCCAAAAACCAAAATTAACACCAAAAATTTAGTGAATCATAAATGACTTGACTTTATTTACTATAGATTTTATGAAAGAATATTGATGAATGCTATTATCAACAAAATTAACTGGAATAAAAAAAATGGAAAAAGAATAAATAAAAAAAAACATAAGAACAGAAAATCATGAAATGTGATAGATATTACTTTGGCAAAAGCAAAATGCGATAGATATTTAGAAAGATAGAAGAGATATCTCACATAATGGGCCCAATGGCTTAGTGTAAAATCCCATATAGGCCAATGACAACATTGACAAGATAATATAATCCATAGGTACTGTATGTGTGGCCTTTGACGAGCCCATTATAAAGGGTGATTATTTTTCCATATAGAGAGATATATAGCGTGAGAGTGTGAAAAAAGAATGGTATATAAAACTTGATGATTACCGTTCCCCCCACCCATGTCACACCACCACGCCCACTTTCAGTTTTAGTGCTTTCAAGTCCGGGTCCACTCCCCCACAAAGCAAAACAAAGTTAAAGCCATGTTCCACTCCACACCACACCACACTATAAAGCATTCCCTCATCTCCACATTCCTCTTCCCCCCCAAATCCTCCTCTACTCACCTTCTCTTATTCTTCCCTCCCATGTTTATGGGTGATCGAACCCCTGCCCACTTCTATCATAATTGCTCCTCTTCTTCTACTCCCTTTTCCATTATCACCACCATTTATGAAGGCAAAAAACACTGCCTCGGCTACTGCTCCTCCCCAAGCCACCAACATTGCCTCTCCTCCCATTAATTCAATTCCCTATATTAATTAACAATCCCTCAACTATGTCTCTCTCATCTACTCTCATCATCATCATCTTTGCATTCTTTCATACTATTAGAGGTGATTAATTAATTATTTTTTTATTGATAGTAAATCACACCACTTATTTGACCGGATATAGAACTTATATCTTCCCATATCCAAATAGATACCTATATATATAGTTACCCACTAATCTCGCATTGATATTAATTCGATTTCATTGATGGGTTTTCATTTTTTTTGATGAATCAGGTGGTCTAGGCGCAACTTTCACATTTGTTAACAACTGCGACTACACAGTGTGGCCCGGAATCCTCTCCAACTCGGGCAGCCCAAAATTGGACTCCACGGGCTTCCAGCTAACCAAGGCCACGTCCCGGTCTTTCCAAGCCCCGACCGGTTGGTCCGGCCGGTTCTGGGCCCGAACCGGATGCAACTTCGACCGCTCCGGTTCAGGCTCTTGCGCCACCGGGGACTGCGGCTCCGGCCAAATCGAGTGCAACGGCGCCGGCGCCGACCCTCCGGCGACCCTCGCCGAGTTCACCCTCGCCGGCGGCGGAGGGCTGGACTTCTACGACGTGAGCCTCGTCGACGGATACAACCTTCCGATGGTGGTGGAGGCCGGCGGCGGTTCGGGCACGTGCGCGGCGACCGGGTGCGTGGCCGACTTGAACCGGCGGTGCCCGGCCGAGTTGAGGGTGAGCGGAGGGGGCGCGTGCAAGAGCGCGTGCGAGGCGTTCGGTACTCCCGAGTATTGTTGTAGTGGGGAGTACGGTAACCCTAACACGTGTAAGCCCACGGCGTACTCTCAGCTGTTCAAGAGCGTATGCCCGAGATCGTATAGCTACGCGTATGACGACCCCACGAGTACGTTTACGTGTACGGGTGCGGACTACAGGATCACGTTCTGCCCATCGATTCCCAATAGGTCAGTATTTGACAATTTGTAGTAGTAGTCGTCGATTCTTTTCTAAAACTTTTCGAAAGTTGGATTGCCACGAATCTCGAGAATTGTTTTACTTTTGTTTTTTGTTACGCCGACGGTGCATATAGAGAACCTTCACCGACAAGGTTTAGTGGCTCTTTTTTTTCATTTTCAACCTTTTGAGAATTTTGATTCGCTTTTGGTTTCTTGACAGTGAAACTAGTTGTTTTCTTATTCTTTTTTGACGAAATAATCGTACCGATTTCATTGAGCTCACTACGTAGAATTACAACGATGAAAACATTACATAGAAGCTACGCGCAGGTGTTATTGAAAGAATAAAATTAGAAGATTTATTAAATTATTTTTTTATCTTTAAGTAAGTGTCAACATCGAGATATTTGAACGAATTAGAAAAAAAATTTAAAGTAATTTATAAGGAAAATGTGTAAAGAATATTTGATCGTGGTAAATTAAATAAGAATTATCATTGTGGTAGAAGTATCATTTTTAAATACTTAAGTCTCGTCCTGAAGTACAATAATAAAATAAAGATTTGCGAAATAAGAGTCGTTTGTGTAGTTACCTATGTTTACGTTTTAGAGCACACATTGTGTGTGTTGTATAACAGACTTGTTTGGTAAGCTAAGTCTGTGATTAGTGATTATTTAATATGTTGTATAAATACGTAAGTTGTATTTATTTTTTCAGTTAATGAGAAACTTTGTTTAGGAAAACATTAATAGATGTTGACATTTTGTTAAAGGGTTTAAAATGCTTTTCTCATTATTTGAAAAAAAAAAAGTTTTTCTCATTCAAGTGAGGTTCATTAAGTTGAAGAGTTTATTTGTGTGACAAAAAAGTTGTGAAGCTGCCTTTTCCAAGTTGGGGGTTTGCTTATGAAAACAAAAAAAGAGAAGATTAATAATTTGTATAAATGATGTTGCAGTAACCAAACGGATGATGTACGATTTGAAACGTAGATTAAATACATTGAAACAACTCTTCGTTAATCAAGAAAAGACTTTAAATGTACTTAATTGTTATTTCGATCAAATACAAACTATAAATAAATTCAATAAATGGGGAATGAATATATTCCTTGAAATAATCAATAACACATAAATAAATACCTTAAAATAAAAAAAAATTAAAAATTTAAAAATTATATTGGTGAAAAAAGAATGCATGTCAACTTTCTCTCAGCTCCAACTTATATATATATATGTGTTTTTTTTTCCTTTATTCACATCATTTCATACAATGGTTCTTAAAGTCAATTGCACTTTCTTCTATGTCTAAGTCACTTAATTATGATGAGTGGTATATATTTTTATAATTACTTTTGCTTTTCAATTTTTTGTTATCTACGATGATTGTTTGGTGCAACAATTGAGAGACTTAGTAGCAAGTTTTTGCAAAATATATTTAATAGTCAAAATCTAATTCCCTAATTAATTTTTTTAATTAATTGGAATGACTACACGTCTCGTTTAATGCATTTAATGGCGTGATTTTTAAATCCTAAACATCAATGTCCGAAACTCTAAAATATTAAAAAAGAGGGAAAAAAAAAAAAAAAAAAAACTAGACAGCTCATACCTCATGTGGAGGAACTTTTTATGTTTATTTGATTTTTGAGGTCTTTTGATCTGAGATTGGTGTGGCACGCGTCTCGAGGGAGACTTTAGTTCACTTTTTCTTTCATTAATGGAAGCCAACTGGATCGAGTAATTCACTTTATTAATTAATTAAAGCCGTTGATCTTAACAGTCAAAAGGCATCGAGAGGCTCAACAACAGGAAGCACCGGAGATGATGATGATGATGAAGGGTCGAGCTCCACGGGATCATCATCGGCACAATCACAAGGAGCGGCGATGTTGGCAGATTCTTCATGGATAGCGGGCTTGGCCACAGGTGACGCGTCAAACACACTCACTATTTCCACTCTTAGGTCCGCATTAGCTGGTGTTACAACAACGTTGTCCCTGCTATGCTTCCTCAACAAGTTGTGATTTCATTGAAAATGTATAAATCTCGCCTTCTAAGCTCATCAATGGCGAGTTGGTTTTGCCTTGATTAGGAAATTCGACCAATTTAATCTACATTGTAAACTACCCATATAGTATTTATATAATTAATGTAGCATATTTATATATGTGGTTATTCAATGAAGCTTAGTTGCCTTTTTTTTTTTTATGACATTCATATTCTTTGAAAAATTATACCTTTTTAAGTTTGGTTAAGTGACATTGAAGTAACATCAGTGAAAGCAATGATTAAAAATTAAATATAGCTAAGTGCCTGAGTGAGTGTCTTTATGTAATTAATTTAATAAAGGGGAAGAAGTGTGAGTTGTTGATTCAGTGTTGGTTATGTAAAGAAATGAGTCCCTTGGCGGACACTGCAAGCATTGTTTTTTTTTTTAAATATATATATATATATATATATATCTCGTAATCCATGCGAGCTTAATTAATCCCATGAAACTCTTGTGCAATTGGCATGAGCACACTCTAATGGCGTGAACAATCTTGCAATAACAGGAATCAAACTTGAGACCGTTCATTTCAACCCACGCAATTTCAAGCTCACCCTTACCTTTGGGTCAACCCATCCGGGTTGACACTGCAAACATTATCACAACATTGCAAGCATTCTTATGTGATGAGTCATGAGTGGCTGTGTGAGATCAAATTTTTATTGTAATGTGATTAGTTAGGTTTATATAATTATTGAAATCATTTCTTCATCTAACTAGGAGGGTCCATGCACAAACCAAGCAAATGGGTGCAAATTTATAGAACATTTTTTGAGATGTACTATCCAACTGTCTGAACCAAGCTAGGACATATAATTGAGGGCCTGAAATTATAGTTTTGGAAGATTAAATTTGATTCAACAACTGATTGGATATCAAGAATTTGAAAATTCAAAAAAGTGTTTCAATATTAGCTAGGGGGCTTAGATATGTTGTAATGCTTTTTTCTGGTGATGATATTCTTTTTTTTTTTTTTTTTTCTCTGAACCAAGCTAGGACATATAATTGAGGGCCTGAAATTATAGTTTTGGAAGATTAAATTTGATTCAACAACTGATTGGATATCAAGAATTTGAAAATTCAAAAAAGTGTTTCAATATTAGCTAGGGGGCTTAGATATGTTGTAATTTTTTTTTTTTTTTTTTTTTCAAGTTTGTTGCATTGATGTTCCTACCATCCATGAAGGGTACAACAATCTATTACAATAAGAGTAATAGAAAATACATGTTATGAAGCTTATAACAACACTAAAAGGAGAAGCAACAACTCATGCAGAGGGAACAAACTCACAAAGGGGACCCTAAATTTTTAAAACAAAACAAAGGAAAACTAGTAAGACTACTAGCACTTCCACCACTGCAAAGGCACTCGCCACAAAGACACCGCTTGTTTCACCGTAAAGTCGGTCCGTCGATAGAAAAGCCAATGCTCATCAATTAGCTGAATCATTATACAGCACAATTGGTGAGACATCAACTTCATTTGTTTTTGAGACAAAATATAATTGTTTGTTTTGAGTGGGGGAGCTCTCACACTAGCTCAATAACTTGTGAAGCACATAACTGGTACTGATTGAAGTATACAAAAGCGAAAGGTGCCAAACTCAAGTTGCTCTCAGAGGCTACGAGATCAGATTCTTGTTTCAGCGGACGTGGTTGTAGATAACCAGAAATCCACAAAAAAAACCCCCCTACTTTGCTATTATTGAATTGAACATACATTCTTGCTGTGTAGACCCAATATGAAACAAAAATGTGGGACTTTTTCGAGTTAAACCAAATTTATACCAAGCAATCGAAATAAGTTTGAGTGTGGTTGACGGTTGAGTTGAGTAGGTGGACTTAGTGCATGACATTAATTAGATGTCTCAAATTCGAGCACTTATTTATAGAGAAAATTATGTTGAGAGACGACCTCGCCCTTTTATGAGCTCTAAAAAAGATTAGTTCAGATTAGTTAAGACAGTTAACAACCAAAATGTGTTCCTTTTCTTAAGGGGTTTGGAATTAAATATAAGAAAAGCTAAACATTGAAATAGTCCCGGCATTGCTAAATAAATTTTGTTATTGCTTCACTTGCAGAGAATCGGATTTGCTACTTTTGATATTCCTCTCTATCTTCTTCTTTGTGGAAGCCCTTTGTTTCCTCATGGACGGCTGTCTTAGAGGGCCTTTAAACTATTTGGTCTTCTTCACAACACAAATCAAGATAAGGAATCTCAAGACTGTCAAAAAGTTGCTAGGCCTCACCTAATCACCTATGAGAAATTTAGAAAGCAATCAAACAAGATGAATAACAAACAGTAGCTCTTTCAATGGCAATCAAACATTAATTATAATACACAGCATAAAACACTTCAGTGATTTCAAAGAATTCTCTTTTATAATGCATGTGAATAGATTTGAAAAGATAAGTTGACTGTCAATGAATTAGCAATAGAACCATTAGAAGATTTTTTTTAATGTGAAGATTTGAAAAGATAAGTTGTTATCCAAAACATATACTGTGAGCAGCTGGCATATGATTTCATGTCATCCTGAGTTGGTGGGAAACAGAGGTAAGATTTTGAAGATACTTTCTGATGGCTATCTGCATCTTTCACTCTATCAAGCCAGAAAGGTTTCAGATTTTTTTCCCAAACACTAACTTTCAGGTCTAAAAGATCTATTCAGTGTTAGACCGAGAGCTAAATAGAATGTCCAAAGCAAAACAAAACTTTCAAGTTTCTACTAATCTGTAGCAATCATTTCCTACACATACTCTCCTTCCGCCCCACCAGTTTCTCATAAATTTTGTCCTGGAAAACTATTTCAGTAAAACGAAAATAAAAAACAAGGCTAACTTGTGCAACATCAATCATCTCTCTACAGTGGGGGAATTTTGTTTGGAAGGGGTATGGCCATTAGGCAAGTCTACAGCTCATCCCTGACAGATGTCTCTGACTCTTCAGCTTCATCACCTCCCTTTGAAGAGGTTGTTGCCTCTTCTTCCTTCGCTTCCTTTTCAACCTCAGCCTCTTCGACGTCATCTTCTTCTTCAACCGCTGCATCAGAACTGATGTCAAGACTTGACTTCACTGAATCGTAGATGCTAGAGGCAAACTGCTTGGGATCGTTCAGTATAAACCCGCTTTCCATAAGTGCAGTTTGGTACATCAAGCGAGCAGTCTGCTTCAGGCTCTCATCCTGCATAGTGCGACTACGCGTTAGAAAAGAGAAGCTAATTTAACTAGAAAAGCATCTATGCATGCGTTTTAACATATTCAAATTGATCAACAACTCCCCATCCAAAATGAATCAGTTCCATCACAACATCCATTTATTCACAACGCCAAATCTTAAGATTGGAACATCCATGAAAGGGTATGGATAACATCACCATATCGCTATCTGAAAGTGACAAGATATGCACCTCTAGGATTTTTTTTCACTCTCCCAGTTAGTAGATAAATGCAGATGCAACAACATGCTCATAAATTTTTCAAGTGTATGCACAAAATGTTCACTGGGAAAAAGCGAGTTTCAGAAAGTACCTCAGACTCCTTCACAACCCTATCCCTGAGCTCCTTGATGATTGGATGCCTAGGATTGATCTCAAGCACCCTCTTGCCACGCATATACGCTTGTTGCTTCGCATCAGACAAAGTCTGTGATTGCATGATCCTCTCCATGTTAGCACTCCATCCATACTTGGAAGTCACAACCACACAAGGGCTCTGGTCCAAACGATTGCTTATCTTGACAGAATCCACATTCTCACTAGCAAGAGTATCCTTCCACCATTTGGTCAACTCCTTGAACGAATCCTTGATGTCCTTGTCTTTGGTCTCTTTCCCAATTTTCACTCCCTCCTTGGACACATTTTGGAATTTCTTGTCTTCATAATCCATGAGATATTGCATAAGGTACTCATCCACTGGATCAGTGAAGAAAATAACCTAGCATTGAGAAACAACAGATATAAATCAGTTTTGGTTTCAACCAGAATATACAGGTTTCGATATTCATCAAACTAAAGATTAGCAGATCCAATGACTGAAATAATTTGCTGGTAGCTAAACCTCAGTGGAATATTAGTACCTCATAATTTTTCTTAGTGAGTCTCTCGAGGAAAGGGGATTTCTCTAATTGTTCCTTGCTGGTTCCAGTAATGTAAAAGATGTCCTTCTGCCCTGGTTTCATTCTAGATATGTACTGATCCAATGAGGCAAGCTTACCATCAGACTTGGTGCTGTAGTGAGATAAACAGTTATGCTTAGAAAATGGGAAAAGAATAAGCAGAAGATGCACACAAATGATTAAAATAAAAAAGAATTAATAAGTCCATTTTACCTCTCAAATCTAAGAAGTTTTGCCAAGCGGTTTCTGTTAGATGCATCTTCAATGATTCCCAATTTGATAGATTTACCAAATTCGTTCCAGAATTTGGCATATTGACCCTTCTTCTCGTCATTGTCACTGCTTTTCTCAACATCTACATTTCCATGAACACAAAATTCAAATCAATGAGAAAACGTCATTATCAATTCGAGGTGATAAAACAACATTAGCGAAATGTGCATCAGCTTTTAAAGATCAAAGTCGCTCCTTTCAATAACACAGTATTCAAAGTAAGAGTAAAAAAGTAATATAGGCCAGCAAGAGCAAATAAAACAATTCTTCAGATAAGCAAAACCACCCAATAGAATATGCTAATTTGGCTCCACGCTCAAGTTCAGGTTTTTTTTTTATTATTATTATTATTTTTATTTTATTTTTTGTAAAAGAAGAACCAAAAACCAAGCGGTTATTGAACAAAACTACCTGACTTGTCTTTGTCATTGGCCTCATCAGGATCCTCATCAGCAATGCGCCGAATCATATCAAGGGCCTTGCGGATAAGCTTCTTCTTAATTGTCTTCAAACTGCTATGTTGCTGAAGCATTTCTCGAGATACATTGAGTGGTAAGGTGTCGGAATCAACAAGCCCCTGTACAAAGCGAGTCAAAATGATTAGGACTTCTTAGATATTTGCACATAATACAGCTTCTTAAAAAGCCTTCACAAGATAAAATAAAAAATAAAAAGACAAGAAAATGTCGATCATTACCCTCAAAAAGTTCAGGTACTTGGGCAGGAGCTCATCAAATTCATCTGAGATGAAGACTCGCCTGACATATAACTTCAAGTTGGATTTGTTAGCATTGTAGTAGCTCTCATAGAGATCATGAGGAGCCTTAGGAGGCACAAATAGAAGAGCCTTAAACTCTACATCACCCTCAGCAGTAAAATGAGACCAAGATAGGGGCTTTTCATCACCAAAATCCTGTCAAACACAAAGAATAGACATGTAATGAGAAAATCTTGTTTTACAGAGTTACAAACCACAGTTTCCTTGTTGCCGTGCACTTCAAGTAGACTGAAATGAAAATTTACCAACTTACCTTAGCAAGAGAGTGGTAGAATTTGGTGTATTCTTCATCAGTCACCTCTTTTGGATTCCTTAACCAAACAGCCTTGACATCATTCAAAAGCTCCCAGTCATAAGTCTTTTCCTTTATTGTCTTGGTCTTTGGCTTTTTCTCAGAATCCTCTTCTTCTGCTTCTTCCTCGGAAGTGCTTTCACCTATTTATGATAAAATTATGAGCAGAAAGCCAAAAGAACCAATAGAAGGTCAATAGAGCAAGAATTATAGTTTTATCAGGCATGCACTTGTTTCTTCTTCACTAGAGTCATCTTCATCAGCAGGAACTTCTACATCAACCTCCTTGCTCGCCCACATGTGAATGGGGAAGTTGATAAATTCAGAGTACTTCTTCACCAGCTCCTGAAATGAAAAGTATCCACTCGAAAATTGTTAGTTGTCATCAACAATCTAAAGAGAAGTCGACAAATATCGCGCCACTTCATGTAATTTATCAAAATCAATCCCTTTTAAAGACAAATGATCAAAACAAAATAAAAATAGACAACATCTTCAAATCGCAATGTGTCTATAAGCAGTTGAGCAGTTTTTTTTTCCCAAAAACGAAAAAAAAAAAAAAGAAAGAAAAGAAAACAAGATACAATCTTCTCTACCGCAAAGAGGCTCAAATCCCACTCTGTGGGAGCATACGAAATTCCTGGCCCTCTATTTGTTTTGGGTGCAAATTCCTGGCCTTTCTATCATTATGTCTTAAACTATCAATCCAAATTAAAAAACCCCAACCTGTAAATAAAGGGTAACCTCTACATAATACAGACTCGCCTACCAACTATGTGTAATTTAATTAGCAATGCACTTGTACAAAAGAATAAAAAAGAAAAAAGAACAAAGCCCAACTATTTCCATTCGCAAAAAAAAAGAGAAATTGAACAAGTAAAACAAAAAAAATATGGCAATGCTGACCTGCTTGGTTCAACAATAAAGCTGAATTATTTACGCAAAAAAAACCAATGAAGCTATATTATTTTCATAATAATTGGAAAGCAATTATAAGGATGTAGTTTTGGAACATCATGCAGTACTTTAACCTAAACGAAATAACTTCCATGAAACATTTAAAATTGAATTACCGAAAACTCATTTATTCCAAAAAAGGAAACAAAAAAACATTGTATAAAAGATAACAAGGATTCCTGTTTAAAAAGGTCAAATACTCATTTACAATTCAAATTTATCAAATTACAGGTATTAAGAAGAGTACTAAAATGACAGAAAATTAGTCACATACTAAACAAAGGATAATTCAAATGTTTATACTCACTTTTAATTTGTCTTCTTCCAAATATTCTCCAGCTTCTTCTCTAAGATGCAACCTGATCTCAGTTCCACGTCCCAACGGCTCATTCCATGTATCCTCAGAAACGGCAAATGAACCATCTGCCTTTGACTCCCAAACATGCCTAAATGTAAGAAGAGGAATTAAATTGTTGTCATGGTCAGTTTTATTGCATTCAAACAAATTTCATGGGAGCTTGCATTGTATGAATCAGAAGACCTACTGTTTGTCATCATTATGTTTGCTGAGGACTTCAACATAGTCTGCAACCAAGTATACAGAGTAAAACCCAACTCCAAACTGTCCAATAAGATTAAGGTCGCCTCCTGTCTGCATTTTCTCAACAAAGGCTGGGTACAAGTAAAATAACACAAAATCAGGGATTGCTCACTTCATGAGAACAGAGAAAAACATTCATAAAATCAACAATTAAACAAACTACCTGAAGTTCCTGACTTTGCGATAGTTCCTAAGTTCTTGATCAGGTCTTCCTTCGTCATTCCGATACCTCTATCACGAATGGAGAGAATTTTCTTTTCTTTGTCCAGTTTAATCTGCGCATAATTCCAGAATTTAACTTATAGGGTAAATATTTTTTTCCACAAACAAAGCAATCACAAAATCACAAGACTCTATTTTCACCAATCTTTACAGCATTACTAACCTGTATCTCAAGCTTTGTATTATCGCCCTCGCCCAAAACCTCCTTATCGGTGAGGGAGAGGAACCTGATCTTATCCAATGCCTGAACAAATGGATTGACAAACAGCAAAGTCAGTACTAACACCGGCAACCAAAATAAAGCTAAAAAATGGTTTGACATCGCTTACATCAGATGCATTTGAAATCAACTCTCTCAAGAAGATATCTTTGTTGCTGTACAAGGAGTTAATAATAATGTCCATAAGCCGAGAAACCTCCGCCTGGAACTCAAACTTCTCCGCATCAGAGCGAAGTGACCTCTTCGAGATCGACTCCGCTTCCCTGAACAAAAACATCTAGTCAGATTCACAATCTACCAACCGAAACACATTCATCCAACAAACAAATATGAAACACATGAAACAAAAAAAGGCCAAACCTTTTCGCAACATCTGAATCTGTAGATAATCCACTAGGTACAGCCCCAAGCTTCTCCTCAACCTTCGGCGGATCTACGACGCTGTCCGGATCACTCTCTTCCGCATTGGCATGTATTTTACGACCTGAACAACACCAATAGCACAAAAACCATTCATTCAACTGTCCAACAAACAATCACTTTCAGAGGACTCGATCCGCCACAACCGAGACTCAATCACTCATCAACGGACCACACAATTCCCCAAACAAGTGATCATAAGTTCACAACAGTAACTCATCAATCAAACATCAACACAGTTACACAGATCTCGATCAGCAAAAACACTACGTTAAAGCTACATCATCGATTGAGCATTCGATTCGAACAATGTGCACTGCAGTACATACAAATCTAGTAAAGCAAAACCTAATTCGAAGGCATGAAAAAATGGAGAATCCAACACAGAAGTTGAACGAAACCCTAAATTACTGACCTTGATCTGGGAGAAGAGAGAGGAGGAGGAAGAGAAGGAGCGCGGAAGATAAAGCCAACTTTCTCATCGTTCGCTGGATCGGACTCCAAGAGCGTGTGTTTGGTTCAGTCTCTGTGTGGGTGTTCCACTCGACTTCATATATATATTCTGAGTTTCGTTGGGTAGATCTGGGCAAGTCGTCGAGGTTTAAGGACTTCAATCTACGCCGTTCGTGACTGGTTTAAGTGCCAGCTGGACGATCGGACGGATGAGTATGTCATTTTGACACATGGCGGAGTTCTATTGGGTTGTCTTCTCTCCGTGACGTGGAGAAATGAAGTGTTCTGGACTGTTCGATCGATCCCATTTCATACGGCAGAAGTGGGAGTCTAGGACCCTTCGTATGGTCGGGGGTGTGAGCCGATTTCGTCTCCAAATTAGGGCTCGGTTGAAGATCGTCGAACACACAGATTTTGCGCGAAATCGATCGTTTGAAGTTACGTTTATAGTATAATTAAGTTACATTTGATAGAGTAGTTGTAATGTGTGTGTGGCGGTTTGTAGAATGATAAAAAAAAATTGGGAAATCGCGGTTATCGGCCACACGGGCCGAGAGCGTGTTAGCTGTCTCGCCAAGCATGGCCGAGACGAAGCTAAATTTTGGGAACTCCGGTCTCGCCACGAAGGCGGAAGGGTTCACGTGTGTCTCGATTACGCATGCCGAGAATACTTCGATTATCTCGGCGAGACATGACGAGAGCTACAATTAGTGATAGGTAATGTGGCGTCGGTGGTGTACAACCGAGAATGTTCTCCTACTCTCGGTTGTACACCTGAGAGAGGGTTAGAAGTAGGCTCGGTCCTCTATGACCGAGACATTTCAATATATCTCGGTCTGCTGGGAGAGAAAGCCATCCAATCCGTTCGTCATACTCAACTCAAATACTCCAATAATAATCAGTTTACCAAAATAATAATAATAATAATAATAATAATAATTAATAATATAATAAAATTATAAGTGCAAAAGAAAGTAGTTTCAAATAAAAGGCCAAAACATTTCTTGTGAGATGGTGCAACACTTGCCAAAATGCAAGATCTGGGGAGGTCGTGAGTTCGGCTCATACTTAAGTCAATAAAAAAAAAAACTTACAAGCATCAAATGTAATTTACTAATGTTTAGTAGACAAACCTAATAACGATGGATCATAATGAATCCATAGACTTTAAATTAGCCTAATAAGCTTGGCGGGTTCGCATAACTATCATGATTCATAATGATCCTGAATTATTCTATCAAGATCCATTATAGATTTAGATTAAATATTAACTACTCCCTTCGGTCATTTATATAAGTCGTTTTAGCAAAAACTTTTTGTTCAAAATTATAAGTTGTTTTCGAAATCCAAGAGTGTATTTATTGCATTTTTACCTATTTTACCCTTATACAATTTGAACATTTATGATTCATTAATTCTTCAATTCATTTAATGTCAAATGACATATATGTAAATTACATTCGTAATTAAGACTGCCTTAATTCTAGTATTTTTACATTAAACGAACTTATATAAATGACCAGATGGAGTAAAACTTAACATTCATTTTACATTTCACGAGACTCATTTTGTTCGTTCTAGTGAAAATACTTGACCTTAGCCACTGCATATTTTTTTTAAGGTTGAAATTGCTCTATATGAGCTTGTTATTAGGAGAAAACTACCTTCTAGTGAGGGTGGGGATTCCTCTCGTGAGCTTGCAATAAAAAAAATCGCGTGGATTCAACCTAGCTTATGTATTGCTACTTGCAAATTTAATTATTTGTGAAATTGAAGCATAAATCTTTTTTTTTTTTTTTTTGACAAGTTACTTCAACCCAAGTCAAACATGGGACCTCCTCCAACATTGCCTTTTAACAAAGTGACCGCTTCATCCATGTCATTAGGGTGCTTTGGCTAGTAGGAATCAATTTGTTAGTTTGACACCCACCAACCTTCTCCTTTTGCATCAAACTAATTCGACTGTGCTAGAAAAAAAAAATTGTGACAATTTAAACATATATTGTATTGTATTGGAAAACATAGTTAAATTAGATAGTAACAATTATATTAATTTTGGTAATGTAATTAAGGAGAAACAACGCAGGGGTACAGCATTCCTTAAGCTTAGTATATTCCATTAGACATACAATAAATAGCCTACAAACGAATACTAAAATGTCTAGTCTCATCACCCTTGCAAAGAGAAAATGTAGCGTTTGTTGTTCTATCATCAGTATATCTAACATTAACACTATACTCCCCCAAGAACCCCAAAAAACTATATGAACCATGTTGATCAGTCTCACCATGGGCCTCACTAGTCTGCCATTCTCCCAGTAGCTTATCCACCACATCACCAGTAGGAAGGTTATTAAGATCATTGTCTGTCAAACACATCTGATAGCAACCATAAGGATGAAGCGCGGTCCAAAGCATAATACCATCAACCGCAAAGTGCGAAAAGCCTTCCCTCAACACTTGTTCCAAATAAGCCGCCTGAAATGACATACCAAGTTATATAACTAACTAAACAGATCAACTTTCAGTTTTGGAATTATATATATATATAATACAATTCAAGCTTATTCTGAGGTGGTTGTTTTCAAGTTCACTCACTTGTGTTTGTCTGTCGATTTTCTTACTGATATCGATCTCGGTTAGCCAAATGGGAAGACCCAGTGTTGCAAGCTTATCTAAATCCGCTCTAATGCGAGGGGATTCGGCACAGTGAAATGCCCTTCAAGTCCAATTCCATCCATGGTTGCTCCACCTCTTTGAAGCTCTCTCAGCCTAGATATATAAGTATCCACAGTTGAATTAACATCTGCACAAGTTTCTACCACATTGAAATCATTCATGAATAGGGTGGCTAAAGGGTCTGATTTGTGTGCAGTCATGAAGAATTCTAACGTCGCATTAGGTCCAAGCCTTTGCTCGTAAAAATCGAAGTGTAACATCTCATTGCTTACATCCCAATGAACAAACTCTCCACTGTACTTGTTCATGAGACTATTGATTCGCGAATTCACCGCAGATTTTAACTGTTCGTCGGTGAGGTTACGAACCCATGCAGGCGTGTAAACTGGGTCCTCCCAAAATATGTTGTGCCCTCTCGCCGTGATTTGATTAGCCCGAACGAATTCCAGCATTTGATCTGCTATGGTGTAGTTCACTCTGCCTTGTTCTGGCTCTGTTGCATACCATTTCAGTTCATTTTCAAACACTGCGGCATTGAATCGCTTCACAAACCAGGCCTGAAATGAATTTGAACATTTTTATCAAATGCCTTCCAATTAGGAAAAAAATAAAAGTTCATCAATTGACTAATACTATATTTTTACAGTCTAGATTTTACAGTGATCAATTACCTGGTAAGGTGAATTCCCTAAAATGGTTTTAGCTATAGCAGAACCAAAAGGGAAGTCTTTAGAGACTTGATGGACTGATATCTGAGCTCCTTGAATCCTATTTCCTTTTGTATCAGACACATGGATGGTCACGGCACGTTTTCTTTCCTATCAACATTAAAAAAAAAAAAATGTTAATTAGTATCTTAATAACAATATAATTTTTGTTTGAACTAGCTAATTAAAGGGTATCGGCGCGCGACCTTGTTGATTATGTAATCTTGATTTGCTCTCCATTGTTCATCACTGAATGGCTGCAAAGAAGCACTTGCTAGTGATATATCCAACTCTCTATCATCAGAATTCTGCAAGTGAAAGCAAATGTGACAAGTCATCAATTTAATCAATGTAATTAATAGTAAGATGATTGTATAATTAGTTAATTCAATGTTGTATGTATATATGTACCTGGAAATATATGATGGACAACTTGGAAGGTGAATTGAGAACAAAGCCACCTTTGAGAAAAGACCAACATCCACTTTGAGCCAAAACACTTCCAACACATAGAGACTGTGAATTCTCTGCTGACAAACTTGCTCTTATCAAAGCAGATGTTGCCCCATATATCTTCACCCATGCTATGTAACAAACAAAAACAAATTACCAAGATTATATAGAAAGCGTACAAGGAAGAATCGGGTACGATTCGGATCACGGGTCGCCCACGACTTTGCTTCACCGACCACCCGTGATGGCAGTCATGGTTTCTTAAAAGGACTTGAATTAAGTATGGCTTTTTCTTTTTCATTCATGCCCCTTTACAGACTAAGTTGGCTAGATAGGAGGCAATGAGACATTAGCACTGTGCTATGAAGTAACAATATATTGTTGAATCAGACTCTTCATACCCCGTGAAGTTTGGCGTTTATTCTACATAGTTCATGTGTGTCCAAAAATCAAATTCAGAACCCAACACAGGCTTTGCTTAATATGCACCTTTTTTTTTTTCTAAGTTGGTACAAGTGCCATGTAAAACTCGTAGCAGAAATGAGGATGCTTAAGTGGATGTGTGGTAAAACTTGTAAAGATAGAATAAGAAATATGGAAATTCAAAGACAAGTAGGAGTAGCACCAATTGATACAAAGATTAGGGAAGTGCGGGTGGTTTGGTCGCCTTGCAAAGACGCCTACAAATGCCTTAACTAGAAAACTTGACTCAATAGAAATTATAGTATAAATTCGACGAGGTAGTGAGGCGGACCAAAGTTAACATGGGATGCATTAATTAGAGAGGATTTGAATGGTTTGAAAAGCTCACCATCAATTGCACTTAATCGAACACAATGGAAAATTTTGATCATGTAATGACCCAGTTAATTTGGGACTGAGGCTATGTTGTGGTTGTTGTTGTGGTTGTTGTTGTTGTTGTACAAGTGCCATGTAAGGTATCTAGCAAGTGGGATCAGCACCAGAGTAATTACAAACAACATGAGACCAAATAAAAGATAGGTAGAGACTTAACTGGAGAAACAGTATTTGTAGCCATTTGTGAGGTTGCGCAACACGAAGGCAGGCGTATAATCTCCGGCGGCGGCATTTCTAGCATTGCCGATGCTGAGTTTGGTCAGTTTGGGAAAGCCATTCAGGAGTCCACCCTTGTAAAGCGGAATTTCGGGGTGCGCTTTGCACTTAAACACACAATATAAAAACCAAATTATATTCATCATCCATGCATGATCAGTAACAGTAATGCTATAATTATGTAAAATGTGAATGCCCATGTCACTACAAATGAATGCGTTACCTGTGCATAGGCCGAAGAGTCATACAACGGCCCATCTGTACAAAAATGAAAACAAGCAGAACTAATTAATCATCAGTTTCATTAATTTGGTTGATCATACCAGAGAGATGAAATGGAGATCGAAACGGAAGGTGTAACCGTAATGTACCATAAGAGGCACTGAAGGGGAGTTGAGTGAGCAGGCCAATTAATATGAACAGCTTCATGGGGAATACTAGTGATTGATTAATCATGTTGTAGAAGAGAAGAAAACAAACACAAAACTTATATAGTAGTGAAATGGGCACAGTTTATATAGGGAATGAGAGTTGGGCCACATGAGATTAGCCCCTTTTTTTGGTTTCAAACTTCTTATTCAATGTACTTTGGGAGCAGGGGAATAAATTAAGGAATGTACTAGAATATGACAACAACAATATCACATCACAAGATATATTGGCTCATAAGAGTCTTTCATGCGACATCGACACTGCGTGTTATGCATCGAAATCGTGTAACATGCATACCGAGGCACGTATTGATGGTTCTTGTGAACCAATATGTCATGTGGTGTGACATGTTGTTATCTTTCTAGCTAGACCTTCTCAAAAATTAATCTCAAGGGACCAGAGAAGTTTTTTTCTCGTGCGGATTCACATGTATAAAAAGCTTTGGGTGCTTAAGACTTCTGCGCACTGAACATGACCTGAACCGTCCGTTCCTTTATAGCTCAACATGTAGCTTGTTGTGGTATGCGCCTCGAATCATGCATTTTATGGAGAAGTGTTAGAATGATTTTTTGAGAAGTGTTAGAATGACAAAGACGTATGGTTCGCATGAGAGACGTTGGCTCACAAAAAGTCGTTCACGCACACCTCATAATATATATACACTGAACCCTGATATATAACACGCAGGTCAATGCCGCATTAACAAAGAAAATAATTAAGTTTTTTTGAAACAAAAATAGGAATAGGACGGCAAAGTAATACCGCCGCATGCATGCAGTGTCACATTTATTTGAGTTCTCCAAAAGGAGAATAGCACAAGACTCGTGGTATGGAGTTTTGCCAAGGAAAATGTTATAGCTAGTGCGGTCCCATAAATTGAAGGTGTAAATAGCTAATGCAAAGTAGTAAAAGTTGTGATTGACTGAATGATACTGGTGACCACACCGCACAGTTTATTAATTAAAGTTATAGTGGTACGTATATGATGGTGTGTGCATAGCACGAGCGCGTGGGGTCTCGAATTAGGATGGTTTGATTTAAAGAGCTTCAAAGTGCTGATCAACTGAAATACGCACGCGATGGGGCGGTGCCGAGTGAGAGGGCGTGGGACTGAGCGTAGGCGTGTTCTTAAGGGAGAAATAGACTTAACCTTGCTCACAAACTGATTAAAGATGAGGAAAACAATTGTATTACAGAAGCCATTTCATGACACAGAGATACTGTTGTCCCTTGAATGGTGCATCGAGATTTGTAGGTGCACATATCGATGTGAATGTGGACAACATGTTTAATCAAGAAACTGTGTCAACAGTAGCGGTGGCGAAAATTCGAATCTGGACGGGTCCCAAGTTTAGATAACACATGATATAAAGAAATATATGCATTATTCAGTCAGCTAGCCCGATTTTAAATTTATTCATGCTCGTTTTGCTTAAAATTCGGGTTATCTAATTATCCGAATTTAAAATATACTCATAAGATATAACTCATTTGATATAATTTGAAAAAGTAAAATCAAAAGTCTCAACGAAATTGCAAACGTTAATGCTAATAACTCATGTAGTTAAATATTTAACATAAAGAAACAAATACAAATGTATAAAAAAATTAAAATTTAATTCATTCTAAAATTAGTTGTATTAATTTTTATATGTATAAGAGTGGATTAATGTTTTATTTTTTTAATGTAATTATTAAGTATTAGTTATCCAATAAACCTTTTTAGCAAAGGCTAATTTCAAATTCATTTAAAATTCGGGTCGGTTCAGATTTTTAGGGTCTTGTTCAGACTCAACCCTGTTTTAAATTCTAAGAGGAATTTATCCAAATCTAGCCCAAATTTATTAAAACATTATCCCGACCCATTTTACTCCACAAAACTGGATGGACGGATCTATGCAACAAATTTCCGCCCGTAGTAAAACAATTGTCACCTCTAGCATTTTCCACAACAAATTCACTCTTTTAAGCACGTTCAATTTCTATAGTTCAATTACACGCTGGAGTTAACGCCTCCTAATTCTCTAGTTAAATTAGACATAAAGTATCTTATTTGGTCCATGAACTTTCATTTCCCTATGTTTTTTATCCTTTTGTAGTTTAGAGAACAACGGTCGCTAACAAAGCTCTTCACAAGCAATTCACGGGTGGTTCACAACTGATTCATCAACCCAAAAAGTCGATTGTCAACCATTTCATTAGTATCTGTTACTTTCTAAACTTAACAAAAGGACCAAAAGTAGAGGTAAATGAAAGTTTTGGATCAAAGTGAACTAATAAAAGGTTGATGACCAAATCAAGAAAAACGTGAAAGTTCATAGACCAAATGATACTATTCGCCATTAAACTACTACTCCGATTGGTGGCTCAAAGATTATTTTTTAAAAGTAATTAAATGATTAGATTAATTTTTTAAAGTAACTAAACGACTAGATTTGTTATCAAAACAAAAAAAACAAAAAAAAAAAACAAATGATTAGATCTAGACTAGGAAAATTAGTTATAACATTTTGGACCTTGTTATAGTAACCCATTTTGGCACCGTCAAATCGTCTTGTGAAACCTAGAGCTTTGTACACAACGCATCGCACGCCGCCCATCCAATTGGTGTCTATTTGGTTGTACCCAAAGTGGATTACAAACTTTTCCTAGTATTTTGGGCTCTAACTTAAAGAATGGCTACGAAGGGGCACAATTTAGTATTGATGTATACTCCCTTAGGATCTTTTATGTGAGTTTCATCTTAGTTCTCGGTTTTTAAGGAGTCCCATTAATGTGTGTTGATTCGAGAAAATATGGTAATTAAGGGCTAAATAAACACCCTCATTAGGATCTTTTATGTGAGTTTCATCTTAGTTCTCGGTTTTTAAGGAGTCCCATTAATGTGTGTTGATTCGAGAAAATATGGTAATTAAGGGCTAAATAAACACCCTCGAGTAGTGAAGTTTTCTCTCACATTCGTTTTGATTTTCCCATAGCCATAAGGGTATAAATGAAAAAATTTATATTAATGAATGTTGGTTTTCTCAAATGACAACTAATGTAAAAATTGACCAACTCTCTAAAACGTCTCTTATTACGATTGGGAAAGCGTATGTTCTATACCAAAACTACGCTAATCTTCTATGTAGACATCTTTATCTAGACTTATTCTTTAACCCGGGAAAGGCTATACCTAACCAAACTTAAATTTTAGAAGTCCATTCATATCCTATATAGACCGAGTTTTGGCGGACTTAAATAAACTTGTTAATTATGTGACAAATTACCTTACAAAAAAAATAAATATCTTTTTTAAAAAAATCGATCATCCGACTTAAGGGTGTCATTTTTTTGGTCCAAACAGGTATGGGTCTAAACCACCATTAATATAAACGAGTATTTGCAATGTCCAGAACCAACCCGATCGAATTTGAATTCGAACAAATGTGTCTTACCAAGACTCGATTTACTTTAAATCCAGTTTTTGCAAATGTCTAGATTTGTCAAATTTTTTAAATTTTATTTTATATATAAAATCTTTTTTGATTAATAAAATCATTGTGAAGTTCTTGTACTTCTCTGACGTCACAATATTTATTATTTTAAAGTACAAGACATAATAATGTGTTTTTGTTAAAAAAAAAATGCATTATCATTGTGCCTTATTTCTATTGTCATTTTTGTAAATTATATAATGTATGAAAGTATATTTTAAATATATATATATGTTTGAAATTTGAGTTGTGTGCGAGTCTTGGAGGGTGTTGTTTGGACCCGACTGGAATTTTAATTTGGTCATCAAATCGTTTTTGTGGATTATATAATGTATGAAAATATATTTTTAAAATAATGTATATATATATATATATCTTTTGACATTTGAGCCGAGTCCGGTCTTGGATGGTGTTGTCTGAATCGGACTCTCGAATTTTAATTTAGACATCTAAGTCTTGCCCAGATCTTATCCAAATTTAATGTATATTCATTAGATTTAATTTGTTTGATTTAAATTATAAATTTGTAATACACCAGTGGTGGGGTAAAAAATGAGATGGTTGAATCACATGTATTACTTACACAACAATTTAACAATATTTTTAATAAAAAAATAGCAAGCTCATTTAGACCCGCCCCAAGCACGACCCATATTAGGCTTGGGTGGGCTTGAGCCCAAAATATGTAGATTCGGTATTGGGCGGGCCGAGACACTACATTTAAAAAATAAACCAAAGTGAAGACACGTTTTTTAAACCAAAGTAATAGTTGTCTTAAGTGATACTCAACGAAGAACATGTTCGCTACGCTAGCATGAATATAATTATACATTAATATTTTATTATACAATTATATATTATACATTAACACAAAAACATAATGATATTTTTGTTGTCATATAATATAATTGTTTTAATTGAAATTAAGTACATTAATTGGCTAGCGAATTGTGCATCATGTTATTAAAAGTTAATAAAAGTAATTTTTAAAAAAATTAAAAAGAAATCGGAAAGGACTATTTAATAGGTAAACGTTTATTTAATAGGTAATCGATTAAACTAAACGTGAAAGAAATTTTTAAAAAAGAAATTTATTTAATAAGTAATCGTCTATTCAATATATAATTGGTTAAGTTAAATGAGAAAGAAACTATTAAAAATGAAATTGACTATTTAAGAAGTAATTAAAGGGTAAAAAAATCATTCAAGTGACGAATGAATCTTTTGATATCCGTGCTTTTAATATATATATATATATATACACTTAATTAAGTAAAATGAAACAATTGAAAGAATCGAAATAAAGTGAGTGAAGCGATTCAAGATATGTTGAAAGAATTGAACAAGAAGAGAGAAGTAGATTAGATAAGGATAACGAAAGAAGACAATGCAATTGAGAGAATCGAATGTGAAGCAATTCGGAAATATGTTGAAAGAAAACAAGAAGAGAGCGTAGATTGAAATGAGATGCCCGAATGTGACATTCTTAGACACGGGGCTCCAATGAGACCCCATTCCTAGACACGGGGCTCCAATCCGAGGAAGAGAACTCAAATCGAATAGCGTTTCTGATGTGTTGTTGAAGGTGCTAATAATGATGTAGACCTTCATGATGTTGGAGGTGATATTGGCAATGGAGACATGGGTTCTGAAAACATTGTTGATGGTAAACAAATCTCCAAATAATATTTAAGAAATTAATATATAATGATTTATAAATTTAATGAAATCTTTTGTTTTATAATATTAAATAAATCATTAACTTTTTTTTTTTGTCCAAACCACGCTTCATTCGTTCGCTCGCCACAATCCAATTAGTTTTTCATATGTTAATTTAAAATTTAATAAATTTTAGCAACGTTTTGTATAACAACATGAATAAGTGTTGTACGAAACTATTTTTTTGTAGTGAAAGTAATGTCTAAGCTACCTTTAGTCTAGCATAAGGAAGCTTGAAATATTTGGCTCCACTCAAATAAATTTTAACAACATGTTTTGTATAAAAACATGAAAAACATGATTAAGTATTGTAAAAAACTATTTTCTTGCACAAAGTAATGCCTAAGCTGCCGTATAGCTTATGAGAGCTTGAAATCTTGGCTCCACTCTTAGTACCCAATGATCTGACTTGTGACGATCTTGTACTCCCTATTGGTGGTCTCTACCAGTACCACCAATAAGAGAAAGGCAAATCTCCAGCGCATGTGCCTCCAATGTCGGTGGCAAGCGATTAGCAATTGGTGGTGGTAGAAACCCGACATGTCTCGAAAAGATGTATATGTTTCTTTTCTTTTCTTTTTTTGATTTCTCATATGGTGTTCGGTGTCAACCATACCAACTATTCCACGCTTAACTACTTTCGGGTCTCATATGGTGCGGCCTTCTTAATCCAATTTTTTTCATTCACTAGACTCAAACTCGAAACCTAAATTAAGGGGACCAAGTCCCTCACCACTCGAGCCAACCGATTGTTTTTCTATTAATATAGACCACCCAGTATTCGGACTTAATCAACTACTACGGGCTTGAGTTAGAATGACTTACTAAGGGGTAAAGCTCTCCCACATGCTCTAAGCCAACCGGTTGTTTCTGCAAGTTTTTTTTTAAAAAAAAAAAAAGAGAATTACATTTGCACTATCTGTGAAGGTTAAAATTTGATTGTGCTTTGACAAAAAAAAAAAAATAAAAAAAAATGATTGTGCTTATTGGACCTCAGAAGCTCAAATCAGGCCCATTCCATGAAGGTCAAAGGTTCATTGGGCTTTTTATTATTGGACCTCTAGAAGCTTATGTTAATTTGCATATCCGCAACAGTGATTGTCAGGGCCCAAACTTGTTCACTGGGGCCTCGATGGCTCTGGCTAGGCCTAGTCACGCTCGAGCTTTTAAGTCATTGTTCGGACTCGCCTGAGTCCACTCTAGCTAGAAGCCTAGAAGTTTTTTACTAAACTTTTATATTTTTTTTTAAATAAATATAATATATAAATATTAAAAAATAAATACAAATTAGTTTCTTACTAAACTTTTATATTTTTTTAAATAAATATAATAGATAAATATTAAAAAATAAATACAAATTAGAAAATTAGTATAGTGGTATATATAAGTAACAATTGATCTTAAGCTTTTAAGCCATTGCCCAGACCCGTCTAAGTCCACTCTAGCTAGAAGCCTATAAGTTTCTTACTAAACTTTTATATTTTTAATAAAATAAATATATTTAATAAATATTAAAAAATAAATACAAATTTGAAATTAGTATAGTAGTATAAGTAACAATTGATTTGGAGAATTTGCTTCACTTTATGTTTTATGCTCCGCTCGCATATCGTTAAATTGTCTTGACGCCTTTTTCATGTCTTCAACATAAATATTAAAAAATAAATACAAATTAAAAATTAGTATGTCTGCGTACCTGAATACTCCATTGAAGATACGATGATCGAGTCAGATCAGGTCTTCCCAACTGTAGTTCTATATCCTAATGAGTTCTCTTGACGGGGGCAATGAAAAGACACAATGAACTACAAATTAGAGATCATAACCCAATAAATAATTAACTGGTTGGGTAGTTATTGTTTGATATACCAACTTTGCTTCTTCATTGAGTCGTACATCAATAATGACATCTACACTAATCATTGTTTCGTGACCATAATTATGCTCATTAGCCAAAAAACAGTATACATTTCGATCACTTTATTAATTTAGACCAACTTAATAATGGCGTGACACATTGTATATTATATATATGTGGCCGAATAAATTATTAAATTTTTCCAGCATTGTAATCTAAATTAGCAACTAGAGTTTCAAAATTAGTTTTAAGGCTTTCTAATGCAGTAGTTTTCTAGTTTGAGCCTATAAATTGGCATTAACCAGATTGAGATTAATAAAAGTGTGTCTATTTCGGTGTCTCAGCCTAACAGAATCCACATTCGATTATTTCTCACTCTCAAAAAAAAAAAATAGGCCCATTTGGTGGAACAAGTCATGAAAATGTACAAAAGTCTGTTTGCTCACAAATTCTACATTCGGGCCTCGAGATTGCCGACTTTCATTCATAGCAAAGAGACCCATCGCCTTTTCTAGACATTCTTGGTACTATTCAGCCATTCGCTTTGATTTGGGACTTTTTCTTACACATATCATAGATTGAAATCACTTATCATCTATTTTTTTTTTCTCTAGGAAAAGATTGAGGGAGCCTTCCGCATAATTTAATTAAAGCATCTCCATCTCCAATGGTAACGTGATATTGTAACATTTAGTATTACTAAAAAACATGTATATTGATATTACTTCATGAAGACTGGAATATTTATTTTCTTTTAGGAAAACTCTCAATATTTTTTCTTACAATATTTATACTAAAAAAACATGTATATTTAAGTACACGTCAAATGAGTTTTAATAAAACGTACACATTTTTTTATATGCCACGTCATATGTGGGTGTTTGTGCGCGTGTGTATTATTTTTTATTTTGATCGGATTCAAACCTGTCCAAGTCTTACTTTTTCTTTTCTTTTTTTTTTTTTTTTTTCAAGTAATGCCTCATTCATCTATCTAACCATAGATATTTTGGCTACTTCAATTCATGTGCTATTTTAATTAGTGATGTTACGTGTTTAATTTGCTGAATTGATATTCAAATAAAGTTAACTAGTCGTAGACCCACGCTTCGCGCGTTGGCAAGATGGAGTGTCAATATATTATAAAAATAAATATAAAAAATGATCGTGTAGTATCATATAAAATCAAAGCTAATAACAATATAAAAAATGGAGAATATATATTTTTTTGTACATACATCTCGAGTGGACATTTGAAAAAATTCAATAACATTTTGAAAATCGCCAGATTGTTTTAATCACCATGAAAAACACAACAACAACAATTATAAGTAGCATATAAAATTCACATAATTGAAACAAAAGCACGTAAAAACAACACAAAATGCACGTAAAAAATAACTAATACATCGAGGAAATTTTTTATAAACTCGAAACAATATCTAAAATTGTTCATCTCAAAAATTGTATATTTTCCCTAATTTATTAGTCCATAATTGATTCATTATTAAATTGATTGAGGGAAGGTTATTTGTTAATATTGCATCGCATAATATACTTGAAGTAAGTGTGTCCTCCTATCTTGGGTTTTTTTATTTTCATTCACTTACAAAATAAATTTTAGATAAAAAAACTATAGAAAATATATATTAAAAGATTACCTCACTAGCATCATCTGAAGTGCTAATATTTTGAAAGATCTCATTAAACCTTTGAATGGAGTAGAGTGCAACATCACCATTCCACTATACTCTTATCTATTACACTCCTCTCTCATTATCATTAAACCTTTCACTACACATTTCACGTGTCATCAACATAGAAATCCTCACAGAAGATCTTCCTTTATATATATATATATATATATATATAGAGAGAGAGATTTGTTGAGCGACTTTATTATATATGAGCTTGCACTGTATTATAAAGATTCTACAGCTCACGTCGCTTGCTCCTAAAGATTAAAATCGTAAAATTTAGAAAGTTTTAGCAAGCAAATTGGGGACATGTTGTTATCATTGTGTTAGCAAAAAAAAAAATCTAAGATAAATAACAGCTTTCTGAACTCTGTAATTGTTTGATAGCCTAGACTAATCCCATAATCGAGGTGGTTCGCCAACTCTATATCCAAAGTTCAAACTCGAAAGTAATGATTAAGGATGGAATGATCCATGTCGTCACACCATAGCTCCCTTAAGTAGTTCATTTCTCACTTTTAGTGCCTTAAAATGGCCCGTCCGCACCAATCAAGTCGGTGGCCAAATGGTTTAGTATGTTATTGGTAGCGTAAGAAGTTTAAAGTCCAAACACAGCGGAGGTAAGATAAGTTGATTTCTTTCCTATATAAAAAAAAAAAAAAAAACATATTTGGCTTACAGTTTGTTAAATTTTGATTCATTCTCTTTTTTTCTTTCAAAAGGCACCACCTTATTACTATATTGATGTTGTTGCTATATTTGATATTAACAAGGCAAAAAGGCTTTGTTCTTTGAACTTTTGAGTTTTTCTTGATTTGATCTTTTAACTTGCAACAAAATTTTTGTTTTAGTGTACATTTAGTCCTATTAAATTACTAGTTACTAAGTGAATCTGATGTGGCTAGTCATCAGTAACCGGTTCATCATCAAAGAAATCCTCTTACCTACATTTTAAAGGGGTACATATTTTGCCCCGCTATCCAAAGTTTTAGAGGCTAAAATCCCCCTTTGATCACTTGCTTTGACAAAAAGATCACTAACTATCCTCTATCCTTTGTGTTTCAATTAACAAATCTTAACCGAGTAAACAATACATGAATCGGCTCCCCTACTCTACAGCAACTGAGAATGATTGTTGACGAAAAAAATACATAACACGCACTATAATAGAAACTGCCCGATTTTGTCCGACCCAAAAATGGATTTGGACAATATTTTTTAAAATACAGTCGAGTCCGGACAAGGCTTTGATGTCCAAATTAAAATCCGAGCCTCGTCTGGACATACCCTCTAAGCTCGGAATTTCAAAAGATACTGTTTTATTTTGAAAATATACTTTCATACATTGCATAATTCACAAAAACAACAATAGAATTAAAAGAAACTACTACATAGCTTGTATGAAAATGTACTATTTTAATTTTAAGACTTAGCTAAATTGTTTGAGACAATATTATGCATTTTGTTTTTTGACAAAAAAAACATTATCATGCTTTGAAATTTAAAATATTAAATGCAACTTGAACATTACTTTTTAAAATTATATTAAAAAAGATTATATTACGAAGAATTTACAATGATTTTAATAATTAATAAAGCTTTAAAACTTAAAATAATTTTTAAGTTTATAATACTTGTCCGAATTTACAACCCGGATTAAAAGTAAAGTCTGGGCAAGGCATACTTGTCCGAATTTACAATCGGGCCGGGTCTGGACAATACAAATACTCGTTTATATCAAGAAGGGGCCGGACTCGAATCCTTCCGGACCCGAAAAATTGACAACAGAACTCAACCATCAAAAGCAGACATTACCTATACTCTACTGAAAAGATATTGGCAAGGACAAAGTAACCTTGTTCTGCTGCTGCATATATCGGCGAGTAACCTTGATTGAAGCCAGTTTCAAGTCTAATTTGAGAGCAATGTTCGAAGTGTTGCCAAAGAACAGACACAATGTGATCAGTTGAAAGAACCCTTCAATTTTTAAGGGGCTTTTGTCACTGCCGACGATGATCTCTTTGATTTCTTGCTTGCATGAATCTTGGAATACAGGCTCTTGGTTCTATAAGCGAGTATCAAATCCAAAACAAAACCAAGCAAGCAAGCAAAGGCCATAACAATGAATACATTTCTGTAACAATGAGCCCCAATGCAAGTATTCCCACCTCCGGGAAGTTTAGTGGCCTCGGCGTCATATAAGAAACCCGCAAGCAGGCCGGAGAAAAGGAACGAACCGAGGGGGAGATTTAAGATGAGGACATTGTAGAGCAGACCATAGTTTTTGAGGCCAAAGAGTTCAGAGGCTGTAGGGACTGATATAGCAAGACGGACGCCATAACAAAACCCGACCACAATTGAACCAATGTATAGAGATCCAGGGAGCGCCACGGCCAAGACTACGTAACCAACAGTCATTAGAATCTGCGAAGCAGCATTCCATAGAGGCCGCGGAGTAGCAGCTTTCCTGCAATGTTGGACAAGTAGATTTTGTAACTTTGCAAAGCGACATGGAAAAAAAATAGAAACCAGCACACAAATGGTTTACACAATAATTAACGAAGATTTTATGTAGGCTAGTAAGACCAATGGAAGAGTTTGATCCATGTAGCCGACCCCAATTAATTTGAGACTGAAGCTATGTTGTTATTGTAAGACCATTCGACGGAACCTCAACTGTCCCCAACTTTGAGTAAACTCGGGCTCACCCTAGGTAGGGCATATTAACATGCCGTATGAGAAGCTTTGCAAAAGATATTATCTAAAACAGTTCCTATAATTGTAGGCCAGTTTGAAGAGGACTGTGAGGGCTGGGCAACCAACCCCATTAAATGAGGATTAAATGAGGACATATGATAAGACAATGAAGTTATTCCCCACATCTTTGACATGTTTTACCAAACATGCAGAATACAAACTACAATGCCTATGAATCTAACCTAACTTTTTTTTTAGGTTCCAGATGTCGTACATCCAAGTATCCAACGCCAACAAAGTGACTAATCTACGTTCAGGTATTGTCAGTCTCATATTGGATGGCCCTCCCAACCCATTTTGCTTAATCCGCAAGAATCAAAATCATGACCGCAAATTGGTTAAAATATCCTTACTTTTTACAATTTTTTTTATTATATTCTAACTTTTTTCTAGATTGTTTAATTTTGTATCCTAAATCATTTTTTAACTCCAAATTTGATTATATGACACTTAAATAATGAATTTCAATCATAATTAAAGTGTCTCATCAAATTTTAAGTTAAAAACTGAATTTGGATACAAATCAAACAATTTAAAAATATTAGATATAATAACAAAAGTTGTAAATATTTTGAGCAATTAAGCCTAGTATATACTACTTTTCCATTAGAACCAACAAAGTGACCTAACTTGTACTTTGCTTGAAAGATATCTCCACAAAACAAGGCATGTAAGAACAGAGAATTCCGGATCTTTTTGCAAAAGTATTCTCAGGCATAGGACATATATAGGCAAGGCAAGGCGTAAGGGAACTGCATCGGTTCCTTAAAACACAAATCAAGTTCACCAAGGCAAGCAAACACGGAAGCAAACATAAACCATGAAAAAGAATCTTGGAAAGACATACTTAAACAAATGAAATGAGTAGAAGAGGTAGTAGATATGTACCCTAGAAAGTATTCGGACACGGATCCCGAGACAATGCGTCCGAAGAACCCAGATATGCTAATCAGGGAAACGAACATGGAGACGTCGGAGTGGCCGAGCGCAAGCCCCATCTGACCCATGTTGTTCATCACGGCCATTCCAGTCCCCACACCACAAAGAAACGAAACGAACAGAACCCAGAAATCCACGGTCCTAGTCGCCTCGACAATCGAGTGATCTTCACCAATCAACGGTCTCCTCTTCTTGTTTGGCTCAACAACAGTGGTCTGGGCAGGCCTTGTTTCAGCCCCATCAATTGAACCATCTTGACCCAACAAGGGGTCTTGAATTTGGTGTTCTATGTCCGCGGCGTGGGACCTGGTTGAGTAGTAATTCTGCATAGCAGAGTACAAAGGGATGGCTAATGGAGTACTCAACAAGACTAGAAGACCAATTGAGAAGGCAATCGAGAGGGTGCGGCCGTGATGGCCAGTCATGTCGAATGCGAGCAGGTAGAGAGCTATTACAACAGCCAATGTGTTGAAGATGTTGAAGTAGTGGCTCTCGGTTACGTCCGGGGCAGAGGCGGCGGCGGTGGCGGTGGGGGTTTCGGGGACTTCGCGGAGGAAGAAGACGGCGGCGAGGCAGACTACGGCGGGGACGATAGCGAGCATGAGGAGGAAGCTTGATGGGCTGTCGGAGAAGAGAGCGGAGCAGAGGTCTGTGAAGATGGCGGTGCTGAGACCAACATAGCCTTTGAGAATCCCTGAAACGGGTCCCCTGTTTTTTCTGAAGTTTCGCATACATGTCACCAGCACTGCTGTGTTCATCCAAGTAGTGCTGTTGCCTCCCATGCAAAGAAATATGCACATCTGAATCACAAACAAACATGGCACATAAACTGTTTGATGAAATGCCTCAATGAGTCTAGAATTAGTTTTTTCAAGCTACTTTCCCTGTTAAGAGTCTTGGTCTCTTGTTAAATCAAAAAGGGTACTCAGATTCACACAGACTTTGCACCACATCTGAATCAGAAACAAAAATTAAGTAGTGTTGATGAAATGCAGTCTAGAATCAACTCTAGCTTTGAAGCTACTTTTTGTATTTGAAGTCTTGATTTGTTGTTTAATCAAAAAGCTTGGATTCACATAACCCCACTTGAATAAACAAACCACAAATCTGACCCACAACGAATCAAGCCCCCGATACACAAACCCGTTGAATTCAAGCTCAAAAAAGAACTCCATGAACAGTACTGTAGTGCGACAAACACGGACGTACCTGCCAATAGGGGAGGGGGCGGACTTTCTGGCTCACAACAAGCCATTGAGCCCCATAACCAATGAACCCTTCAAGGGACCCGATGAGCAGAATCAGGGGAGTCGGTAACTTGTCGGAAGCCAACCCAGCGAGGATTCCAAAGGCCTTGCCCACATCTTTAGCGACGGAGAGCTGGTTGAGCTGCAACTGAGTCAATGCCATCAGAGACTTCAAAGCGTCCGAGTAGTTCGAAAACGTGTAGTTGTTTCCCGATATTGCCTGGACCCAGATTGCCGTCACAAATCCCAGCCATTTCCCGGCCTGGGAGGTTTGAGAGAAGAACAGAGCACCCATTTTTTAAAAACTTCAATTAGCTCAAAAGAGTTGATGAGAAGAAATGCAGAGAATATTGAGTAGAAATGTATATCTCGAAAAGCTGCAACGGTGTGGCGTTATTTATACAGACTCTCTGAGCGTCTCTGGTGACTTTTCGTACACTTTTTTTGATTTTTTGATTTTTTCCCTTTTTTTTTCTCTGCTTAAGTTGGGTAACACCAACCAACCTTCAAGCCCGTCGAAAGCGACACGTAAGGCGTGTATTTTCATTCTGTGGGATGGAAGTTGGAGGATGGTTTCAGGAGAGGACGTTTTTAATTAGAAAAATAATGGTGTACCGTAGCATGGACACGTACTAGTTGACATGTATTGAATATTGCATTGATATGCGTATTGCTTTAATATTGTCAAGTGTGTGTCACTTTTGCGTGTTTATACAAGAGTATAATAGTGAAATTTTTTTTATTAAAATGTGCCGATGATTCACTAATTTGATGTGAGGTTACTTGAGTAAGAAGCGGTGAGTTTGAGCTTTAATGAAGAGTTTTATCAATAATGTAGCATAGTAAAAAATACGTGCTTCTACCTCTATGAGATTAAATTGAACAACCGATTTTTGATATCAATAAAAATATAAAGTGACTATTGACCCACTATTACTCTATATCCACTTTTATTTAATTTAATGTTATTCATAACCCCATTAAATAAATTTATGTTCTAATCACCTTCCTTAATTACTAGTTACCTCATGTTTGCCCTCCTTTCCAAGTAATATCCTTTCCTATATTCACCCTCCATACTTTTCTCCGCTACCACATAGAGTAGCGATAACTTTAATATGTCGTAGCTAAATGTGCAGCGGCAATATTTTTGTGCGACTACATACTTCAATAGAAAGAAAAAAAAGAAAGGGCATTTATATAATTTCACTTAAACGGTATCTTTATTTTAAAAAAAATATATTAAATCAAATAAGGGGACGATATAAGGTAGAGGAGAGTAAGTTGTCGCACCCTAAAAATATGTTTAGATATTCGAGTCTGAGTATAAAGTTTATAAATATATAACCCAATATTTGGCTCGAATAAGAAAATGATCGCACCTCCTGCGATAAGTAGATGCTTCATGTTTCACGCTTTTATATTTTTGGCCTATTTAAAACAGCAAATTCTGCGTACCTATCATTGAATATACAAACATATAAATCTCGGTCTTCCAATTTTAGTTTTGTTTATTAAACTAGTTCTTTTTAAATGCCATCAATTCTATCCACTTGGGACTCGGTACTTTTTTTTTTTTTTTTTTTGGTTACATGGACTTGGTACTTTTAACCAAGTTGAACTTGGAGGCGTGCAAGTACCAAATTTGTTTTTCATTTTCATCGAAAAGAAAAAAAAATAATAATTGTTTTTCATACATGAACTTATCTTTTATTTATAAGATAAATGTTTTTTTTTTATAAGATACATGAACTGATTAATTGCTTCCCGTACTAAAACATCTAAAACTTTTTGGAGTTTAACATTTGCAAGGAAAGAGTACGTGCTTGGAGTGATCACCAATGGTTTTTATTAAGTAAAGATTATGGGAATCTCATCAATATATCAGTGCTGTAAATACATACCAAATATGTACATATCAATCTATGTATATTAGATAGTAATTTCAAATCCATCAATCAAAGCAATGTAGCCATTGCAATGCATCTCTTATAAATCTCCTTTTTAAGGGTCATCGATGTAAAATAAAAAACACCTTTGCTTAATTAATTTACAGTTTTGAAGAAAAAGTAATTATAAATGATGATCATCAAATTAGGGTGGTTTGGGTCTTGATGAATCGTGTTAAGTTTTTTTCGCGCACTGTCCACAACTTAACCCCCTTTTCAACCTATAGGTGTGGGTTTAATCTTAAAAGGTTTTGGTGCTAGTTAAGGGGAGATCATCACTTATATATTCTTCATGAAGTTTCATTTAATCGATGTGGAACTATTATTTCGATCCACACATCTCAACACTCCGTCTTGTACTGAAATTCATCTAAAGAGATTTTTTTCAACAGGTTCCAATCAAACCGTCGTTTCTGATACCATAATAAATTTCGAAGAAGAGTAAGAATTGTATTAATGTGCACAAATTAAGTATAACTAGCGTGCTTTTTTTTATAAAGATGAAAAACCCATAAAATAGAAAAAGTTACACGTAAACTATTTAAATACTAAAATATAAAAATTATTTAAATACTTAAAATACGAAAATATTACAATTACTATAGTTTCCTAACAAACCGGTTGGCTGAAACTCTCATCATTAGAGTCGAACTCAAATCGATATCAAACGTGAGTAATGCTCGTAAATTGACACGTAGTGTCATGGATAAAGTTGGATAAGGCACGGATTGATGTCCAATTTTGAGTTTGATCAGAGTTGAACACGTGGTCATCAAAGTGAAATTGTAGCTAAAGTTGAATTTGATTTGTAATCAAATTTATCTTTTAGGCTTTTAGCGGACTGTTCACTTTATTATTAGTTTCTATATACCGCGGGTGTGTGTACGCGATTAGCATAGTGTTAGTGTGAGCGAACGGGTACGTAACACATGGTATCAAATTCATCATGTTTTATGTAAGCGCTACAAATGTGGCGCTACAAATGTGAAAGTAAAGTTTATTTCAAAATGTCAATATAAAATAGAGGGTGAAAGTCAACTCCACCCTTATAAACCTTTTTCTTGTGAGTAGTGGATGTAAAATTATCCATCACCCTCATTCCTTTTCACCTTAGTTTTCTCAAATTGTAGTAAATGTTTTGTAATAGAGCAGCACCTTGATGCTATAAGTGTGAAACAAGCTTTAACTGTTTCAAATAATTTGAATTAGAAATTGATATTGATATAGGATGTGAAAGCAACCAATTAAACAATTACAGCAAAAAAGTAGTTAACTGTGCGGCCCATTTGTCATTTGTCGTAGAGTTACTCTTCCATTAATGCAAGTTGCATCGAAAATTAAAAGCGAATGCGAAATCTTTATTTACTTTTTATTCTTTTAATATTCACGGTATCTAAGAGAGCTTATTATTTTTATTAGGCAAAATCATCATTTGGTCCCTGAACTTTATGTTTTTTATGCTTTTGGTCCCTAAACTTTTATTACTACACATTTGGTCCTTGAACTTTCACAAAGATCTACATTAGTCATTCCACCATTTAAAGTATTAAATTTCGGTAATGTGGGTAATAAAAGTAACGTGCGACTAGTCAAAAAAGTAAAGTGGTATATACTACTAAGCCGAACGACTCACATCGATCAATAAAAGTCGAAAAAAAAATTAATTTTCCCCCAAAAACGTAAAAACCTAAAAGTTCAAGGACCAAAAGCATAAAACACTCAAAAGTTCAGGGACCAAATGTACAAAAATGAAAGTTTAGGGACCAAATTAACACTAATAAAAGTTCAAGGACTAAAAACATAAAAGTCTCAAAGTTCAAGGACCAAAAAATGTATTTTGCCTTTTTATTAAGCTTTAGTGCAATCGGCTTGAACATTCCTCAGCGACTCGAATAGTCTTGACGTGGCGAAAAATTAAATTTGGAATCGTTCGTTTATCTCACATAATCCATCATCCGAGCAAGGAAGAAGCCAACATATTAGTGTAGGGGGCCAACTTTTTTTAAAAAAAAATTCCGAACTTATACCTATGATACTTAATGAGAATATATTTTTATAAATATCATATTTATGAGATGGCTAAACTAAACTCAAAGCGCTTTAAGTCATTGATTAATGTACATGGGATATATATACACCAAGAAAATAAAAAATAATGTACATATTGTGATCCTACATTTTATATTCAATTGGGTGGGTGGGCGAGCGTAGGGGGCAAGGCCCACATTTTACATATCACTTACAAATTATACAGGTATATATACATAGATATATATGTAATAATTACCCTTTTTGGGAGGGGGGTGCACTTTTTCATAGGAGTGAGGGGCAGATGGTGTATACATATTGTGATCCTACATCGAGATTCGTACAAGCATCTCGAAAAGACTTTAAGATAGCTCAGATCTGTGATATACATGAGTTTGGTTAAAATCTTACTAAAAAAGAAAATTCGAAATTTGTCAAGTCTGATCAAAATAGAAAATCGAATTTAACAATATCTCGAGTTGGAACCAACGGGGTAAACCTTAAGGCTATCCATACATAGAGAGATGGGAGGAATAAGTACGCTTGATCTCTATTCTAACCCTAACTCTTTCTTTCCTAATAGCCCTAATCTAACTTAGGCATTGGAGTGTTCTCCTCGGAGACCCCTACTCCGAGGTTGTTTTGCAGTGTGCATTTTCAAGAGGTCACTGGCGTTCGCCTCGAAATTCGCACGACCCACTGCTCAAAGATGTCATACGATAGTTGACGCATCAGCACTCGTACAGTAGTTCGTCCTTGCATCCGGGTTAAGCGAAATCTTAATTTATTTTTAAAATTCATAAATCCAAAAAAAAAAAAATTTAAATTAACTTATTGATTTGAGCGGTACGAAATCAATTCCTTTAAAGGAAGATATCTAGTTTAAGTATAGATGGGAAAGAAATTGATTATTAGGGTCACTACTCATGTAGGGCCCGATAGTGCTTAGACATAAAGTGTGCGTGAGAGAGAGGGAGAGTGAAAGTTTTTAAATAGGGAAGATGCACGGAAAGTTCAAGCGTTACATCGTTATGTTTTGGGACAGTTCCTAACTTCATTGTCGTTTTTATAAGATATATATCTTTCATCATTTCCCTTTCCATATCAATTGTTTTCATAAACCCACTCGTAGTAAAATAAAAAACAAAAATAAGTTCCTCCAAAACATATATGCATGTATCATGTATCATGCATCGTGTATAAAATAGTACTAATCAAGAATCCACGAGTTTTGACTCGATTGGGGATTTGTTTATGGTTAGTTTTTTTAAGTACAGTGCAAAATGGGACCACAACAGCTATTAAGTCGAATACATATTTACCACTGCGTATAAGATAAGTTAAGGGTCTTATATTTTTGTGGTGCTATGAAAATCCGCTTTATTTATTCCAATTAAAAAAGTTAGATGGGACTTAAAATAGTTGTGGGCAAATTTAAAAAAGCAGACGTAACGACAATCAGACGCGTAACAAAACAATAAAATTACTTATAAAAAGTCATACACGATCCGACATAAAGTCATTTTCACGGACCTGTTTTATGATCATCAATCAATATCAAAGTGATCCTTGCATTATAAATATCTTTAACGAGATAATTCACGAAGAGTGAGAACTAATTATGTTTGATTATTTAATTTGGTTAAGTTATCTCTCAACTTACACTTTATGGACCATCTTTTTAGAGAGTTATCTCATAAGAGTGGTGGACATAATTGTCTCTCATTAATGACTATTTTATTACTCATTTCTCTTTTGTTTGAAGGCTATTTATGTCAATTTATATTTTTATTGTTTAAAAATTTTAAACTTCTCTGCAAGTATAAAATTGAACCAAATATGAAAATATTGACTCCAAATAAATAACTCTCAACTAACGCGGTAAGTTAGCAAAAACGAATCAAACGAGGCCTAATTATGAACTGATAAGTAATGATGACTTAAATGTCTTGTTATTTTTGCAATAATTTTTTCTTTGGATCAAATTTGTTTTGTTATTCTATCTTACAATGATTAGAACATTGATTAGTATATAAACACACATTTACTACTGCCGAAATTGCCACTACAACAAAAATCAAAGGGTTATTATGATTTGATGGATATGCTTATTTTTTTTGTATTTTTTATAAAATGACTGAGTTGCGGTCCAAATTTTTAAAGTTAATATCCGAATAATATTAGATTGAAGAAAGTATGATCACAAAAGTAGCAACATATAGCCAAGAGTTGCCGTTGCTCCATTTCCATTACACTATGTTTTAATTTAATACTTTTATCTAATTCTATGATTGATCAACTTTGTCCTAATAATTTAATTAATGTCCGATTAAAACTTCTTGCAACACATAATCACTTGTTTTTTGGATTATTATGGAACGTACATACATTGTCTACCTATTTAAATAATGAAAAGAGGAGTGAATGCAAACAAGAGCTGCAAAATAGTACAGGCATGTGCTTATTTGATAAGCCAACGATCTTATGACTCGTATTCTTATCCTTCTATGTGTGATAGGCAATTGGAGACAGCTAAGACCCCGGGTAGGCGAGTGGGGCACTGCCCTGAAAACTATGTTTGTCATCTAAAAAAAAAAAAAAAGTGGCGCACCATCCAAAGATAAAAAAAATACAACTTGTTACCAATTACTATAATTTAGATGCTGGAATCAAACAGCTTGCCTAAATAAATAAAAAAAATATCATTTCAATACAAAAGTCGGGAAAAGTTAAAAATACTAAAACCAATTAATCTAATTTAATAATTATTTAATAAATCATTAAAATGCGTGGACCGAAAGTTAGTTCTACATCGATTAAATAAGACTTCGTAAAGAAGTTTTTAAGTGATTAACACATTTCAACTAGCATCGAGGCCTTTTGAATTAGAACTCCACACCTAAGAGTTGAATGTGATTAAGTTTAGGACAACATTAGTGCATGCTGACGTGAATACACAAGCTTGCGCATGCATGTGCGGTACGATCGAGATAATTTTTACATAAATTAAATATAATATTAATAATCAATTGGCTCAAATGCTAAGAGACTAGATCCCTTAAGCAAGATCTTGAATTTGAATTTGGCGAATGAAAAAAAGAAGAAAAAAAAAACAAGGGATGCTCCTTCTATGGAGTTTGATAATGCCCTAATGTAAATTAATTGGTGTGGAAGAAACCAAAAAAAAAAAAGGAGTAAAAAATTAAGCCAAAGATATATAGGTGCAGATATATAGGACGTCACGGTCATCACTTGCTTTTGATACCATCAAAGTTATAATGGGCCGGGCCCAATCAAATTTAATTTGTCGGTCCCCGCGGGCCACGGCTGGCCAGGGCACCCACAGTCGTCAGTCCTTTTATACGGATCCGTACGATTACGTGGCGGTCACGTCTCATTGTTGCTTATCGGAAGCCTTTATTATTGACAAAAACTTAGAACCGTTGTAGTGACAATATTTTAAAAATAAAAAACACTTTCAAGCAACAAAAGAATTGAAAAAAAAAAAAAAAACAGAAAAGTGGGGACGTTAGGGCCGTTTGGCTCGCTTTCCGTATCCGTTTAGTCTTTGAGCTGTTTCGGGAAAATAGTTACTATAAAATGTGGGCGAGAAACGTTTTATGGGAAACATGAAATCAGAAATCCAATTTGGCAATCAAACGCAACCCAAATACAACGGATGGAGTCGCAAGACCTGGTATTTTGTGTTTGTGGGTGCATGGAATTATGGGAAGAGACGTGTGGGGGTGGGAAGCGTTGGCTTACGGTGAGGAAGGAGCAGGGGATCATGAATACTCGTCATTCGTAACGGTTAACCGGCCACGATTTGCTGCCCATCCGTTACCGTCCAATGAGGGAGAAATATCTTACGATTTTTTTTCGGTATCTAGAATTTACTAGAATTTTCACGACAGAGACGAACGGTTGGCGCGGCTTTTAGACCCTGAAAAAGTCATTTTTATTAGTCGCGCGTCCTTTTTTGTACTTTTCTATATTTGATGTGGAGTGGTGCTTTTGATCTCCAAAAATATCAAATAAAATCCTAGTTTGTCAAGGGGATCTTTTGTGCTGCTTGGTTAGGAAGATTATTTCCTCTTTCCTGTTGGGCGTCATATATTCTTCTTTTGTGACATGTATCCTTTCATAATTTTTTTACTGTGGAAAATGATTGGGAGACCGCGTTTGTATAGCGATTAGATGAGCTTTTTTTTTTTTTTTTTTCTTTTGTATTGCCATTAAAGTCCCTTTAAAACTTTTACTAAAAAAACTTTACCGTCACTCAGTGCTCTTACATCGCTTTAACCCGAATTAAATCAACACTCATTAATTAAGCTTCTGATACCAGGTGACTTAATTAGACAAAATAAGTAATAGCTTATTATCTCCTTGAACTATACTTATCAAGTTGTTGATGATTTTTTTTTTTTTTTTTTTTGACTATTGTTATTTCAAGATAAGGATGAACAATTTCTAACCTCTTAAAAGGCAAAATGTTAGAAATTGACACCAAATCTAGATACTCGACAAAGAGCTTCCGATATTTATATGAAGAGCTTCACCTAAATATATGGTTTATTTTATTTACCCATATATACTTTTCTTGTGTTGATTATTTTATTTGACACTGAGGATATGTGGTTGTTGTTGTTGTCGTCGTCGTCGTTGTTGTTGTATATATACTTTTCTTGTGTTCCCAATTTAAAATCAGCTGAACAGTGAACACAAACAAATTACTTCAGGTGGAGCTAAATGTCCATAGACACATCTCTAACGAGTTGTTATAGGCCCAATAAATCAGGCCCAGGCCCAGGCCCAGGAACAGGCCCAGGCCCGTAACGCAGACGTAATAGTAGTGCAATCCAGTATAAGTCTTGTTCTGCAGAGTGGGTGAGACGAAAGTTCGACGATAGTTTCGGCTCGGCTCCGCGAAAAGCAGACGAAACGAACAGAGAATCTCCCGCAACCGCGCAGACTCACCAGTCATAACCACAGCAACAACAACAACATCAACAGCGAGGCGCGAGAGAGATAATGTGGAGATGAGTCGGCCCTCTCTCTTCGTCTTCACTACGACCCCTCACAAAACCCTCTTTCGCCTCCTATTCATCTTCTCTTACTTCTTTCGCTTCTCCTCCTCGCTTGTTCACTTCAAAGACGACTCCCTCTCCGTCTCAATCGATGACGCTCCTGCCAAATTCGGTGCGCACTAATTTTTCTAGGGTTTTGGGCTCATTAGGTTGAAATTGAGTCTCACGAGCGTCTTTGTTGTTGTTGTTGTTGTTGCAGGTGTTCGTGCGGATAGCCCTGGCGTCTGTGGCGCTCTTTACGTTGCGGATCCCTTGGACGGCTGTACTTTGCCGTGGAATGCGTCGCGATCGGGTGCGCGGTTGGCCTTGATCGAGAGAGGTCGATGTGATTTCGAGGTTAAAGTTCGGAATGCTCAAGAGAGCGGGTTCGCTGCGGTCATTGTTTACAACAATGTTGAGGACAGAGGCTTGGTTAATAGTGAGTAGCTTTGCTTCCTTATTATTGAATGATTTTGCTGCCCTGCTTTGTTCATTCATTATTTGCCTTTGTTTGCAATGGAAGAAGAGTTTGATCCATGTATCCGACCCTAACTAATTTGGGATTCAGGCTTTGTTATTGATTAGCCTAGGTGGTTAGTGTCCTTCTAAATAATTTTTAGAAAGTTGAAGGGGGTGATTATAATTCCATTGATATGAAAATACTCGCCCGACAATGTCTAAAGTCAATTAGTGTTAGATAAGGATCAAAAGAATTATTAATATTTTTGAACTATATATTGAATATTGATCACAACGAGTCAATGACTAATATTAACAATTAATGTTAGTTAAGGAATAATTATCCAGGAACCTCTAAATAAATATTTTTGACCGCTTAGGCGTCGTCCAAGCACCACCTAGCCTAGTCTGAAAAATCGCTCGGGCGTCTTGTTATCCTTGATTATTCTCTCATGAATGCTTACTGTTTCTCAAACTCCACTCAAAGTTTTATATGTTACATATCTATTTGAGCTATCAATGGACCCACTTTTTTTTTTTTTAAGTAATTCACGATTAGATTGTGGATCGTTCCGCTATGTAGTAAAGATTAAAGAATTGAAGGAAGGTGAGGTAGATTGAAATTAAAAGAAGGAAGGTTGTATCTAGTGCATAGAGCGAGTGCGGTTGAAAGGCTCGAGAAGGGTTGTGGTATATAGTCCCTTACAACTTTATTATGCTGAATCTAGATTGCCTACTTTTCATGATGGAGAGCAACTTATGATGTCTTATCAATTCAACCTTTAAGTGGACAACGTTGGGGATCTTCTAAAATTGAGATTCTAATGGGGTTTTTGACAGTTAGCAACCATATGCGAGATATCTTTTCAAAATTGCAAGTGGACACTGAAATTAAACGTATCTAAGAAATCTAAGTTTAGAGTGAATTGGAATAATTACTGTCATGAAGCAATGGGAATAGTCAGCCGGACTAGAGAGGTAAGTACCTTAAGGAGCCAACTTGTCATTGTGGATTTGAACAATTGGGAAATTATATAGTTACCATTTTGGATTCAGATATAATACCAACAACTTAAAAGTTGAATTTTCTTGCAACCAGTTAATACATTTTTTACGTTTATATATATAAAATCTTGGGGGCCAGATGGATGGAATTGTGCTGTTGAGGAAAATGTTTAGATGTGAGAAAACTCATCCAATTAAGAAATGTTCCTTAGCAATGGTGATCTATGATTGTGGCTGTTTGTGAATGAGACTTGATTATATTGGTGCTGGATTGGATGAACCAAGTCTCAATGTCCATCTGTGTGCTAAAATTTTACAAACTAGCCTTTTCACTTAGTTTTTACTCGTTTTCAACTTAGTGAGGGGGAGAAGTTAAATGCGTTCTAGTAATTAGTAAGGTGATCATGATGTTTACTATTTTTTTCCCCAAAGTCAAGACCTTCACTGTTTTTGAGAAGCAGAGCATATCAGTTTCAGTATTTTAATCAGGAAACTGATTTGTGATGTTGCTAATCACACATTCACACCTTACAATTTGATGAGCACGTTTTAGATGCTAGCAGCTTTCTCTATTGCCAAGTAAGAAGCTTACCATCATATCTTTCCTTTTATGTCTCTTTGCTCTTCTAATGGTGTGGTGGATGCAGTGATTGGGAACTCGGAAGGTATATTGGTCAGTGCAGTCTTTGTTTCTAAAACATCCGGTGAAACCCTAAAGAAGCTGGCTGAAGGCAATGAAGGTGAATGCTGCCTCCTCCCATCACCGTGGGAGCGTGCGGCGAATGTGTTCATGATTTCATTTATCTCCATTCTTGTCATATTAGCTTTGGCAGGAATATTTTTCTGCACAAGGTATCTTGTAGTGCAAGAACAAGGAGGCCATCGTCACGCAGACAGTCACCTGGTGGAAGTTCTCCCTTGTATCACATTCAGTGTGACTCGCCAAATAGACCAACATGCACGAGAGACATGTGCTATTTGTTTAGAGGACTACAGAGAAGGGGAGAAGCTGAAAGTTCTCCCTTGCCGACACGGTAAGATCTATTGTCACTGGTATTCTAACTCACTATTTGACGGCTTTCTTCACTTTTTTTAACTTCATTGGGAGTCGAACCCACGACCTCCCTAAGCCTCGCCTTTTGGCAAACGATGCCTGATCCATCTCACCATAGATGCTTTGGCTAGTTACTTCACTTACTATTGAATACTATAGATTTCAGAGTAGGGATAGGACCATAAGAATGCATTATGTGTGTCAGTGATTCATTTAATTTATTTTGGTGTATTCTATTAGAAATCAAACCATAAATTCTTGAGAAAGAATCCACTTGGCAAGAAACGACCTGTCCACGCAGTGCAACCTTGTGCGCTCGCGTGTATGTACACGCCCTCTCTCCCTCTTTAAGCTTGACATGCTTCCTAAATAAACGGCCAGTGCATTACATTGATTACAATCTCTTGGTCAGGATGTTGAGGATAGCTAGATAGAATTGCTTCTTGTATTTTTTTCTGCTATATTGACCATTCGAAGCATAACTTTCTTGCAGAGTTCCATGCAACTTGCATAGATTCTTGGCTAACGAAGTGGGGGACTTTCTGCCCAGTTTGCAAGCGTGTGATCAATAGGCCGATGAGGCCATCCGTTTAGGGAACGAAGAAGTCTTGGCCACCATTCTCAATCTCATGCACAGTTTGTTCACGAGGTCGGTTTCATTTTACTACCGGACTCAGTGGGGGTTTCTCAATTCCGTTCGAGCCGTATATAAATTTTGGAGCAATTATTGTATATATTTTTGCTCTTGAACATCTTGAAGATGAATACTATACTTCATTGCAGCGAGATTAGTTGATGTAAGCAAGACCTTTAATTTTCTTACTGTTTTTTAGGAGTCATTCTTTTCTTTGTTAAACCAGTCTTAATTTGCAGACTTAATTTGATCATTCAATGATAGTTTGTTCGACATGGTTTGGTAGAAGTTGATGAATTCCTACACAGCGGCTACGAACAATAATAGTTATAGTACATATCTTGGACATTACAATTTTGGCTGGTTTTAGTGGAATCTGAATAGCTTGGCACCCCAAGTGTGTGCCAACTTAATTGGATCATCCGAGCAGGGAACACAGTCAGTTTCATACGGCTTCAGTGGAATCCTATCTGTTCTGCATGATGTGTTCGAACAAAATCAAGTTTCAAAATATAGTATTTTACTCAAATGGAATCTAAATCAATTAGCTGCTAAACTTGTTCTATTGAGCTTGTTAAAACCCAAAAATGTTATTGGCCTATTTTAATCCACTTTATCAAATTCCTACTTAAATCAACCGGTTGTTGAAAAGTGGCTTCGTTGTTCTTTGTGAACTGCACCCACCATTCAAAAAAGAAAAACAGTGAGCCCGCCCATATCTTCATTACACGAATATTTTTCTTACTATGACTTCATCACACTATCTTTTCTTTTTGGGTGTAATATTACCTTGGCCTTACACTATATATATACATGTTCAACGGTTTCTGACTTGAAACAAGAGATAGACTAAGCACGCACACAGAAAACTAAGAAGTCTATCTTCTGGTCTTATTTAAACACTGAAGCTCCGATTCGTCATGGACAGGTTTCTCCAAAACTACTCACTCGTTACCTCTTATTGTAAATGGGCATCTCTAATTTTTCGTTAACTTCATTTTCTGGGTTTATTTATCTTCTTATCTATAATTGTAGTGCTGCATCTGTGGTTACCATTGACATCCATCAAGCCAAGCACCTCATCCTTTCCGACCGTCACCGTTATCTTGACGTCAGGTAACTCAGTTAAGTTAACCGTTAATTGATTCAACTGCATGCATGCATGCCCCTCCTTTTATGGTTTTATTAATCTCTCATGAATTTTGGTGTGTCCTAATTAATTAACAGGACTACTGATGAGTTCAACGCAGGTCACGTGAACGTGGATAACCCTTTGAACATTCCTTACATGTTTCAGACTCCCCAAGGTCTCATTAATTTGTACTCCATGTCTAAGAATATATAATTATGGTCTGTATTTTGAGTAAACTTTGATTTGATCTTTCTAATATATTTCATTTTGGCTGAATTTATTCAGGGAGAGTAAAGAACCATCAATTTTTAGAGCAAGTCTCTTCCGCTTGCACTATAGATGATCATCTCGTTGTGGTAAATTCTTTTCCCTCTCCTTTTTTGATCTATTTAAACATTAAAAGTGTTTAATTTGCTGACACTCTCCTTCTTTGATCCATCTATTTAAACATTAAAAGTGTTTAATTTGCTGACAAACTGAGAGGGCTTGTGGCTCGTTGGATGACACAAACCCCTTTTCTCTTAACCAAAAGTCTTGATTTCTAGTCTTGAGAATAAAACACGCTAACTCTATATTCTTCGAATTTGATATTAGAATTTGATATTAGTTAGGAAAAAACTCTTAATGCTTTTGCAATAATTTGAAAAAAAAAAAAAAAAAAGTTGCTATATACCAATATAAAAGTTAACAATATATATGCATACTTAATTGAGTGATGTGACATGGGTGACTCAATGCATATGGTCGCATTCCAATGCAGTTGTAACAAATCTCGTTAGCTAATTTGTTTATATATGCTGAGATTGCAAAAGCTAGAAAGTAGAAACCAGAAAGTAGAAACCAAACTACTAATTATAATTTATTGCTTTGCGCGCTTTGCTTGTGAAGGGGTGCCAAACTGGGGTGAGATCACTCCATGCCTCAGCTGACCTTCTAAAAGCTGTAAGTGAATCATCATCTTATTCATTAATTTAATACTAACAAGCCCATATTAATGAACTTAACTAATCACTTTTAATTATGATGGTGTAATCCAGGGCTTCAAGCATGTAACCAACATGGGTGGCGGATACGTGGCATGGAAGGAAAATGGGTTGGGCGTGAAGATTGTTGGGGACCAGATTATTGGCCCCAAGACTGTGTGCTGTGAAGCCAATGCTGTGACACCAGCAGAGGCGTGCATGCGTTCATTACAAGCTGGACTGGGACAAGTGGCCGCAGCGTGTGCAGGTGGTGCAGCTGAGACTGCAAAGCACACAACCAAGATGGGGATTGAGTCATAATTCAATTCATAATAATATGTGTTCAAGTATGTTTATTAATTAAGCTTTGGAGTTTGTTATATATGTTTGCTATGCTTCTGAGTATGTGACGTGTTAATCTCATTGTCCATTGTGACAATGCCCATTAATGGACACCACTGTATTTACGGTACTTGCTTTCTTGTCGCGGAGTCGGACCTAAACTGATTTGAAATGTACCAGCTAATAAGGATTTAAAGGAATGTAAATGTATCAACTACCTGACATTAAATTAGCATAACGAACAAATTTGATTCCTATAGCTGAACCTAACACGTAAAGCTTTTCTAGCTAAACCCAATTAATTTGAGATTAAAACTCGGTCAGGTTGCCACAACGGAAAATACGATTGCGGGGTTGTATAAGTTAAGCGCATGATTTCGGGTTCGATTTTTCAGTCTAGTAAGATTAATTGCTCAAGTAGTGAATTTTCAATTATTACCATTCGGTAGAGCCAGAGTCTCGTGAAATTATTAAAGGTAACCTCGATACTCATATTATCAAAAAAAAAAAAAAAAATTTGAGATTAAGACTTCATTGTATTTAAATAGAAGATATGTTAAGCTATCAATTGTACAACAACGTATAAAGACTTTCAATTTTTTGTAAATGGGTACATCTCTCCATTAATATTAAGTGATCGAGGGTAGTACATCCGAGTAATCCATGCTGGATACATCTGTATAGAGCATACTTTCACTTTTTTGTAAATGGGCCTTCTCGACAAATCAAACATAAGAGGCCCAATGAAGGGGCTTATATGGGCCCGGGCCCTTGATAGGGGTTATTTTAGTCTACTTACTTTCATTTTTCTTAATGGGCCCTCCTGAAATCAAGTACTGGAGGCCCAATAAAGGCTAATATGGAATGGGCTGGCGAAGAGTTATTTTACGAGCCTTTTGAAGCTTTTTTTTTTTTTTTGTTTTTTCTCCTGAATGTGCCGAAACAGAGAGATTAGCAGAATTGTTTCTTCGGCTCGGATTACAATCAGAGTAGCTAGGTAACTGATTTTCCTATTTTGAGTGCATCAATGGTTGTTGTTTGTATTAACACGTCTCTCCTCAATCGCTGTTTTCACTCCTCTATATGTGCGTCTGTACTCGTTAGGGTTGAATGCTTTCAGAATTACTAGTTGTTTGCATGATTTGTTGTTTGTGATTTGGATAGTAATTTGGGATTTTCTTCTTCTTGGCGTTGTAAAGGTAGAAAATTTGGTACCGCATATAACTGTGTTTGCTTGGAATTGAATTGATAATGTAATTTTGATTACTATGTTTCTAAAGGAATGTATTGGAGATTTTTAGGGTTTATTATGAGGGTCATTGTTGCTAAAGTTTTGTTTTTTATTATAAAAAAATCTCAAGTCGCCGCGGTTCGATTTTCTTGATTCTAAAAAAATAAATAAATTAGTATTTGTTATTTCGACTCCGTGCGCCATCAATTGCACTAAATTGAGTGCAATGAATGAGTTAGATCCATGTAGCCGATCCCAACTAATTTGTTGATAATCAAGAATGTGCACTATTATGTAGTTATGTCTTCAATTAGGTGGAGTGAGCTAGTTTGTTTGCAAGTTACAGTTCAATTGACTAACTCCTTGTTCTGCTTTCATGATCTATCTTGTTCCTTCTGACGTTGCGAAATTTTATCTTTAATCAGAAGAACAAGTACAACAACAACAACAACATAGCCTCAATCCCAAATTAATTGGGGTTGGCTACATAGATCAAACTTTTCCATTGTGCTTGATTAAGTGCAATTGAAATCAGAAGAACAAGTAAAGGCAGTAAATTTATAAACCGTTTTATATTTCCGTGCGATGTATAGAATGAGCGCGGCCTTATTTGTAAATGGCTTTTTGGCACAAAGTAGCATCTTTCCCACTAATTACATAATCTGAACTTGCCCATTCTTCTTTCTTTCTTTCCCTCTTTCAGTTTTAGGTGAAATTGCTTTGGATTGTGTAGATTTTTGTGCGTTTCATACTTCATTTGTTAATTTATTTTGTAGAAGTGATTTTGTGGATTGTGGTTGTTTTCTCAATTGAAAATTTAGCGTGTTTCTATTGCAAAGTCATCATGGGATTGAAGTTGAACTAAGCATTAATAATTTTGCCTGTTCTTGTACAGTGGGACTTGATTGTTCAAGTGGAAAGACAGCTTTTTCGCTTTCCGATAAAGAATGCTTGATTTATTTCTGCCTGATCAAAACTGGAGTGGTGATGGAGATACTGAAGCTGTGAAACGTAGGATTTCTCTTCTTTCAAAGTTGGAGAACGTTATCTGGTCATTGTTGACATCAGAAGGCCGATCAGAGTCTCGATTGTGGCTTTGCAACACAATATCATCTTTAAGTTCAATAACTGCTAATGTGCAGTGTGAACTATTTATGAACCTCTTGAGGTCTAAGCCAAGAAACTTGTCATTGGCTGCCCATGTCTTGCAGATGATCTTTGAGAAGAGGCCACGGATAGCTGGCCTTATCATAGCTAAGAAAAGCTACATTCTTGAGGAGTTTTTTAAAGGCAGGTTTTCTCTTCTCCTCTTTATTGCATCTTAAGGTTCTTTTAGAGTTTTATGTTTTATCCGAAAATAGTTTGAGTCAGTATTCCTGATTGGGTGTAGAAGCTGATATTTGCTGGACAAAATAAGAGGTTCTTGTAGATACGTGTTAGTCTGCGGTCTCTCTTATGGATACGTGTTGATTTCTGTGTCGCGTTATTGATTTTGCTGTCTCCACTAATATTGCAATGCAGGAAACTCGAGGCGGATACTGCAATGGTTTGATAATTTTTCTGATGTTGGATCTGAGCATGGGAAAGGTGCAAGGGCTTTGTCCCAGTTTGCTTTCATAAACCGAGATATTTGTTGGGAGGAGCTTGAGTGGAGGGGGAAACATGGGCAGTCACCAGCTGTTGTTGCTATAAAACCCCACTACTTTCTAGACTTGGATGTGTTACAGACGATGCAGAACTTCCTTGAAAATGTGCCAGAATTTTGGTCATCCGATGAATTTGCTGAATCACTTAGAGATGGGGAGATTATTCAGATAGATACGAAGTTTTTTGTAGATTATTTTGTGGATTTGATGTTTGAGGACTCAAGCGAAGTATGGGAAATGGTTAAAGACTTTTTAAAGGAGGAGTCATTTTCTTTTTTGTGCCGCCACCTTCTTATAAATCTTAAAGAGCAGGACCTTAAAGTTTTCTTGGACTCTCTTCGAAAATTTCTTACAAGAGAAAGACCTAAATGCTTTGAACAGCCATCATCATGGCTTGAGTTACTGCTTTTGCATAATGTCTCTTCATCTATTGAAGAGTTACTTCTATTAAATGCAGTAATTAATCAAGGCCGGCAACTTCTAAGGATAGTAGATGATGAAGAGCACAAGAAGCACAAGAAGAAAATACAAGAGCTTGTAGTCGTCATGGCATCAGATACTGCTGATGCCTCAGTTATGAAAGAAAGTGTGAAGATGGACAAAGCAGATGCAGTGAAGTGGCTTGGGCTTCAGTCTTGGGTTCTACAGTATAGATTGTTAGAGGAGTGTCAGACTCCTGAGTCTTGGGAGGATTTTTTTATGAGAAATGGGATAAGCTTTCGCAGTTCAAGCAGGTATGACTTGCTAAGCTCTAATGCACTCCCTGAAGTAATAGAATCCAGGTTGGATGATGAAGTTTATCCTAAAGCTAGGAGGAAGAAAAAAGTTAAAACCAGAAAGAAGAGGAGAAGGCACCGTGATCTTGATGGCAGTGATGAAGATGAGCTGGGATATTTTGACAGTCCAAGTGCCTCTGGAAGTTGGATGCTTTCAACAGACGGTTATTCTTCTCTATGGACTATGGTATGTTTTCCCAACCACCTTTATTTCTTTTTATTGTTGTTGAGTTTTTTCAACGTTAGTCCATTTTTTTGAGGTTCAGATTACGATTCTTCTACTTTACATCCTTTTCTCATGCATTCTAATGTCTATATGAATTTGACTTTTTTGAAATTTTTCATCCTCTTTGGGGATAGTAATTTTCATATAATCATCCTTTGCTTGGTGAACCTATTTAACACTTCAGCTATCAATTTTGCACACTACTTGCATGAAATGCTTGTTCAGAATTTTATGTTGAATCTCTATTGGTGTTTTATCTTTCTGACAGCTGTCTTGCTATATTAGGTTGACTTACCCGAACATCTTGCAAACTACTGCTTTTCTTCATGGATGAGGTGGCTTTCATCCAAGTGGAGCTCTCTGGTTTAAAGAATACAGAATGGTGTCAGATTCTCAATTGTAAGGTGGACTATCCATTTCAGTATGGCATGTCATGCTTGAAGAAAATTCAAAAGAAGTCCTGATATTGTGACTAGATCGAGGATATATGGCTTCATAAATGTAATTTGCTATCTATGCAGGCACGTGTTAGCTCGTTGACAAGGCTTACTTAATTCGTGAGATTGTTGGGACATAAAAGGTAAAACTCCCTCTTTCTGGTCTTGTGCATTTTATGAATCGAAATTTGCAAAAGAATATGATATTTGATATTTTTTGGGTTGCCGAGGATCTGAAAATGATCTAGAGAATTGCTGTACATTGAACCCATACTCCATGAAATTCTTGCTGAATTATTTAATTAGAACAGTGCAATGTGTTCTATTTTCCTAGAAGTAGTAATGAGTTAGCAGGTCATTTAGCTAGTGGTGCAATTATATTGCGTTCCACGACCATCTGGCTACAAATGCTAAGATAAAAGTGTCTGATTTCTTACCTTGGAAGTTGGAACACTAATGGCCTTGTGGAAAAAAAGGGAGTATGTAAAAATGATTCGCAATGATTTTACATGAGAATGAAAATGGATGAATGAGCAGATTTCCGAATTCATCCTACTATTCTATTTTGTTGTCTTCTACCTGTTTTAGCTACTCTACTAGTTTGAGCAACTTTCTTCTGAACTATCTGATTTGCAATAGTTTTGCTTGTTACAATTTGGTTTGCCCATAAATAGTTTCATGTCGATTCCTCTGAAACCTGTAGGAATTCTTCCTAATGCCGAAGATGAACTATGGTGCAAGTGCAAATTTTCAATATGCTGCCACTTCTCAGGTTAGTCTTTTTGCTGTAGTTTTTGGAATTGAGCGGTGCATTTCACAAGGGTTTGCCGTTTTTCTTTTTCTTTTTCTATTTTTATGTTTGGGGACTGGGGAGTTCCCATTTTGAGTAAAAAAAGGGAGTTCACATGCAGCAAACTTCTTTACAGGCGTGCGTGCACAGTAGTTAAAAGGAAATGATTTTGAATTACATTCTTGGCAAGGATGTTGGTCTTCCACTCAGATTTTCTTCATGGTTGTAAGAAAATCAGCTGTGTTTTGATAGAATTTCTAAGCGCGTCAAATATTTAATGAAGTGTACACTAAGAACTTGATATGGCTGGATTCTTGAATGATCTCATATCCGAGTGTAGTCCTCTTGATAAATGCAAGTCTAAACTCACTATACAGACGACCACTTGATGTATTTGGTTTTTTATGACATCCATTGGCATTTATCCTTGTGGGGACCTTATTTTCGAATTTCAACGATGATCTTGGAAAGTTCTATGCTAGTTCAGGTTATCGTTTGGCCCTAATCTGTTCAGTAGCATCTGCAACATAAATCTCCTCTGAAATTCCTTGTTTACATTTAGGAGTAGAACATTTTTAGTTTCTTTTTCTTGGAGGGACAATGGAAAGTTCTGCTGAATGAGGGCAGGGTTGTTTAATGTTGTTTCCATACTTGTCTAATAGATCCAATGTTTGTGGCAATTTGCTTTTTCGCAGAGTTTTCTGATCCGTGCGCTACTGCATTCAAGACGGACATGGGACTCTGTCCCATTTTAGGATGCTCTCCAAAGGTTGCGAGAATGCAGCGCATTTACTGATCTTAAACTGCTGAAAATCCATGTTTTGACGACACTTTAGTAGAGTGGAAATTTAGGGAGTTTGCGGGCTTGTATAAACGTATTGTTATTCTCAGAGAACCCATTGGTCTTTTAAATCAGAAGTATCTAAAAAGAAGTACAAATTGAATCTAAACAAATTCGCTTCTCTTCATGTATAAACTATGGGTAACAACTTAGTTACGACAACATAGCTTCAATTTCAAATTAATTGAAATGGGCTACTTGAATCAAACTCTTCATTGTGCTAGATTAAGTGCAATTGATGGCGAACTTTTCAAATTATTTAAATCCGTTCTAATTAATGCTCCTCAAGTTAACTTTGGTTTGAAACATACATTTGCTTATTTCTCGCTACACCCAGGCTCTGATGCAGCGCATCCTTAGGTGGAAACGCTCAACGTTTTTATGTGTTTGATCCATTTCATGAAGAGTAACAAAAGTTTTGTGCTAGTTGTCAACTTATAGCAATCCTCTTCTATTTTTCAAGAATGAAAAATGGACTTGAGACCCCCTTACCCATTTTTTGGTATGAAAAATGAGCGTCAGAGTCCTCATTTTCTTTGGGTAATTCAAAGAAAAAAAAAAAAAAAGCAAGAAAGGAACTAAGAAGGCTGCGATAGGATGACTCATGTCTCTCATCTCTTAATCATAAGCTTTGGAAATGTAAAAACTTTTAAACTCTTGGTAATTGGTTAACGTCGTTGTGGTCTTTCCCTCCTCAAATTCGGGATTAGTCGGTCCAATGCGCTAGATAGCTAGACAATAAAAAAAACTAAAAAACTAAAAAAAAGAGAAAATTTTGGTGAAATATGTTTTGTTCTGTCCTTTTATGAATCTTTCACTTAATTGTGCAATACATCTTTGCGTTATCTTCATATAATATGGTTGGAGAATCTTTTATTGAAGGCAATCCACATGATTCTTGAATATGTTCAATCATATTTCTCAACCATACACATTCACGACTTGCTTCATGAATTGCAAGTACTTGAGAATGGTTGGAAGAAGTAGCAACCATAGTTTGTTTTCTTGACTTCCATGATACGTGAGTATTACCACATGTGAATACATATCCCGTTTGAGAACGGGCCTTGTGGGGATCAGATAAAAATCCAAAGATCGCATAACCTTGGAGATTCAATTTTACCCCTCTTGAGTAGAATAAACCCATGTCACTTGTTCCTCGAAGATATCGGAAAATATGTTTAACACCATTCCAATGTCTTCGAGTTGGTGATGAGTGTATCTTGCAAGTAGATTGACAAAGCAAAAGCAATGTCAGTCTTGTACAATTTGCAAGATACATAAGTGCACCAATTGCACTTAAATATGGTACCTCCAGGACCAAGTAGCTCTTCATCACTTTCATGAGGTCGAAATGGATCCTTATCCACTTCAAGTGATCTGACAACCATTGGAGAGCTCAATGGATGCGCCTTGTCCATATAAAATCTTTTTAATATTTTTTCAATATAATTTGATTGATGGACAAATACTCCACTTGAAAAATGTTCAATTTGCAAACCAAGACAAAGTCTTGTTTTTCCAAGTTCTTTCATCTCGAATTCTTTTTTCAAGTATTCGGATGTTCTAACGATATCGTCGTGGTTTCCCACTATATTTAAATCATCAACATATACAGCAATAATCGCAAATCCTGTTGATGATCTTTTAATGAAGACACATGGGCAAAGCGGATTATTTACATATCCTTCTTTCAGTAAATAATCACTGAGGCGTTTGTACCACATTCGTCCGGATTGTTTCAATCCGTACAAAGACCTTTGTAATTTTATAGAATGCATGTTATGAGGTTTTGATTTTATTTCATCGGATATTACAAATCCATCAGGGATTTTCATATATATCTCATCTTTATGCAGGGATCCGTACGGATATCTTTATGTAACGACATCCATTAAATGCATATCAAGCCCTTCAGAGACTGCAAGGCTTATCAAGAACCGAAATGTGATTGCATCTATAACAGGAGAATATGTTTCCTCATAATCGATGTCAGGTCTTTGTGAGAAACCTTGAGCTACAAGTCTTGCTTTGTACCTTGTAACTTCATTTTTTTCGTTTCTCTTTCGTACAAATACCCATTTATATCCAACAGGTTTTACGCCATCTGGCGTTTGGACAATTGGTCCAAAAACCTCTCGTTTCCTTAACGAGTTTAGCTCTGCTTGGATAGCATCTTGCCATTTTTGCCAATCAGGTCTTTTTTGACATTCGTCAACTGATCGTGGTTCGGATCATCATCATTTTCACATATTTCAAAGGACACATTGAAAGCAAATATATCATCGGGAACAATTTCATTTCGATCCCAAATCTTACCGAGAGTTTAAATAATTTATTGAGATCTCATTATTTTCATCTTTTTCCTCTATTTCTAGAGGAAGTTGTTCCTCATCAGAATCAACTTGTTCTGACATCAAAGGATTCTTGTGCTTTCTCAGGAGTATTTTGATTTGTATTTATTTTTACTCCCGTTTTCCTCTTTCGAGGAATTGTATCCTTTGAACCAACCTAGGTCTTCCACGCTTTAAGCATTTCGTTGGTTCTTGTGCATTTTGTTGCACAGAGACATCAATTCTTGCAGGAACATTTACAGTTGGAATATGTGATTTTGTCACTTGTTTTGCATCATTAAATGCATCAGGTAATTGATTTGCAATTTGTTGCAAATGAATGATCTTTTGAACTTCAAGTTCACACTTTGATTTGTGCGTGGATCATAATATGATAAAGTTGACGCATTTCAAGCAATTTCGCGCCATTCCTTTTGAATTGACTTCTTATCTCCCCTAATGGTGGGAAAATTGCTTCATCAAAGTGACAATCAAGAAACGTGCAATAAATAAATCCTGTTAAGGGCTCAAGGTATCTTATAATGGACGATGAGTTAAATCCAACATAAATCTCAAGTTTTCGTTGTGGACCCATCTTAGTTTTATTGGGAGGTGGTATAGGAACATACACTGCACAACCAAAAATTCTCAAGTGTGAAATATTTGGTTGTTGACCTAAAATGAGTTGCATGGGGGAATGTTCATGGTATGCGTAGGCTATAACGAATGATGATGATCTTTGCATGAAGGACTGCATGTCCCCAAACTGAAGTTGATAACTTAGTTCTCATGATTAAAGGTCTGGCAATTAGTTGAATGCGTTTGATCAGAGATTCTGCCAAGCCATTCTAGGTATGCACGTGTGGAACAGAATGTTCAATGGTAATTCCTATAGACATGCAATAATTTTTAAATGCTTGAGATTGAAATTCCCCGGCATTATCAAGACGGATGGTCTTGATTGGGTTTTCAGGAAATTGTGCTCTTAACTTAATGATTTGTGCTAAAAGTCTAGCAAATGCAACATTGCGGGTTGAAAGCAAACAAACATGTGACCACCTAGTTGATGCATCTATCAAAACCATGAAATATCTGAATGGTCCACAGTGAGGATGAATAGGACCACATATGTCTCCCTGAATGCGTTCTAAGAAAATTGGGGATTCCACAACAATTTTACTTGGGGATGGTTTAACTATCAATTTACCTTGAGAACAACTAGCACAATTATAATCACCAGCTGAAAATATTTTGTGACTCCTTAAAGGATGTCCATGCGAATTATTAATTATTCTTCGCAACATTGATGATCCTGGATGACAAGCGGTCATGCCATAAAATGAATGTCTTTGGATCATTAATTTTCTTATTCAAGACGACATTCGTTTCGACATGCCTTATATGAGTAAAATATAATCCAGATGATAAAGCTGGGAATTTTTCTAACACTTCTTTTTTCCCATTTGAAACCAATGTGACATAGAGAAATTCTCTATTATTTTCGTTCACGGTTTCAATGTGATATCCATTTTGTCGAATATCTTTAAAGCTCAGTAAATTTCTTCCGGATTTTTCGAGTATAAGGCATTGTCAACATGAATTGTTGTTCCCAGGGCAACATAATATTTGCTCTTCAAGAGCCATTAATCAAATTGGAGATGTCAGATATTGTTTGAACATTAGCCTCAGCTAAGTTCAAATTGGAGAAATATTCTCTGTTTTTAAGGATTGTATGCGTTGTAGCACAATCAGCAAGGCATATATCGCTCTTATTTGATTCATGACTTGAACACATGATTTGTTGATCCATCTGGACAAATAATGTTTGGCAAATCAGAAAAAGAGTCATATTTCAATGATAAAATTCATAATATTTTGCCTTTGATTTTGAAGGCATGGTAAAGGTCACAAAAATATTCGGGCATATATATGACAATATTTAGGCAAAATAGCCTTTCATATATGACCAAAAAATGTCACAATTATGAGCGCTCATTGTCAATAATTATTTGCCCTTTGTAGTGGTGCACCACTTTTATTCCAATTTTTGGTGGAATTGTCAATACGACCTTTACCTGATATTTTCACCTTTTCTACGTCCATAAATTTATTATTGCGATCATGATCATTATATGCAACATATGCTTCTTAATTTGAAGCTGAACTAATTGGACATGAGCGATATTATATTTATAATATCTCATTATTTTACTCAACAATTACCATGAGACAAGAAATCAATCCTTAATATTTATTGGATTGACGTGCGCACTCGATATTTGTTGCAGCAATAAATCGAGGCGGGCCACGTGACCCTTTTATTGTCTCATCGTCATATTTCCACATAGCCTCAACATAGAGGTAATTAAAATTGTGGAATTATAATTAATATTTGGTGATTAAATTTTGTAGCATGAGACCCAAATTCGCTCATTTTGAGCTTTTTGGAGCATTACCCTTTTGGTATGTATATATATAACTCCATAAGGTGAAAATATATATAAAGTGAAATATTCACTTTTCAAATCTCTAAAGAGAAATTTGTGAATGATTGTGTACAACATACAACCTTGCATAGATACAAGCTTTATTCATAATTTGTAATATCTAATTATCATGACAATAATTATAATAAGATAATAAATTCAACTATGGTTGATTAATATTTCGAAAGTAAATATAATATAAAATAATTTTCTCTTTTCTTTTATGTAAAAAAAAAAAACATAACATATGATTAAGTATATGTTCACAACTTGATTTATTAATAATCAAATGTACTATTCGTATGAGTTGGTGGGACAACCTCCAGGTTGGGTGGCGAGACAAAGTCTGCTTAATGCCATGCCTCCTCGAACGGGATAACCCGTCTCCCTTTCAATGTTTAGCTTTACCTAGGGGACAAGACTTACCCACTATCAACTCAAACTTATAGCATAATTTGTATTATAAAATCAAGAATAGAACAATAACTAATCATTTGTAGTTTTAAGAGAAAACTAGTTATGTCACATATTGACTTTTGATTTCTGATGTAGAAGATCGTACAAGACGCAACTACAGAGCATACTTTCGCAATCGGTGACACTATAATGCATAATATATGAATAAAGTATGCATAGATAAAAGGAAGCAACCATGATAATATAGAAGTAAATTGAACTTATTTAAATAACAAAAATTATACCTTCCTAGCTTTCTCTCCTTAACAAGCCTTCTTGAACTTCAAGATCTCCTTAATGCTAGAGCAAGCTCGTGCTGATAACGTGTTGTAAATTGAATTGGAACTTGTTAAGAACTAGAGAAGGAAATAGAAGACTAAGAACTTCTACTACTACAAACTACTACTACAAAGGAGAAGAGAAGAAATGAGATAGTTGGAATGAGAAGTTTTCATTCAACTTGGTGTGTTTTTACAATGAGGTTGGCACCCTTTATACCAAATTAAACCAAACCAAACCAAAAAGGTGTGCCTAAAACTTGAATTTTGTGTATTTAAAGGCTTCAGCTAATTCAATCCTTGGAATTGTAGTGGCTCTGCTAAAAAAAGATGACGATGACACCCAACGCCAATTGCTCCATTTCATCCAACGAGGTTCAATTGTTCCAGAGCTTGAATGGGATTCGACAACTCGCTCAATCTCGTCCATTTAAGGTAATACATATTGGGTCTGCCAATTCATTAATGTTTGTGAACCCTAGCGAGCTAGTTGTCAAATCTGAATCACATACACCTTACTAGAGACTAGAGAGTGGTTTCTATTTGTATGTTCTTTTATTAGTATTATATTATGCACTCCACATTAGTCCATTTTGTTGATTATTAATTGTACCAATTTACCTGTATTTGTTATGAACACCAAATTTTAATCAAACTGTTGATCTTGACTTGATTGTAGTGTTTTATATATGACGACACTTTTGTGACGGTTTGTAGGCGTGGTTCCTGGACCAATTTGGAGTTCTTCATGATGGGAAACAGCCCTATCCGGGCTCAATCTCTACATGTATGTTTTGATTTGTTGGTTTTCCTATCTGGGTATTTGTTTTTTGATTGATTGATGTGAAATTGTTTGACATTGATCTTCATCTCTTTTGTTGGTGAAATAGTAGAAAAATTAGCTTCTACTGGTGCTAAGATGGTCATAATAAGCAATTCGTCGAGGCGGGCGTCTACGACAATTGAGAAGGTGAAGAGCCTTGGATTCGATCCATCGCTCTTCCTAGGCGCTGTTACCAGTGGAGAATTGACGCATCAGTATCTTCAGAGGTATATATCGATACTTCTTTTCTGAAAAAAATGCAAATGGTTGTTGAAGAGAATGCAGAAGTCTCGTCTTAATTTTTTTTTCTTTTATGGCCTTTTGATTCCATTGCTAGAGTTGAAATTGATTGCATTTTGATTGATTGTTTGCTTTTGCCTTCTATAGGAGGGATGATGAATGGTTTGCATCACTGGGGAGGTCTTGTATTCATATTACTTGGAGTGACAGAGGTGCTATATCTCTTGAGGTATTTACTCATTTTGTCCCTTAAGACTTTGCCTCTGCTTGTCTACTTGGTTTGATAAAATCAATTATCCGATGAGAGTCTTGGTAATGATTCTGAATCTATTCAAAATTTGAAACTTTCATCATGAAGTACCGGCTTGATATTGTAGCGTTGCCATGAAAAAGTTGTATCAAGTCAAGTCTCAGGTGCCAGTAAAGGATTTTGAACATTTTTTTGTAAGATCGGAAAGGAGTTGCGACGTTTCAGACCTAATGGCCCTGATAACCTGTGACTTTTGATTTAGTCGCGAATATCATTTAGATTTCCTCCCTCGAAAATGCCTGACAGATGAGAATAATATATTCAGGAGATTATGCATGCTTACTAACAGCTTGAAATTTCTCTAGTAGGGCCTTGGCTTACAAGTCGTGGAGAATGTTGAAGATGCTGATTTTATCTTGGCTCATGGCACTGAAGCTGTTTCACTTCCCTCTGGTGCCGCACTTCCTATGGAACTCAAGGATCTTGAAAACCTATTGGAACGGTGTATATTGAAAAAAATTCCTATGGTGGTCGCAAATCCAGATTTTGTGACCGTCGAAGCAAGAGATTTACGCATTATGCCTGGTAATGAATGTTCTTTTACATACAACTCTCTAATTGGTATAGTCAATAGTAAGGCCTGATTAACATGGTCTGACTTAATGTTACAGTTTTCGACTTTTCTTTCTCATTCTTATTCCTTTTCAAATATTTATCTTTTTTCGTTAGGTACATTGGCAGCCAAATATGAAAAACTTGGAGGTGAAGTGAAATGGATGGGCAAACCTGATAAGGTAATAAGGGCTTGTGTATGGAGGTGTTTTAGTTTTCATTTTCCCATTGATTAGTCTAGACTTCATCAGAAGGAAGAAGAATAACAACTCGAAAAAAGGAGAAATCTTAGAGAATAATTTGAAATAAATTTGAGAAGAGAAGGAAACCAAAACCTATAAATGAGTTATAGTACATTTCTTTGCAGAAACCAACCTTCTTAACTTTCAAGATCAAGCCTATGTTACTTGAAAGATATTCCCAACTTACTTTCTTCAGATAGTGGTTCTGCTGTGTTATCAAGTCTAAAAAACATATGCTAGTTGTAAAAACTTGATGCCTTTTCTGCTACTTATGACCAGGTAATCTATGAGTCGGCAATGGACATGGTTGGCGTAGATGCTTCTGATTGCATTGCAGTGGGTGATTCTCTGCATCATGATATCAAGGGAGCAAACACAGCCGGAATCCAGTCGGTATTTATTACTGGCGGCATCCATGCTGATGAACTTGGACTAACTAGTTTTGGAGAAGTTGCTGATTTATCATCAGTCCAAGCACTTGCAAGCAAATACGATGCTCATCCATCATTCGTGCTACCTTCATTTACATGGTAATGTTTGCAGATATTGGTACGTAGGTTTCACTCATATGGAACTGCCGAAAGTCAAGTTGGCGACGAAATCGGATGTATATCAGAGATCCAGAGGTCAATAGCTTTTCATTGATATTCTTGTAGTTAAATGACATTTGTATTACCATGCTCTGGATAGGGGGCATGCAATGAAAAGAATTTTCATTTTGAAACAGAAGTTTCACGTATAGATTTTGTGTGCTCAATTGGGCTTATTAGCAGCAACTGTGATTCTGAGAACAGAATGGTGAGTGATACTGTGTAGGCTTTAAAGGGGTTTCTGCACTTGGGTGAACTCTCATCCATGCCAATGGAGTGGCATGTATGCACAAGGAGCAAGCAGTTCTGCAACTTTATATTTCTTTGGTAGAACTTCTACCTCAAAAATGACTAAATACTAAAAACTGGATACATTAGACCGCTCATCATCATTAAATTACAAAAAGAATTAAGGGGTAAATAAGCTTTGTAGCTTTATATTGCTTGTGAACTTCAACCCCAAAAATGACTATGAATATAAAAAAAAAAAAAATTGGATACATTAGAGCCCTCATCATCATAGGACTACAAAATAAAAAATTAAGGGTAAAGAATACCATACCAAAAATTTAAAGATACAATGAAGCAGCAAAGACAATGTCTCTCTTGATCTTGCTAACCGCTTCTTCAAATTTCGATTCAAGTTGAGTTTCCCCAATAGACTTGGCAGCTTGTATAAGTTGCTGAAGAATTTCCTCCAGTCTCCGGATTGCCCTGATGAGGCTTCCCTCAAACACCTGTGGTGTGTTTTCCATTATCTCATAAAATTTAGACCCTTTAGCCCATGCATAAACAGTTTCCATGATATCAGGCCGGAACGAATCCACAAACCGTTCTACATCAATTGAGACCTGACACAGAAAAGAAAGAAAGGTCTGTCATGGTCTTTTTATTAATCACATGAATATAAATGGCAAATTGCAGTTAAAGAGAGGAAGGAAAGAAAAAGCTCGAGGTTTAAGCACAAGAATTTCCATGATGTGAAAAGAAAATTGTCCTAGCGCTTTAAAAACTTAATACTCTAGCTTTCAATGGGACTCATGAGATGATTCACATGATGTTCACTTAAACTGGTATCAGACAATAGCAGATATATCCTGAAATGTATCAGTTTTTTCTAACTAGTTAATGCCTCGCGAATCTGCATTCTAGAACGGTAGAACCCAACACCACAATTTAATATCATATCATAAGTTCATAACTAATAAAAAAATAAAGAAACAGCTAGAGGCAATTCCTAGCTTACATTACTCTCGAGCTGAATCTTGGCAACCCTCCTTGCTGTCGCTTGTAATTGAATAAACAACAAGTCAAGCTCTTCGCTGGGTTTCGGGGCATCCTGAAGCTTCTCCGGCCACACAAAGCAAGAGAGAAGAGCCACCATCTGCTCAACATTGGCATCCTTCAACACCCCATTGAATATGAGCTCTGTAAGGGTCAGTTCTTCAGCACTGCTGATTTCACAAGCGACCTTTCCCTTCAACTCCACAATATCCCCCCTTGTGATAAAGCTGCAAATGGAAGTATCAAAATTATAAGTCATTATTGAAAAGAGTGCAAATTAAAATCAACTTTAAAGGACTGAAACAGTGCAAGCTTGCACTATAATATATGGCTATAAATGAAATGCAAGAATGCAAGTATAGCTTTTTACAGGTACCTCAACAACGTTTCCTGTTTTCTGTGATACAAAGCAAAGCTATTCATAAATGGAAAAAAGAAATAAAGAAAACAGTTATAGGGAACAGACACCCAAACAAAACTCTAAACTAGTACCCTAGATGAAAAAACAGCTCTATATCTACAAAGACAGAAAAAATTCATGCATATGATATGATGGGGCTTGAAAAAGCTCCCATCCTCTCATTGAATCCAATAAGGAAAACCACATAGCAGATCGAATCACCTCCTACTCAAAATTCATAAGAACCCCACATCTAACTAAAACAGTGCTGCCACAGAGGTCACTGAGTCAGTGATAACAGAAGGCCAGAGGTGCTATTTTCTAGACATCACAAAAGGCTCCAAACTACCACCCACCCAATGTGAATTATTGTAGCATATCAATGACCGTGATGAATTCAATTTCTACTCATTACTTGATCCATATCGATGACAATGGTTTAATAAAAAAGTTTTCTGGACATGGGAGAAACAGGATAGGGAAAGTGGTCAAAAAACTCAGCAAGCATGCCTACAACTGATAAATTTCCAGATTTTCAATGGAGTTTCTTGAAGATCGACAAATCTCTTATAACGATACTCTTACAAAATGAAACTCATACAAGATTAGATAAGTCACTGCAATTTTTTTGTGCAAGTATGCATATTGGTAAGTGCTTGTGTGAGTAGATGGGGTGGAACGGAGGAAGAATAAGATTACCCTAGCCTACGAAGTACCCTTTTCCGAGCCTTGAGTTCATCTTTAAAGGCCAATGAGGAAGCGCGCATCATCTCCCTAATTGACTTGATCTTTGTTTCCAATTTTCTCTTCGTGTCCAAGGCTTTAAGATTCTGTTCTACAAGTGGAGATCTTGCAACTTCAAGCTTTTCTAATTGGCCCTCTAAATGCTCTATTCTTCTCACGAACTTTCCATAATCATTGTTTTCAACCTGTAAATAAAGTAATTTCAGACAAAAGGACAGAATAGAAAGTCTAGATAGCGACGGAAATATGATATGATTAACCTTCATATCCTCTTCAGGGTCCAGGAGAGGAATTCCTTCTTTAGAAAATTTAGAAAGAACAACAGAAATCTTCTTCAAAGTATTTTGCCGAACTTCCAGTGACAAAAGATCCTTCGCAATGACAACACGTATGCTACTCAAACCATCAATCTAAATATTGTAAACACAAACAAACAAAAAATCAAATATTTCCAATGATTATCAATAATAATATTAAATGAAATTATAATTAGAAATATTGCCCTTCATAACGAATTATACCTTAGAAGAAAAGGTCTGCGCAAAAAAGGAGACATATAATGGAGGACACCGTCTAACGCACTAACCAAAATTATCAACTGTACTAGCAACTTTCGTTTATCAAAAATGAAATATCTATTTAAAATAATTAAATATTTCTATAAGCAAGCATCTCCCCTAAGAAATGTTCCTGGGCATGACAGACATACATCTCGTCCTCTATGCAAATGCCCTTTTAAAACAGTAGTAGATTGCATAACAGGAAGCCAAGAAAGTAAGGCAAAGTAACCACCTCTTGATAATATAATAATAAAAAAGAAACAGATTTGAGAGGGATTAGGTATGCTACCAGAGAAATCGGCAAGGAAACAACAACAGGCTCTCCGTGATACTTCAGTGGTACGATTTGCATTGATTTGTTTCCAACAGCATCCTTGCTCACTACGCATCTTGTGAGAACATCCACTGTATAGTTTGCTTCTTCAATTTTGTTATCATCATCTAGAAAGAAGTCACAGCCAAACACTCATTTCATATATAACTTAAGAAATGTTTGAACTTTCACAAAGGAAAATAATATTGTAAGATAAGGGAAACGGACCCAGAGGACATAATCTGTTCATTACCTTTAGAAGGGCCTTTTGTCTTCTCAAGATTAACAATCAAACCCCAAGTAACCTGTTCCTCAATGGAGAAAGATTGGTTCTCATCGTCAATCTTGGTGGGAAGGATTCGAACGAGCCTGCCAGGCTGTAAAAAGCGTAAGCAGTACTTTGGAGAGAAAACGATATCACGGACTTTTCTCTTCAACTTCTTATGCTCCAATAAAAGATGGTAATAATCATTCAAACTATCCTCCTCTTCAATTACAATTGAATCTTTCTCCACTTCTAGTTCCTTTGCTTGTTTCTGCCAGTAAAATGTTAGAGGTTAGATGAGTATTTAATCATCTTTCATAAGAAAGAAAATAATCTAAATTGACTAACGGACCTCAAGATTAGGAATGGCACGATCAGACTGGAATTGATAAAATGAATTCCTAAGTAGATTCTCAGGGTCACCATCTTCACATCGAATTTGATTCAAAATCATATTGTAGCTAAGATGGAATGCACTGCATTTTTTATTAAAATGAAACACATTAAGGCAATGAGGTAGGAGAATACATAAAAACACAAAAAATAATGTGCTTCCAGTGAACGATAGCAAATACGAAACTCGTCACCGGCAATGGTAAAAGAAGGGGTCGTCATTGTTGGCAATAAGCCAATAACCCAAAAAGATTGTAAATTTACCTAATGCAAGTTTAAAAACCATTCAGCATTCATCATGATAGCAAGGAAATAAAATCACAGCATCTAATAACCTATCAAGTACGACCTTTGCATATATAGTATATTTATTTATCAAGTTTTGTTTCTATTGATTTCACTAGCTGAACTTCTAACAGTTTCTTACACAGATCTTTTGAAGGTTTCAAATGTCATCAAACTCTACTTGTCAATTATTTATGCGTCTACTTTTTTTAAAAGAAATGAAAATTGAAATTAGAGAATAAACATGTTTACAATACATAGGGAATTACTATAGTGGTGTTTCCAGAATTCACCAGTGAAGATTTCCTATATACATATTCTGATAATCCCCAAAATCAGGTTCAACCCACTCTGGCTACTCCATAGCTATCGACACCCCATTCTCTTCCCTATGTGTAGCAGAAGTAGGTGTGATACTAGTTATGGGACACACGAGTAGGATCAGGAACAAAATAACAAACATAATTATTCAATGACCTCTAAAGGAATATATTTTTGTCACCTAGGCACCACTTTGCTTATGGAGCAACTCGCCCTTGCAATCTTTGTTATAAATAGGCAGCCTAAAAGTCCTTCAACAATAGGATTACTCTCACACCAACAAGAAGTTAACAATAAAGCCTCAATCCCAATTAGTTGGCGTCAGCTACATGGATCAAACTCTTACATTGCGCTCGATTTAGTGCAATTTGATGGTGTGCTTTCCAAATCCTTTAAATCCAAACTATGGCCATAACATACAGAAAAAAGTATATAATGGTTCACGTGTCTAATTACACCCAGATTGAAATAACATAAACTAAATGGAAATTAGTAGAGCTATTGATTCAATGAGCATCGGCTATGAACATAATTAATGTCCTTGTACTTCTACCGGCACCCAAAAAAAAACTAATGAATGAAATGTTTCTAGTTTCTACATCAACCTAAGATCAAATCATCAAACCGTCCCAAGTTCATAATGTAAATTTCATTTAAACAAGCAGTGTGATTTGCATCTGTACCTGTTCAAGCAATCAGCAGTTCCTTTTAGCATCATTTTAGCTGTAGATGGCTCCAGCTTCTCATTGACCATAAGCACACAAATCCCACGTTTGTCAATTCCTCTACGACCTGCCCGGCCGCTCATTTGTATGTATTCTCCGCTTGATATCCATCTGAATCTATCCCCATCAAATTTGCGGACGTTTGTGAACACCACTGTTTTTGCAGGCATATTCAATCCTATGCTAAAGGTCTCTGTGGCAAACAAACACTGAACAAAAGGTTTCAATTCTGAGCAACCATGAAAGTAAAGATGATGAATTTACAGATGGTACTTGGGAAGATTCAAACAAAGAATTAGAAAAGAAAATTAATTGAATATCATTCATTCACAGATAATCCACATGCAAAAAGAAGACATCCAAGGTGTTGATGTAGAAGAAAAGAGAAGGATCTTTCTAACAGTGCCTGAGCCCAATATCCTGTTAAACTTGCTAAGCACAGAGGTAACTGGTGAATCAGAGACTAAGACCATATAGCGTGGATGGGAAGCTAATGTCTAAAGGGTTTTGAACATTTTGAATATTTTCCAACCTCTACTCATTTTGAGAAGGACTATTCTAACAGTGCCTGAGCCCAATATCCTGTAAAACTTGCTAAGCACAGAGGTAACTGGTGAATCAGAGACTAAGACCGTATAGCGTGGATGGGAAGCTAATGTCTAAAGGGTTTTGAACATTTTGAATATTTAACCTCTACTCATATTCACCCTTTCTCTGTAAATGACAAAAATGACAAATAGTACTGAAAGATAACAATATGTAATATGTCACAGAAAGGTATTGACTATGCTATTTAAAATATCACGACAAGTTTCACTTGTTAACTTGAGTTAAGGTGCAACATGGTTTGTTTTGACACTGTGCCAAATGAAAATCGAGAATGATGTAAAGAATGCAATTTAATTATCATTGACACGCCAATATGATGGGGCTTTCTCTAAAGTAACCAACCACTAAGGTAAAATTAGAACAGCCTTATTATTAGTTTGGATCGACTCGGTTACTAAGAGTAACAACTTCAAAAACATAAACACTTTGAACCTGCAAAAGGTTGACCCCACACTTTGTACTAGAAAAATGCCACAAAATCTTTGGATTTTGCAAGATATGACCAAAATAAATATCAGCTAAACCACAAAAAAAGTGCTTTCCTTTCAATCTAATTAAAGAAGATATGGAGTATAATGGAATTTCATACAAAGGTTTAAAGATATTAGGCAATAAGTTTCCAACCTTAATAAGACCTTCTTGAAAGAGTATCTCTATGACTTCCTTCAAAATGGGAAGCAAGCCAGAATGGTGTACACCTATTCCTCTTTTCAGCAGAAGCAGCATATTTGAAACCTGTATGTTACCAAAATAGCGAAAATATCATATTAAAGCTAATATAAAAATATGGAAGCTTCCCAGGAAATGACAGCTAGATATTTTTCTTAATAGTTGACAGGGCCTACTACTACATATTTAAAATAAAGGGTCTATAAATGGACGGCGAATTTAAAATGGAACAAGAAAAACTCAACAAAAGTTGGTGGATGTTCACTGAGCATCAATTGAGCCAATCATCACAGAAAGAAAACAACAAATCAAATGAGTTAAAAGTTTTACAGCCATTACCAGTAGCAAGAAGATGATACTAAATGTAAATAAAGGTGGCCTTCCATAAGCTCGACATCTCAAATTTCAAGGAACCAAAGAACATTCTAGTTATGACCATGAACTTTCTAGCTTCATCTACTAAGCTTTACGGCAAACCCCCATGACATTGACAACCAATGAATCCAATTGATCCTTTTCACATAAAATTAAGAATTTATGACTTAGGCATTGCGGTCTAGGCAGTGAATCTAAATAAGTCCAAGGTTTGGGTATCGCATAGAAGATAAAAGTCAGTCAAATTTGGTGGATTGTGTCCAACTCTTCAAATTTGGTCTCTAGGTTCAACCTGGGTTGTATGGCAGGTTCTTCGGATTGGACTTTGGACTTAAATTTGAACAAATCAACAGAACAGATTACCAAGCGCAATGGAGGAGTTTGATCCATGTAGCCGACCCCCGACTAATTTGGGATTGAAGCTATGTTGTTGTGCGTGTAACCAGATTAGATTATCAAGTTAAATAATAATATAAAAAAAACGGATCAGATAAGTTCTATTACATGCATAACTCGTGTTTTTTTCACTTTTATTATTATTGCCTTGCAAGTAATCGGTATATCTTTGCACCCAAACCAACTTAGGTAGAAGCTTAACATCAAAACCGCTCACCATTCATTCGCTCAACTCAAAATGACATATGTAAGACAATGAACACAAATAATTTCCTAATAGTGCATCGTAAACAACATGGAGATCATCTTAGCGCATGGAAAAAGAATTATTGCCTGAGGAAGCTTCTTGTCATCATCAGAAAGGATGTCCATTGCACTCCAAAAGATAGTTTCTACATTGACCTTTTCATCATCCCCGTTTAGATCCATCTTTGCCATCTACAACACCAAGGACAGGAGTCAACTTCTCAAGTTTGACGTAGATACTGAACAAATTAGAAGATGAGCATCTAGTAGTTTATAAGTGAAAAACAAAAACAAAAAATAATGTGTCAATGTATACTTATAAACTCTAAAATAAATAAATAATAATCATGGGATAGATAATTAAAAAAAATGCAGGAAATAAATAAGAAATGAATGCAAACCATATTTGTATGTCATGACATTACTCAAATATATATGATGTAAGATGACTTTGATTTAAAGATTTTGAACCAGAAGAAGACACACACCTGCATTGCTAGAAGTTCACATTCCCTTTTACTAAAACTGAAAAGGATTACAGGATCATATTGGCGCCACATAAGCATTTTTACTATCTTAAAGATGTCACTTTCTTCACCAGTGCCACCAGTTACTAAACCTTTGAGCCACTTTCCATTCTCAGATTTCTTCTCTCCTTCCGAAGCAGGAACTAGTGCATTTAGAGCTTTTTGAAAAGTTTCCTCGTGAAACTTTCCCTTTTCATCCACAACTAAATATAAGCCCTTGCCTCTTGAAGGGAAGATATGGTGCTGAAGCGGTGTAGGACGATAATCCGTATAGACAATGTGACATGGTTGTTGGTGTACCTTCATTCACAAACAAGGTTAATACCACCAGCTACTATACATAAACACAATTTAACGATATAACTATTTCGTGTGAAAAAAAGTTCCAAAAAGGTTGACTATTGTGTCCTATTATTAACTATAATCTGAGAGACTGGTAAGTTCATATTTATGGTTTACATAGAAAAGGACCTAGGCCAAATTGGGAAAATAGTCTATTGGTCTTATGGAAAAACAAGCTATGTTGGAGAGCAGATGAAGATTTGGATACCACAAGCATCCTCTCGGTGTGAGCTTATATTTATCAAAGTTTTGTTATGTAATATGAAATACATATCGATTTTTTTTTTGTCATTCCAATTCTCTTCCTTATTGGAAATATGTCATATCATTGAAGGAAATTCAAAAAATTCAAAAGCATAAAGAAAATAAATTCCGAATCAAAGCATATTCAACAAGCGAGGAGAAGGAACAACGTATCACCTTGGCAACCCAATCCGCGAACTCCTTAGCATTCGGAACTGTTGCAGAGAGAAACACAAAACGCGAATTCTTCGGAGCCATAATGATGCTCTCTTCCCACACCACACCTCTTTCCCGATCGCGCATATAATGCACCTCATCAAAAATCACCCAAGCCACCTCCCTCATCACTTCAGACCCTTTGTACTGCATACTTCGCCAAATTTCCGTCGTCATTACCTAAACACAGCTCAAATACCAAACAAAGTTCAGATTTTTCTCCAAAACTTCCCACATTCAGTACACAACAATTCCAAACAAACAATCAATCAAAACAAAAACCGCGCCAAACTCACCAAGCAAGACGCGTTGGGATCAATGGTCACATCCCCAGTCATCAACCCAACATCCGAAAACTCCTCCTTCAACTCCCTATACTTCTGATTCCCCAATGCCTTGATAGGAGAAGTGTACACAACGCGCTGATTATCCCGCAAAGACATCGCGATCGCGTACGACGCCACGACGGTCTTCCCCGCAGAAGTATGCGCCGAAACCATCACCGAATCGCCATTCTCGATGCACCGAATGGCCTCTGATTGAAACGAGTCCAATTGGAAAGGGAATTGCTTGGCTGCGGGCTTGGGTTCTTCGGCGCCGCCGCCGCTGCAGTGGCGATGAACGTAGCCTTCCGGGTAGGCGACGTCGTGGAGACACGTCGCGGGCTCGTCTGAATGCATTGAAGCTTCGCCCCTCAATTGCTTCTGCGGAGGAACTGATGACTCGGAAGAGTCGTCTTCGGTCGATTTTCTCTTCGAAGGGACCATTTTTGACGGATTTTGGCTGGTTTTGAGCAGATTAGGGCTTCGAAGCGATTCAGACAATAAGTGGAGATTGTTCGAAAACCTAAAACCCTAATGACAAGGAGTTCGTTGGGGTTTAGAAAACCTAAAACCTGACCGAGACGAAGCAAACGCAGTAACTTAACGGAAAAAGACCGTTAAAACCTAACGGAGTTGTGAATAAATTTTGAGATTAATAAATATTGAGCGTCGCTATAAGCACCCCACCAATTACCGAACGCACCACTATTTTAGGTTTTTTCCTACTCCAAATTGGACATCAATGGAAATGGCACAATTGCCCCTTCATATAAATAAACCACACTACCACCAGGGGTGGGCATCGATTTCCCTAAAACCGTCCAAACCGCCCAAACCGTATGGTTTGGTTTGGTTTTTAAAACTCGCGGTTTGGGGGCGGTTTGAAAAACTTGAAAACCGCAAAATCGCGATTTGGTGATGGTTTTCAATTCTGAAAAACCGCGGTTCACCAAACCAAACCGAGAGTAATTTAGTAAATTTATTTAATTCACATTTTAAAACCTTAACCAATATAAACAACGAGCCGTTTCATTTTTTCATCTCCTTCTCAAGATCCTAAACATATTCGCCTCCACCAGTTGAGGTCATCCGTTGCTGCCTTCCACTAGTCGTCGTCATTGCCGCTTCCCACCAGTCGCCATCGCCATCTCCTACCAATGATCTCTCACTGCCGCCTCCCACCACTTTTTTTTTTTTTTTTTTTTTTTTTTTGAAAACATGTAACAAGAAAAACCGCGAAACCAAACCGACCAAACCGCGCAAACCGCAGTTTGGTGGTGGTTTGCAAAATGACCAAACCGCAAACCCTCGGTTTGGTCGCGGTTTGGTGGTTTTCACCACCAAACCGCGGTTTGCCCACCCCTAACCAACACACATTTCATCCAATTTTAGGGCACCCCACCTCTGCCCTCTCTCATCTCCACCGAAACCCAAGTGTTCCATCGGCGGTCGTGCATCAATGTTTTTAGGTTCACAACAGTCGATTGTATGGAACAATCGATTTCAATCATATTAAGCTTTGAATCAACTGTTTTGGTGTGACAAAAAATGTGTTTGGAGTTTGGTTTTCATTGTAGGGTTTTCTAGATCCGGCCATTTCGAAGTGGTTTTGAGCATCAAATGGACCAAGGTAACACAATGGAGGTAGGAAGAGCTACAATAATAGATATTTGTTGCTATTTTTTGTGAATTTTTTCAACTTTTAATAAGTCTCGGTAGTACAGGTCCGAGACTTATCAATAAGTCTCGGACAGCGATGGTCGAGACTTGTCAATAAGTTTCGGTATGTGGTGGCAGAGACTTATCATTAAGTCTCGGTATGTGGTGACTGAGACTTATTAATAAGTCTCGGTATGTGGTGACCGAGATCTGTTGTGACCGAAACTTATCAATAAGTTTTGGTTAGGCCTGAACGAAATTTCGTTCATATTTTCACCCCTGTGTGGCCGACAACCACGAGGTTCCAGAAAAAAAATCAAAAAAATGAACAATATACAAACAAAGCCACGACAACACATAAAATGCAACAACAATGAAGCGTTGCTCGCGCCATCAAAACGCAACAACAACAACAACACGCAAAACGCAAACAAGGCCTCCAAAAATTTCCTACGACTCGTCTCGCCGTTCGCGCTGCTCTAGGGCCATAAGAATTCAATGGCTGCATAGGCTGATATAGGCGTCGGGCGTTGGGGTGTGATTGTAAGTGTGTGAGTGGGATGCTCAATTTCAAGAACAGGGGTATTATTGGCATTTCACCCCAATTTTGTTGGGTGCCTTCAGTAAACACTTTGGTGCCCTTTGTAATGTGGTGCCTTTAGTAATGGGTGGGGTGCCCATAGCGGGGCTATAAATATTATATAAGTTTAATACCAATCATTATAAATTTAAAATAAGTTATTTTTTCTACTCCAAAAAAATGTTATACTATACATACTATAAATAAATTCATTTTTTTATTTATTGCTTGAAAAGGAAGGGCAGTTAGATATAAATTAAATTATAAAACATCACAAAAACTTTATAATTTTTCAAATACAACAACAAAACAAACAAACAACAAACTTTATAATTTTTTACAAAAGTATTATAAAGTTTTTAATTCATCAATTATTAAAGCTAAACTTTATATTTTTATAATTTTTTGTTATTATTTTTAAAGAAGTCAAATTTACTCAAATTTATTTTTAATCTTTACAATTTACTATTAAGAACAATCATGACTTCTAACTTTGTTGTTCGATATTGAAAAACATTTATTACGTTTTATTTGTGCTCTTATTCATTAAAATATCTCAGTAGTGTAAAAATACAGTTTATTAATAAATCTATAAATTTAGTTGCTCATCAATTGGCTAAGTTAGTACAGTAGAAAAATCATCCTTTTTGACTATTTTTTTTATGAAAAAAAAAATACAACAAATTAGTGTCGTAGTTAATAGATTTTTTTTGGGTCAAATGTATGCATTAATAAAAGAAGACTTCTAAACCTTGATTTTTGTTCTCATAACTATCGCAAAGGAAATAAAGCGACAAATACTTTCGCTAGCTATGCAATGGATTTATCTTCCTCAAGGCGTTTCATTCTTAAACTTTCTTTCGTGAATGCATTGAAGTTTCGTTCCTTAATTGCTTATGCGGAGGAACTGATGATTCGGAAGAGTCGTCTTTAGTCGATTTTTACTTCAAATATATCATTTTGATGAATTTTAGTTGCTTTTGAGCAAATCAACGCTTCGAAGCAATTTAGATAAGAAGTGAGGTTATTCAGAAACCTAAAACCCTAACGATTTACAAACTTAAAATCTTTAAAGCGATTAATAAAGATCAAATCAACGTGGTAACTAAACGGAAAACAAATGCGGTAACACATTAAGAGACTAGAAAAATTATAAAAGTTGATTTATTTATTTTAATTTTTTTTATTATTTTCAAAGTAAAATACAAATGCCATTGATCTTGAATGGCTTGATATACGACTAGACATAGAAACTTAATTATTTTGTATATTTTTATTTTTATTTATAGCTTAAAATGGAAGGACAATTGCTCTCAAAAAAATAAAAAGAGTAGTTATTGAGAAGATAAATTATAAAACGAGCACAAACTTTATAAATTTTTAAGAAAGTACTCTAAAATTTTAAATTCTTTAAATATTAAAGCTTGATTTATATATTTTAAAATTTTAATATCCAAGTAATTTATCAATTGGAAGAGGTAAAATTTTAGGTTGCTTCTTTTAACCTCTCCAAGTACAATTTTCATCTTTACTTGTTGATACTAAAAGACTCGTTTATTGTGTTTTTTACTCTTATTATTCAAATATTTCATTAATATAAAATTGAAGTTTGTTAACTTGCTACATGTTTATTTGCGTTAAGGGACTTAGATGCGCAATTGCTCACGATATCATTCTGCCGCTCTCTTACACTAACAAATTTGGTTGCTCATCAATTGACTTGAGCATAAGATTCTTTGTTAGGTTGATATGAGTGATATTTATCCCCTTTTAATTTTGCACTAGTTGCTATATAAGTAGATATTTCTATTAAAAAAATGTAAATTTATTGGCTACTAAAAATATTTAAGAACATTCAAAATTGGTGCTGTAATAATTAATAAACTTAATAAAAAAAGTTGCTATTTCTGAAAAAAAAAAAGAAGAAGACAATATTGGTAAACTGGGGTTACATTTAACGGAGAATTCATTCCACTGCGTTGAACCTACTAAAGTGAAAAACAAGTCACGTTTAATTTGATCTTCAAAGAGAGACAGTTCTCAATGGGGTTTGTCGCATTGTGTCTAGAAGGCGCGAAGCAGCCCATGCCCATCATTTTAAATGCAAACCCCAACGGTCTCCTTTTTGTCTCACCAGACACCGCAGATGCTTCACCAAACCATTTCAACGCCACTAATGGTGTTCTTCAATCTCTATCTATCTATTACTCCAAAAAGGGCAGCTACGGATGAGCCCATTCACTTGTTCCTCCATATTATCGATGCTTTCACAAAATTGAAATTTGGGGGTTTTCAATTGGGATGGGAGAGGAAGAAGGAAAGTCCTTGTATGAAACCCCAACATGGGCAGTTGCAACTGTCATAACGGGCATGGTTTCTGTTGGGTTTCTCGTCCATGGCTCTCTCAAACGATTTGCAAAGGTAGAAGGGACGTAAAAATTATTCCTTTTTTTGCTATACTTGATATGTCATCTGTTGGTTATGCTTTTAATAGTTATTAAATTGAGCTATATTCTTTGTTTCTTGCAGTGGTTGATCGATACTCGGCGGAAAGCTCTACTCGCGGCTTTGGAGAAGATCAAGGAAGGTACCGTAACGGGTTTTCGCGAATCGGGTCTTCTTTGTTTGTTTAAGATTTGATGAAGTTCGTTAGTTTTTGCTACCAAAACCTACATGAATTGAGTCTTCATTTATTTGTTCTTACTGTTTAAGGCCAATGTTATTGTTGTTGCAATCAGAGCTTATGCTTTTTGGACTGCTGTCTTTGTTGATGGGTCATTGGACTATCTGGGTATCTAAGATTTGCATCAAATCCTCAGTCTTGAGCAGCAGATTCTACCCCTGTACTGTCGAGGGTTACAACAAGTTATTGGTGCCCCTAGAAGAAACTCTAATTGCTAGTTTTGATGAATCAAACTATTCGGTTTTTGAACAGGATAAGACTGTGCGGCATGGACACTGTCCTGAGGTACGTGTTCCGAAAATTTTCATTGAATTGTATCTCCTGACTTTGATGATTATGATCTGCAATATAAGTGCACACATCTTTCTTAGTCGATTATTTTCAGAAATAATGGTAGTTTTCTTCGAGAGATTTATTGGGCTGTTGTTTCTCGATGAGGATGCTTCTATGAAATTCTCCATTGGCATTTTATAACATTCGGGAATAAAAAATAGGCTATAACCCATTGTGTCAATGTGAAGTACGAGTGCGAGCAACGTAGCCCACGTCTCCTCCCCCTACTCTTTCGATGTGGGACTATCACAATAAGTCTTCTACTGAATATTAATTTGTGCTTCCTTTTATTGTTGGATGTTTGGTTGTACACTTTTATATCTGAGGATATATTGTAATTGAGAGGATGTTATTGGTAAACAGAGAATTGTTTGATTATTGATCTTTTGTATTCTTCATAATTATTTTTCTTGAACGGGGCCATTACGTGGTCTTGTATATTTTGCAGGGTAGTGAACCCTTTGCTTCATATGAAAGTTTGGAGCAACTCCATCGTTTGCTATTTGTTCTTGGTATTGTCCATATTTGTTACAATTTTGCTACCGCTGCTCTTGCGATGCTTAAGGTCAGTTTTGATGATTTGTGCGTTGAAATGAATTAATTCTTACAAAGTAGTTAGGGCTTTTATACTGCCATTGTGGAACATAAGCTTAATTTAATTCAGCTTCCTAATGGCATTCAATTACTCTAAAGTAAATCCTAATCAAACTACACTTTCCAATATTAGAGTACTAATTTAACTTATGTCTAGCTAACATCAAAATTCTAAATTTTCTCTGACAAGTTTTCTTCTTCAAATCTCATTATTTAGAAGATTTATCTCTCTTTTGAAACTGGTTCTTAAAATGTTTTTCCTTTGTCGGAGACTCAGAGTTCACTTTTATGATCCATGCTCTTGTAGATACAAAGCTGGAGCACATGGGAAAGTCAAGCAAAGTCCATGGTTGCTAATTTACAAGGTAAGCATCACAATGTTTTTGCTGTTATTTAGTCTTACCTGCACAATTTGTCCTATGAAAATTTTCATATTTACCAGTCATATTATCTAGTCGGAAATCTATTAATTCATATTCTTGTGCCTTTGTGTTTAATTTTCTCTATTATTGTGAACATGAGAAAATTTTCGTCCTCTTCAATTTTTGATAATTCCTAATGAGCTTTGATATGAAAGTTCATGCACATTTCAAAGCTTGTATTTACAGACATCTGACAGTTTGTAATTTAATTTTTAAATCACAGGGCCGAATCCGAAGAGCCTCGGACGACTATCTACTTTCATTTTCCATCAGACATCACATCCCTGGAGCCAAAACAAAGTTCTTGTTTGGATGGTACCATAACATTTAACTTTGAATGATTAGCAACATATTTAAGAATAGGATGAACTAACAACCTCGGAGCTGGCTGGCTGGCAACCTTTTCAAAACGAATTTTATTGCTTAATTCTCTAAACAAGAATCTTACTGGTTTTGAAGACTTTATTAAGGCCTGAAAGCATGCTCAACAAACTAAAATCTTTTTTCTTGAAATATATAGTACTTCTCCAAATTTCCATTTTTATATCTTATGTGATGTATATAGTCAACAGTAGTTAGGTTTGTTTAAAAAAAAAAAAAAAAAAAAAAAAAAAAAACTGTAGTTTAAGTTTCATTGATCATCCAGTGAAGTAGAGTTTCTTTAATTTTATCCTTCTTGCTTTCATCGACATATAAGAAGCCAAATTTGTAATTTCCTTCCTCTATTTGCTTGTAAGACACTTAAAAAAAATATATTATGCAGCTTTGTTTCAGCCGCCAATTTTGGAGCTCAATAAACAGAGCCGACTACATGGCACTTCGCTTGGGCTTTATAACTGTGAGTTCTTCTCCAATGTATCTGATGTAGGGTCACTAGTACAAAGATCAAGGTAGGACTATATATAATTGAACATTTAAAGAGGGGCTGGAAGCATAAGCATGAATCCATGCTTATATGAAATGTTTTGACTAAAATGGAATTGATCAATTGGAGTTAATCCAGTTTTTTGCGAGAACTATAAATCATCATTTCATTTCATGGTATTTCATATGTTACATCACAAATGTATTTCATTTACTTTACTAGTTCACTTACAAGTTCATTATGAAATTGTAGAACCATGAACTTCATCTGTCATATGATTTCCATAGTTATATGCTTCGTAGCATGGAGGAAGAGTTTCGTGGTATTGTTGGCATCAGGTATCACTTTAAACCCTATTTATGACTGAAAATTCTTTAAAATAAAAACTAGGCTCAATCTTATCATTTACCTTTACTAATTTCCCTTTTCGAACTGTCTGATTTTGATCTTTCGGTTCATTTTAGCTGATCATGGATTTTTTTAATACTTGTTATGTTTATCTCATTAGTTCTTATTTACTACGGAACACTGTAGTAACCTATCTTTTTTTCATCCGCAGCCACACATCTTCAATTCATTGCTATTACCTTCTTCTTGTACTTTTGGGGCATTGTTAAAAGAAACAATACATTGTGATTAGCGACTACTCTTGACACTGTAGAAAAGTGAATTGAAAAATAAATAATGACAAGTTTAACCAGGAGGGAAAAAGGCTTTAAAAAAAATCTAAGAGGCATATATTAAATTCATATATGACGCTTGGGAGAGCTGATCTTTTTTCTCGCTTACAATGATTTGGAAGCATAGGTCAGCAGTTTGATTTTGAATTGGTTATCTATGTCTCGTCAATTTTAATAATAATAAAAATCAGCGGTGCATGGATAAACTGTTTGGCCATTATTGCTCTCAATTGCATAATTATAAACTTCTTAGTAGACTAGTAGCAATGTAATATTTATCAAATTATTCACTTTTAGCCATTTCCATACCAGTTTCTTAATTCATAGTGTAAGGATTAGTTGCGTTGATATAAAATCGTTTTGGAAAATTGTATTGGACAATCATTTTAGTAGAAAATGAAACATTAACCATATGATGTGTGCTTCATTCTCGAATAATGTTGAGGAATTTTACCTATTATAGAACAATTTGTAAGAAAATGTAATAATATGATCATTTTCTTTTTTTGCAGCATACCACTCTGGATATATGCCATATTGTGTATATTTCTGAACTTCCACGGTAATTCTTAGAGGCTATCTTTTTCCTACATACATGATAAGGGAAATCGCAAACTGAAGTTATCAGAGCAACCACACAAGGTTTGTTAGAAGCCTAGTAAATTTAAGAGCTGGAAATAGTAAGCAGAGATCCAATAATGAATATCTAGTTAACATTGATATCGACTTTCACACGATAAGCGAAAAGAGAAATAGAAGAATGAACTAATTAGGAAAATGAAATTTTGATAAAGAGGAAATGAGCCACATGATGGTTTACAAGTGGAAGCTCTGATGATATATTAACTAGCATACATAGGCTCATCAACTCGTATCATACTGCCATAGATCTCATACTGTCATTGAACTTGGCTTCAAATATTCTTATTGTGGTTCAAAAGAAGTCGTTGCATGCTTCCATGCACTATGATTTCTTAATTTAGGGCCTGCATTTTCTTTTCCGTCTCTTTGCTTTGATCATGGAGTTGGCCTCTTAAGTGTTCTACTAATTGTTTCAGGAACTAATGCATACTTTTGGCTTTCTTTCATTCCATCCTTTGTAAGTCCTCACTGTAATCATTGGGTTCTTCACGTAATTTTTGGGGTGATATTACACTTACTAATCATTGTTTCCTGATCTATGAATATAAAAAGGTGATTCTGCTGATTGGTACGAAACTGCATCATGTAGTGGTAAAGCTTGCTCTCGAAATTATGGTTACAAATCCTTGCAGTGGAAATCAAGTTAATCTCAGAGATGAGCTTTTCTGGTTTGGGAAGCCCAGGCTTCTGTTATGGTCAATACAACTAATCTCATTCCAGGTTAGTGAAACAAAATATTCTTGTTGGCATCAACAAAGTTTTGTTGGCCATTTAAGTTAATAATTTTCATCTGATTTGCAGAATGCATTTGAAATGGCAACATTTATATGGTCACTGGTAAGAAATTCTTGTATGTTTATGTCAAACTTATTATGAATCTATAATAATATCTTTTGAATGTTAGAATTACTTCACAGTAATCCATCACATGCTGATTGTTTCTCATTGTTCAGTGGGAAATAAGGAGGCCTTCTTGCTTCATAGAGAACCACGCCTTCCTCATTATCCGGTTGATATCTGGGTACACTCTCAATCATGATAACCTTCGTTCTTTATGTAAACTATAATTCCTTGGTCACTTGTTTAGTCCATTTTTAAGGTCCTTAATTTAATTGGTTAACTTAATCATGGTAGAATATTACGTGTTCAAAATAATCCTCGTCTTGAAAGATCTTTCATGGCCACAAAAAGAAGTATTTATGGAGTCTTGTTTGCTTTAATCACATGAAATTGATTCTAAATCTTTACTTTTGGGCACTAGTGCACCGACATAAAAATAAGATTTCCATCACAGATAGATCGAAATCCTTAGATTTTTTTTTCTCAATTAATATCAAATAGACTCATCTGTTTTGTTTAACAATGTGACAGGATCATTTTTCAATTCTGGTGCAGCTACATCACATTTCCATTATATGTTATTATCACACAGGTGCAGTGTCAGACCACCTTAGTTTTCATTTCATCTCATATTTACTCAATTCTCCTCCAAAACTAGACTATGTTTGCGCTACTAAATGCAGATGGGATCGAAGTTTAAGAAAACTGTTGTTGCCGAAGATGTAAGAGAATCACTGCATGGATGGTGTCAGAGGGCAAGGAGATCGAGAAAAAGGCGTGCACCCTTTGCTTCCCTCATGACTGCAACATCCACAGCCTCTTTGAGTTCCATGGTTGACGAGTCAGTCAAGAATGATTCGGAGATGGCAACTAGCAAGGACGATATTTGTGAACAACAAATTGCCATTGCTCAAGATGAGATTTGTGAACAGCCCGTAGTCGATGAGGATTTCTGCTCCCCCTATCTATAATGATGACAGTGAGGACGATGCAAATAGTCATGAAAATTGTTTTTTCTTGTGACAGTTATACAATAACAGTTTATATGTAAGAACATGAAAATGATATCACTTAAGACCACAGATTTCCATTACCATGAGCGTGGATATGAGAAGATCGGCAGAAGTAGTTGAAGCTACAATCTCGCCTTTTATTTTTATTTTTTTTATAAAAGAAAGCTACAATTCTGCCTGGAGAACTACAAGTATTTGCCGAGAAAGTGTCTCAAACGGTTCAATTACACTGGCTCGATCTATCTATTTATCTCGTATTAAGGAATTGTAGCTCCATGCAGAGCATAATGAGTTTTTAAAATGTAAATATGAAATCATCTAATACAGCAATGAAAAAAACAAAAAAACTGTTCCAAATCAGTTGGGATTGTTAATGTGGATATAATAACGTTTACATACAACTTTCCTTGGAAATAAAAAATCATTTATATTCCGCTTGAATTAATAACCTGATTTGATATTCTTTTGGATATTTTATAATTTATTTAATAATTTAAAATATAATTATAAAAAGCCTTGGAGACAATTATTATTAATGTCAAAATTAAGCTAACCTAGCTAAGTGATTTCATGAACAAATAGATTTGAGAATTTCTTTCCATCTATACTAATATAGATATACATTATGGTGTTAAGCTCATATATATATATTACCAGATCCTAGTATCTGTCTTTTTTTTAAATAAATTTGTATCTTTATCTTATCTTAGCTCTTAAACTATTATCACCATTATCTACCAAAAAAAAAAAAAATATTGTCACCATTTTTTTTAAAAAAAACACCCAAAAATAGTTTTTATACCATTACGTCCAAAATTATCCCTATCTATTTTAAGAGATCGATTCAAACTCCATCCTACACAAGATACACTTCCCAGTAAGATTTGTGACCTCGAGAAAACAAAGGTGGTCTTGAAGCCTTGAACTGATGCCCATTAGCCCAATTAGATCTTATAGTTTTTTTTTTTTTTGTCCTGTAGTTCTTCTTACTACTTTACTTTTTTGTTTTTGGCAATAAAACATTGAAATCAACTTTAGACTTTTTGTACTCTAACATTAAGGGAGAGGGACACTTATCGTAATTAGTATATAACTTTAGGTCCAAAAAAATAGCGAATAGTATCATTTGGTCCATTAACTTTTACTTTTTTGTTGATTTGGTCCTCAAATTTATAAGTTCACTTTTGATCCCTTACTTTATTCGCCACTAATTTTGACTATTTTTTTTAAGTTTGAAGAGTTACGATCTCTAATGAAATGACCATAATCGATTTTTTAGGTTGATGAAGGGGTGGCAAAAAGTGTCCAGCCCCATTTGTCCGGACTTGCTTTAAACGGGTTTGGACAAAATTTTTTCAAAATAAATATGAGTCCGGACATGTTATTTTGTCCGTTATAAAAAAACAAGTCCGGGTCTAGATAGTTTTTTTTTGTTTTAAAAGGGTACTCGTTTAGTGATTAATTTAAATAATATTTTATTTATTTAAAGGAGTATTGTACAACTTTCATGATGTTTGCGTTGTAATTTTACTAATGATGATATTATTTTTATATGAAAATTTGTAAAACTTGTATTTTGAATAGATAACATGTTTTTTTTTTTTTTTTTTTTTTTTTTTTTTGTAGTGATGGAATGAATGGGGACATAAAAATCATTCATTTTTGTTAATAATTAGGTGAAAAAAATTATTTTATTATATTAAAAACGGGTCCAAACAAAAAATAGGTTTTGCATGTTTTAAAATATATACGTGTCTGAACAAAAAAAGTATCCATTTGAAAAATGGGTGCGATCCAGATACTATTTTTAGTTATTATTAAAGTGGGTGTCTGGACTCATACCTGTTCATTACTTTTTTTTTTTTTTTTTAATTTCAATCAGTTGTGAACTATCGGTGAATTGCTCATGAAGTGCTTAGTTAGCAAACGTTATTTTTTAAACTTAATAAAATGACTAAAAATAGAGATAAATAAAAATTTAATGATCGAAAGTGAATTGATGCAACTTTAAAGTCGAAATCATACGGCCAAAATAAATAAATAAATATATATATATATATAAAAGTAGACCAACACAGACTTGGAGCAAAAGCAAGCATAAATTTCTCTCTCGCGCTCCCTCCCCAAATCTCATTCAATCTCCGTTGCGACCTTCAAAGATGGTTCTCGAGGTTAGGGTTTGCTCTCCTACTTGTTCTCCTTTCTGTGTTTCGATTCACTGGTTAGAAACCCTAATTGATCTTCGATTTCTCGTTGTTTTGGTTGTGTTGTTGTTCGATCTGATGAATTCTTGTGCTGTTTAGGCGACTATGATCTGCATCGACAATTCCGAGTGGACAAGGAACGGCGATTACTCTCCGAACAGATTCCAAGCCCAAGCCGAAGCGGTGAATCTGATTTGCGGGGCCAAGACACAAGTAATCATAGATTTTGAGAAATTAGGGTTTGGAGTGATAGGTTTCGTTTTTTGTGATTTATTGTACTGCTTTTCGATCTTGTTTACTGTTTGTTTTGGTCTGTGATTGATTTTAGGGCAAAAATAGGTTAATGACTGACATGAGGTTGCGATGTGTTTGGTTGATGTGCAGTCTAATCCGGAGAACACTGTTGGAATATTGACAATGGCAGGCAAAGGTGTTCGTGTGTTGGTGACACCGACTAGCGATCTCGGCAAAATACTCGCCTGTATGCATGGTGAGTTTTTGACCTCGGAGGGCATGTGTTTGTTTAATTGTTTCTATGCTTACTGGGTTAATGTCGTTACTAGAATTGTTGAAATTGGAGTCAAATGTCTAGAGAGTTTTTCAGCACTGAAAACACTGGAGTTTTGATGGTGTAAACTGAAGAGCGACAATTGAGTCGAAAAGGATTAAAGTAAAGAAATCAAATGTGGAAGATGTTGATACCAGTTTCATAGAAAAAATATGAAATCTTATGAGTTGGTGGTCAAGATATTTCATATAAATCAAATTCTTTGCTCAGGACTCAATTAGATGAGTATCATAACATTGACTGGGGCAGGGGAGGTGGGTTCAATCATTCGAGCAGTTTGAGTGCCTTTTTTGCAGTTATAAAAATAGATGTTTTCAGCTGCTTAGCCGTGGATTGGAATGACTGCTAACGGTATCAGCTGGTGGCTGCCACTCACTCTTGATAGTTTCAATTGGCCTTACAAGCGAAGCGGATGAAATAGCTCTGTGATAATAACCAGAGGAGCCTGTGTGAGTGAGGGTTTAATTGTTTTATGAGCATCACTTCCCAGTTGATTGTTTAGGTAGAAATCTGCCTTTATGAACTTAAACTCTTGGAACCTAGATATAGCAGAAACTGGTAAGTAGAAAGCTTGGCTGGTTTATTAAGAGAAAGGAATGAAATGAACTAGATAGAGGTCTTCTTTTATGCTAGAAGTAGAACATATGAAAGTTGCTGTATATGTAGACAACCAATTAAGAATTTTGCATTTGCCTATTTAATATATATTTTATTTGCTACATGTTGTTATTACATATCTTCATTTTTGTGGTCTTATTTATTTTCTAGAAAATTGTATAAAGAATTGTGGTAACTTTTGTATCCAAATTCCTATTAGATTGTTTAGTCACCATTGAAGGAATCCTATTCTTGCATTTGGTGGCTATCGCTACTTTTTTTAGAGTATTAGATGTTAGATTAAAAAACACTGTCATAGTCTCTCTAGAAAAAGTTTTGTGCCAATTTTTCCATTTCAAACATTCGATGTTGAAAAAAATCAATGTGTCATCGCATGCAGGTTTAGAAGTCGGTGGCGAGATGAATCTTGCTGCTGGAATCCAGGTTGCTCAACTGGCTCTTAAGCATCGTCAGAACAAAAAGCAGCAACAACGGATTATAGTTTTTGCTGGAAGGTACGTCATAATTTATGTCAGTCTGCTTTTTCAATTAGCATCTCATCACCTTTTCCTGTCCTAATGAGAAAACTATTTGTAACACGCATTCAGTCCGGTTAAGTATGATAAGAAGTCATTGGAAACAATTGGAAGAAAGCTCAAAAAGAACAATGTATCTCTAGATGTTGTTGATTTTGGCGAAGAAGATGATGGAAAGCCAGAGAAGCTGGAAGCACTGGTTTCTGCTGTAAACAGCAGTGACAGCAGTCACATTGTCCATGTTCCACCTGGTGGTGATGCCCTCTCAGACGTGCTTATAACGTAAGCTGTTATAGCGTAGAACTTTCACTTTTGTTTTTTTTTTTTTTTTTTTTTTCCCTACAATGTTCAATGAAAATCCTTGTCTGTATTGCAGCACACCCATATTCACGGGGGATGGAGAAGGAGGAAGCGGTTTTGCTGCAGCTGCAGCTGCTGCAGCGGCAGCAGGTGGTGCTTCTGGTTTTGATTTTGGTGTTGATCCTAACTTGGATCCTGAGCTCGCACTTGCACTTAGAGTTTCAATGGAAGAAGAGAGGGCCAGACAAGAAGCTGCTGCTAAAAGGGCAGCAGAGGAAGCTGAAAGACAAGATAAGGGAGAGGGACAGAGCTCGAATGCTGCGGACGCTACGATGACCGAAAATGTTAGCTCTGTATCTCCTGATGACGACAGCAAAAGAAATGATCCTATGGTTTGACCTTGACCTTTCTTGTCTTTCTTGTTAGTATGCATGCATGTTATTTTGTCATGAACGTTAATGCGGAATTATTAGGCCATATAATTGTACATGGAGAGTCTGTACAATTACTAGTACATTTATACATTAACAATCTAGGAGATAACTCCCTAATTATTAGATCCCTTTATAAAATATATCTGCAAATCTCTGTCCTGTTTTATAGAATTTGGCAAACCTCATTGACAAATTGCCTTAAAAAACTGTTAGGCTTTTCTATTCATATTGTATTTATTATGAAAGCTTTTGGGTTTTCGATCTTTTATGAAGTCTTCATATGTTTGATTCATTGATTATTTATTTTTGTTGCATTGTGCATCAGTAGCAACATAGGTTCATTGCTCTGTAAGAAACAATTATTGGAGTATATTGACAACTAATTATACTTCATTTTTTTTTTCTGTTTTTAAATGGTTGTAGGATGATGAAACTGCCTTACTTAGGCAGGCTCTCGCTATGTCAATGGATGAGCCAAGATCTAGTCAATCTGGTGGTGTCTCGGCAGGAGACGCAGATATGTCAGAGGCGACCATGGAAGATCAGGAGTTGGCTTTAGGTGGGTTGTTTTGTTCATTCGAAGCTATCATGTTTATTTGTGTCCCTCTTTTCCCCCTTCCTTTGTAATGACCCTTGTCCAGATTAAGGAATCGTTCGACCTGAGACACGGATTAAGCCCTTGTACACTAGCTAGACTTAACCCGTGCCTAAAGCCTAACCTTCAATACCTAGTAAACACAACCTATATATCTCGAGAAAACCGATGTAAATAACAGTAAACAACAACGGAAGACTTAAACCTCAAGGTTTTCCAAAACATCGTTTATAAAACACGATAAAACAAAAGATACACAGACCCATCCCTGTGATAATAATTATAGTACTATATCGAATCCTCAAACAGTATATAAACAACTGGAGTCTCACCACATACAATGAAAGGACATCTACACTCCTAAGCCCTGCCCTTTCCCTTGTCCCGAGCGCTTGCCGAGGTTTTTGAGATTGTTGAAAAGGGGAGTGAGCCTTCAACAGGCTCAGTAAATGGAATTTCTTTTAGACCATCCATTATCCAATATTACCTCATTCAAGTAATTAAATGAGCAATAACATCTATAGCAGGGTGTAATGGAAAGCATATAAACATTAGATAGAGCAACATGCATATCATTAGTTCATTAAGCTATTGTACTGGCAATCATTTGAAGAATTTTGGAAACAATGACCGATAGCTATATAACGCGAAACCTGTCCCATACAGTGGTCGTCGTGTGGTCCAGATAGTGTATTCCGATGTAATATAGTTTTTCGCCGTCCTAGTGAAGTCTCGATCATTTTGTGAACCCTTGGCCTAAGGCCCTAAGCCTTGTACGCGGAATTATAGTGGACCATGAAACCACAACCGAACAGTTTGGTCCGTGGGAATTAGTCACAGACCTATCTCGACGACTCACCGTACTATGTTAATGAAAACAGAGCCCCCAAACCCAATCCATAGACTATATAAAACTAAATATAACTAATAACATGACATAAGATATAAACTAAGTGACTTTCCACTTACCTCGGTTGCACTTCCTAGTTCTCTCGACTTTATCTAAATTTTGGACCTTTGAAATTGTTCCCAAAGTTCAGAGACCTAAACCAATTGTTTGGTATCGATGAGTAATCCATTTAGAGTGTTTAAGAGCCCCTAAAAAATTCATTAGACTCTCGGTTAAATCCCCGGAGAAATTCAGCAACAATGCTGAAAATTATTGGGCAGCTGCAAGGACAGCAGCCCTTAGACAGCAGCCCTTAGCCCCCTTAAAAAGCCTCGAAAGACCACCATGAAGTTTAGAACATCAAAATTAAGAGTATAATTCATGTACAAGTGGTCCAACATCAATTTAGAACACAAATCAAATAGATTTACATCAAATATTACTATTATTTTGAGACAAAAACATGACTTAAATACTGAACCATAGTGCTGTACTTGTCCCAACCCTTCCTTTCCATCATTTTTTATCCCATTCATAGCTTAAACACACATAAAAGTGTGACAGCTTTTAGGACAGCAAACCTTAGTTGATTACACAACTTTCATGGGTTCTAATGTCCCCAAAATCACGACCTAAGAGTTTGAACTCATCACCTATGGTTTCCCAACCAAAACCCTTAAGAACAATGAGAGAATGGGGAGGAGTTGGGACAGCTCACCTTATAAATTTGGTGAAGAAAGAACTCTTGAAGAAGATGATGATACTAGATCTTCAGTTACTCCTTGAAGCTCTCCCCACTCTATCGTTTGAGTGTTGTATGTGAGTTGATGAAGATGAAACATGAGGCTAATCTCATGTTTATTTGGTTCTTAAGTATCCTTAGATCAACTACAGTGGAGTCAAATAGACCCATTATATTATACTCTCCCCATACCGGATAAATGGGGGAGGGTATAGTAATGATGGGGCGTTTGCTTCTGCGCTAACGCCCCAAAATCCCAGCTATTGTGGGCTCGGCTTTTGTTTTGAATTTTTTTATTAATTAACTTTTTTTCTGTTTTACTATTTCTACTATTAATTCATGTTAATTGACTTTTAATAAGTATTTTAAATTTTAAAGTAGAAGGTGCGATGTGATCGTGGGTCCCATTTGAGTCTAAAGAGAGTCTAAACTATTGTGGAGAAAAAGTAGACATAAGAGAGAGAGAAAAGAGTGCGTATAATAAATTGATGATGTGGCATGCTATTAGCCCCTTTTCAGGTACAAGCATTGCAGATGCTCTTAAGGTGGTATAATAAAAAAATTCAAAACAAAAGTCGGGCCCAGCGCAACAGCAAAAAGCTGTTGTGGCCCGAATTTTGGGGCGTTTGTGCAGAAGCAAACGCTGCGCTAACGCCCCAACATTATTATACCCTCCCCCATTTATCCGGTATGGGGAGGGTATAATATAATGGGTCTAATAGACCCCATTAGACTCCAATGCAGTTGCTCTTAATATTACAACCAAACACTTTTAGTGCCACCACATGCTCTCATGCATGACCACCTCATCCTCTCACCTAGTCCGTTAAATCATCATCTAGATCCTCCACATGGATCGAAGCCAATCTAGTGTCTAAAAGCTAAAGTGACACAAGTGCTAGAATGGCACTCATCATCACATACTTACGCATCTCGAGGTTTATCTTAAAGTTTGTGATTTTCAATTAATTGAACTATATATAACTTGGTTTTAATTCGTTTTGTTACATCGAAATACATACAAATGCACGTGCATGCTAATCTAGACAAGTCAGGCATAACCACAAGTTTAACTCGGGTTAATTAGCATTTGGATTTGTGCTAATCATTTGGTTAAGGACATGAGTCATTACATCTTTAGTCATGCCATGTATGTTATTATTTACTATAGGCAAATTATCTATAACGAAGAGTTGATTTATAATGTACTTCATCTGGATCCATTTCATGAAAAGTGACAAAAGTTTTACGCTGGCTGTCAACCTATCGCAACCCTCCTCCATTTTCCAAGAATGGAAAATGAGCTTGGGGCCTTCCTCCCCCACTTTTCGGGTATGAAAAGTGAGTTTGGGACCTCCCTTACCCATTTTTCGGTATGAAAAAATGGGCGTCAGAGTCCTCCTCCTTTATCCGGACTTGGGACCGGCTATGTAGCGCACATAGTGTACAACATAGGTGGAGTTAATGTACTTCATCTGGATGATTGGATGATACCATGGCAAAGCATTGCATTTGTCTTTGTTTATAGGCAATAATATATGGTGCCCTTATTGGCAAAAATTATTATGGTTGGTATGTGTAATTCGAAATCAATTCTTGTGTGCAACTGCAGTTTCTTTGTTTTGATTTTAATTGTGTGAACACTTGCGTTGTTTTCAATTATAGAATTGGAGTCGACTCACTAATTTGGTCATTGGTTTGACATAAATTACTGTCCTAGTAAATGTTCTTTCAAGTTCAATTCATTAAAACCCTTTATATCGAAGCTGATTTATTATTGCATATTGGCTAATCTTCCCTTTCATTATCTCTATTTCTGCGGAAGTGTAGCTGTCTTTTTATATGGAGTAAATGATACTGAACCCCTCTAACTGGCCTAGTTTACTTGCCTGCCAATATCTCAACCTGAATATTCACTTCCATCTTTACGAAAGTTTTATTTCTTTTGCACTTCATGAATGGGTTTTCCATAGAACATTATACCAAAGGACGAGTTCAAGAGCAACTTCTGATAATTAATTATCTGTTACTGCTTGCAGCCCTTCAGATGTCTGTCCAGGACAATGCGAAAGATTCTGGAAACCAGGCGGAGATGAGCACAGTTCTTGGGGACCAGTCCTTTGTCTCATCCATTCTTGCTTCTGTATGTATTCCTTTTAAAAGTTGCAATATTGTATTCAGTTTTAACTTTTCTTTTTTATGCATGTCATGATAATATGAATTGCCTTTTCAGCTTCCTGGGGTTGATCCGAACGACCCTTCTGTTAAAGAGTTGCTTGCATCTTTGCAAGGCCAAGGAGAGGTAAGTTTCTTTGGTTCGGCATGCACGTTATTAGCTTGTTTATCCAAATTCATACAGTTCCCGATTGTACGTACTGATTCTCCTCTATGCATCATAACCCTCTGCAGCAGAAGAAGAGTGAGGATAAGCCACCAAGTGAAGAGAAATGATGGTTGTATCGGAGGCTGCCGTAAGCGTCTTGGATACTTGTTTGCCTGTCTTTGTCTTCAAATAGCTCATGTGTGTATTTGAAACACAGAATATTAAGTTGAGCAAAATTTCAAACGCTGATGCAGCATTTGGACCACTGTTTCGTAGATATAGTTTGCTTATTGAAACTTCATGTTCTTATAGTCTTTGTTTTGAACCTTCTGAGCAGCAGCTTAAATCATTACTTTTTTTTTTTTTTTTTTTTTTTTGAGGTAAGCATCTTAAACCAATTTAATCTCGAATGGTCCATACGTTTGCTACCCAGTTGAAGCTAACAGCTATGAAGCTTAAGCATAGAGATCGTGCTATTCAATAACATGCATTAATATTGTGGAGTAGTATCTCGTGTTAAAAGGGTTGGGTGTCTGACAAACTGTCGTGTGAATAAGTCGAATCAAAGTAAATAAGTGTTGTCGAATCAAAGTAAAGAGCGTCGAAAAAAGATCAATGCTCTTTCTTTTTTAATTTCTTTCTAAGGATGATAATTCAATCATAGTAATGAAAACAGTCATCTTTGATGACTCCAAATCATATCATATCATATATTATTTATATAGCAGGCCCACATTGAATTGAAAGAATTCTAGCTAGCTTTTGAGTGCGGCATCTATCATTCGTGCCTTTAATTTTCTTTTCTCTGTTCTCCCTTTTATAAAGGACTGGGCTATAGGACACCTTCGTTGATTTACTTTCCAGGGAAGAAACAGTGACGATTCTGTTGAGGACATATAAAATGAGACAAACAACACTAACCGTCACCACTAAATAGTCCCTATATGTGGACACTGAGCTTGGAAGAGCTGCTTCTATTTGCAAGGACTAATGCGTCGTATGGGTGTTTGTGTTTTGTTCTAATGGGCCACCCACCACCCACGTGACTGAGACACACACATACACATTCTCAACTCTTAACCACTATATGCTTGCCTTCTTCTTCACAAATGGTAGTGTTTGTATGTCTCTCTCTCTCTCTCTCCCATCAATCTCTCTCTTATATCTCTATTCACTATTTCACACCTGTATCCAGCATAATCTTGCCCTCTTGATTTAGAGTTATCCATTTAGACAATAATTGACCACTCACCAGTGTATCTAAAAAATGTAATCTACAAGGGATTGTACGTACTTAACAAGTTAGCATTGATCATAATTTATGATTCATAAGAGAAGTGTTACTTTAAAACACTGAAGTTACATTTTTTTTTTTTTTTTGTCTAACATTGAAGTTACATATTAGTAATTGAAGTCACGCATCTATTTGGAAATAATGCAAAACTTTACCCAAACAGTACGTACATAAACAACCAGACCCCAATAAAATTATGGTATTATGGCGGTAATTAAAATTACCAATGTAATTAATTGGTGACCTAAAGGTCATGGGATTGAATCTCGTGATCATCCAACTCTAAATATATCGGTTTCTATCGAGTCAAGGGTTGAGGCGTATGACTAATCGCTCTCTCGTAGAATTAATCACAATCACATAAGGTTTAATTAATTCCAATACTTACTCCTTAATTATATTGATCGGTTTAGAAATTAGTCAGCGACGAGGGCATATGTAAGAATTTATAATGTACTATTTTCTATCAAAAAAGAATTATAATGTATTAATGTATTTATAACGTTGATTACGCAACTTTGCTAGGTCTTTCCCCTACAGTAATCTCAGATAAAGATTTCCCAAAAGGCCAAATCCATGTAACTCGACCTAATTTTTTGAAGCTCGATCGTACTTATAATGTGGTCCAAAAAAGTGACCCAAATGTTAAAAAAGTGTAGTAGTGGGAAGTTGAAAGTTGTGAAGGGGTCCTGGGGTTCGCTTAATCGTCAAACCTTCCTCAATTTGCTCGTCTTTCTAAGCTTTGATTATTGTATCGCTGTACGTGACTCTCTCTCGATCTCTAGAATTTGCTTTCAAGCGAAGACGAGTCTCTTTCTCTCTCTTTCTCTCACTGATGGGGTGTGTGATCCGAGACGCCCCACATATGATAACTACACACACTCCTCTATCCCACCGTACACCCACTTCGTATCGTATGTATCAAATCAAAAGTATGTCACTTAAATCTTTTTCCTTGTAGTATTTGAAAAGCTTTGCCACTAAAGCAGCCCTCATGTACTTAGATAGATTTCACTGTGTTGCCACCATCCTCATTTGACATTTAAGAAAAAAAAAAAATCTTTTTGAGATTAGCGTGCTTTTTTTTTTTTTTTTTAAGGATCCAATAACCTGACCTCATCGATTTGGGAGTATTAATTATTGTGCTCCAAGCATGGTTAGCAACGAAGCAAGTAGATCAGGAGCGAATAAAAGTTTAAATGCCAACAGGTGTGAAAGTCACATTGGCTAACTGATGCATACTTGTAATAGGGTAATATAGGGTTATAGTGGTATAAGGTTAGTATGATAATTTTCAAATAATTCGTTAGGGTTTAGTCACTATATATATAAGTACAATTCTCTCTTTGTCTCTAATTATCTTCTCTATTCCTCTCTAACCCTAGCTAGCTAGTTCTCAATCTTCTCAATCTCTTCTCCCTTATTCTCTTCTCTAAATCAATTCTTACTCTTAATCTTCTTCTTCTTCTTCTTTCTCTCTCAATCTCTTATATCAGATTTCTTTAATTAAACTTACGATCAACTAATTAATAGTTATATCACTAACATAAGTCGTCAGTTTCGTGCGACTTCCACTTAGTTGTTAGCTTGAAGATTTTGTGTATTATCTTGAATATCTTGAATGGATGGCATAAAGACCAGAGGTGACTTTTGGTGTGACCTAATATATTAAAAAAAGAAACAGATAACGTCACGCTTTAGACACAAATCGGCACGTGTAAACGGGCCCAGGCTCTCAGACGGCTCCAATTGACCTCGAGATACATTTATTACGTTACCTAACGACTGACTGACTGACTGACTGATAGTAACTTACATAGATGGATACGTGGAGAATCGTTTTCCCCTGCAGTACATACAGTACTGGCATTTCCGTAATTAAAACCAACTCCAGTGGCATTTCCTCGACCGTACTTCTATATAGCCTCTACTCCTACTCCCCCCCCAACCCCCATACCCCTCAAAATCATCACATAACCAAAACTCTCACACAACACACACACGCAATCTCTTCTCTTCAATAATCATGGCCATGGCCTTCAAAATGGTAATCACTCATCAACTCACACAATTCAATTGCTCAATTTTTTTTTTTTTTTTTTTGATGATCTGATGATCTGATGATATCTGATTAATTGTGTGGATATATGGTGCATGTAGGCGACCACAGGAATGTGGGTTACGGACGAGTGCAAGAACTCGTTCATGGAGATGAAGTGGAAGAAGGTCCACCGGTACATCGTCTTCAAGATCGATGAGAAATCCAAGCTCCTCACCGTCGATAAGGTCGGCGGACCTGCCGAGAGCTACGAGGATCTCACCGCCTCCCTTCCACAGGACGATTGCCGCTACGCCGTCTTCGATTTCGACTTCGTCACCGTCGATAACTGCCGCAAGAGCAAGATCTTCTTCATCGCTTGGTCAGTAACCAACCGATCCATCCATCACTCCATCAAACAATTTTAACAAAGTTTGGTTTCATTGTTTTTTGTCTTTTATTTTTATAATTAATTACTCTTGTTCAAACCTTTTTCTCCACTATTTACCAGCGCACCAATTAATTATTGATTTTGGTTTTGATTTTGATTTAGGGCTCCGACGGCATCGAGGATCAGAGCAAAGATGTTGTACGCGACTTCTAAGGATGGGCTGAGGAGGGTGCTTGATGGGATATCGTACGAGGTACAGGCGACGGATCCGACGGAGATGGGCATCGAGATCATCAAAGACAGGGCTAAATAGGGAGATGATGGATGGAATTGCAGATCGAGGAGACGGATGATCATGCATGTATGTCGTCCCTCTGTGACTAATTATGATTAACTTAATTGGCAGCTGTAGCTGTTTAATTAGTGCCTATATTTTGTGCGCACTTTTGTATCACTAGTCATCCAGATCCTGTTTTGTTTCATCTTCTTATTTATATATATATATATATCTGTGTGTGTGTGTGTGTGTATGATCGATGGACTCAGGTGGGTTGGATTAGAGAGAGTTTGTTTGTCTTGTTCAACTAATATAGTCTCTTAATTTTCACTCTTTCATCTTAAAGAATGCTACTGTAGTACGTAATATTCTCTTAATCATCTCGTTAAACAAGTGTTTTCATAAACAATTATAGTTAAGTTTTTTAATGATGGAATTATTCAGTTGTGGGCACTGTTCACTGTTTCAGCTAGTGTTGGAACCTTTATTAATTCTATAATTAAGAGACCCCTTTTTTTTTCAAAGCCTATAAGAGCCCCTTGGAGCATCTCAATCGCAAACCAACATATCTTAGATGGCAAAATTGTATCTCGTGAAATTTTAGCAGGTTGAACTTGAGGGGCGGGTGAGAGATTCGTACAGGCACAAAGGGTCACCATCCCACCAATTCCATCCTGCTTTTTAGGATTTTACCCCTTTTTACTTTTTCATTCACAGTTTCTTTAAGTATGCTTTCTCAAAACAAGTTTACAAGGTAGAACATTATCTAACTACTATTATAACTTTTCTTCGACAAAAAAAAAAAAAAAAAAAAAAAAAAAAAAAAAAACTATTATGACTTTTTTTAAAAAAAAAAAAATTTGACGAAATACTGTGATAGGTTATTAAGAAATGCAGATTAATAAGATGGTTAGAGTAAACAATACAAAAGTACAATATATAAAAACAAAGACTGTTGACCTATAAGTCAGAAAAAAAAAAAAAAAAAAAAAAAAAAAAAGAGAGAGAGACTGTGGACCTACAAAACAGATTATGCAGATAAAGATCAAATAAAGTTAAAGGCCCATTATAGCAACTGAAGCCTGTAATCTGTTCTACAAAGCCCAATTCACACCCAAGCCCAAAACACACTTGAGCCTAATTTTTCATTTTTCAGGTTCGTCTCTTTACATATCTCAGTCAAAATTTTCATATACAATAAATTATCAAAAAAGTGTAAGAAGACATAAACTCAATCGTCAGATCAAAGGCATTAGATTTTAAGTTTCATCCTATACGCAAAGTTTATCTGTACTATCAAGATTGTAGAGAAATGGCCCAACCGTCACAATATAGTACCACGAAATGAGAGAGCACACACTTCTTTTTTTTCTTTATCAGATAAGGAGCACTGCACAGTTGCATAAAGAATCAAATCGACATCAAAGATTCAACGTGGCTGCTTCCCATGTCGAGAAGCACAACAGCCTTTTGAATGGACTACAACACACACACTGGAGTCTGGACCGCAACATTATTCGATTTTTAAGCGATGGAACATAAAGAGTGGTTGCTTTGATTGTTCTCCTTTTTCTTTTTTTTTCATTAAATACTCGACTTTGTAAAATTAAATGTAACGCCGGATTACATAAACACAAATCTTTTTTATTACTTTTGGAAAATTAATTGTCAATATATTTATTTTTAGAGGTTTTCGACTTTAGTTTACAATAAAATGGATTGTTGAAGCATGTTAATTGATGACAAAAAGTACTGTGTAAGAAAAAATGGTTATAGATGCTATTGCGTGCCAAGCAAATAAAACTTCAATAAAGAGATGATAATGAGAATGTAGATTAGTATGTCGGCACCATAAGATCAAAAGTTTCTTTCATGGCTTTACCAAACTGGTGCAATAATAGCAGATAAAGATATCATTAACAGGGTAACCGACGTATGTTGGGTCCCAACCAAATATATCAGTAGCCAGGGCAACATCTGAACATTTTTTTTTAAAAAAAAAAATGAAACAAAGCACCCAATTAAACGAATGAGAAATTCTTATTTATCCATATTTTATAGGAATCATAACTCTTTTTTGTAAAATGGTTGCGTAAAACCCATAATCAACTTTCAATTTTAACCCGGACGGATGTGGCTTAATGGTAACGAGGAAGACAAGGTTGTTTGGGTTAGACACATGACCTCGATTTTGATTTTTCACTACAATCAAACGTGGCTACTAATAATCTCTTTCCGCAATTTCAAGGTTCGTAGGACTAATCAGAATATACTAGACGAAGCCCGAGGGTACTTAGTAGGTACATATTAATGCATCGAGCCCAGCCCATAAAAATTCACTTAGTTTGGGCCTACCCAAACAATATATTACCGCGTCATATTAACGTCAATAACTAACCCAACCCCATACAACGAATTAATCTGTTTTGACTTCTTCTAGAAGGCAAAACACACAGACAATGAACAAAAATAGAAGATAAAAACTCAATTTTGACATCACCATGTGGTGGGCCCCCACGATTAAGCTGTGGTGTACACACAATAGATAAAAAATGCCCCATTTCGTCTCCACCCACCGCTCTCTCTCTCTCTCTCTCTCTCTTCGTCGTTTCGTCTCCGTCGCATCTCTCTATGGCCGACCCATCCACGGCGTCCATAGCACCAGAACCAACCGACCATCTACAGTACTGGTGCTACCAGTGCGACAAGCGAGTCTCTATCGAGCCCCAGACCAATGATACAGACATCATCTGCTACGAATGCAAGAACGGATTCGTTGAATCCATGCCCTTCGCAGCAGCTCCAGCTCCCCCTCCACCGTCCGATTACCGCCTCCCATCCGCAGAGATCGGATCCAGAGACAGATCTTTCAGCCACCAGTTCCTCCAAGTCCTCCGATTGCTGTCCCAGGCAGCTCGTGATGAGGAGGACGCTCCCCCTCCGCCCCCTCCCAATGGTTCGGAATCTGAAGATTTCCTGCGGATCGAGCTCGATGGATGGCACAACGATGTCGACGACGATGAGGAGGATGACGATGGAGACGAGGACGATGGCAGCGATGGAGATGAGATTGAATTTGGCACCGTTGAAGCCGATCAAGGTGGAACTGGAATTGGAATTGGAATTGGAGAGGAGGAAGATGATCAGGAATTGCGAGTTCGCCGCAATTTCATCCGGTTGCGGTCGCTGCGGCGTCGGAACCGGTTCTTGGATTGGTCGGAGATCTTGGAGCTTCACGTGGGGAATTCGGAGGACTATGTTGATGCGGCGGGGTATGAGGCAGTGTTGCAGAATTTGGCAGAGAGCGAGGGGGGAGGAAGGAGAGGGGCGCCGCCCGCGGCGAAATCGGCCGTGGCGGGGTTGAAGAAGAAGGTGGTGGTGGTGTTGGAGGGAGAGGAAGAGGTGGTGATGTGCGCCATATGCAAAGAGGGTGTGGGTGTTGGGAGTGTGGTAACGGAGATGCCTTGTGGGCATGGGTATCATGAGGAGTGTATTGAGCAGTGGTTAGGGTCTAGGAACTCATGTCCTGTTTGCAGGTTTGAGTTGCCAACTGATGATCCTGATTATGAAGAGCAGAGGAAGAAGAAGAGATCATCATCGGCTAGCAGCAGTGGTGATGGATCTTCTACTTCGAATAATAATAATAATAATAACAACAACAGTTTCTCTACTTTCTCTGGTTGATTCAGACTATATACTATTGTGTTATTAACTGTTTCCTGCTGAATTAGAAGTTTGTGTTTCTTCAGGTAATTTAATGGTAGTTTATGTGCTGAGAGTGGAGGTTTGTTGTTGTTAATGTTGTTGTTGTTGTTCTAGCCGTTTATGTGCTTCATTTGCTGAAAGCCTGAAATGTGGATGATGGTGACTAAAGGATTATGGCCTTCATTTTTCTCTTCGATTGTAAATAATGGAAATCTTTTTCAATCTCTCTCCCTTATGATTCAGTATCCCTGAACATCATGATTTGGTCTCTTTGAATTGTTGTTGTGCGTTTGTGGTCCTAGAGAAGCTATGGTTGGGTGGGAGCTAACTACCCTTCTCTGTGGTGATGTTTTGTCAGGCATCCAGTACTGCAGTAAGCATTGTTTTGTCTAGCAACTGGCAACTGCAATAAAATACTTGGCTTCTTCCACATATCTAGAGTCTTTGGTTCAGGCCTCTGCATTTTCTGGTGTTCAGCAGTTTTTAGATTCATTGCAGAATCTGTCATTTAACACAAAAAAAAAAAAAAAAGGCTCTTTCAAGTTTTGTTCATATAGTTTGTACAAACTGCGCTGAAGGTTCTACTGAATCGTCTCGGTAGCCAAATTAAAATTTACATTCATCTATAATCATGAAATGATTGAAGGACAAGTGAATTTAGAATTTTGTTCTACAGCGCATTGTGAACATTTCTAAGTAACAGATAGAGGCCCAGTGCTTACTGGCCAGCCAAGGTCTATTAGTTTTTTTTTTTGTTCAAATGTCAGCTTCAGATTTCTTGTGATTTAGGATACATTTTCTTAGTGTCTCTAACATTGACATACAAGAAACCTAAAGTGAAAGTAACAAGGAGTCCTCATTGTGGACAGTGTCTATATGCCCATCAATGGATGATATCTCAGTGTGTTTTATCTATAGAACAGAATGAATCAATGTGGCTTTCAGATTTAGTAGACAGTATATGGGAAGGAAATGATACCTGAATAGAAACTAGTCAATGATGGTCGGAGTAGTATCAGACTGATGCATAGCCACGATCCACGTACATGATGTACAACCATATTGCGAAACCAATTAGAAAGGGCTGCAAAACAAGGGCACATTTTGGAACTTCAAGATGATAACGTCCAGCAATTTGTATTATGATGATTAAAGAAATCTCAGTCAGCAAAGGCAAATAAAAGACAGTTAAAAGAAACATTATATTATAACTACAGCATCTTCATACTGCATGCTGGATAGAGTTCCCTATCATATGTCAATATCTGCCACTAGGAATTGCATAACAGGGTGTGACATATCGACACTGATAGCTAGAAGGGGCTCTTTTTGGACGTGACATTATATCATAACTGATCTCTAAGACCATGAATTATGCTCCATCGACGGTAAAGAGAAAGCAATTCTGAATGTGAATGGGACGTCCATGTGCAGAAATGAGATATAGCTAATATTATAATTGACATACAGAAACTTTAACTGGAGATGATGAAAATAGTAATATGTCACAAGCAATTATCAATGTCTCATTCGCAATTGAAAAATAGGGAAGAAGAAATGGAACAGACTATGGGATCCAGTTTACATGGCTGATAACATATGCAATATGAACAGATTATACGATCAGTTGGGTCGATGAGCATAGCTACTTACAATCAGAAAACACAACATGAGATTGTTTCATGAACCACAAGAGCTGTGCAGTAAAACATAGAGTTTCTTCCGCATGTACAATCACTATTGCAAGTTCCTATTAAAAACAATGATAATAACGGTAACAAGAACAAAAATCTGCGTGACAGTGAGTAACTTCAACTTCTGACCAAGCGAAGTGTGAAATGCATTGTGTACATCCTATTTAATGTCTTTGAAACTAGGGACACAAGAACCACAGTAGAGCTACCTTAAAAGAAAGTGAAAAGACGCGTCAATAAAATTGAAAAAAAACCTAAACCAACTATTTGCATATGATAGAATAGTGGCAAATGAAAATGATGATTTGGTCGATCCCACAGAGATTGGTATTCTTTCTAAGGTTTAAAAAGAACAAAAAGGAAATCGGGTTTTGAGAGAGACCGAATTAATTAACTACTCTAAAAATAAACAAAGTGAATAAAACAATGGAAATAAATTGAAAACAATTAATAAAAATACCAAGGTCAATACATACAAGTTCGGTTCGGTAAAAGATTGGATTTGGTCTTCGATTTATGTAAAATGTGCAAATCAAAATATCCTAGTGTAGCTATAGACCCGTAACGTACGCGGTTCCTCGCTCTTCCCTGTCTCGATAGCCAAGGTACGACGATGACTACTTCCCTAATCAAACACATAACCACAATTCAAGTGAATTGGGTTTAATGCGTTGACCATGCAATGGGCTTTGTGAAGGCACTACACCTAGACAACCGGATCACTCGTGTGTCCGATTTAGCCTAGATTTCTAAGGTATTCAACCAGGTCCCAAAAGGGTCGAATCAATCGGTATGGTCGATTGCCACTAGTGTGGTCTTATTGCACAAACACGGGCGCTTACGACTCACTGACAAATAAATCAAGATTTAAACTAGTGTTTAACCTTGATTGTTAAAACAATACCCAAGAAAATAAAATATTAATGAAAAGACCTAAAATTAAAATAAATAAATCTCACAAATCCATTGATATGCGTGAGTTGAACCTCCTCGCATGAGCTTGCGCTAGGCTAGAGGTTTTAGCCTCGCATCAAGAACACAAAAGAAAAGAATAAAAAATAAAAAGAATGGGGGAGAGGAGCAGAGGCGTTCGGGCAGAGAGCCGAGGAGAAAAATCAAAAACAGAGAGAGCGAAATTAAAAACCCAGAAAATCCCTAAGTGAATTGGTTTCCATTCTCTGCCACGTGTCATCACATGATTGGGTGAGTGAGGTGGACCTGGCGACGTGGCGTGTTGTGATTGGAGCGCCACTGCTGTGTGTGGCTGAGCTGTAGCCACGTGTCGCTATCTGATTGGTACGGTGACTGTTGTGACGTGTCTGGACCAATGGGAGCATACCACGTGGCATGACGTGGCGAAGGAGAAGTCGGGCGAATCGTGCGAAAATCTGGGAGTCTGTGAGAGCACGCATCCCGAGGCATATCAACAGTAGCTGTGCGAGAAGAAATGGATGGTGTGTGACGTGTCTGCGCAGCGATGAAGTGGATTCCCTGGCTGACGCGGCGCTCTCTGATTGGTTCACGCTGGCTGTTGGCACCTCCGCTTGCTGACGTGTCATCTTCTGATTGGCTGGAACACACCGTCTGCTATTCGACTCACCGCGCAACGCGTATTTCGAGGCAAATTGTCCGGCATCCGACATGCAAGTAAATACTCCATTTTGAGTATTTTTCCGTCACGAATTCAACCGCGCACTCCGTTAACCCTGAAAATAATAAATAAACATAATTAGGCTAGTATTTTGGAGACTCGACAATAAAAATATATAAATAAACTATATATAATATTACATAATTAACGACTCAACAAATACCCCCAAACTTAGGACTTTGCACGTCCCGAGCAAAGGTGTAAATGACAAACACGCAAATAAACTAGACTCATAATATAGATATGTATAGACTCAACTAATCCTATACCCGATTCAGAATTCATGGAGTTCCTTTGGTTTACATAGTTGCCAAGTTAACAAGCCACTCATGAAATTTCAGAATTAAGATATGTCAATAACCGCAACCCAAACATAATTAAGATCACACTTTAAAGACAAAGATATGGTCAAGACAAATGCCATCAACTACTCGCGGGTTTTCTTGGTCTATACATTCAAGCACGCAAGTTTACAATTGCACTTAATATAGCTATAAGCACTCGAGCTAAATCTTTTTATTTGAGGAGTTTCCATACACTTCCGCCTTTATCCACTTTATATGTATACTCTCTATTTTTTTCTTCTCCATTTTTTTTTTTATTTTTATTTTTTATGATACGGTCCCGCTCCATTTCCTATGGACCACTTTCCTCACTTTTTCCCACCACAAGTTTCCCTGCTCCATTTCTGTGGAAACTTGTGGGACTCTCTATAATTTGAAAACTCCCTGTTAGCCCTTCTCACTTTCACTATAATTAAGCAAATTCCCCAATGTGGGTTAAAGTCTCATCACTTGCACAATTTCAACCGTCTACCCATTTTGGTATCTAGCACAAGGCTTAACCATCATATTAAGTCTCTAATCATGAAATCATAAAAATGTTAAGCTGCGGACTCGAGTGAGTATTTCTCCAAATTTTTCATAAGTTTCAAGTAAAAAAAAAAACAACCATAATGTACTCATCCACAACCAAAGGCATGAAACAAAGTTTCGGGCGACTCTAAACAATATAATAATAAAAACTATACTAAATACATGCATGAAAGTGTATCAACTCCTAATGAGAAATATGAGATATGGAGGGAAAAGAAATGGACGAAATGAATGAATAAGATATATCAAACACCACCAATATCATCCGTCAACCACATGTAACCGCATATAATTGGAAAAAATTTTAAACGATCTCACCTGCGGTCTTTCGCAAATAAGTCCATCCAACTCAATCCACAAATCCTAAAGTACCCCCAAACTTATTCCGAACCTTGTCCTCAAGGTTCAAAACAAGTCAAGGAATCCATGCAACAAAAAGACAAAAAATAGTGGTGAAAAAGAATATGGATAAAATAAGAAGATGATACAAGTGCATGCATAACAAAAGTCTCCAAAAACTAGTGAGTGCTCAAATCTCGCATGTCTAGGTGACTAAAGAAACTAGGAAATAAAATTATCATAAAAAGAGCACGAACTAATAAGCATAGGAGTTAATTCAAATGATTCCTATCAAATCTTGCGAGCCCGAGTCTTTCAACTACGGGTGAAGTCAACAAGATGATGGAAAGAGGTCTAGGGTTTTGGGTCTACTGAAAGACCCGCCACTAATGTAGCGACTTAAGTTGGATATGACCCAACCAAGTCTCAAAACACCTAAAACTCTAATAATGTGTTAATTCCTAAAAAAAATATGCTCAAATTACTCCAAAAACAATGTAATCCATAGTCAAACCTATCAAAACTCGGGGTGGTCTAGTGCCATCAACGCTCATCAAACATTCATTATACCCGCAAAAATTCAAGAGACCAAGTTAGGGCTTTATTAAACATAAAAAACTAAAACTAAGTTAAAATTGAAATAAATGCAATAAAAATAAAAACAAAGTGGTTCGCCTCCCAACGAGCGCCTTCTTTCTTTTAAGTCTTTGGCTAGACTTGCTTTGATTTATCACGTGATGCCCTCTCCTTTCGAGATATCAACAACAAATGGCGCATCAACATATTTGGGCAATGCATCATGCACGCCCTCCTTCGAATTGGGAGCTCATTCGGGACCTCTAACACAAAAGAATCGTCGAGTCATGGTCATCCAACACAAAGGTGTAAGTGTAGAAAATCCGCGAACGCTCCTTTACGTCCACCCCCTTGCAAGGTCTAACAAATATGCATGGGAGGGTGGGTGGTTTCACCAACACCGAGAGGTTGGTCTTCCTTGTTCTCTTTCGGGGCTCATCCGACCTCTTTGAAATGACTTCAATTTCTTTCTCAAACTTCATCATCGTCATATTGTGCAATAGTAATGTCCGGCTCATGTGAAGAAACGTCTAGTGTTTCCTCCTGGTTCGCTCAAATGCTCGTCCACAATTGAGAACTTATCAAACTCAACACTTTTAGATGTATCAAGCATTCACATTCTCATCGAGTCAAAAGCGGTTGCAAAGACAACTCTTCCTCATCCATTAAATGCTCAAGTATAGCGGTAACTTGAGTTTCGAATTTTGCAACTTTGATTTCATATACCGCATATCCTCCTGCAAGGGTTCTTTGAGTGGTGCTTTGAGAAAGCCAATCGGAGATCATATTTCTCTCAATGTCTGCAATGGTTCTCCGTTCATGTTGATGACTTTGTTGAAAAGTTGGTTCTCTGAAGATCAAGTCATTCATCATGTCTCGTATAGGCCTCTTTTCATGTTGAGGAATCTGTGGACTTCGCTTAGACATATAGAAGTTGGGTTGTGGTGATGCATAAGTGGAACCATGATGATTCTTATACTTCGAATAAGGACAAGCATACGTGGGATGAAAGCACTCCCCACAATTTCCACAAACCCTGACCTGTTGCACAAAAGATTGCGAGTTAGAAAATTGATGTTCATTATTTGACATACCTACCCCATTCACAGCATGATAGTGTGAGTCTTCGAATCGACCATAATTGTGGGGGTAGGAGGCCATCGCGGGGTCGCCTGCATACATGGTAAGAACAAGGACTAGATACAAAAAAAAAAAAAAAAAAAAAAAAAAAATGAAATAAAATAAAATGAATAAATAAATAAAAAATAGAAAAAATAACCAAAGAAATAAAAAGACCAATCCCAAGAACGGCGCCAAAAATTGACGCGCGAACGCGTCAATAAAATTAAAAAAAACCTAAACCAACTATTTTGCGAGAATAGTGGCAAAGGGTCGATCCCACAGAGATTGGTATTCTTTCTAAGGTTTAAAAAGAACAAAAAGGGAAATCGGGTTTTGAGAGAGACTGAATTAATTAACTACTCTAAAAATAAACAAAGTGAATAAAACAATGGAAATAAATTGAAAACAATTAATAAAAATACCAAGGTCAATACATACAAGTTCGGTTCGGTAAAAGATTGGATTTGGTCTTCGATTTATGTAAAATGTGCAAATCAAAATATCCTAGTGTAGCTATAGACCGTAACGTACGCGGTTCCTCGCTCTTCCCGTCTCGATAGCCAAGGTACGACGATGACTACTTCCCTAATCAAACACATAACCACAATTCAAGTGAATGGGTTTAATGCGTTGACCGCAATGGGCTTTGTGAAGGCACTACACCTAGACAACCGGATCACTCGTGTGTCCGATTTAGCCTAGATTTCTAAGGTATTCAACCTAGGTCCCAAAAGGGTCGAATCAATCGGTATGGTCGATTGCCACTAGTGTGGTCTTATTGCACAAACACGGGCGCTACGACTCATCGACAAATAAATCAAGATTTAAACTAGTGTTTAACCTTGATTGTTAAAACAATACCCAAGAAAATAAAATATTAATGAAAAGACTAAAATTAAAATAAATAAATCTCACAAATCCATTGATATCGCAGTTGAACCTCCTCAGCTTCATGATCTTGCTTACAAGCTAGAGGTTTTAGCCTCGCATCAAGAACACAAAAGAAAAGAATAAAAAATAAAAAGAATGGGGGAGAGGAGCGAGAGGCGTTCGGGCAGAGAGAGCGAGGAGAGAAAAATCAAAAACAGAGAGAGCGAAATTAAAAACCCAGAAAATCCCTAAGTGAATTGGTTTCCATTCTCTGCCACGTGTCATCACATGATTGGGTGAGTGAGGTGGACCTGGCGACGTGGCGTGTTGTGATTGGAGCGCCACTGCTGTGTGTGGCTGAGCTGTAGCCACGTGTCGCTATCTGATTGGTACGGTGACTGTTGTGACGTGTCTGGACCAATGGGAGCATACCACGTGGCATGACGTGGCGAAGGAGAAGTCGGGCGAATCGTGCGAAAATCTGGGAGTCTGTGAGAGCACGCATCCCGAGGCATATCAACAGTAGCTGTGCGAGAAGAAATGGATGGTGTGTGACGTGTCTGCGCAGCGATGAAGTGGATTCCCTGGCTGACGCGGCGCTCTCTGATTGGTTCACGCTGGCTGTTGGCACCTCCGCTTGCTGACGTGTCATCTTCTGATTGGCTGGAACACACCGTCTGCTATTCGACTCACCGCGCAACGCGTATTTCGAGCAAATTGTCCGGCATCCGATTATCGCGTAAATACTCCATTTTGAGTATTTTTCCGTCACGAATTCAACCGCGCACTCCGTTAACCCTGAAAATAATAAATAAACATAATTAGGCTAGTATTTTGGAGACTCGACAATAAAAATATATAAATAAACTATATATAATATTACATAATTAACGACTCAACAAATACCCCCAAACTTAGGACTTTGCACGTCCCGAGCAAGCAAAGGTGTAAATGACAAACACGCAAATAAACTAGACTCATAATATAGATATGTATAGACTCAACTAATCCTATACCCGATTCAGAATTCATGGAGTTCCTTTGGTTTACATAGTTGCCAAGTTAACAAGCCACTCATGAAATTTCAGAATTAAGATATGTCAATAACCGCAACCCAAACATAATTAAGATCACACTTTAAAGACAAAGATATGGTCAGACAAATGCCATCAACTACTCGCGGGTTTTCTTGGTCTATACATTCAAGCACGCAAGTTTACAATTGCACTTAATATAGCTATAAGCACTCGAGCTAAATCTTTTTATTTGAGGAGTTTCCATACACTTCCGCCTTTATCCACTTTATATGTATACTCTCTATTTTTTTCTTCTCCATTTTTTTTTTATTTTTATTTTTTATGATACGGTCCCTGCTCCATTTCCTATGGACCACTTTCCTCACTTTTTCCCACCACAAGTTTCCCTGCTCCATTTCCTGTGGAAACTTGTGGGACTCTCTATAATTTGAAAACTCCTGTTAGCCCTTCTCACTTTCACTATAATTAAGCAAATTCCCCAATGTGGGTTAAAGTCTCATCACTTGCACAATTTCAACCGTCTACCCATTTTGGTATCTAGCACAAGGCTTAACCATCATATTAAGTCTCTAATCATGAAATCATAAAAATGTTAAGCTGCGGACTCGAGTGAGTATTTCTCCAAATTTTTCATAAGTTTCAAGTAAAAAAAAAAAGCAACCATAATGTACTCATCCACAACAAAGGCATGAAACAAAGTTTTGGGCGACTCTAAACAATATAATAATAAAAACTATACTAAATACATGCATGAAAGTGTATCAACTCCTAATGAGAAATATGAGATATGGAGGGAAAAGAAATGGACGAAATGAATGAATAAGATATATCAAACACCACCAATATCATCCGTCAACCACATGTAACCGCATATAATTGGAAAAAATTTTAAACGATCTCACTGCGGTCTTTCGCAAATAAGTCCATCCAACTCAATCCACAAATCCTAAAGTACCCCCAAACTTATTCGAACCTTGTCCTCAAGGTTCAAAACAATCAAGGAATCCATGCAACAAAAAGACAAAAAATAGTGGTGAAAAAGAATATGGATAAAATAAGAAGATGATACAAGTGCATGCATAACAAAAGTCTCCAAAAACTAGTGAGTGCTCAAATCTCGCATGTCTAGGTGACTAAAGAAACTAGGAAATAAAATTATCATAAAAGAGCACGAACTAATAAGCATAGGAGTTAATTCAAATGATTCCTATCAAATCTTGCGAGCCCGAGTCTTTCAACTACGGGTGAAGTCAACAAGATGATGGAAAGAGGTCTAGGGTTTTGGGTCTACTGAAAGACCCGCCACTAATGTAGCGACTTAAGTTGGATATGACCCAACCAAGTCTCAAAACACCTAAAACTCTAATAATGTGTTAATTCCTAAAAAAAATATGCTCAAATTACTCCAAAAACAATGTAATCCATAGTCAAACCTATCAAAACTCGGGGGTGGTCTAGTGCCATCAACGCTCATCAAACATTCATTATACCTGCAAAAATTCAAGAGACCAAGTTAGGGCTTTATTAAACATAAAAAACTAAAACTAAGTTAAAATTGAAATAAATGCAATAAAAATAAAAACAAAGCTGGGCTGCCTCCCAACGAGCGCCTTTCTTTTAAGTCTTTGGCTAGACTTGCTTTGATTTATCACGTGATGCCCTCTCCTTTCGAGATATCAACAACAAATGGCGCATCAACATATTTGGGCAATGCATCATGCACGCCTCCTTCTTGAATTGGGAGCTCATTCGGGACCTCTAACACAAAAGAATCTGTCGAGTCATGGTCATCCAACACAAAGGTGTCGGCAGTGTAGAAAATCCGCGAACGCTCCTTTACGTCCACCCCCTTGCAAGGTCTAACAAATATGCATGGGAGGGTGGGTGGTTTCACCAACACCAGAGGTTGGTCTTCCTTGTTCTCTTTCTGGGGCTCATCCGACCTCTTTGAAATGACTTCAATTTCTTTCTCAGCTTCATCATCGTCATATTGTGCAATAGTAATGTCTGGCTCATGTGAAGAAACGTCTAGTGTTTCCTCTGGTTCGCTCAAATGCTCGTCCACAATTGAGAACTTATCAAACTCAACACTTTTAGATGTATCGGCATTCACATTCTCATCGAGTCAAAAGCGGTTGCAAAGACAACTCTTCCTCATCCATTAAATGCTCAAGTATAGCGGTAACTTGAGTTTCGAATTTTGCAACTTTGATTTCATATCTTGCATATCCTCCGCAAGGGTTTGAGTGGTGCTTTGAGAAAGCCAATCGGAGATCATATTTCTCTCAATGTCCTGCAATGGTTCTCCGTTCATGTTGATGACTTTGTTGAAAAGTTGGTTCTCGAAGATCAAGTCATTCATCATGTCTCGTATAGGCCTCTTTTCATGTTGAGGAATCTGTGGACTTCGCTTAGACATATAGAAGTTGGGTTGTGGTGATGCATAAGTGGAACCATGATGATTCTTATACTTCGAATAAGGACAAGCATACGTGGGATGAAAGCACTCCCCACAATTTCCACAAACCACGACTGTTGCACAAAAGATTGCGAGTTAGAAAATTGATGTTCATTATTTGACATACCTACCCCATTCACGGCATGATAGTGTGAGTCTCGAATCGACCATAATTGTGGGGGTAGGAGGCCATCGCATGGGTCGCTTTGCATACATGGTAAGAACAAGGGACTAGATACAAAAAAAAAAAAAAAAAAAAAAAAAAAAAAAATGAAATAAAATAAAATGAATAAATAAATAAAAAATAGAAAAAATAACCAAAGAAATAAAAAGACCAATCCCGTAACGCAGCAACGGCGCCAAAAATTGACGCGCGAGAACGCGTCAATAAAATTAAAAAAACCTAAACCAACTATTTGCGAGAATAGTGGCAAAGGGTCGATCCCACGAGAGATTGGTATTCTTTCTAAGGTTTAAAAAGAACAAAAAGGGAAATCGGGTTTTGAGAGAGACCGAATTAATTAACTACTCTAAAAATAAACAAAGTGAATAAAACAATGGAAATAAATTGAAAACAATTAATAAAAATACCAAGGTCAATACATACAAGTTCGGTTCGGTAAAAGATTGGATTTGGTCTTCGATTTATGTAAAATGTGCAAATCAAAATATCCTAGTGTAGCTATAGACCGTAACGTACGCGGTTCCTCGCTCTTCCCTGTCTCGATAGCAAGTACGACGATGACTACTTCCCTAATCAAACACATAACCACAATTCAAGTGAATTGGGTTTAATGCGTTGACCGCAATGGGCTTTGTGAAGGCACTACACCTGACAACCGGATCACTCGTGTGTCCGATTTAGCCTAGATTTCTTAGGTATTCAACCAGGTCCCAAAAGGGTCGAATCAATCGGTATGGTCGATTGCCACTAGTGTGGTCTTATTGCACAAACACGGGCGCTTACGACTCATCGACAAATAAATCAAGATTTAAACTAGTGTTTAACCTTGATTGTTAAAACAATACCCAAGAAAATAAAATATTAATGAAAAGACTAAAATTAAAATAAATAAATCTCACAAATCCATTGATATGCGTGATTGAACCTCCTCATGATCTTTGCGCTAATTTAGAGGTTTTAGCCTCGCATCAAGAACACAAAAGAAAAGAATAAAAAATAAAAAGAATGGGGAGAGAGGCAGAGGCGTTCGGGCAGAGAGCCGAGGAGAAAAATCAAAAACAGAGAGAGCGAAATTAAAAACCCAGAAAATCCCTAAGTGAATTGGTTTCCATTCTCTGCCACGTGTCATCACATGATTGGGTGAGTGAGGTGGACCTGGCGACGTGGCGTGTTGTGATTGGAGCGCCACTGCTGTATGTGGCTGAGCTGTAGCCACGTGTCGCTATCTGATTGGTGCGGTGACTGTTGTGACGTGTCTGGACCAATGGGAGCATACCACGTGGCATGACGTGGCGAAGGAGAAGTCGGGCGAATCGTGCGAAAATCTGGGAGTCTGTGAGAGCACGCATCCCGAGGCATATCAACAGTAGCTGTGCGAGAAGAAATGGATGGTGTGTGACGTGTCTGCGCAGCGATGAAGTGGATTCCCTGGCTGACGCGGCGCTCTCTGATTGGTTCACGCTGGCTGTTGGCACCTCCGCTTGCTGACGTGTCATCTTCTGATTGGCTGGAACACACCGTCTGCTATTCGACTCACCGCGCAACGCGTATTTCGAGGCAAATTGTCCGGCATCCGATTACTGCAAGTAAATACTCCATTTTGAGTATTTTTCCGTCACGAATTCAACGCGCACTCGTTAACCACGAAAATAATAAATAAACATAATTAGGCTAGTATTTTGGAGACTCGACAATAAAAATATATAAATAAACTATATATAATATTACATAATTAACGACTCAACACCACATTACCTACCACTAATTGTAGCTCTCGTCATGTCTCGCGAGAGAACTAGAGTACTTTCGGCCATGCGTAGCGCGACACTCGTGAACTCTTAGGCGCTTTGTGGCGAGACTTCGAGTTCCCAAAAGCAGTAGCTCTGTCTCGGCCATGCGAGGCCGAGGCTGTTGCACGATCTCGGCTGTGTGGCCGAGAACCGCGAATTCTCATTTCTTTAACTATTCAACCGAACCCTAACTTGGAGACGAAATCGGCTCACACCACGACCCTACGAACCTCAAAAAGCCGTAAACCAAAGGAGAAACACAAGGCGAGACACGGAAAACACGATTTTGGAGATTCCTCTCATGGTCGATTCAAACTAAATGGGTTCTGCACAACGATTCGGTGAAAGAAATGTACTCAACAGAAACCATGTAGAATATATGCAATATGTGTGGTGCCATGCAATGGCCAATAAATTGGTAACGGTTTAATTTACTTTAAAGAATAATTGCTGACCTTATTTACATTCTCCATGATGGCTAATTTCACCAGTCCGACATATGGAAAAACCCTGAAACGAAACACCAAATACAAGGGAGAATGTCTTTTTAATAGTAAACAAACAGCAGTTTAAGTACCTCCCCAAAAAAGAGAAATTTAAGGAGGGAAAAAAGGACAAATATCAGTCTATTAAAAGTAAGGATAATTGAAGTTTGACTAGACATAGATATTTGCTAGTTTCGTTAGCTATATAATCTAGAGCTCCCAAAGGTTATTCTTGAAACCAGAAAACACCAACGCTTAAATCCAAAGACATTGGTAACAGGCAAGCAATAGTAACACTACTATCCTAATTGTTGCCACTTGCCAGTGCCTTCAAACTAATTCTTTCTTTACAAAAGTTATCACAAATCGTTGCATAAAATGGATTCCACAGTTTTACCACGTAGCCTTCCCAATTATGTGATGCGGTTGAAGCCAATGCTGATTGTTCCATGCATACAAAAGCCTGTCATCCCATCCGTTGTGATCTCCTGATAGGGCAAACCCCATTAAATATGTGGTATTAACAAACAGACGGAAACCTTGCTAAAAAAGTTTAAACGCAAACCAAAGTTATACCATTCTTAGATAGTTTCTCTCTAAAATTAGAATCATTTAGATTGCGTGCAACTTGTCTGTAGTGTCATCACCATTTAAAAGCTAGGTGACCCAACTAGTTTTGCTAAGCCAAGTCAACTTTGTCCAAATGTATCAACGTGAAGTTGCAAATCTTGGAAGTTGGATCATCCCGGGGAAAATAACTAAGTGAAGTAGTCCGTTGAGTTGTAGATGTTAGAGGCTTAACTTTCCAGCTTTTTCTGAAGGTCTATCCTCATGAGCTTATGGAAGATGTGCAGATAAGCCAAAGAATTCTAGACATCAGTTAAGCCCCTACAAGAAATTTGCCAACTTTCTTTTCCCTGTTGATGTAGCATGATACGCATTCATATAAAGGTTTTACACAAGCTCGCTATCTACTGGTTTGCTCCATTAAATTAAGGCCATATTTTCGTCCAGATCAACTACAGCCCTTCTTCCATTCTTAGGTTGGTGTCATGGCATTAGCTAAGACCGTGTCCTGAACTCTCAAGCATCATTTTTTGTTTGCATAGGTCATGGACAATTCAACGAAAATCAATAACCAAACTTTGGAGAGCCTGGGGTAACATTAAGTGACATATAGTAGGGTTAACTCATTTTGCAATAATAACAGGGAAGATGTGTTCCTGTAATTTAAGGTTTATAATTGGCTAGCAGAACTCTTGGACTCATGGTCGTCAAAGAACAGTGAGAAACATTGATTCATCTATTCTCTTTCTCTGATAAAAAATCTATCTTGGCATGCGTACGTAGAATTCTTGAATCCAAAAGTAAAAGCATCAAGTACCTTTTGTGAGGATATTGCACTTTCCAGTAACTTCCATTTCATAGACCTAAAACAAAGGAAAGTGAGCAGATCAGCAGAGAGGTAGAACATAACAAAAGAGGAACATATCATAAATTATTTAAGAATGTGACATTTCACAGTAGCTTCAAATTTATTAATTAGGTACATAGTTTTATAATGTATACAATGAATGTGAGCAGATTCAAACTAATTATAAATAAGAGAACGTTTCAAAAATCCTTTTTATTTACATTATGACAGAAATTACCATGTGCAGAAGCTTTTTTTGAGTATACCATACATTCAGCCTTAAAACTTTAACAGCTCGCCGCAATAATCATACTTATAATGGTTTGTGAATTAAAATTATTAATATATAGGAAAATCTAATTTTTCTTTTTTCATTTCCTTTAATTTGTTTTCTTTTCCTTGTTTATCTTAAATAGGCATGCATTCCCTATGAATATCAGCTATAATTTCTGACCCTCTGAAAACTGAATTCAGGAGTAAAATCCCACTTAAGTGTTCCTAGAATGCTGCAGAAAATAGGAGGTATTGATTTGGTTCCTTGGGCTTTGATCTTACACGAGAAAAGAAAAGCATTGGCATGGTACGAACTTTGAATAGAATGAGTATTGCTTTTTCAGAAATATTGGCAAATTGATGCAAAGTATTGGATGATGAACTTCTTGCGATCCAAGGAAATATAACTGTTTAGAATTCATAAAAGAATTAAAAAAAAAAAAAGAAAAAAGAAAAAATGCATTGGAGCATAAGGTTCGGTCTTCACCTTGATTATTCGACGAACAAATGGAATTTCACCTCCCTGAAGCAATATAGGTAAATAAGAAATTAGCAATAAGAGAGAGAGAGAGAGAGAGAAACTATGCTCTCATACTAAACATCAGCAGAAAGAAATGCATGAGATTATCATGTCAAGTCAAGAATTTGCATCATTATTTGGTTCATCCTCCAGAAATGATGCATTACAAAATAGAGAGAAGCCTACTTGTTGTCATTCTTCTTGCAGTTGATATGTCATTGTAGAACCATGATTTGTGTTGTTATTGCATATAATAATGAATGTCAGTGAATCATTTATCAACAAGCACGGTGAATCTTTAAAATTTGAGCAGTTTCAAACCAAAAGATTTAATGTGAGAAGGAGTTTTCAAGTTTTTGCTACAATATGAACATGTATTGATCTGGAAATCTATTGACAAGAGAAGAAAAGTACAAATTTGTCATGATTGCAGAACCAGATGAGTTTCGCAAGTTTATCGTCACTTTTATAACAATCTTTCAATTGCAGCATCAAAAAGCTTTCAGCTCACAATTATTAACTTGGTATTATTATGATAAGCATGCATGTTTACATTATATATATAAAAACACTAACACTATCAAGAAATTTCACTCGGTAGTCTCAATTTCAAAAGTGATTTGCCCATTGGCGCACTTCTAAGAGCTGCTTCCAAATGAAGAATTCCAACCCAGAGTTCGGATAAGTGATTCTAAATGCTAGCTTCAGTTTAAAATCTACGTGGTTGCTGAACTTTTCATACAAATGACAAGAACAACAATTGCAAAGTTCAACATTATGTCAATAATGCATAACTAAAATGGTGGAGCTCTTGGGAGAATGAAAGGAAGCATACCTTGACATCAAATGAAATGATCTCCCCAACACGGAATGCATCTCCTTTCCTATGCAAGACAAGGACATAACCCTGCAACATCAACATGTTAGAACGCAATCGCATGCCAGCTTCGAGTAATCACAAAAATGATGGGAAACAGTTAAGTTGAATTACAGGGCTAGTAAGTAAACCAGCAGGTCCAGCACCTCATTGTGCTTTTTGTACGAAGACCAAGAGCAACAATTGAAAAAAGCAGTATTTACAATGACGTATGCAAACCAATGTAGACAATCAATTTGCCATTTTGTGCATTACCTAATTGTCAACGTCAAATACAATATGATATAAAACTTAATAATATAAAGAAAAAAAAAATATGGCTCGTCTCCAAGTCCAAGTTTAAGATTTGCGTTGAGGGCTACTCAACAATAATTGAAGCAACAGAATAATCATCTCCAATAGTCTTCCTCGTTCATAAAGGGGTTAGCGGAAGTAACAAAAACACTAATGGATGGAAGGCAGTCAAAATATCTCTTTAAGCCTCATGAGCAAATTTCTAACACTCATGCGAAATGAAGCAATATTGAAATATAAACATTGAATTTGGAACAACAAAGTTATATGTGAAATTTTGATTTTAATTACGAAAGTTGTATTCACTAAATACTAAGCGACAATCTTCATTGAAATTGACTAATAATTTAATTAAAACCAACCAACCAACTGATCTCAGAGAATTTATATCAATTTCAACTATGTTAAAATTGTCCAAAGTAACAATTATGTGAATATTAAAGCTCTCATTCTCGCATACCATCATTTGTCCATAAGTTTGCGAAATAAACAGATTAAACGGTTAAATTTAGCCAGATCTGATGTTCTGATGGACGACAAATGCAACGGAGGATAAACTTAACTAAATTACAAAAGAAATCAAAGTCTTCAGCACGTAATTTCGCTAAAGAACCAAAATATGATCTAGATGTGGAGCTAGGTCTCACTTTCTTTAACAACGGTTCCATGCTACTGGAAAGAAGTACCAACATAGGCGATTCGCTGCCGGTTATACACATCAACAGCATCCACGCCATGAAAGGGAATGTCGCGATCATGCCTGAAGTGAGAATCGATCAGAGCAAGTTCGTCGAGTTGAACAAACATGTATCAATCAGTGAAACAGGAAATCAGCAAATTCAACAAGATGAGCAAACAAATAGAACATCAACCGCTCCAGATCTATCAGAGTAAACCTAACGAGCAGGTCGTTCGCGAAACGGGACAAATTCTGCGATGTAGATGATGAAATTGAAGATGGAACGATCGGTTGAAGCAGATATATACAAGAGCGAAGAGATCGAAGTTGCTTACCGAATCTGACAATCCGTGCGAAGACAAGTCGTCTCCCTCTCGCGGAGTGAATCCATTCGATGAATTCGGGGCAGATCGGCCAGATCGATGAGAACATTTGCGTTTCTCTCTGTGATCCAATTTTCCTTATCAGTTTGAACTGAAAAATGTGGAGGGAAATGCCTATTTATAGTTCGCCTCCCGCTAGGTTCGGCTCGAGTCCACCGCGCTTGCGAGACTCCACTAGGCCCTACCCGGCGAGTACCCGATCTCGAGGAGAGTTGCGTTTAGGTATATCCCAACCACACATCTCGATAAGAGTTGCGTTTGGGATATACGTCTAATTTTTTATTTTATTTTTTTGGAATACAAAAAGGTGTTTATTTTTTATTTATTTTTTAAGTGATTGCGTGAATGTGTTTCTTGTTTGTGTTTACCAGTGAAATTAATTTTTCATTCACGTGTAGAGTAGTAGAAACATATGAAAGGGCCAACGATTTTAGGGTAGAAGGAGAGGGTTGTGGTTACTTTTATAGTTTGTATTTTATTTTTAATTTTTTTTGCTTTGTATTATTTTAAAAATTGTAAACATAGTTTTAGCTTATAAACATAGGGTAAAGAGAAATGAAAAATATCTATCTCTGCTATCAATGAGTTGATTAATGAGTCAAATCTTGGCAAGTGCGGGTTATGTGGAGGTCATGCTCAAATAATTTATATGCAGATTTTCTCGCGAAGATGAGGACTGAGAATCTCGGGACATACTTGAGTTATGTACGACTCGCCGACAAACATCATATTTTTACTCAATAACGATTGTAAGAGCTCAGCAATAGCCTAAGCATATGACATCTATGTCATCTTTCTACCAAAAAAAAAAAAGAGAAATGAAAATACTGTGGTCGTCTAACAATTACTATTGTCAAACCACGTTCATATCGCAGTAGAAAGGGCATGCTCCTATTTTTGTAAGCTTGGGTGATCGAATCTTTTAAAAAAATAAAAAAAAAAAAAAAAAACTCATTGATCATGCATAAAACCATTTGTAAAGTTTTAAAATAAAATATCTTATTTCTAATATCTTATTTTTTACAAAAAAGCAGACATATTATTATTAGTTTGAAATATTTATGTCTCGAGCATCTCAAATATATAAGGTACTTTTGATATTTTCATAAATATACTCGCTGAACCAAAAAAAAAATGTAACACTAAACTTTGTGCTTTCTTTTTATTATTGTTAAATATGTAGCATTATAATTCACATGCAGATAAAGGCGTGATTTTTGAAAAATAACACTAAAATAGTAAAATCATATAATTTTAGTGTATTTTTCGTTATACTTTTTATGTGTGATTTTTATCAAGGTTTTTTTTGAGAAGGCAATATGACGACATATTAAATGGCTAATTTTGCAGCTCAACATTATGTGAAATACCGCGAATTGCAATTTTTTTGAGAGAAGGGCCATAGTTTTGGAAGACGTAATGAGAGCGTCATTTTTCTATGATTTATCTAGTACTATAATGTAATAAGGGCTCTCCTGAAAAAAAAAATGCAATAAAGCAACTCCAACCATAGTCTATTTCTCCTCTATTTTAAAGTTGTGCACCAACTCTATAATAGCGTTTATTACTTTTTTATTTTTTGTTTCTTTTAAAAGATTATCAATAATTATTTTTTTCAAAAAATATGAATGTGTTTTTTTTTTTAATTTTATATTAATTAAATAATTTATCAAAATTAATACAAATAAATAACAAAAAAAAAATAGAGTATGGCGGTTGGAGGTTGTCGAAGTGCTCACTAAAAAATCGAATCAGATGAAAACTCTAAATAAATAAATAAAAGTGTAATTGAAAAAAAAAAAACAAAACCCGGTTCGAAGGCCTCTTAAATCCTTCTAACCCTGCTCCAAAAGTAAACCCTCAAAACCCCAGTTGCAACGTTTTCCCTCGCAACATAGCCGGAGCTGCATCTGTGCAATGGAGGACGCGTTTGTGTTCGAACCCCCCAGCGACGAAGAAATCGAAAGCGATGAAGAAGACGATAGCGTAGAAGCTCAGAAATCTCAGTCTCCATGGGAATTCGCATCATACGCGGAATCAGTCGCAGAAGAGCACGCCCGAAAAAGCACGACATCGCTCGATTTCAAGATCTCCAAAGTCCGCGAAGAACAAGCGCTCCAAATCCCTAGCCGCTTAGACGAAGACGAGGCAGAATCCGAAGACGACAAGCAAGTAAGCTGATTTGATATTGTTAACTAGATGAAGTTAGGGTTTGGACTTTGGAGTTGATTGAAATACTTTGATGGATTACAGGAGAATTACAGACCTGAAGAAGGGGATGATGAGACCAAAGAGGGAGAATCGCATTCGTTTTTCGCTCCGTCTGATGGAGCTTCGTTTCATGCGAATTCATTCATGGAGCTTAATATTTCACGTCCATTGCTTCGAGCATGTGAAGCTTTAGGGTATCATAGGCCGACGCCGATCCAGGTTTGATTTTGTATGAAATTTGGGGCTTTTGGATTGGTTTGTGATCCATTAATTCACGTACGTTGTCTTTGCGGTGTTATCTGTAGGCAGCTTGCATTCCTATTGCGTTAACTGGGCGCGATATTTGTGGAAGCGCCATCACCGGTTCCGGAAAGGTATCCCTTTATCGAAGTTGCTAGAGAATATCAATCTAAGCCATCATTAGTTGTTAAAGTTGTAATGTTGCTATAGATGGCTTCAATTCAACTTCTGTCATTACTTGTTAGATTATTTGCGAAGTAAAATTGCGAGGCGAGACTTCGATTTTCTCTGAAACTCCCCAAATGCAGTCACTTAATGTTATGGCAGCCTATAAGAAATCCAAGCCTTGAGAACTCGATGCCACTATAGAAAATGTATTGAACTAATGTGTTTTGGTTTTATTTTCTATTTCAGACGGCAGCATTTACATTACCTGTCTTGGAGAGGTTACTTTTCCGTCCAAAGCGCGTACTTGCTATCAGGGTCCTAGTGCTCACTCCAACTAGAGAATTGGCTGTACAGTACGTCATATTGACTTTTTATTATTCGTTGTTTGTTTGATTGTTTCATCCCTTAAAAGTCTCGTTCCTGGAAGTTCTTCTCCTTGTGCGACGGCACTGGTTGTTGGCCATTTAAATGGCACATACTCCTCTTTCTTTGATGATGATAGGACACCAATTTTGATCTATTGAAACGAGAGCAACAACAACAATTACAAACCTAAAAGTAACCCCAGAGATGAGTCTTAAAACTCTCTCAACCCAATCACTCCAAGAGTGCCCACTTACATTGAAATTCCAAGATGTCTTATCTAACTAACTCACCCCTATTTATAGTGTTTCCTTCTCACTAACTCTATGTGAGTACTCTATGTGAGATCTTATCATTACTCCCCCCTTTAACATCCACCTTGTCCTCAAGGTGGCTATAGAAATTTAGACAAAATATGTGATGGTCATGAAGCCAATGAGAAATATGTGAGAGAAGACGAAAGTAGGAGACCACGCAAGAATCCAAATCCATCTCATAATCTTGCATGTGAGCAATATTAAAGAGCCAAAAGCTAACGATGAGCCCAATGAGGCAATTGTGCAAGAAAGCGCCAAGTGCATCATCCATCTCGTGCTACCAAAAGTTCCCCCAAATTGCATTGGGCCCATGAGAGCCAAACAACCAGCGAGCTTTGTCCAAAATTTCATCTTTGTATGCAAAACTAATGCAGTAAGACACTCCAAAACTCTCAGCAACATATCACCAAACGCTTGAAATGCAACATCAATATATGTACCACTCCCATCAGGTCCAACACAAACTACAGCAGCCCTTGCCTCCTTAAGACATGACGGGGTAACAAGGTGAAAAGCCACCAAGAAGGCCAAGATATCATCTTTATAGTTAATGCTTCCAACCAAATGAGTAGGCAACGTAGAAGTCTGGAGATGATCCTCGAACGACGCCTTATTCATGTGGGCTGCCGCTTAAAAGCAAGATTATCAAGTTCGATATGGATGAGAAGTACTGCTATGTTGTGTTGTAATGAGCACCACACCATCTCATGAGATGCATGCCGTTCAATCATGGTCATCTTCCCCAACCGGCTTGCAACTATGACAAGAGAAGAGGTGTATGACATTGAAGTATCTCAAGGCGAGAGGTATGTTGAATCGAGAATGAAGAACAACGATGGAGGTGAGTTAGGTAACGGTGGCGGTGGCAGGGTGGGAGCTCAACGATCGTGCAACGAAGCTTAGATTGTCCGCCAACAATGCCGGATCTCGGTGGATTTGGGAGTTGAACTCCACTGCGATGCACGATCCGTTGAACACCCAAGACCTTCGACACGGAAGCGAGAGGATGAAGGCGAGACTTGTCGATCTGCGACAACAACCCTTGGATCTTCGATTTCTCATCGAGATCGAAGTTCTTCACCATATCTATAACTTCAACGATCGTGAACACCTCGGTCGCCACTAGATCAAGATCACCAATGATCGAATCAACTTAGACACCGTGAATTCGGTGGATCGGAGCTTTCCGCGACAAAACAAACGGCGAAGCTTGAATCCACAAAACCGGAGTTGACAATAGATTTGCCATTTGATCGGATTAGGCGAAGATTGAACACCCAAGTTCGAGAGGATGCGCAATTCGCTATCGATTGGAGAACATCGGATTGCTTGGAGCGAGATCTTGAATGCCTTCATGTTTGTTGTTCCTCATGGTGGATGGATCGGAAAGTATCAACATCTTCATGGTGTGATCTCTATCTTCTCGTGAGATCACGGTGGGATCCGCCCCGTAGAAAAACTCCTCCATCCAGAAGAGACAACTCCTGGATCGACTTTGGATCTGCGATTGAGTGTGGATCCGAGTCCGGAACTCCGATCTTAAGCCATGGATCGAGCCTTCCAACTCCCCGAGCTTGCTCGGCTCGCCTCTGACCTCCATGCGCGTATCCGCCTTCGGCCCCATGTCGAAAAATGCTCTGATACCACCGATAGGACACCAATTTTGATCTATTGAAACGAGAGCAACAACAACAATTACAAACCTAAAAGTAACCCCAGAGATGAGTCTTAAAACTCTCTCAACCCAATCACTCCAAGAGTGCCCACTTACATTGAAATTCCAAGATGTCTTATCTAACTAACTCACCCCTATTTATAGTGTTTCCTTCTCACTAACTCTATGTGAGTACTCTATGTGGGATCTTATCAGATGACCAATGCTTCTATTCATAGAATGATAGAACAAGACATTTTGGGACCGAGGCTATGTTGTTGTTATTGGAAAACACTTCAATGAAAATACTAATAAGTGATAACCGATAACTCTACAGGAGTTATTTTTGACAAGTATTTTCCCAGAAAAAAAAGCCTGCATTGTTTCTCATAAACAGTAGATGGTATAGAACAAAGTCATCTTCACAAAGAACAGGTGCTGATTACGTTACATAGTCTTCTAAGTATGATGACAAATTGTGTGAATGCAATCATTTTAACTGAAATTTGCCTCAACGATCAAGTTGAAAAATATCTTTATTATATCGACTGATTATTCCTGTTTCAAGTTTTTTGATTGAGAACTGCAGGCAGTTACTTATTTTCTCAAATATATTGACAGGGTGCACAGTATGATAGAAAAAATTGCCCAATTCACTGACATCAGATGCTGCCTTGTTGTCGGCGGGCTTTCTACACAGGTGATTTGTTTAAAACTGTGTTCTTGATATACTTACTAGTTGGTGCTCGATATTTCAACTTGTTTGTGCCAGTCTGATATGAGAGGAACGCTATGTAATCTGAAGCTATTAGTATATTTATAAGCTTTTAGGAGTCAAAACCCATTTGGAGCTTAGTGGCATGGTTCATTTTTATTTGCTTAAATTTGAAAGTGTACTATCATAACTTGCATTCTCCCACAAATATGCCGTCTTATCTCGAGTCTTGTTAGCTTATACATTGGTGTAATGTTTAATTCAGACGCAGGAGGTGGCATTAAGATCGATGCCTGATATTGTTGTGGCTACTCCAGGACGTATGATCGATCATTTGCGTAATTCTCGCTCTGTCGCATTAGATGATCTCGCTGTCCTTATCCTGGACGAAGCCGATCGCCTTTTGGAGCTTGGATTTAGTGCTGAAATCAGTGAGCTGGTATGCTTGACTTTTTAGTTTGTTTACGGTTTACTTCTATCTCCTATTCTTTATTTGTTTCTGTATTCCTTCTGGATGCACCTTACTGCCTATTTTGCCCATCGGGCTATCAGAGGACCAATTTCCTCATGGAAAAACTCCAGAAAGTTATTCAGACAGAAATCGAATCTTTGATAGAATAATATGAACAGAAATATACAAGAAAAAGAAAAACTATTCATCTCGTAACTAAAGAAGTTAGACTCAAATCATTCAAAGTCACTAACTTTTCTCAGTTCACCCAACAAAAGAAGCAATGAAGTTTATTAGATATTTTCTTCTTATTGTGGATGGAAGTATCACATTTTTATTTTTGGAATATTTGTCTTGAAAGTCGAAATATTAAAACTCGTGTTTCTCAACTAAACCAACATTCCAGGTTCGCCTCTGCCCTAAACGAAGACAGACGATGCTATTTTCTGCAACTATGACTGAAGAAGTTGATGAATTGATCAAGCTTTCACTTACCAGACCTATGCGGCTCTCTGCTGATCCATCAACAAAACGCCCTTCAACACTGACTGAAGAGTAAATCTTTTTCATCCTTTCAATATACAGGAATTTGTTATTATTGTAATTTTTAAGGTGATTACTCAAAAATGTAGTTGTTACAACCAACTACAATGGTGCTTCAGGGCTCTGATGAAACTTTGAAATTTATATGACAAAGTGCGCTTGACATTTTCTTTCTCTTTGTTGCAGGGTGGTCAGGATACGCCGTATGCGTGAAGTGAATCAAGAGGCTGTTCTTCTTTCCTTGTGCACTAAGACTTTTACATCCAAAGTGATTATTTTCAGGTTTCTCTTCTTTCATTCTGTAGTGGAATCATTTTTCTTTTGTTTGACATTTCTTAATGTTTGATGCAATTCCAGATAAATAGTAGCACCATCTTTTGTATTGGTGTGAAATTTCAAAATTTCAAAATTGGTTGAACTAGAATGAACAAAGTGAGCATGTGCTTTTTCGTTGATGGCGTGCTTTTATTTATTGGAAATATCATTAGTTTATTTTCATTAATGTGATCGAGGTTCCTTATGGATGCAGTTGGACAAGAAATTCCATGAATTTTCTTGAGCTGATTGTTTTGGAAGTTAGTACATGATGTTTTAGGAGTTGGTTAATGCAGTTGCGGTGCTTTCGTCTCCCTTTTTTGTGTGAAGGATACCTGAGGTCTTTGTTTGTTCATTTTTTTTCGCAGTCTTTTAATGAAATTTGTTCTTAGTACCAAAAGTCTTTCCGCATTTTTTGTCGATTCAATTTTGAACTTCTCGCATAACTCGAGAGTCTGGGTAAAGCTTTACTGCTTCATGTTGTGGTTGTTTGCCCATTTGCTTTCCCCCTGGTTCTGGTTTAAAAACTGAAACTTACGCTTTATTGGTTTCATGATTCTGGTGGCAGTGGAACGAAACAGGCTGCACATAGATTGAAAATATTATTTGGATTAGCTGGCTTGAAAGCTGCCGAACTTCATGGAAATCTTACTCAAGTCCAGCGCCTTCAAGTGAGTTTCTTTATATTGTTTTGCTCTAGCTTGCCGATTCTTTATGCCATTAATCATGTGGGTATTCGATGTTATGTATTTTTGCAACTTTCAAGTTTCAACTTCATATTACCGGTCTTTGCAGAATTTTTCATATGATGATTTGTATATTTTAAAGAAAGCAAATCTGATCATGCTTTAATTTGTCCTCAAAATCATACTGTGATTCACCTAATCGTAAAAGATCTTGCAATTTTCTAATTTCAGTCATGAAAGATAATTAACCATTCAAAGCAAACAGCTTCCTTCAATTTTTTTCCTCTCAATTCCCTTCATTTTCAAGAGACTAACATAATAATATTCTGGATTGGACATAATACTATTTCTTCAAAGTGGCCATCCCTACGACTAAGAAGTTTCTCATTTCGATACTTTGTTTTAGAGAATGATTGGCCTGTGAAAGTGCTGATGTGGATTTCAACAGTCATTTTTTTTTTTTTATGTTGTATCAAAGAAAGATGTCTTGTAGAGGCTTTCTTAGTGGTTGCATTGCAGAAAAACATGTGATTTCCTAAACTTCAAAGACCAGAAATTATGCTGGACCTGTTTCTCGAACTAAACAATGATAATCTTGTGACTCTTGCTATGCTTGTTAAAGGTGCTAATATCTTCCAGCTTCCTCATATTTTTCTGCTCATGTCCCCTATATCATGGTTGAGGCGTCATGACGGTGTAGACGGTGGGAAGCATCAGATGATGTTCCTTTTTCCCTTTTGGCATCACATTTTTGTTTGATATGTTTTTGGGTCTCTTAAAAGAGCACACTCTAGTATATATAATATCAACTGCCAATTTTTACAAGATATTCTATGCGAACATTTTTCCCCTCGTTTTGGCGCACAAGCAATCAGTGATCAGTTTACTTTTTCTTTTATAATTTTATATATAACTGTCTCCTTGTCTCTTTAAGTATGACATGCTAATTCTACATCTCATATAACTAAGCTTTTGAAATGGTGTGATTTGTTGGTAACCAGATCTAATTTTGAACTGCTGCATTGTAGGCTTTGGAACTCTTTAGGAAGCAGGAAGTGGACTTCCTCATTGCAACTGATGTTGCTGCTCGTGTAAGTAGAAAAGCCTGTGCCAATTGCATTAGTCTGGGCATCTTACCATGTATTTATGCATGCACCTTTTTCACAGTCTGGTTGTCGGATGATTCTGTAATTTGATCATGTATTTGGGATTATTAGAATTGTATTTGGTGCATTGTTGTGAGAAACTGCCCCTTGATTTCGTCCTCCCAAATTGCTTCATTTCTGATGACATTCTCCAGGATGATACACTTTCAGAAGTGAGTTTGGTAAAATACCTCTTTTTGACTCTGAAACTATTGAACATTTCCTATCGTTTCTTTAGGGCCTGGATATAATTGGTGTACAAACAGTTATTAATTTTGCATGCCCTCGCGATCTTACAAGGTGGGTTGTTTTGCTTGACTGTTACTACTTTCTGATAGTTGATTAGCTGAGTTTTTCCCCCTTTATAATTAAATCTTGATTTGACATGTTGTGAATCAGTATTCTGACTACCAAGATGGTCATTTTGTGTGGTTGGGTACAGTTATGTTCATCGAGTGGGCCGTACTGCAAGAGCTGGAAGAGAAGGGTATGCTGTCACATTTGTGACTGACAATGATCGATCTATTTTAAAATCCATTGTGAGCATCTCACCTTTCCGATTTGATACCATTTCGACTCTACTTGCGTTATCAAGATAGTTTTTATTTTTAAACTTCTGTTTAATTGTTTATTCTCTTATCAATAGTTTTTATATTTTCTCAAGTTTCCATTGAAAACTCTTGCTGCAGTCTTCTAATTGTCTCCTTGGGTTGCACTTTTGCAGAATCCCTTATTTTGCTAATCTTTTTTCAGTGTGATTTGTTGTCTATATCATCATTTTTCTTGGTTTTCAACCAATTGGGTTATATTCAGTAGTCTAAAAGGCAGTCAGCATGTAATCCATTTCCTCCCTCGAGTAGAAACCCCTCCTGTTTACGTTTCAATTTAGTTTCAAACTTTCAAATGGTCTGAGCTTGGAACCAACCTGCTATCTATAAATAAGTGTCAAGGGATTTATTTAACTTCAAAAAATTATTACTATAGAAGGAAGTGATTTTGAAAGCAATTCATTTTGCTTAGGTTAGGGGGTGTCAGAAAGTGATTTATTTATTTATTTTTATTTTTATTTTTTGAAACCAACCTTTGAGACATTAGAGAACTGCGCCCAGTTTGCTGCACAATTTTGCTTATTTTTGCATGTTTTCCTTTCAGTTTTTGTTTGTTTGTTCTTTTTGTTTTTTGGTGTTGCTGGCTTATGAACTTGATATAATTCATTTTTATTTAAAACAAAGTGTTTTTCTTTAGTCCGTTCCTTCCTTGTATGATTTAAATGGGCACAACAATTTTTTCTGAAACAATCAAGGAATCTCTGCACCTGGTTTTGTGAGCTTCAGTAACCATGTGCCTATGGAGTTTCCTTGGTTGGTATATTACCTGCAAACAAATGATTTCCATGATTTGGATTCCATAAGGAGGGGTTCCACTGCCAGAAAGCTTGAATTTCCAAGACCCAAGAAGTTTCATTAAATCTCTTTTGCAAAATTTGATAATTTGAGTCATGAAAACAGGTATAAAATTTGAGCAACAGTGTAGGTTTAGTTTGTCAATAAACCAGTTTGCTTATGTGGCTCTTTCATGAATATATTAATGAAAGATGTTTTGGACTTGGGCAAGGCGGAGTTTCTTCAAAGACCCACCATCTTTTATTTTGGTTTCTACATTTTAAATGATCAAAATCCTGTGGTGGCTGAATAATATTAATTTAAGGTAGTCCTGCTCTTCTTTAGCCACTCAGATTTTACGAATCCAGTATTTCTGCTTTTCTTTTTCTTTTTCACAAAATCACTGATGTTAACTTGTCTAAAAAATTGTTAAAACTGGTGAGTATGATTTTTCGTAGGCAAAAAGAGCTGGCTCAAAACTTAAGAGTCGAATAGTCGCGGAGCAATCAATAGCTAAATGGTGTAACATAATTGAGCAAATGGCAGATCAAGTTTCTGCTATTCTTCAAGAGGAAAGGTTGGTGTTTGGTGTTTCTTTAGAGATTTGCCTTCTATAAAACTTGCTTCTACACATTAAGTTTTCTTCTATTCATCCGTAGCTAAAAATTGAACTCCATCTCACTGTGCAGGGAAGAGAAAGCCCTCAGGAAAGCAGAAATGGAAGCGACCAAGGTTTGATGATCTGTTTGTGATCCCTTTGTTTGCATTGGGTGTTTTCCTACTGAAAACTTTATTTATAGTAAATTTTCTTAGTGAAAGTAAAATTTTGCATGCCCACTGTCCACTGATTCCAAATTTTGATGCATGTGTGTATCTATATTTTCTGCTAATTGTTAATGACCTATGATTTAATTGATGCAGCATAACAACAAGAACAATAACGACAACTCAGCCTCAGTCTCAAAATTAGTTGGGATCGGCTAAATAAATTATACACTTTCACTCAGTTGACGATGCGCTTTGATGGTCTTTTTATTCCTTCAGAATTAAGCATTCCAAGTTATCTTGGGCCTGCCTCTTATCTGTCTAAACCCTACAAATGATGCAACATCAAAACTTTTTTTTTTTCTTGTACATTATATCAGTTTTTGTACTTGCTTGAAATCTGCAGGCAGAAAACTTGATCGCACATAAAGATGAAATCTTCTCACGCCCTAAAAGAACCTGGTTTGCTACAGAAAAGGAGAAAAAAGTAATAGCTAAGGCAGCAAAGGTAAATTTTTCAAAGTGCTGTCCCTCTTTTTCTAACTAGTATTTCCAGCTGGTGAGACATGCAGTCATTAACACATCTTTTGTCACAGGTGTACACACAGCCACAGTTGCTGTAAATTCAATTTCTTAGTTAACTGAAAGCATTTTGCATTTCTTCTTTGACAAAAGCAAAGTGTAGGATAAAAAAGATGCAATTTTTACATATATCATTAGAGTTAGATTGCCTCGCGGTAGTCTTATAGTATTATATTTCATTTGTGAATTTTGTTAGTTTTTCTTTCCTGATACAACATTCTATTTTGATATGGTCTGTAAAAACCTCTCATATTTTCTTAGGAATCGATGAAGAAAACTGATAGCTTGAAAAAGGAGGTGATCAGTGCGGAGCAGGCTGAAGATCTCAAGATGAAGGAGAAGAGAAAGCGGGAACGTGAGGTATCATTACTTCTTATTCTAATTCTATTCGCATGATTGAATATGACAATCCAATATAAGCACTTACATATGTTGAATATGTACCTCATTTTGACAGAAAAATATGCCGAGGAAGAAGCGCCGAAGACTGGAAGCAGAACGAGAGATGTTAGAAGATGTAGGTCAAGTTGAGAAGTCAGAACAGGTACGCCTTTGCATTTTTCTGCATTTGTGTGAGTGTGTTTTGTATGAGGTAACTTTAATTTAATGCATTTTGACTTGTTAAATACAGGGAGGAGGCAAGGGGAAAGATAAACCCGGGAAATCACTTGTAGATTTGGCATATCAAAAAGCAAAAGCAGTAAAGGCCATGAAAAAGGCAGAAGCTGCTGGAAAGAGTGTTAAAAAGGTAGGAAAGAGGTCCAAAATTTCTTCTCAAAGGACTAAATCGAAACCAGAGGAGATGCGGGAATTATTTCAAAGTGATATGAGTGAAAGAAAGCAGCAGAGAAGTGCTCATCAAACAATGAAAAAGAAGTCCAAAAATTCCTTCAAGAGCAAGTCAAGGTATGGACAATTTATCAGCAACATCCCTTGATTTTTCAAATTGGTTATTGGAAACCTAGTTAGAGTTTCTATGCTTCGTTTCTGGTTTTGGTCAAGGAATTAAATAAAATGCTTTATTGTGTCATGGGTGATAAATGATGCCTGACTGAACTAGCATTGGTGCCATAATGCAAGCTTCCTTTGGTTTAGTTTTATTGTGGGATTTATAGCTGCCTGGTCAACCTACTTAGGTGGCAAATGGAAGTTTAGCGTGATGAGTTGCCTGGTTAACATCACTTGACAGAACTGCTTTTACATTGTCATAAAACTCCAGAAAAAAACCCTTGCTGAATCAAAGAAGTGTGCACAGCAAGTTTCATTCATTAAATAAAGTGACCATAACCCTCATGTTTAGGCAAACAAGATTTAAAAAAAAAAATGTAAAAAGGATGCTGGTATATCACTTTGGAGAAATCTTCTTGTCTCAGAAGACAAGAAATTAATTGAGTTGTAGACCCTGGCTGTTGGCTTTATCATGAATCTGTGAACAACAATTTGCAAATTATTTGTTCTGGACTTCTGGTTATTGTTATCATTAATGGAGTTATAGTCCTTACTGCTTCATAATTTTTCTCATGCAGGTATAAGCGTAGATAGCCTTCATTTCAGTTGCTACTGGGACATTTTTGTGTACCCTGCTGCTTCATCAAATGAAAGAGCTTCATTGTCTTCCGACATCAAAGGCACGCTCTTTAATTTAAATTTACCTTGTTGATCCTTGTTTTAATATAAGCTTCTAGGCTGTAGCATTATTATCTGGCAAAGTTTGTCAGTTCCTACTACTATCTCTGCAACAAGTTTGCAAAAATTTTGTGTAATGTAGTTGTAGAATTAGCTACATTTTTCTAAAAGAACATTCATGCATTTGTTGCCTAATGTGCCCTATTTGGTTCTAAAAGAGTTTCTTGTTTGGGGCTTTGCGGACTTGAGATCGGATTTTTAATCAAAAGAAAGAAAAAACAATCTGTGGTGCAGCCGTGCAGGTGATCTCTGCTGCCGTCTAATTTTTATATTTCTTATTTGCTTGATTTGTATTCTTTCCACTAGATTAGCGGCTAAGATGTTTGGTTTACTCAAAAGGACTTTCTTGTGTATGTAAATGTGCCAGCTTCTTTATTGAGAACAGGTTGCTGGTGTCCAAGACTGAATTGAGACAGGTGCTGTTGGAAGCATTCCAACAAACATGCATGGCATCTTAATGGTGAAGGCCATGCTGTCTGGTATGCACTACCATTCTTTCTAAATAGATCTCTTTAAGAATGCTATTGGAGATGTCAGTCATCTTAAAATGAGGTTTAGGAAATACTCAACATCTATGTATGATGCATGATTATATCTGGATGTTAAGTTTCTAGTTTAAACGCCATGTTTTCTACTTGAAAAAACTGCATTTATGTAAAAAAAAAAAGGAGCTCATGTGGGTAAGTAATGGTAACATTACAAACTCTGCACTTTAGTGGTTGACCCCAGTCCCCGCCATCTTTAATGAAGGGAAAGAGTACTGGGAACTTTCTGCATGTGGGTTTGTTTATATTACATTTGTGACAAATGCATTGACTTTATTTCCATGTACTCTTGACAAAGCTTGCTTGTCTCGTGACTCTTGTTCCATACCCAAACGTAAGGAGTTGTTGCCGCAATCCCATTATATTTTCCATGTATTGCTGTTCACTGGACTCCTTGATCATAAGATTTCTTGTCCTTGACTACATTCCCGCATGGTCTTTAGTATTGATTGCTTTGTTCCTTTGCCCAAATTTAGCAATTGCTACCTGAACTCGTTGCATGTTCTACATTTGCGCCTTTGTTTTTTAGTTTTTTTTTTTTTTTTTTTTTTTTCTGTTGGGTACAAGTCTAGTCATTAGTATTGCTTGCTTTCTATATTTGAATTGCTGCTTGTTAAGTTTTCTTGTCTTACATATTCGTAAGTGTATTCTTTATGCTTTAAGCAGAAATATTAGTAGTTCAGCAGAATCTGTGTTTCTGGTAAAAGGAATTGTCTACATTTCTAAGCTATTCAGCATTCCTTTTGGCTTCCATCAATTCATTGTCGGGTATATTATAAATTAAAAGCTTCCACTTAGCTCGACATAATGCAGTTGATGGTTATATCCTTCGTAGTTAAATAAAACACTCGAGAGGTGGGTTTTAGTTTTATTTTTGTCGATGAAATTGAGGTTGACGGTCGTAAGGGCTCCAAGGGTGCATAAGTTGATGGTTATTTATCGGTGGGGTGAAATGTTCCTAAACAAGTTTTCTTCAGCTCTACTGAGGAAGGATTTGATCCAGCTCACTTTGTTTTTCTTCAACCCTGTTCAGTCACTGAATTTGTATCCCTGGTCTTACGTTTTGTTTCCACCGACATGACATTTTACTTATTTGTCTGTCATGTCAATTGTTGAGCCTACCTTTATGTAATGGTGTTTCTCAATTGAGAGATTTTGGACGTGTGGGTCATGTGCAATAAATTAGCAATGCAAGGAAGAATTATTGGTTGCCTTAAAATTTATAAAATTCATCTAAGAATTATTTTTTCGAAACAACTATGCAATGATGCAAGCTAAAAATTTCCTATTTGGTTCAAACATGAGAATGTGATCTATCCCATCTCCTCCGCTAGCTTCATGAATTTAACATTATATGTAGGATCCCGTCGATATGTCTATTCCCCAACTATACCAAGTGACATAGAATTCATTCAATGAGCACCATATATAGCATCCAAAATATTAATCCCTACTGAGATTCCATCTCTGTCACATCTTTTGATCGATGTAAAGAGTGTTGATGCCGTGGTGTTGTGCAAATTTATTTGATGCGTTGTTAGAACAGTTTTCTAGCATAATGCACTTCTTTCTTCATAAGCTTTACCATATTGTTGATACTGTGAAGTGCCAAGTTAGACGTTCATCGCCATGAATGTTCTAGTTCTTATGTTAGATTGGTCTGTTTCAATAATTTTTTACCTACATAAGCGTTTGTTTCTTTCTTATTTCTATATTGCAATCTTATCCTCTAGTGTTTACATAAATGATGAAAATTGAGCATGATTGCAGTGCATGCCTGTGAAGAGTACGAGTGTTTGTATGTATCTGGGGAAACAATTTCCAAGTAAAGCACAATTTTGAAATGAAAGTTACCCATATCCGAGTCGACTCGCTTCATGTTTTCATCATTCTTTATATGCATTTTTTTTTTTTGTTGTTGTATGAACAGCATAGTTTTATCTTTTCTTGAAAAGCTCACAAGGAGATAGGAAGTCTGACTCAGCACTCCTATGAGATGGACTGAACCACAAGATTTCAATAGTTTTATGTGACAAAACAAGTTCCCGACACCAATCTATGTTGAATATCGACTGGCCACGACTGGGTCCATTTTAAAGGTTTTCATGCACGGAGGTGGGGAGAAAGGCTTCTGAACCCCACCTACCAAAAAAGGTAGAGATAGAATAACTAAATTTATCTAACCTTCTTCGACTGAAAAAAGAAAAAAGAAAAAAAGAAAAACTCACCATTTCCAATACAATTGATGGGATGTGCTTACAGACTAATAGATTACAAGATTGTATATCTTTGGTCAAGTTTTAATATGTTGGTTTTGGGGTCACGACTTTAAGGCGAATCATTTTAGATATTTTAAGATCAATCATGTAAAATAATATCATACATAGAATTTATGTTGAATTTAAGCTGGATAGAAATGAAAGAGTGCGGCATGAGTGATTTTTAATTGAAACATTTTTATCAAGTTGAAAGTAAAATTTTATAGAACTGCTATTAATTCAATTATGTTTTACAAAAGTGAATGTTGAGTGGCAAAAAAAAATAAAAAGATATATAAAATGAACGTAGGGAAAATAAAGATCTTTAGATAGATTTGTTGTAAAACTTGTAAAAATAGAATAAGAAACATATGAATTTTAAGAAAAGTAAAAATAACACCAATTGATATAAAGATTAGAGAAAAGCTAGTTGCGGTTGTTAAAATACGTTCAAACACAGTTTTACAAATATCTTTATTAAAAAATTTGACTGAATAGAAAATTAAAAAAATTTGAAATGGCATGAGTAGATCAAAGCTAATTTGAGACGCGTTAATTGAGAGGACTTAAACAATTTAAAAAGAATATTATCAATTGCACAAATATTACAACAGTTTGGTTCACGTGGTAGACTGGAACTAATTTGATATCGAGACAGTAGTATTGTTGTTTTTGGGTCATGATAAAAGGATTGAGTAATGGTTTGGATGTTTGAGTGAAAGCGTGATTTTATGTAAGTCCACGTGGGATCTGCATGGAAGGGATTGCATTAATGCACATAGTATGTTAGGTACAAAAAATCTGCAAGTCTGACCCTAACGATACAATCTTTGGGAAGTAGAGTAGTCATTTTTTATCATCCTCAGTGACCGTTGTCTAATATCATTGATTAAAATAAACATATAGTTCAACTGCAGTCCCTCTCATTCTCTTCGGGCTTGGTGCGTCGCGACCAGATGTTCTGTCCGTTTGTGTGAACCAAACCTCCCCCAAAAAATGGTGATTTAGATGAACAAAAATTCACTTAATAACACCGAACTGAACTAATAAAACCACTTCAAATAAACATCTAGTAACAACACTTGGATTCAATAGTACCGATCAAGTGGATGGCTCTGATCTTTATAGTTGGCAAAGTAGTGATTTTTATTTTTTTCTTATCAAAAAAATACTTGGATTCAATATTAAAAAACAGGATGCCTCTTTTGAGTGTAACCAGGATTTAACATTAAACTTATGATATGCATTGAACAACTACCATTGATAAGGAGGGTCGTTCGTTACACGTGGTTTGATCGTGCCTAAACTTGAAGTAGTCACGTTGAAATTGAAGAAAAAAAAAAAATGAAATACCCGTTGTGTTGAATGAAATATAGCCGTTAAGCATGCCAATTAAACTGAAAGAGTAGTTATGGAAGGCACAGAATCCATAAAGGCGTGACTAAGCAAAGCTACTACTAACCCGCGCTAGTTGTATGCTCGAATAGCTCCCACATATCTCCGCCTACGCGTGACACCCTCACTCTCCCTCACCATAAGTCTATAAGTCTATAATCCATCCACTTGGCCCCCTCTCTATGGGCCTCGTTTAACAAACCCCATATTAGTTAATTCAAACTCATTAACCAACAAACATAATTAATGAATCAATATTATTAAGGCCAGAAAGATGGTACAATAATGAAAATAGGTGTATCATATCAATAGGTTGTGTATTTGAAATCCTAAGGACATAGGCAGTTGCAGAACAAAAAAATCTTATTAGGGGAGACAAACTTTAACCTTAACCTTTTTCTTTTCAAACAAAAAATATATTAGTATGAAAAACTAAGCATAACAAATTTTTTTTGACAATTCTACACTCAAGACACTTCAAATACATCATTTTTTTGACAATGCTACACTTGTTATATAAGAGCATGTGTTGATCATAGGGGGCGAGAAGGACGAATAAGTAGGGGTACTATAGGGGTCTTGAGGGTTAGGGCGACCCCTAACCCCTACCTTCCTAAATCCGTCCCTGAACATGTGCATGTACGTCACGTCACTAGATGTGAGCTTTTTTGTACGAAGAAGATACAATAATGTCTAGTTACAAATGTTAAATTATAGGAAAAGAAATCTCAACAACATCATCTTTTAAAATCGTAGATAAATTCGGTGGACAGTGAAAAAGTAAGTGACAACATCATCTTTTAAGATCGTAGATAAACTCGGTGGGAAGAGAGAAAGTAAGTGGGCTATCTCACGAAAATCGAAGATAGTCAATTACAATTATTCAGAATCATGGTAAAGGAAATCAGACAACTGATTGATTAACTTTCTTTGCCGCACTACTTAGGTGTGACTTTGAGTGAGACTTAATACTTTTGTATCATTTTCCATTAGTTAATTCAAACTCATTAACCAACAAAGCAAGTGCACACTATAAGTACACACTCCCACTCAACTCCCCCAGACTCTGTTTGCTCTGTTTGCTGTAATGGCTTCCTCATCTCATCTTGTCACTCTCTTCCTCTTCTTCTTCTTCTTCACTGCTCTTCATCCACATCTCTCAATCTCTGTAGCTGAAGAGAGCACCAAAACGTTCATCTTCAGAGTGGACGAGCACGCGAAGCCATCAATCTTCCCATCACACTACCACTGGTACTCCACCGCCTTCACCCACCCCTCCAAGATCCTCCACATCTACAACACAGTCTTCCACGGGTTCTCCGCCCACATAACCCCCTCCGAAGCCCAATCCCTCCTCCAATCCCACCCCTCCTCCATCCTCTCCTCCTTCCCCGACCGCCCCCGCCGCCTCCACACCACCCGCTCCCCCCAATTCCTCGGCCTCCGCAACCAGCGCGGCCTCTGGTCCGAATCCGACTACGGCTCCGACGTCATCATCGCCATACTCGACACCGGCATCTGGCCCGAGCGCCGCAGCTTCTCCGACCTCCACGTCGGCCCCGTCCCCTCCAAATGGCGCGGCGCCTGCGAGGCAGGAGAACGGTTCACTCCTTCTAATTGCAATCGGAAACTAATTGGAGCTCGTTTCTTCGCCAGAGGCCACGAGGCCGCCTTAGCAGCTTTAACTGCCTCTGGTCTTCTAGGAGTAAACAACCAAACTGTTGTTGAGAAAGTTGAATTCCGGTCCCCTAGAGACGCGGATGGTCATGGGACTCACACCGCTTCTACAGCGGCGGGGCGGCACGCTTTTAAAGCTAGTATGAATGGTTATGCATCAGGCATAGCCAAAGGAGTTGCCCCGAAGGCGAGGATAGCTGTGTACAAAGTTTGCTGGAAGAGCCTGGGGTGCTACGATTCTGATATTTTAGCTGCCTTCGACAAAGCTGTGGATGACGGGGTTGATGTGATCTCGATTTCAATTGGTGGAGGCGATGGTATTTCTTCGCCTTACTACTTGGATCCGATTGCGATTGGATCGTACGGAGCTCAGGCGAGGGGGGTGTTCGTGGCGTCATCGGCGGGGAACGAGGGGCCGAGTGGGATGTCGGCGACGAACCTGGCGCCGTGGCTGACGACGGTGGGGGCGGGGACGATCGACAGGAACTTCCCAGCTGATGTGATACTGGGAGATGGGAGGAAGCTGAGCGGAGTGTCTCTGTATGCAGGATTGCCCTTGGAAGGGAAGATGTTTCCGTTGGTGTACCCGGGGAAGTCCGGGGTGCTATCGGCGTCGCTGTGTATGGAGAACTCGCTCGATCCGAAGCTCGTCGCAGGGAAGATCGTGGTCTGCGATAGGGGGAGCAATCCCCGGGTGGCGAAGGGGTTGGTGGTGAAGAAGGCTGGGGGAGTAGGGATGGTATTGGCAAATGGGGTGTCTAATGGGGAGGGACTGGTTGGTGATTCACATTTGATACCTGCATGTGCTGTGGGGGCTAATGAGGGGGATGCATTGAAGGCCTACATTGAGTCGTCCGCGAATGCCGCGGCGGCGACAATTGAGTTCCGAGGGACTGTGATAGGCGTCAAGCCGGCGCCGATTGTGGCTTCGTTTTCGGCGAGGGGGCCTAATAGTATTACTCCTGAGATTCTCAAGCCTGACTTGATTGCACCTGGAGTGAACATTTTGGCAGCTTGGACTGATGCAGTTGGGCCGACTGGCTTGCCCTCTGATATGAGGAAAACTGAGTTTAACATTCTTTCAGGGACTTCAATGGCTTGCCCACATGTCAGCGGCGCCGCCGCGCTTCTCAAATCTGCTCATCCAGATTGGAGCCCCGCGGCCATTCGATCCGCAATGATGACTAGTGCTAGCACCGCAGACAATCGGTTTCGATCCATGACTGATGAATCAACTGGGAAGCCGTCCACGCCATATGATTTTGGTTCCGGGCACCTCAATCTCGATCTCGCAATGGATCCTGGACTAGTCTATGACATTACGAATGAGGATTATGTGACATTTTTGTGCTCGATTGAGTACAATCCTAAGACAATTCAAGTGATCACTCGTAAACCCGTGAATTGCCCGGCGGCGCGAAAACCATTGCCAGAGAATCTAAACTACCCATCAATCACTGCAGTGTTCTTGAGCACAGCTGGGTCTAGGATCCAGACCAGGACATTTGTTCGAACAGTGACCAATGTGGGTGCTTTGAATTCGATTTACCGGGCGAAAATCGAAGCCCCGAGAGGGGTCTCAGTGACTGTGAAGCCATCAGTGCTTGCTTTCTCTGAAACAGTGAAGAAAATGAGCTTTGCAGTGACTGTTTCGGCCAATTTGCGAAATTTGGCTATGGGAGACTCCGGTGCTTTGTTCGGTTCATTCTCATGGGTGAACGAAAAACATGTCGTTCGGAGTCCCATTGTGGTCTCGCAATTAGACCCCTTGTGATTGTGATTGATTGCGATCAAACGGCTGCAATGCGATCGAGTATGGTAGCAGAACCTCGCTGCCTTAGTGTTCATCAAGGTTACTACTTTGCTTCATATTTTCAATCTCATGCTTTTGTCATCTTTAGAGTAGAGAGAGAGAGAGAGTTTTAAATTATAACATATAGTTTTCTAATGTAGTATTTGTAGTAGTTTTTTTTTTCTCTATATAGGCAAGTACCCCCAAAAAAAAAAAAAAAAGGTTTAAATGAATGGCTTGGTTTTATACTTTTCATTATTGTGTTCTACAACTATAAATGTTGTGTTGTTTGAATCTCCTCTCAATCTGGTGATGGTTTATGTAATTTGTATAGTTTAGTGAGAATTACAGTATGGAAAACCATTTCTTTATTGTGAATGGATTGTTTGCTTTTGAGGGCATGTGAGGGTTCCCTATGGTGTTGGAACACTGGTATTGCTTTAAGGGACATCGTGAGAGTTTTGTTATTTTTTTTTTGCAAAGTTGTTTTGATTGTTTACTGACTTTTGGTTCTCTTTTGAGTCAATTACATTGTATATTGTTGAAGAGAAAGATAAATACTGTTTAGAGGAAATTAGTGCAGTTTAGCCTTTTAAACTGTTGATTGACTGCTAAGATTGGTCAATTTAGATGATATCTTGTACATTAAGCATGTTAGGTGTTAATTTGACTATTCTTGGTTCCCATTTTTACTGAGAAATTTATGCTTTGCTTGTATCTTGATTTGAATGTAAGCTGTAGAGGTCTGAAACACCTTGCCATGTTCTCCTTGTTTTTCTTTAACAAAGCTGCAAAGAGCATCCACTCATGCTAGCTTGTTCTAATATGCTTTTAAAAATCCTCGAGGATTAATTGATTGCCACGTCAGCTCTGAATTCATTTGAGGCTCGAGCTCTCCCTCTGGCAACCTTTTCTTCATTCACTGTACTCGAACTCGAGATCTTACTTAAGGACATCGCCTGACCTAACTACCCTTGGTGGCCCTATTCTCTTCATATGCAAAATGCAATTCATAAAAATTCTTTCTTGTTTTATTTTTTTCTTTTATTCGTCTATTTCTAGCCATGGTCATGAAAGCGCATGATCAATTACATTAAATCAAGCGAAGTGGAAGGGTTTGATTATGTAATCAACCTCAATTAATTTCGGATTATGGCTTTATTGTTGTATTTCTTTTCATTTACTTGTGCAAGCGTATTGATGAAAAGAAGAAACCAAACAGAAGGGTTTGCATAGAGGCTGGGCTAGGTGAACAATTCTCTACTGGCTGATGGCAAATTGGCAACACAACCCTCTCTGTAAAGCTGTCTGATGGGTCACTTCTCTTTAGATCTCATGCTCAAACTGATTAATCACCAATCTTCTCTCCCAGATCTTGCGTCCCCACTTGGTTGATTTGAGAATCTGAGGCCTAGGCTCTGTTTGCAAGAAGGCCGATAATCTAGTTGATAGGCGATAAACTACGATAATGATAATCTATTTGTGCGGAAAGCGATAATCTAGCCGATCAACTAAAAATTGTTTGGAATGATAGCTGATTGATTAGCTGATAAATGCAAAATGACAATAAAGGACATATGACACAATTAAGTATATTAATTATACAATCATATAATTAATTGTTATAAATAACTATGTATTTTATTTACAAAATACAAATTAATACCATAAAATAAATTATATTATTTAGAAAACTAAATTATGTGTGTCCATAAATGCTTACATGAAAATAACTCTATATTAATTTATAAGAATTCGCAAAAAATAAACACATGTAAATAAAATACAATAAACTAATTGGATAACTATACATATACCTAATGCATCATCCATAATTGATAATATTCTTCATTTCTAGAGAAGTCTCTCTATAACTTAAAAAAATAGTAGATTAGTAAAAAAAAAATTAAAAATATATAGGATAGTCCACCACTCGAACACTACATTAAAAAATATTTTTATAACATCTAAATATTTTTTTATATTCGACGTTGTTAAAACTTATTTAATATGTAATAAATATCTAACAAGATTATCTATAATTAAGAAATTAATGTGTAATGATTTTAATTTTAGTGAAATTTTTTGTTTTATAATATTTAGTTAATTATTAATCACTATTTTCTTCATTAACAATATTAAGCTATATGTTAATTTTAAATTCAATAAGTTTTAATAACGTATTATATAACTGTTGGTCTAGCGCCTCTGCCAACTCTACTAGGGTATAATCGCGGGATACTAATATTCGCGGGGTTTGTTTAAGTATTTGCGTATTTTGTTTCCACTAAATGGCATTAATTTATTAATACCGTAAAAATAAGGGTATAATCGCGAGAAAAAATCCAAACGACGGATTTTCGGTTCAAACGCTACTAAGAGAGTAGCGTTTCAATTGGGAGCTTATCATCTAGATTATTTTTAAAATAAGCTACAAACCAAACACAGCTTAACAAATAAACTAGCTTATCAAAATAAACTAGCTTATCAGCTAGCTGATAAGCTAGTTTGTGCTTACCAAACAGAGCCCTAATCACATTAGTTTATATGAGAATTGACCCTTTTAACCAAAAATCAAATATTTGTAGAACTCCACATTTATTAAATGTGCATGTTAAGTAGAACAAAAGGTGACCCAATGCCTAACTAAGATGATGTTCATGTTTGTAGATTCTTGGCTGCACAAGTGGGAGCTGTCTTTGTTGTGGATGAATGCCTCGTACATCCACAGAAGCTCTCGTATACATGTGGTGTTGGTTTTGTTGCCATGTAATCCATCCATGATCCACCCCGCATAAGAGAAACTAAAGCAGAGAAACATTATGAGATGTGACTGACAAAACACTCAAATAGTCATCAAGCCAGCACCGCATCTTTAACTAGCTAAAGTTGCTTTAGTTTTCAAACTTCATTAAATCAAGTATGCTAACAAGAAGATTGTTCCTGTTTTCTGGGCTCCTTGTATGTAAGTGCCACAAAATTCTTGAATGGAAAATTATTTTTTAACATTCTTATGGTACATACTAGCAAATGATGTAGATTTCCTTGAAATTCGTGCAACACACATCCCAATCAAATTGTGCAGCAAATGTTGTCTAATTCAGCTTCAGTAATTTGTAACTTTGTTCCAACAAATGAGAAGAATCCCTTTTCAGTGATTTCTTTTTCTTTCTCAGTGCTTCTGCTGACTGTGGGGCAGTGTAAGTGGAATCTCTAGTCCATCATGCACTTTTTACTTTTCACCTAATTGCTCCACCTAATGTCTGCTCATTTCATATACAAAATATCCATTTCCTTGAAAAATCTAAATCCATAATTTTTATTTTTATTTTTATTTTTGGTTCGCAGTTTGCACGCCCGGTATTTAAAAAACTAGCCTCGACTAATTTAGGATCAAGCTGAAAGCTTAGTTCAGTTCCTAGTGCAGTAAAGATCTCCAGATAGAAGCAACTCAATTCTTAAGGCTCGAAACTGAAACCTCTAGTTCGTTGGTCTAATAGATTCTATATCACATAAAGTCTGATCAAAATATTGCCTGCTCTGCAAGTTTGCATGTTAACATTCATAAGAATTCTCAAGTCATATTCCTTAATTCAGTGAATTTATTGCTGCTATACCTAACTAGTACCCTTCACTCCAATTGTCAAGAAGAATAGTTGCAAGTAATTTTCAACCTTGGAAACTGTTCCCAAACTTTTACTTTCAGCTACAAGCATAGAAAAATAAGCTATGAATGTAACTAGTGGTCACTCTACAATCTACAGATCTGCCCACATCATCAGTAGTTCACAAGCACAAACCTGCAATCCATGGCAGTTGCTAGATAATTAGGCCCACATCAACCAAGTGAACAAATTATCCTAAACTCTTGCCGCCATTCCTGCAATCAAAGTCTGCTTCACTGTGCTGTGCAGGGTAGGAGCATGTGAGTTAGTTGGGGGTGCCCTTGATTTTAATAGAAAAAAAAAATCCAAACTGACAATCAAAATATCACATTTGTCTCAACATTAACAAAATAGATCCAAAAACATTAACACGTTTCTGTGGAGCAAATAAGATGTGATGTGATGATTAGAGACAATGACTCTGCTTAGTTAAATAAGTTTCACTATTTTGAGTGATCAGTGGAGATGAGGATCTTATCTTGATCAGGGCATGACCCACCAAGGAGACTTGGGAGTTCTAGAGAACAATACTATGGTCCAGAGCAGTGTGGGCGACCAAAACTATATAAACTTTTTCAAGCTCAAAATCAGAATTAATTCATACCTTGCGACCATCACCATAGCCATCTACTTCAGTCAATTCTTAAAAAGGGTCTCTGCAGAGAGAGATCCAAGTAACAGATCCTGTTTGATGCTTTGAATTGCAATATCAGTCTCACTGCCTTTTCATGCTTGTTACGAACTTGAAGGCCCAAAAGAACAAACCCCAATTTCTGATATATCTAAAGGACTAGCTCAACTTCTGACCCTTCCTCAAAAGAACACTTGGATAGTCAACTGAGGAGGTTCAATACAGTCATATAATTCAAATGGGCATCTCAGAGAGTTTTCTCAGATTCTCCCAATCAGTTCAAATGACACCACAGTTGAGAGTTCATGGATGCAATGCAGTTAAACATGTGGATTGAACTGCGTCAAAGTCGATGTACAGCGCCTAAATTGGCAATTCAACAACTGAAGTAAAGGAAATATCTTCTGTATCAAAGAAAGGGGGAATCTAAAGATGGATTTTTCCTATTAGGCACACCCATACCAAGATCACAACATGAAAAGACCAAATCTTTCATTTTCTATTGATATTTATGAAGGGAGATATATTAGATACATGGACTCCAGAACCTGTAGCTGGATCCAGTTTTTACCTGGCTGAAATGCTTTTCTATGAAACACTGAAAACAGAACAAAAGAAAGATAAAAAGGAAAAAAAAAAAAAAAAGGAATAAGCAAACCTACAACTTTCTCCGGCGATCCTCATGTATGGGATTTGATCCATCTATCCTCCAGCCTTATTGAATTCGAAGACATATCCCTCGCAAAAGCCAATCGGTTCAACTTCTAAAGCAATAACAAGCGAGGGTAAAATCAGGTCCTCGCTCACAAATGCCATTGTGTTTGATGTTTGTAACCAACATTAAACAACTCCAAACCGCCTTCTGGTTCTTTGCGTTTCACACCCACCCCTAAATTCAGGGGCTGTGAAGCAGATCCGCCAGGTCCTTCTATTGAGATGCTCTGCCCTGGAGTAAATAGCTGCCGAAAACCCCCACGCTCCCTGCTTTCAGGGTCCATCACTGAGAAGCCTGAGTTCAGATCCAGACTAGGTTCTGCAATTCCAACCCTGTTCAAATTGGCCTGTGAGTTTGGCATGCTCATAAGGAAATGCTGCCTGGGGAAGGAAGGAGGAACATCAACCGGAGCACCCATTAATTGCGGTAACACAGGAGTCCCTCTAGAATCCACCACGCAAGGACCAGATCCAAGCCCAAAAATAGTAGGGGGCATAGACATGCAGGAACCTGGAGTGAGGTTGAAACCAGAAAACGCATGTCCTTGGGCATATGCTACAGGGGACTGTGTTGCCACACCACCACTAGGCTTTGAACTAAAAGGAAATTCAGAAGCCCGACCATTTGGGAGGAAGGACCGAGTTTGAGGAGCAAAGTCTTTTCTATTGATCTCCACTCGGGTACCCATAATGGAAATTATTGGATCATCCCTCTTAATAATTCCCGAGCCGTTTGGGTCCATCAAGGAATAGCCAGCAAGGGCAGATGGCCGGTCACTAGGATCATCAAAGCAAGAAGGGTTATCATTCAAGTTGATGTTTCTAATACTTGGCTGCCTTGACGATGAGGAAGAAGCAGGAGATGCACTGCCATTCTGATGGTGCTGCTGAAATCGTGCCTCGGTCCTCCAATCTGACGTCGGAGCATCTTCATGGTCATCAACACGGTTTAGGTCAAACTTGAGCCTCTCCGCTCTTCTTGAATTGACTTCAATTGATGATTCTCTAGAAGCAAGTTCAGATGAAAAAGCAATCTGTTTAGCCTGCGGCAGATCAGCACCAATGTCATTATTGCCCTCAGCCACATTCAAATCAAAATCAAGCAAGGCCTTTCTCTTTTTTGAACTCTGACTGGTCTCATCAACGGATGGCGTTTTTTCCAAAAGCCTCTGCTTGGAAATATGGCTGCTCCCATCCACTGATACAGTCTTCTCACCATCTACAGTCGTGCGAGGAGATGCAGGACGGAAAGCACTCGTTGCAGCAGACCCCTTCCAGCCTAGTTCCCCTCCAAAATGGAGAGGCACCGCAGGCAAACTAGGAGCGAGTGCTTTTGAAGCAGAAACGATGGTGATGGGGGCAGTGTTGCTGGATCTTGGGGGATCCATCTCCTCTGAACAGATTTCCTTGTTAAGGTCAAGATCGCACAGACCTTTCTCAGGCATTTGAAGGGCTTCCGTGACCAGAGACGAGTCTGTCTCGGGCATACTATCTTCAGCTTTGTCTGATTTAGGTATGTCAATTAAGTCATGCTCTCCGCTTGCGGAAAAACCTTCACCAGTAAGGTTTTGCTGGTTCGAAGTTTCACTTTGTGCGCGCGATAAATGTTGCAAATCCGCGTCATTTATAGAATTACCATTTATAGAATCAGGACTACTTGGCTGTAGAACTCCAGCTTCCGATATTTTTTCGGAAGAGCTGCAGAACTGCTCCCTGTAATCAACCACTTCTTGCTCTACTTCTTTAGCAACTTGCCTCGCAACCTCTAGTGCATCATCTACCCCATAGTCAAATTCCATGTCGGATCTCCCATTATCCAACTTTGAGAGTTTGGTGCCCATATCTGGTCTTGAGATTGTAAGAACAGTGGCATAACCCTTTCCTCTACCCACCTTTGTAAGTGGCTCATTCGCAAGCTCCTCCTCACTGTCGATTGCTTTAATATTCTCCTCATCCTGATACTCTGGCTTAGTCGCCATGTATTTACGGGAATAGCACCCTGCAGCTCCAGTCATAAAATCATTATCTACTATGGTCCTAGAATGCTTTGGAATTCCACGGTCAGCCACACCACTCTTTAACTCTGAAGCCTGCTTGGTTACATCATCATCTGGTCCAGAAGAGACATTCTTTTTTGAAGAAAAACTCTCTTCAGCATCACTCTTACAAGGTATAGAAGATGCCACCATCTGTTGCTCCTCCTTAGGCCGTTCAGTTGAAGAAACTTGTTCGAGTTCAGATGAGGTAGAAGCGAGACTTGTTTTCTTGTCACCCTCTTTTCTAGGATCCAGTTTTTCACAATCCGAGCCTTTCACATCAGTGTTCAAATCTTTTGAGTTCGTAAAATCTGGAGATTGAAGAGTGTTACATTCAGCAACAAGTGGACAACTGTCAACTCTCATTGATGTTTTTTCTGCAGGACATGCACTCATTTCTTTAATGCTTGAACTTTCTTGCAAATCAATAGACATGTTAGAGGACCCCTGAACATTTTCCAGTAATTCGTCCGCCTTAACTGCACAACTCAAAGTTCTATTGCAATCATCCTTTGCACTAGAGAGAGATACGACAGCACCATTATTCTTTCCTGGCTGCAAACTCTCCATTCCCCTTGAGGACTGCAATTCCTCATTAGAGGCTTTCTCTGCATTACGATCTTTACCAAAACTTCCTGCATTATGACCTTCACCAACATCTGTTAGCTCTACACTCCCATTCTCCATTTCTAACGCATCTTCCGCGTTTCTGACCTCATCCACATGGTCCTCGACATCCTTCTCAATTTTAAGGTGATCAGCATCATTATCCTTCTGAGGATTCCAACTATCAGACAGAGCTCTTGCCCTTTCCTGAACCATACAATTCTTGTGACCAAAAAGGTTCTTCACAGTTTCCCCAATTCCAGAAGAAAGTGACTTCTCCTTGTCTATTGGAAGCCTCTGAAGTGCTCCTAGCAAAGCACTGATTGACTCTTCAACAGAGCTTTCATTTGTATCATTACTAAACTTTTGAGCTTCCTGGAGCCACCAGTTGAGGAAATACAGTCCATCCAACCGAATAAAATGATCAAGACTATCCTGATTCTCTGTGGCAGCTAGAGTACTTGCTACAGTAACCCATTGTCTGGCTGCCTCACTGACATTTTTCAAAGAATTATCTTTGTCCTTTCTCATTACAGAGACTAGTTCTTCCACTCTGGAAAGGGCCATGAGCCCGTCCTTCATCTCAGTCAAGGTAAAGAAGTCTTCCAAGGTCATATTGTCTTCAAAAACCAGTTAGGTAAAATCCTATCTTCAGAACAACTCTACCAGCATGCTCATACTCCTTTTGATACTCCCTTAGACAAGTTCAAATAATTCCAATCAGACAAACTTGATGGTTTTCCTGCAAAACAAAACAGAAACCTGTAAGCCCAACTCATTATTAGAATTGTTAATGAAGTTAAGAGTCCAGAATAATAGATAAATGCAGTAATACTAGCCTACCACGTAACGTAATTAGCATCTATAATGAAGTGATTAATTGAAATGCATGCTATCAATCAAAAATTACTTCAGAAAGTTATGATTACATATAAATGCAAACACTTGTGCATCTGAGGATCGAATAATCTAGTAGTGGGCACGTCGTACTCTTCTGTAAACTCTTTTACAAGCCGATTACAGAAAGTAGGAAAGCACAAAAGATAAGAGGTAAAATAATGATCATTAAAAAAAAGCCATGCACAGTAATGCCTATATGTTAAAACAACTCTTTCTTCTGACTTTGCAATCAAATAATAAATATATTCATATCAGTCCAGCAACATCCATAAAATTGCTCCAGTCACAGCACATTAATAAACCAAAAAGGCAATGATCTCCACAGCCAGCTTGCAATCATCCAACAAACACGATAATATGACAATGAGAGGGATTATCATGCATTATAACAAGACTCACAATGCACCAACCAGGATTTCGCATCGGTTGTATCGATTTGCTTAGGGTTATTGGCCTTCCTGTCCCCTAATTCTTGCTTATCAATTTAAGTCTCTAATTAAGGAAAAAAGGAAATAACCGTATAAGACGTGAGCAAACATAAATGAAAGGAATAACTTAAAAGATTATGAAGATTACAAAGCAAACATAAACGTACAAGTACTTATCTGTTTTTCTTTTAAAATATTTTATATTCATCAAGGTACACTTGACAGCGACGTACAATTAACAAGATACTGACTAATTTCTAAAATCATTTTCCTTTGCACCTTGTTGGGTTTCTTTTAGTTGAGAAATATCTGACCCTTTTTAACAATATGTTCATCAATGTTTGAGGCTCTTTGCAAGCAGAGATAATCACAAGAGATTATGAGCAGGCAGCATGCAGTGCCCATGAGGGCGGAAGTTTCAAATGATAAAAGGTATCGGACATAGATCCAAAAATTGAAAGTTAGGTTAATTGATGCTATCATTGAGAGGTACAATTGAAAACTTGTTCTAAACACTCATAATTATGCAAAGTAAGCAAAGGAAATTAAAAAAAAAAAAAAAATGCTACAAACAAAATTGTTATGGCATATATAGTCTTGCAGCCGAAGAATTAATACTTCGATTTATATCAAAGAAAATGATAGCAATCATAACAATCATAAGCTTTGAGCGAGGCAGTTTAGACCTTTTTCACATGCAAACCCTGACCATATCCAAATTTTTGCTGTCTTAACAGTCATTTACATAAAGTTTTCCTTGAATCTTCAGTACATTTAAAGACCAATAATCAGGCCACAGTGTAGAGTCTATAAAGAGAACACGCAAAATCACTTCAAAACTTTTTGTTACTCTTCTTTTAAGAGGAAACAATTGCCATTTAAAACCAAGAATTGTTCATATAATAAGAATATAAAGAATAAACTTCCCGGTACAAATGCGACCATAGGCATTTCCCAAATATAATTTACTCTAACAAGGGAAAGTGTAGAACTTTAAATCAACGTAATCATTTATTATCAAAAAAAAAAAAAAAAGCAAATTGTTTAAACTACTTACAAACAAAATATGAAAAGAAACCAGTGAAGACTTTCCCATGTTTGACATACAGGTCTTAATAAACAATCGACCCAGTTTACTTGCAATTGTTTCTCATGGCTTACTAGATAACCCGACAAACACCTTCCTCAGTTTCTTTTGCAATCATTTGCAAATCTAACATCTGAGCTGAAACTAAATTTTTATATTAGCTTTTGGTTCATGACAAAGTGAGACCTTCCAACGTGCTCCAAAAGCGATTGCCTTATATGACAAAATCTTCTTATCAAAAACAAAAAAGACAATCTTCCAGTAGGTTGGTACAAAGCAAGAAGAATGAAGCAACTACTTGTTTAGGCCTACCTTCCAGAAATAACTTATCATAATTTAATTTTGAATCGCTTAAACATAAATTTTTCAACACATTCTATAATTCCCCTAACCCCAACCATACCCAACTAACCATATATATTTCGTGCACTATTTTTCGGTAACTATGCAGGTGCCTTTCCACCCAAAAGCCCTCAATTCATAAAGCATGGTTAACATCACTTAAACATCTTCAATCTTATTCATTCATATCTTTATATACACCACATAAATACAATGCCCATCTGCATTCATTGTGACTTGCGAGTCGTGAAAGAGGAATGAAAAACATGCAGAATAACATGAACTGAAAGATTAACACACAATTGCATTCACAGAGTTTCTCTACTCAATCCTAATAAAAATTAACACGATAAAAAGTCAAATCAAACTCCATCTAAAAAAATATAACAAATATAAATAAATAATCACGAACAGATTGGGTGTTGCAGGGTAGAATTTGGGAAAGATTGTAAAAATATCCACTGCATCACATCTTCTCCGTTATTTATAAAAGAAAAATAGAGTCAAATGATGAAAATGATAACCAAAGGTATCTCTGGATTAGAAATCCTGTTTCTCAATTATAATTTCAACTCAAATAAAGCGGCTGCACATCTCCACGCTGTCTGTCATATCATCCTACTTCCTCTACTAAGCTCCATCAAGGATCAGAACTTTTGTTGTGCAGCAAAAAATACAAGCAATACATACACTCTGATTAATCCCTCATACATTCTTTCAGGTCTTCCTATTTTTTGACCAATGATGAATAATAAAGATGATATGCATAAGCTTGCTTCTATTCTAGTATATCACCAAAGGGGACTAAATGACAATTTCAAGAGAAATAATCAATAATAATCTTTTAATAGTCAAAACTAAGGGTAGCAAAACTTACTCGTACCCGTTTAACCACTTTTGTTCGGCCCTATTTTTATTATTGGTTATGAAAAGATCTTTAGAAACCGAGCGGATTACAGGCAAGAAATAGTAAACTCATTTTAAATTGGGTCAGTTACGAGTTTGAAAAAAAAAAATCAGGTCCTTGATTTATAATAAATCAAACAGCATTGTTTACTATTGATTCTTCTTTTTTAATGCATATTATTAACATAGAAGTGAGTAAAAAAGGGTAACCAGTTTTAATTTTTAAAACTTAGTGGGTTCTTCAAGGGCTACTTGGTTGTTTCTATAATCAGGGTGGGTACAGGTTTAACCTCTAATTGATAGCATCAGTACTTGTCCGCACCCCTATATGGCAGCTTTTGTAAACCCTAGTGAACTATGAGAAAATGGAACATGTGGCTTTAGTACAAACTACAAACTACATAAGTATATAACACCCTTGCATTTGCTTCCTAACACTCACTATTTAAAACAGCTTCTCGAAAGAGAAGTAACAGTTCCCTCTAACCCCCAAAGATAAACCCCTCTAAGAGAACTACTTCGTATTCTGTTTTTTACTTGAGCAAACGTGAGTCAAGCCTTCACTTCACGTTACCACAAGAGAAATATCTCTTAAAACGCCAAAAATAGTATGCTACACTTTTAGAAAAGTTTGCCACAAAAAACTAATTCAATTAAATAATAATAAATTTTGAAGGGTGAAAACATTGAATCCTTTCAGATCAAATATAGAAATTTGAAACTGACTTCTACAAAGAAAACTAATTCATTGTGTAAACGAATATCTCTTATCTGATTTGAGAAAACACTAACAACAAATGAACAAAAGAAATGAAAATAAAATAAAATAAAACAAGTTTAAGAGAACAAGTCCATAAATCAGTTATCATGTTACCAGTCTCGAGCTTACAACTGGAATTAGGAACAGAGAACTACACCGCTAGACATATGCTTGTTATGACCAAATGTTAGGCAAAACAATGCATTTGATTTTACAAAAACTTGTCCTAAAGAGATGGTAATGATAAAATTAATACGCAGCAACAGAAAAATTTTAGACCCGACTGATTCTCAAACTCTTTTATTTTTATTGGACAATGATTGGCTGACATACTTTTGACGCATTGCTGAGCAGCTAGCTAAGGTCGTTGGAGTCCTTTACACGCATTCGGTATGAACTGAATGTATGCACACATCACGACGCATTATTCAAAGAACACCAAATCAACGCAGAAAGTGTATAAAAAAGTATGTCACCCAATCGTTTTGCAAACTACTTTCTTATTGGTTTTTAGAAATCAAAAAGAGCTATGTTGAGTTAACTTATGGGCATAAATATGTCATTTTCCGTTGGTTATATCAATTACAATTTGCGCTAAATCGAGCACAATGGAAGAGTTTGATCCATGTAGCCGACCCCAATTAATTTGGGATTGAGGCTATGTTGTTGTGTAGATCAACTACACTGGTCTCGAATCACAATCACATTATGATAAAATATGGATCTTCTAAAGAAAATAACTTACAAAAGGATTTAGAAAACATCGTTCTTCTAAGACCAAAAAAAAAAAAAAGTACACTTGCCATAACTTGACAGTTTGACATAAATAGAAATAAGCCATATGTCTATTTTACTTCGAATCAAAGGATCTTATGACAACAAGTAACTTATTAGAGAAGTCCTTTGATCTGGCGACAAATTTTCTCTAGCTGAGTCCTTTATGATATCCAAAAAACTTCAAGCACCTGTCCTCATCCATATTGCTCAGGTATAAAGAGATATGGCTGAATACTAACTTGAGAATCAGTACAAATGCTTTTTTATACGATAAGGGGGACTTATCGATTTTTAGTTCTTGTTATTTTTTTGGAGAAGACGATAAGAGATTAAAGGTACAAATGCAACGTAGATTAAATATAAGAATTTAAGAAAAGCTCGGCCACGTGCAAAAACAAACTGCTATTTAGTAGCAACTATAATTATATCATTCTTTCTTAGTCGTCACATCATAAGTTAAATTACTATATCTAGTATGAGACATAAAAAAAAGTGTTGCCTCAAATGCATTTTCATATTTATCTTCACCATTTCAACTTACTCACTATTGAAGTGAAATTTTATTGAACCATCCCTTTACTAGAGTAATCGTAGGTCTCATTCTATATTTGGTCCTTACTCGAGCACAATACCTAGATACTCAAAGCAGTCTCATCTGCATTACCAAAAGACCTGCGATGAAGCCTCACGGCCCTAAACAATTAACACAGATGTGCTAAATATTTTGATCAGCCAAAACATGCCCAAGGAATGACATAGATGTACTAAAAACCAATATGATTGTTTAGTAAGCTCCCAAAATATGGTGGCTTGAGATTTACATGAATTAAACTGGAATCCACATTTGAAGAGGTATCGTGGCAAATGCATCTATTAAACAGGAAACTTAAAAACAAAATCTAGCAGGCAGGCATACTTGCTGTAATGAAATGGGTATCAATTGGACAGGGAGCAAAAATACAAGTGCCAGATACATTCCTAAATAAATCATCCAAGGGTGTTAAGAGTCCCCTTGTTCATATGAGCTGTAAACCACTATCTCCCATCAAAAAACATGCAACTCTTCCATTAACACTACTGTAAAACAAAGAGCGCAATAAACCAAACATGTGGATCATCAAATTAAAGCCATGCATCTAATCAGCTGCTGACGTCTCCATTCACGGAAACAGAATCAAGAGCAAAATCAATTACTCGTCACTTGAAGTCACAGAAATACATGCAACTGAATGAACTAAGTTTAGATTATTCCCGCAGAATTACCGGAATAACTCAACGCTTCCTTCTCTCTTTTGCTTTTCTTTCTGCAGCAAATCAATCATCCACGACGAGCAAGGTCGCAGACACAAAGCCACCAAACCAGGAATATACAAACTGCACAAAAACATCACAAGAGAAACATCATCCAAGTCAGAAAACAAAAAAAAAAAAGCACTCAAAATTCCCAGAATTCAAACAATCCATCAGAAAGAACATTTCCAGAGCTTGATTTACAAATATGAAACAAAATCAAAACTTGAACTGATTACAGGAAATCTAAATTCCCAGCCGAATCAGTCATCAATACCAACCAAAAACCCGTCGCTCCACCTCGACAAGACTGGACAAGAGTCGACAACAGAATCAAACAGAGAACGTCAAATTCGGTATGAAATCGATTACCGACTATACTGAAAGGACTGCTCGCAAAACCCTAGTCGGAAGATTTGTATGAACAAATAGTAAGATAGGAAGGAAATAAATAACAGAAAAACAATTTTGTAAAGTCGCCATTAATGCAAAAGCGAAAAAAATCTCATTCAGAAACTCCATCAATGCGACTGAATCGATAGCTCAACACGCGTCGATCATAAACTCCACTGTTCACGAATCTCTCAAATACTTTACCTTATCGAGCGACACTTCGCGAACCCTAACTGATGCCCTAGCTTCGGTTTCGAACGCCTCTCCGTCTCATTGTTTTCGATCCACCACTCTCTTTGTTTTTCGAAACCCTCGTTCGAACCAGTCGAAGAACAAACCACGTTTGTTCATTCGTTCTTCGTTTTCTCTTTCTGTTTTTATGTTTATCGCTTGTGCTTCGTTTGGGGTTTTGTTGATTAACTGGGTTTTAAAATTCCAGCTGGAGATGCACGTGCGATGCGCGTGCGGGGACGAGTGAGGCTTTGATGCTGACTAGAGTTTTGAGTGCTTGACTGGAGGACCCGCGAAGGCAGACAAGGTTCGCGGTCAGGTTGAGCCAGACCGGTTTGTCCGTTAGCAGGTGAGTGAGGACAACATGCGAAGCTTGGAGCTCAGAAGATGGGGAAAGTGAGAGGGACTCTTATTTCTATCACTTGTTGAAAATTAAATGATATAACTAAAAAAAAAAAGAAATAAAAAAGGACCTGAAAATAAATTCTTGGTTCAAATCCTTAAAATGACAATAAATAACAATTCCAAGTTACTAACAAAAAAGAAGGAAAAAAAAAAATTGAGTAATTTTCTCTAGAGTAGATCGATCTATTATTCTATAACTACATTAAAGCGTAAGAAACCAATATTTATAACACGTTGCAATTCATAATCGTTAAAGTACAAGAAACTAATATCTACAACATGTTTTGGAAATATATATATATATATAACACATGTGAAAACCCCATGGCCATTGATCCTTCTAATATTAATGCGTGTATTACTATTGGTAGCAAATGTTATCTCCCCTACCTCCACCAATTGCTTGAGTGCGGAAGCAAAAAGGAATTGTATCATTTCATTGCCCGTTCAAGAAAAAAATCCATTATCTCATCCACACAAGTATCATACACCTTGTTCTATAGATAGTGTGGGAGTAAACTTCAACCGAGAACCTCATTTATGCAAGATTTAATTAATGACTTGTGTTTAAAAGATCGTGATTTTTATAAATTAGTTGCTCTTAGTGTTTATATAAAAACTTGAATGTATATATTGTTGGAACTTGGGAGAGTTTGAATAGAAAACTCTTTTCTTTAGTCCCACATTGCTCACTTACAAAGAGTATAAACTCTTTATATGTACATACCCTCTCTTCAACATTGCTTTAGAGAAACTTAATAGATAGAGCCAAAGTGGTATTGGGCATTAGGGTATAGGTTTGGATTGTTAGATTTACAATAAAGTTATTTTTTTATTTTCAACTTAAATTTTTTTAATTTCGGTCGTTATTTTGATTAATAGGTGCGATTGTTGAATAATACCAACATGTATTATTTCGGCTTTGGATAGTCACCATGGTTGGTTTGAACCAGTGCTTCAAGTTCTATGGATTTCCGAAATATATAATACTTAAAAGAGAAGAAAGTCAGTTTGGTAGACTTTCGGGAATTTGTGAACTTTGTTTCGGAAGAGCATCCGGTTGTATCCTTAGGAGATCTCTTTGGGAAATTCAATTACGAAATTCAGAGAAATTTCTGACTTAGAACATTGCTTATGTGCAAGCCTCCAGTTAGATTATTTTATTTATTATTTAATTCTACTGTTATTTATTTGTAAACTCATTTTATTCATATCTATTGTATCATTAGTGATCGTTCTGTATAACATATATACATCTAAAAGAGTTGCCATTTCGTTTTTTGACGTGAGTGGGAGTGACATACCTTTTCTTACGTAAAGTGCTCACAAAGATGTTGCAGTATTTCACATCCATTACTTTTCCATTCCTCTCATAAGATCATTGGCCACTGGTTTAATTTTTTTTTTCCTCATTGCCTATAAATATGCATTTTCCGAACAAGGATCTTTTTAATGGCATACATAAAATTACAATTACCATAGTTATTGCCGACCAAACAACCCCTTCTCATCGATCTTGATTCTTAACGCATACTAAAAAAAAAAAAAAAAAAAAAAAAAAAAAGAAAGAAAAAAAGAAAGAAAAAGATTAGCAATGGGTTTATAGACCTCAATTCACAATGATCTTGGTTGTATTTACCAGACAATTTAAATTTTAGCTCAAGCTCTTGTTGTTGTTGTGTATGTTTTGGTTAGTCTAGAAATTCATGGGCGCATTCGTAGTATATAAATGAACGCATAAAACCAATTCACTTGTAATAAGATCCAATATACTTCACTCATTTACCACCACCGACTCTCATTATATTTTCTACTTGGGATTATTTTGGAGAGTGTAAGGCCACACGCGCTCACGTGGGATATATAAATGGGGTTGGAGCCCATATTACACAAAATCAATTGGCTTGTGATAGAATCCACTTTACTCCACTTATATATCACACCAACTGCTTTAATATTTTCGACATGGGATTATATACTCCAACAATTAACAATTACAATAACAGGCCTTCAATTACTTACTGAATTCCATAAATTTTATGATTTAAGAAGGCATCAGGCATAACTGTAGAAACAAGATGTAACGTTATTTCAATTAGAGTTGGAGTTAATGACATGACAAAAAAGTTGATGATGTGGTGATAGGCATGCCACGCGCAAGATGTTACTTTATTCCCATTAGAGTTGGAGTTGATGATGTGGTAATTTAAATTTCTAAAAGACATCAACAACCATGGATGTCATCAAATAGGTTCAGCAACTCTGGCAAAGTCTCTTAAGCAGACACAAAGCAGCATTACATGTTCTGGAAATCTACGATTGTTACATCCTTATTCACTGTTTTTTTCCAATTGTTGTAGCACAAGAGAATACATTGGCAGGAAACAGATTTCAGCAAGAATTTCCAAGATAGATATTCATGAGAGAGTTGATTAGGTTTTGGTGGGCTGCCACGCCTGGTAGCGCGTCCAATCTCGCTGCCCCGGATTAAGAGCGTGGCCCTTGGAATGGTAGATATATTCATCACCCTCTCCAGAGAAGTTCTGCTTGTGTTCAACTCCATATCTTTGCGGTTTTAGCATCAAAAGCTGTAGAATGAATAACAGGAGCAATCATGAAATCTTCTCGTCGGTTGCGTTCGACGAATATTAGAGGTGAACAAAAGTGTAAGAGAGCTAACCTCATCCCCGGTATGGTCAGTTATGTAGTGCAGCCAGCCATGCCATTCTGCTGGCACCTGAGAAGCATTGTAACGTCTCTTATCGCCGTATTCCACCCACCTGTGCCTACCTGCAGAAATTAAAAAAGAACAGCTTAGTTACTCCTAAGCATGGTAGTTTTTGCTCACAAAAAACTCACTTTGGGCCAAACAATGTGAGACCAAGGTGAAATTATATCGCAAATTCAACGACCCCGACAGGAAGCAGAAATCATTCGTTCGTTCAAGGCAAATAATGAATGCATGTGGTGATCAAAACTATGAACCATGTGGCTAACCCCAACTAACTTGGGACTGAAGCTTTGTCTTGTTGCATTTATGTAGTATAAGATAGAAAAACTGATATATCAGTAGTACTTAGTTGAATAAAAGAGAAAACGATACACAAGCTGCACTGAATTAAGGAAATAGTATCATAGGTGAAGCTCAAAAAGGCATATGCCTTTTCTTCAATAAATCAAAGAACTAAAAGATACTAACCGAATTGAGTATCCAGATTCTCATAGTATTTGTTCCCAAACTTGTCAACTCCCACGACTCTGCCACCTATGTTGTGAATTTTGGTTTGCCTGAAAAAAGGGTAGTTACAGTTGTTGTTTGAAGTGAAGGAAAAAAAAACCCCGAAAGTTGGAATTTAATAACCATCTTTCATGTTCAGGTATTTCGCAATTCAATGAAATGTCAACAATGTCTGATTTTTCCCATCAAATTCATTCAGTGTGAAGGGGGAAAACTGTTCAAAAACATTATTTCCATCAAATACATTTGTAATTGAGTTAGGAGATGATACTTGCTTTCCAAACTAGCCAATTATGCTCACCAAACAAGAATCAACAAGAATCAACAAGAAATTTACAACTTTTCAACAAAAATGGCAAATCGCGATCACTTACAAAAGGTTCCCATCGGGAAGGCATCTCCTGCACAAAAAAATAAAACAGAAACATCAGTTCAACACCTAGCATTAACAAATTCAACACAACACAACACGCAATCGGATCACAAACAATGTGCTTTGAACTACAATATATCCTAGAAAACAACTAATCCAAATTAGTTGGGGTCCGCTACATGTATCAAACTCCTACATCGAGCTCAATTTAGTGCAATTGATTACGTGCTTTCCAAATCTATTAAATCCCTCCCAACCAATGTGTACAAGTGCTAAGTCTACCCCTACATCGTTGAATTTTTTCAGTTTCTATTAGTCGAGTTTTCTAGTAGGAGCATTTGTAGGCTGTCTTTGGAAACCTTTCAGCTTAAATCCTATAAATCCCTCATAATCAATGCATCACAAGTTAGCTTTGGTCTACCCGACATCAGCTACATCGTCGAATTTCGTTGATTTCTATTAAGTCGAGTTTTCTAGTTGGGCCATTTCTAGGCCGTCTTCGGAAACCTTTCAGCTTGAATCGGCGAAAGAAGAAAAGCCCTAATTACACACCAGGAATCAAAATCCAGGCCAAATGCTTACCAAAATCGAAACTTTAACAACTGAAATGCACAAAATAGCGATCCAAACAAGTTTCCAAGTAGAATCGAACAGAATAAATCAAGCATTCAATTCCAAGTCTAGGGTTTGTAACTAATCTGAATTCTAGCCCATTTTCTGAGCGAAAAACATCGATCGAAAGATGTTTCAATAAATTGAAGAACAAGGGGAGAGGATTCATACACGAATTCTCCTTCTTTGAGCTCCTTCACGATGTTTGCGATGCCTTTCTCTCTGATTGCCTGAATCGCCGTCTTCAACAGCTTCGCCATCACAGATCGCTCGATCGCTCGTAGAGCGATCAGGTACTCCCAAAGGTCACCTTACCAAATAGCACTAAGAAAAGATCATGTGTCTAGCTTCATCTCGCCAACGGGAAAATGGAACGTGTGAGTTTAGGTCTCCACCTCTCTACAAGAGGCGGTGATTAGATGCCAATCAATTGAGAACGTATCATGGCCATAAATACACTAATATATAGGCTATTATGACAAGAAGGTGCATAAACAAATTTAATGGAAATAGATCGAAAGGTCATAAAAATAAGGAAAGAAAAAGCATTAAACTTGATCTTCTTTAATTTATTATCATATATAAAAAAAACAACAAATATAACAAGGGTTGCCACATCATCAATTCAATCGGTTGGAGTTGGACCCACCAAAAGTACAATTCTAAAACCTAGACATTGCCTTCCATAGATGTCGATTTTGGCTTGGTGTTTTTAATTGGACATATTACCATAATGGACCGACTAGACTAGCTTTGTTTGGAAACAAAAATGTAAGCCTCAAATTTTATTGTCCATTTTTAAGCTCTTAATAAAAAAAATAGTTTTATATTTAATTTCGTTTTGACTTCAACAGAGTCGAACTCACTACCTTCGTAAACTTGGTCTTTTAACAAATGATGCGTGTTCATCCCACCGAAGATGTTTTGACATAATTTTATATTTAACTAATCGAAATCCCGCACTTCGCGCATGGGTAAGACTAAGTGTCATTATATTATTTAAAAATAATTAATTTAATGAGAAAAAGTTAAGAAAATAAAAAACTAATCTTACTACATAATCTCGAATAAATTTTAAGTAAATAATAATATAATCTAATTTTTTTGTAGCAAAAATAGGGAATATGTGCCTCGAAAGTTTATAAACTTTTTGCATGTGGTTATACAAAAATATAATCCTAATGAAATTAATACTTTAGGTATTTTTTTTATGATCAGAAAAACAAAGTGATAAAAAAATCAACGATAAAAAACTCTACTGTTCGCGAATCTCTTAATTACTTTACCTTATCGAGCGGCACTTGGCAAACCCTAACTGATGCCCTAGCTTCGGTTTTGAACGCCTCTCCGTCTCATCGTTTTCGATCCACCACTCTCTTTAAATGAACTCTTTGGGATTAAATAGGTGAAGATACAAAATTGCCCTCTTATATCAACAACAAAAACATTCCTTCCAACCCTAAACCCATTTCATTCTCATCTCGTGCTTATCTTCACCGCGTCACCTCCCATTCATTCCCATCCTTCATCTTCTTCGCTCGGTTGTGGTCATCGAATAGGATCGAACCCAGGTTCTCTCTCAGCTTCTCTCTCTCTCAACATTAACAATGGTGTTCTCTGTGCTTCTTATTTTTTGTGGTTTCTTCAATCATGTTGTTGTACAAAAAAATGTTTTGCGTTTTTTGCGTATGAGGGTAATTTGGTCATTGTTGAATGCACCAACAATGGAATTAAATAATACCACTCATTTCATGGTTTTATTTAATCTCACTCTTATGGGTTAAAATAATCTCATCATCAGTTTAAAACTCGAACCAAGCACTAGTATTATTTAGTACCATCACTTATCCCAGTTATCCCATGAACCGAACGGGCCATTAGAGTTGAAGTTGATGATGTGGCGATTTAAATTTTTATATTTAGTGTGACTTAATGGAATTTTAAATAAGGAAGGTAAAGTGGAGTTGAATAAGACTACATATTGGGCGTGTCACGTAGCTCGCCGAGAAGGCTTAAAAATATCATACAGAACACGTAAGATGTAGCCTTAATATATATAGATGCCTATATTTCAGTGCCACCTTCTCAAAATATAAAGGCCACCGGGGCAGTCAACAAATTAAGTTTATTTGAATACATCATAAACTAAACAAAAAAACATGCCACGTCACTAAAAAAAATGAACTGATGTAAATGTAACCTGAATCAGAGTTTTTTTTTTTTTTTTTTTTTTTGCTACCAATCAGAGTTAATATTTGCGAAAGTTGTCCTAAGGGTATCTGCAATAGGCGTAGACGCCCCATACGGTGCAGTGTATCATCCGTTCAATCGCAGAGTGACGGATGAGTAATGGGCCCCACATGCATTAAATGTGTGGGGGCAATGCGCGTAGGGCCCACAAAAGTTGTTTTAGATTCTTTTAATTGGTTAATTATATAATATGCAAGTGATTTTTGTATAATGTGTTTTTTTTTTTTTAAAGAATGGAGTAATATGATTGTGGAGCTCATAAAATGTGTGTAGTGAAAGGTTTAATAATGATAGCGAGAGAGAAATGTAGTAAATAAAAGTGTAGTGAAATAGTGATGTGGCATTCAACTCCTTCCAAAATGGGTGTAAACTTTGGGAATACCCTAGCTCCTACCACGTGACGATGTGAGTAAAACACGTACTTAAAAAAAATAATAAAATCACCAATTGACGAGCAACGTGGCATCTCTTTCGGCCTCCACGTGGTTGGCACTTGGTCCAAACGGGCTTCTGGATAAAAAAAATTAATCCGATCTCGAGCACGTGCTTGAGTTTGAGCAATGGCACGAAATCCACACCATCAATTAGGGTTGTCAATTTTTTGGGCCCGTCCGGTTCCGGATTTGGACAATCTTTGATATAAACGAGCATTTAAATTATCCAGACCCGTTTTGTTTTTAAATTCGGACAAGTATGCTTTTTGTCCAGACTAGGTTTACTTTAAATCCGGATTGTCCAAATATCCGCATTTGTTGAATTTTTAAAAAATTTATTTTATGTTTAAAAACTTTTTTAATTAAAAATATCATTGTAAATTTCTCGTAATATAATATTTTATGACATAATTTTTTAAAGTAATGTCCAAGTTGTATTTACTCTTTTAAATTACAAGACATAAAAAAGTTTTTTAGTAAAAGACAAAACGAATAATGTTGTCTTGAGCAATTTAACTAAGTTTCGAAACTAAAATAGTACATTTTTATGTAATCTATATGTCTACTTGTTTTAGAAAAAAAATTATGAATATAGTTTCTTTATTTCTATAATTATTTTTTAGACTAATCATATAATGTATAGAAGTATATTTTCAAAAAACGAGACATTTTTGAAATTTGGGCCGGGTCCGAGGGTCTTGTTCAGACCCGGCTCGAATTTTAATTCTGACATCAAAGCCTTGCCAGACTCGACTACGATTTTAAAAAATATTGTTCATGCCCAGACTCGGCTCCGATTTAAAAAACTATTGTTAAAATCCTTTTCTTTCTTTTTTCGAGCTGGACAAAACCTGGCCGGAAGGCAGACAAATAGTGAGGTTTACTTTAAAATTCAAAAAGTAAGGTATGACTCATTTTGAAAATTAGCTATTGATGATGAGGCGACATGCATGGTTGTGAGGTGGAAGACATTTGTATGGATAGCTCATTTTCAAAATGAGCTATCTATACAAAATTATACACTCTATTAATGACTCTTTTTGAAAAGGGGCTATCTATACAATTTTTTTCGCCCTATGAACGACACGTGCATATGGAGATGGACGACCCGCGTCACTCGCGTATCTCGAGGCAGACAACCAATGTAAACAACACGCACGCATATCGACGTGGAGAACCCATGCAAATGTCACCCATGTATGCTGAGGTGGAGATTTCATGCAAATGTCAGACACGTCTGTCGAGGCGGGCGACCCATGCAACCTCGTGCAACTCATGCAAACGTCACGCACGTGTCTCGAGGTGGTAAAGCCAATGCAAACGTCACACACGTATTTCCTGGTTGACAACACATGGAAACGTCACACACGTATGTCGAGGTGGGCGAGCCATGCATCTTCATGCAAACCATTCAAACGTCACACATATATATCGAGGTGTGGACAACTCATGCAACCTCGTGCAATCTATGCAAACCATGCGAATGTGAAACACGTATTTTGAGGTAGACAACCCATGCAACTTGAGCAGTCCATGCAAACCATCCAAACGTCATGCACGTAACTCGACGTGGGCAACTAATGCAAACGCCAGACACGTATCTCGAGGTGGACAATCCATGCAAACGTTATGCACGTATCTCGAGGGGACAACCCATGCATATCCATTACAGACCATGGACCCCATGCATGCAAACGTCATGCACATATCTCGAGGTGGACAATCCATGCAAAACATCGTGCACGTATCTCGAGGCGCTATCTGTGTACCCCGAGTCCACGTGGCAAATACACACAAATAGCACATTCGGAAAATGCGCTATTTGTGTGTTCTTGCCACATCGACATCCACGTGGGATGTCCATGTAAGCCACAAAAATTTGCCCCAACTAATTGCGCATTTTTAAAAGGTGATATACCATATTTTTTAAATAAAAAAAAACACGTTTATTTTCCTCATTTAAACTAAAATATGCTATACTTTTGTAATTTTTTCGACAAATAATTGACACCCCTTTTAATTCATTCAATCCCGATGATGTCCCGATGCTATATAATACTCTAGCGAAGCGAAGCACCAAATCCACACCCTCACTTATCTTTCAAACTTTCAGTCTTCTTCCTTGACTGTGGTCCAATCTAAAGTGGTGCAACGGCATTTATTAATCATCAAGCGAGTAGTGGAAAAGTCTGCAACCAACTCGCTTTAATGGCGTCGGCACTCACGGAGGTTCGGATTAGCGAATGCGGTTGTGCTCACGACGACTCAGTAAATAATTATCGACTCGGTACGGTAAATCTGGTAACCAACAAAGGCCGGCAGTGGAATCGTGACGTCCAAATCAAGACCTAGTTGTCTGTTTTTGGTCGTATTCGACGCGGCAGTGTATGATTGTATCGCTTTATATATCCATCCACTCATTGTTGTTGTTGATATGAATTGGAGGAATTTGAGGTTTCGATGATGGAGAGACTGGTTGTCGTTAGCTCAATCGCGGTTCTGGTCTGCGTTTTCGGCGTTGTTTGTGGATTTGGTGGTGTTGATGGGAGTGAAATTAGGTATAGCACTGGCGGAGGCATTGTGGAGGGGAAATTGAATGTTCATTTGGTTCCGCACTCGCACGACGATGTTGGATGGTTGAAGACGATTGATCAGTACTACGTTGGATCGAATAACAGTATACAGGTTTTGTGTTGGACTGCTTCACTTGTGTGTTCAATGTTGAGGTTTTGGCGAAAACTGAGTTTTTGTGTAGTGAAAGTTTAGTTTTGGGGGTTTTAAACTATTTTTGTGATTTCTTGTAGGGCGCCTGTGTTAGAAATGTGTTGGACTCATTAGTTACGGCGCTGCTTCGCGATCCTAATCGGAAGTTTGTCTTTGCCGAGCAGGTAAAGATGAGTTTTTTTTGCTGTGCTTGGATCGTATTAAGTATGATAGTGATCTATTTTTGATGTGTTGAACTAGAGTACTTACTTACAAAGATGGCAGTGATCACTGTTCACAAGTTCACAATGTCCGACCATTGGCTGGTGATTTGCGTAATTATATCTATTGTGCTTTGTTTCTTGTAGTTCTCTTTGTTTGGTTGGATTGCGGCGCAATGATCCTTTTTTTCCCTTAAGGCTAGATAATATTCTACTTTTAGTTACTTTTTTTTATTTTATATATGGGCGCAATCATGCTTATAGTTTATCTAGTCCGAATTAGAGTGGAGAGTAATCTAAATCAAGTGTTTCGCTGGGGCAGCTTCATAGTAATTTATCATGGTTATAAAATGCAAAGTTGTTCAGGTAGCAAACTTAATTAAGTGGATGCCTGATATCATCGATACTTTCTTATTATCATCATCATCAACAACATCAATGCTTTTTTTTTTAATTTCTTTTCTCTTAATATTTGTTAACAGAGCAATATAGTTATTGAACTCTTACTTTCTAAATCAAAAAACAAATTTGATTCAGCTTTCAGATGACCCGCGATTTGTTATTGATGTATACTTTGATTTTGGTTGATCAGAAATATACTCATTTTTTATCAATAAGTATTTTTCTAATTACTCCAATAGGCCTTTTTCCAAAGGTGGTGGACAGAGCAAAATGTTGAAACAAAGCAAGAAGTAAGGAAGCTGGTAGATTCCGGCCAATTAGAGTTCATGTATGAATTACTGTGTTATCATTAGATTTATGACACTAGTCTCCAAAAACAATATTTTACTGGTGTTAACCATTTGCTGATGTTGCCTCAGAAATGGCGGCTGGTGCATGCATGATGAAGCAACATGCCATTACGTAGACATGATTGATCAAACCACTTTAGGTCATCGTTTGATAAAACAGCAGTTCAACAAGATACCTCGTGCAGGCTGGCAAATAGATCCTTTTGGACACTCTGCTGTGCAAGCTTACCTACTTGGAGCTGAGGTGACACACTCACATGAAAGATAGTTTTGTACTGTTATCCGTGGAACTGAGTTAAAATTCTGCAAATAAAGCTGATGGGTGAATGATTGTCCCAATATTAGAAGTTGTACAAATAAAGGATTGAAAAAAAAAAAAAAAAAAAAAAAAAAAAACAGAAAACAAAAACTTGAACTAGAAAGTATGGTTTACCTGTTTTAATATACCTAGCATGCACCTGAATGATTATCCCAATATCAGAAGTTTTTCAGATATTTAATGCTTTTTTGAGATATTGTATAGAGCTTCTTGATTAATATTAATACCATGGTTACATTGTTCCTGTAGCTTGGTTTCGATTCTCTCCATTTTGCAAGAATAGATTACCAAGATAGAGCAAAACGCAAGGCGGATAAGTCCCTCGAAGTTATATGGCGTGGGTCCAAGACTTTTGGTTCCGACAGTCAGGTATGGTACTCAATATTCTCACTATAGCAATTCCTTCTAAACACTCTGCTGATTAGTGTCGAATTTCTGCAGATATTTACCAATGCATTTCCCGTTCATTACAGTCCTCCAGATGGTTTCCATTTTGAAGTGAATGATGATTCTTTAATTGTCCAGGTGCCAACTTTAGATAATGAATTTAATTAATTTTTAATCTAATAGTCGGATTTTAATAATTGCAACCACTGTCAGTTATCAAGTTATCACCTAACGTCTAGAATGACAGGACAATCCACTTTTATTCGACTATAATGTTGAACAGCGGGTACATGATTTTGTTGAAGCTGCTTTAACTCAAGTAAGACTTCACTTTCTAAGTTCACTAGCTTCACTGTTGTCTCAGTCTTACCATACTTAACAAAGATAAATATTATACATCTCTACTTCTATCTATTTTAATTCATTTAAGGTGTTTTATTGTTTAACTGTGCTTTTGACAGGCAAATGTTACCCGTACAAACCATATCATGTGGACAATGGGGGATGATTTCCAGTACCAGTATTCTGAATCATGGTTCAAGCAAATGGACAAATTAATCTATTACGTTAACAAGGTACAGTTCACAGGAAAATCTTGTCTTGATCATTTTAGTTTTCATTTATCATGCACTCTTGAAACTTTTCTCGACTGTAGTTTAGCTTGTGGGAAGTCACATTTGACTAACTGTATCACTGTTTGGGAGGAGGGCATATTCAACCTCAGATAAGAAAGAAGGCATGAGTTGCATGACATCCTTTTGAAAATCTTGTTTTTATGTTTCACATTGTCACCTGGGTGTGAAGAAAAATGAGCAAAGGTTCCCGCACATAGGACGTGTGTGGGTAAAGAAGCTAATCCCTTCAAATCGTCGTCCGGATGTGAAGAAAAATGAGCAAGGGCTCCCACACAAAGGACGGGTGTGGGTAAAGAAGCTAGTTCAAAACAAACACGAAAACAAAAACAAAATCATAGATACGGACACTAGATCTTTTAGACAAAATAGAAATAGAAAAGGAAAACAAATACAAAGGGGAGAAAAAATTCGTTTAGGAACATGGAACATAGGAACACTTATGGGGAAGTCAATAGAACTAGTAGATACCATGATTAAAAGGAGAGTCAATATTTTTTGCCTCCAAGAGACAAAATGGGTAGGAGAAAAGAGTAGAGAAATAGGAAGCGCAGGGTTTAAATTGTGGTACACTGGTATAGATAGAAAATGCAATGAAGTAGGAATTGTGGTGGATAATGATTATAAGGATAAGGTCGTAGATGTTAAAAGAATGGGGGATAGATTGATTCTAGTTAAATTAATTATTGGAGACGAAAAAATTAACATTCTTAGCGCCTATGCACCACAAGTAGGATTAAGCGAGAGCATCAAACGCAAGTTTTGGGACGATATGGATGGATTTATGCAAAGTATACCATTAGATGAAAATGTTTTTATTGGAGGAGATTTAAATGGGCATGTCGGGGCAAGTAACGATGGGTTTGAGAGAGTTCATGGAGGTTTTGGTTACGGTAATAGAAATGAAGAAGGAGAATCAATCTTAGAATTTGCTTCAGCATACGATCTTGTCTTAGCAAATACTTGTTTTAGGAAGAGGAGTCGCATATAATTACTTTTAGTAGTGGTCATAACAAGAGTCAAATAGATTTTCTTTTAACAAGAAAAATAGATAGAAAAATATGTAGAGACTGCAAAGTAATACCTGGTGAAGCACTTACTACCCAACATAAGTTAGTAGTACTTGATATTAAGCTAACACGACGACATAATATGAATAAAAGAGTTAGCGACCCTAGAATAAAGTGGTGGAACCTAAAACATAGTAAACAAGTAGAGTTTAGAGAAAAACTACTAAAGGAAAATGTTTGGAATCTTGACTTAGATGCTAATACAATGTGGCTAGGAATGAGTAGTTGCATAAGGAGAGTGAGATCAAACGTATTAGGTATATCTAAGGGCGTGGGACCTCCAAAGAAGGAAACATGGTGGTGGAATGAGGATGTCTAACGAGCAATTAAGACTAAAAGAGAGATGTATAGGAAAATACCTAAGTGTCAAGATGAAGATGTGTACAATCAATATAGAGAAGCTAGAAAACAAGCTAAAAAAGTAGTTAGTCAAGCTAAAACAAATTTCATGGAAGATCTATATACAAGGTTAGGTAATAGAGATGGCGAAAAATATAAATAGGCTAGTCAAATTAAGAGATAAAAAGAAACAAGACCTAAGTCATGTAAGATGTATTAAGGACGAAAATCAAAATGTTTTAACACGCGAGGATGATATTAAGGAGAGATGGAGAAGTTACTTCGATAGTTTATTTAATGATGGCCAAGTTGATACTATAATAGATGAAAACCCACACCAAGAAAGAAATGTAAACTATACACGCAATATTAGAATTGTAGAAGTTAAAGAGGTATTGAAAAGAATAAAAATAGGGAAAACATGTGGCCCAGATGAAATACCCATAGATGTTTGGAAATGCTTAGGAGAAATTGGATTGACTTGGTTAAGAAAACTTTTCAATAAAATTTTAAAATCAAAACGGATGCCAATGGATTGGAGAAGAAGCACGCTTGTGCCAATCTTCAAAAACAAAGGAGACATTCAAAGTTGCTCAACCTACCGGGGAATTAAACTTATGAGTCACACTATGAAACTTTGGGAGAGGATAATTGACAATAGGCTAAGGAGAGAAACAACAATATCGAGAACCAATTTGGTTTCATGCCAGGAGGTCAACTATGGAGGCGATTTTCCTTGTAAGACGATTGTTAGAAAAATGTAGAGAAAAGAAAAAAGATCTTCATATGGTATTCGTAGATTTAGAAAAAAGCATATGATAGGGTCCCTAGAGATGTTCTTTGGTGGGTTCTAGAAAGAAAAAGAGTGCATGGTAGATACATAGACACTATTAAGGATATGTATGATGGAGTAGTAACGAGTATAAAGACATTTGGAGGAGCTACAAAAGAATTTCCAATTACGATAGGACTACATCAAGGATCGGCTTTAAGCCCATATCTATTTACTTTAGTTATGGATGAACTAACTAGACATATTCAAGAGGATATACCATGGTGTATGTTATTTGCAAGATGATATTGTCTTAGTGGATGAAACTAAAGATGGAGTGAATAGGAAACTAGAACTCTGGAGGAATACATTAGAATCTAAAAGCTTTAAGTTAAGTAGGACGAAAACCGAATACATGCACTGTGAGTTTGGAAACACTAGACATCGAGATGACGGTGTGGTAAAATTAGGAGAAATAGAAGTTCCTAAGGTAAACCACTTTAGATACCTAGGATCAATCATACAAAATGATGGTAACATTAAGAATGATGTCACACATAGAATTCAAGCTGGATGGAAGAAATGACGGAGTGCAACAGGGGTGATTTGTGATCGAAATGTTCCTACTAAGTTAAAAGGAAAATTTTATAGGACCGCAATTAGGCCAGCTATGCTCTATGGAAGTGAATGTTGGGCGGTAAAGCAACAACAATTACATAAAGTGAACGTAGCAGAAATGAGGATGCTTAGGTGGATGTGTGGTAAAACTCGTAAAGATAGAATAAGAAATATAGAAATTCAAAGACAAGTAGGAGTAGCACCAATTGATACAAAGATTAGGGAAGGGCGGTTGCGATGATTTGGTCACCTGCAAAGACGACCTACAAATGCCCCAACTAGAAAACTTGACTCAATAGAAACCGTCGAATTCGACGACGAGGTAGGGGCGCAGACCAAAGTTAACATGGGATGCATTAATTAGGAGGGATTTGAATGGTTTGCAAAGCTCACCATCAATTGCACTTAATCGAGCACAATGGAAAAGTTTGATCCATGTAGCCGACCCCAGTTAATTTGGGACCGAGGCTATGTTGTTGTTGTTGTTGTTGATTTTCGACTATGGTACCATTAAGGGGAAAACTGCATTTTTTTGTGGCTTTTTTGGTTTTTTCAAATCAACTTCAGGCGAGTTACTGTATTTCAAAAGAAAAAAAGTTCAGTCATGAAACACCTTGCTCTACTAATTTCATTCACGCTGAAGTTACTGAATTCCAATTTCATCTAATGATTTTTTTCGGTGTTTTGGAGAAGTTTAAGAGAATGATATTCTTATTCTTTGGTGTAGAGTTATTAATGGCAAAACTTTGAAATAGAAATGTAGCAAGTATTTTTACCTTTCTTGCCATTGAGCATAAACATAAAACATTTTATTAACTTGCATTTGCTGTTGACTTTGTTTATGCAGGATGGCCGTGTGAATGCCTTATATTCTACACCATCAATCTATACTGATGCAAAAAATGCTGCTAACATATCTTGGCCACTGAAAATCGATGACTACTTTCCGTGAGTATTACCCATTGTTAGTTTTTGACAAGTATGACTATTGATGATATTGGCAGTTTTAGCATAATTTTTTATATCATATTCTTTACAGTTACGCCGACAGAGAAAATGCTTATTGGACTGGTTTTTTTACAAGTCGTCCAGCACTCAAAGGATATGTACGCATGCTAAGTGGATATTATGTGGTATGACACAATCCTTGATTTTTCTTGCAATTAAACTATCTAAATGTCAAGTAGAAGTAGGAAAAATATTTGGGGGTATGCATGCCACATGATGGGTTGACATGGAGACCCGCTTTTTGTCAGGTCGTTTGTTGTACAATAGTGATTTTTTTCTGGTTCCATTGGATCTTGATCTTTCAGTTGTTTGTCTTGTCTGATGGTCTACTAGACTATACTTTAGAACATTGTACCAGAACCAGGCTCCAACAACTGCATGTGCAATGCATATGGGGATGGCCTCTTAGGTTCTTTTGTTTAAATACATGTCTTTCTAGTTTTTGCTTGTCAATATGCTACAACAGAGGCTGTACTGACAAATAGTTCTAAAAATGTCTTACCTAAACAGGCAGCACGTCAACTTGAATATCTTGCTGGTTGGAGATCCTCTGGTCCCAATACTTTTAGTCTGGGAGATGCTTTAGGAATTGTTCAGCATCATGATGCTGTCACTGGCACCGCAAAGCAGCATACTACAAATGACTATGCAAAACGCCTTGCAATTGGGGCTTCTGAGGTTTAGTAGCCTATTTCATAACTCACGCATATCCTTCAATTCTTCTATGAACGATTGTGATAATGCTAATTATTAACTTTTGTTTTTGTGATTGTGATTTCTTTTGTCAGGCAGAAATGGTTGTGAACTTAGCTTTATCATGCCTTACTAATTTAAAGTCAAGCAAACAGTGTGCATCTCCTTCAATGAAATTTCGCCAGGTGAGTATTTATTTTCCTTGTTTTTGTGAACAAACAGCTGTTACAGCTGTCCTTAAATGAAGCTATTCAAAAAATTGGAAAATACTCCCCCGGCTAACATACCTCACTGTTGGAACCAACATCGAGTTCCATACCTAACTGCAGGAATCAAAACTCTTGGAAATAAGTAAGGTTAGGCCATTCAATTAACCATTCCAAATTCTATTCGTATCATAGTGGTTTTTAGCTGCCAATATATCTTGTTGAAAAAGAAATTTAGCGTTCTGAGCTATGTCAAAATTTAGTTTAGGATTGATATATCGCCAACCAGTTCTTCCTAATTCACGTGTTGAAAAAGCTTCTTGTGCGACACCTTAAGAATTGAAGAAAAAATTGATGATACATGCATATAGACTCTAAATCGAGTTGTTCAGGATTTCGAAATCCATGAAATTATTTGATCTTTCAACTGTATTTGAATGGTGGGGCGTACTGTTTTGTGTGAGTTTACTGCTGGAATTACATTAGCTGCAAGCTAGCTAGAATAGAAGATGCTTCAGCAACTGATGCCCAATATCCCACTTTATTCACGTAACTTCTCTATTTCTTTCTTACCAAACTGACCCTAGAATGGCAAATCTGCCAACTTTACCGCGATTTAATTCTAGATGGTACATTTTCATTTGCATGATCCGCCTACATCTTCCAAAGCTGCAGCAATTTTAAGCCCTTGAGAACATACTCTGGTAATCTCTCAATCAACTTAGAGTATGTCCATTCAATTTCATTTATAGACCTGGGTCAAATGTCCTGTTACTATTGCACGTATTGTTGGCAAGAACTCGCTAGCATGTGCTAGTTATTAGAAGAAAAACAAGCTGCAGTTTTGAGTTTGGTACTTGGATTCCACGAGGAATATTTACTAACTATGGAACAAGCTTGCTGTTTCATTGATGTCATTTCTTGTATCAGGGATCTAGTACTCTTGTTTGATATAAATGATTGAACCATCACGTCTTGCTAAGTTCACTTCTTGTTATATTTGCATTTAAATCCTTGCTACTTTTCAAGAAATAAGGTCCGCATAATTGTGCATCACTTGCCACCTATTGAGTTGAGCCCCTGAAGTCTGCTTATTTTTTGGTGCAATTCTGCAAAATCCCCTGTGAGGCTGCACATTATCGTGAAAAAAAATGTTCCACGTCAACTGTATGTACCCTACTTCTCCCTTCAGATGCATGCTTATTTTTAGAATGTCTTCCTTGGGATTTATGTTTATAGAGCCTTTGACAAAGGTTTTCTTATGCTCATAGGGTGGAAGTTGGCAGTCACACGCACGCACATATATATATATATATATATATATATATATATATTTCATGTTTCATCATCTTTTTCTTTGCTTTTTTTGCCATCGCAGTGTCCTTTGCTCAACATAAGCTATTGCCCACCAACCGAGGAAGAGATTCCCAATGGAAAGAGCCTGGTTTGTGACGTGTCATCTATAATGCTTTAAAACTTTGCCAAAGAACCCCGAATCATGTATCAAATCTCATTTGTAGGTTGTGGTTGCTTACAATCCTCTTGGATGGAGACGCCTTGACATTGTTCGGATTCCTGTGAGTACAAGTCTTTTTTTGATAGTAAGAGACATAAATGACCCATGGTCTAAGTCATAGTCTAAGTCATAGAAATTTTCCTTCTGATACGTGCAGTTGGTAAATTCATGTTTAGCCTTAAGCTGGTGGTTTGATCAATTTTACAAAAAAACAAATTTCTTGTTCTAACTCAACTTGTTGCGAGGATTGTCAGGTTGCTCGTGTTGGCCTTATGGTACAAGATTCCAAAGGCAACCGGATCGATTCGCAGTATGTTAGTGTGGACAATCGTACCCTCAATTTGAGACACTTTTATGCGAAAGCCTACTTAGGAGTTCCTCCAAAACAAGACCCTAAATATTGGCTTGTATTTCAAGTATCTGTGCCTGCTCTAGGACAGAGTACTTACTTCATTTCTAAAGGCAGCGTGAAAGGTAATCTTTATTTCCATCATTTCCCTTTTAATTGTTCCTAAGAAAGATAGGTTTTGCTATTCAGCTTGTGGTTTGTGATAATTTAGAAGGAAATGCAACATTTGATTTTATTACATGATTACATCACAACATTCTGGACAATGCAGTTTCAGTTCCATCTTACCTCACGTTATAAAAAAAAAAGAAGCTAATATTGTCTATCTCAACTGATAATAATTGGACTCACATCTTTGTGACTCTTTGATGTAGCTTTATTGCTGTTACTAATGGCTAAATAATGCAGGAAAAAATGGAAGTGGGTCTTTCTCTGTGTTGTCTGCTCATCAAAATGAAACCATTGAGGTTGGACCCGGGGATTTTAAGATGTCATTTTCATCAGCCACAGGACAACTCAAACGGGTTGTCAATTATAAATCAGGGGTAAGTTGTTCTACAATTCCTAATCCGGAGTCATTTAATTAAAACAATTGTCCATTGTAATAATATTTTGCTCCTAATATCATCTTTGTTCCCAATAAAATATTTTGTTCATTTTTCATTAGTTGTTTGTACATTTTGGAAACAAATGGTTGCGTACATTTGTGGAGGCAGGATTTGTGAGTAGTGACTTAAGTGATGTATTTGCTGCTCTATGAGTCTGAAATAATGAAAACCTTCTCTAGTTTAACTCATCAGATTAAATAAAAGAAAAGCCGGTTTTGCCTTCCACTGCATTGTAGGTTTTCGTTACGAATTTTGGTAATTTTATTTGCTCGAGTTAGAATGTCAGGCCCTTAATAATGTTTCTGAAAAGATATTCCGGATCACCAGGTTGAGATACCAGTGCAACAAAGCTATATGTGGTATGGGTCAAGTGGTGGTGATGCAGATCCCCAAGTATGTAATGACTTTTTTTTTGCTTGGAGATGAAGTCTACTTCAGTTAAATTGATATGATTTGACATTCTATTAACCTGTTTGCTATAATGATTATTGTAGGCTTCTGGTGCCTATATATTTCGTCCTAATGGCTCGCCTCCCGTGCCTATTTCAAGAAAGGTGAATGCTTTGTTTTGTATTTCATGTTTCAAACTAGAAATTCACAGAAAAATCAAATTTATATCATGGATATTATCTTAGGAATGATCTTTTCTTTGTATTCCATTTAAAGTAAGTGCTCTTTTTTGCTTATATTATCTGAATTCTATTCCTGGCTGAATAAAAAAGCAGGTGCCTTTGAAGATCGTGCGCGGGCCACTTGTTGATGAAGTTTATCAAGAATTCAACTCATGGATCTATCAGGTCACCATATTAGATCTCTTAGAAAATTTAATTTCCTGAAGTTAAGAGCTTGTCTTACTGTGGTTAGCTGAGTAGAAAACAGCAAATGAAAAGCTCTAAAATTGCAACTTTTTTCTTGGCCACTGCATTTTGAGTGTTCACTGCAGCTCATCATAGTAATACACAAGTGAAGCTGCACTAGACTTAACCATGTCCTGCTTTCCAATTACGAGCTCCAGGACAGAGATTTAAAAACAAAATATTTGTCTTCGTATTTTGCAAATTTGTGGACCCGCTCTTGTAGTTTTCACATGTTCAAAAGTTGGTGGTCAATTGACCCTGATTGGACAATTTCTCTAAGAAAAGTTAAATTTAATAGTTTTAATCATGCTACTTTTTTAGTACTTTTAGCTGTCTGTTAATATATTTTTTAAAATTGCTGCCTCAATGTTTCAAAGCGTTTCATGCGCTCAAGATTTTTGAAGTGGAATTAATCTACTTTCTGATGTGATGGGTGATCTTTGTGTTAATACACATAGTCACAGCACATTGATAATTTCTTTTGATTTTTTAGTTGTCATGGATCATTTTGTTTTTAGTCATTCATTGTCTTTTCAAAGGTGCCTAGATTATCGGGATCAAGATGGTACAGAGGATCAATTAGGGGTTTTTGAGGATCAAAATCTGAGATCTGATCAAAGATCATGAATTTCTTTAAACTACAAAAAATAATAATTAATTTCATAATCACCATGGTATAAGTAAAACTACCTTATATATTTTATATTGATAGGAAACAAGTAATTCATTGATGAGATGAAAAGTAAGATACAAAACAGAATAGGTGAGCCAATGGTCTCATATATATTAAAGTGATCCTGCAGACTAACAGACAGAGAAGAAGCTAAAAAATCCAAAGAGAAACATAAATAAGAAAGAACGAAAAAAAGCCAACATTCAAAATGCTTATTAAAGAAGCTCATTCTGATTTAGCAGCCACTCTGTAGAACCTCTTCCCTTTGAACACTCTCGCAGGCTTGCAGCTATTGAATTTGCTGCTAATATGGAGGACACCCACAATTTTTCAGCAGAGGTGGAGTACTTATAAGTATGCTACCAATCTAACATTCTTCCTCTCATTTACTGCCAGACCTTCATGCATTTCACCCTGCTAGACAACCTGGGTTTTCACACCTAGCCATCTGAGAATCTAAGCAAATCTATTCCTGCTTTTCTTAAATGGATAGAATTAGTATTTGTTTGCCTTTCATCTAATTATAATATTTTATCAATGAAGGGCCGTTCAATCTTGACATCCTAAGATCCAGATCCCAATCCTTGCAAGCAACCATGGTTGACACTGCCTGTTTTGGTATTGTCAAGTCAGAGTTTTATCCTGTTGTAAAACAACTTACTGTTTACTAATTCAATTATGTCTCTGAGTTTAGTCAATATCCAAAGAATTTCACGCCCGGTTATTATTTTTGACTTGGTTTCTATAAAATGATAATGAAGATATATGAATGAAATTTATGGATATTACTTTTAGCAATACCTTATCATTAAATTATAATTAATTAAAATTTTGTAAGCCTTCCTTGGTTGTCTTCTACATTTCCATTAACCTATGTAGATATCTCACTTGTAATATTAATTTCAGGTGATTAGACTTTACAAAGACAAGGAGCATGCAGAAGTTGAATATACAGTAAGTATTTCATCTACTTTGTCATGAACAACATATCCCACCTTCTTAAATAGATAAAAATTTTGCCAATTTTTTTGTGAGGAAGGTTGGCCCAATTCCTACTGATGATGGCATTGGGAAAGAGGTTATTACACGAATAACAGCAAATATGGTCACCCAAAAGACTTTTTACACAGATTCTAACGGAAGAGATTTTATTAAACGGGTATGTCTTATGGTTACCTTTTCCACTTCTCAGTATTTTTTTTTCGTCACATGCTAAAGTTGTAAATGGTTCTAGCTATTTCTTTATCTTACATCTCCCCATTTAGCCCTGCCTTTATAAAATTAGACAATAGTGAATACCTTGCATGAAATATCTATGTATTCCTATGGTGTTTACCATAATTTCAGTCCTTACTTCCAGAACATGGAATGCCCACTGTTGACATCCACTTTTTGGAAATGGTACCTTCTCTGTATTACTTATCTTGTTGGGTTCCCTAATTTAGTTGAAGATTTGTCCAATTCTATAGTGGTGATTGTTAGAGACTGAAACAGACACAACTTGCTCATGCGATGTTGATTCTGCACCCCTGTGACTGGTCATCTTGCGTTTCTTAATCAGCTATGCTGGCATGCACATTCATTGTGGAGAGAGAACGCTTTATGTTATTGTGCATTACTCAAACCAATATCTACACGACTAACGGATTTATTTTCTCACTCAGGCAATGTAAATTTAAGCTTCAGTTGTATTTTAGCTTTAGCCGACCCTAGTTAATTTGGGACTGAGGCTATGTTGTTGTTGTTGTTGTTGTTGTTGTTGTAGTTGAAGCTGAAATTACGCTAATATAAACTTGTATGGTTATCACTTATTATGTTTTCCTCCAATGATTGTATTAAAAAATAAATATCCACGTATGACTTGCATTTTATTTATTATACGTATCAAGTTTCTTTTTCTTGCCCAAATGTCTCTGTCTATTTGATCTCTTTTGTCAAGGTTCCCAATTTTAATTGTAGTTATGACTCTTTTCAGGTACGGGATAATAGGGAGGATTGGCCTCTTTCAGTTAATCAACCCGTGGCAGGAAATTATTATCCAGTGAGTCCATTCTCTTATGTTTCTGAGAGTAGTGCCTTATTTATGGCTAATTTCTCAATCTTGTTTCTGGTGAGAATCCATTTTAGAGGAGTCAAGACTATTTAACAGCTTCTTGTTTTTTAGCCAACTCTTTGGAACATACATCTGTATATGTTCAGAAAGTCTTGACTCATAACCTGGTTCACTTGCTAAAAGAAAAAAGAGTCTTTTAGGATGTTAAATAAATGTTGTTGATATTTGTGTTATCAAACCCAATTAGTTTGTAATGAAGTGTATCTATTACCAGCATGCATTCTGTCTCTTAATTTTTTTTAAGTGGAACAATTTTTAAAAATTAGAGTAAATGGACTATGAAATACGATAGAAACGATATAACTCAAAGCAAAGGCTTCATTTTAGGAAAACTAGATTCTTAGTGTTTCACAATTTGCATATTCTTTTCATGTTGCACATCACAAATACATATTTACTTTATTAACTACTTAAACTACATGAACCTTTATATTTCAGAAAAATAACCTTAACCTGAACTTTGTGACTTAATTGACATTTATCTAGTTACGCATTGCTACTCTTCCTTGTCCTTTTATTTAGACAGTTATGGTCCAAAGAGAAAACTTCTTACAAGCTTTGATTTTTTTTTTTTCAAATAAATTTTAAATTTCTTGGATGCAAATGATGCACATTGGTCACCATTGGATCGTCTTGAATCTTGAATAAAGCCCTGTTTTGTTATTAGAGGTAAGGCACAGTGATTATTGTGAAAATATTTGCTTTTGTAGAACTAGGTTGAAGCTTCTAATGGTACCTTTGGTTTTGCTGTCTAATGTACATATTGGGAGCTCGGTCGTTGCTCTTAGAATTTCCTTAGAAGAGGAAGCTACATTTTAAGACTGGATTCCTTTTACTACCAGTCTTGTTGTTACAACCCTCTGATTATCGCGTGTCGACCATAGTCTCGTAGTTACCCTAGTGGACTTTTTCTAAAGGTTCCTGATGTTGTGACCTCTCAACTAATCTGGTAAACGTTTTGTTACTTAGTATAGAGGACTAAAAAGCTTCAATTGTTGGACTTACTCTTGCCACATAATTGTATTCTTTTCAAAATTAATACAAAAATATAAATAATAGGTTATATTTGTCATATGAATCCTCGCTAAACAGCCTTTATCTTTTTTCATTTTCAGATTAATCTTGGAATATTCATGTCTGATAAGCAATCTGAGTTGTCGGTCCTGGTCGACCGTGCTGTTGGTGGCGCCAGCATTGAAGATGGAGAATTAGAGCTAATGCTTCACAGGTTATATTTCTTTTTATCTTATTATGGAACAATCTTTTCTGCATTGCTACTATTTTTTGTTTCCTGGTTATAGAGATTAAAATGATCAATTCATTCTTGCATGAAAGGCGTATGATCTATGATGATTCTAGAGGTGTGGGCGAAGCACTTGATGAGAGCGTATGCGTGGACGATAATTGTGAAGGATTAGCGGTATGTAATTGTTCTATAATAGTTTACAGTGGCCTCTATTGAACGTAATTTTTTGTTGCTGTGTGTTGATCAGTTATCCACTAAGTATGGTCTTCTCAAATAATAACAACAATTATTTGCCAGTTTGGTGATGCCAACTTTCATATATCGGCGCACACTGGGACTTCCAACTGATGGGAAAATTAAATAAGCGAGATAAAAGAGGGCAATTATAGTGCAGTGCAGTCCAATCTCAAACACCTAATTATTTATTCAATATTATTGGCGACCCACCTGTGTGTAGCGTTGGGTTACTAACTGTCGGAAAGATGAAGCAGTGTATCAGATATGAGTGAACAATGTCTGAGCAACGCACCGTCATAAACATAGAAGGGGAGAAATTATGATTCGGTGCACTGTGCACAAGATAAAATATGGTTAAGAAGTTCAGGTTTCTATAAGAATTATTTGGGGAGTTAACTTTTGATTTTTTTCTTATTTACCCGTGGATTGGATAGATGTTTGCAAAATGTTGGCTAACTTAATTTCTTCTCTTGTTGCTTCTTGCTAAATTCTAGTGCTTTTTCACTCATTGATTCAAAGTTTTATTCCTTCTATTTTCTAAATTTGCAAATTTCAGGTTCGTGGAACCTACTATTTGAGTGCTAACAAACTGGGAGCCGGGGCACGCTGGAGACGTATGATTGGCCAGCAAGTGTACTCTCCACTTCTTCTAGCTTTCACACATGAGGTATGCCTTTTCAGATGTACGAAACTAGTTTCCGCATTTATTTGGAACGACCTGTTAAGTCTAGTGATGTTGCAGAGAATGGAAAACTGGAGAGCTTCGCATGCAACAGATGCAACCTTTATGGATCCTAATTATAGTCTTCCTCCTAATGTTGCTCTTATTACTCTTCAGGTATTCTTTTATTCAACTATTAGCCAAGTGTAATTATCTAGTTGCAAATAATCACTTGGAACTTTAACACTTGTTTCACAGGACCTTGATGATGGGACTGTGCTTCTTAGATTGGCTCATCTCTATGAGGTACAATATAGCCCCTTCATTTCACCCAGATCTATTAATTTCTCGTTTGAGGCAATGAGATTGTTGTATACATACCTCTGGCTTGTGTATTTTTCTTATTCTTAAATTGGTGAAATTTGACTTCAATAATTGCTGAAATTCTGGCGTGGGTGAAACTATTCGTACTTCAATGTCCTGGAAGAGTGGAAAGTTTAATAACATATAGGGTAGAGAGAACCTCAATCTGAAAGGACATTAAGAATTATAAAGCTTCAATCCCAAATTAGTCGGGGTTGGTCAGACATTTGTCATTATTCTTCCGCTTATATCAAGTTGTTTTGAAGATTGGAGATTTTAGGGAAGAATTTGCTTCATCTTCCCATTTATATGAACTTGTGAAATGTAAATTGGCTGCACATGGTGTCTTCTCCAATCAAAGTTTTTTGGCAAGACTCTGTCCTTTAATTCTTTGGAATCTGCTTTTGTTAGAAATATTTTTCTTGTTTTCTATTTGCTGCCTCACTACGCAATATTATCATCTGTGTTTTTAGTATTTTTCTATTTTTTTGTATTTATTCTGTAATGTTGAAGGACTGCACAGAGCTTAGGTTCCGAGTGATCAAACAACACTGTCCTTTGTGACTCTGTCTATGTAAGCGTTACAGTATATGATAGCATATAACAAACTATGCTCATGAAACCAGATTTCGTTTTATCCCTTGCGATAGAAATAATGGAGTTCCCTTGTTATATCTTATGAATATATCAAATAGATTGTCCTTAATAAATCAATTGCTTATGCTTTATTATTTGGATTTATTTGGCAAAAAGGAATAACATAGAGTTCAAACTCAATATTGTCCGAGTAAGTCTCCACCTAGAGGAGTTTCAATATTTCTCTGACCTTCTATTTTTGCCAAAATGTCAAGGCTGGTGAAGATGCTGAATACTCAGCTGTTGCCAAAGTGGAACTGAAGAGGATGTTTGGTGACAGAACGGTGAGTATGACCTCATTATGTTTTTATTTTTTTTTTTTTTTTTTTTTTTTTTCTGAATTTTCTTGCTAATGTGGCGTGACTATTTTTTTTACGTATTTACAACTGCATGGGCTTATATGGCATATGAGAGTTACTCTCTAGCTTTACCTGCCACACGGCTTGACTGTTCAAAATAATTAAAATAGGTCATAAAACTAGGATTATAGTTGTTTGAAATATGTTTTTATCATTACAGAAAATACATCTTCCATCTAGATTAACATTTCAACCCCGTTGGCCTTGCACTTATATACCTAGCTTTACCTAGAGTAACATTTGCTACATTAATGGCTGCAAAAGGAGATGCATTTCTATTTTATTATTGACTTTTGTATATTGCAGATTAAGGGAATCAATGAAACCAGCCTGTCGACAAACCAATTGAAGTCTGAGATGAAGAAGATGAAGTGGAAAGTTGAAGGAGAAAGCAGAGAACAACCTGCTCCATTGAAAGGTGGCCCAGTCAATGTTTCTAGCCTCATCGTTGAGCTAGGTCCCATGGAAATCCGTACTTTCTTGTTAAAATTCTAGGTAATTTCATCCCAATGAGCACAAACTGTCTAAATTAAGGCTGTCTGATTAATAAGAGATAACTATGTTTCGATTCGCTACTACGACTTTAATTTGGTTGCATCTATTCTATTGCAGAAGATCAGTTTTTTCTTAGCTCATATGGAACATATCTGACATTCTCAAACTCTGATTTTGCTTTACATGATAGGGTAAAAAACTAAAAAACTTGTTGCAATCCACCCACTTGAGGAAGAACATGGCGAAAGTTGGTGCTAAAATAACAGCAGATTGGATTGAGAGAAAATCATGGTCCTTGAAAAGGAAATTGACCTGAATCGAAGTGTTATTTATGAATATGAGCATGCTCTGGTCCTTCCACACACAAACTTGATATAACCACATCATTATCATACAAGATACTTCAAATATATTTTACAGAGCAAGCAGCGCCAACAATACAAGAGACATGGAGTTAGTACCAAAAATAGCATTTACAGTTGCTCCCAAAATAACAAAACCACACTCCTAGCTAGTAGAAACATTGATTGGTCATTATTCACCAATTCACTACCCTGTATAACCCAACCACCTCACACTTGATTCATAGATTACCATAACTTAAGCACCAAGGACTAAAGGAAGCGAGGGTGGTGGATTGGTGAGCATGAGCACCACCTCTCTCATAGTAGGCCTTGCAGAGCTGGTCTCTTCCACACACAGCATAGCCACCTTGAACAAGTTTATCATCCCCATCAATGGGTATTCAGAGAGCCTGCGGTCCACCACCGCCAATACGGCCTCGGCATCGGACGGCTGACCAGTCGGAGATATCTCTGATGCAGTCTTCCGGACCCACCTCACTATGTCCACACCGTCCCCAAACTCCCCCACTGGCCTCTTCCCAGTGATGAGCTCCAGCAGCACCACTCCAAAGCTGTACACATCGCTCTTCTCGTCCACTCTTAGAGTGTAAGCGTACTCTGCAGAGAGAGTGATCACAACACAACAAAATTCAACTAGGCAACAAAAAAATCATTTAAAGAATAGCTCGTCGTTTTGTCTCCTTTATTGTGTGCTTCCCCACCTGAGTACTTGTGTGCAGAGGTGAGACAAAACAAGAACCCCAGAAAGTCAAACACTTGTGGTAATGGTGGTATGTGTGTGTCTCAGACTCTCAGTGTCTAAGATTATGAGTCGTCATGAGTGGCAACCCCATTAGCAAGGCAACCCAGCAAGCCCAGCCAAAAACCTCAGATATCAAAATATATGTAAAGCAAGTTCCACCGCCAAACTTGCTCTGAATCCTGGGCCCATGTTTCCTACAAAGTTCTACATGCAAATCTACTAATCGTCCCTACATTTGACAATCGGTTAGATATGAATTTACCTTTCATAGTTCCGAAAAGGTAAATCTAAGGCCTTGTTTTGTTAGGGGTGAAGTTAACTTTCGGGGTAACTTGAAGGGGAGTTGGAACTAGAGGTGCACAGAGATTGGATCCAGTCCAATTAAGATCAATCCATAATCCGATCTAATTATTGTCGGTCAATTATTTTGCTAATCCGATTTGATCCAATTTACTAAATGCCGATCGAACTGGATCAAGTTATACGGATTGACAATTGTAAAATTAATGTTTTAAATTAAAATTTACGCAGATCCTTGAGAGTAAAAAAAAAAAAAAATTAATCATTGTCAAAGCATATCTAGTGAGATGGGTAAAGTATCACTTGCAGAAAGACAATTTAGAGAAGGTCGTTGGTTCGATTCATATTAAAGTAAAATAAATAAATTATGATTCGTAAGAAAAATATTGGATACTAATTTTAATTTAAACATGTTAATTTTAAGATTTTATATATTTATTTAACTATATAGCTTAAAATGTTTAGTTGAATCTAAGAAGAATTAACTTAAGTTGCGAATATTTAGATCTTGAAGTGTATATGAATAAATAGTAGATGAATTAGTGGTATAGAAACGCTAACACCATCTAAATATAGTTCAAGATATTGTATATGTGTATGTATAATGTAAAATATATAAAAGTTAATTGACCTGGATTGCAGATTGGATTTGCGGATTGAAGTGTGCAATCCGCAATCTAATCCAATCCATGCGGATTGCAAAAGTTGCAATCCAATCTAATTAACAAACTCAAATTATGAACCAATTAGTGCTAAACAGACTGGATTGAATTGGATCCGCGGATTCGCGGATTTCATGAACACCTCTAACTGGAACTAATCTTGTTTGGTTGCCCAACTTCCCTCCAAATTATCAACTCACATCAAAGGGTGTGAGATATCTTCCCCACCCCTTAAGAGAGTTATCTCCCAAGAGTTTGAGGACACAATTACCCCTTATTAATTACCTTTTATTACTCACCTCCATATTTTTTATTTGAAAGATATTTATGTCAATTCATTTCTTTTATTATTTAAAACTTTGCAACTTCCCAGCAAATTAAACGTTGAACTAAACAGGAAAATATGATCTTTCACTGTTGGAGTTAACTCCGCTTACACTGTAAGTTGTAAAAAACAAACCAAACAAAGCCTTAAGGCACAAATTGATCACTTTGACACAATTAATTTTAGAATTGAACGACGTAGGATTGACAACTAAGGCAACACCTTCAAGGCTCAACATTGAGTCCTCTAAAAGTCTTGACCTTTGACCTCATTTATACTGAGATCTTGGACTTAGGGCATAAGACCACAAGAACAGCGCCTCCTGATTTGTAGATCACTACTCAGAGTTCAATTAGGACCAAAGGAGCTTAATAATAGGTTAATCATTATAGTCGTATGGTAAGAGTTTCCACAAGGGCATTATTGTATTTTATGCTTTTCAAATGGAGGGAAACAGACACGCATTTAAAATTTCTCAAGGGCATTATCGTCTATTAAACTAACATTTGGAGGGAAAGCAGCAAAACAGAGGAAGAAAAGATGGTGAAGAACAGGAACCGAACCTGGTGCGATGTAGCCGTATGATCCAGCAATGGAGGACATGCACTCAGACGCACCGGGATCGATCAAGAACTTCGCGAGCCCAAAATCCGCGACGTGAGCCTCAAAGTTCGAATCCAACAATATGTTATTAGACTTAACATCTCTATGAATTATGAGCGGAGAACAGTCATGGTGAAGATAGCACAGCCCCCTCGCAGCTTCAACCGCAACTCTGTACCTCAAATCCCACCCGAAATGCGACCCCTTCGATCCGTGCAACATCTCGCCCAAGCTACCATTCGGCATGTACTTATACAACAGCAAATTCGTGTCCTTATTCGACACATAACCCAGCAATTTCACTATGTTGCGGTGGCGAATTCGCCCTAGAGTTTGAATCTCCGCCGTGAACCCATGATCACTCCGTCCGTTGCTCCTCCCCACCAATCGCTTAATCGCGACATCCACGCCGTTCGGCATTAACCCGTGGTACACAATCCCTGCGCCCCCTTTGCCTATGATGTTCTCGTCTTTTAAGCACTCAATCACATCTTCCACTGTGAAGTTTAGTCTTTGAAAGGCTGTGAGTTTCCATGCTTTAGAACTTCTCCTGTACTTGCTCATTAACTGTTTGTTGTTCTTGATTGCTAAGAAGATTAGGATTGCAGCGATTGCAAGTGCTAGGGCTATTATTCCGATTGGCTTGAATAGGCTGTGTGATTGGTGATTGGAATTGGAGAGCGATTTCGATGTGCATGGAGTGTGGATCAATGCGCCGCAGAGGTTAGGGTTTCCGGTGAAGGACGTCTCATTGAAGACGTCGAACTGTCCACTTACAGGAATCGCTCCGGCGAGATCATTGAACGAGAGATCCAGCGTCGCGAGGCTCGTCATCGATCGGATTCCGATCGGTACATTGCCTGACAAGTGATTTCTGGAGAGATTCAGAGTGTTCAAGATTTTCAACCGCGTGATCTCCATTGGAATTTCTCCATTCAAAGCATTTCCACTGAGATCAATTACCGCCAGAGCTCGCGAGTAAGAGATCGTAGACGGAATCCGGCCGGTGATGCCGTTGCGACTGACGTTCAACTTCGAGAGATTGCGCAGATGGCCGATTTCCGGCGGAATTTCGCCTGAAAGCCGGTTCATGTCGAGCGAGACGATTTGGAGATTCGTCAAGTTTCCGATCGCCGGCGGAATTCTCCCGGTGATCCTGTTGTTGGAGAGGAGCAACGATCCGAGAACTTCGCCGGACATTCTCTCCGGCAACTCGCCGGAGATGTAATTGTCACTGAGCTCCAAGTAATCTATAAGAGGAAGGTTGAAGAAGCCTGGCGGAATCGTTCCGTTCATGAAATTCTTACTGAGTCGGACCCGAGTCAGCGAGTCGCACTCGCCGAGTTTCTCCGGAATCGGTCCGACGAAGAAATTCTCCATCAACACCAAAAACGCCAACACTCCACCTCTGCAGAGGTCCGGCGGGATCGTCCCGGTGAGGTGGTTCGTCGCGACGTCGAGCTTCTTCAACCTTCCGTTCCTGCCGAGGCTCTGCGGGAGCTCCATAGTGAAGTTGTTCTCCCACAGCTGCAGCACCTCGAGATACTCATAATCTCCGATGAACGGCGGGATCGGACCTTGAAGATGATTACGAAAGAGATTCAACAGAGTGAGCTGTTTCAGGTTTGAAAACTCCTGAGGAATCTCACCGGTGAGTTCGTTGTTAGAGAGATCGAGAGATTTCAAGTTCACGAGCTCGGAAAGCTCCACCGGAATCTCGCCGGAGAGATGGTTGAACTGTAAGAACAACGAGTCCAGATTCTTCAACCGAGCTAAGCTGGTCGGAATCTCGCCGGAGAGGTTGCATCCTCCCAAATCCAACAGCGTCAGAGAGGCCAACTCGCCGAACTCCGGCGGAACTCCGCCTTGGTAGGTGTTAAAATATCCTAAATAGAGCTGCCGGAGCTTCGACAGCCTGCGCAAACTCGCCGGAATAATGCCTGAAAGTCCATTCCCTCTCAAACTCAGAAACTCCAAGCTCTGCATTTCAGAGTAGAACTCCGGAATCTCTCCGGAGAAGAAATTTCCTCCGAGATCCAAGTACTTGATGTTCTTCAGCTTCACCGCCTTACTCGGCAACGCTCCTTTGAAACTGTTATCATAGATGTCGAGAATCTCGATGTCTCGGCACTTCTCGAAGACGATCTCCGGAAACTCTCCTGAGAAGGAATTATGCGAGATGTTGAGGACTCTGAGAGAGGTCAAGTTAGCGATCTCGGAAGGAAAGTTGCCGGTTAGATTGCTGGAAGAGATAGTCAGGTTTACGAGCTTGTCCAAGAGTCCGATCTCTGGCGGAACAGAGCCTTGAATGAGCGGACGGAATGAGATGTTGAGAGAGACGACGCGGAAGTCTTGGTCGCATTGAACTCCAGCGAATGCGCAATGCGAGTGCTCGTTGAGGTTCCAGTCGTCGAGAGATGGTGAGCGTCCTTGCTGAGTCATGGCTGATTTGAGCTTCATCAGCACCTCTGCATCGTCGAGTACTCCCGAAGCAGATGATGAGGAGTGATCAAGAACGACCTGGCATATCGTCACCATTGCGATCAGTTTCGTTACCATAAACATGACAGTAGAAGAGTACTGGCTGTCCGCCATTAATGGCGCGTCTTGGCATGCAGAGAAAGAGGAGCGAATGAGAGGGAGAAGTGAAGAGAGCACTGGAATAAGTATCGCTCTTCGTCAACTTTACTACTGAGAGAATCAAAACTACAATCATTATTTTATTTAATTTTATATTCTGATTTAATATATGTACTACTACTAATATATGGAGGTGGAGTAGCGTAGGACGTACGTAGTGGAGTACGTACTACTTAATACTATTATTAGTAAAATGAAAGAATGACACCCATAATGACATCTACGTGAATATGAATTAGCACGTCACGTCATATTTTTATTTAAGATCGTCTTTCACGCAGGAGTGAGTGTCATTTTAGCATTCTCCGTTTTATTATACTCTCCACTCCAGTTAACGGCCGTCCATTTGTGACGGTGCGATTATACGATCGATTGATAGTAGTAGAGTAGTATTAGACTAGTAGTAGGTGTTTTGTTTGTCAAATATGGGCTCCGTCACCGTTAGTTTGGAAGAAAATTGGGGTACCCCTTTGGGGTAGGGTCTGACGGTACGGCTGAGGGTGAGGAGGACGAGGGTTTTGACGGCTGGTTCAGCGCGCTTGAAGTGACCGCAAGTAAGACGGGGCTTACGCATTTGGGTTTGTGCGTGAGATTTAATTTGTTCAGGAAGTGGAGGGTAGTTTTGGTAAACTTTGCCTAGATAGTTGTGCTGTGTTGTGTGTTTCTTTCTCGAGAGATATGATTGGCACAGATGATGAATAGATGGATGGATGGTTCTTTTATTGATATTATCGAGGTTGGCGCTCTCTTTTTGTGTTTGTTGTATGTTGGAGGAGTTCGTTTTTCGATTCGCTTTGATATCTATTGAAAAAGTGCGCTTGTGTCCTTCATATCATAGGTTGGTTTTCTCCTTCAACTCTAGACTCAAGTTACAACATTCTTAAGATTCTTTACACCAATACACTATCTCGATTAATCTCACTACATACTGTTTTAATCATCACAAAAAAGGTCAATTATTTTCAAAAAAAAAAGGTCAATTAATTTTTTTATAATTGTAAAAAATCATATATTCCCTCCGGTCACAATTATAAGTCATGTAAAGTAAAGACACAAGAATTAAAGAATAATTTAATTGTAAAGTAATATTACTATATTATCATTGCCTTTGTTAATGTTTTTTTGAGTGAAACGAGAAAGATCCAACTTGACATATTAGTAGACAAAAAATTATCAAACTTTGCACATTAGTAGACAAAAATTAATTCAGCTTTCAAAGTTTATTTAATGAAGTCAAAATAGATAAAATATGCTTAAAAATAGAAGAACGACTTTCATTTTTGAACAAATAAAGTGAACTAAAAGTTTAGAACGATCTACATTTATGACCGGATGAATTTTTTTTTAAGAAACCATATATTTGAAGTTGAACTATAAGACTTATTATGGAAAAAAAAAAAGAACTATAAGACTTAATCTCGACCTTTTGATATGACCATATGCGCCCCGACTTGGAACACGTTTGTGGGCACTATGTTTCCCGCTTTAGTGTATGTTGGTAGTACGTACCCTTGAAGCATGTATAACATTTTAATTGTGTTTAAGTTTGCTAGATTTCAAAGTAGGGTATAATTGAAACAATGACCATTAGTGTCACAGTTAGTGACAATCTAGGAAACGAGCGTACATTTGGAAAAAAATTACACAAGTACAGCATAAATTAGTTTAAATGAGCAAAACAAGTGTGCGCTTTTTTTATTCTTGATATAAGTTATATCGCCTTTTGAAAATGCATTATCATGGGAGGAAAATTTTTTTGGCCTACATGGACACATGAATAGCGCATTTTCAAATGGCGTTATTTATGTGTCCGATCCACGTTGGACAAATAACACGAATCGAAAATGCGTTATTTGTTATTTGGATATATCAATCATCGTGGATGTCCACGTGGGTTTGATTACACGAATAGCGATTGTTGCGCACGTGTAAATAGTATTGGGTGTCCACGTGGGATCTCCACGTGGAAAAGTCAAACAAGAATATCGCATTTTCAAAAGACGCTATTCTTGTTTTCCGGTACACGTGGACATACGCATTGGATGTCAACTTGGGAAAGACAAAAGTTTAAAGGATGAGTTGCATTGTTACTATGGGTTGCACGGGTTGTCCGCCTCGCGATACGTGCGTGACGTTTGCATGTGGTGCATGGTCTGTAGTGGATATGCATGGGTTGTCCCCTCGAGATGTGTATGACATTTGCATGGATTGTCCACCTCGAGATACATGTATGTCGTTTGCATTAGTTATCCACCTCGAGTTACGTGCATGACGTTTGGATGGTTTGCATGGATGCGCAGCAGAGTTGCATGGGTTGTCTACCTCGAAATATGTGTTTCACATTCGCATGGTTTGCATGGATTGCACAAGGTTGCATGAGTTGTCCACACCTCGAGATATGTGTGTGACGTTTGAATGGTTTGCACGAAGATGCATGACTCGCCCACCTCGACATACGTGCGTGGCGTTTCCATGTGTTGTCAACCACGAGATACGTGTGTGACGTTTGCATTGGCTTTACCACCTCGAGACAACGTGCGAGTCGTTTGCATGATTTACTTGGATTTTATGAGGTTACAAAGGGTGTCACCTCGAAATACGTGCGTGACATTTGCATGGTTTGCATGGATTATGCGAGGTTGTATGAGATGTCAACCTCGAGATACGTTCGTGAGTTTGCATGGATTGCAACATGTTGCATGAGTTGCACGAGGTTGCATGAGTCACCCACCTCGATGACGTGCTCGACATTTGCATGAATTCTCCACCTCAACATACATGCGTGACGTTTGCATGAGTTGTTCACCTCGATATGCATGCGTGTCGTTTACATGAGTTTGTCTACCTCGTGATACGCGAGTGACGCGGGTTGTCCATCTCGATATGCACGTGTCGTTTGCATGGGTTCTCCACCTCGATGTGCGATATTTGAGTTGAATGAATAACTCATTTTCAAAAAGAGTCATTTATAGAGTTTAGTATTTTGTATAGATAACTCATTTTCAAAAAAGTTATTCATAAAGTACCTTCCACCTCATTAACGATGCATGTCACCTCATCATCAATAGCTCATTTTGAAAATGAGTTATACATTAATTTTAAAATTTTAAAGTAAGCCCCACTATTTAGTGAATAAAAAAGTAAAGCCCCTTATTTTTTGAAAAACACCCTGCAGTCTGCTAGATAGTTCCACCAATTTATTTTTTATTTTTTACAGGATATTTCCACCAATTTAAGTAGACAAAAAGCAGATGACCAATCAATCAATGAGCACAAATGAAACTATGAGTGCGGTGTCACAAAAAGAAGACCCAACTTAATTTGTCATTAATTTATTTGGACTGCTTTGAGGGAACATTATTCAAGTAATGATCGAACTTTAGGCACCTAATCGTGGAAGTCACAATGATAATAAGAGGTCTATCGTCATTGTTGCTGAAAAAAAAAAGAAAACAAATTACTTCTTAAACATAGAGTTACAATTGGACACGAATGTAAGAGTGCTGACAATCATATCAAAAATTATTTTAGAGCGGTGTATAAAGATACAAATTAACCTCCACTACTAAGTGAAAGGGAGGGTTCATGGGAAGGTAAGGAAAATAGAAATGCTAGACATGTTGGGAGTGCTCTTAGGAGACCAACTTTACTTACATTCCTAGCAAGATTAATTTTATAATATTAACATAGAGAAAAGATTGTATATATATTGTTTACAACATAGACTTTAATTAGTTACAATAATTAATAAGAGAAAGAGAGACCAAATGAGACAAGCAAAAGAAATCTTGCTTTTCATTCGTCGAAAGAATGGAAGAATTTAGGAACCGCACATAAAGGGGCGCACGAAGACAAGGCATTTATTCGTTATATAGCATGGCAATATCTCAGTCTCTCTTCATGACCGATCAGTTGTCTTTGCCCACCCCACTTTCTATATATATTATGCTAATAATTCAGATCGATGAGACAGTATCAGATGCGCAAAACGCATGCATATATGTGTTTAATTTATATTAATTGGGGGGGCTTGAGTGGGAAGGAACCGGTGAAGAACTAGATTCTCGAAGGATAGTGATCACTAGCTCGTTGACACTTAAAGTCAATATATACCCACCTTTCTCTACTATTTTGGTCACATAATATTATAGGTAGTACTTTGGATGAAAAGTGTTTGGTTAAGGTTTGCTTTTGTTAAACCTATTAGCCTTGATCAGCTGTTTTGAGTCAATGCACCATTATCAATATTGGAAAATCTTATAAAAATATTATGTAGGACACCCTCGATTCTAATTTCAGTTGAGCTCTAACCTTGTTTTGACAAGTGATGTTCATCTACCTAATTCACTAAAGATGCTTTAGCAAATGTATCGTTTACTCTGAGTTTAATTAATGATTCAACTTTGTTTTGAGCATTACAACAATAAAGTTGTTTCGTTAGGTCAAGTTTATGCTTAGATATCATATCGTGGTGTAGTAAAATACTAGTATATAACTTGGTTAGAATTTTTGTTTTTTTGGTTTCCTATATGGTGTTTGGTGACAACCGCATCAACTAATCTACGCTTGGGTGTTGTCTTTGAGATGCAGCCTTCCCAACCCATTTTTTTCATCAGCGAAACTCAAACTCAAGACTTTACTTAAGGAAAATTGAGTCTCTCGCCACTCCGACCAACTTGTACGTTGTTGGTACAACGTTAGGATTATGGGCTTTCCTTATGGGCCTTACATCTCTTAAATGGGACCTTTTAGACTTTCACGTGTTGTCATGCACTTTTGGGTAGCCCATTAACCCTCCACCACGCTCCTCGAATCAAATAAATCACTTATTCGAGGCACAATGAATGACACCCAAGATGATCTTCGAGATGGCATTACACATTACTCGAGGCTTATTTGGGGAAAATTATTGACTACAATAAGGGAGAGGTGCATAAACCCTAAACCCTAAATCCCTGCAACGCATCAATTGCCACTGACAATGCCTTCGAAGACGAAGAAGAAATCGAAGATCCCACCGAGTCCATCAAATTCAGCGCAATCTGCATCTTCTCCATCAATACCATCATCACCATCGCTGCAATCAGAATCTGAAATCACTTCAGAAGATGCTCGCAAGCTCATCGACGAGGCCGCGATCGCGTATCCTTCGCTCATCTCCAAAGACGCCGCCATTGTTGGTCGAATTGAGAGGGTTGAAACGTACTCTACTTCTTGTTCTCATGCCGCTGTGGTCTGGCTCTCTGAGTCCGCCATGGTTGCTTCTAGAATAGTCCCTGGCTCCATTGTTTCGGTAAAGCTCTCGAATCTCCTCGTCTTTCTTCTCAGATTATTCGAATTAGTCGTCGCGAGACACGAGCTTGGTTTTCGAAAATTCTGTACTGATGAAAAGTCTGTTGTTCAGTTGGTTTGTTTGAAAGCAATTGTTTTTTTTTTTTAAAGTGTCGAAGATTTGAGAAAATGTGGATCTTAATTGTGATTAACGTGCGGCGACGCGCTTTGCGTGGTTGGCAGGTGTGTCTTGCTGCTCCAAAGAGTGAAATTGGGGATGGCTTCTCCCTCTCTCCTTTCGGGAGTGATGATTGGAGGCAATGTGGGATGAATGCTGCAGATCAAAAAGCTAAGAAAGCAGGGCAATACTTTGCACTTGCCGTGGTTTATCCTTCTTCTAAGGTTTGAATTCATTATCACTCACATTAATGTATTTGCCCATGATCTTGTACCGTGTTTTGGAGCGGGCTTTTGAATTCTCATCTAATTGACCCTGCCTTTTAAGAGTTTCGTTTTGAAGCTTAGTTCGTTCATTATTTACGTTGATGTATTTGTCATGGTTAGAATAAATCGAGTAGTATTTACATCTTGTACAGAATCCAAAAGGATAATAACTTGGGAAGATTGCGTAGGGGATTGGTGAAGGGCTAGGTATATGCAGATTTACATTTATGTTTTGCACAAGTTGACCTTTAGATCACCATGAAGTAGCATCGTTTACTGCTTCTTCGAGGCCCATCCTTTGCACAATGGTGTGAATTCTAGTGAAATTGAACAACATTACATTCTAATTGAAAAACGTCTCTTCTCTAATTCTATTTCTTCTTCTCTCTTTTTGTTTAAATAAAACTTTTAATTTTGTTTTTACTTTCTCAAATATAAGAATGTTGATAACATTTGATCCAAATCATTGGTTTCCTTTATAGTTGTTTCACATTTTATATGCTTCTTTTCCCATTTGACCCTTTTTTTTGAGAAAGACCCATTTGATCTTTTTAAAATTTAGTGGCTACTGTATATAATGAAAAATTTCCCTTCTCGTCATAGTGTAAAAAGTTGTTTATTTTTCTTTATCTGGTCCCTTGAATTGTGTGAAAAAAAAAGTAATTTATACCTCTCTGTAGGTTTTGAAGAATGAGGTGCAGTTATCTTGGAGCTTGTCTTGCACAATGGGTAATCCTGCACATGGCATGACCACATTTATTTTTCCCATTCAATGTTGCTCCACAATTGGTATTCCTAATGGTACTCACAAAGGGCAGGATTTGAATGATGTTTCGGTCTCTTTTCTCAATATCCGGACTTGCAAGGATCTCTTTTTAGAATTTACTCCATCAAAAAATGGGTTGAATGTAAAAGATAGTGTATTATTTCCCACAAATTCAAGATCAAAATTTGACTTTGATCAATTTGAAAATGAGATTTCATTGTCCCCTAGGACTCCTTTGCCATACCAATCAAAACTTAATCCTTCAATTGCTAGTAATATGACTTCAAATACTTGCCAACAGTTAACATCAAATGTATGCCCTTCAAACGGGATGTTGTTTAGTACATATGACATTGGTAGTGATCTTGGGGACAAAAAATCAAAGGAACTTTTGGAAGTGCCAGCTGCTCACTGGCTACATGGTCGACATTTAATATATGGCAATATAGTAGCTATTCCAATTTTCGGGGAGATTTTATTTTTCAGCACAACAGGTGCAAGATGTCCTGCAGATGAGGATTCAGTGAGTGCAGGAACAGATGCATTACCATGTGAAGCCCCAACTTTTAATGTGGACCATGGAAACATTGCCTTTCTCGTAGGTCATGGCACAAAAGTACATCTGAATTCGTCGTTGCTTTCAGAGAAACAGGTTCCAGTCGAAGATGGATCATCTTCCATGGAACTTGAATTTGGAGACACGAGGGATAAAGAAGCATGTCAGATTCCAAAACTGGGGGCTTGTCTGAAGAATTTGACATGTTGAAAGACATTATAATTTCCTTATCAGAAAAAGACTCTCAGTCAAGGTTTGCTATCTAGCATCAGTATTTTGGTGGTTTTATTGTCCTTTCTTTCCAGGTTTTTAGCTTACTATTTTATTCTTTTTTATACTTTCATTATCAAGGTAATGGGCAATATTATTCTACATGATTCTTGTCTGATTCAGAAGGGAATCACAGTCAGGCACATAAAGGGAATTACACAAGTGATCTATAAATGCTTGCCAGCTTTGCAGTCTAGAAGTGACTAATTAGGTCTCAGATAAGAGCATAAATCTAATCTTTATTTGTTCATCTAGCTATCTGATCGCTAAATTTGTGTATGAAGTTCATGTCAATGATATGACTTTAGTTGAACTTTGGGTGTATATGTATTTTAGTTTTATCTATAGCCTGTTCTCCACCAACATAACTTGCAAGTACTTTTATTAGCATTTGATGTAATTATTCTTTTATTTCGCCTTCGACAAAACCTAAAGCATCCCTCCCAACTTACCTTAAGATTGGAGAGAGATTCAACCCACAACCTTGAGGTGGGGAGTTCTATTCTCTGCCGCCAGGCCGAAGGCCTTGATACTGCCATCTTAGTTGTCTTTCATTTTTGTAATCTGCTTATTCATATCAGTGATGTTGACTTGGAAGTATAGCTCCCTATTTTTTGGTGTTCATCTATCAGATTAATAGCATCTTGCTGGATGTTTATTTGAGAGCTAGTTAAAATCTTTCTTAATTTTTCTATTCATGCGACAACATGTGATCACAATAAGTTGGACAGTTGTACTTGCTGAAGTTTCCCTTCCTCCATCTTTCAATCAGTTATTTTTCTATTCATGTTTTTTCATATTACTGCTTTCCTTTCTTCCATCTTTCACTTGGCCTTGCTATTTTTATTTTTATTTTGTTTTGATTTTTGGAGAGTTTCAAACTTATAATCAGAGCTAGAGATCACTGTCAACTTACTGAAGTTTCCTTCAATTCCTATTTTGTGCCCATGGTTAGGGCGTAATATGAATGGTTTGAAAAGCTCACCATCAATTGCACTTAATCGAGCACAATGGAAAAGTTTGATCCATGTAGCCGACCCCGCTTAATTTGGGACTGAGGCTATGTTGTTGTTGTTGTTGTTGTTGTGGTTAGGGCGTAATATAAGTTATGATGAAAAGTCTTTCTAGAGTGGAATGGGCCACCTTATAAACGTATTAATATTTATTTTGTTTCAGACTTTAGATTTAGCATGTTTTTGATTCTTCATGCATTGCTCATTATTGTATATGTATTTCTCCGGTTTTATTCTTTTAAGAACTGTAGAATATTTTCTTTTCCAAGTTATTCTCCAAATAGGAATATATGCCTTTCCAATACGAGTAATAACTGAATTGATTGAGCATCTTAATTCAGCTTCTTTGTTTATAATGCAGTTTCGGTTCGCTAACTGTAAAGGGAGTCCTTCTTCATGGTCCATCTGGCACTGGGAAGACATCTTTGGCTCTTTCGTGTGTCAATGATGCTGGCGTCAATCTTTTTTCAGTAAAGGGGCCGGAGCTTATCAGTTCATTATTGGGAGAGAGCGAGCAATCATTGCATGAAGTCTTTGACTCAGCTAGCCAAGCTGCACCGGCCGTGGTGTGATTTCCTACTTTGCCTCCAAAAGTACTTCTATTATTTCTCATTTTCATGTTTTAAGGATTTAGTTGATTCTTGACCACTTCATAAATGTCATTTTATTGTTTCATGAATGTTCCTATTTGGTTCCTGATTATTCTGCGTACTTAAAAAAAGTGTCTGAACTGCTGTTAATTATAAATATTAGCAGTATCTTCTTGCACGATCCTTTTTTTTTGTGATTTCTGTTTCTATTAAATCTTCATTCTTCCCTATTGTTTTCCAGTATCCCCTCCTTTGTAGTCTCAAGGCTTTTTTGTATGGCTTTGGTGGTACTAATCTGAATGTTGGAAGATGACCTATAATACCAAAACTGATGTAGGATTGTCTGCACATGTCGACTGGAGTTGCTGGACTTGAAAAATGAAATTTCTGCATTTTGTCTTTTCATTATGACTAAAATCTCACATTGTTGAAGGTGTTCATTGATGAATTGGATGCCATTGCACCAGCTCGAAAAGATGGAAGTGAAGAGCTTTCACAAAGAATGGTTGCAACGTTGTTGACTTTGATGGATGGAATTGACTCTAGTGATGGAATACTTGTAATTGCTGCCACTAACAGACCCAACAGTATTGATCCTGCTCTTAGGCGACCAGGAAGATTTGACAAAGAAATTGAAATAGGTAATTTCTCATCTTTTCTATCTGGAGGTTGACTAAGTTTTTATACCACTAAGAAATTAGATTGGGCATTATGTAAACTGCATAATTTTCTTCAGTTGTATCTATCCAGATGCCATCATTTGTTAGTGGCACAGTTTTTCCAGTTCAAAGGCTTTACTTTTGCGATTATTGCACCATTGATGCTTTGACTTGGGGTAATTTGTGGCCCTTCGCATTTTAAATACTCTGCTTCCAAACTCTATTTATTCATAATGAAACTGGGTGATATAATTAGAAACAAAAGAAATTGATGCCTCATAGTCTTTTTTTGAGATTGTTTTAAGGCCCTATTACTCATTGCAGAGTAATGATTCTGTTAGTTTTTTCATGTTTTAGTTGAGTAAATGATGTATTATTTCTTGTGATTTAAAGCTATCTAGATTATTAAACAATGATTCTTTTGTATTTCTGATGTTGAAATTCTTTTCCAGGAGTGCCGTCTACAAACCAGAGGCTAGATATACTTAAAGTTCTCTTAACTGATATGGTTCACTCCCTTGTGGACTCGCAAGTTCAACATCTTGCTTCGAGTATGCATGGATTTGTTGGTGCTGATATAGCTGCACTATGTAATGAAGCTGCTCTAGTTTGCCTTAGGCGGTATATTAATTTAAAAAAGACATCCATCTCTTCATCAGGGACTGAGGATGAGGTGTCTGTGTCTCCATCTTCCACATGTGTTGATGCTTCGTCCAAGGCTGTCGAATCCTTTCAATTTGACACAGAATACCAGCATAAAATTGATAGTTCCTTCCCTACAGCTCAGTGCAACGGTGACTTTGTTGTCTCTCGAGTAGGGGAAGAAGACTTTCTTGAAGTGTCATTTGATGATTTTGAAAAGGCTAAAATGAGTGTGAAGCCCAGTGCTATGCGAGAGGTACGTCTGTTTCTCACCAGTCATTTTGCATTGGTTGGGTCCGCTTCTATGGTTTCATCAGAAAGATAAATGTTGCTAGCCAGATTACCTACCACCTCCAACTGCCTCTTAATCAGTAGGCCTTACAAAAGGCATTCTTTGGGCGTAAACTGGTACCTTTGTAGTTCTATCATGCTCACCTTGTATTTAAGTTATGATCTGAACATGACTGGTATAGTATTGAAACACAGACATGGCCGCTCAACAAACCAGGAGTAGGGCACATGGAATTGTTCCCAAACAGTGATGGACCTTGTTCGATTTTTTGTGCCAGTGGGCAGAGGACCCTGATGCCAATACTTTCTTTATATGTTGAACATTTGATTTGTTGTAAATACCTGCTTTCTAAAAATATTCATGCCTGCTCATTTTGCAGATTATGCTTGAGGTTCCAAAGGTTAGATGGGAGGATGTTGGTGGCCAGAAAGAGATAAAGATGCAGCTTGTGGAGGCAGTCGAGTGGCCACAAAAACATCATGATGTCTTTACGCGTTATGGGATCCGACCACCTACAGGTGTATTACTGTTTGGTCCCCCAGGTTGCAGCAAGACACTAATGGCCCGTGCAGTAGCCTCTGAAGCTGGGCTAAACTTCTTCGCTGTGAAGGGCCCAGAACTTTTTAGCAAATGGGTTGGTGAATCTGAGAAGGCTGTAAGATCTTTGTTTGCGAAAGCAAGGGACAATGCCCCATCTGTCATATTTTTTGATGAACTAGATGGTTTTGCTATTGTTCGTGGCAAAGAAAGCGAAGGTGCATCTGTCGGAGACAGAGTTATGAGTCAACTTCTCGTTGAATTGGACGGTGAGCATACCTTGTCTTGGTCATTAAAAGTTATTGGTTCTATTTTGGACTTGTTCATCCTTCTAAATCTAAATTATTACTTCTTTGAAAGAGGAATGAGACTTCATTAAGTTAATGAGGTCTGGGAGGACAAAGTACACCTTCAGCAGAATAATATTATCAAACTTTTCTTACGCATGAACAAAAATTAAGGATGCTATAAACTTCGTGAAAATTTACTATTAGGTTACTACTAAGTACTATCTACTAAAGGAGAATGCATTTTTGTTAACATTTCTTCACATGGGTGCATTTACATCAGGCCTTGAATAATTAAATAAGTTTTTTTTTTTTTTTTTTTTTTTTGTTGAAGTTATTTCTGTGGATGCTTCCCTTAATGAAACACGGATGATGTAGCCAGATAGTGTTGATTGCGAGAAAAAAACTTTCTAGAGTATTAGTGCTGAACCTGTTTCAGTTGAGAAAAATTTTACAAGTTTTATCTAACTACTTTTCTTTCATGTTTAATACAGGTTTGCACCAAAGAGTTAATGTTACTGTTATTGCAGCCACAAATCGTCCTGACAAGATTGATTCTGCATTGTTAAGACCAGGTGCAGTTTCTGGCCTCTATGCATATTGCATTCTCTTTATCTGTATTCAGGCTGATTGTGTATAAAAGCATTGTGCAGGACGCTTTGATCGGCTGTTGTATGTAGGACCTCCCAATGAATCTGATCGCGTGGATATATTTCGGATTCACACACGGAAAATGCCTTGTGGTTCTGATGTCAACTTAAAGGAGCTTGCTCATCTAACTGGAGGCTGTACTGGAGCAGACATATCATTAATCTGTAGGGAGGCAGCTCTTGCAGCAATGGAAGTGAGTTTTTTTTTTCTTCCTTTTTTTTTTTTTCTATTGTTATTTTTAAAATTCAATATAGAGATAAGGTAACTTATATGTTTTGTGTTTGCAACTCTATTAGGAGAGTTTGGATGTGGCTCAAATATCAATGGCGCATTTCAAGATCGGACTTACTCGGGTTCAGCCATCGGATATCCATTCTTACCATGAATTTTCAACAAAGTTTCAAAGGCTTGTGCTCAATGGTGCTGGGAAAGACGATGAAGAATGTCAACCAACGAGGGGCTTGTCCATCAGGTTTTCGTTCTGGTATCCGTAACTTGCCTTCTGACTTCCAACACTCTTTTGCCAGACTCTCATCATTGAAATTATTAACTAAAACTGGGTGAAACAGGTCTTGGTTGAAATCTCTCTTCGGCACTGTTGCAATGTCGAAAGCTTCCTCATAGTTGCCTGGTTTACCATTCATCAGTTGTAATCAACCAGATAGAAAGAGATGCAGCATTTGATGATGCAGGTTATTTATTTAATGGCAGACATCGGGAAGTAGATCGAGTCTGTTGTTCTCTCCAAGCGAAGAGTATTTTTTGTCAATTTTACAGGGAGATGAATGTGTCTCCCTCGACATGAGGTACTGTAAATATGACTTTTGGCGAGCCATAATTTTTTTGTAATTTATTGTTCATTCTGTTTAATACGAGATCCATTGATTTTTTATTTTTTTTTTGTGTAGAAATCTATTCAGGCTAAAGATCAAAATCGTTGTTACATTGAAATACTTCTTTATGTAAGAAATACAGTTTTTTGTATTAGTATAAAAAGTATTACTGTTACAAACTTACAAAGGTAAGGCAAACATGCCAACATGACATTTGACAAAAAAAAAAAAAAAAAAAAAAAAAAAAATGCCAACGTGAAAAGAAAAGCTAGGACAACAACCATAAAATAAAAGCAAGGCAAGTTTGTACTTTGTAGCAGTATAGCCCTTTTGTTCTCTTAGTCAATCGTCAAGGTACATGAAAGTGCAATTGAAGAGTTTGATTTATGTAGTCGAGTCTCCGCACTTAAGTAATTTGGGTTTGTTGTTGTTGGCACAAAGGAGATAGAATTGTAAGAAATGAAGAAAAAAGGTGACTAGATGGTACAAATCAAACTTTCATTTACAACCTGAAAACAAACACCAATGTTTACATGGCTGCCAGTGTGCTTCCAAAACATGTTCTCTTTACAACAAAATGAACAAGAGAATCATTTTCTTTTTTCACTTTTACCTTTATTGCATGGATGAACAATGTAGTTCGACTGATTTGTGAAATGGGTCTTGAAACGACAAGATTTCAATGTCACATACTTTCTGATGAGAAGCTTGATTACTTCACACAAGACTGCAGCACCATTAGAGCTTGCTTAATCTTGCCAAAGGCGTAGAAACTTTACAAACTTGTTCTAGATGGCCTTGCTCCACAAGTGCAACTATTTCAGTCTGATGGTTTCATTAGGGAAGATGACGTTGGGATTTCGAATGTGAGGGTTCAAGGCTGCCAGTTCTTTCCATTTTGCGCCGTTGCCATGAACTCGGGCTGAGATACTCCACAAGGTTTCGCCAGGCTGCACTGTCGTCGTTGCTTGGGGAGATGGAGATGGAGATGCCTTCGCCGTACTCCTCGACTTCATGAAAGGGTGTTTGTTGTTCTTCCCCATGCCTGTTGCAAGTAGCCAGCGAGAGCCCGATTGCTGCTGCTTCGTAGTACCCCAAAGCTTTGATTTTCCGGGCTCTGGCTTAATACCTGCAACATGGACTTCAGTAATTTTGAATTGAGGGATTGGCTCCAATTCCTCTTTATTCTCTTCAGTCTTTTCCTTGGTGTCTTTTGGGGGAACTCGAATTCCTCGTCTTCTTCTTCTTCGGAGGACCTCCTTTCTGAAACTGTGCAGAATATCTTAGGTTTGGGAGGGACAAAAACCCTCTCCACCTGAATCAAAGAAAGCATTGGAGTTCCAACTGGTTCATAGTTGCGAAGAGGATCTCGCAATTGCACCATCAGTGCTACTGTAAAGTTGTTCCCCAACAAACCACATTTTCTACCGGATCCTTTGCCTTTTCTCCTGTCTCCTCTTGACTCACCACGAATCATGTCCAGGCTATTAGCATGATGTGCAGCAAGTATTTTTGAAGTCCTCTTGCTAATTTCTTCGTCGTCATCCTCCATAATTCCTGAATCTAGCCTCATCCACTCATCCAAGCTTATGGACAAACCCATCAATCCATCGACATCATTCCCACCGTCTTTGATGTCCAATAGCTGCATACTCCCAGCTCCTTCCATACCAAAACATGTCTTCCTTCCCTCAAAGCCCGACATTTCCCCGATTGCTTGGGAACTAATATTTGAAGGTGCTTCTTCATCAGACATGCCAGATTGTATTCTTAAACCTTCCATGGCAAGCGCTTCGATTTTATCCATCGCTAATGGAGCAAGATCCTCGAGAGAATCGAATTCCGAGCCCATCTCCCCCTTCGACAACCTTGAACCTGCGTTACCCGACCTGTGCCGAGATGAACCGCCATTATCTTTCTTCCCCCAACTAAGTGCATCTTCAAGCTGCACAGATTGCCTGCATTAAGAAATCACAACCCTTTCAACAACAACAACAACAACAACATAGCCTCAATCCCAAATTAATTGGGGTCGGCTACATGGATCAAACTCTTCCACTGTGCTCGAGTAAGTGCAATTGATGGTGAGCTTTCCAAACCATCAAAATTACAACCCTTTCAAGTAATGCAAATGCAAAGCCAGTGAGAAGTAATAAAGAGAACTTCAAAGTGAAGTTAACACTCCAAAAAGTGAATAATAATAATGTTAATAATACCTCTCCAGACAAGGAAGAGCTTCCCATGCTACCTGTTGCACAGCCTTTCCTGCGATATCTTCTAAGGGCATCAATTTTTTAGCTTGCATAGAAAGTTTTTCGATTCCAACCGAAGCCAAATGCTGCAATATATCCATTATACCAGAGCCCATTTCTGCAGGAACCACAACAGGGCTGGAAACTTGCATGACTAAGCTCCCACAGTTCTTACCATTCCTAAAGAGCGAGGGATTCATAGAGCGCAAGAATCCTCCGTCTTTTGTCTGAATACAGGGACCAAAACCATCACCAAGAGAAGGTAATTCGGGGGGCTCTGGCGGAGGAAGAGCGATGGGGCTTCCAAAACCATCAGTGCTGTTTGGAAGAGAACTCTGAAAAGCTTTCTCATCCAAGCCCCACTCTCGCATCAATTCTTCGGTCTCCAAGTTCTCCAGCATTTTAGCCCTTGTTTTACTTTCCATAAACTGTGTTAGTTTCTTGTGTTCTGCCTCGGCAGCTTGAACAACTGACGACAATTCAAAATCTTCAAAAGCGCCTTCCGGTTTAGAATAAGTTGTGGAGTCATTCGGATATCCTGCATCCATATCATCAATGCCGAAGTCAAACAGGCTACTACCAGAAGCTAGAGCATCCTTTTCGAACTGTCTCAACAATCGCTCTCTTGGAGACTCGGGATCACTATCTGAACTCAAACCAAACGGGCTGTGCTCTATCCCAAGCATGCTTAAGAACTCGCTCGCGACAGAATTTGTGACGTCGTCGAAGCTGAGAGACCTCCCTAACTTGCTTGGTTTGTAGTTTGATTCGGTTTCTGCATCTTTCGATTGCCCAAAAAACTCATTTTCCACCTGTGGATTACCTGAACCAACAGAGTCAAAAGTTGAGAGATTTTCAAAAGCAGTCTCCAATTCAACCACAGCAGATTCTTCATCATCATATTGGAACTCCTTGGAATTGCTAGCATCCGCGGCAAGCTCTTCGACACAGCTAGCCGGGCAGTCATCCTGCACATCAGGCTCATCCTCGCCGATATCATCAAGCATTGTCGTTTCCTCTGCAGGACCGTCATCGGCCTCCACAGCAGTTTCTTCCACCTTAATCGGCTCTGCTGCAGGCACTTCTATACCTTGTTCAACCACAGTAAATTCAGTATCTTCACATTCTGTTCCCAAATTTTCTTTACCAGTCTCGAGAACAGCAGATGTTTTTGTCTTGAGCAATTCCGAATCACCTGAGAATACCTCAAACTCGGGTTTAGCATCAGCAAAACAATCCAATTTTCGCTCATTAACCTTCCTCCCCTCGTCAAGCTTCTGATATAGAAAAGACACCGAACCAGCGAGGTCCGACTTTGAACTCGGCAAAACCTCATGAAGAATCTTAACCTCATCCACAGACCTAAATGGAGGAGGATGAGATCTTTGCTTAGGAATACTAGCAAGACTTCCAGATCGTTGAAGAGTGCCTCGAGTGTCAAAACCCATCACAGGTCTTGCAATACTTTGCTTACTTTGCTTCAATTTAGAAGAGACGGTAGCATTGCGAGAAGCACGGGAATCAACCGAATCATCCCCGGAAATCAAAAACCCGAAACTAACATTCAAAATGGCACCTTTGGCTTTCCCAGACAGCTTAAAACTAGTAGTCCACTTTCCAGTGCTCTTATCCTCCTCCTCCAATTCCTCCAAAGTAAGCGGCAAGAGCCTCGTCAAATCAATCCTATGCTTCCCAAGATCAACATCCGCGGCGCCGACAATCAATGCATACAACAAAAAATACTTAGCCTCATATTTGGCAGAATGATGAGGCCCATTCCCACTCCCATACACTGAACACCGATGCGTCAACACCTCTTCGAATTCAGCTCTTCCATTAAAACCCTTTGAAGGGCGCGTTTGCAACCCTACATCCCTCCTCCTCCAATGCACGCACAAACTAACATTATCAAAATCCGGCGTCAACCCTTCAATTGAATGAACTTGTAAAGAGAAACAACAATTAAACCTACGGTTTCGAATGTGCGAAAGCGCCTTCAATGGCTTCCAATTCCATATAGAGGACGACTTCTTATCCTTATGTGACGACGACGACGACGACGACGACGAGGACTCCTCTCCCTTAACAAACCTAGGGTTCAATTTGGGCTCGCTCAAATGGGATTTCCCGGCCGACTTGGATCTGCTATCCGATGCCCCCGCCGCCGCGGAAATCAAAGTCTTTGGGGCGTTTTTGTTCACGTACAGCGCCCGCCCCAGCGCCTCTATCTCTTGCAACAACCGCCCCTCCCCTCCTCCCCCAATTTTCTTCCCAGAATCGGCCCGCAACGACATCGTCGGCCTACCTACTCAAGAAATTCACCAACACAACCAATCAACAACAACAAAAACTACAGAAATCGAATTAAGAATCAACAAAGCTAAAATTGATAGACTGACTAGCGAGTATTTGAGGTCGTGTTAGAAGAAGATGAACCCTAGAAATGGCGACCTCGATTTCATCGAATCGCTGCGAAAGCCTAAAAAAACGAATTGGCTTTGTGTTGACAAGGTGAGGCGGTGTCGAGGAATGTAAAATAATGTTGTGATTGGGTTGTGATTTGGGTTGGGTTGGGTTTTGTCTTGCGTTGGTGCTGTAGTAGTTGGACATCTAATAAAACGAATAAATAACGTCGGACGTCACTTTTATAATGTTGTCTATTCTCCACGTTTACTTCGATGCGTTGCTTTTCATCTTTCGGCGAAAGCGCCATCCGACGGTTCACAATTATCGGTCTTATGCCAATTTCAATTATTTTGTTCTACATTTTTAGAATACTTGAAAATTCATTAAAAGCCACTAAAAAGAAGAATCTTCAGTGATGTAGAAACTTAATGAAATTACTAATTGAGAACTGAGAAGTTCTCTTTTGCTTCAATAGTTGGATTGTCCTACAATTCTTGTTCTTAGGTAGTGATTTTGCTTTCAAATTTTGTTAACAAAGGTCAACTTTTTTATAAGTGGAACTTCTCTTTGGGTACGAGTTTATATGGTTGAGTTTAGACTAGTTGAGACTCGAGATTCAGAACTTCACAATGCATTCGGCATTCCTACTTTTCATTTTTTTTTAAAAAAATCCATTAGATATTCCTACAATTTACTTTTGTAAATGAAAAATTCAAAATTCAAAAATGTTGGCTCCACCAGAAGCAAAGGCTCCAAGCTTTTTGACCAAAAAAAATAAAATAAAAAAAAATCCAAGCTCAACTTGATTTCGTAGTAGTAACATTTTTGTGATTGTTTCCAGCAGCTACATAGTGTGCTGCGTTTTGTTTCTGTCGTGGCGTGGTGCAGCTGTCTTTGCTGTCCGACGCTCCCACGGTCGTGTCACGCATTCAATTTTCAAATTCACGCGCCAAACACTTTTGGCGAAAGTGACTTTCTTTACACGCGGCGCTTCCTGTGAGCATCACTAGAACCCGGTGCAATTTAGAAAAGTAGCTGCTGGAGCATGAGAACGTATAATCCACCAGACCCGAACCGTTTTTCTCTATAAGACCTGCCAAAAACAAGCTTATATAATCTAGCATATAGATGAAAAGTGTTGTGGAATATGGATGACCATGCATGTACATCAACATATTGTGTAGTCATGTAACTTATATTTCTCACTTAATAGTATATCCACTTGTCTATGTATTGTCATGTAACTTGTAATCATCTCCTATGTACACCAACTATTCCGTGTATTGTCTATGAGAGTATGTTGCTTGTGATGTGTTGTACGACTTGTGGTGTATGTATAACTTGTACACATTGTATAAGTACAATTATCATCATCACCAAATGACATATATAAAGGGTGTCAACCCCATTGTAATTCACACACCAAGTTGAATGAAAACTTCTCATTTCTTCTCTTCTCCTTTGTAGTAGTAGTTTGTAGTAGTAGAAGTTCTTAGTCTTCTATTTTCCTTCTCTTGTTCTTAGCAAGTTCCAACTCAATTTACAACACGTTATCAGCACGAGCTTGCTCTAGCATTAATGAGATCTTGAAGTTCAAGAAGGCTTGTTAAGGAGAGAAAGCTAGGAAGGTATAACTTTTGTTATTTAAATAAGTTCAATTTACTTCTATATTATCATGGTTGCTTCCTTTTATCTATGCATACTTTATTCATATATTATGCATTATAGCGTCACCGATTGCGAAAGTATGCTATGTAGTTGCGTCTTGTACGATCTTCTACATCAGAAATCAAAAGTCAATGCGTGACATATAAATTTTCTCTTAAAACTACAAACGATTAGTTATTGTTCTATTATTGATTTTATAATACAAATAATGCTATAAGTTTGAGTTGATAGTGGGTAAGCCTTGTCCCCGGTAAAGCTAAACATTGAAAGGGAGACGGGTTATCCCGTTCGAGGAGGCATGGTATTAAGTAGACTATGTCTCGCCACCCAACCTGGATGTTGTCCCACCAACTCATACGAATAGTACATTTTGTTTATTAATGAATCAAGTTGTGAACATATATTTAATCATATGTTATGTTTTTACATAAAAAAGGGAAAAACTATTTTATATTAAATTTATTTTCAAAATATTATTCAACCATAGTTGAACTTGTTGCCTTATTATATTACCGACAAGAATTACTTGTCATGACAATTAGATACAACAATTTGTGAATGAAGCATATATGCAAAACTGTGTGTTATACATAATCATTCGCCAATTTCTCTTTAGAGATTTGAAAAGTGAATATTTCACTTTATATATCTTTTCACCTTATGGAGTTATATATATATACATACCAAAAGGGTAATGCTCCAAAAGCTCAAAATGAGCGGTTGAGTCTCATGCTACAAAATTTAATCAGTCAAATATTAATTATAATTTCACAATTTTAATTACCTCTATGTTGAGGCTATGTGGAAATATGACTGATGAGACAATAAAAAAAAGGTCACGTGGCCCGCCTCGACTTATTGCTGTTACAAATATCGAGTGCGCATGTCAATCCAATAAATATTAAAGATTGATTTCTTGTCTCATGGTATTTGAGTAAAATAATGAGATATTATAAATATAATATCGCTCCCGTCAATTAGTTAGAACTTCAAATTAAGAAGCATATGTTGCATATAATGATCGTGATCGCAATAATAAATTTATGGACGTGGAAAATGTGAAAATATCAGGTAAAGGTCGTATTGACAATTCTACCAAAATTGGAACAAAAGTGGTGCACCACTACAAAGGGCAAATAATTATTGACAATGAGCGCTCATAATTGTGACATTTTTTGGTCATATATGAAAGGCTATTTTGCCTAAATATTGTCATATATATACCCGAATATTTTTGTGACCTTTACCATGCCTTCAAAATTAAAGGCAAAATATTATGAATTTTATCATTGAAAATTGCTCGATAAAACAGGCACATCGAGATGTGTTTAAATCGTGACCTAAATATGGGCGATGATTTTATGTCTTGTGTATCATGCTACATGCATGTACATGATAATATAAAAGTGAATATTTCTCGAATTCGAACTTAGCGGAGGCTAATGTTCAGGTAATATCTGAGACAACAATTTTATTGTTAATGTCTTGTTCAGAAGAAGTCTACTCGGAATAATAGAAAATTTATCTATATGAATATGATTTAATCTGGGTATAATATTCTCGGCTTTAACTTCTGTAATATATAAGGCATATTAAAACGAATGTCGTCATAAATCAAATGACATTCATAATATGGAAAAATCTATTTGATTATCCATAATCATCGATAATACGAAAATATCGTAAATTCGCACGGACTTTCTTTATCGAACTGATTTTTTTTATCAGCTGGAGATTATCTCAAGGCAAATCAATAGGAGACGTATATTGATTTAACTCTCCATTAATTATATTATAAGATGTCTTGGATCCCTAATAGGGAAAATATTTATAGCAAGTTTTGCTAATTGTCACTTTGATGAAACAATTTTCCCACCATTAGAGGGAGATATAAACCAATTCAAAAGGAATGGCGTGAAATTGCTTGAAACACATCAAATCTCGGAAATATGTCGACAAAGTCTCGAACTATCTTGGAACATCTTCTATCCCGACTTGACTTTCACTCGTGCTCGACTATCCGCAAATGCCTCCATCTCCGAAGTCGTAGCTAGCTAGTCGGCCTAAGTAATGGGTAGAAGCAGGTAGCGACCCAGTAAATGTAAACTCCGGAATCCCGGAACCCGAAACGCGATGGCAGCTTTATTGAAACAATCAAATTTGCGCATGATATGCCGCCAACCAAATCCATCCCTAAAAGTGCATCAAACTCGAGATACTCTAGACACGTAAGTCTATCAAGAATCGATGTCCCTCACCTCTATCGTGCGTTCCGACATATCCTGGTTGGGGTATATCTTATCCCTGGGGCGGCCGTATCGAGGACAAGGTGTGTGTCGAAATGGCGTTACGTGATGCTAACCCTAACTCTCCTACCATGCGTCCAAAGAATAAATGATAATGTACTACCGTAATCTATCATAACATGCATCGCATACACTCATAATAGATAACGTACCCTCGACGAGCCGTGCCTGGTCGCATCTCGATCCGTCGCGCGACCGCATGTGCTCTCCCTACCGACCTCGTCGTGTCTCCCGGTAATGTCGCGTGGTGTCCCGCAATCGCCTGTGTGCCCTCTCCCGACCACAACGATAACAATGACGTCTCTCCGCGCCGCCCCCCGAATCTCTCGACCCCGACCCGGTCTCTCCGACCCCGTCACGCGCCTCCCCGATCCCTATCCCGACGATATCGTCTGTGGGCCGACGTCGCGGCTACGCTCCGCGGGTGCAGGAGCTAAGGCATGCGTCTCGCCGCCTATCCTCGTCTTCAGGAACCAGCTATCCCGGTGATCAACCTTACGGTCCCTATCTCGTCTATCATCTCGACGACCTCTATTGGCTGTCGATCTCTCCGTCTCTTCGGTCTTTGATCGACCGAGAACTCGACCCGTCCATGACTGCAGATTGCCTATCGTACGCCGCCTCTTTCGTCCAGGAAGTAGTGTCTCATAAGATAATGCTCGATCATACACCTCCCCGAAGGTAGTAGCACCTGTCGAGACTATCGCGTCAAGCAATCCGCTCATCAACACCACGTACGAAATAGTAAATGCGAAGCGTCTCTCGTGCCCGCTACATCCATCGAGAACCGCAATAGGTATCGCAGTCGCTCCATGCTTCGCATCAATGAGCGGTTACCAGCATCGTCAGAGCGCGAAAATCATCCTCAATCTCGGCCTCACCGTGGGGATGAACTCGTCATAGAACAATCTCTCTAAACTCCGCCATGTCGGCGGCTCAGGGTGGATATCCAAATAAGTCATCCACCAAACCGCCGCATTACCTCTCGTACATGCTCCGGATAAACGCGCTTCAGATGTATTCGTCATCATTCCGCATCGCCGCTTATGGAAACGCTCATGCGAAACTATCCACTTCCCCGCTGCGCTCGTGGTCTCCACCTCCGTAAAAGTATCCCGTGAAACTTCATAAACTCTCTAACAAGCTTCGCCTCTGGGTCAAGGTGAATGCGGAAGTAAACGAGAGAACAGTGTGGTAGCTGTCGTCTACGCTCAGTGGTCATAGGGGGCGAAGAGTCAAGTCTCTAATGGTATCACCATGTTGGCGAGACTCCACTCGCCGGTCTCCGAAAGTGGTGTATCGATAGGCATAAGTGATGTAGTCGGGCGACGGATGTCCGTGCACGTAGGTGCTACGTAATCTGTGGGAACTAATGCCGCTCGTGCAGCGCGGTGTCGCGCCTCGAGCTCTAAGTATTGAAGGATCTCTCGTCGCATTTGGGAATCGTGGTCGTAAGTCGATCCTCTATACTCGAGTCGCTACGGTAGTGATAGTGACGTCCCTAAGCAGGATCACTAGTCCGTCCTATCTCTCGGGCTGGGTCGAGTGGTCGTCCGTCCATCGTGATCTGTATCGAAAGGCGTGCGTCGGATCGACCTCTTATATATATATACGTGTTAATATATAATTTACAATAAAACATAACATTTGTATAAATCTTAATTTTACCCGTCTCACCATCACTTTCCAACTAGAGTTCTAAGGCAAGTACATCGGGTTTCACATCTAAATTTTAAATTTTTAAGTCTTATGCTCTTTCGTTTAATTTCTAGAGGTTCCTCTAAACTCTCGCTTCCGATACCAACCGTAACGGCCCAAACCCGAGGTCGCCACGTGGGGAGGCGCGGTCCCAACATCCTCGTCGATCCGACCTACTGGGTCCCATGCGCCACTCAACGTCCCGTTACATCATAACTACTCATTATGCATGTTAAGCTCATTTCGTAATCAATTTAGCTCAACGGTTTAATCATTTTTTATGGCATTAAAAACAAAAACAAATAAGTCTTAAATTTAAAAACAAGTAAAACAATTAAATTTATCATCAAAATGAGCATCAATTTAAGAGCAACACCTATTGTGGAAAACCGGGAATGAAGATGCTCGTATATGACGACAATACACAAGCGTAATATATACCAAGATGCGGTGTCTATCCTGGTCCCAATACCCAAAAGTAAAACAAAATATCAAAACCACACGTACTAGTAGGTCCTCGACCATGGCAATCGGAGATAAAGTCGCCCAAAATACCTCGCTTCTACTCTACTTAGCACTAGGATCTGCACTCGACCATCACAAAAGCAAGATGGAGAGCATGAGTTAGGTAAGATTTCAACGAAGTACACCGAGCATTTATAAGGAAATAAATAGATGCCAATAAACATGTCAAATAATCATGCGAAACTAAACGAGTAACTGTGCTAAGATCATCACATGAATAATTAACACGAAAGAACAAAGTGTGTACTCGTCCCGTTCGAGACTAAAAAGTACTTCGGACCCCCAGATCCTTTCAATGGGTGCCCCACTTCCTTTCACTGGTTCCTCGCGGGCTTAACAGACACGTGCACCCTTACATCGGTCGCAATTCACCGAATGCCACGATCACACGTGCTATAAAGATAGTGTGCCATAAGTACACAACGAACAGTGGGAGTAACTCGACCACCAACCCAAACATATCACGGAATAGAATACAATAACAAGGAATAGAAAATCAACGATGAAAGTGTAAACCCTCGGTGACTTTCAGGATGAAATCTTACGTACCTCAAAACGCACCCAGAGCTGCTCTCAGGTTTCACTCACGTCTCGAGATACGTGTCGGAAACTCCCGATTTTGGTCTCCTAAGTTCCTGGTGTCCAATTAAACCATTTTAACTAGTTTAGAGTTAAACTCAATGAATTTATAATGTGTGGCCCAATTATAAAGATTTTTATTTCAAAAAGTTTTGGTTTGACACCCCTTTCGAATTATACCAAGGTGTCAACTAGTGAAAAATTCTCAAATACCATTTTTCTATCTTTTTCTCATTTTCTCATATTTTTTTCTGATTTTTTTTTCTAGATTTTTCCCATAATTTCCCACATATTTTTCATATATTTTTTTCTGTAATTTATTTTAATTTAAAACTATTTTTAAATTAAAATTTCATATTATATTATTTTAATATATGGGTGGGTCCCTGGACCGGGTCAAACCCGGTCCACCCCAGGTCGGTCTGACCCGGTCCACCCGGGTCGGTCTGACCCGGTCCAACTGGGTCGGCCCGACCCGGTTCGGACCCACCCGGGTCGGGTCGGGTTGGGCCCGGACCGGCCCAACCCAGTTGGGCCTGGACCGGCCCAGCCGATCCCCTCCCCCACTTCCTCTTCTTCTTCTTCCTCCAGAGACGCCTCTGGTTCACTTTTTTTTTTTTTTTTTTTTTTTTTTTCTTTTTCTTCTCTTTTCTTTGGTTTGGGTTGGGGTTTCTCTCCACCCCAACCCCGGTGGAGTCGATGGATCAAATTGCATTAAATTTGTTGTATTATGATCCATGTATAAATTAATATGAACTCAAAGTTCAAAGGTTCATTCAGTAGCAACAAGTTATGAATCAATTACTTGATTCAAGTACTATACATAAAAGAGTGACGATCATATACTTCAGCATTAAATGGTTCATATAGAAAACGATGTCCATGTGCAACAAAATGCAAAAGATGTCTCACCCATGTGAATATGAGGGGGAGAATCAAAATGAGTTATTGGTTAGTGTATTGCACTCTTTTTCCCTTTGCTATGGTTTTATCCCACTGGGTTTTATTTGCAAAGGTTTTTAATGAGGCAATTCTAACAATATTAAAACTCTTTATCTAGATTGATTAGTGTATTGCACTCTTTTCCTTTCGCTATGGTTTTATCCCACTGGATTTTCCTAGCAAGGTTTTTAATGAGGCAATCCTAACATTATTATGCTCCGTATAAAAAATTTATGAGAGCAATGTATTTTTTTCCTATACTAGATTTTTTTCCCCACAGGGTTTTTCTAGTAAATGTTTTAATGATGCGTATATATATTCTCTCAAAGTGTATCAATGTGTTGCACTCTTTTCCTTAGCTATGGTTTTATCCCACTGGGTTTTCCTAGCAAGGTTTTTAATGAAGCAATCAACAATATTATACTACAAATCAAGATTGACGAGAACATTGTACTTTTTTTCCTATCCACTCTTCTACCAAAACTCTCTCTTCTTTGTGTTGTACGAACGTTCATCATCTACTCAAACCCCATATTTGGTGCAAAACCAAAAGAAGGGAAAAAGAGAAGAAGAAAAAGGGAGGAGGAGAAAAAGAGACGAAAAAGAGAAAGACAAGACACACAAAAAAGAGGAAAAAATTACAAAAGTACTAATGTTTTTAGTTTAAATCCGAAAAATAAGGTTGTGTTTTTTTTTTCTCCAGAATAGGCAATAACGCCTTTTGTAAATGCGTTATTGGAGTGGATGGATTTTTTGCTGACGTAGACGGTCCACGTAGGACAGCCCTTACACGGATAGCGCCTTCCAAAAGGCGCTATCTGTGTAAGGCCGTCCTACGTGGACCGTGTTACACGGATAGCGCCTTTTCAAAAGGCGTTATCTGTGTAACACGGTCCACGTAGGATGACCACGTAGACATGGGCCGACCGAATAGCGCCTATGGGTGTACGGGTTGTCTGCCTCGCAATACGTGCTAACGTTTACATGAGGTCTATGGTTTGTAGTGGATATACATGAGTTGCCCCATCGAGATACGTGCATGACGTTTGCATATAGATGAGATGGGGCAAAGAAAAAAAGCATATAGATGAAAAATTCGATTATAAAATGAGCAATTCAAATATAACCTCAATTGTTGTTTCTTTATGTTGTATTGCTTAATTATTTTGAAATAAAAATAGCTACTAGATTTTTCTCAAAAAAAAAAAAATGTTATCCCCACTAGTAGCTTTGTGCATGCCAAATATAACCTCTGTACATTAATTACACCATCTCCAACAACAAAGCTCTATTTTACAATTTTGTCGCATCAAACTTTATTTTTTCTCTAATCATGAACTTTATTTCTTCCTTAAAACTCTAACTTCAATTTCTATTCCTTTTTGTTATGAAATGGATGGACACTTGTGCATGTATGTGACCACATTGTGAAGCGTGGTTCTCACGTTGAATTGTAACATCAAACATGACTCTCACACTTCATGTAACTTGTAATCCTCTCCAATGTACACCAACTTTTCCATGTATTGTCTATGATGTTTGTGATGTGTTGTATGACTTGTGGTGTATGTATAACTTGTACACATTGTATAAGTACAATTATCATCATCACCAAATGACATATATAAATGGTGCCAACCCCATTGTAATTCACACACCGATGTATGAATGAAATCTCTACATTCTAATCTCTAGCTCTCTTCTCTCTTGTCTCCTCTTCTCTACTTGTTCTAGTAGTTCTTAGTTTATGTCTTCTATACTTAAGTCTATAGCAAGTCCAACTTAAGTTCTAGTTGGTTTACAACTTAGTTTACAACACGTTATCAGCACGAGCTTGCTCTAGCATTAAGAAGATATTGAAGTTCAAGAAGGCTTGTTAAGGAGACAAAGCTAGGAATGTATAACTTTTGTTATTTAAATAAGTTCAATTTATTTCTATATTATCATGGTTGCTTCCTTTTATTACATGCATCACTTCTATATGCATACTTTATTCATATATTATGCATTATAACGTCACCGATTGCGAAAGTATGCTTTGTAGTTGCGTCTTATACGATCTTCTACATCAGAAATCAAAAGTCAATGTGTGACATATAGTTTTTCTCTTAAAACTACAAACGATTAGTTATTGTTCTAATCTTGATTTTATAATACAAATAATGTTATAAGTTTGAGTTGATAGTGGGTAAGCCTTGTCCCCGGTAAAGCTAAACATTGAAAGAGAGACGGGTTATCCCGTTCGAGGAGGCATGATATTAAGTAGACTATGTCTCGCCACCCAACCTGGAGGTTCCAACTCATACGAATAGTACATTTTGTTTATTAATGAATCAAGTTGTGAACATATATTTAATCATATGTTATGTTTTTACATAAAAAGGGAAAACTATTTTATATTAAATTTATTTTCAAAATATTATTCAACCATAGTTGAATTTGTTGCCTTATTATATTACCGACAAAAATTACTTGTCATGACAATTAGATACTATAATTTGTGAATAAAACATATATGCAAGACTATGTTGTGTTATACAAAATTTAAATAATTTGCCAATATCTCTTTAGAGATTTGAAAAGTGAATATTTCACTTTATATATCTTTTCACCATATGGAGTTATAAATATATAAATACAAAAAAAGGTAATGCTCTAAAAGCTCAAAATGAGCGGTTGAGTCTCGATCTACAAAATTTAATCGGTCAAATATTAATTATAATTCTGCAATTTTAATTAACTCTATGTTGAGGCTATGTGGAAATATGACTGATGAGACAATAAAAATAAGGTCACGTGGTCCGCCTCGATTTATTGTTGCAACAAATATCGAGTACGCACGTCAATCCAATAAATATTAAGGATTGATTTCTTGTCTCATGGTAGCTGAGTAAAATAATGATATATTATAAATATAATATCGCTCACGTCCAATTAGTTCAGTTTCAAATTAAGAACCATACGTTGCATATAAGATCATGATCACAATAATAAATTTATGGACGTGGAAAATGTGAAAATATCAGGTAAATGTCGTATTGACAATTCCACCAAAAATTGGAACAAAAGTGGTGCATCACTACAAATTCAAATAATTATTGACAATTAGCGCTTATAATTGTCACATTTTTTTGTCATATATGAAATGTTATTTTGCCTAAATATAGTCATATATATACCCGAATATTTTTGTGACCTTTACCATGTCTTCAAAATCAAATGCAAAATATTATGAATTTTATCATTGAAAATGGCTCGATAAAACATGCACATCGAGATGTGTTTAAATCGTGACCTAAATATGGGCGATGAGTTTATCTCTTGTGTATCGTGTTACATGCATGTACATTATAATATAAAAGTGAATATTTCTCGAATTCGAACTTAGAGGAGGCTAATGTTCAGACAATATCCGGTACAACAATTTTATTGTTAATGTCTTGTTAAGAAGAAGTCTACTCAAAATAATAAAAAATTTATCTATATGAATATGATTTAATATGAGTATAATATTTCCGACTTTAACTTCTGGAATATATAAGGCATATTAAAACAAATGTCGTCATAAATCAAATGACATTCATAATGTGCAAAGATCTATTTGATTATCCATAATCATCAATAATGCGAAAATGTCGTAAATTCGCACGGACATCCTTTATTGAACTGGATTTTTTTATCAGTTGGAGATTATCTCAAGGCAAATCAATAGGAGACGTATATTGATTTAACTCTCCATTAATTTTATTATAAGATGTCTTGGATCCCTAATTAAAAAAATATTTATAGCAAGTTTTGCTAATTGTCACTTTGATGAAGCAGTTTTCCCACCATTAGGGAGAGATATAAGTCAATTCAAAAGGAATGATGTGAAATTGCTTGAAACACATCAAATTGCATTAAATTTGTTGTATTATGATCCATGTATAAATTAATATGAACTCGAAGTTTAAAGGATCGTTCAGTAGCAACAAGTTATGAATCAATTACTTGATGCAAGTACTATATACAAAAAAGTGACAATCATATGCTTCAACATTAAATGGTTCATATAAAAAACGATGTCCATGTGCAATAAAATGCACAAGATGTATCACCCATGTGAATATGAGGGGGATAATCAAAACGAGTTATTGGTTAGTGTATTGCACTCTTTTTCCCTTTGCTATAGTTTGATCCCACTGAGTTTTTTTTGCAAATGTTTTTAATGAGGCAATTCTAACAATATTAAAACTCTTTATCTAGATTGATTAGTGTATTACACTCTTTTCCTTTCGCTATGGTTTTATCCCACCGAGTTTTCATAGCAATGTTTTTAATGAAGCAATCATAACATTATTATACTTCATATAAAAAAAGTAATAAATTATGAGAGCAATTAATGTATTATTTTTCCTATACTAGATTTTTTCCCACGAGGTTTTTCTAGTAGAAGTTTTAATGAGACATTTATATTATCTTTAAGTGTATCAATGTGTTGCTCTATTTTCCTTAGCTATGGTTTTGTCCTACTGAGATTTCCTAGCAAGGTTTTTAATGAGGCAATCAACAAATATTATACTAAAAAGCAATATTGTGACGACCCCAGTTCCTCACGACACTGGGCCACGTGGACCACATGACACTTGACACGTATACTTTACGGGTCGTTACAAATATTATACTTTTTTTTCCTGTACTATATTTCTTCCCACAGGGTTTTTTCTAGTAGAAGTTTAACGAGACACATTATTTAAACAAGTGTCATCCAAGGGGGAGTGTTATGAAATGGATTGACACTTGTGCATGCATGTGACCACATTGTGAAGAATGATTCTCACATTGAATTGTAATATCAAGCATGAGTCTCACACTTCATGTAATTTGTAATCATCTCCAATCTACACCAACTCTTCCATGTATTGTCTATGTTGCTTGTGATGTGTTGCATGACTTGTGGTATATGTATAACTTGTACACATTGTATAAGTACAATTATCATCATCACCAAACGGTCTATATAAAGGGTGTCAACCCCATTGTAATTCATACACCAATGTATGAATGAAATATCTACATTCTCATATCTAGCTCTCTTATCTCTTGTCTCATCTTCTCTACTTGTTATAGTAGTTCTTAGTTTATGCCTTCTATACTTAAGTCTCTAGCAAGTCCAACTTAAGTTCTAGTTGGCTTACAACTTAGTTTACAACACTTTTTAATTTATTCATATTATTTTTAATAAATTAGTTAACTAATAAAAAATATTATATTTTATAAACCTAAAATAAATATAATAAATTTAAAATATTATAAAAAAATTATAAAAAATAAATAGTGAAATTTTAAAATGGATGTGGATTTAGCCGTGGTTTAGAGTGACTAATGCCAAATCCACCAAAAGAAAATTTGGTTGGAAATGCACGTAGAGAATTCAAGACGTTGCAAGTGACCGAAGCATTTTAGTGTTTGGTGTGATTGTGTGATAGACGAGACATCACTTGCTAATAGGCAAAGTTTGGAGAGACGTGGATTCGACTCTCATTGAAAAAAAGTAAATTATAATAAACCTTGCAAGTACGGTCTAGGATTCAATGAATTTAGTTTTTAATGAATTTAGTTCTCATAATTTAGATCCACCTAACATTTTAAAGGAAAGTCAACTAATAAAGAGAAAAATGCATGAAAAACGTGAGTTGAACAACAAATCAAGCTTGGCCCAACACTAATACTAATTCTTTAGGAATAAACAACTTTTCAACTATAACATTCACCACATCATTACTCACAAAATACGCATAACAAGGAATGGAATGACTTAAAAGAACAACTTTTCAACTATAACATTCACCACATCATTACTCACAAAATACGCATAACAAGGAATGGAATGACTTAACAAACACTGGTTCAATACTTCACCAAGAAAAAAGAAAAAAAAAACTATTTTTTTTTTAGTTTAGTTGAACCAAACCCTGTTTATGCTGTAACAATCTCTATGATAAGTTCATCCACCTATTTTTTTTTTTAAAGGTTATATTCATCATAAAAGATAATGCAATTTTTCTAAATTATCTCAAAGCTTGAGTTTCGTAATAGCCCCGCAACGTCAACAATGACTTCTAAGATCACAAAGGCAATGCCATAGCGGACGAGACAAGATGGTAATGGTAGTGATAGATCCGACGATATATAGATGCAGCGAAAGTGAAGACGATGCGATTTGAAAACAAATTATTAGTGCTAGGTGTGCGCGAGAGAGACATTAGTGGGTGAGTAATTTACACAAATTGCAAATTCAAAAAATGTATAGAAATAGATGTGGGGTGAACTTATAATAGAGGTTGTTACAACATAAATAAGGTTTTGTTTAGCCGGACTCTTTTTGTTACAAAAGGAAAAAAAAAGCCAATTTGATAACGGGAGAAACTTTGGAGTCTAGACTTTTTTACGAGTTCAATTCAAATAGTTGGATATCTTTTGTTGGAGTCAGAATAAACGATTATGTGTGGCGATGGATGCTGAGCTGTTCGGGTTGCTATGAAACTATTGCCAAGACACCAATATACAACAACAACAACAACAACAACAACAACATAGCCTCAACCTCAAATTGCCAAGACGTCAAAATCAATTAAAAAAAATTATAGTTCGAGTATATTGTTTGTCCATCGTACATCGTTAGCCAAGGTTGTCAAATGGTGCGTGCAGATTTTGATTCCGGGCTGTTTAAAATTGTATCAATCCAATGATAGACCAAAACAATATAAGTGCTTCTAACTAAAGAAAAATTCGACTTGCTTAATTTTTATAATTTGAAAATTTAATATGCATCAACATTTTCATATTTCTTTTATCTTTTATTTTTTATTTTTATGTTTGTCGGCGAATAACAAATACACTTGTTTTTGAAGAATTATTGAATTTCTTTTTGATAAGAATAAAATTTATTTATTATAACTTAATATGTAAAAAGAATTGCGGTGATTTATAATAAGAATCATTAAAATTTTTAAAACTCTAAGGGTGTGTTTGATAGCAAAAAAAATCTTCAATGAGAATTTTTTTTTTTTTTAGCAAATCTTCTCGAGAGAATTTTATAAAGAAAATTTTCTCATAGTTGTTTGATTGCACGAGAAAGAATTTTCTTTTATTGTTCAATCCGTGTGCGCATCTAAATCATCGTCGATGTCGGGCGGCTCGACAATGATGTTGGTGACGAAGCCGGAGACGAATAGAGAAAGAAAGAGTGTGTATCCGCGAAAGAGTAGTAGAGGCCAAGTTTGTTTGGGTGGAAGAAATGATCAGTTTGTGAGAGAGATGGAGAGATTTTTCAATTTTCCACGCTAAAAGATGAGAAAATAAATGAGGAAAATAGGGGGATGTGGTTTTTTTTTTCAGTGCAGTTACAAAGTTATCAAACAGTGGAAAAAATGGTTACATAAAAAAGTATACAATTTTCTATGATTTTTTTCATTTTCTTTGCTATCAAACACACCCTAAGAGTAGTATTTTCCACGGTTAAAAAACCAATGTCACAAAAGTTTATAGAACTTGTCAACAATTAATTGGTTCAAGTGATGCACGATTCTGGCTTTGTTTGGTTAGGGGCAGAGTTATCTCTCGGGTTATCTCCCGATAGACAACTTATAAGGAGTTGTGAACTAATCTTGGTTGGTTGCTCAACTTGCCTGCAAATTATCTCCCGACTTACATCCTAAGATGTGAGAAATCTCTCCACCACCCTTTAGGAAGTTATCTCATTGGAGTTGTAGACACAATTATCCCTCATTAATGACTTATTTATTACTCATCTCTCTCTTGTTTAAATGCTATTTATGTCAATTCATATTTTTATTGTTTAAAAATTTAAAACTTCCATAAAGTTTAAAGTTAAACCAAACATGAAAATATTAACTCCAATGAGTTAACTCAAAGGAGATAACTTCCAACTAACATTGTAAATTAGTAAAAACAAACCAAATGAGGCCTCGATTTCAAGATTTATGAATTGGACAAACTGAATTGGGAGGGCGCGCTGCAATTTTTTTTTTTTTTTTTTTTTTTTTTAACTCTACAGAACTTTGGCACGATTTTTTTGGGTTGATATTTTGGTCCAGTACCACCAAATTGCAGCGCGTCGCAGTCGCGATCCGTTTGGCCGTTAAATGCGCGCGCCATTTCATCTCTTGAAAGCAAACGTTCCCGCCTACGTGGCATCACCTCCTTTCGCCACGTCCAACTCTCCCTCCCAACCCAACCTCCACATTGATTATCGATTAAATAAATAAAACTATATTCGAACCCCCAACAATCAATTTATTCGAAATACCAAATCCTTCACATCGACAACAATGGCGTCAAAAAACCCTAATCCCCCTCTCTACCCAGAAATCTCTCAATCGAGCCCAGAATCCACATCTCCGTTCGTCTCCAACCCCACCACCACCACATCCTCGTCCCTCTACCCTTCGATCGACATGAGCGACATTGTCCAGAATCTCTTCCCAGACGACGACGAGATCGTCCAAAACCCTAATTCCTACCCGCCCACGGCGCCGCCCGAATCCGTCGAAGAACTCCTCGTCAAGATCCCTGGAGCCATTGCTCACCTGATCGATAAGAAGAACAGCGTGGAATTGGCGTCCGGAGATTTGTCAATCGTTCGTCTTCGGCAAGGGGAGAGCGTGGTTGCTGTGCTCGTTAGGGTTTCGGACGAGATCCAGTGGCCTCTCGCCAAGGACGAAGCGTCGGTGAAGCTCGACGATTCGCATTATTTCTTCTCTCTTAGGGTTCCGATGGATGAAAACGTGTCTGATTCTAGCGATGATGAGGGACATGGTGTGGATGGGGAGGGGAATTTGTTGAATTACGGCGTGACGTTCGCGGCGAAAGGGCAGGAGGTGTTGTTGAGGGAATTGGATTGGGTTTTGGAGAATTACAGTAGTTTTTCTGTGCAGAAGGTGTCGGAGAGTTCGAGCGTGTTGGATGTATCGGTGGAGAAGGGGATGGGGCCTGCGGAGATGCACAAGTCGAAGAAGAATATGGAGATGATGGAGGAGAAGTCGGCTGCGTATTGGACGACATTGGCGCCAAATGTGGAGGATTATAGTGGGGGCGTTGCGAGGGTGATTGCGGCTGGGTCGGGGCAGCTGATCAAGGGGATATTGTGGTGTGGCGATGTCACTGTTGATAGGTTGAAATGGGGAGATGAGTTTCTGAAGAAAAGGATGAGCCCCTGTGAGAAGGATACAGAGGTCAGCCCTGAGACATTGAAGAGGATAAAAAGGTTTGAAATTTTTGCTCTTATGCTTTGCCATTTTATCTGCATTCCGCATTCCTGTTCCCTTTATTGTCTTGGAAATGATCAATATATTTGGGCTGTAATTAATACCTATTTGTCACTACAATTATTCATTTATCTAGGCTTGACACTGCAATGTCATTTAAATATGTTCCGATGTTCGGGCTTAGATGGCATCGGTTGTGGCCTGGAGAAACTTTTGTCGTTTGATCTATGGATAAAATTTGAAGCCGCAATTTGTTCACTTGATGCATTAGCAGTTAGCTCGACCTTATTGTTTTATATGAGTTATGGGCAGGGTTGTGTGTAATATTTATCACAACAATTATTAAATTATCTAGGCTGGACACTGCAATGTCATTTAAACATGTTCCGATATCGTTTGATCTAAGGATATGAAATTAGAAGCCACGATTGTTTTCTGGGATTGGAGCAGTTGTAAGATTGATAGATTTATTCTTATTTTCAACAATAAGTGAAATATAGTCTGTTCAGGCGTTATTATTTATTTTAGAGACGGGCTGTATTGTTGAAGACAATTTTATGTGGAATTTATTCCCGTGTACCAAAGGTGGGGCAATTGAAAGGCAATGTTAAAACCAACAATAAATCTAGTTTTCTCACACCTAGATTATCTGGAGCCAGATGTTGGAATCTGGTGTTCTGTCATTGAGTTGCACTATGGGGGCCAACATGCCATCCAGATAAAAAGGGCCAAAGCCACCAAACTGATTCCTCTTATAATAAGATCTATTACTGGCATACCTTCTTTCCCTTTACTATGTCAAGCTTTGTTTACCTCTTAGTGACTTCCGTATATGTTTTTTTTGTTTTTATACGAGTTTCAAAGGCATTTCCTTGTTATGTGGTGTTCACGACTTTTCTTGTGTTCCTCTTGATTATTCTTCTGATGTTTATTGCGTTAAAACTAAAAATGGCTTGTTAATTTTTGGATATGGTGTCTTGTCAGATATTATATACTTTTTTTCAATGATTTTCAGGGTTAAAAGGCTGTCAAAGATGTCAGAGAAAGTTGCATGCGGTGTGCTTACGGGGGTCGTGAAGGTCTCAGGATATTTCACAAGTTCAGTGGTCAATTCAAAAATGGGAAAGAAATTATTCCGTATGATCCCAGGAGAAATTGTACTAGCTTCTCTCGATGGATTTGGTATGCAAGTTTCTTTCTTTTTTGGCCTTTTATTATATCTTATGTACCCATTCATTCTAGTCAGTATGTAACAATTTTTGTCATGTTTTTTGATACCTTGATTTGCATTTGAAGATCTCAACTGATTGTTGATTTTTGCTCATTTCCCTGTTCTATCATATTTATTCAATCTGTGATGTGGCATTACTTTTCATTTTACTGCTGTTGTGGTCATCATCAGCTTGCCTTTCTCTTGTTATCGGTGCTATTTCTAATGCGCAAGTGAAATTCAGGGATTGTTCTGATTTCCTTGCATAATCTATGATACTTTTTACTCTTCCACTGGTTAAGTAATCTGCGACTATGTTCCAAGTTGCATTTAGTGAAATTGTCACAAAATTGCTTGAGTCAAGTTTTTATATGATAAAATTAGTATGTTATACTTCTAAAATTGTAAGGCCAGTGATCTTTCAGCCGACGGGCAATGATGGCCTGGCGAATTGAGTCAACTCCTTTTTTCCTTTCTGTTCATTCATGATTATGCGATATCACTGTAGTGGATTACACTGTAACCAGTAAGGCATTATGGAAAGACAATCCTATGTCTTTGATGTCCTTGTAAACTAGATTCTGATAGCATCACTGGGTGTCCTCCTATCACAAAGGTGTATCGTAGGAGAGAGCTTGGGAGCACAGGAACAACTCCAACCCAAATTGGTTTAGAAGCAGCTGGGGTGGGGACCAGTAGGGGGGTCCACGGTACGCCAGCTCATGAAGTGTAAAGAGAGAGCATGCGGTGTGTGAGTGTGCAGGGCGTGTAAGTTTGGCTCAGAGAGTGTTTAGTTTGGGGGGTAGTATAAAAGGCGGTTCTGTTCACTGCCTCATCATCTCTTATCTTGTAATAGGGTTTTTGGGGAAATTGAGCAGAGTAGTACTCTGTCTCTGGGTTAGGATTTCATCTCTCTGAGTTGTAATTCTTTCTTGAGGTTATCAATAAAGGTGTGAGGCGACCCCCTCTTTGCTGACATAGTGAGGTTTGCTATCAGATTCCTTCGTGCGTTTTACGAATACAAGGCATAGATCGTTGATTTCTTTTTTAATTGGAAACATCATTATGTTTTCATTTAGGCATGTTTTGAGCACTCAACTAAATAATTGGAGTAAAATCATCCCGTGAAAACAGACACGAAAACTTAAAATTAAATTAGTGCATTACCCTTATCAACCACTAATATGGTAAGAAAGTGGGAATCTTATTGATATGAAGGCTTCCAACTACTACTTCTTGTGAAAATGATGCATGGTGAGTTTGAACTCTGAAGTGTTTGCCTACAATGGAAGGTCGATATGTTTATTTTTTAGATAGTGATTGGGTACTTTTGCTGCATGTATTTGCTCCACAACGCCTTAATCCCAAATTAATTGTGGTCGGCTAAACATATTCACACCCAGGCGGCGATGTGAAACGCACCCTTGCTCATTTATCACTACACTTGGGCTCTGATGCAACGCATCGCTAGGTGGGAACGCCCCAACGTTTATATGTGTTCGATCCATTTCATGAAGAGTGACAAAAAGCTTTACGCTGGCTGTCAATCTATCGCAACCTTCCTCCATCTCCCTTTCCCATTTTTCGGGTATGAAAAATGGGCGTTGGAGTCCTTTACCCGGACTTGGGACCGGCTATGTGGAGCACATAGTGTTCTACATAGGTGGAGTTCTAGAAGTCCTAAGGATACACTTCATTATTTGCACACACGTCTCGATGCAAATATCGGCAGTACACGAAGAACTATGTAGCAAAACTATGTCACCCAAACATTCTCAATTTTCTTGGTGATTCTAAGATTGATATGATTTGTGGTACCAAAATATTTTTGCTATTTTGACATTGCTTATGATTCTTCATTATTTTTAATGATAAATTGGTGTCATGCAAACAGGCAAGGTTTGTGATGCTGTTGAGGTAGCTGGAAAGAATGTTATGGGAACAACATCTGTTGTTACAACTGGACTTGTTGCTCACAGGTAGTTGAAAAATTGCATAGGCCAAACTGATTCCTTTATGTGCCCTCTGTTAGCAAATGGGATATTTTTGTTAATATGGAGGACAAAATAAAATTTCACCTGCAGAGAGTAAGATTCCTTGTGCAATTCCATAACTAACATAGATAGGAGCACATCTTGTTCTATCAACTATTTTTGAGCTAGCCAAATGAAAATTAATTAAGCTGAAGATAGCATGCCGCAATGTAGATCAATTGATTGGAAAAGAAAATTGCTCTATGCTGTGCAGGCATGGAGAAAAAGCAGCTGAGGCAACAAATGAAGGTCTCGATGCTGCAGGGCATGCTATCGGAACTGCCTGGGCTGTTCTTAAGATACGTCAGGCACTCAACCCAAAGTCTGTCATTAAACCCACTACCCTGACTAAAGCTGGATTGAAAGCCACAGCTGCAGAAATAAAATCCAAAGTAAAGAAGTAGCGGGCCAGAGCTGCTTCAATCTTATTTATGTGAACCCCTTTAACTGCTGTAGTGAAGTTGCAGAGATGGAATTTAAAGCAAAGAGGTGGGTGATAACACCGGTTCAGTTATGCTAGATTGCTAAATTTTGAGAGCTCAAAACCTCAGTAAGTGCTTGGCTTTTACTACCATTGTTGATCATTTTTGGATGGCCATGTATATTTATGCGTACCCCTATAACTGCTGTAGCGAGGTTGTCTAATCTCTGCTTTGTTTAAGATGCATGGATGTTGTTAATTTGCTTGTACAGCCTTTTCTTAAAGATGTGAGATTGTTTTAGTACTGATAAATGACAAGCTTTATTCGGAAGTCCCTCTTTTTAAATTCCTTTGTTTTCTACCATTATCGATCGTTTTTGGATTGTGAGTGTGAGTATTTATATTTTTGTTCTTAGGTTGTCTAAACTCTACTTTGCTTAAGATGTATGGATGTTAACGTTATTAATTTGCACTTGAGATTCACCGTTATAATTTTTTATATTCTTGGACCAGTCCCAAAGGATGTGGTTCAAAAGGACAGTACAAATATTTTTTTACTTAAACATTACTAGATAGTTGAAGTAGAAATGGAGACTTTAGCCTAAGCAGGATAGGACTTAACCTTGCTAAGGACTATTAGAGCTAGCTTGTAGTGTAGTAAACATTGTTTTCACTTAGACATGGGCGTTTTAATCAGTAAGTTGTCTTGAAGGGCTTGTAAGACTTGAGATCTAGGATGACCCCAGCAACCGAGCCACAAGCAGCAGCAACAGAGACAACAAGACAGGTAACACTTAGAATCTGAAGCCCAAGCCATCTTGTCGTCCATCTTCCGATCTTCTTTTCAGCTATGTACATTTCAACGGGGAAGTAAACAGTCAAGGGCCAGAAGCCAAACGCTCCTAGTATGCCCACCACATCATTGAAGAAAGGCATGAGCATGGAGAAAATAGTAGTCACAACCACGAAGATCGTCCTCCATGTCAGGCGAAAGAAGTTAACCTTGTATGAACCAAGGAGGGGCAGTGGCAGTTCGAATTCCTTTGCCATGAAAGCACTCTTATTCCACTTACGTGCACTCCATTTCTCCACAAATGCAAACAGAGGCTGACAGTAGACCTGCAGGTAAATATTTACATGATTAGCTCGGTCAACCTTGATTTACTTAGTTTAAAAACATACTGAAACTCAACTGTTCCGATTTTCGAGCTCGAAACCATTTAGTTTTTTTAGTTTTTTTTTTTTTTTTTTTTTTTTTTTTTTTTTTTTTTCGCTTTTTTTGTTAACTGGAAAAGATTATGGAATTGCAGGTGAAATTATTGGTTGGACCTGATATGCTCCAACTAAGTGGACAACAATAGCAACATTTGCAATGTCAAGCAGCCAGTAGGGATTCTTGAATCCAAAGCCTGTTAGAAGATTTCCAGGAGCATCGTCTCCAAAAGCTGCGTAACCCATGCACCCACAGAGTAAATAAAACGTTGTCGTCACTGATATACTGATTGAAGTAGCCTTCTTCATGGTCTTGTGCTCTGCTGGAGGAGATTTGAGAGTATCCTGCAAAACATATTGCGTAAGTTCTATTGATGAATTCTTTTCTCTGATTGCATTGCCATTGTTTACGACTTTCAATTTGTTCTGATTAATTACCTGAATTTCAATGAGGATGATCGAGTAAGAATATGCGAAAGCGATATCTCCAAGAGCCTGCAGACTCCGCCATACCTTCTGGGCTTCGGTAACTCTACCTATGCTGATTCCTGTCAAGCTCCCTTTGAAGCTCCCGTTCTCTGCAGTATTAGTCAATCAACTTTATCAGTTTCATCTTTCATGTCTCGGTAAGACTGTCTGACCACATATTTAATCTTTTTTTTGTTCATAGTTTCCTAATTGAATTGATTTGGTTGTACCTGCAACTTGGGCAATCCCTAGACTAAGGCCGACAGTGGAGTAAGTGAAGGACATGATAGCTGCAACTATAGAGAGCCACCATACTTGATCGAAATCAGGTATTTGAGAGAATATCACCTCTGTTATTCCAAACGCAATCATGTACCCGTTACTTGACATTTGACACCCATCTTTCCCCCCGCTCTCGTGCAAACAGTTTGATCTCTTCACTGCCCTGTATGCACAAAAAACACACAAATATTAGAAGTAGCCTACAATGGTGGTTGGATTAAGGGGTTGGAACTTAATATCCTTTGAACCAAAGGATGGAGAAAATCATTTTAATTAGGAATCTTCACCCCCTTGTTATCTATTAAAGGTCAGTCTAGATTAGTCGAAGAGTAGGCCTCGGAGCATGGAGCACCCAAAAAAATATCAATAGTAGCATGAACATAGAACTTACATCATGCTGATGGAAGCAGCGATGGTGTACCCAATTGCGACTCCAAACAAATTGATGTACTGAATCCATCCACACACCGCAACCTTACGACCTCCTGATATAACAAATTAACGAGTGTACACCATATGAACTTACATATAATGGAAACAAATACATAGCGATGACAATGATAATACATAGGTGATGAATTTAGTGACGAGACATCAATTATTGAATTAGTGATGATGAGGGTACCTAAGTTGGCCTTGACAGCGTCCATGTAAGTGTGGCTTCTTTTACCAGTGGAGGGGTCTCCTGATCTGTAGCATTGAGAGAGGAGATTGGAAGTGTAGAGAATGACAAGTGCAAAGAGTAACATCACAGTGGGTCCAGCCACCCAACCCAGTTGTCCGATCGCCCATGCTAAGGACAGCACACCGGACCCTATCACTGCTGTGATTATGTGCGACGTTGCAGTCCATACAGTGCCTGATTGCATATATGGCTTAATTGATCAATGTTCATGCTTGCCACATTTCTTGCACGATTGATATATACATCCACTTTAGATTCAAAAGATTAATGAGTTAGTTTATGATCTTATTGATTATCGTTAATGAATGTCTCATGGGTATTGCCACATCTATGTAATTCTTTTGTTTTCTTTTATCTTGGCAATTTTGCTTTTCATTGGAGTAATTAATTTTTGCACCTAATCGAGCACAATGGAAAAGTTTGATCCATGTAGCCAACTCTAAGTTGGGACTGAGGCTATGTTGTTGTTGTTGTTGTTGTTGGAGTAATTAATTTGAAGAATGAAAAAAGAAAAAATTAATTATATAAATAGGAGTCGGATTAAAGTTTTTAATCGAAGAACCATAGTTTTTTTCACTTTAGTTGGAGTCAAATTTACGACCTCTCTAAACCTTGTCTTATACCAAGTGATGCCTCATCTATCTCACAAAAGATACTTCGGCAATTGAAGAATCATAAATAAAAGAAGTGTATAAACTGTTTAAGAATATGTACGTAGGAAATTAAGGAAATGCATGCTAATAAATCAAATAGTTATTTTCATCATAAAACTTTTAGTTTAGACAAATAGAATAGAAATTAAGAAAGATCATAGGAAGGAAGAATGAAAAAGGGGGCTGATATAGTGATATGCTGACTAAATGGTAGCTCTAGCTTGGCATGTGCTCGTCTTTACATTTATGTTTACTTGTTGGAGTTTGAATCTCGTGTGGGAGTTTGAGTTGTTAGTTGTTGTGCTTGTGAACAAGGTTCACACCAAAAGAACAAGAATGGCATGCGCCTCTATGTGATGTTGATGTTGAGGGTTTGAGTTTTTATTTTATTTTATTTTATTTTTATTTGAGAGGTTAAGTTGTTTGTTGAAGTGTTGTGAACATATTTCTCACCAAAAGAAGAGAGAAGGCTGATGTCTTTATATACATATAGCAGGACTGCAGGAGAGAAGGAAACCTGATCGCTTTAGGCGACCGTCATCGTCGAAACACTTGGAATATTCGGGCTGGGGACCGATAGCTTCTTTCTCGGCTGCCTCTTTGGGTTGCACCTCTACTTGCAGGTAATGTCTCACGGCATCTCGACCTTCCTCCACCTTTCCATGCATGAAATACACAAATAATGTTAAGACTGTAGTCCAACTCAAACATATATAAAACTGAAACCTCTGATTTAGACTAAAGTTTAACAAAGAAATTGATAATTAAATTACTCCATGGTGTATTCTAGATGGGAGAGTTCGGCTTCTAGGCAACATGATAATTATAACAAAAGGAAAACACAATAATATAATAATTAGAACTAAAGAACAATATTATAGTTGATGAGAAGAAATAGCTAGGAATAGCTCTAATTAAAGGTGGTAGACATATATTTGTATTGGAACATGGGAGATATATATATATATATATATATAAGCCTATGTCCCACTAGCAACTAACAAGACCCATGTCGGTGCTGCGCGTGAGTGCACTGCAAGCACTACTATGTGTTTGACCTGTATATTGCGCTTAGCGTTTTCATGGTGTCAATTTGTCCTTCTACATAAGTATATTGCACACCCCACAAAACTTTCAACATTTACTTGTGTAAATAATGATTTTGAGGTCTAAAAGGATAAAATTCGTACCTTTTTAATCTGTGCAGTACTTCAATATGCCTCGGGATGTGTGCTAGTACACATGTCCCTAAAAATCAAGAGAATAATTTTAGCTTTTAAAAAAAAAAAATTGGAATCTTGAAATAATTTGTGGCAATACAAAATCGCCACCTAAAACAACCCCTATCTAGCCCAACAGATTTTAACCTTTCTCGGGCTTAATCCACCAAATGAAAATGATTTCAATGATTGTAAGTTTGAATATATATATACACAGCCAGTAGTGGCGGTGACGATAGAAGAGCAACGTCACCGAAAGTAACGATACGTGGGAGTTTAAGTGGAGGTTCTAGTGGAGCATGTATCGTTATTGCCTTATTGGGAATGGGCACCTGTTTGTAGCGAGTATTAGGTCCATTGACGTTGACACCACGTGTCACTTTACTATGCGGTGCTTTGTGTGTGCTCAAATGACAGCATCCTCGTCCCGAGTGAGTCTCGTGATCAAGCGGCAACGTTGTTACGCGTGGAGAAGGTCCCACGCCTCACTAGGATGGAAACGTGATTATGAGATTTTTTTTTTTTTTTTTTTTTTTTTTTGGGTGGAGACCACTTTGTTCACGGAATACTTGACTACTCTGGGCTTGAATCGTGCACTATAAAAGTGAGAGGAGCTCTCAATATTGGTGTTTTCATTTTCAAGAGTGAACTCAAGTTAGTTGTTAAGGGACAACCCGTTTTTAGTTGTACGAACCAACTTAAACTCCACCACAATTCACAAAGTGGAGGATAATTTCAGCTCTCAATGCTTTTTTTTTTTTTTTTTTGGTGATTGGTGTGAGTCTCTTTGCGGATTCTGTATTTGTTGTACATTAGGTGCTAGCTGCTGAAGGGAAGTGATTTTGGTGTTCACTGGTGGAAGATTGTTGCTTTTCAACTGTAATTTAAGTGACTCACGAGAGAATGACAATGATTGGCTTCAAACTCGGCTGTTTTCGTTTGAAAAATCATTGTCTTCATGGAAGGGAAAACCAAACACAAACATATAGAATTGGATTTCTACACCTTGATCTCATAGTATAACAATTACATTAGTATTTTATAAATAAACCATATAAATGGGCATTTGGGGCTAGGATAAGCTTGAGGTCGGCCAGGCCTATGAACAAGTTTAAGTTGCCACAAACCGGGGACGTATAGTATCTTTTCTCCGTAATGCGTGGTAAATTAATTTTTAACCATTAAGAGAGGGAATTGCAGAAAATTCAACAATTCATCTTGATGAGGTCCATGGAGGATTCGTTAGCATTAGCAAACGCCAAAGAGAGGGATTTATCTTTCATTCATTAATGCATGATAATCCTTGTCTTACCAAATCCAAAGATGAAAAAGATGTATATTATTCAATAGCGATCATTTAAAAAAAATTGACTCCTTAATTTGTTTAACTATGTCTAATTAATAATACAAAAAATCTATTCGGACTCTTTGTGTCCAGACTCAAACAACTTTTACTAGTAGTTTAGAATACATACTTAAACAAAAAGATCTAATTACCCTCACCTCTAACAACAATATACATGACAAATTCACCACCTCCAGACAGTCGGCACCGCCCACCCGCCGCGCCACCGCCCGCCGCCGACTGCCAACGCTAACCGCTGATCGCCGCCGCCACTACGGTGACCACCGCCGATTATGCTTCAATTTCTGGTGGGTTCATAGATTGATGATTAACTATACTTTTGGAGGGATGCTCATGATTTTTGCCAAAACTGATGAACACGTATGATAGCATACTTTGTACATACATATTAGGACAATAGGATTGGGTAGTGGAGGCAAAGTTCCCACCCGTGTGTTCCAACTTTTGATAATATAGTCACTTTCTTATAAAATAAAATAAAATCTCTCCCCCCTCATTTCTTCTCACCCTCGGCCTCTAATGTCTCTCTCTCTGTCTAGCCGAAAGAGGCGGCCAAATTTGGCCATCCTCTCTCTCGGCCAGATCTGGCCGAAAGAGGCGGCCAGATTTGGCCATCCTCTCTTCCGGCCAGATCTGGCCAGGAGAGAAGATCTGGCCGGAAGAGAGGGGCCGGGGAGGCTGACCGGAAGAGTGGATGGTCGGTGGTGGTGGATGATGACGACGGCTCTGTCGGTGGCCGATGGTTGGCATTGGCGGCAACGGGTCACGCGGCGGCGATGGTCGGCGATGGTAAGTGATTGAAGAAGAAAAAGAATTTACATAAAAGTTATTTTAGTCTTTCTACTAGCGCTACCCTTAATAATAAAGAACCTGGGATATTATTTTAACTATGTCTTTAATGGTGAAAAAGATATGTTTTGTTTTTTGTTTTTTGTTTTTTTTGTTTTTGTTTTTTAATATACACTATGTTGGAAAGTTGGTGGAACTTCCGCATGCAATCTTGTCCTCTGCTGTCAGAAAGTAACTTACACGCACCACAAAAAAACAAAAAAAATATTTTACAATTCCTCTTTCAGAAAGGAACTCATACACTACAGGAAAAATTAATTTATTTTACAAAATTGAACAAAGTTGTTTTTTTTTATATTACAATTCCTATGTCAGTAAGTTGCCAAAGCATGTTATATACATAATCAACATAATGATAATATATTTAAAAAATAAATTATATATATTATATCCCTCAGTGCATTATTAAGTTTGTATTAATTAATAAATTACTACATACTAATTTTTGAAAATTAATAGAGTATTATAATATATCAATTTTATATATTTTGATTTTAAGTTTTAAGAACGTTTATTTCAACAACAGTTTTTACTGTTTCAAAATCTTTTTTTTTTAATATACGGACCAAAACAATTAAGTTGGGATTGAGACTATATTATTGTTGTATTATATATAACGCACACTCTGTATATATACAAGTTTATCACAATATCTATCTTTATCTTCTATTTTTTATCTCGTTTTCTAATTGCATCCTAATATATTGTGCAACACACTTCAATTCCTATATCCTTCAAAACTACGATCATTGATGATTTAACGTTTGAAATCAAGTAGCTCTCTTCACGTGTAACGGCAAAATAAAAATAAAAATAAAAATATTAGTGGATGATGACGTGTATTACCTATTATACTTGCGCGTAAATTTTTATTAATTTAGATTTTCGATTGGACGAGTGATATATGTTCTCAAGATGCGTGCGACGGGTATAACGAGACTCGAGTAGATTCCTAACTTAGCACAAAATATGACTTACTTGATATTATAAATCTAAGGTAGTTGAGTTATCTAACTTAATTAAAATTCAAAAGATACGTAAGCCTAAACTTTAGTAAATTTAGGCAAAACTCATTTTTTGATCCCTGAACTTTGGACTTTTAATGTTTTTGATCCCTGAACTTTCAAAACTACACATTTGGTCCCTCAGCTTTTTAATTAGTGCATATTTGGTCATTCCGTTAGAGAGACAGTTTAGTCTAGTGACGTGGCTAACGGAACAAGCCACGTGGCTGGTTTTTTGTTGAACCGCTGGTTCAACCCGGACCAAAATTTAAAAAAAAACCAAAAATTTCCCCAAACCCAACTGTTTCTCTCTCTGTTCTGCAAACCCTTGCCTCACTCACTTCGTCAATCTCGCACGATCGCCTCTCTCTCCCACTATTGCAGCATCTCCCTCGAGCATTCTCTACACCATTTGTAGACTTCAGAAGTTGAAGAATCGGCTAGAGTGGGGAGAGGACGGATTGGATGGGTGGGTGTATGAGGAGGACTGAATTGGAGAATGGAGGGAGAGATGGGTTTTAAGCTATTCAGAAGCTGTAGATGCCTGATGTGTTGGATAATTGGACTTGTAGCGATATGAGCCTCGGCGGGTGCAGGAGCGAATGCTTGAGAAAAAATGGTTCTTGTGTATAGCTTACGCGAATTCGGATATCAGTGAGGGAGAGAGGGCTGCATTATGTGGTTTGGGGACTTGATGGATATCAGAATGCTTAATAATGATGGATTGCAACAACTATACTTAAAATTTTGGTCACTTATTGAAAGGTAATTAGTTTAATTAGTTCAAAAACTAATGATGGATTCTGCAAACAGAGTTGAGAGAAATTCATGCACAATTTTCGTTTTTTTGTTGGGTTTGGGAAATTTTTGTTTTTTTATATTTTGGTCCGGTTCACAGTTGAACCGGCGGTTCAACAAAAAACTGGTCACGTGGCCGGTTCCGTTAGCCACGTCACTAGACTTAACTATCCGTATAACAGAAGGACCAAATGTGTACTAATTAAAAAGTTGAGGGACTAAATGTGTAGTTTTGAAAGTTTAGGGACCAAAAGCCAAAAAATTCCAAAGTTCAGGGGCCAAAAAATGAGTTTTGCCGTAAATTTAAAATCTATGAGAACTTTACTTTAAGGCCAAGATATACCTAGTGATGCAAAAATGAGGGAAATCCTAGTAGATGAGTGGTAATTTAGGGATGCATGTGGAGATATAAAATTACCCTCAATCTTCATAGAGATGAGAATAACTAGGATGATCCATGGTTAAGATGAAAAGAAAACTATATATATATATATATATATATATATATAAAGAGGCTTTTGTGGTTCATGCAAAAAAAAAAAGACCTAGAGAAATTGAGAGAGAGAGAGAGAGAGAGAGAAAAAGCTTAAGGAAGAAGAGGATTTGCTAGAAATTCAGAACTTGAAGGTTTGGAGGCTAAAATGGGTGTTAATTTGTGCCACCATCAAGAACCCGAGCTAGGTAAGCATTCATTCCTCTTGTTTATGATTTAAATTTGTGCAAATTGGGACTTGTATTTAAAACAAAATTTTGGAGTGTTTGAATCTCTTCCTTACTTTCAACTACCTTCAATAAACTCTGATTTTTCAATGGATGGTTGACTTTTCAAAAGGGTTTCAAAATTTTGCTTTCAATTGTGAGTTTTTGGTTTTATGAATGTTAAATCATGTGATATATGGATATAAATGATGGAATTATGATGAATGGAATGTCTATGTTGTTTATGAGGTGGTTGTATCTTTATTGAGGGAGTTTTGGGCGATGGAGACGGCCTAGGTAGGGGTGGCAAAACAGGTTCGCGTATCGTGTTGACCAACTCAAGTGACACGATTAGGGTTAACACGAACACGACTCATTTAGTAAATGGGTTGACACGACACGAAACGGAATTTAAACAGTTAATATGATACGACACATGTAACACGTTAAGTTTAATGAGTAGGAAGAATGATTGATAAGAGTACTGTTGATATTGCTTCAAATAAAAAAAATGAGTCAATGACTCTTATATTTCTCCTACCCTATTAATCAAATCACTTCAAACTTAAAAAAATAAAAAAAAAATCACACCCATCATGACAGAGAGCAACAAAATAAAATGCTTGTCAATGTCCTAATTAAAGCCCAAGTGCAAACGATCTACGAGTTGAGTTTAGAGAGATAACGTACCCAATACGACTAGAAATGGAGGAGATGAAGAAGATGAGCTTTTGGAGCTTGAGTGCTTGACTGTTGGAGGAGGCTCTCACGTACACATAAGACATTGCATGAAGATCAAAAGTTGCTAAAAGATGGGTGGAAGGAAGACAAAGAGGGTAGTATTCAAGTTGCCAAAAAGGATGGTGCATTGTATTTGCTTTGGATTTCCACTAGGCAATAATTGAGAGAGAGGTTGCTTTATGTGTTGGACTTTTCCATTTTTTGTGTGGGCCCCCACAAAAACCAACAATCTCCCCTCCAACACATGGGGAGATCTCAATCATATTTGATGCTCGATAACAACTCGGCCCCACCAACTTGGTGCAGGATCGATGCTTCTCACGAGTCACCACCTTCGTCAACATATCAATTTGGATTCTTATCGGTGTGAATCTTCTTCGGACTCATCTCATGATCATTCACAACTTCTCGAATCCAATGGTATCGGATATCAATGTGCTTAGTGCGGCAATGATAAGTAGCATTCTTGCTCAAATCTAGAGCACTCGACTATCACAGTTCATCGCATACCCATCTTCTTGCTTCAACCCCAACTCTTGAAGGAATCTCTTCAACCAAGGCATTTCTTTGCTTGCTTCATTATAGCAATATATTATGCTCTCTGTCGTGGACAAAGCAACACACTTTTGCAATTTTGATCGCCAAGATATACTCCCCCGCAAAAATGAACACATACCCTGAAGTAGATTTTCGCCATCAAGGTCACCCGCCATATCTCGAATCTCGTATATCCCTCCAAAGTAGGTTTCGAGCCCCCAAAACATAGACATCTTGAAGTACCTCTCAAATATCTCAAAATCCATTTCATCGCTTCCCAATGAACTTTTCCAGGATTTGATAGAAATCTCGACTCACACCAACTGCGTGAGCAATATCTAGTCGGGTGCAAACCATCGCATACATCAAACTCCCAACTGAGAGGAGTAAGGAATATCGACATTTCCGCTATATCTATAGAAGTAGAGGGACATGATTTCTTGCTAAGTGTGAAGTGATTAGCAAGAGGTGTGCTAACCGGCTTAGCATTGTTCATATTGAATCTGCTCAAGACACCGCTCAACATACTTTTCTGTGACACCCATAACTTTTTGGATCTCCTATCCCGAATAATCTCGCATGCCAAGAATCTGTTTTACGCCCCTGGTCTTTCATATCAAAAGAACTAGATAATTCTTTCTTCAAGTTTCCAATCAAGGAAACATCATGCCCCACTATCAACATATCATCAACATAGAGCAACAAGATCACAAGCTTCCCATCCGAAAATTTCTTGAAGTAGACACAATGATCGCATCTGTTCTAGTGTACTCTTGACCCATCATGAAAGAGTCAAATTTCTTATACCTCGCCTTGGAGCTTGTTTCACCATACAAGCTCTTCTTCAACTTGCAAACCAAATGTGTTTTTCCTGTTACTTCAAATCCTTCAAAGTTGATCCATATAAATCTCTTCCTCCAAATCACCATGGAGGAATGCAAGATTCACATCTAACCGCTCAAGCTCAAGATCCAAGCTAGCAATCGGACCCAAAATCACTCGAATAGAACTCATCTTCACAACAGGGGAAAAAATCTCATCAAAGTCAATTCCTTTCTTCGATTGAACCCCTTCACTACCAAACGAGGTTTATGTTTTACTAGCTTATCTCCATCTGTCTTCAACTTGTACACCCATTTATTCTTCAAAGGTTTTCTACCTTTTGGAAGTTCCACCATTCATAAGTATTGTTCTTCTTCAAAGAACTCATCTCCTCCCGCATTGCTTTCATCCATTGAGCTTTGTCTTTGTGAATCGAACTCCCTGGAAGCTCTCGGCTCCCCCTCTTCGTAATTGTAACATAATTAGAACCGAGGTACCTAGTAGAAGGAAGCAACCCTCTCTCGGACCTTTAAGTGAAGGTTCAACTAAAGTTGTTGGTGGAGGAGTTTGCTCCCCCGCTCAAAGCATCATCAACCTGGTTTTTGGCACATCAACCCCATGTTCTTCAAATGAGTCTCCTCATGTGTGGCTTCGATAATGGAAGAAGACTCCAATCCGAAACATCATCATCATCAACTATGATTTTCTTTGATGTCTTCAAATCTGCTATGGTCTCATATTCATGAAAGGCCACATCCCTGGACTCGACAATCTTTTTCTTCTCTGGATCCCATAACCTATAATCAAACTCGCATCTCCAAATCCCAAGAGGATACACGGAACAATTCTATCATCAAGTTTCGTCTCGCTCCTTAGGCACATGCATAAATGCCTTGCATCCAAACACCATCAAGTGAGAGTAAGTAACATCTTTCCTGGACCAAACTCTCTCTCGGAACATCAAACTCCAATGGTTTGAAGGAGAGCGATTCATCAAGTAGCAAGCGATCGATAGCCTCACCCTAAAACGACTGGGCAACTTAGCCATTTTTAACATACATCCGACTTTATCAAGGATGGTTCTGTTTGTTCTTTCAAAGAACACCATTATGTTGAGGAGTACCGGAACAATCTTCTCATGTCTCGATTCCATGTTCGAGCAATAATTCTCGAACTCCTTTGAAGTGTATTCTCCCCGTTATCACTACGAAGGCACTTCAAAGATACGCCTTTTCTCGTTCCACCATCATATGAAACTTCTTGAGGTACTCAATAACCCGACATTTTGTTCTCAACACAAACACCCAAACCTTAGTGAAGCATCATCAATAAAAGTAACAAAGTATCTCGCCACCTCCCATAGTTTCCACATCAATGGGACCACAAACATCGAGTATACAAACTCAGTAAATTTCTTTTTCTTTCGAGATGATGAAGAAAAAGAAACTCTATGTTGCTTACCGAATAAGCAATTATCACAAGTGGTTCAAATATTTACCTTTGGCAAAGGGAATGTGAGACTTCTTTGCCAACACACCGCAACCCTTTCTCACTCAAGTGACCTAGCCGCCTATGCCACGAGATCCGGTGAAGAGTCATCTTCAATTACGTTCAGGTCACCTCTGACGGTCTTCAATTGAGTCTTGTAAAGTGTATAGCTCAATTTTCCTCTAGCAACAACAATTGAGCCTTTGGTGAGTTTCCACTCCTTGCCCCCAAAGATGTTGTAGTAACCATCTAGGTCCAAAGCATGAGTAGAAAACAAATTCAGACGCAGATCCGGAACATGTCGCACATCTTTCAGAATTACCGTGCAACCCATATTTGTCTGCACAAAGACATCTCCAATGCCAACTATATCTGCAAAACTGTTGTTCCCCATCTTTGCCTTACCAAAATTCCCTGCTCGATAAACAGAGAAGAAATCATTCCTCGGAGTAGCATGGAAGGATGTTGCGGAATCAACAACCCATTCACTATCTGTATTAGTGACATGACCTTGATCCTCAACTAAAGAAAGCACAACCAAGTCTTCAATTGCATCGATATATAGCAGTAGTAGTATTCGATCATTCGCTTTATTTTGATTTTTCTCATCATTCTGTTCTCTTTTCCACACTCTACAATTTTTCTTTATGTGTCCTTCCTTGCCACAATGATAACAAGAGAATTTTCCTTTTCCTTGAGACTTGCCTCTAGATTTACTCCGCCCCCTCGGACCTCTAGACTGACTTCTGCCTCTATGTTCTGCAGTAGTAACAAGAGCTTGTGAAGTTTCAATGCCTTTATCCTTTCTCCTAGTCTCCTCGTCAAAGAGACTATCCCGCACTATGGATGAAGACAAGACACCGCCTGGAGCAGAATTACTTAGAGACACCACCAAGGCTCAAGAGTAAAAGTGCTTGTAACTCATCCTCAAGCACAATCTTCATAGCACTTAATTGATTGATCAATGCTTCGAAATCATTCAAGTGCTCTATCATCGACCGCCCATCTTTGTACTTCATATTAACAGCTTTCTAATTAGAGAAGCCTTGTTCGAGCCCCCTTCCTCTCACACATATTCTACGCAATTTTCTCCACAACTCATGTGCATCAACTTCTTTCTTGACATGGTGATAAATACTTGAGATCGATCCACTTTCGAATAGTCCCAATGAGCTTTTCGGTGCAACTTCCTCCAATTAACATCGATATTTTCTCGGCTTGTTTTGTCCAAATTCAATTGGATCAAATAAATCCTTGCAATAAAGATGATCTTCCATCATCGGTTGCCAAATTGAATAATTCGTAGCCGTCAACTTGACCATAGTGCTTGATTTATCATCATCATCCACCATCTTGTTTCCCACAAAGATTCCGGGAACACGAACTAACCGCAGACTCGATACCACTTGTTGGGGTTACTCAACAAGAAAGTAACCCCTTCAACTCGAGAGACAGATGAATAAAATCCACTAAGCCACGAACAATGCACCAAATCAATCACACCACAAAGAACACAAGATTTAACGTGGAAAACCCTCCAAATCAGAGGAAAAAAACCACGGGCCAAACTCCGAATAAATCCACTATATGAATAAAGAGTACAAGAATCTCAATTGAGGAAAATACAATATAACTCCTTCAAAGAACTTAAATGGTCACACCAAGATCTTGAAGAACTCCACCCTCAAATTGTACCCTTTCTTGATCACCAAGAAACCACCAAAGACTTCGCCGCGAGTCTTCGATTCAAGATCTTGATGTATCTTCAATGTAGAGAAAATTGTTGTTGCATTCACCGCCTTGAACGCACAATGATGAAGAGAGAAGAAAATTACCAAAAAATACAAAAGTGGCCGATTAGAAGAAATCCCCAATTTGTTAATTCACTCCAATTTTCTTTCCTATTTTTTCTCTCCAAGATTCATATTCCACAACCAATTCGTTGCTTTATGTGTTGGACTTTTCCATTTTGTGTGGGGGGATGATACTTGTCAAAAAACTTAAAGTCTAAATAAGGGACTTTAATTTTAAATTACATTGTAAATCTCACCACTCACCAGGCAAATTCGTTCTCTAAAGTAAAAATATTAATATTTAATAACTTAAATGGGTTAAACGGGTTGTACACAGGTTAGCGTGTTAACTTGTGACACGACATGTTTATTCCGTGTCATAAACAGGTTGACACGTTTCTGACACGAACCCGTTTAAGTTCAACCCTAACCCGCTAATGTCCCGTGTTAGCCGTGTCGTGTTATCGTGTCATGACCCGTTTTGCCACCCCTAGGCCTAGGTGGGATTTAGGGTCAAAACCCCGAATCCTGACCTGCAGAAATGCAGTCTGCAAGATAGCGCGTTAACTAGGCCAGTTAGCGCGCTAATATTTCTGCAGATAAGACAGCTCGACATTTTTTCGTAAAACGGCCATATCTTATTCGTTTTAACTCGGATTTTGATGTTCCGCATATCATCGGAAAGCTAAAAGAGAGAGATGAACAACCTCAAACCATTAGTTTTAAAAAATTAAGCCATTTTTTTTTTCAAAAATGGTCCGAAGGAAGGGGATTGTTTGCGGGATGGTTTTTTTGTGCAAGTGTTGTGGATTGTTTTGGTTTTGATTGATCTTAACCCTAGATTAAAACACACCTAATACAACTTAAATTGACACCAAGAATGTAAGGGACTAGTGTCGAGTGTCGGATGCGCAATTTGAGGCGTGAGGGTGCCGCGAGTGCATGGATTTACGTGTTAATTAGGTAAGTAAACTAGCAAGGGCCTCAATAATAATTCTTTTCTCGTTTAATTGGTTCAATCTCCTTGTAAATTTCTTGTTTAAAATCCGATTCTTGATATTATTGATTGAATGTTATCTTGAATGTATTATTTCTTTATGAAATAACTTCTTTTGATACTCGCGTTATCCTTGATTTGGTGAAATGCATGCATTTTGATTTTGATTCCATGTCTATGATAAACATGTGTGGTTCATATTGTTTATCTTCGTGATTTACTCTAGTATCGAGCGGACTTGGGTCTAAGTGGTCGAATGGTAGTCACGGGTGCGGTACACGTATTGTATGATCATATGTACCACTGTGATCGACTACACGGATTGTAGATTGCGCTAAGTCCGTAGTTTAGGATTGGAGAGTCAAGCTGGTAGAGGTGATTGTGTGTCTACTACGGTTGATGGAACCAATATAAACTGTTGGAGACTTAGTTAAGTCTACAACCCGCCTTGGAAGTTAGGTTGCGTACTGTGTGTTACAACCGGATGGACTTGGACTACTTGGATACCCATATATGTGTGATATTATCGCTAAATTCTCTTTGAATTCCTTATTAGCTTATTTATCATGTGAATTCTATTTCATTTCTTTGTGATAACCTGCATGATCTATCGGCTAACCTTTTATTGGATTCTAGAATTAATGTTGAGACTCCTCTGGCTTTACTCACAAGAATTGTCTCATGTGTGGTGACAATTGCAAGTCCATCGTCTAGCAAGAGGAAAGAAGCCGATACTTGGTGACTTCCTCTGAGCTTTCTTTAAAGTTCGCTTCACTTTTACTACGCGTAGGTTTTTTAGTGTAATTATGTTATATATATTTTTTAAAACTGGTTAAATGGGCTGAGTGCATTTTGATACATATATATTTCTATATTTTGTCATCTTAAATATACATGAGATCATACTTTCTAGGTTTCCACATCATAGGTTGTCCCAACTTGTCATTTATTGAGTTATTTAAATTGCCGAGTTTAGTTCCGTTGTTTTAATTATAAAACTTTCAAAACATAATAACTCAACTTTAAAATACTAAATTTGTAATAATAATGGAAACGGAGGCTGACTAGGATTGAGTTGACATTGCGAAAGCCGACTCGGGGTCTAAGTAAGTCTAGGCCGGGCGGAGCCCAGTTTGTAGGACTGGGGCCATCACAATACATCTACAATCGGATGATCTTCCAATTTCATTAATTGAAGATAAAATTGATACTAAATCAAAAAGGATTAAGATATAATTGATAAAACTTGTAAATATTAGGATATTTTTGATAATTAGGCTGAGAATATGTTTTCCACGGAGAAAAGAATATGTACGTTTAGCCAATCTTTTTTCTATTATTGTGAGTGGCTACGATTTGAAGCCAAAATTCCCTTGTTAGGAGAGATGCTTTACGTAATTAATTAGAGAATTCAAAAACTACAGCCACAAGTGTTCAACTAGTAGGGTTAGTGGCGTGATGCGACGTACCACAAGACCAAAAGCTCAAAGATTCATTGTGGATTAGTGAGGTGGAGTCCCACAAACCAAGATTCAGATATATCATACTATATATCATATCTATCTATTTCATTTACAAAAATGTCAAACAGAGAGGAATACTTTGTTCGCTCATGTTATTTAAAATCTATTTTTTTTTTTATCTTTTTGGTTTGCGCTGCACATGTATAAAAGTTTAATTAATGGACGTGATCAACACCAAACCCCATTTTAACCAACTCTCTTTGGTAGATGATTGTTTAATTAATCGTAATTAAATACTCCTCTACTAGATATAAATAGTAAATAGTAAATTTTATAAGATGGCGAGTCCTCCTCAATTAAAATGTTAATTGATTGATTTGTCGTCTAGTTAGCTATCTAAGACAACGAGAGCATCGAGAATTTACTTAGTATAAGATTATTAGTGGTTGATTTGGACAATCAAAGGAACTAGCACGAGCAGATTAATGAATTTCAACTGATCAATTTTTAAATAAATTAGACCATTGAGTCATGCGTGTAATGGCCTGTTCGCTAATACTTTATTAGTTCTTTTGCATATACCCCCGAAAAATCATTTGATTAATAAATTCTTTAATATAAGCTGATAGGTCTAATATTAATTTATTAATTTTCCAAATCAATGATTTTTTTTTTTGGAGCGACTATTAGCCCCCCACTATCCTACAAGAGCCCCTCATTTAATTTAATACATCTTTAAACTAAAATGTCTTTAATCAAAATTACTTAAATAACCCTACTCTAAATCATGAACCTATTTCATTTTTTTTTCCTTCTACTTTCCACTCTTTGCACCGCTCATCAACTTTGCTTTTTTACTTTCTATACCCCATCTCTAAATAAAATCTTAAACACGTCCCCAACTCCTATCTCACTCAACACTAGAGATGCAAATGGGGAGGGGAGGGGATGGTGACCCCATCTCCATCCCCGTCCCTGCTTAAGAATTCATCCTCCATCCCTATACTCATCCCCACGTGGGGATTAATTTTCATCCCCATCCCCATCCCCGCCTAATCTCCGCGGGGATGGGGAATCTCCATTGAGAAAAAACATTCCCCATTAAATATCCCCGTGAAGATTTTTGCAGGGAATTTGCGAAGAATCACCACGGAGAAATATTTTTTCACACTTAATTTTTTTCAAAAATTTATAAAAAAGTATGGTACACATGCATATAATTACAATTGTTGAAAATTTCAACCAAATAAAGTATAACATATAAATATAGTTGCAAACAATTCAAAACAAAAAATATAATCATTAAAAAAAACATATAATTAACCAAACGAGTTAAAATTATAAATCACATTAGAGTTTGTTTATCACTAGTGTTTTGGGTGAAAGCCTTGTAATATTATATAAAATTAATATATACAATGTATATAGATGTATTTGATAAATACATGGATCTTCGCGGGGATCCCCATATGTAATCCCCAATGGGGATACCCACGGGGATCCCCGCGGATATTACCAATAGGGATTCCCCGCTGGGATCCCTGCGAATATATTTTTTTCCCTATCCCCGTACCCATACCCGCGTGGGTATGAGATTTTATTCCCATCCTCACCTCCATATCCCCATTTAAATTCCACATCCTCATCCCTGTTGAGGGGAATTCCCGTCCCCCGTGGGGATTCCCCACCCCACTTGCATCCCTACTCAATACAATCACCTTCTTCTCTTCTACTTAATTTTCACTTTCAATATCTCACCACAAATTAAATCATAGACTCATTTCATGTTCGCTTCTACTTTCTAATCTCTACACCCCTTCTCATCTCTTTGTATCCATACACTCAACAATTCACATCAAATACAACATCTTAATTATAGTATTTGGTTGAGATTTAGTTCATATTCTTGAATGATTAGAATCTTTTATTTTTGTTGAATCTTACTATTAAGGATTAAAGAATAAATCTTGGAATGCATATGGAGCAAATTGAGTTAAGGGGAGAAAAAATGATGTGCAACAATGGGTTAGAGGTTCAAGATCACAAAGATGAAAATATAGCTTTCTTTGGAGAGAGAGAGGGGGAGGCAAATATAAACTAGGAGTATAATGAAAAGTTTACTAACAATTAAGAGAGACTCTTAGAGCATGAACTAACTTATTGAGGGCTAGAAATAACATTAAATTAAATAGAGGACTGGTATAACATATATGGGTGCTAATAGTAACTCCCTTTTTAAAAATAAAATAAAATAATACCTACCCAAAAATAGAAGTTTCCCGCTATATTTTATCAATATTCTCATTCTTTATTCTTCGATCACTCGTGGCACATCCTTTTTCCTTTTTTGTCCATTAAAGATATGGTTAGGTGGAGATCCCAATTGCTACACAGGAGGGCCAGTTTGGTAAAAACGCATTTCCCCTGTTTTGAAATTCCCGTGTCACCTCAACGGTCCAAATTCCCCACCCATTCGTCGAATCGAACACAAATGCAGACTCTCTCACACTCCAAAAACAAAAAAAAAAAAAAAAACAGAGAGAAGCCACTTTCGAAGATCAGATTTTGAGTGGGCAGTGACACAGCAGTCGATCGATCGATGACGACGACGACGACGACGACCCATTAAACACTCCTCACGATCTCACAATCACTGCTCTTTAATTTCATCTCCTGTGAGTGAAGAGATTGATTAGAGAGGTTTCAATGGCAGAGAGTGAGCTCCCAGTGAGCTCTCCACCATCTAACTCATCGCAATCGCCGAAGGCGGGAGGGAGTTATCGACCGAGGCCGAGAAGAAGGGGGAAATTCAGTTTAACTGGATTGTGCGATTTCATGGGTTCTGTAAGGGATGATGATGATGATGATGGTGATCATGTTCATCAGAATTGTTCTCCCCCGCAGCCTCGGCATCGAGGGGTTCTTCACCACGCGAGCGCTCACTGCCTCTCTTCGTATTACAGCGTGTTCGTCGCCCGCCTCGCTATCATGGTCAGTATAAAGTCCCCTGAATGAAAGTGCACGCCAACTGTTTGAATTATTGTTTAATTCACACTCAGTAGTACTTCCTATTTCACCAGCTTTTGAGGGTAACATGGAAAGATAGTTACTTGGCTAAAACTTAAAGACGCGCCAGTAATGAATTTGTTTTAAGTGTTGAAGTTTCGTATTCGAATCTTTTTTTTTTTTTTTTTTGAGAATTTGGTGTTGATGGGAGTGTGTAAAAGGTAGGAGGGGCTAGTGAACATGAACAAGAACCCAATATTGTTGTTCTTGAGAATACATCATCATACATATATGCTGGGAAATCTTGGTTTTTTTTTTTTTTTTTTTTTTTTAATTATACGAAAGAGACTTTATTCTATTATAGCCAAGGTTTTATGTACACGGCGAGAAACAATGTGTTTCCCTAAAACAAAAAAGTTGAAAAAAACCCCCTACCAGTGTAGTAGGGGAAAAACTCGTCGTCCCGCCGAGTCATTAATTCTGGGAAATCTTGCTTTTAGATTAATTCGGGTTGCCGTGGATAGAAGTGTGTGTCCAAGAAAAAGTCTTATTGACTTTTTCCCATGTTGTTTTTCTGTGTAATGTAAGAGATAATGAAAAGAGAAGGACAAGAAGTGAAGTTATTCCAAGGCTTTTATTGAATTTGCTGGAAGACTGATTGCATATGAGATCGTTTTGGTATTTGTTTCTAATAACTAAAGGGAGTGAATATTTGCTAATATGATGATTTATGTGGATTTCCTTAGCAATCCTATTCGAGGAAGAGAAAAATCACATTGGCTTCAGCTGTGTTTCTAAGATCATTGTTGACTTATTGCACTTCATCAGTTTTGTTTCTCAATGATTATTGACATAGTTTGCTTTCTATGTTGCAGGTTATGCTAGCCATTTTAATTGGCATGCTCACCATATTGACATGGCACTTTACAAGGGTCTATACAACAAAATCGATAAACAGCTTAGCATATGGTCTCCGCTATGAACTTCTACAGCGTCCTATTCTGCGGATGTGGAACATCTTGAATTCTACATCAGAAATAACTATGGCCCAGGTTAGACTTTCTGAATATGTGATCAAACGGTATCAGAAACCTGTGATGGTCGAAGCAGAGCAAGTGGAGGTGACTCCCTTTTTCATTGAATGTTTCACCTTTTCCATTTCATTAAATAACTTAAGTACCATAACTAATAACTTTGATTTTTGACAGCTTTACGAGGTGATGAGAAATGTAACATGGGCACTCTTTGCAAGTCGAAAGGCCCTTAATGCAATAACAATAAGTTACAAGAATGGTTTTGTCCAGGCCTTCCACAGAGACCACAGGAGCAATAATACATTTTACATCTACTCGGATCTTGTCAATGGTTCAGATGTTGAGACCGCCAAAACAAAACCGCTTTCATCACAAAATGGCTGGGATGATAAGTCCTTGTATGGCAACCGCTCCGCCATATGGTATCGTGAACCACTTGACCCTCTAACAGGTCAGACTGTTGGGATACGAAAGCCAATCCCACCAGATGATTTGATAAATATAGCAGGGCTATCAGAAGTACCAGATGGTGCTGCTTCTTGGCATGTCACTGTGAGTAAATTCACAGATTCGCCTCTTCTATCAGCAGCATTGCCAATTTGGGATTCTCCAAATAAAACTATAGTTGCAGTTGTGGGTGTTACAACAGCGCTGTATAGTGTTGGTCAACTTATGAGGGAATTGGTAGAATTTCATAGTGGTTCCATGTATTTAACTACTCAAGAAGGGTATTTGCTTGCCACTTCAACAGATGCTCCACTTTTGATGAATTTGAGTACTGGACCGCAACTTATGATGGCTGCAGAATCTGAAGATCGCATAATAAGGTTAGGAGCTAAGTGGTTGGACAGATCCTATGGCAACCAGTTCTTGTCAAGTTTCGAAGTTCACACAGAAAATGTCAAGCTTGGTCACCGGCAATATTATATTGATTCCTTTTTTCTCAAACTGAAGAAACTTCCTCTGGTGAGATTAAAACATATAATTTGGCAACTTATCAAAAAAAAATAAAACATATAATTTGGCACGGCTTATGAATTTCATTGTCCCAGAAATTAATTCATGAGAAATGTCTGAAAACCAAGGTTTTTTATTTTAATTTGAGATTTTTCTGACCAGTTTTTAATGTACAACAGCACTTAATATAGCTATTACTTCGTCAAGATTTCTAATGTTTTGAGAATTAGATTAATAATATGGCAGAAAAGCACACAATACTGAATCCTAGATATACAACATTGCGAATTTGCCTCTATGTGTTTGAGCAAATAAATATGTTACAGATCTTTTATCACTTGTGCAGGTTGGTGTCATTATCATTCCCAGAAGTTATGTAATGGGGAAAGTAGATCAAAGAGCCTTCACAACGTTAGTTATACTGATATCTGCCTCTGTTTGTATTCTGGTAATTGGTTGCATTTGCATTTTAATACTAACAAGTGGAGTATCCAAAGAAATGAAACTGAGAGCAGAGCTGATAAGCCATCTTGATGCAAGAAGACGTGCAGAAGCATCAAGCAACTACAAAAGTCAGTTCCTAGCAAACATGAGGTGAATAACTAATATCTGAATAATTTTTGACGTTGCAATAGTTTGAACTCAAAGCCAACATTAGTTCTCACTTCGTTTTCCTTAATTTCTTATTAATAGATAGATGTTTTATAAGAGATTTGTGTGAAGACAAGAAGAAATTAAAAAAAAAGAAAAAGAAAGAGAAATTGGATACTTAGTGCAAATATTTAGGAGTTTTTCGATACTAGAGCAAGTAAGGAACAAAAGGTGCACAGTAAGGTCATATTCTTTCAAATTAAGATTTTTGTGGATCACTGCTACTTTTTTCCAGGACGAGTCTTTGATGATTGAATTTGATGTTGAGTGTATATATCTCAGGACACAAACATGTCATTCATCCCTTCATTGAAAGGATGAAAGAAATATCATTCTTTAAATTGTTTAATTAGGCTGAGATTGTTACAGTCAGAGGCATGCCCGTGCGGGACATGCGGGAATTTTAATTTGGGATGAAAGCATCTAGGATGATTGATGATCAAGAAAAAACCTCCAGTCAATTATTCTTACAACTTCTTGAAGCGCCTCTATAGTGAAAGTACATCTGCATTTGTTATATACTTTCCTTGTACTTTTGTACTGCTGTAGTGAGACAAATCTTTTATTTCTTTACATGACAGTCATGAGTTAAGAACACCTATGGCTGCTGTGATTGGGCTGTTGGATATCCTCATCGGTGATGATTGTCTAAACAATGAGCAATTTGCAACAGTGACTCAGATACGCAAATGCTCGAATGCTCTGCTTCGGCTTCTAAATAACATACTGGACCTTAGTAAGGTGAGATACTTGTAAATCTGTTAATTTTTTGGGGAAGGAAGACTAGTTTAAATGAAAACCTTTTCTGTTAAGAAGAATATGCATAGTTTTAAGCGGTAAATTATTTTCAACTTTTGCTCAATCTTTTTCCAATCAAACTATACGACAGAGTATCTAGATTGAAGTATCTCTTTGTTCGAGCCCCCAACCAGTGCCTATCCACATCAACAGTAGGACTTATTCCTCGAACGCCGAAGAGGGCCTAAAATATATTTTAAAAAAATCAAATTCTACTTGTACTATGGACTATATGTATCCTTGGTAAAAGCTGCTTCTTAAAAGTTTACATTTCGCATAAGCTGAAAAACTCTTTTGTACTTTATTTCTCCTAAGCTTCCAAACAGCAAACTTGGGAGACAACTGTATCCGAACTTAACACAAATGTGATGGCATTGTTTTCTCAAGTGCTTATGCTGCTAAAACTAATGTATTATTCACTTGTTTATGAATTTTGTAGGTTGAATCAGGAAAACTTGTACTGGAAGAAGCTGAGTTCGATTTAGGCCGAGAACTTGAAGGACTGGTTGACATGTTTTCTGTGCAATGCATTAACCACAATGTTGAGGCTGTTATAGATATCTCTGGTATGGTTCGAGCCTTCTCTATCTTTTAAAACTCATGATGCCCGTATCCAAAAGCAAGCAGAATCAAAGATATAAAAATGTTTGTCTTCTTTAGTCGTAAAAAAGACATTTTTGTAATTACTATTTCTCTTGATCTATGTTTTGTAGATGATATACCAAAATTAGTTCTTGGAGACTCTGCCAGAGTGGTTCAAATATTTGCAAACCTCATTAGCAATTCCATAAAGTTCACTTCATGTAAGTTAATCATCTTTTATTGCTATTTTAGTCTAAGCTATCTTGTTTGTTGATCGATCAAAAGATATAAGACTGTTGAGTGCATTTTTACTTCGAAAAAAAACACCTGATTTTATGAATGAGTCGCACAACTTATTGTAGGACATTACTCTGATATTTAAGTATTGCAAGTGTAAAACATATAAAGAAACATCCTTGATATGATTTTATATCTTTGAGGTTTTCTTTGAAAACAATTGGTATAGCTCCCAAAAATATTCAAATAAGTTTTTGTATACTGGCTGCAAATAAAGATTGGATACATCCAAATATTGTAATGAAAGTAAGTCACGATGAGCAAGTTTGAACACCTCGTTCATTTATGAATTTCTAAAGTTGATTGTAGAATGATGACAATTGATGATTCATAACTTCTTGGAACAGATACAAATCTTACAAATGCAAGCAAAATCGGAAATTTACTAAATTTGTCTATCTGCAATAGCGTTTCAAATGTAGATTACAAAATTAGCAAACTATTATGAGTAAAGTCTTACATTTCCGAATGGAGAAAAATATTATGTCCAGATCCTGAAACTAAAGAGATATACACAGAGTATTTTATTTTGGTTTTGCCTTTGTTTTGTTCGACAACGAAGATCTGGTTAGGCATAAACAAAAAGTACAAGTTTTACATTGTAAGGAAATACAACTGTGTCCCAGCTTTTATTGAATATGAGAAGTTTCGTTGTTGATGATAGAAGAAGCATTAAGTTCTACACAACATAACAATAATGTGCAATTTCCGATTATAGAAGTACATGACCATGTAGAAGCTAATGTGCTAAAATTTCTGCAGCTGGTCATATTATTTTAAGAGGATGGTGTCAGAGATCGAACACTAGTTCATCTATGGAGAAATTACCTATTAATCAGAAAGAGTCACTACCCGCATTCAGAACAAAGTTGAAGCAACACTCAATTAATCATTCCAGCAGAGGCTTGAAGAAAGAGAACAGAATTAAGCTTTTTTTTGAAGTTGATGATACTGGATGTGGTATGCGTATTATGACTTTCTGAACCAAGGAATGAATTAGGAGCTTTAGAGTTCAGATGAATCAACATTTATTTTGTGGCTATATAGGAATTGACCCAAGCAAATGGGAGTCCGTTTTCGACAGTTTTGAGCAAGCTGACCCCTCAACTACCAGAAAGTAAGTGATCTAAACAAGAATTATTGCTGTTTTAATTAGACCAAGCTTCAAGTGTCATTCCGTAAAAACTATAGTGTCAGATGATCAGATATTAGGATTGTCTACATTAATGATCATGCTCCGACACTGCCATTCCTAGCCTTGGCATGTCAAGGTCCCAAGGGATTTCTGAATCAGTTTTTTGCTTTATTACAGGCATGGTGGGACTGGACTTGGATTGTGCATAGTGCGCACTCTGGTGGGTGAAACACTTTTCTTTTTCATACTTTGGCATCCTTGATATTATCGCTTATGTATGTTCTGTTCGAAAATCAGTGGTTCTGATAATTGATTAGCTTGATTCGATTTTACTACCCTTGATTTGTGTAATATGGTTCTCTGGTTATGCTTGCCATATGTACTCCTTAATCTTATTCACATGCTCTCTGGTTGTACTTGCCATATGAACTCCTCCTTAATCTTACTCACATGTTCTCTGGTTATGCTTGGTGGTTTCCAATTTTTTGTATTGCCATCACTTTTCTCTCTTCTTATTGTTGTTATTTTTTATTTTTATTTTTTCCTTTGTGGGAGCTGATTGTAAGATTTGTGCTTGCAGGTTAAGAAGATGGGTGGAGAAATAAAAGTAGTGAAGAAGGATGGACCAGGAACTCTGATGCAACTCTATTTACTGCTCAAGACACCGGTTGAAAACTCTGGACAGAATTGTGAAATTGAATTTTCCAAACATAGCTTCATGGTGAGTAATGTTATTTATTTTCTTCTCTATGTGATTCTTATTATGGATCTAATTTCTTCGGAAGCCAACATTTGCTCCGCTGCAAACTGTGGAAGGAAAAGACCTATTGGAGCAGCTCATGAATCTTTTATTTATCATGTTGCACTTCATTAATCTGATTTCTCGCATTTGCTGCTGTCATTATCAAACAATAGTGGACATGCAAGCTAGACTTGCGTTAGTTCAAAATTGCATCGTTGTTATAAATCAGTGCACAATGTGACATTCTTACCATTTTTCATGCAGGTGTTATTAGCACTTAACGGACTCGTAGGGAGTTCCATCATGTCCAACTGGTTAAGGAAAAAGGGAATATGCACTTGGGAAGTATCAGAGTGGAACGACTTGACCCAAATTCTCCAGGAACTTTTTCAACAGAAGGATACGACTCCAAGCAGTGGATTCAAGATAGAGCTTTTGCAGAGTGAGACTTTAAGAGGTGGAATAACAGGTATGCATAACTTGTGGAGTTCAAAGGTTGTTATAGTTGTTGATATAGGACTGCTAGACTTAAGTACCAATATATGGAAAGAGCAGCTTAAATTTTTGGACAAGTACCAGAAGAAGGTGAACTTTGCTTGGGTATTAAACCATGAAACCAGCAATGGCATTAAAATGGAGCTTCGAAGGAAAGGCCATCTATTAATGGTTAACAAGCCACTATACAAGTCAAAGATGATCCATATCTTAGAAGTCATATCGAAAGAAATAAATCTTGAAATTGGGAGTACAGATGCCGCCACTTTGAGAACATCAGTAGTACAGGGTGATTTGCATGAATGCCTTGAAATCGATCCCTCTCATTATGATGTTGCAAGTTTAGATGATTCTGACAATTCCGAGGGAGGAAGTTTTGGCTCATCTCATAAAGGGGAAAAGTTGGTAGAAAACGTAAGGACTCCTCTTCCTTCTCATCGTAATTATGGCAACAACAACAACTTGGTTGAGCTAAGTCAGGTGTGCTTTACTGAAAATAAATTGAAGCAAGATCTTCCACATCATATCCGTTCCAACTCGTGCAATATAGAAGATTGGACTAATGGTTTGTTCCTAGGAAGCAAGCCATCATCAGCTGCGATGGATCTTAAACACAAGAGTTCATCCCACGTCCAAGAGAAGATTACTGGCCCTGATCATCAAAAACAAGATCAAACTAAGTCAAATGATGTTGTTCCTAGGCAGAAATATCTTGAAGGTTTGCATATACTTTTAGCAGAAGATACGCCTGTGCTACAGAGGGTGGCGACTATAATGCTTGAGAAGATGGGAGCCACGGTTGTTGCCGTGGGAGATGGACTTCAAGCTGTTGAGGTTCTAAAAGCCATGTTTAAACCAGATGAGTATAGGAATCTAGCTATGCCCTCACGACAAGGTGACGTTATATCTCGAACTCTCTTTTGGGAATTCCCCACATTTGATCTGATCCTCATGGATTGCCAAGTAAGTACCTCAGCATCATCTATATATACATGCATGCTTTCTTACTTATTAAAGCATAACCTGTGTATGCATATATCTTTTCCATAACTGAATGAACAATTGTGTCTATTGCAGATGCCAAAGATGGATGGTTATGAGGCAACAAAAGAGATAAGAAAACTCGAGGAAGGGACTTCTTGCCACATCCCCATTGTTGCTCTCACAGCGCACGCAATGTCATCGGATGAAGCCAAGTGCTTGGAAGTGGGGATGGATGCCTATCTAACAAAGCCAATTGACTGCAAGTTGATGCTGTCCACAATTCTATCTTTAACTAAGAAGACAACAACCTGACTTTTCTGCATGAACTAGTGCAACTTCTTATACCAACGCAACACTGTAAGAAATCTTTATGGTCATACACACAACATAAACAGCCAAGCCACTCTCACGTATGAAAGATCATCTTTATATGCTTTTTGCATGCATGCCCTTTATGTGCAACTCTGAGTCTGTGTATATTGTCCTCCTTCGCCTTTGTTTTAAGTATCAGTTTTGGAACCACCTTATTGTGTGCTGTCTGTGTTTTGTTTATTGGAAAATGCTACAATGACACCCAAAGTCACACCCAATGACATGGCGCGTTCTTGGGAGCCGTCTGTGCGCGCTCCTAAATGTTTAATGTATACAGCACATACTATATATACATCGATGTCCATACTAATCTCAAACTCTAGTAATAGAACTATATATGACAAAATCAATCAAAATATACAATATGCATAATATACATATGCACTTCAGAATCTCAAATTTCTAATTTGCATATCTCTTATTCTTGTGGCCTGGCCGTGCTTTTTTGGGTGGGCCCATCCACAGCGGTTGGATTAATTTGGGCCCACACAGAATGGTTAACCGGCCTTTTCCAAATGGACACTGCTAATGTTTCTAGCCTATATGCGACATGCACTTGTGCTTGTCGATGCGCCTCGGGATATCTGCAAGCACACATGATGGCAAAAATTAAAGGACAAACACAAGTGCGTGTCTTTTAGGATAATGTTAGTTAGCATTTTCCTTATGAAATTTCGTATCCTACTTATAAAGTTATGATTTATCACCGTTGTTTTGAAATCCTTGGGCGTGCTTTCAAGAGAAAAATGCTATACATAATTGGTCAACAAACTCGGTGACGAATTCAGAAAATTAAGTTAGGAGGTGCGTGGGGAGAATCTTAGTCTATATCTATTCACATATAAGCTTGGGCATCTACCCAACCCATTTTGTTTCTCATATGAGATACGTAAGCCTGCATCTCGATTTGCGTATGGACGATGAGTTTACCTTCCTTTTCAAAGTCTTATTCTAGCACCTTCCTTAGCTTACCATCAATTGTATTAGATTGAGCACAATGAAAGAATTTGATCATGTATCGACCTCAATTAATTTGGGGACTGAGGCTATATTTTTGTATTCTAGCACATTCCTTTTTATTTATTGACCGACTGCGATTGACAGGGGTGTATAAAAAAAAATTTACTTGTGGAAAGTCCAAAAACTATTTTAAGTTCAATCCAAGAATTTCCCAAACCCTATTGTTGAAAAAAAAATAAAAAATTGGCAACAACGCACACACACAACTCACAACTTGCACACACGACCAAAAAAAAAAAAAAAAAAAAAAAACTCTCGCACATTCACGGCATCCACATACCCACCGAATGTAAGCTTTTTACATTTTTCGATGAACAAATTTTATGTCTTTTCATTTTTTTTTGTGGAACAATGTCTTTTCAAATTCTATTGTCTTGTGTCTTCTACTCTATTCTTTTTGTGTTTGAAGAAACCAATCTATCTCTTTGGGGTTAATTTTATTGTTCCACAGTTAATTTTCTTCACTAGATTGCACTATATTGCGAGGATAAACCAACGATTCTCTCACATTGTGTGAGCAAAGAAGTATGTTAGTTCATATATTTTCTTGTTGGTATGTCTTTTTTTAAGGGGTATGTTTTTAATGTGAAAATCATTGAGCAAAGAGGAATGCTAGTTCTTAGTTTTTCTTGACTTGTTGGTTTTTGAAGGGTTATATTTTAAATATGGAAATCATTGATCTATTATAATTGTTTATGTTCAAATGTTTTTTTTATTTAATTAATACTTCGGGGCTTAATTTATGTGATAAACAATGCTAATTTAATCTTTTTATAATGGATGCATACATATATTGTGGTATATTTTATTTAAAACATACATAATAATATATATAAATAATAATTTTAAAAATATTTATAGCCCAGGGCTATCAAATATCTTGGATTCGCCCCTAGCGATTGACTGATGATGAATGTTAGAATGACAGCACACAATGCCACAAACAAAATGTACAAGTACTCGGGCTCAAGTTGGTGATGATGTACAACAGCTGATGAGGCGTCTAGGCCCTCACATCAAAATCTCATAAAAGGACACATCCATCACAATCATTTTGATATGAATCCCTCGCGCCAAATCAGTTGTTGTTCATTCCATGGATGCCCAAAGTAGGTTAGTTTACCATCTTGGGATACCACGTGGCTTCTTTAACACAAGCAAGTATAAAATGTGCAAAAGCCACTAAGGAAGTGGGCTTGGGCCCAACTTGGGCGGGCCAGTTTTATAAAAGTAGTAGTTCCGGAGAGTAACAATATTATAGTTGGCTTGTCGCCCAATTAAGCTCTTCAGCTTTTCTTCACATTTGGTTCTTGTTCGTCACTTCACATCACAGCTTCTCAAATCTTCAACAGAGAAGAAGAAGAAGAAGAAGAACAACAACAACAACAACACCGAATCGAAGAAGAGCTTCAACAATGGCGCGATACGACCGTGCGATCACTGTTTTCTCGCCGGACGGCCACCTCTTCCAGGTCGAGTACGCGCTAGAGGCTGTGCGGAAGGGCAACGCCGCGGTGGGAGTCAGAGGCACCGACACCATTGTTCTTGGCGTCGAGAAGAAGTCCACCGCAAAGCTTCAGGATTCTAGGTACTCTTCTTCTTCGATCTTACTTGTTGTCTCGTTTTCGGATTTGATCTGTTGCTGCTCACTGATCGCTTGGTTAGGGTTTACTGTTTGTTGATCTGTTGCTCCGTATTTGTTGTTGGAGAGTTGGGAATTAGGATTTTAGGGCAAATTTTGTGGTTCTTTGGTGGAATTTGAAGTGGTTGGATGTAGTTTCGGGGAAAGATCGTCTTTTTTGCTCAATTTAGGGTTTTTCTTTTGTTTCGATTCATTTTCTCTGGAAATATTTGTTGTTTTGAAGTTGAGTGATTTGGGTTTTTGTTCTTTGCAATCGGGACTTGTGAAACATTAGTGCTAAGTACTCAATCTAAGGTTCACATAGAAGAAGATGAAGACATTTAAATGGTAGGGGAGAACGCGTCGATTGGCCGTAGGAGTTGTTGATGGGTAGGGCATTATGTGGGCGGACGACAGAGTTGGGGTCTCTTACTCTGTCACTTGCTTCCTGAATCTCGATTAACCCCCCTTGATTGCTTGTTAATTTTTTACTTTTACATAGGATGGATTTTCAATGAATTTCTGAAAGCTTATTAGCTTAAAAGCACTTCAGAATCTTAAAATTTCATTTTTCACCGCAATGGATGAATCTAATCTCATCTACGAATTCAAGCTCTGCAGATGATGATGATGATGATGAGGCTTTGGTTTCTTTTGTTGTCTTACATTTTTATTTAATTTACCAAGCTGGATTTGGCTTTGCAATGTGTTCGGAGCTCAAGGTTAATGGCAATCTTTGAAAATGGGTTTGGAGGGGTTTTCATCCGCTTTTTTAATAGCTACAACCTCTTTTGTCTCGTACGAGTACTTATCACTGATAATTGTTATGTATTCTGAAATTGTTTGTTCCTTCTATTCTGCAGAACTGTTAGAAAGATTGTGAACCTGGACAATCACATTGCATTGGCCTGTGCTGGGCTTAAAGCAGACGCACGTGTCCTGATAAACAAAGCAAGAATTGAATGCCAGAGTCATAGACTCACGACTGAGGATCCTGTCACTGTTGAATACATCACACGCTACATTGCTGGTCTCCAACAAAAGTATACACAGAGTGGAGGTGTCAGACCATTTGGACTATCAACACTGATTGTTGGTTTTGACCCTTATACTGGTGTTCCATCACTTTATCAGACAGATCCATCTGGGACTTTTTCAGCTTGGAAAGCTAATGCAACGGGGAGAAACTCCAACTCTATGCGAGAGTTTTTGGAGAAAAACTACAAGGAAACCTCTGGTCAAGAAACTGTAAAGCTGGCAATTCGTGCTTTGCTTGAGGTATAATGCTCTGCCCTCCATTACCTTATTTTAATTTTTCTTTGAGTTGCTGAATTGGCTTTCTATGTTTGGTAGTTATTTTTGTTATAGTTCCAGTTCAATATTTCACTTAGACGAATTGCTTGAGCTGGCGTTAAGTTTGTTGTTGACCTTACTAAGCATGCATGATCTCAAGGTTTTATGAATAGCTTATAGTTCTAAGCAGCACATTGTCATTGAGTCTTTTATCTGTTCATGGAAATTGAGTATCGAAGAGTTCGACAATGTAAGATACAAGCCTATAATTCCACAACGGGAAAGTCTTAAAATTACGTGGACAGTGGATTTACTAAATCTTCAACAACTTGCTTTTCATGGTTATACTGAATTAAAAATTTGAAATTTTTTACACAATATGAGTGCTAATTGCAAACATGTGAATTAAGTGCTATAAGTTTGACACCCAAATGATTTGTTTCCCTTTCTCTTGTTATATGTTGTAATGCAATTTAATTTTTTTTTAATCAATGGCACTCGAGTCATTATATGTATAAATTATTATTTTTTTATTATTTTTTTTATTATTTTTTATTTTATTTTTTTTGCCATTGTATGTGGTAATGTGTTGTTTGATGATTAATCTAAAGTCAGTCAGAATTTGACATGGTACTCTTCTTAGGTTCTTATTTTCTCATTCTTGTGACTGTATAGCATGAACAGTTAATTGTTCAGTTGCGTCTTAATAATCCTTTCCCCCATTATTTACGTTCAGAGTCTTTCCATCTTATATTCTAATGAGTTGCATGTAGTTTTTCTACAGTTAACCAATATTGGTCTAAAGGTTATTGCTAATCCATCTCCATTCTTATATTGGATTGATTTTGTACATTTCTGATATTGTACAATTTATTAGTTGTTGTGGCAGTCCAAAACTTAAGCAAAATATGAAATCACTTCCATAATATGATTGATTTAAGGCCTAATTCTCAAAAATATCTTAACCTTTATAAGTTATATCGAGAAATTCGACGAGGTAGGGGCAGACCAAAGTTAACATGGGATGTATTAATTAGGAGGGATTTGAATGGTTTGGAAAGCTCACCATCAATTGCACTTAATCGAGCACAATGGAAAAGTTTGATCCATGTAGCCGACCCCAGTTAATTTGGGACTGAGGCTATGTTGTTGTTGTTGTTGTTGTTGTTATAAGTTATATCAATTATATCCCGACCTTTGAAATTTATTAATTAATATAACCTTTTAATTTAGTATCAATTATATCCTCAATTAATTTGTGGCACTTTTTCTTTGAAATCAACTTTAATCTTCTAACGTTTCTTTTCATGATCATCCACATTGATAAATTTAACATCAAATCTTTTATGCCCCATGTTTAAATTAAGTTTATGGAGATTTACAATAGTAAGTTGAAAATTATGTGTACAACATATGAAAATGGCATGTAAAACTTGTTAGAAGGTTACCCATATGTTTAATTTGACAAAAGACTATGTGCCTAGATTATTTATGTGATTGAGTAGGCATATGTGCACACGACTATGTGTATTATATATATATATGAATACATATTTATCATGAATATAAAACTCTAATGCATATGTATGAATAAATCCTTAAAGGGTGTTACAAGAAAGCTGAAGAGAATGATGTGTGGGCACATATTATGAAAGAAAAATGGGGCCAAATTAGTTGAGGATAGAATTGAAACTAAATCAAAAAAATTTAGGTTATAATTGCTTGTAATGGTTAAGATATTTTTTATCATTAGGCCTTGATTTAATCAGCCCTGGCTAGTCTTACTTTCCAAATCGCAATCATGCGTTAGTTGTATAATGCCAAAGTAATTTCTGATCCTTCTTACATACCCCCAAGGTGAAGTATGCTAATTAAGTCATTGAATTTTTTTGGGGATTACCCAATTCCACCATAACTATCGAAGTATGCTAAATATGTCCCATATGAGAGCATGAAAAATATATGATTATTGTTCTTTCCATTGCTTTCTACAAAATGTTCCTTCTTGGTTTAGTGTGGGTTCTAATTCGCCAAATTGCAAAATCATGGAAAAAGTATTTAGAAGTGAGCTGAATGTGATACTGCTATGATGACGGGCATGAATAATGTCGTATTTTGTCTAAATCCAACGTCTCCACTAGCTATCCCCAAAATTGCATATTATCATTTTATTGACAAATGTGGAAATTTATCTGTTTTGGTGTCACATGAATTTTGCAATTTAAGTCAAATTGTGCCAACAGTTGATAAATTGTGAGTGTTTACTGTTGTTTTATTAAGATACATCTACGATCTATTGTATTTTTTGTGTGAGTTTTTCATCTTGCTTCATGAAAGTATGTGCGGCACTCTTGGTGCCTTGTGCCTTAGTATGATTGGTCCCCTGACCTTGAGCTGACATTACTGCTTTGATTCAAAATTCAATAACACGTTGTTTCTTCTATGTTTCATGGTCATGTAATGCCAACCCGTAGTCAGTATTGTGCTGAATCTTGGATTCTCAATGAGTTTCTCAACTGGATGTTTTATGGGTCTGGTCTAGATTGTTTGTGCCGTTGACAGTGCAAGTCTAGTTTCCAAATTGCGGTTCATGTTAAAAATATAGCCACTAGTAATTGATAGAGCAGAGTGAATCATGTCCTGGTGAGTTCAGCAGAGTTGATCTGTGGAAAAATCTGCTACTTCTTCCAGCTATTCAGTGAGACATGTAATGCATTAGATCAGGTTCAGCGAAACATCTGACTTTTGTAGAAGACTCTCTTTCTTAGGGCTTCCGCTCCTTATGTTCCTTCATTCTTTTATTTTGATTCATTTGCTCCTCAACCATCTTATATGCTTAGGAACAAGGTTCAGTTGGACAAACAGTAAATTCTATTTATATTATCTTTAAATGATATCATCGAACTCCACCTTTGCTGGTAACTGTGAACCAGATTATGCCAAGCTTTCCTGTGCGAACTGCCTTAGAAAATTCCAATCCTTGTCGGTAGTTTAAGTGTTTAACGAGATGCAAGGGTTCACCTTATGACCTGCAGTATTCTCAATGAATCAAGTTCGCTCAAATATAAACCTTACTCAAAGAAATTATTTGCCTAGCAAGTCATCTAATCTAGAATGAAATCTACTGCTCACAGAAAACAATTTTAGACATCTTACTTTTTGTTATTTATTAAGTTATTTCGATATAAGAGAAAATGTCTTACAATTGGCCGGTGGAAAATTTGATTATGGATTTTTCCTTGAAGTGCCTAATTAATTATTTACACACTTCATTTTGTGTGCTTAGAAATGCTCAAGTTGCATAGTTTTGAAAAACATTAATATTTTTCTATGGTCTTCCATGATTTGTTAGGTTGTTGAGAGTGGGGGCAAAAACATAGAGATAGCTGTGATGACAAGAGAGCATGGGTTGCGTCAGCTAGAAGAAGCTGAAATTGACGCGATTGTTGCTGAAATCGAAGCTGAGAAAGCTGCAGCTGAGGCTGCAAAGAAAGCACCCTCCAGGGAAACCTAATGCGCACTAAACCCCGTTTTCCTGTACTTTGCGCCACAGTTTCTTTTAATTAACAACATTGAAGTGCAACATCTTCTGTGAGCTCTTTTCTCTCTTTTTCTTGAGAAATTTAATTGGCTGTGTTTTTTCTATGTTCTTAAGATTATGAAACTCTTGAATCAAACTGAATTTTATTTTGAATCATAGTAGGCACATACTTTCTTTTGACTGTTCTCTTTAGCCTAAATTCATTTGTCTGCTCTGGTGCAACTTGCAACATCAAACCTGTTGAGTGTGGAAGGTTTTAGGACTTCAGGTTTAGGGATTATGTCCAAGAGAGGGGTAATTCTTCTTTGCACTTAAAAGTACCACTTACGAGAGACTGTCGACGCTCACAAAGGCCTGCATGCATAAGTGATCTTGACTTTTGTCGCAGAGATCTTAGAAAGATACATTAGAATGCATTAGAAGCTTAGTGAAATGGAAGGTGTGGGTAATGTTCTTGCGTGGAAGAAGAACGCAAGTGAAAAGGTATGGTCAGCAGATTGGTTTGTTTTGAAATCATGCTCAGTAGTAGTTTGTCTAATTAACTCAACATTAGGGAGCAGATGTGACAAGAGATGGTGAACACCAGATTATTAAATTGTTGGTGGTAGGGCTACTTCAGTACTTAGTCAAAATGTGTGCTTAGAATAGAACTAGACTAGATGCACTGCTTCTAGATGAACTGCAAAAGCTTAACATGCATTTGGCAAATCTTCTAGAATAGAAATAGTGATGGTCTTCTGGTTTGGTTAACTTCATTCAAAGCATCATATAGATTATTTTCATCACTCATGATTTTATACTTACTCATTTCGAAAGTTTCGGCTCTTAGTGACTTGTCTTTTAGTTGATTCTCTAGTTTTTTCTGTTAAAAAATGTGTATAACTACTTCAATCAGTGTCAATGACATTGCTGGTTTTCTCTCAAAAACATGAAAATCAATTTGGTTGATTGTCTTTTTTTGGCTGTAGAATCAAACTTTACCAGCTCTTTTGCCGCCCTAATTTTCTCTATATTGTAAACCTTGATTTGGGTTTTGGACTACTTGTTCCTTAGTGATCTCTAAGTTGTTTTCTTATTTGAAAATGAGTCAAAGCTGCATCATGAATTTGGGAAACGTCAAAAACAACGCCGACAACAAAGTTTCAATATTAAATTGGCTACTTATGTCAAAAGTCTTTTTTGATTTAGCTTTTTTTTTTTTTTTTTTTTTTGATTAATGCATCTCAAATTGTTTTAAGTTTTTAATTATAATGAGTGCATTTGCAAGTCATCTTTAGATGTGTAATTTCTATATGCTTTTAAAAGTTGAAGGTTTTTTTCAAAAAAAAAAAAAAAAGGAAAGTTGAAGTTTGATTTAAATCTGATTAATATAAGACTGATTTATTTTAACTTTTGTAACCGCGGATATCCAAACATTTGGCCCTTTTTTTTCATTGGATGTGGATGGTTCACTTGCTCCATTGAAAGTTAATCAGATGCTCGAACCTCGTGACCCGAAATACCTTTAGCATGATTGCCGGCAACAAGGGTTAATTCAGTCCCTATAGTCTCATCGAGTTGGTGACTCAATCCCGACTAGGGTCGATTTGTTCCCTCAACTCACCTACCCATTTCAAATCGGTCCTCCAACAACTTCTATTAAGTCTTAAATTCGTCCCTTTCTCTTGGCGCACAATTTTTTTTTTTCCACCTCCCCAAACCCAAACTGAGTTGGCAGCTCGTTGAGAGAAGTGGACCAAAGGGAATCAAAATTTAGTCTAAATGCACATTTATTTGAAAACTCATTTGGATTCATTTACACAACTATTACTAGGTAGGGCTATATAATATACGTAGATTATTAGTTATTAAGTTCTCTTGTTAGATTTTCTCAAGCTCTCGATCTAATCAAGATTGAGTCAATATTCCAAAGTCAGCCTAGAATTGGATATCTGTTTTCATGCAAATTTAACGGGAGATGTGGATGTTGTGGTCAACAACTTCTCCACATGGTGGCTAAGTTTGGTCAATGTCATGTACATCATGGACCATACATAGCCATTAATTAAGGCTCACGGTTCGTTTGTCATGAACCAATGAATTATGGATGTGGTGTGGTGCCGTGGGTGGGTGCACCCAATTTCGCGTCTCTCATTAAATGCTTGAGCCCTATCTATCTGTTCCGACTCGACACTGGTTGACCCCCTCGACCTCCACCAAATCCCCATCACACATCATATCTCTTTCACATCCTCTCTTCAACTTGCTATGCTCATGGCGTCCTTAATAAAGTAATACCAGGGCCGTATAATTTTGCTACCAAATTTTTGATGTCGATAATGAGACGTAAGAGCCCTCTTCCTTTATTCAAATTTGAGACTAGCTATGTAGCGTATATAATCTCACTAATATCAATTAGAAATTAGAAAACTATAGCGAACGAATAATATATTTCCAGGGAAGGGGAGGGGAGTGGCGAGTGGGCCCGTGCAGGTACTTGTGGTGGGCCCCCATCTTCACGAAGGACTTCTTGGGTAGCTACGGCCTACCAATTGGGCCCACACAGTAGAGTTATAGGTTGAGTTGCGTTGGTACGTTGAAGTGAATGAGACTGAGAGAGTGAGAGTGAGAGTGTGTGCGCAGCGTGACCGTCCCCATGAAAAACAGATTTTTGCACTTTCGGTTGGTAAGTTAGGCTTATTCACTTCTTTTAGTTCTATTTTTTTTTTTTTTTTTTTTTTTTGGTGATATAGTTCTTATCTTCTTAAACTTACATATTTTACTTTATTTTCCTTTTTGTATAGGGTTAATTATGAGATTTCACAAACTTCCAATACCATTTTTCAAAAAAAAAAAAAAAACTTCTAATACTATCACTTCATATTTTCTTAGTGAAAAAGTTTAAATCAATTTAAGTTGCAATGAGAAATAAAAAAAAAAAGCGAAATATATATGCACAACAAATATTACATGTGTCAAGGAACATGTTATAGGCACAACCAACAGGCATTTGTCGATGAAGAGACAATACACATCGAGATGTGTGCACACGTATTAAACTCGTGAATAATGACTAATTAAAAAAGTAAAAGTGAGGTATTTGGTGAATGGAGAGAATTGATATTTTGGGATATATAATTTGGGTGGTTGGGACGAGAAAAGAACAAAAAGGGGCCCAGTTATTGGGGTCAAGCATGTGTTATTTGGTGGGAGTTGATGAATTATTTAATTAGGGTTTGAGCAATAATTTAGACATTGATGGGCAGCAAGAAAGTAATAATGCCCCAAAGCCTTGGCAAACAAATTTCCTTTGAAGCTTATTATTTTGTACATATGTACATGTAACCAAGAAAAAAAATAATATTAAAAAAAAAAAAAAAAATGCTTCAAGCTCATGGAAGCTTCTGATGTCTCTACCTAACATGTTTGAAAAAGGCAAAGGTGGGTGAGAGTTGAAAAGTGACTTGTTTCATTTGATGGATGGAGTCATTGCTTTTATTATTATTTTTATTATTTTATTTTATTTTTTGTATTTCAGCTACCTCTCTATTTTTTGTTTTCATCATATCACACCTTACGCCCCTTCATTGCATTCTTGAGTTAAAGGGTTTAGTGAGTTAGGTCTTTTTTTTTTTTTTGGGTGGGAAGCTAGGGTTTGAATTAATACATTTTTCTTTTCATCAAAGGGGTTAAATTGGTACAACGTCATCACTAAGAACAAAAATACTAGAATGTAATTAATTAACTAATTGGTTTTGACAATAACCAATTAATATAGAAACGAAAATATTAAGGCTTTGTTTGGTTATAGGTAGAGTTAACTTTTGGAAGATAATTTGGAGAGGAGTTGGAACTAATCTTGTTTGGTTGCCCAACTTCCATTCAAGGCCTTTTTGGTTAGGGGTGCAGTTAACTCTCGGGAGATAACTTGAAGGGGAGTTTGAAACTAATCTTGTTTGGTTGCTCAATTTTTCCCAGCCTCTTTCATATAGAATGGACGCCAACAACCGAGTGTCAATTCCAGATGTCCCAAAAATATTACCTCAGCCTCTTTCATATAGAAAGCACCTCGGAGTAGCCACATAATAATCTTTTGCCTAATTAAAGGAGCGTAACTTCTAATTAAGTTGTGGGTCACTCTTAATTAGTACTACAACCTAACCAAAGGCTCATGTGAATGTGAGTAAGTTAGGTTTCACTTTGGATTTTTTATGTTGTCTCTCACCGTCTCCATCTCCATCCACATCTTTACTTTCCTCTTAAGATTAATGCTTTTGATCTTGGGTCCTCTAACAAGTTGTCTGGTAGAACAAATTACAAAATGTTCATTTTCATTATCATTATCATCATCATTACTATCAATCGAAGTCGATCCGATTTTGATAGGTAGTTTTTTCGTCCGACCGGCCAATATAATTTAAATGTTATGTTAATAATTTCTTATTTGGTCATGGGCCCATCACGACTGTATATATGATGTATTTGCATTTGAAACTTGTAAATTTTTTAAATCATTAGTTAAATCAATTAACGTTTTGCATTTAGAATTTAATCTAAAAGGTGTTTTACTAATTATGTGTGAAAGCTTTATTTCTTATTATGCTTATGCTTACATGCATGCCTGAGTGACTATTTATCTTAATTGCATGTGGTTGGTTGCATGATCTCGTTCTTTCATCACTAATCACGTTTAATATATCACAAGACTAGCTTATCACCACAGAGAAAGCACAGTTTATGTCAGCTAATTAAAACAAAATTATCATAAGCGATTCCATCGATCAGCTACTTGTAGTTGGATGGCGGTGCCTAATTCGATCAACATGCTCTAATCAAATTTGATTTCATCATTAATTTTGTTTTGATGTTATGGGATTAGAGTAATCCCATGATATCATTCTGTGATTATCTTTGCAGTTATTTTCCCTTTATTTATTTGACAAGGACCAAACCATATTATTTCTCAAGTTAGTACCTGGTTCCAGCCAAATGTCACACTAGCTATAGCTAGTACTTAATATGTGACACTTTAATATATTTTTTTAAGTTTAATTATTAGTTTTATCCCAAATAAATAAATTGATTCATATGGCACATTAAAGCCACGATTAATTCAAAGTCACATCAAATTATGGACTCAGCACATCTCGAGAAGTATCCCATCTGCGAGTAAATTCTTTAAATATATCATAGATGTTTAAATTATTGAAGACATAAAGAATCAAATAGATAGATGTCTCAATATATATCTTTGTTTTCTTCTTGTGCTGTTGTGTATTAATCGTGGCGGAATGGTTATTATTTGGTAGGTCGAGAAGATGATATGTTTTGGTAGCATTTTAATTAGAGCTATCTCTCTCACACATTTTATATTAATGTTCTGGCTTTTATTTCTTGACAAGATGGACTACCAACCCCTCATCTCCTATCCTCCTCTCACAGCTTATCCAATTAATTTCTTCATTTGATAATTCAAATTCTCAATACAAGACAAAAAGTGATTCCACAAAAACATTAGCTTTGCCTTGAGAAATTGAAGATAATAGCAAAAAGTAGGGAGTTCTAAAGAAAATAAATACAATCATTATTTTGTTACTTTGTACAACTAATGCAAAGTAAATTCAAAAAATGCTCATCAAACATCAAACAATCAAAATCCATTTGAAATTTAACTTATACATATATACCACCTAGTTTAAATATAAGAACGAGCAAAATGATCAGGGATTTGATCATGCTAGGACCCCTCTTTCTTTATCTAGAATTATGACTCTTCCTTTATTAGGAATTAAGAATGGCTATGCGGAACATAAAAAAAAAAAAATTATATGTTTGAATGAATAAGTAGAAAGCATAGAGAAGGAATTCCAAAAATATTTGCTAAAATAGTAATATAATGTGCTAATATTTTGTACAAATATTAGAAGAGCAGAAGAAGAGGTAGGTAGCAATGCAGATTAGAGATCAACAAGTATATGTAACAAAAGTCCAGCTCTCTCTGTTCAGTCTTAATTAGTATTCTGTTGTACACTAGTAAACAATTAATTTCATTTCATTTCTAAGCTTCTAAACTCCAACAATCCACCTTTCAAGCCCAAGAAATCACTGTTACCACCCCCAATGTCTCCATTAGTACTATTACTACCACTACTAGCACTGCTACTGCTACAATTACTACTAAAACTATATGTACAACAACAATCTTTACTGTTCATCAATCCCAAACTGCAAGTGAAACAAAGGCTTCTCCTCTTCAACAATTGCCCTGCTGAGGAGCTTTGACTTGGAGGGCTAATTCTGAGCTCTAGATTCAAATCCGGGCATCTCTCTTGATCTTTAACATTCATTGTGCAAATTTTCTCTTCTTTGCACTCAATGATGTTCAGTTTGGTCTCTTCTGTTGTGGTAACTGATGATGAAGAAAAAGAGATAGTTTTAACATTCGGTACATTGTTAGATTCATTGATGGCTCTATGTGTTGCAGGGTCAATTCCTCTGCTCATCAGTTTTCTCCTTATGTGAGTGTTCCAGTAGTTCTTTATCTCGTTATCGGTTCGCCCCGGTAGTCTCCCGGCTATGAGTGACCATCTACACAACATAAAAAATTGTATTAAATTAGCAGTCGAGGTCGGCTACATGGATAAAAAATTACTACTATACTACCTATTAAAAACATTTGATTTTTTTGGATTCGATTTGAAATGGGCATCTAGAATATTAATTAATCAGGTACATTAGAGCCCCTTGGGGGGCTTGGCATGAACATTTGAATTTATGTGTCACTGACACATATGAATATGTACACATGTACATATGTATGTATATGTATTGTATGTATGGTTAATTGGCTTACTTGTTGCCTAGGAGGCTGTGGAGTTTGATGATGAGTTCATCTTCTTCTTCGGTGAAGTTGCCGCGCTTGAGGTCGGGGCGCAAGTAGTTGATCCAGCGGAGGCGGCAGCTCTTGCCGCAGCGAAGAAGGCCGGCGGCTTTGGGGAGGGAACGCCAGCAGCCCTCGCCGTGAGCTCTGATGTGGGCAATCAGCCGGTCGTCCTCTTCTTTGGTCCAAGCACCCTTGTTGGTATGGGCTTTCTCACAACATGGAGACCGACCCATTTGCTACTACTACTTAGTAGTGGTGGTGGTGGTGGTGGTGTTAATTAATTTAGTGACAATATATTTGTAGTTGTGGTTGTAGTGGTACTACTATCTAGAATAGAAGAAGAGAAGAAGTAATAATAATAGAAGTAAGTAGTAGTAGTAGTAGTTGTAGGTTTGTTTTCAAATTAAGAGAGAGTTGGAGAGTGTTGGTTCAAGGCCGGCCCTAACGGAGGGCTTGAATTGGGCATTTATAGGATATTGACTAGAGAAAGAGAGAGAGAGAGAGAGAGAGAGGGAGGGGGAGAGTGAGTGACGTAATTGCTTCTAGATGTGAGTTGGTGAGAAAGTGGTCTTAAGGTATTCGGTGGTGTTGTTGTGTCCTCTCTCTCTCTCTCTCTCTCTCTCTCTAGTCTAGCTTGATGTAGCCTATGTAATTAGGATAGAATAAACAAGTAAAAGAGGACAAACAAAATAAATTATATGTTGCATTCAGGTAGGTGTGCTAGTAATTAAGATGATAATTTTATTAAGACAAGTCACCCGAATTTTCAATTCAATACATTGGCTTTCATGCACATTGTTTACTTATAAGATACGAGCGTATACATATCTCAGTGCATAACATGCGAATTGATCGAGCTGTATAGACGACTTTTTAGGAGTCAATGCGTATTAAAGTGTGATATTGTTGGTGTCATTCTAATATTTTCCTTTTATTAATGAAGGTATGGGTACGTAGACAAAGTGTGAACCCACCTTCCTGCGTTTACTTAACCACTCTCTTAAAATATACTAGTATGTACACAAGTAACCCCTACACACCATATCCCTAACACTATACTAGCTACTACACCAGAAAAAAAAAATAACGGGAAAGCGAATTAAGGACACCGAATCAAACAGAGTGAAAGAGTTTGATCCATGTATGACCAACCATTCTGATTAATGAATTCATCACACGAAGATCTTTCTACTAGGAATGTTTACGTACTAATTAATTAGAGCATGATCAAAATACATTTTTTCGCAATGAAACCATAAAAAGTACTTCCTCTCAATATTGTAGATGAGTCGTTTGAAGTAATTAGATGATCTTAATTACACTAGGGTCCAAAATTGATTAAGGTCGCAAGTGGCAGGGGACGAATTTATGTGAATTCCACCCACCTCCAAATTAATTTGATAATATTGAATACTTGAGACAACATCCTAAAGAATGGACATCAATCAAGACAATAACTACGCACAAGCTATTTCTATTCGTCAGATGTGCCTCTAACTACCTGATTTTGAGCATTGAAGGTCAAAATTGATTAAGGTCGTCATGTGATTAATGCCTCAGTTGATGTCCATGTAGGCTTGTAGCACAATTCAACTTCAAATCGTGAAAGTTTTGACTTGGAAGATCTCAAATTAAGTCAAGCCGTAAACACCAATTAGTGTTAATCAACTCCTCCATTGATTGAACCACTAATACTGCCAGCCCCATATATAACCACCATTTTCTATGCCTGTGCTAGGGAGGCAACACATCAACTCAAGTCACTCTTTAGTCCCCAACCTTTGCTTTATGGCTATGTACATTAATATCTGAAAAAGAAAAAAAAAATCTCCAATGAATTTGATGTAGGCTTAGAATTAGTTACAAAGATTAAGTTCAATACCTCTCTCCGACTAGAGACGAAATTTTAATACTAATTTTATATACTTTTTATTCAATTTTGTCGTATAGGTATTGTACTAATATTGTCATATTATGAGAAGATTCACATTGGTGTCAAGTGTTGTCGAGCTCTTCGAGTGGTCGTTGTTGTATTATATACATGTTTTATTTGAGTTTCAAGTGCACGCTTTAATGATTAAATAATTTTAATATAATATATAATACCTCTTCTAACAAAAAAAGAAAAAAATTGTATACATAATGATACATATAGAGATAGATATAAACTCTATTATAACAATGACATGAGGTAGAGAAAAATAATTAGGGGTACATTCTAGAAGGAGAGGTTAGTAGGACTAGAGATAAGTGCACAAGGAAAAGCAGAATGGAAAGGGAAGTGGTTGTAGTTGTGGTTGTGGTTGTATGTGGCTTTGGTTCACCTTTCACTTTTCTTTTATCTATTTTTTAAAACTTGTTGTCTCTAACCTTGTGATGCAAGTTTGGGCAACAGAGCTGGGTCCAGGGTCAGAAGGGAAGGTTGGGCTTGCCTTTTTGTTATTACATACACTAAATTTGTTTTTCTTTTCTTTTTTTAATTAATCGCAGGTATTCAGACATTTGTCTGCCTAGATTACGAAAAAAAACCACCATTAATTTGATGGTTAGCTGTCGTGAAAAATCGTACTCGAGACCGTGCTTAACTCATATCCCCGTCTTGATTATATACACTTAATTTATGATCTATCCTTGCAATTTGTATATACATTTTAATCTGTTTGCCTACCACACATGGGGGTATGTGAGAGCTATAACTTTATATAACATCCATAAATATCTCAATCTGATTCATATATATATATATATATATATGTACATCAAACAAATTTAATAGTCCCATCAACATTTGCTTTTGCTTTCACTACTTGGGTAGGCCTCCTCACTCTGCAGTATTTTACCTACCTTTTAACCAACTCTAATAGTGTCCATTCTTGTCCACTTTTGAGCACTTACATTAATGAAGTTACGTGCATATATACCTACCAACTTTTGTCTTTTACCATTCAAGAATATAGATTGTAGTTAAATTTAAGCAATATTAGGTAACCCTACCACCATCTTTCATAATCTATTCAACTTAGCCATAGATGTCTAGGTATCTCACTATTAATTATACAGGATTATATGATCAAATGTTCTATTTGAATACACACACATACATATGATTTCTAGTCATTTAAGAATTTGTTGTTCCCATAAAAGACCCCCTCTTAGACTCTTGTACATCTAATATTTACCTATATCATCTTAACATTTAAATTATAAGGGAAGAACATGGTTATTATATTTGAGATGAGATAATAGGACATCATTTGAAAAAAAAAAAAAAAAACTCAATTGGCTCTAATATATATATATATATATATTGAAGTCTAAATCTATAATTAACCATACATAAGAGGAATATCTTTTCTAGATCTTTATTTATATTCTGGAAGATATCAAATTAATGTTTTCATTGCTATCACCAAAAAGTTGGCCTGACCTAATCTTACCATAAATAAGATTAGAACTGAAAAGTCAATAAATTGGGTGTCAATTTTCAGATGGAATACATTTTTCGCAAGTCACTTATCAGAATCAAATTTCCAACTTGCATGGTAAGGATAACCGTGTAGCTAGCTAGCACATGAAGGAGATTGAACCAATTTGAATTCTTAGCTAGAAGGATCACGCGGATTTCATCTTAATTTATTTCTTTCATTTCCTACGTCTTCTTCAACAAGGATTATTTGGATGTCTAGCTAAGCCATATCCATTTATTCAACTTTTAATTTTCAAGGGTGCGAATACAGTTGTATTTTTAAGTAATTATATATGTTTTTAGGTTTTCAAGCTAGTTATAAAATGTTGAGCCTCTTGATGTTATGATGCTTTTAAGGTACCATACCTTAAGTTATAAAGTTTGAGATCAATTGATTATTGGTATTACATATTTTGTGTCATAAAATCTAGTTTTAGTACTTTCTCACCATTAATTACATTAAATCGAGCACAACAAAAGAGTTTGATCTTTGTACCGACTCCAATTAATTCGAGATTAAGGCTATGTTGTTGTTGTTGATTAATCCTGCAAATTCAAACCGAGTTGGCCGACAAATAAGTAAAGCTTCCCAAGAATCAAGGTCGTTACTCGTAAGTAGGATTCCAAACCATGCATTACCTCTATTAAGAACTTAGTTGGGATGGTGCCCTCCGAATTAGGTCCGATAATGTTTGAGTGTGGGTTAGTCGGTGCAATTGGCTTCGGGAGACCATGTGATGAGAAACTAAACAAAACCGCTAAAATTACGGGCCCAAGATTTAAGCCCACTATTGATGGACCGAAGTCCGAAGTCGTTAAAAGGTCTTGAGTGGGCCAAGCCGTAGAAAACATTTATGAAACAAAAACTCAGTCCAGGTAAATAAATATATTAAAAAGTTAAAGTAACTACTAATTAGCTTCTGACCAAAAAAAAAAAAAAAAAAACTACTAATTAGCAACGAATTCGAACTAATATTGAACACAAAGTCAAACTTAATTAGTTGTTGATTGAGTGAAGAAAAGCCCTAAAGCGTGACATCTAAAATTAGACTAATTTTCAAGGGAATCTAAAGTGATTTCACGTGGGTAACTTTGAACTAGGATGCAAATTGGGCGGATTTTGGGGCGGAAAATGCAATCCCCATCTCCATCTTTACTTACGATGGGGGCAGGATTCCCCGACTGGAGAAATTTTGATCCTCATTCTCCACCAAGTGGGGACCCGCCCCCTTCCTATGGGAATTCCCCACCCCATCACTCTTTTACATAATATCTAAAAAAAGATATCAAATACATTATAGATCCGAAATTAAAATCATTAAAAACTTTTTCTTTGCAATTATAAGTTAATTTTCAAATTTTATGTGAAGTATTTACCATAAAAAAAAAAAAAGAAATATAAGATTTTAATGATTTTGATGCAATTCCCACAAGGAATATTTAAAATCCCCGTGGAGAATCTCCACTGAGTGGAGTGGGGAATTCTTACGGGGATTCTCCATGATGAGGAGGGATAATACCATACCCACCTTGCCCCTATGATGGGGATAAAATTCCCCGTTCCGGCCCCGTGGGAGGCTTGTTGGCGGGGAATGCCCACGATCCCCGCGGGAATAATCCCCACCCCACGCCCCTACTTTCAACGCATATGTAATATATAATGCACGTGATTTTAGGTGATCACGATTCACGAACGTGACTAGTAGAAAAAATAACATCTATGTATGTGATGTGATACGATTCAAAGAAAAATAAGTGAAAAAATGGTTATCCAAAAACATGAAGTGAAGCACCGGTGCGCTGAGACTTGAGCTATCTAGAGTTACACCTTTCGAAGTGCACCAACATTAGGAACTGGTCTTTAGTTATTATAGCTTAATTATAAAGTAAAAAAAAAAACTTACCAGCGCTAACATGCATCTTTATATTTTATAATCGATTGCATATATAAGCTGCATTTTATTTTTTCAGGCCCTTTTTTATCGTATATATGTCATGAGAATTGAGATATATTCATGATTAGTCCTTATATACATGTTCAATTTCAATAAAATATCTTACATTTTTTTTTTTTGCAATTTTAGCAACAAAATCTTACAGCTTTACTTTTTTGCCAACTTTACAAAATTAGCTATGTCAGCCTTGATCACATGTTTTTTTTTTTTTTTTTTTTTTTTTTTTTTTTTTTAACAAATGCTATATATGTTTGATGCCCGAGTGATGGCAATGTAGAAATTTTGATGATTTAATAAAACCATACAATCTCGATCGGAGTAGACAATGACTAACAGCTACATATATCTGCATGCATGTGTTATTAGTTCAAAACGATGTAGGCATGCATGTAGTAGGGTGAGCCAAAACTGAGATTGATAGCCCACCACATATATACAAGCAGTACAAGCCATGCTTTTGTTACCTTATTTGCTGATCAGTGACCTACGTACTTAGCCTATATATATACAAGTACATTAATTATTTTCTTTGTAAGAGCTTACAAAGCATACATTAAATCCATGCGTACGTGCTGTATTGGTATATAACGTGTATACTACACCAATAAAAAGAGATCTTCATTTGGTAGCAAATATATATGTCACCCCTTTTTTATATACATATATATACAAATATACAATCCAATGTTTATAAAATGTCATAATATACATGTGATGAATTATCTTCATTAATTTCAAGGGTTAAATGCATACCTCGTTATTTTCTTGAAGTCACATTTCGAGGTTTAATGTATAATTGTGAAGTAGACAATTGCTAAACAGTGTTAAATTGACACAAAAAGTTGAAGCCTGAATATTAGTCGATGCTAAGCAGGGAGGAGCCAAAAAAAAGTTTCGAATACCCGCTTTATCAAAGAAAAATATCATTCATATTTATAGTTTTTCATTTTTGTAATAAATTTTTTTGGTCCAACACTCAGTATCCAGACTAACACCGACTACTTAAAGCTCACTTTGGATCGGCTCTCAATCGAGGTAAGGAGCTTCCAACGACAAGACTTGAACTCGAGCCACAACTTTAAGCCAACGTCCAGCAATTGGTCCAAAAACAGGGCTCCAGGCTCCAGCCCATGCATTTCAACAAAAAGGTTGCCCCGAGGGCCCAGCCCATATAATGAAGTGAATTATTTCACGTAGTTGGGCCTGGGCCAGGCCCAATTCCGACTTACTCCTCTTTCCTTTATTTTATATTTTCTACAGATCTATGTATACTTTTCGAGAGAAGCTCAACGGCTAGTTTTTGAAACGTTGGAATCCCAACGGTCGAGTGTTTGAAAATGCTTTCCGATATCAAAGCTTCGCTCCATCAGACCGAACTACTCTGTCTTCTTCTTCTTCTATCCTCCTCTGCTTTTCTCTGAACAACTAAACTATCTCTTGTGACTCCTTATCTTCCATAGATCTCTGCTTCATCTAAACTCCCAAAAATTTCAAAACAAAAAAAAAAACCCATTAAAATTAAAGATGATGCAAGATCTATGGAACGCCCCACCCGGTTTCAGGCCTTCGAAATCCGCTCCTTGTTCGCCCGTGAAGCCTCTCGGCGTCGCGAGAACTCGGTCCGAGTCCTTTCATGTCGCGCATAAGGTCCCGGTTGGGGACACCCCTTATGTGAGGGCTAAAAATGTGCAGGTGTGGTGGGAGGGATTTTACTAATTGAGTTATGGCAATTTGAATTTTCTGCATCTGCTCTTCTTCGTCTTTGCTGACTCAATTTTCTTGGTTCATTAGCTAGTTGATAAGGATCCCGAAAAGGCGATACCGCTGTTTTGGGCGGCGATAAATGCTGGGGATCGAGTCGATAGCGCTTTGAAGGATATGGCGATTGTAATGAAGCAGCAGAACCGGGCGGAGGAAGCCATTGAAGCGATTAAGTCACTAAGAGGGCGGTGTTCGGATCAAGCACAAGAGTCGCTGGACAATATTCTTCTGGATCTTTACAAGGTTTGGTGTAATTCTTGTTTGTTTGTTTGTTTTGTGAACTGATGATACTAGAGAGTAAATAATTTCATTTTACTGAGCAAGTTCTCTTTTTTTTTTTTAATGCAGAGATGTGGGAGACTAGATGATCAAGTTGTACTCTTGAAGCACAAACTCTTCTTGATTCAGCAAGGCATGGCATTCAACGGAAAGCGCACCAAGACGGCTCGATCGCAAGGGAAGAAATTCCAGCTATCCGTGGAGCAAGAAGCGACTCGGTTGTTGGTAAGTTGGGTCTTTCATCAATCTGTTTCCAATCTCAGGTTCTAGCCTTAAAAATGGTGATGTCTAATATTAACAGTTTTGAATTGAATGAATGGGGTTTGTAGGGAAATTTGGGATGGGCATTGATGCAGCAAAGCAACTATGTGGAAGCCGAAGATGCTTACCGGAGAGCCCTGTTGATTTCGCCGGACAATAACAAGATGTGCAATCTGGGGATCTGTTTGATGAAGCAAGGGAGGATTTGTGAGGCTAAAGAGACACTGAGAAGAGTGAAGCCAGCAGTGACTGATGGACCAAGAGGAGTAGATTCACATCTCAAGGCCTTCGAAAGGGCTCAGCAGATGCTTCGCGACCTCGAATCCGAAATGATGAACAAGGGGCAAGACAGGGTCGAACAAAGCCGCCTCTTCGACGCCTTCTTGGGCTCCTCTTCGATTTGGCAACCAATGCCTTGCAAGGAGCCTACTCTTGTTCCATTCACCATGAACCAGCCAAAGCCCCAAGAAGATTTCCCAGATGAAAACATCAACAACTCTAATAGAACAAAGGGTGCTGTTGTTTCCTCATTTGGGAATTCCCTAAACATCGACGCGCCGCCATTCTTCTCCTCAAAGTTGGTCAAGGACTCATCAGGAGAAGCCAGATTCCATGATCATCTTGGTGGCCTAAAGAGAACCAGATCCATCAATGGCAGCTACCCTGCTAAGGAAGACTATGGAACACTTGCTAGAGCAGCTTTAGCTCATGACCACCAGCCCGACAGTAAGGCCAGGAGGCGTTTGCCGGTTGAAGAAGACAACGAGTTGGCGGAGCTACTGCCCGACAACAAGGCATTCGAGGAGGCCATCATTTCTGCAGTTCTTGGTGATGAACCATCCAAGAGTAGCAGCAGCAGTGCTATGCTTCAACAGAGAAAAGAAGCAGAGAAGAGATTGAGAGTTTTTCAAGACATCACACTCTCCATGAGCCCAAGAGCCTGACTCAACAAGAGAATTCATTTTTATGCCCTTCATTGACTTAATTTTTATTTTCTTTCAACTAAGATTATCGTTAACTTTTGTAGTTCATGTTGGAGATGAACTTGTTCTCCTTTTGCTTCCCACATAGCACCCATATGGTGGTGTGTCTTTGGGAGTATGTAGCATTAGTATTGTTAGCTAGTAGCAAGTAGAGGCTAGAGCTAGCAGGTCTAGATTATTATTCACTTCACTTGTATTCTTGGTGCACTAGAGAATTCATAAATGTGCCTCTCAAAGATGCAAACTCTTTAATGAAATTATTATTTGTTAACTAGAACTATAATGTTTGCTCTTCTGAATGACAAAAGTAGCGGCAAAACACATCGAATGCGCCTTATTTTTTTCAATATAAAAGATTCACATAGATAGATAGATAGATAGATAGATAGTGGCGACTCTGGCTCGAACGAAAGTACAAACATAAATCCATGTTTGAGTTACACACGGATGATTGAATAATATTTACTTGGTTCCTCTATAATGATCAAAGAGGTATCTAAGGGCAACCACAGCTGCGGCTACTGCAACTACTACAGCACTTTGAACCAATGCCGAGTTCTTCCTTCTTGGTGAAAAACCCAGTTCGGAAAGTTTCTTATGTGATTCTGCATAGTCTCGGAAAAAGGTATCTTCATCCTGCCATTGAAATGTGTGAAGAACTCTAATTAATTTCATATGTTTATCCAAATTAAATGTAACAGCGACATAGACTATCCTTAATTTCAATATGTTAAGGCAGATTTATTACTGCACAAACATAGTTTGCATGTAAATTGGCAGAAACCATTGCTCAAAGGCCGAAGCATCTTTATGGATGAGGAATCACTTGCCGAAAGGCAAGGTTTGGGCAGGTTGGGAGTTCTGACTCCTATTGAAGTAAAAAAAAAAAAAAAAAAAAAAGAAACAATTGCTCAAAGTGATTTTGGGTTTTGCTGGTCCTAAACAAGTATCCTGCATTTTCCAAAGTTTATGGATACAGGAACAGTTTCTGAATTTTAAAACCAAATGCAATCTATAACATCCAAATTTCTAAGACGGCATCATTGACAACGGGATAGACAAAAGTAATACCTTTGCATAAAGCTCGACGTAATAACGAAATCTTGGATCCTCCAACAGGGCCTTATCTGTGGGAAGTTGCAAATGACCTGGTGTTTCTCCTTTTAGGAGCTCTCTGAGACAATTTTGAGACAGGATTAATAGTTGCAGTTGTTAATGTAATTTATCCACCAAATGGTAAAGACTTGGCAAATATTTTTGCAGTTTCACCTGAAGTAGGAGTTATCAAACTTTAGAGGATCATTAGTCCAAGCGCCATCAAAGCCTGATCTCTCTCGGTGAGCCCTTCCCTGCCACAACAAAACCAATGAACTGTTTGAATGTGTGGGAGAAAAGCACAAGTTTTCCATGAACAAAAACTTGAATAGTATAGGTCTAAATACCAATGTGTGGCCTCCCGATAATGCTACGATATCCTTGTCGGATAGTCCCATCCGGTAAAATACATCCTTCAAATGTTGAACACCTACAAGCAACGATGCCGAACCAGAGTCAATGAAGAGTGAAGGCCTTCGAAAGAAGCAACCAGGGTATTCGTCTATATGCGTCTCCTTAATTGCGATTTTGAAACTCTAGCCATTTAACTGATTTGAACACAAATTTGAGCTATCCTTAATTCTCAAGACTTTTTAACTTATTATTCCTTACCATTGATCCATCCCATCATCCAAATCATCCTTCTAACTTAAGTCTATTGACATAAAAATGCTTCCTAATGCCAAGGGGACCGAATAAAAGACCCCGACAAAGACTATGTTACAAAAAAGATTGATATTGATACCTTGCTTAGCATCGGGAAGTCTTCCTTCTAGAGGAGAATCTGATGAATCCTGGTATAGAGATATAACATAGAATTTATAGCAAACAATGATTCCATAACTAGTTAATCACTTGACTGTGAGAAGTAAGATACCTTCCTGCCAGGAACAAAATCAATGGTCGGCCCGCCAGTGACCTCCACTGCAACAACTCCAGCAAGCTAAAAAGATGGCGGAACAAAGAACAACAATAATTCGCATATTAATTGTGGATGTGCAAATTATAGTTGATTAGGAATAAGGCTATTAAAATTTCAGTGTTTGACAAGTTACACAAGTATTACAAACCGAAAGCAAATTAAAAGAGAAGAACTCCTCCTCCTCTATTTCTTATTGAATTAATTTATCCTCGCTAGGAATATATGGATGTATAAACTTCCAATATAATCACCTGGTAAAAGTCAGCATATGTAATCTTTGGATGTTTTTTCTTCACCGGCTCTGTGATAAAAAAGGAGGAACAAACTGTCAAAACATTATTTTCTTCCACAATAATTTTCAAGGCTTATGTTTCCGAAAGGACAATGGCGGTAATTGAAGTACTACTGCAACGTGCATCTTATGTAGGTTGTACATAAAACTAATTAACTAACGTCCAACCACTTAATTTCTATAGGATTTCTAACCTCTAAGCCATTTCAAGTAACCATTTTTTATTTTTTTTTTTTACTGAGAACAAATTAAAAAAAAAATCAATGCTAGCTAATTAGACTTGCAATATAATGAGTAATTAAGAATTGAAGGTGGAGCTCACCAAGAAGCTCTACGGCTATATTTAAGCCTCTATTTGCCGCGTGTTCCAGCTCTTGTTTGTTTCGGATCGAACCATTAGGACCGCCAGTGCTTGTCTTGGCATCATAAGTACCGGCATCATGCCACCTATATGTTGGACATTTTCAAAAGAAATGGTCTAACATTTCAGTTTAAAAGTATATATACACTCAAGCACTATAGTGTGTGTAAATGAAATACACAAGTGCTACTACTCTAACTTAAGAAAGTGGCAGTGTTACACGCTTTGAATTCATTGCAAATCCCTCTGATCTTGCACTATATACTTACTAATAACTGATGATGATCAACTGAATCGATAAAACGAAATGAAAGAACAAATTAATTAACGAAGCATGAATTAATATATATTTTACGCTAAGCGAAGAATGATTGGGGCGCAGTTGTTGCTGGAAATGAGAGCACGGAGATCTCGCCGAGCCTTTTCAATCTCTTTCAGGTATTCTGCATCAACTACTACTATTGGACCGGCCATTGAAGCAGAATATAGATATTGTGAGAAGGCTTTGATCGAGAGAATCACAGTTGAATGTTGATATATTAATTGTGTTGATTTAATTTATACAATTAGTTAGTTAGGAAGGGTAGAGCTAGAATGCATGGAATCCTCAGAGGAGGAGAGATGGGAGTGGAGGAATATTAATTGGTTGATGAACAAGGTAAGGAATAAGTGCACTTTCGAGAGACTGCATAAAGAAAGACAAGGAATCATCTACAACCTTCCCTCGGTGAAAGGTCATTTTCCAACTACCTTTTTTTTTTTTTTTTTTTTTTTTTTTAATAAATCTTTTTATTCAGTTTTTAAATGTGTTATTTTTTATTATATTTATTTTTAATTTTAGAAATAAAAATATTTTTTAAAAGTTTTTTATTAATTAAAAAAATTATTAAAATTAATATATAAATAAATAAAAGAAAAAGATAAAAATAAGAAATGAAGTTTAGGAGTGAAGAAATAGAGTTTATAGTTGGAAGAGAAATAGAGTTTAATGCGATAAAAATGTAAAATAAAGAGAAAAATAGAGTTTCGTGATTTGAGATGGTCTAATAATATCTATCATATACTTTAAATAAATAATAAATTGACTTGTCCATTTGTTGGGTAATTTGAGTCAGAAACATAACTTGTAATATGTCAAAAATTCATCTAAATAAAAAAAAGAGAGAGTATTGATTTTTTTCTTAAAAAAAAATACTAAATAATTAAGAAAATCACGTGTCTGTTGAAAAATGGAAAAAATGGAGGCAAAGACAAACCAGGGAAACCCCCGCCCCATATAAGAATTCTCGAATTCCCAATTTGCCCCCCAAAATTTGCCCCCAAAACCCTAAACCACTATTTGCGGCTCCCCCTGCTTCGATCAATCTCTGCATCTCTGCTCTCTCTCTCTCTCTCTCTCATGGCGAAGAAGAGGAAATCAGTTCCCCAACCAGAGGAATCTTCGTCATCAGAAGAAGAAGAAGAAGAACCCAGAACCACAGACGAACAATCCGACGAAGAAGTTGAAGAAGAAGAAGACGATGACGACCAAACCCTAGAAGACGACGAAGACGATGACGAAGAAGAAAAAGAAGAAGAAGAAGAAGAAGAAGAAGAAGAAGAGGAAGAAGAAGAAGAAGAAGAAGAAGAAGAAGATGAAGAGGAAGAAGAGGAAGAGGAAGAAGAAGAAGTGGAAGAGAGCGAGAGCTCGAAACGAGAGTCGATCAAGAAACTTCTAGAACCGTTCGGGAAAGACCAGCTCATCGAGATCCTCAAAGAGGCGGCGATGAAGAACCGCTCGATCATCGACCGAATCAGCAGATCCGCCGACACCGACCCCGTCCACCGCAAGATCTTCGTCCACGGCCTCGGCTGGGACGCCACCGACGAGGTCCTCCTCAACGCCTTCTTCCACTTCGGCCAGATCGAACAATGCAATGTCATCATGGACAAGAACACCGGGAAGTCCAAAGGCTACGGCTTCGTCGTCTTCAAAACAAGGGACGGAGCTCGCAAGGCCCTCGCCCAGCCGCAGAAGAAGATTGGCAACCGAATGACTTCGTGCCAGCTCGCGTCCTACGGGCCGCCGGCGGCCCTCGACGCCACCGGCCGGAAGATCTTCGTCGCCAACGTCGCGCCGCATGTGAATTTGGAGAGGCTTAGAGCCTTCTTTGGTGCATTTGGGGAAATTGAGGAGGGGCCGCTAGGGTATGATAGGATTACTGGTAGGCTTAAAGGTTTCGCCTTGTTTGTTTATAGGACGGCGGAGGGGTGTAGGAAGGCTTTGGAGGAGCCGGTGAAGTTGTTCGACGGGTGCGAGATGCATTGCCGGATGGCGGTGGAGGGGGTTCGAGGGCAGAAGAATCAGGTTGTTGGGGAGCAAGTGGTGGGATCGGCTCCCGCTGTGGCTGCGGCCGTGGCCGCGGCAGGGATGCAGTCTAGTGATATGGGTATTGGTTATGCAATGGGATTGAATGCAGGAATGGTAGGGCAGAATCTGAATGTTGGCCAAGCTGCGGCCTTTATGGGTCATAATGCAGGGCTTGGGGTTATGAATCCTGGTGCATTGGGGGCTAGTGTGAATCCGACAGGGTTACCGCATTTGATAGCCAATGGAGTGTCTCCGTCGGTGAATAGGGGCGGTGCAGCCTCGTCGGTAGGAATTGGAGCTGGTTATGGTGCCGGACCGGCCTCTACTTTGGGAGTTGGAGGTGGTTATGGTGGTGGGCAGTTGGGGATCAATAGTATTAGCCCTAGTGTGATTGGTAGTTATGGTTCTCAGGCCGCTCTGCAAGGGTTGGGCGCTTATCAGAGTGTGCAGTTAGGTCAGTCTTCTGGAGGAGCGCTAGCGAGGTCTCATTCTGGTGTTGGCTCAAGAGGAAATTTTTCATCACTACCTCGGCTGCTTGGCTAGGTAAGGTGTCTTCCTGAAGTTTGTATGTGATTACTGAATTGCATGATTTTAATTAAATGCAAAGCTATTTGGAATTACTTCTTGAGTGTAATTCGCTTGCTTCTATCGTTCGTTGCAACTGGTTCCATGAGTATTTGACATTGTTATGAATGTGATGATTTTATTTCTCTCTATAATCTAATGTGCTATTGGTGCATTTTCATCTGGGATTCATTGGTCGAACAGTTGCTGCATGATTCACAAATTAAAAAAATTGTTTGAATCTAAGTGATTTCAAAAACTATAACTATGTTACTATGGGTGTCCTAGCTTTTGGCCAAACTAATCTCCTGGACCTAGTTGGCTTCCCTACCTCGCGACCTGGCTAATACCAACCTATCCGCGTCAAGATTGCAGTACTTGACCCCATGAGCTCAGATGGTCATGTATCTCCTAGCTTAAGATTTTTTTAAGGCCTGATTGTATATAGCAAAATTGTACACAATGTGCCTTGGCTCAACTTTTTGCGAATATTGACTATGCTTAGCTATGTGCAAGATTAGGATGGCTGCTAGTTATCTAGGTATGATAAAAGTATGTTCAGAAAAAAATTTATTCGTGCCTGGTTGAACTAGTGTTGGACTTTGGTAGTTCAATGTTTGTAATTGTTTGTGTTGTAAAACAAACACAAGTTTAATCCCACATAGGAGAGAATTTACTCTTTCTCACTTCAAATATAGTTCAACACTTCACACTTATGGTTATGTGACAAGTGTGGTGTATCGAGTGGACCATGGGGTTTCACTAGGTAAGACAATTAAGTCTTTGATAAGGCCCTAATTTTGAACTTGATTTTTGTTTTGAAAATTAAACAACATGATTAAGCACCGATAGTTATTTTTTAAACTTGGAAGTTGCGTAACTGTTGATCAGTGGAATACTAAACTGACAACTATGGGACTAACTACTTAGAGAATGCTCCTAAAATTCTAATTAAGTTCTAATTCGAATTTGAGAATTAGTAACTGTTTAGATTGTTGCAATTTCTCTATACAAGGAGAGTCCTTCACAATAGTAAGTACTGGTTTTTTCGAAATAAAAAAATGTGTTTTTGGTGTTTTGTGAGAGAATCCATTATTGCATTTTGAAGGTTCTTTGGTCGGTGTTTAATCAAAGTCCGTTCCAGTTGTATTATAGGGACATAACTTCTAGTAGAATTCAACACCGAATTGGAGAAAAATATTTTGTCTTAGGACATTGCTTCGCAAGCCTTTGGTATATTTTATTTCTGTAATTCTCTTAGTTATTTATATCAGAATGTTTAGTTTTGTATAAGCAAATATTATGTTCTGTTCTTACAAATATGTAAATTGTCATGTTCCGATTTCTGAATATTTAGATTGTTTGTACCAACAATTGGTCCATCGTTTATGCTAAAAACTATGTTTGTAGAAACATTTTGATCTTGATGTGTGCTAGAATAGTGAATTTGTGATTTATGGTGGACGAAATCCTTTAATTCTAGGGTGTAGAAGGATTCAAAAACAGTTGTGTGCCTCGATGATAATTCTTAAAATTCTTAAACTCTGCAATTTAGTCCTTGTAGTATTTTATAATTTATTGATCTCTCTCATTTTTCTCTAACTGAGTTGATTGGGGCCATCTATCACACATTGTTGTATACATTTCGTTTCCTTACTTTTCTTCTGTTGGTTAATTTAATTTTTCTTGGATTGATTGAATGTGCTGCCGAGAATAAATCCGTTTGCTTCTATAAATTCTTCTCAAGTCATATGAGATTAGAACACAAAATCCTATTGTATCACTATTACAGGAGGCATTCACTCCAGATATTGCATGTTGGCACCCCTGACCATTGGGTTGGGAGTAGAGGTTGAAATTTTGCTTTATTGGGCTCCATTTCAACAGCCCTACTTTTCAGCTGAGAAAAGAGGTTTAAATCTGCTAATAGGAGCATGTTACTGATAACTTCATACTCGTGTTCATTCGGTTGTGAACTAGTGACTGTGTACCTTAATCTTAGATGTACTCCTAGTTAGAGATCCTTCTTATTCCTTTTTCAGTCATACATTCTGTTTTTTCCCAGTTGATCTTTGTATTTGCCATGCTCTCTAGTGCTCACCATCTATATTTTTCAGATAGTAGTAGGGTTGCAAGTGGGGCAGGGAATCCCCATTCCCTGCGGTGCCCTGCGCTGATGGGGCAAGGATTCCCCGCTTTTTGCTCATTGCAAGGGCAGGGCACGGGGCAATGCAGGGACGGGGATTGTTCTCGCCTCGTGGAGATTTCTCGCCCCGCATCCCTTGAATAAAATTCTTCATTTTTTATGTTGTTACTATAAAATAATATATTTTTTTTACTTAAAACGTATGTAATATATGAAATAAAATCAAGATCTCCAATAATAAAATTTATTTTTACCATTAAACCAATTCTATAATATATATATATCATAAAGATTAGGGAAGGGCGGTTGCGGTAGTTTGGTCACCTCCAAAGACGGTCTACAAATGTCCCAACTATAAAACTTGACTCAATAGAAACTGTAGAAATTTGACGAGGTAGGGGCAGACCAAAGTTAACATGAGATGCATTAATTAAGAGAGATTTGAATGGTTTGAAAAGCTCACCATCAATTGCACTTAATCGAACACAATGAAAAAGTTTGATCTATGTAGCCGATCCTAGTTAATTTTGGACTGAGGCTATGTTGTTGTTGTTGTTATATATATAAAATTATATTTAAAAAATCATTGAAATATATTTGCCATACTAGTTTTGAAAATCTTATATATTTAATTAAGTATGATAACTTGTAATTCAATCAACAAAACAAATTCACATTAATTCTTTTATTTGAGAAAAATAGTTTCTTAAAAAAATTGAGAAATTAGTACTTAAGTGCCAAAATAATCAAAGGATGAAGATCAAAATAGATATTTTTTACAAAATGGATGGGGCATCGCGGGGATTCTTTGCCCCGCGAGGATCCCTGCGAGGTGGGACGTGGGGCGGCAAAGTTTGCCCCACGGAGAATTTATGAGAATAAATCCTCGTCCTACGCCCCGCGGATATGAATACGGTAATTACGATCCCCGCTTCACCCTGCCTCACTTGTAACCCTAGATAGTAGGTTGTGTAATATTGTTGTCACGTGTACTTACAGGATTATGTCATTTTTCTCTGCAATCAAGAGAGTGAGGTTTGAAGCTTTAAACTCGAAGGAAAATATTATAATAACAACAATAATGTCACACCACACATCGACTCAGAAAAGCCTTTCATGCGACTTCAACTTACGAGTCATGTGTCGGGATTTATGTATGTTTGCATCTTAAGACACGTATGAATGACTCTTGTGAGTTTACTGTCTTACGAGGCGTGACATGTTGTCATTCCAATACTTCTCGAACTTGAATCCCCACACTCACTTCCACTTCCAATTCTTGATTGGGAGGATTTGATTGATGTGATGGACTTGCAAATTTGATAACTTGATGACATAGTGTAAGATATATACGTGAAGGGATTCAGTCATTACACTTGCATGGAGTTAGGAAAAAAGTGGAAATATGTGGTATGCTGTGATTTTGATTGTCAGGGAGAGAGCATTATGTGAAGTGATGATTTAGAATTGGAAGTATTTGCTCCGAGAAAAATGTTTTAACAAACTAATTTGAACATTAACTCCAGGCATTTAGTGGGTTCAAGTGTATGTGATACACTCTGGACATCTTGAAGTGTTATGGGCGACTTCGAACTGTATCGCATGGCTAAGCACTTTAACTCACTCAATATCCGAGAACGTTACTCTGGCATCTTCTTGTTGGATGGGTCATTGAGTCATTGACTAAGGTCAAACCTTGCGGGGAACCAATTAAGAGGTGAGACGTCAACATGTGAAAGACAACTTTACAGAGTAATAGATCATTGTGGCAGGAGATATTTACTGATGAAGTACGGGACCTGTTATTCCTAAACTAGATTGATTGATTGACAACATTCATTTAGTTTGGTCAGTACTCTTTTAGGGGATTTGTTTGGTCTAATTTTACTTTGGAAAATGATTTTTAGTGTCACCAAACTCACACCTTCATGTCACATTTGCAAAGTGAGCCCTATGCGTGCACTCGGGATATGCACTCCGTTATTAATGCATCAGAAGCTGCTTGTGAATGCATTTTAAGGTGCACACAAAACTCTCAAATCCAATGTGACTTAGGCTTTATTTGATTTGAGGTAGAGATATCTTCAAAGAGATAACTCACATAGAATTGAGAATTAATCTTGTTTGATTGCATAACTTGTTTGCAAGTTATCTTTCAACTTACATTTTAAGGTGTGAGAAATCTCCTCACCACCTCTTAAAGTGTTATCTCTAGGAGTTGTGGACACAATTACTTCCTCATTAATGACTTTTTTATTACTCACCCCTCTCTTGTTTGAAGGCTATTTTTGTCGATTCATATTTTTTATTGTTTAAAAACTTAAAACTTCCCTGTAAGTTTAAAGTTGAACCAAATATTAAGGCCTTGTTTGGTTAGGGGTAAAATTATCTCCCAGGAGATAACTTACTGGGAGTTGGGAACTAATCTTGTTTGGTTGGTCAACTTACCTGCAAGTTATCTCTCAACTTACATCATAAGATGTGAAATATCTCCTCATCATCTCTTTAGGGAGTTATCTTCCAATAGTTGTGGACACAATTCCCCCTCACTAATGACCTATGTCTCATCCATCTCTCTCTTGTTTGAAGGTTATTTATGTCAATTCATATTTTTATTGTTTAAAAATTTGAAACTTCCCTGCAAATTTAAAATTGAATCAAACATAAAAATATTAACTCCAATGAGTTACTCTCAAGATAACTCCGAACTAACACTGTAAGTTAACAAAAACGAACCAAACGAAGCCTAAAATATTAACTTCAAAAATATAACTTTCAACTAACACTGTAAGTTATCAAAAATAAATCAAACGAGGCCTTAATTTGCTTATGTCCATGTAGCGCATTCCCTTGTCAACCTTGTAAAGACGGCTAATCTAGTTTGTTTCATCATTTGCGAAATTTGAATACCTTGCTACTTGCCCTACTTTACAAGCATTTTGCACCATGGATCTTAACTTTGTACCTTCAAACTTTAAGTGATCAATATGTGTTGTCAGTTCCACTGTAGCATCATTTATCTTTCATAAAGCAAACCAAATTAAACAAGATCCATTAGTGACATTATGCCGAGTTGAAATTGATAATATGTAGGGACATTTTTCCCCCTTTTGTTGATCTCCCACTAGGCCACCCCACCACCGCAGTTCTTTGTTGGTACTGCTAGCAAGCTTAAAATAATCTTGGTCTTCTGACAATCACTCCATCTCTTTTTCTAGGATTAGCAGTATTAATTACCAATATGATACTACACCATGTGAGTTGCATTTGGTGCTACCCACACAAGATTCTTCATGTGTATGTTCCATGAAATTATTGAGCTTCGTTGTCCAGCCTTGCCTTTCAGATGGTACAATGTGGCAAATTTATTCTATTACACTAGCAGATCGCTTGGTCTATATAACCGTGTTTTACTCCTTTTTTTCTTTGGTTTTGCGATGAAGATTTCATAGTACTCCATCTGGTCACAAATGTAATTATGACTTACTTTCTTTGTTAAAAATGTAAATAGTTCTCCGATTCTCAAGCATATTTTAATTATGGATGGATAGTGCTATTTGGACTTATGAGTATAGACTCAAAAGTTTTTTTTTTTCTCGGACAATTAATGAAGCAAACACGATCATTTGTAAAACTCCTTAATACCCCTTAAATATTAGTAAAAAATTTAAAAACACCTTCATGAGTCTGGACTAATGAGTTCAATTAAATTTATTATTTAAGTATTTAACCCTCATTAATAAAGATAAAATAAAAGAAGTTGGAGAGAAAACACTGAAAAAAGCATTAATAAAGATAACGGTGATATGGTAATATTGTATTACAATTAAATAACTCATTGACCGAAGGTAGTATTTGTTTGACATCCAGGATATTGTCTACACTACGCTGTGTTCCTTTGTGGTCATAGATTTGAATGTTTTAATTTATAGAAATAGTACTATGTTAACCCAATTCTTAACTCACTCTATGCACTATGCTAATTTTGCATCTCTTTAAATATGGAATCATTTGTTTTACTTTCTTATTTCAACTTTTTGTTTTATAAGAAATAAACAAACTTTACGTGCCCCTATAAGATTCAAACTTTCACCCTCTTGCAATAATATCGCACACTGGATCATTGAGAAATGCTATAAAAGGCATACCCTTACCTAGCACTGCATTATGCATATCGAGATGCGTAAGCTTGCATCTTAAGGTGAGCACGGACTATTAATGATGAGTTGAGTGCATTCTACTGTTACTTTGTCCACTTTCCAAAAAAGTTTTTCCAGTTTCTTCTATTTTATATTTCAACAAACGTTAAAGTCAAAAAGTATAGTAAAAGTAATTCTAAGTTTGTAATTTAACGAGACGAAATTAGCACAACGCATAAACTTGACTAAAAATTAAGTTAAGGTAGCATTTCTCTAAATTTTGAGAAATAGTATGTTGTGTTTTTCATGGAATAGTAAAGAATAATCCCAGTTAGAATTCTTCATATATATCTGCAACACATATGGCATACCCTACTCAATGTGTATTCCATGGACTTCAGCATTATCTTCATGAGCTTCCTAATCAGAAAACATAAAGAAGATTTATGGTGCAAAATGCATATGAAGGAAAAGGGTCTCAATCTAAAACTTTTTTTTCCCAATTCCGAGAAAAGATTTTCTTGAGAGAAAAATTTACGGACCAACGAAAAACCGGCGGTCGGTTCGATCGAGCCGAACCCCCGGTTCAGAGAATATGGATCCTTATCTGCGCCGCTTCTGTACTTCGATGTCCCACTTTCCTATGAAACCCCGCTGGGCGAAGTTACTCAAATGCCCCTATCATTAAGTATTATGTTAGTTCTTCTAATGGCACTAAATAAGTAAATAATCCTCGACAAGGATGTTTGATCTACCTTTAGCTTAGCTTTCAGCCTTTCACTGTCTTAAATAAAAGACTCGACAATGATGTACTAAATGATCTCGAATCACGCAAAAGCCACCCATTAATTTCACATAAGTACAATATTAAATTGTGCCTAGAAAATTTATTGAGATATGAGTGCACTAATCCTATATTAATAAGAGTGTATGACAATATTTTATGTTTAATGTGGACCTTATTGGGATAATAATAGTAGTTTTTTCTGCTTAAATTCTCTCTATTTCCCTAATTATAAAAGAGTTAAAAACATATTTGTCACATTCAACGTGAAGGCAATCATGTGACTGACTACGTGATAAATTTGACAGCTTAACATACGATTGAAACACATGATATGAATATTTGGATTTTCTGCTCAATTAATCTTGTTCGAATCTTAAAGAGAGTGTTAGATGTGTAGTCTTTTCCAAAATAATTACTCTATAATTATTTCTGAGCTTTTTTTTTATCTCTTATTAATATAAAATTTTTTTTACTTCAAATAATAATTCATAACCTATAAACATCTTTCAATAACGATCAAAATTGAAGTATTATATACACTTCTTCTTAATATTAACAAAAGATTTTTTCATCACTAAAACATCTTAAGACGAGATAGGCGGGACATCATTTATCAAGAGGCAAGGTTAACAGAAGTTTTTAGTTGCAATCCTTTTTTTTTTTTTTTTTGGGAAAAAAAAAAGATTCTTTAGTAAAAAAACATGTAGTAAGTAGTAATTAATTAAGAAAGAATAAAAATGTTAGGGCATTTTGGTCAGTAGACATAGAAATTTTTTTTCAAAATAAAGAAAACGCCATGCACTCTGCCCAAAGGCCCCAAACACACCCTCCAGTCCTCTACGGTACTCCCTCTCTTCTCCTGCACTTCCCCTCCCTTCCTTGATAGTATCTCCTCCCCCACTAAACCACCCACTTCAGCTTCACATACCCCATTTTCATCTTCACAAACACACACACATTGCAAACTAGGCATAAAAACAAGCCCCCATCACAGTAGCAGAGAAACCACATTAGCGAAACAGAGAGAGAGAGAGAGAGAGAGAGCAGAAAAAAGTGTCCTTTTTAGTGAATCTGTGCACAATGTGTGTCAATCCAAGGAACCCTTTTTGCGTTTGAAGTTGAGAAGCTAAAGGAGAAATACCCAGAAGAGATTGTTCAAAATAGAGAAAACCCAGATGAGATTTGATTGAAAAAACTCTGCAAATCAACAAAAACAAGACCCATTTTTTGGTTGAGCAGAAATGGGGGTGTGTTGGTCGAAATTAGAGAGAGAAGAGATGGTCTCGAGATGCAAAGCGAGGAGAAGATACATGAAGCAGTTCGCCCAAGCAAGGCAATCCCTCTCTTGCGCTTACTCTGCATATCTACGCTCTCTCAAGGCCACTGCATCTGCTCTGCTTCAGTTCTCCGAAGCAGAGTCCACTCTCCACCACCACACCACCACCACCACCACCACCACCAGCGCCGCCACCACCTCCCCCTCTGCCCCCCTCGCCGCCGCGTGAACTCCCCACTCCCCCGCCCCCGCTGCGGCGCCCCCACAGCCCCAGCTCCGACACATGGACATCCACAGTCACAGCTTCATCTCTACCTCCGCCACCGCCGCCTCCGCCGTCAAGTTGGGATTTTTGGGACCCTTTTGCGCCGCAGTCGCCGGGGTCGGTGCCGGAGGAGGAAGAGTGGGACGACGGCGCCACCACCACCACCACCACCACCACCGAGGCCCCCACCACCAGGTCCACCACCATTGTGTCTGCAAATGTGGCGGCGCCGCCGTCTGTGGTGAGTGGGTGCTCTAAGGACACTTCAACTACAGAGCTGGCCATGGTGGTTTCTAGAAGCTCTAAGGATCTTGTTGAGATTATTAAGGAGCTTGATGAGTACTTCCTCAGAGCAGCTGATTTGGGCGGCCATGTTTCTCTTCTTTTGGAGAACTCAAGCTCTGGAACAAGTAATTTTTTTTATTTGTCTTTAAAAAGGAGTGATTTTTTGAGTTTTTTGGGTGATTTGGTTTGATGGGTGTGTTTGATTTTTGTCAGATAAGGTCTATGATTGTGGGAGGAGCTTCAGTTCATTGTCTTGGACATGGGGATCTAGTGCCAAGTCTTCAAGTGGGTTTGGGAGGATGAATGATGTGATAGTTGGGAACAGTGGGGGCAATAGCAGCCATTGTTCTACTGTGGAGAAGCTCTATGCTTGGGAGAAGAAACTATATGATGAAGTGAAGGTACTTTGTTCACAAATGTTAAAAACTTTTTAGATTTTGTTTCTGTTTTTGTTGATTTCCATTGTGAGTTTGACTGTTTGTGTGTGTGAGTGTGATAGAGTGCTGGGAATTTGAAGATTGAACATGGGAAGAAGGTGGGTCAACTGAGGAAACAAGAGGTCAAGGGGGGTGACTATGTGAAGACTGAGAAGAACAAGAAGGAGATTGAGAGGTTGGAGTCACTAATGGTGGTTGCATCTCAGGCAATGCAGACCACTTCAGCTGAAATCATTAGATTGAGAGAGACTGAGTTGTATCCACAGCTGCTTGAGCTGGTCAAAGGGTGAGTAAGTAACCTAGGAAATTTTTCAGTGGTGCATCTTCTTGTCATTTTCTGCTTTTGCTTTCTAGATGTGTTGTGTGGGTGATTCTGTCTTTGCCCTCTAAGCTTTAAGCTCAAAGTTCAAGCAAGCAAAAGCTTAGGTTTTTGCATGTATGAACAGATTCAGAGGTCAAAATCATCTTTTACTTTTGTGGTCAAAAGATGTTGAACTTGCATTGACTACTTTGACTCTTAATTTCCACCTGTTTTGAGTCCTATACTTGAATTACTTACAGTGCTGCAGTAGGTCTTATTGCTTCTATTTATAGTGCCAGTAAAGCAGATATGCATGATCTTCTTTTTTCTTCATCTCTGCTGCTGTAAGACAAGCAACATGTTCTTCAATGATCTGTATAAACATGTTTTGGTTCAATGCACTGATTTGCTACAGCTGCAACTTCATTGTTTGCAATAATTTTATATTGAATTCATCTTGTTTTGATATTTTTTTTTTTCTTTATTGGTTCAAAATCCAGGTTGATGAGCATGTGGAGGAGCATGTATGAGTGCCACCAAGTTCAAACTCATATAGTGCAGCAGCTTAAGTTTCTTACCACAGTTCCTTCAACTGAGCCAACTTCTGAGATCCACAGACAATCAACTCTCCAGCTTGAGCTTGAAGTCCAACATTGGCATCAAGCATTCTGCACCCTCGTGGAGGCGCAGCAAGACTACATTCGGTCGCTAACAGGGTGGCTCCGCCTAAGTCTATTCCAATTCAACAGCAATGCTTTCAATAGAACTGGACACAGCTCTGCGATCTATTCTCTCTGTGAAGAATGGCAGCAGGCAATTGATAGGATACCGGACAAAGTAGCTTCCGAGGGAATCAAGGCATTCTTAACGGCAATTCATGCCATTGTAGTTCAGCAGGAAGAAGAGAAGAAACAGAAGAAGAAATCAGATGCGGCGTTTAAAGAACTGGAGAAGCGGGTGTTGCAGCTTCGATCACTTGAGAGCAAATATGGTCCATATGCAATGCCTGAAAGTTCTAGGTCGTGGAAACACCGCGACCCAGTTGGAGATAAACGAGCTAAGGTTGACATCTTGAGGCACAAGGCTGAGGAGGAGAAAACAAAATATGAAAAGTCAGTTAGTGTTACAAGAGCTATGACCTTGAACAACTTGCAAATGGGATTCCCAAATCTCTTCCAGGCAATGACAGGGTTCTCGAATGTATGCATGCACACGTTTGAGTCGGTGTTCAACCAGGGAAAGAATGGTGATCAGGGAATAGACTTGAAGAGACTGTTAACCTGAGAGTGGTCTGAAGGCCCATGCTAAAAGTTCAGATCTTTGTACAAATGTGAATTTTAGTCTTGTATTAGATCAGTCAAGAAGTGGTTTTGATACTGAATCCATAGTTTCTTAGGTAAACATTGGTCATGGAAAAACTATCAGGGTTTGCTTTGAACTTTGAAGATTTTGCGAGCCGTTTGTTCATCAATACCAGTCTCCAACATGCCGCGACAATGCAAAAAGATTTAAGTTCAAAGAAACGAAGATCCGCGAGGTTTCAGATTTACGACTAACGTTATGTTGTAGCAAGTCTTTGATTGATTCTAGCAGGTTTGACATGCTGAGCAAGAGCTATCACTCTTAGGTTGCAGAAGGGCTTTAGCAAGACATGTTAAGAGCAGCTGATGATAACCAACATTTTTCAAAGTTTTGCAAATAGCACAGGCTGTGGTAGGTAACTTGACATGAAATGAAACCCTTCAAATGGGCTGGGAAGGATTTTATGTAAGTGTGTTGTTTCAATTGGTTGAATGTAGAATTTTTTCCATTGTTTGGTAATGTCTTCTAATCAGCTGATTGAAAATGAAAGGTGTTCAAACTAGTTAAAAATTACCACAAAGCAGCTTTAGCCAAAATATATCTTCTAGGATTTTTATCATCTGCAAAAGCTACTTTAAATATAAGATCTACAGATTTGCCATACCTGATCCTCACACTCTTGTAGCAGCAAATGCAGTATTACACTTGTTCTTCAACCATATTAATCGCTTTTCGACTTTCAGAGACATGAATGTCTCCCTCGCATTCGAGCTTTCAAACAGATCCAAAGCTGCATAATAGATGTAGCCCTCAATGTTATGCATCTCATCTAATGCTTTAACACAATTACTTAAAGAAAAACAATCACTGCCTTGGGTGAGTATAGCTGCCCTTCGCTTCGAGGAGGCTGCCATCTCTAAAATGGCTTTGGCCATTGTATCATTAACTAATGCCCGCTTTTTCTTGCGACGACAAGGACTAGGCTGCGGTGGTGACTTTATTTTGCATGGTTCATTTGGTATACTTTCGTCGTCTTCTGTGCTTGAAGATGAATCCTCTTGCACAAACGTCGACGGTCCTCCAGAATCAAGAGGCATGGCTCTAGCATTTGAAGGGGTAAAAAGTTTACTCTCATTCTCATTATCAATAAGATCATTAAAATTGTCGACGTTTTCATTTGGCTTCGCATCAGAGAAAATGATGCTCAGTTGTTTGTAAATCGGGCATCCGTTGATTCTAATCGCCTCGGCGTCGGGGTGCTCCTGAAAATATGATCATGAAAGCATCTTAAGCATCTGGTTTGTGTTCCAAAAACAGGATAAAATGTAATGCAATAGAATCAAAGAGGGGATGGATGCCTTGATGTATTGGTCCCATACTTCATCACTGGCTACAACCATCCGCCGCGACTCATCCCAACTAAAGTCAGGAAGCTCAAGAAGGGTTTTCACCATGTTATAATGCCTCCTCAAAACGCAATGCCGATTCTTCAACTGGTCCTTTTCCCACTTCAGACCTGTCTTTCGGTGAAACTCGTCGCATATATATCTCCATGCCTTCTTGCTAAAGGAGTTCTTCTGCCTATTCCCAATCAGAATTTGCTCAGCCATCAAGTCTGCAAGTATCTTTGAGAGGTACATTGTCCATTTTGCTCTTGGAATTTCTTGCTTCGGCTTCTGGTTATCGGACTTGAGCGATTTCGCCCGAGTATTCATTTGTTTCTGCATCACATTATTTGATGATGAGGAAACGAAGGACTAAGAAAAACTTTAAAAGCAAAAAAGAGCCAGTAAATCGACAAAACCGATCTCCGCGAGAAGATAAATTCACACACAAACAAAGGAGGAGAACAAGCCATACTACGCCAAACTACAAAAGGTCACAAGCACAGAACAATTAAGAGAAAAACCCAATAAAGCAGCAATGCCATTATAAATTCAATCAGGGCAGTGGCTACACAGCCTAAACTAACATAACATATCAAGCACAGCCTAACTAAGCAACAATTGTGGACATGGTTTTTTTTTTTTTTTTTTTTTTTTTTTTTGGAGTTCAAATATAAATTTCATATTACCTACATAAAAGCATATTGATTCGTTAATCCTAATTGTTAAAAAGTACATTCAACTGATGCAAAGTTGATTTTGAAAAACTGTCGTTGTAAAAATGTAATTGTGCACATGTTAATTCATCTTTAGAAAGCTACGTTTTTTTTTATATCCCCTTAGCTTCTCCGGGGTTATGAGATTGAGACGTCTAACTAACTCCAGCGGAAATAATCAAATCAAATGAGGGGTTGAAAAAGGTTTGGCCACCCACGGATATCCGGAAAAAGCACATTAGTAATTCCATGTCACCCATTATTAACACTTACCAGTGGTTAACAGGATTAAGACAATAAACTGATCAGAGACTGTCTTCTTCAATTTCTTATGGATTTCAGCCAATTCAGATTGTAGAAACCCTAAAAAAAACCATCTTTGATTCAAATTGGCAGAAGAAGAACCCTAGAAAACCCATCAACGAAAAATTGACATTTTGAAAATAAAGATCAATCAATCAATCAATCAGAGAGAGAGAGAGAGAGAGAGAGGGAGGGAGATGAATGGAACCCTAACCCGTTCGATCGCCGATGACATTCGCGTTTGGGGAGAGCTTCAACAATAAAAAAGTGGGTTTTCAGATTGAGGAGATGATGAAATAACTCGTTTTTCGGAATCGCCCCAAATTCACCCTTCGCAACAAACGTGGTTCCGCCAAACAGCTCCTTAAGTTATAATGTACATACATCTAGATGCGTTAATGTACATCCCGATGCACATCACACACAACTCGATGCTTATTGATTGAACTGGACTACTGTTAGGATTGTGATTGTTCTATTTTTACAAATGCCAACGGCCACCCGCACCTGTGTGAGGTCAGATGATCGAATCTCAAAAACAAAACAAAAAAAAGAAAGAAATTTTGAACACAAATATGAAAGATAAAAAGTAGGCACCCTTTTGGCCAAAGATATATGTACATTGTACAAGAAAAACCAAATCTAAAAGGAAACAAATAATGTTCTAAGTAGAAGATGTTTACAGTGAGATTGATTAATTTTTATCCAACATGATTATATAACTACTGTAACTATACCAAGGCAGAAGAGGAGGGACTACTGCACTTGCTCTTCAACCATATCAAACGCCTATTCATTTTCAGAGACAAGAACGTCTCCCTCGCATTTGCGCTTTCAAACACATCCAAAGCCACATAATAGATGTCATCGTCGACTTCTTGCATCTCGTCTAACGCTTTAATACAGTTTGTAATTGAAAATCTGTCACTGCCTTGGCTCGCCATAGCTGCTCTCTGCTTCGATGCGGCAGCCATATCTAGAATAGCTTTAGCCATTGCGTCGTTTACTAATAATGCCCGTTTTCTCTTGTGGTGATCTGAACCAGGTTGTGTAGGAATCTGAAATTTGGTTTGTTCATTCGGCTCATCGTCGTCGTCTTCTGTACTTGAAGATGAATCCTCTTGTGCGAACGTAGATTGCCCTCCACAATCGATAGGCATGCTCGCAACTTTTGGTGATGTGAGTAGTAGTGAATTCTCTCTCTCCAAATCTATGAGATCATTCAAATTCTCATTGTTCCCGTTCGCCTTGGTGTCGGAGAAAATGATGCATAGTTGTCTGTAGATTGGACAGCCATTGGCTCTGATCACCTCAGCATCAGGATGCACCTGAAAGTATGGAACACAGGTACCTTAAGAGACGAAGATTATGCAATACTATCAAGGAGGAGCGAAATGCACCTTAATGTATTCGTCCCATACTTGGTCGTTGGCTACTACCATTCGTCGTGATTCATCCCAAGTAAAGTCTTCTCGCTCGAGAAGCGATTTCACAATAGTATAGTGCCGTCTCAGAACGCCATACCGGTTCTTCAACTGGTCTTTATCCCACTTCAGACCTGTCTTTCTGTGGAACTCCTCCAACATGTATCTCCATGCTTTCTTGCTAAAAGACTTCTTCTGCTTGTTCCCAATTAGAGCCTGCTCAACCATTAGGTCTGCCAGTATCTTCGAAAGGTACATTGTCCATTTCGCTCTCGGAATTTCCTGCTTGGGCTTTTTGTTACTAGACTTAACTGACCGATTTGCCGGACTAGCCATCTTTCTCTGAATCACACTATCCGGGTATTCAAGCAAGAACTAATTGGAGACAAAAATTCAAGTAAATTGAAACGATTCAACGCCACGAAATGAAAAAATAAAAAAAAAATAAAAATGCATAAAGTATCATTTGGTCCTTGAACTTTCAAGCTTTTGTTGATTTGATCATCAAACTTTCATCAGTTCACTTTTAGTCCCTGAACTTTTATTTCACTCTACTTTTGGTTCTTTTCTTAAATTTGTAGAATAACGATCGCTAACAAAGCGCTTCATGAGCAATTCACGGGATAAATGATTCATCAACTCAAAAAACCAATTGTGAATCGTTTCGTTAGTATCCGTTACTCTCCAAACTTAAGAAAATGACCAAAAGTAGAGAGAAATGAAGGTTTAGGGACCAAAAGTCAATAGATGAAAGTTTGAGGACCAAATCAATAAAAATCTGAAAGTTCAGATGACCATATCTAGAGAACATTAAGAATTCAAAATCCAAGTACACTAGTACCAAAATGCAATGCAGTAAAATACAATGTAGAAAGGTAAAGCAAAGCCATCAAGAAGCCCATCTTCATATGACACCTTCAAGATAGCGTAAACGAATCGAATACAACATACCCTCAATCTCAAATTAGTTGGGGTCGACTACATGGATCAGACTCTTCCATTGCGCTCAATTTAGTGCAATTGATGGCGTACTTTCCAAATGATTAAAGTAAACGAATAGAACACTCAACAATTAATCCAAATGGCATGCCCCAGATGTTTAAAATGTTGACACAAATGTAGCATATATATCTGGAGGGTAACATAAAATTAATTCTCATGATTCCTCAAAGTTGTATCAACAATTTCAACTTTTTTGTTCTCATCTTAAGCTCATTTGTTAAGAAGAACACTGCAATAACTGAAACAAAGAAGAAGAAATCCTTGAAAACCCCTCTTTTTCCCAAGATTACTAAAATTTCTGAGCTGATTTCATAGAATCGAAGAATTCAAACCATGAATGCTAACACGTTGAGAAATCGAACATGTTAGGGAGAGAAAGATGAAACCCTAACCTGTGCGATCGCCGATGAACGTTCGCGTTTGGGAAGCTCCAAAAAGAAACGATTTTTCAGCTTAATCGCGGACTCTTATCTCCTTTTTTGGAAACCATTCCAATTGGGCCCTTCGATTTTTGGCCACTCTGGGTTTTGGTATTTCCGAAACTTTGTTCTGCCAAACAGCTCTTTGGTGGTGATCTGGTGAGACAGTCTTGATTTACGCATTTGCTGGAACAGTTAATAGGGTTTGTTGGATGTACATTGAGATGAGCACACTCGCTCCGATTCGGCAGTCGGAATGGGACCTGGAATCAATCAATTTACCTTCTTGCCCATGCTCTAACAGATACAAAAAGAGAAATGCTACGGTGACATGGAACGGGAAGGTGTCCATCCATTCATACATCGAGATTGTGTGCACACACATCGATGCATGATAAATGGACACCATCACCAGATGTCCATCCCGGGTGTCCCTCATCAGGTCATCATAGTATTTTTCTTAAAAAAATCTAACATTTATTTATACAGTAAAGCCTTGTTTGGTTAGGGGTCTCAAGAGGTAACTTACATAGAGTTGGGAATTAATCTTGTTTGGTTGTCCAACTTGCCTACAAGTTATCTCCCAACTTATACCTTAGGGTGAGAGATATCTCCCCACCATTCCCACTAGGAGTTATCTTTCAGGAGTTGTGGACACAACTACCCTTCATTAATGATCATTTTATTATTCATCTCTCTTTTGTTTGAAAGCTATTTATGTCAATTCAGTTTTTTTTATTGTTTAAAAATTTGAGACTTCCCTACAAATTTAAAGTTGAATCAAACATGAAAATATTAACTCCAAATGGATGACTCCGAAGTAGCACTGTAAGTTAAGCAAAAACAAACCAAACGAGGCCAAAAGATCCACTTTTCAATTTTCAACTTGAACTACTAAATACCAACCTTTATATACTTGTATCAAATTGTATCAAGAGAAGTTTTGAGTATCACATTTGGCCAATTGAAGGCCAGTGTTTACAACAACAACAAAAACATAGCTTCGGTCCCAAATTAATTGAGATCGGCTAATTGTATAGAGATAAGCATAATATAATTCAGAATATATTGATTAAAAGGGAGTCAAAAGATTTTAAAATCACGTCATCAAGAGCATTGACTTGAGCATATTAGAAGAGTGACTTTGAGGCCTAACCCAACTAATTTGAGAGTGAGGCTTTGTTGTTATATTGTATAATAGTTCAGTAAACCTATTGTCAACTTCATGTAGCACTTGAAAAAAAAAAACAAAAAACAAAAAACAAAACGAAACAAAACAAAACCAAACCCTTCAGTATCATTTTTTAGGCTAGAACTTAGTTCAAGATATTGAATGTTAATAAAATGTTTGGATGTTACGAATTTGTGGATTTGTTTTTAGCATATTTGATGTTAGATTTAGAACACTTAATCGAGCACAATGAAAAAATTTGATTCATGTAGCCGACCTCAATTAATTTGGGACTGAGGCTATGTTGTTGTTGTTGTTGTTGATGTTAGATTTAGAAAAAAGTATTAATGGAGAATAACTTTGCGAAACCGACACAAACGGGCCTTTACTTACTAAGGAACATAGCTTTAACAAAAAAATAAAGGCAGGATCAAGATGTCAAGTGTATTGTAAGAGAAATCAAAAGCTTCAACATTAAAACTAAACCAGAGATGGAGAAAAAAAAAAAAAAAAAAAAAAAAAAAAGCTCAATCTTCAATTTACAGAGTAAGCTTTTCAAATCAACATTATTGAAAACACTGGGCCTAGAAGAAGAAGAAGAAGAGCAAGTTGACCACTATGGAGTTGCAGAGAAAAATGACAACCATCCTTTTATTATCCTGACCAACTCCAAACAGCCAGAAATACCAACAAAAAGAAGATGAATAGCTTGTGTCCTCACGACGAAGTTCTCCACTGCAGTTCGATCTGAAGGCGCCCGTTCTTTGAATCAATGAGATGGTACTTCTCATTGATTCGCTTATTGGCGACGACATCTGCTAGATTGATATCCACATAGCCCAGAGTTTCCTAGACGAAAAATTGAACACAGATTTAACTTTCAACATCATTGATGCAACAATGCCGGGAAATCTAAACAAAAACAGCAATAACTTCAAGATTCCGAATGACTAATTGACGATGCACTGGTTGTTGCACTGGCAGTTGATGGAACCCGAAAGAAAAGCAAGAACATGAAAGTTGGGAATGGCTACTAGTCATATTGGGTTTCATGCATCAAAACAATATAGCACATCGATAAAAATGATTACTCAATGAAGCACTAGATGCAATTGGCATTGTACCTTAGGATGCAGAATTCCCATCCTCGACGAAGCACTGAGGACTTCTACATGTAGTTTGTCATTCGTGGGTGGTTCCTCCAACAAAAATTGAAACTCCTCATCCCACCTAGGATCTCGGTTTTTCTTCACATGCTGCAAATAGTGGACAAAAGAATGGAAACCTTGTCAAAATAATAGAAGCTGACATAATAGCTGAATATGAATTGTAATGTCGTTGCATCGTGGCAATCGTAATAATAGTATAGCCAAGAGTATAGGAATGTGTTCATGACGAGTATTGAATGCGGGACACGGTCAACTGAAATTTATATTAAATATAAAAGGCACAAAAAATGAAAACAATTTAAATCTGCATGTATAGTAATGCTATTGCTGTCAATCAGGTTAAGATGAGAATCTTTAAGGTTAGCCATTTCAACTTAAACTACTTCTATTCATGGACCAATAGAAAATAAGTGATGTAAAATGTAATTTTTAAACATGAACTTCCTGGATAGGTGAAATAGCAAATATTAACTCCAAAGCTCCCAGGAAACCACCTGTCAATTATAGCTGAGTTAAAACTTATAAGTATTACCTTAGTTTTTTTCTCTTCCCCTCTAAAAAGAATCCGCACGTACGGATTAGTGTGGTGCTTCCCTTCAACATCTTGAGCTTCATGAATTATGACTACAAGCAAACCACCACTAGCAGGTGTACCTTCTGGAGCCTTTTGTACCTCATTTGAGTCTTCAAATTCTTTTGGTATATCAGCCTCCTTAAAAGGTTTGTATGTGACTTCCACCACAAGCTGCCCACGCGACTTCTCATTCTGGACATCATTGGGATCCAAGGTCTTTAATAGATCAAGAGTCATAACTTTTGGCTCTTCAGGTGTAAGATCTTTCAACTTAATCTCATTCATGCCCATTTTGTCGTGTTTTCCAACCTACAAAAAGGAAATGTATAACCTGAAAAATACAACTGAAGAGAGAGAAGCAAAGATTTACAGCCGAAAGTAGAGAGCATACCTGTTCCCAATCATAAACGCTCAAATCCAGTGTTTGGTTCTCGGGGTCTTTAACTACCAGATTGAACTCTTCGTTCCATTCTGGGTTAAGGTTCTTATGCTTGACAGTTGTCTTCTTTGAAGGTAGCTTATCATCTGAAAGCTTCAATTTCACGTAAGGATCTGAAGCGCCCAAAAGATCCTTCTTTTTCAGTTTCATTGCACGTAAAACCTTTACATGAAGAATTCCAACTGGCTTCTTTTGAGCTCTGAAAATTTAAAGGGGAGTCATAGTCAAAAGGCCTAAATCAGTTTTAAGAAAATATTGTGCTAAGACATTGAAACAACTCAAGAAATTTACTTTGCAGGATCCATTATTGTTACTTCAAGGGACTTGGGCCAGAGGTACATATTCGCAACTTGATCTTTAATAAGCTCCTGCACGAAGAAAAGATTTTTAGACTGAAGGAAAAAGAGAAACTAGGTGTCTGAATTTAGGTATTAATTATCAAAGGGAACAATTAGGAGTATTTTTATTGCGCTGGTAATCCAAAAGAATTTAGTAGATCTTTTTTATTACAATGGTTTCTGTATGCATGTATGTTGCAAAAAAAAAGTCACCCTTGCTTGTTTGCCAAAAATGTTCTACGCAAATGCAATATGGTCTGAAGACAACAAATGTCAAATACAAAAAATAAGTCCAAATGTTACGGTTGAAACAAATGAAGAACCTCAAACAACATAAGATTCCCTTCCTCGCATATAGAAGATAAGAAAAACCTTATTAATTGTCTTCCATGGAATCTATGGGTGTTTATACATATTTCTAGGATCTATTGCTCCGGCTCTTGGCATCCATGTCCAAATAGAGGGAAAAAAAAAAAAGCAGAAACTGCAATGCATGACAAAGTATCAAAAGGAAGTAAAATACCTGGACAAACCTGTACAGACCAGGTATGGCCATGACATCTGCCCCAAGAAGCTTTAGCCCAAAGTCGACATGAGGCTGCAAAACAATGGCAACAAGTAAATAGAGGGATTAATTGGATGGCGTAGACACATTTCCAGAATCTGGAGCCATATTCTGTATGCCAAAATTCCCTTCACCAAAAAAAAAAAAAAAAAAAAAAAAAAACCAAGCAGATGGAAACTCATAATACATCCTCCAGCCCTCTTAGGCAATCAAAAATTGAGATACTAGGTAAGGAAAGAAACCCTAAATAATGAAGTTCATGTACATAAAACAAGGTTATTTTCTGCTTTCTTGGCAACAATATGAAGTTGAAAATATCAAACGTTCCCAACCTCAGCATAAGAGAAGCTCATACATTAGCTTTCACCGATGAAAATAAAAATTAATCTCAATTTCCACCAATCCCTCAAGATTATAGACATAATATAAACTGTGTATCATTCGCTATACAAACCTTTTCCATGAGAGAGACAAAAATTTTAGCAAAACAAGGAAAGGTCGGAACCAGTGGCTTCAAGGTAATGCGGGGCATGGCAAACACTTGCAAATCCACCACCTGACTCCTCCAGCAAAAAAAAAAAAAAAAAAAAAAAAAAAGATAATAAGTAAAAATATTGTACAATGTGAATTTTAAGCGAAACAAATGTTTGAGTTCCGTTCCGTGCAATTATTTTTCACAGATTAACCTAATAAAATAACCTACACAGTTACTTTCAATATAAATGACAGCAAACTAAATAAACTAACCTGGACAGTTGCTTTTAATCCAAATGCTTTAGCAGCAATCATGATATTAGGATTTCCCGCCCATTTTAAGTGTGGTTCCATAATCAACTCCTTCTCATCTGTCACATAGACTTTCATGCCTGAGAAAATTAGGCACAACATTAGTTCATGAAAGTATGAGTGGACTGGAAATTAGACACCCTCAATCTTAGATTCAAATCAAATGGAGTGTTAGTTCCATAGGTCAGAAAATACATATACACTACCTCCCTCACATGCAACAAATCAAATACTAACACTATTTCGGTCATTCAATTCCATGATTAGAACTAAGTCCTCAAGGTATTGAGTGAAATAAAGGTCACAGAGGATAATGAACAAATCTAAGAAGCATTAACACAATGGTCGGCTACATGGATCAAACTTTTCCATTATGCTCGATTAAGTGCAATTGATGGTGAGCTTTCCAGACCATTCAAATCCCTCCTAATTAATACATCCCATGTTAACTTTGGTCTACCCCTAACTCCTCGAATTTCTATGGTTTCTATTGAGTCAAGTTTTCTAGTGGTGGCAGGCAACCAAACTACAGCAACCGCCCTTCCCTAATCTTTGTATTTCATTAATATATATATATAACTAACTTGCATAAACAGATGAAAGATTCAAATAAAACATAAAGAATGAGTTGCAAATGTCAATCAGGAGGGAAACCAGGATGATTAGATGAACTAGTCTACTGCGAGAAAAGAATGGAGAAAATAACAAATGTAAATAAATATCATATAAACCTTGAAAAGTTGGTGGCAAAGTTCCCAATGTAAGAGCTTCGAATTCAACCGACTCAATTTTATACTTTGGAATTTGCTCAGCAATGATAGGCTTGGCAATATTCTTTGCTGTCTTGCATATTGCCTAAATGAGAAACTTAATTCATAAATATTCAAACATAAAAAAAGATCATACACTCATTTCCATCTAAGATATTGATATATGCAAGAATATACCTTATCCAGATAAGGCCACATATTTTCTATGAACTTGTTCAGCCAGTCAATCTGAGGAATCAAAATATATGTTATTAAAAAACGAGTTTCAATGGATTTAAACTAGTTCTCAAATTCATCAATATGTAACAATTGATGATGATAAGCAACGACCACATACACGATCATAGTCTGGGTTTTTCACCCAAAGAGGTATCTCAGGCATTAAGCGCTGCAAAGACTTTGGGTCCTGCTCAGCGAGGGGTTGAATTGTAGGATCCTGATCAAGAGAGTGCAAAGACTAATCAGTACACAAAGCAATGTTAAGGGCCTTTTAGTAATGAATATGAGAACACGGATGTGAATCTCAACAGTGTCTAGTTTCCCTAAAAAAATGCAACATGTTGCAATTGTACGAAGGCAAATTATACTAGTGAATTAGGGTATATTCAGAGCATGAATGACATTAAAATAAGATACGAAGAGCAACTAAAATTACAGGAGAAACTAAAATCACAGCTTACATATTGGAAACAGCAATAGCAAACCCATTAAGTGTGTGCTGGTAAGTGAAATAGTGAGAGAACAATAGTATATCAAAATGGTTGGATGAAATGTCTTTCGAGTTTCTAACTAATTTTCCATTGTGTACTCATTGCTATCGAGATTCAGTAACACTGACACATCCACAAATAGAGGTGAAAATTGATGAGAGTAACCCCATGTATGAAGCTATATAGTTAAGCCAAAGGTAAAATCGGAGAATTGGTGATCTTCCATATAAAGACAGGAAGCTAAATATTCACACCAAAATCAGTATTTCTAACTTCAGTTCCCTTTGAGAGTATCGTACAGAAAAAATACGGTTGATGCCTTGATGAGATCACCATGAGCAGGGCCTTTGTGTTTAAAAAGTGTTCCATTCTAGAATGAATTTTGTACCAAAGTACATAATTAACATTCCGTCGAAAAGACAAGCTCTGTGACTAAAATCCAGAAAGCAGACATTCCACCTCATAAACAGAAGGAATAAATCGGATAATAATGCATTTAGACAACAAAAAGCAATCAAGGACTCCAACAGTCTATGAGATCTTCCACATCAAGCGAAAAACTCTCACTATACTTGCCATTCCACTTTCCATCGTCAAAGTCGCAATCTTAAAAATTTCTGACCATTATAGCTAACAAATTGAGCAAGTCTTTGACTTTCAGCCTTGCAGTCACAACTCACAAGCTTGGTAAACCCAACTTACCCATGTGCCTCTATTGATGCATACCCCACAAAAGGTGATTGAAGGCTAAGGCTTGGCTCCTCCAAATGTCACCACGCATATCAGATATCTTTCCACAACCACACCTCATAACTAACAAAACACACTTCCATTTCTTCCCCAACAAATGTATCATATCCAGAAAAAAAGTCACTGACATGAACCTTAAAATCTTCAAAGTTGTATATTAATAGTACTGATCAAATCAACAAAATTATAGGGCAAATTACTAAAAACTAGTTCTCCTCTTCACATCAATTGTAAACCAAAAAGGAAATACTAACAAGTTTGCAATCTGAAACTAAATGCTAGTCCCTCAAAAAGGGTGGGAACAAAATAATATCATTAACATTCTCAACCTAAGTACTTGCAACTGCCATCAACAAATCCATTCAAACAAAGAACAAAAGACAGACAATCAGGCAGAATTACCAAGAAACACAACCAAAGAAGGAGAAAACTGACCTTAACATCAGATGGTTGAAAGTAGATGAAGAGATAGTACCCAATCACAAGACCAAGAGAAGTCCCAACCCCAAATCCACAAAAACCCATTACAGTACTGAAGAAACCCATCTCCAAAAACTCTTCAATCAACCAAACCCACCCAAATTTCACCTCAAAAACCCAAAATTCCCCTCTTTTTTCTGGGTAATTTTTTTTCCCTATATTGCACCAATTCTCGACACCAAACACAAAATCGCTCAAAATGCGAAAACCAAAACGACCCACTTCAAAAAATCCAATTTTTCAGCGATCTGTGTCGTCCCATCATCCCAAATCCATTAATTTGGGTTTGCGATCCGAGTGAGGAGGAGGATGAGGAGGAGGAGGAGTTTAAATGCGGACGAGAAAATGAGTTTGTGGAAATGAAGAGAGCGTGAAATAGGGCGTTGTCGGTAACGCCTGGCGTGGTGGGTCACCCCTTCGTTAAGATTTATACAAGATTCAATTCAATTGAATGATTGAATGAATGAATTGGGAAAAAATAAAAAAAAAATGAACAGCGAAGAAGATGTCGACCACCACACCGCACACGCACACACAGAGAGAGATCTCAACGGGCGTGAAGCCACAACGCCCCTTTATTACTGATAACTGTAACGGATGAGATTTAATTGAATGAATCCCGTTTTGGTCTTCTCCCCATCTTTATTACATGCCCCTTTATATTCCATATATTCCTAACTTAGTAAGATTTTTTTATTTTTTTTCATTCCATACTTGACTCTCTTAATGAACTTTTTTTTTTTTTTCAAATTTTAATGAACTCTTTTAGAACGCCGCTATGAGCACCCCACCAATTACCGAAGGCACCCACATTTTAGGTTTTTTCCTACTCCAAATTGGACATCAATGGAAATGACACAATTGCCCCTTCATATAAATAAACCACACTACCACCAACACACATTTCATCCAATTTTGGGGCACCCCACCTCCGCCCTCTCTCATCTCCACCGAAACCCAAGTGTTCCATCGGCGGTTTTCACGTTCACAACAGTCGATTGTGTGGAACAATCGATTTCAATCATATTAAGCCTTGAATCAACTGTTTTGGTGTGGCAAAGAGTGTGTTTGGAGTTTTGGTTTTCATTGAAGGGTTTTCTAGATCCGGCCATTTCGAAGTGGTTTTGAGTATCAAATGGATCAAGGTAACACAATGGGGTAGGAAGAGCTACAAGAATAGATATATGTTGCTGTTTTTTGTGAGTTTTTTCAACTTTTAATAAGAGCTACAAGTATGAGACTTATCAATAAGTCTCGATCTGTGATGGCCGAGACTTATCAATAAGTCTCGGTATGTGGTGGCAGAGACTTATTGATAAGTCTTGGTATGTGGTGACCGAGACTTATTGATAAGTCTCGGTGTGTGGTGACCGAGATCTGTTGTGACCGAGACTTATCAATAAGTTTCGGTTAGGCCTGAATGAAATTTCGTTCATATTTTCGACCCTGTGTGGCCGACAACCACAGGGTTCCAAAAAAAAAAAAACCAAGAAAATGAACAATATACAAACAAGGCCACGACAACACATAAAATGCAACAACAATGAAGCGCTGCTTGCGCCGTCAAAACGCAATAACAACAACAACAACAACAAACAAGGCCGCCAAAAATCTCCTACGACTCCATCTCGCCGTTCGCGCTGCTCTAGGGCCAGAAAAATTTCATGGCTGCGTTGGCTGGGATAGGCGTCGGGCGTTGGGGTGCGACTGTAAGTGTGTGAGTGGGATGCTCAATTTCAAGAACATGGGGTATTATTGGCATTTCACCCTAATTTTGTTGGGTGCCTTCGGTAAACACTTAGTGCCCTTTGTAATATGGTGCCTTCAGTAATGGGTGGGGTGCCCATAGCGGGGCTCCTCTTTTATCAACTGCATTTGTTGTAGTATTGTTTTGGAAGGTGGTAAGGGTACCAACTTTAAACACCAAATATGGGCACCTTGTGGTTGTGCGCTGTCAATATACCTCGAGATACATGTTCGAGGTGTATCGGACGGCGCGCGATCACTAGGTGCTCAAAGTCGATTGTGTCTAAAGTGGGTACCACGAGCATTGCTTGCATGCCACCTTAAAGAGAGATGTGCCTCAAAGTAATAATGGTGTTTATCGTTTGTTACTATCGTTTATCGACACTGGTGATGTAGACTTCAACAGTACAAAGTAATAATGGTGTTTAAATTATTTAAGCTGAAATCGCTATATATTGATAACCATAACTAACGTATTGCGGCTGTTCTCTTGAGATTTTCAATGATTTTGGTGGTGTTGCTGTTTTTTGGTCGGTAGGAATTTGAGGGTGGAATTAAAATTAATTTAAATTCTTATGTTTGGTTCGTAGAAATTAAAATTAGAATTAAAATATTACAAATTCTCATGTTTGATAAAAGCATGGAATTAATTTGAGTAGGATTTGTAAATCATAACTAATTTATTTTTCCACGTATAAAAGAATTACAATGCATCTCAATTTTAGTGGTGATTGTAATTTCAACGATGTCAACTCTTATTATTTGAATTCTCACATATTTGAATACCCATTTCATAAATTTATAGGAATTAAATTCTTGTGAGTTTAAATTTCCACCCCAAATTTCTACCAACCAAACACTCCATAGTTGTCAAATAATAGCAGTTCTCTTGAGTCTTGACCAAAAGAAAAAAATAAAAATAAAGTAATAAGTTTCAAATTAGTTTTATTTTGTCAACAAGTAATTAAAAGGATTAGCCACTGGAAAAAATTGATTAAGGCTGTGTTTGGTAAACTAGTTGATAATTTAGCTGATAACTGATAATATAGTACTGATAGCTGAAAGCTAGTAATCTAGTTGATAAATTAAATTTGTTTGAACACAGTAAGGCTCTGTTTGACAACACTAGTTGATAATTTAGCTGATAGCTGATAATCTAACTGACAGCTGAAAAGCTACTACCTGATAGCTGAAAACTGATAATCTAGCTGGTCATTTAAAACTGTTTGGAAGAAATAGCTGATCGAGTAGCGGAGAAATATAAAATGACGTAAAAAGACATGCTATGTAGTATAAATGATATATATTATTAAATGTAGTACTTATATACATAATTATTTATTTAATAAATATTTAATATCATATATAAAGATATATTTTTTATTATTTAATATTGTTTACTTAATCTTTTTTTAAAAAAACTAAATATTAATAATATATTTATAATTTAATATGTTTGACTTTTTTATGTTTAGTATTTTTTTGACTTAATTAATGTATTTGAGACCTGGAATGGAAAGTAAATTAGATCCAACGTTTTTTTAACTAAACGCTACTTGGAATAACGTTCAAGATTTTAGAGTTTCATCTAGCTTATTTTTCTAACCAAACACAACTTATTTATTGAAGTAGCTTGTAATCTAACTTATCAGCTAGCTGATAAGCTAATTTGTGCGTGCCAAACAGAACCTAACTGATTGAGTAGCTGATAAATGTAAAATGACATGAAATGACATATTTATATTAATTAAATATTTTTTTAAAAAAAGCAAATTATTTTTTATTTATAGAGCTTTTTTATAAGTTTTATTTATAGGACTAATTAAAAAATAACCTATGCAACTTATTATTTATCATTAAATAAATGCTACAATACTCTTACATTCTACATTTTTTTGTCAAATATATAATTATGTCATTAGATAAGGAATTTATATATATTCTACACTTTTTTTGAAAACATATATATTCTATACCTATATGTATAAATATTAATTGATTAATTAAGTATATTTATTTGTTCAAAATCCCGCATGTCTACGTTGATGAAGCTTTGTGAATTGTGATAGATGAAGGTGCGTGAGAATAGCTATATAGGCAAGTGTAACATGTATGTGTTGGGGCTACTTGTTAATGTTGCACACATATGAAGACAAACAATGGTTTTATGGTATTATTTGCGTGAAAATTACTTTTAGTAGTGATCATAACAAGAGTCAAATAGATTTTCTTTTAACAAGAAAAATAGATAGAAAAATATGTAGAGACTGCAAAGTAATACCTGGTGAAGACTTACTACCCAACATAAGTTAGTAGTACTTGATATTAAGCTAACACGACGACATAATATGAATAAAAGAGTTAGCGACCCTAGAATAAAGTGGTGGAACCTAAAACATAGTAAACAAGTAGAGTTTAGAGAAAAACTATGTGTTTTTCCAAAAGTAAGGCACATTTACAATTTATTTCACAAAATAGGGTGGTGTACTTTGAATTCACAAAAATAGGCAATAACGCCTTTTGAAAAGGCGTTATTAGCGCTATCCATACAATTGCCCATCCACCTCACCGCCACCTCACCGCCACCTCACCAACTTCCAATAACGCCTTTTGAAAAGGCGTTATTGCCTATTTTTGCAGTCGGTGAGGTGGCGTTGAGGTGGCGGTGACGCACGCGCATATCGAAGTGGACAACCCATGCAAACGCCACCCATGTATGCCGATGTGCAGATTTCATGCAAATGTCAGACACGTCTGTCGAGGTGGGCGACCCATGCAACCGCATGCAACTCATGCAAACGTCACGCACGTGTCTCGAGGTGGTAAAGTCAATGCCAACGTCACGCACGTATCTCCTGGTTGACAATCCATGCAAACGTCATGCACGTATCCCGAGGTGGGCAATTCATGCAAACGTCATGCACGTATCTCGAGGGGGCAACTCATGCATATCCACTACAAACCATAGACCTCATGTAAACGTTAACACGTATTGCGAGGCGGACAACTCGTACAACCCATAGGCGCTATTCGGTCGGCCCATGTCCACGTGGTCATCCTACGTAGACCGTGTCACGTATTGCGAGGCGGACAACCCGTACAACCCATAGGCGCTATTCGGTCGGCCCATGTCCACGTAGGATGCCCACGTGGACCGTGTCACGTATTGCGAGGACAACAACCGTACAACTCATGCGCGCTATTCGGTCGCCCATGACCACGTAGGATGCCCACGTGAACGGCCTTACACAGATAACGCCTTTTGAAAAGGTGCTATCTCGTGTGGGCGTCCCTACGTGGACCGTCCACGTCGCAAAAAAATCCACCCACTTTGATAGCGTCTTTTGAAAAGGCGTTATTGCCTATTCTGGAGAAAAAAAAAACACAACCTTATTTTTCGGATTTAAACTAAAAACATTAGTACTTTTGTAATTTTTTTAGAAAAACTACTAAAGGAAAATGTTTGGAATCTTGACTTAGATGCTAATACAATGTGGCTAGAAATGAGTAGTTGCATAAGGAGAGTGAGATCAAACGTATTAGGTATATCTAAAGGCTTGGGACCACCAAAGAAGGAAACATGGTGGTGGAACGAGGATGTCCAACGAGCAATTAAGACTAAAAGAGATATGTATAGGAAAATATTTAAGTGTCAAAATGAAGATGTGTACAATCAATATAGAGAAGCTAGAAAACAAGCTAAAAAAGTAGTTAGTCAAGCTAAAACAAATTTCATGGAAGATCTATATACAAGGTTAGGTAATAGAGATGACGAAAAAAATATATATAGGCTAGCCAAATTAAGAAATAAAAAGAAACAAGACTTAAGTCATGTAAGATGTATTAAGGACGAAAATCAAAATATTTTAACGCACGAGAAGGATATTAAGGAGAGATGGAAGAAGTTACTTTGATAGTTTATTTAATGATGGTCAAGTTGATAATATCATAGATGAAAACTCACACCAAGAAAGAAATGTAAACTATACACGCAATATTAGAATTGTAGAAGTTAAATAGGCATTGAAAAGAATGAAAATAGGAAAGCATGTGGCACGAGATGAAATACCCATAGAGGTTTGGAAATGCTTAGGAGAAACTTGATTGACTTGGTTAACAAAATTTTTCAATAAAATTTTAAAATCAAAACGGATGCCAATGGATTGGAGAATAAGCACGCATGTGTCAATCTTCAAAAACAAATGAAACATTCAAAGTTGCTCAAACTACGGGAAATTAAACTTATAAGTCACACTATGAAACTTTGGGAGAGGATAATTGACAATAAGCTAAGGAGAGAAACAACAATATCGAGAAAACCAATTTGGTTTCATGCTGGGAGGTCAATTATGGAGGCGATTTTCCTTGTAAAACGATTGTTAGAAAAATATAGAGAAAAGAAAAAAGATCTTCATATGGTATTCGTAGATTTATAAAAAGCATATGATAGAGTCCCTAGAGATGTTTTTTGGTGGGTTCTAGAAAGAAAAATAGTGCATGCTAGATACATAGACACTATTAAGGATATATATGATGGAGTAGTAATGAGTATAAAGACATTTGGAGGAACTACAAAAGAATTTTCCATTACGATAGGACTACATCAAGGATCGACTTTAAGCTCATATCTATTTACTTTAGTTATGGATGAACTAACTAGACATATTCAAGAGGATATACCATGGTGTATGCTATTTGCGAGATGATATTGTCTTAGTAGATGAAACTAAAGATGGAGTGAATAGGAAATTAGAACTCGGAGGAATACATTAGAATCTAAAGGCTTTAAGTTGAGTAGGACGAAAACCGAATACATGCACTTTGTGAGTTTAGAAACACTAGGCATCGAGATGGAGTGGTAAAATTAGGGGAAGTAGAAGTTCTAAGGTAAACCACTTTAGATACCTAGGATCAATCATACAAAATGATGGTAACATTGAGAATGATGTCACACATAGAATTCAAGTGGATGGAAGAAATGACGGAGTGCAACATGGGTGATTTGTGATCGAAATGTTCCTACTAAGTTAAAAGGAAAATTTTATAGGACCGCAATTAGGCCACTATGCTCTATGGAAGTGAATGTTGGGCGGTAAAGCAACAACAATTACATAAAATGAACGTAGAGAAATGAAGATGCTTAGGTGGATGTGTGGTAAAATTTGTAAAGATAGAATAAGAAATATAGAAATTCAAAGACAAGTAGGAGTAGCACCAATTGATACAAAGATAGGGAAGGCGGTTGCGGTGGTTTGGTCACCGCAAAAACGGCCTACAAATTATGCCCCAACTAGAAAACTTGACTCAATAGAAAGCTGTATAAATTCGACGAGGTAAGGGGACAAAAGTTAACATGGGATGCATTAATTTGGAGGGATTTGAATGGTTTGAAAAGCTCACCATCAATTGCAATTAATCGAGCACAATGGAAAAGTTTGATCCATGTAGCCGACCCCAGTTAATTTGGGACTGAGGCTATGTTGTTGTATTTGCATGAAAATTAAGGGTAAATGTGGAACCAAAACTTCAATCCGTCATTTTTTTGGTTAAACGTTAGCGTTTGAAGTTTTAGCGTCTAAACTAGCTTATTTAAAGAATCATCTACTAACCAAACACAACTTATTTTTTAAAGTAGCTTATAAACTACCTTATAAGTTAGCTAACTGATAAGTTAGGTTTGTGCTTACCGACATAGCCTTATTATGTTGGCAACAAAATTTATGGTAGTTTCGTAAATCAAAACCCTTTTTTTCTTCTCTTTATACAAATAGTGAGTTGTATTGATTATGACTTGTGATTCAGGAAAACAAATAACGGATATTTCATGGTTCAGGCCTTTAGGGTATGGATGAAAATGAAATGTGGGGAAAGGTAGTTGATAGAATATGGATGTATAGCTAAATTTGGAAGGCAATATAACGTCCATTTCCAAACGAGCCTGAATTTAATTGAAAATTTATTCTTATATAAAAAATGAAAAGTTTATCTCGACTATGCAAAAGCTATGCTGAAGCCACTTGATTTTTTATTATTTTATTATTTTTTTGATAACTATACGAGATTCTGAACTTTTTTCATTCATTTTTTACATCGATTTAACTAATCTCGTAAAATTATGGCGTCCTAACTTAAAAAACCTAAAATAATGTAATTTAGCTATTAAAAATCAAACTTAAAACATTTGCCTCAGTCAAAACGTTAATGCTCTTTTCTTCGACACTAAACCATACCCTTTGGGTGCGTTGATGAAGCCATTAGCTTGAATTATGTCTAAGAAAAAATAAATGGACAAAACGTTAGGTCAGTTGATACTATTAGCAGACTGAAAAAATTTGATGAATTAAGGAAGGAGAGTGGCGACGAAATAATTTATAGTATTGTATATATTGGTTTGACCGGGCCTACCATATAGTAAGATGACGATATAAATAAACTTGTCTCCGATGGAGAAGGCACATTGAAGTGGGGGAGAGGGAGTGACACAAAGACAAAGGTGCACCCAAACACAAAAGGCCCACACTGCATTGTGCTATCAGACGTCACAGACACAGATGCATGCCTTGGCTGGGCTTGCTTTACATAACTGACAACCTAAAAGAATCTGATTAACTGATTAATAGGTGCACGTACAGTGAGTGCACTACTGTGTCCTTGTTTGGAAGTTGAAGCTTTTTTTACAGGACGCACTGTGCATACCTGTATATGTGGTTGTTTCGGTCACAACTAACGCTCTCCAGTCTCTGATTCCATGCACTGTGGTCTACTAGTAATCTCCAAAACAGAAAGTCACAATGGCTTTTGTGGTGTTGGTTTTATTTCAATTGGTTGATTTTTTGAAAGAATTATACATTTCTTTTTTTTTTTTTTTTTGGTGCATATAAAATCCAATCACATTATTCCAGCTTAGATCTGCAGTTGGAAGGAACTCTTTAGGATAAAATGTGACTCAAAAAATGATTCACCAATATAATATATTTCACCTTAATTTTATGCCTCTCGAGGCCGAGACCTCTTAATAATTTAAAAATTGTCACCTCTTAACTTAATTTTCATGTCGTGTCAATGATTACTGATTATTGCATGAGTTAAAAGAAATGACTTAAAGTGATAATTAATGTGTGCACGGATGTATTATACTACATATAGCTATAGCATCTAGATTTGTTTTCCTATGTAGGGCATTTATTATCATATACTTAATTATATCATAACAAAAAGAGAAAAGTTGAATTAAGTACTACATATACAATTAGTTTGATAAAAAATGCACTAGATAGTGAATGTAATTAAATTTGTGCCATTTAGTAAGGCCTTTAGGTACTATATATATAATTAATGAGAGACGTACACAACAAACTTCCAATGATTCAAAAGCTTATATTATATATGTATAGTGGTGCGTGATGAAACTGTCTTTGACTGTATGACCTTAATTCATGAAGGGAATGATCGAGGACCCAACATACAGCTAAGTAATGGGACCCAAACAACACAAGCTCAAGCACAAGAGAAAAGTGTATACATAGAACAACAGAAAAAGATATATATTATTCCAAGCGAAGGCCCACTATATTATATATGGGTTTGGATGATGTAGGCCATGCAACTCACACCACAACAACAAACTAATCTAATTGAGAGATGTTGCGACTGATCACCAGAACCGCTACTTTAGCTTCTTAAATAATTGAATTCCTTTAGAATATATTCAGCTTTTCTTTACTAATTATTGGGATGATTCAAGTGAAGTAGGACTGTAGGACCGAATATATACATATTGAAGTCTAGAATGATCGAATATTGATCTTCTTGCTTGGGTTTAATACAGTAATATTTGGTATTTTATTAGGAAAAAAAATTCATTAATAATCAATGTATATATATATATATATATATATATATATATATCATGCATTTAATTAAAGTCGGTTTTTGTATTATTGCAACCTAGCTCTATATATATATTGTTTTTTTTTTTTTTTTTTTTTTTTTTTTTTTTTTCTGCGACCTAATATATATTATAATTAACAACTGGAAACTGATCACTGTAATCGTACCATAGTGAAAAGAAATGTTTTTTGAACTATAGGGGGCGTGGATGGAAATATTATAACAATGCACGAGGGAGTAGTAATTAATTAATGATCGTTCATTTGTGGTCATCCGGTCATGTCATGTGTGCATTAACTAGTTAACCGACATGAACGTGTTCTTTCGGCTACTTATCGATTCTTTAAGCAGTTGGGAAGAGTGGACTTCGATCTCACGGGCTCTCCATGCAATCAAGTCAAAACCAGTAGTTATACATTAACACTTCTTTGTTATTTCCCTCCACGACTCAAATACCATAATTCAAGTTTTGCCTAATAAACAACTAAGCACAAACTTAAGCCCATATTCATTACATTATATAGTTTAATAGTAAATGATATATGGTTCAAAATCAAATAGAGTAGTAAGTTCTTTCTTTCTCCATCGAACTTGGAGTGTCTGGATCGCGCGAGCTTTGCCCCATCAAATCTGGACGTAAGGAGGGTACGTAGGAACCATAGTTAATTGCCAAAAGTTTTAAAGCTTTTTTATTTACTAGACTCAAAACCTAACCTTAAGGGAGGTGGGACTCGAACCATTCCACCACACAGCCCTTTGATTTTTTCCTTACAACAACTCTTGGTTAATTAGCTCACAAATTTGGAGGACAGAAGTTCAAGTCTAAAAAACATACATATATAGTAGTTGACTTGAAAAAAAAGTATAGTGAATCAGTGATTAGGTCGGCCCACCTGTTTAGTTCTCTCCCAACGGATGGCCCAATGCGTCCATGCCTGAAGGCCCTGAAATAGTGAACTTGGACTGTTAATGGGCCTGTACCTAATTGGGTCCATTCATTCGACAACAATACTAGAATGAAATATAGTGAACCTACAATTTGTTGGCTGGCTCAAGTGGTAAGAGACTTTGATTCCTTTGAGTGATGTCTCGAGTTTAAGTCTGGCGAATAGAAGAGATTGAATTGGGAGACCCGCCCTCTATTTGAAGCCCAACAATGTCTAAAATTCCGAACGTAGATTAGTCGATGCGGTTGACATCGAACACTCGTTGAGAACCAAAAAAATAAAGAAAGAAATATTCTGCATTAGAAAGCTTAATTTGATTGTAATAAAAAAAGGCTTTAGTTTGATTAGTGCTTGGATCACGTACTTTTATTATTTTAGTCATAAAGTTTATATGATACATAATTCAACCGACTCTAACAACTACGTAGAGAGAGTATGTACTAAAAGTTAATTTGTCACCCCTAGCTTTAATGAAATTAATGGTTTTGGTGGATTATATAATCGCTAGTATGCACGGTCAACACTGCTCCATTTTATACTCGTTACACATAATTGTGACGTGGTCAATAATCCCATTAATAGGGTTTCTTTTTATGTGTAAATGGCATTGAACACTTTGTGTATCGGCCTTATTTTATAGCGTTGCCGATTTCATAATAACTTAACATGGGCTCAAAATCAAATGGTCGGTGCGCCATTTTCTAAGCTCGTCACATGCACCTATTCTCATGACTTGTTCATTACATCAAACAAGGATACAGCTTTATAATATAATTAGCACTTCTCCCTAGTTAATATCAGTTGAAATCTTGATATCTCCTTTTTCTAACTCCAATTAGTACACATACTATTCCACGTCAAATTAACATTAATTCTCTTAAATCAAATACAAATGTTGATTGGTCATGAAGTCCTTAATTAATTTGCTTTAGTTATATTTGAAATTGATATTTTTTTTATCTAAACCACTCGATATCTGAAGTCGTCAATTAGTATTACGCGCGGGCTTAGCTTGTACGTTTCTTTTATTTTTTATTTTTCCCTCGAATCAATTCAAAGAATAACATTATCAATTGAAGCGTAAACAAAATAAAAAGAGGAATTAATTAAGGCTTTACAAGTAGGGCAAGCTCTTATATACTCCTCTCGGTCATTTATATAAGTCTTTCTAGCAAAAACTTTTTGTTCAAAATTGTAAGTTGTTTTCGAAATTCAAGAGCGTATTTGTTGCATTTTTACCTATTTTACTTTTATACAATTCAAACTTTTATGATTATTCAATTATTCAATTCATTTAACGTCAAATGATAAATATGTAAATTATACTCGTAATTAAAGCTACTTTAATTCTTGTGTCTTTACTTTAAACGATTAATATAAATGTCCAATGTCTGAAATGTCCGAAGAGACTATAATGTATAAGGCCAACAGGGCTCATAATTTCTAGTGGATGGCATTAATTTGAGGGTTTGGATTTCATCAAAATAATACATGTTGGCCAATAAATGAAAGTCGTGATGGGACGAATCCCTTAATTAGATGGGAAGACTTAATTTGATTTCATTTTCTTGGCAAAATTGAAGCCACTTGATTTCGTTTGGTGCTATGATGTAGAGCTTTGCCGTCACGGTACTGCTTCACTGTTTTGTGGTCTTTCTACAAACATGTTTTCTCTGCCACACATTATACCGGGGTGACACCCCCAACTCTCGTGAAGTGGTGACCGAGACGACAATAAAAGTCTCGGTTATGGACAACGAGAGCTATTCTACATTCTCGGTCATGCGTGGCGAGATCAGTAAACAAAATCTCTGGCTTTGTGTGGCGAGAACCACGAACGCCCAATAAATGAACCATTGAATGCCGCACAAACATAACAACTACTCTATCAAATGCAACTTAATTAGACTACCAACGCACATTCAAACGATCGATTTCAACGCTATCGATGTGTGAACGAAAAACTTGAACAGAGCCCTAATTTGGATATGAAATCGACCAAAACTCGAGAGTCTTCAAACTCGAAAAACGTCCTACAATGAGAGAGAGAGAGACATAGAGGAACGAATACAACTTAGATTCGGGATTGCTAGGTGGTTCGTTCACGAGAAATGGAGAAAGTCAAGCAAGAGGACGGTGGTGGGGGTGGTGGGGTGCCCAAGGGTTTGCACGAGGGTGGGTGAGAGGGTTTTTTGCACGAGGGGCATCATAAATATCTATAAATATAATATACATATATACTTAGATATAATTAATATATATGTAGCATATTGCATGCATATTATATACATTAGAAATGGCATGTAAAAAAAAAAAACAAGGTTGGAAGGAAGGAAAACCAGGGTCTGTGATAGTGATTGGTTCTTAGCTAGTATAGACAATAGACTTAATTTGTTCTATTTGGAAAACTATTAAGCATAAAAAACAATGACAGGGGTATGTACGTCACGATATGACAGTAAACAAAATAAATAACTGAAGTATACAAGAGTGCTCAATATATATAATTACCAAACTGCAGTATAATTAATAATAATTAATTCATCAGCACCATGTAGGTACTACACACAGATATATATATATATATATATACATAATTATCTGATTAATTATCTGATTAAAATTATTTAATTTAATTAAGCGAGTCAAGTGTCCATACGTCACCTAGCTATATTTATCTACTAATTATAAATATATCAATTTTGACCAATAATATATAATTGTTCATTACGACATATATATTAAACTCATAAGAAGAATCTTTAAAATCTAGCTAGTACTTGTATATAAGTTATATATATTATATATCCCAATATGAATCTTTAAAATGTAGTATTTTTTGATAAAAAAAAGAAACAAATTGACTCCACTCCTTGCCCCCAATGGAGTCCAAACCCATGACCAATCTTACTCCCAAACATTGTATACGAAACCATGCCTCCCAATTGGTTGATTTTTGTTATAATATACTTAAAATTAATTTGTAATACCTACAATTATATCTCTAACTACTCCGCACGAAACAAGATTAGCTTATCACATGACGTCAAAAGTATCTCTAGTGAGATGGATTAGGCATCAATTACTTGTCAAAAGCCAAGGTTTTAATGGCCTGTTCGCTTCATGGTCTTAGGGTGGATTAACCCCACTTGATCGGAATTTAGCTAAGGTGTTAGCCGCGGATTAACTAGGCCACGGGATTAACTAATACGTAGTATAGGTGACTAAAGTAAACCACCAATTTTGGTGGGACTAACTTGTCCCAATGGTTAGCCATTAGAAATTACAAAATTACCCCTCATCTTTACATACTCCTCTCCAACCCAATCGATCAAATGCATTGACAAGGGCGAGAAACATGGCAAATTTCACAAACCCTAGACTTTGATCCACCAAGTTTGGGAGAAGGAACTGCTGCAGGTCTTCGATTCGTGGTATTTAAGTTATGCTTCTGTTGTCGATTCATTGACGAGGCGAGAAGACATGCATCTGTTGTTGCAAAAATCTGAGGACCTCATTTGAGGACACAATATTAGTCCGGGTAGAAATTTCGTCATTTTTACCATGAAACAGAAGTCTGAGGACCTCGTTTGAATAACTTATGTTCAGTTAATACACTCCAGAATTCATACATATGTTGTTGCAGACTAGTTCATTATGGTGAAGAACACATGAACAAGAACAAATCCTGATGAAAAGTCATTCAATCAGTGCATAAGTCAAGTTAAAAACCAAGCCTCGTCCATGAAAAGTCAATTAATCAGTGAAAAGTTTTGCCAACATTATCAAGTACCGTATTACAAATCGCCTAACATATGAAAACGACCATTAGAAACAAAGCTTCATTTTCGGCTCTGTTGATTTGGTTGGAGATGTAAGTTAATGTGAGGGGTACTTTAGTAAATGTACATATTATAACCACATTTTTTCTCAAGCTTAAAACCTCCAACCGAACAAATCCCATAAAAGGGACTAATACATAAACCCATGTGTTAGTCTCATTACAAACTAATCCCATGGTCTTGGGTCTTGGTAAAAATGGAAGCGAACAGGCCAAGAGATTATAGATAAATAGCGGAGCCATATACATGACTGCCCTGGGTTGTAGCCTGGGGCAGCGCTGTACATGACCTCCATTATATATGTGTTTTAATTATTGTTTTTACTTAATATGTATTTTCTTCCTATATAAATTTGTTAGTGTGGTGTATCAATAAACAAGTGAACTATGATTTGTTTGTTTTCCATGTTTTTCTGATCAATTTAGTTGTTTAGAAACCACACAACAGAAGCAATAATATTTAATAAAACATGTAGAAATCAGTTTTTATTCAATTCGTTTTGTATATATGTGATTTACAACAACCCTTGTATACGTAGTGAACTGAATATTTTACTCTGATAATTTGATACTATTTTTCAGTTAGGTTGTGGGGTCTTAAAGACAGTTGAAAACATGTCATTCTTATCATAATTTGGTCATTGTCTAGCCCAGAGAAAGATAAAATCGTGACTCCACACTTGTTATAAGTCGATTTCGTTAAAGTCGTAAATACGAGATTATTATTAAGAGGTGTGCCTCACGTAGAATCACGATGGGTGTAATTGGTTGAATTGAAGTTCATTTGCCTTATTATATATGAATCCAAATTTGTGGTGGACACATTATTTTTCCAAGCATAATGCAACCTCTCATCAAACGAGAAAAATGGTAACATCCACATCAAACATAATCAGCAACAGTTGACTTAACGTTTGTGAGGCCTTGCCTAATCTCTTACGTGGGTTTAAGGTTGGGGTCCATCCAAAAGTATCAGCGGTCACTTTCACCTTCTCACTATTTATATCATTAATTATATATATATATAACTTGACTCAATTCTAATAAAAAATCACGGTTTCACATAATATCTACCGAGAATGAAACATACACATGTACATGCATATTACATTGTACATGTCGCAACCATATCCTCTCCCTCTACTTTAAGGTCTTATGAATAAACTCAATACCCTCAGCTTTATGTAAAGGGAGTGATATGTTGACACAAATGGGGCGCACGCTCATGTGGCGCCCCTTTTTCAACTATGGGGCCCACGAAAAAACACACAAATGGGGCGCCACATAGACTGTGCGCTCAATGTGTGCGCCCCATTTGTGTCAACAAATCATTTTCCTTATGTAAAAGAATGCCATGTTATGTTTTTTTTAGAAAAGATAAGTGCTAAAATGATAACAACATGTCACATTAGGAGACACATTAACTTATAAAAGTCATTCACGTGTGCCTCGGAAAGTGGGCACATACAGATCCTGATATATAACACGCAGATTGAGGTCGTATGAAGAGTTTTTGCGAGCCAATGTATCTTGTGGTGTGATATTGTTATTGTCATTTTAATTTTTCCGTTAGAAAATGCTAAGTTATATGTTAAATGTCAATAGAAACGCTAAAACAACATCATTGGAAGCAAGATGAAAATAGTAGTACTAACACAGAACAAAGAGTTAAACTAAAGTTGGTCGATAGTTGAGTAAGAAACGAAGAGTTGCTCGTACCAACGGTTGAGTTGGAGCCCTAATTTTTTACCTCGATTGTAACACTCAAAAAAAAAAAAAAAAAAAAAAAAAAAAAAAAAGTTGCACATTGATTTGGAGACAATGATATCGGAATCACAGGATCTCTTACCAGACTTGTTAGTTAAAAGAAGGATATAGATTTAATAAATTGAAGACGTGGCCGCTTTTAGAGGCTTCCACATGTCGCGAAACTAAGATGACTTTCGGCGGTTCACAGTATCATACCCCATAAAAAAGCGTGCAGTTTTGCGATCCCAGCCAACCAACCACTTATCTACAGGACGGTGACCTCTTGTCGGACGCCATTTAAAAAAATGAACAAACGGCCGCATACTATAATATTTCTCAACTCTCGCACTATTTATCTTCTACTCTCAACCGTACGTGCGCATCACCATCGTAAATGTTAAAAAAGCCTGCCACGTGTATGGGCGAGAACGCTCGATGCGTCCATGGCTTTGGGGATAATCTAAGAAATCTGACGGTCAGAATGACTGTTGCGGTTATTCTCACGTGGAGATCCAACGGTCGTATTCAGATCGGCGGCTGCCGCCCTTCGATGCCGTGGTCTCGGAGACGAGAGTTGCTGAGCGAACCGGTTGTCGGTAAATTAGTAGAAAGGGAAATACAAATACTTTTATTGCGAAACTTTTTTTTTTTTTTTTTTTTTTTGAAGTCTTCAACTCCGCTCGATTTATTTATAATTTTTTTTAATTGATATGTCTTTAATTATTTTAAATATACTTTTATTTCATTAAATTTTTTATCCGCCATCTCTTTAAATTTCACATTGGTTGGTACTACTACTTTTAACTAATTTTTTTATTTTTTTCATGAAAAAAATCATTTTATTTTTATTTTATCTTTGTGTATTATATTTTACATCAATTTACATATCTTTATTTTTTATATATTTATTTTATCTATGTACAGTATATTTTCCGCTCGACATTGACTTCCATGGGGTAAACCACAATTTTACAAAAATTTCCTCTTACCATATATATTTTCATATATTTCAATCAAATTTTTTATAATATATTCATAAATAAATTAAAAAAAGAAAAATTGGAGCGAAGTTTCCCAAGATAAGGCTGAGTGAGTATCTGCTGTGCCAAGATAAATAAATAAATAAATAATAACATAAAATAAAACTAGCCGTTGAGGTTGGTCTATAAAATGGGGTTCGGTCGACGTGATAGAAAGATCCGTGTTAGTTGCAGACGCGACTGCAAAAGTTAGGGAAAAAAAAAGAAGAAGCTAACTTTAGCCAATCATTCTCATTTGCATCGACGATCACTAATTAATGTTGCTGTATTTCAAGGATTTCAAAACTAGTTTTCATTAATCTAGTTGTATATATTTGTATCTGTTGTAGCTAGGTTTTCGATTCCTCTCGTAATTTTGTTCTATCAAAACGACGACCGAATTCATTCCGTCGATTGTGATTTTTTGGATATCGGAGGCTGATTTCGTTCCCAAAACACGAAATTGTTGAGGTGGAATCGGTAATGGAGGCGATGCTATTATCTCCGACTCCAGATCAATCGATCTCTCATTATAGCAAGCGCAACAGAAACCCTAGGAGAATAATGTTCCACTCCTTCATCTCTCGTCCTTCTTTGGAGAATTTGAGCGTTCATGGAGGCCTAATCGGTCCTCCGCCTTCGATTTCTTCGATTCTGAGCCATCCTCCTCGTCCTCCTCCTCCTCATCATCATCATCATCATCAACAACAGATACGAAAACAACTGACGCCTCCTCTGCTTCCGTTACCGATCTCGCCGCCGCCGCCGCCGGTGAAGTCTCGTTACTCCTCTCTTCCTTCGCGAACCACCACCACCACCATCAACAACATCATGGTTGACAACGCCAAAAGCAATACAAGTACTTGTTCTGTTCAGGCTAATCGGAAAACAAACAGCAAGAGCAGAGGAGGAGGAGGAGGAGGAGGAGGAGGAGGTGTCGATGTTGCGGCGAAGAAGCCGAGATCTTCGCCGAGAACAAGAAAGCAGTTGAGTCATGAAAGTGATAGGTTAGGACCAGATCCCAGGGATCTACCTAAGAAGGTTTTGTTGGTGAGTAATTCTGTTGCTGATCATGAATCTGTTAATAATGTTGGTGTTGGTGTTGGTGATGAGGAGTTCTCTTGTTCGATCTTCTCCCTCGCTCCTCCGCCGAGTAGTCTGCCATTGCCGAGGTTCTCTCTCAAGCCCAAGCTCGGTGGTTGTAATGTCGTGGATGCCGGAGCGACTGACAATTTGCGACGGCTGTTGCGCCTCCGGTGAGCTTAATTATTAGCTTCATTGTTCAGTGACTCTATATAATAAGTGTTCTTGTTGGTTAGTTTTTGTGTAAATGAGTCGGAAAAGAGGGGTTTTTTTTTCTGCTTTTCTGATTGATGGACGGACCGATGTTTGCTTCCAAGTTGGGTGTTTGTTTGTTGTATGAAATTAATGGTTTTGGGTTGGAATTGTGGACGCCTTGTGTTTTAATAAAGGTGCACAATGAGACCAACTAAGTAGAAGAGTCTTGAACAGGATTGTGTGAGTCAGCACTACAGAATTTGCATGTAAGTTTCATTTCAAAAAAAAAAAAAAAAGTGTATCAATAGAAGCTACTACTTTTCCTTCCTTGATTGCTAAGAAGTTGAGAATATGATTTTCTTCCATTGTTGAAAGTTTCTTCATATGCTAGCCAATTATGTATGATTTTTTTTTTTTTTTTTTTTTTTTAACTAAATTGTATGGAATCGTTTATGATTGTACAAAAACGATCTCAATGTTAAAAAGTTGGAGAATATGATTTTCTTCCATTGTTGAAAGTTTCTTCATATGCTAGCCAATTATGTATGAATTTTTTTTTTTTTTTTTGAGCACTAAATTGTATGGAATCGTGAAGAGATAGTTATGATTGTACAAAAACAATCTCAATGTTAAGAAGTTGGAGAATATGATTTTCTTCCATTGTTGAAAGTTTCTTCATATGAGGGATTTGAATGGTTTGAAAAGCTCACCATCAATTGCACTTAATCGAAGCACAAAGGAAAATTTTGATCCATGTATTAACCCTAGTTGTTGTTGTTGTTGTTATTGTTGTTGTTGAAAGTTTCTTCATATGCTAGCCAATTATGTATGAAATTTTTTTTTTTTTTTTTTTTGAGCACTAAATTGTATGGAATCATCATTCGATGAGATAGTTATGATTGTACAAAAACGATCTCAATGTTAAATGAAATATGAATTCTACCTTTTTATCTCTATAAAAAGAAGAAGAGTTATAGTTTGCAGCATGTATTCAAGGATTCTTTCAAAATTGATGTTCTTTGATGATTCAACTAGATTTTATAGAAGATTTGTGACTATCAAGCCTTCTCTTGGCTTCCGCCTATCCAAATCTTACAAATAATTCAATACTCTTGGATCAGACAACACGGTGAATAAATTATAGTCCATACTTCTGAAGTTGGACCAAAATGAAAATTTTCAAGTGTTGTGTAGAAACTTGTGTCCACAGCGAGGGCAGGAATAGAAGATGGTCTGGCCTTCATCAGCCGATCGCATCTGCAAAAGTCGAGGGAGTAGTGAGACGCCCGAAGGCAACAAATTGATACACAAGTAAAACATTCATGGTGATGGAATGTGAGGTACTAACCTGTCTTGATGTATATTCAAGCCAAGGGTGATTGCATTTCGGGCATGGTTGATTAGCCTGTAAGAATTGCGCAACATAAGAGAAAAGAAAAAAAAAAAAAAGAAAAGGGGGATAGAATGGCAAATCATTGAACAGATCAAACATGGCTAACAGTCTTGACAGTAATTCATACTTACCCTTGCTCTTTCAATATCTTTATCGTCACCAGCAAGAGGACCGTCAAGTTTTACAAATGGTGCAGTACCCAAGTCCCTCCTGAGATCCTGTAATAAGACAGATAGCAATGTTGAACTATGAGACTTGAACATTGAAGATCATAGAAAAAAAAAGATTATTAATCTCTTGAAGCAGTATCAATTCATAGACACCAACACCATGTAAAGTATGGGCACCATTTCTAAACCAAAGTAATTTCACTGTGTCAAATCTTTCAAAAGGATAAGAAAATCTGATTCATTTATTGCTCTTATGTTATTAATTTCCAAGTATTTACCAACTAGTTCAAGAGAAAATACATCAATCATCTTGACATCATATCAATTCATTTTCATAAAAATCTTCTAATCTACTCCAAGGATCTTGTCGACTTCCTCCATTGGCTGCCATAGGAGTTAACTATCAGTCAAAGTTATACTGCTTCAACTAACAAGGGAGACCAGCAACTTCAGGAGAGAAAAACTTCGCATTGCTACCGTATCCATGTGAGGTCAAGGCAGTGGTGGGGTATGTATGGGTGGGCGGTGGGAGGGAAGTATTTTCGGGAGACTTGTAATACTACGATACTACATTTCTACTTTTCTGATAGCCAAAAAAAACTACCATACCCAACCATTAGACATCACAATTCATCAGCAGATGTAATGGATTAATAAGCCATGGCCCATATGAAAAAAATAACCATGTGCCTCTCCAATGTTCAGAAACTGATAGAACTAGATAATCCTAGGCCCAACAAGTACATCTTTTTATCCCATTGGATTCAAGAGTTGCCATCTTGACATCATCCGATTTTTTTCTTTTGATAAGAGATATCATCAGATATTTTGGGTCAATGCTAGTAAATCTGATCCGGTAGAGAGAAGTAATAAAGATGGTCCCATGCAGCATTGTTTATGTTGCACAACCAAAGTCACTTAGGAGCTAGCAAAAGCATCAGGCTATATCTTGTTCCTCTTTTTTTCTGCAATGTCTACTAGTTCCAGAGATAACAATTTTATTTTTTTTGTTGATAAGAAAGAAACAACTTGCTAGGGTTCTAACTCGTGACCTCTTACTCCCAAACCCCGTAACAAACCATTGGGGCACCCAAGTGGTTGTTCCGGGGATAACAAATCGAAGTTGAATAATTTTTTTTTTTCACTAAATTTAATAATATTTCCAATCTAAGACTTCATTATCATGGGTAAGTAGAAACAATTTACAAGCTCTTTATAGATAAAGCAGCAAGTAGAGACACCAAAAAACAAGATAAAGAAAAGAAAATGCCAAAGCTTCAACATTACCTCGGCCGTAATAGTGTAGCGAATCTCTCTTCCCACAATTTCTGGACAAGGAATAAACTTAACATGTCAAGTTTCAAGCCTCTCCATGCAAAGAAGAGACCATGAATGTTCATACTTTCATAAAGAATTTAAAACTCTAAGAGCAAAACGGTCACATAACTCAAAGAGCAAAAGCTACATCTTTAAAAAAAAAAATGATTGAACACCGTACACCTTCCGAGCATTGAGTAGAATATATATGCATTCTAATTATCATAACTTCAACTAAGGAAGATCAAGAAAGCTATCAAAGAATCACGAAGAAACCCCATTTATCATAAAACAAACTCATCTCAGTTTAAAAGTATAGTTAATGAGAAAATTCACACAAAACTTTTGGATAGCACTAAACATTTCTTATTTTTAGTCTTCAGAAGAAACAAAAATCAACCCTTTCCTGTCTAGGCCGTCAACCAACTTTTGATCCATTTCCCTCCTCCTTCCAAATGCACGAAAAAGTTGTGTTGTTGCATCTGTGCCTCTTCTACACCCGGCTTCCCACACAACTATTTTGTTCCTTAAATGTACCTTTGTTTCTTAATTTATCCTATCATGGCTTATTGTTCCATGTAGCTATTCAATCGCATCACTTGTTAAAGCATTGGTAAGAGGTAACGACAACAACACACCCCCAATCCCCAAATCGAATGGGGTCTGCTACATGGATCAAACTCTTCCATTGCACTCGATTTAGTGCAATTAATGCGTGCTTTCCAAATCATCTAGATCCCTCCTAATAAATGCTTCCCAAGTTAGCTTCGATCTGTTAAAGCATTGCTTTCAATTTTCAATTGAGGGCTTCTAAATTCTCTCTACCACAGCCATGATAAATAAAAATCTAACAATTGAGAATTTAGTCAGATTGAAAGCAAAAGTGCACTCTACCAGTAAAACGCTTACTACCATCTAATGCCAATATAGGATAGAAAAAAGCTGGAATATGTAATTTCCAATACAATTACTATAAAAACCAGAGCATCCAACCAACAAACCGACCAACCAACAATTTCTGATTAGGCACACATCAATCAGAAAGTTGCAATGCAATAGAAGATGAAATTAAACTAACAAAGACATGAATTGAAGTTTGTGAATCTTAAATAGGAATTGGGAATAAGGAATGGAAGGAGATGAAACCTTGGGCGTGTTGCTTGAGTCCGCACAATCGGCATTTAGCGTATTGGGAGGATTTCAAATAGAGCATTGTCCCGCACATGCTGCAGAACTGGAAATCACGCCCTCTCCACTGCTCCATTGATGTTCCTCCGAATCATCCAACACAAGAATTCAACCCTAAATACTCGGATTCAAGTTCTGATTAGGGTTTTAAGAGACAGACAGAGAGAGAGAGAGAGAGAGAGAGAGAGAGGGGGGGACAAAAACACAAGTACCGCCGTGGATATTGTAGGACAATCCTCGAATCATGTGTTTCCAATGATTTGAGGCCAACAAGTTTTCCTTTCGAGTCCGGACCGTCCGATTAAACAAAACCTTATTAATGTTGTTCCCATCCATCTCGCCTAGCTCTAATGATTTGTTTTCCTCTCACATCATTTTCACTTTCGCTGTCTCTACGTCGGTCTATCGGTACCACCACCATTTCACCTCCTCTGTCGCAACAATGCCATTGGTTCTTTTAGCGGGTCATCGACTAGTGGGATAAATACTTATGTGGGATAAAGGAAAGACGATAGTGTAGAGCTTTGCCTTTGATGTGAACATGCGAACTTTGCATGCTATTTATATTATCGATATTCAAAACGTCATTAAACATGGGTTGTGTTTGGTACTTAATGAGGTAGATTCTAATCCCCGAGACTGCACTCGACCATCACAAAAAGCAAGATTAGTAAGTTGACTTAGAAACTAAACAGAACATGAATAATTAACACGAAAGAACAAAGTGTGTACTCGTCCCGATCCGACTAAACGTACTTCGGACCCCCAGATCCTTTCGGTGGGTGCTCCCCACTTCCTTTCACACTGGTTCCTCGCGGGCTTAACCGACACGTGCGATCACACGGCTACAAGTTGTTTTGGTAATGAATAGAATACAATAACAAGGAATATACGCATGATTGTGATCTCTTAAGTTCCTGGTGTCCCATTAAATCATTTTAACTAGTTTAGAGTCAAATTAAGTGAATTTATAATACGCAAAATTTGACACCCTTTTCGAGTTATACCGGGGTGTCAATCGAAAATTCTCGAATATCATTTTTCTATCTTTTCTTAGGTATACTTGAACACCTTTGTTTAGAATTATTTGTTTAACATATGAAACCTTTTAATTTTAAATTCCGCAATTATTGTTTCATATGTACATTAGCGTAGTTCCGCAGGTTGAATTAGGCGTGTCAAGTCGTTATTTGGGCCTAGTTCAGGTATCAGGCTTGGGTAACGATTTGGGTCGGGCGACCCGACCCTAGGTCGGGGGAGGGTCGTCACAGTTGGTATCATAGCATAGGTATTACAACCTAGGGAAAACAGTTAGGTTAATGAAACCTAAGTTGTAGAGCCTTTAAGTTAAAGGTCAAGTTTAAGTCAGACAAATCAATGGTATGGGACATTGGTTCAAGTTGACTTAATGAGCATAAATGACCAATCCTAGGATGGGAAGGGATTTAAAACTTGAATAAAACACTTGAATAATATTAATTGTATTATGTTATGCTATCTATCGCGTTTAGATATTTTATTTACTCTCTTAACTTGTAGGATTAATTCTCTCTTGTTTGCTCCGCAGTTGCATTATGAGCAATCAGGGCGGAAACTCATATAATCTGAGGGAAACTCAAGAAAGAGAAAAGAGAAACTAGCGCGCTCAAATGGAGCAACATATTGAAGAGAAAAGAGAAACTCCTACTCTGTCGCAACAATGCCATTGTGGTTTACGAAGTCAACGTTAACGTTGCAGGCTAGTTCCAAATTAAGCTTAAGCGTAGAGGTGATTTGAAAAAAATTGTGTTACTAATTTCTTCTCATTACGAAGTCGACGTTAAAGTTGCAGGCTAGTTTTTAATCAGTGTCTCATGTTCGGAGTGACGTGTTGGAGTATATGGAGATGGAGAAATGAAGCTATGTTCCAAGCAGGATTTAAGCCTCCTCTCGATCCTAGCTATTGTATTAGACATAGAACTGAAGATATTATTTATAGTATGGGTCTTCTATCGCCCTCGCGATGGGGACAACAAGTACATAATGTGGCTAGATGGAAACCACTAGATCCCGGCTGGATCAAACTGTGACGGCCCCAACTTCCAAATAGGGCAGCCTAATCTCGTAATCAAGCCTTAATTCTAACCACATAAGATTTAATTACGTATTAGTCAGCCTTCGTCCCTATATTCTTCAACACACATGTTCAGATATTTATAAAGTTCAGAGTTAATTACAATTTCTTTATCATTTTCATGTTATTACATATTATCATGTATTTTAAGGACTATGCGGAAGCTTTTATTATTCAAAATCCTAAGTGTGAGAAACTAGAAAAATACAGCATCACATGCATGTATATATGTAACTAGTCACTCAACCCAAAATGTACAGTAAAGACATAAAGAGTAATAATACAACAAAAGTCGAGTCATACAAAATGAGATAGGAAAATCGTCGAAATGCTCAAAGAAAGTCGCCGATCTTCTCCTTACCTGGCATGATGTTGCTCGACGGACCTACACCCACCGTCACAAACTAGACGGTGAGTATAATAATATTTAAGTAATAACTGGAGAATTATATGCCACATTTCTAAAATGAAAGAATGATATTTAAAAACATAAAGTAACGAAATAAATTGTTGAAACAAGTAATGCAAGTAAATACCACATTTAAAGATGTATAGACTGACATAGGCTAAGTCGGCGGTGAGAACTATCACTATATGGAGCTGCGCTCAACATATCTCATACCCAAAAGCGGAGTTGTGCTCTATGTGTATACATCATCTATCTTATTCTTGTCGATCACCGCGAGTCCCATAACTCGTGTGTCGCGCAAGTGTAGTGGTGAGTACCGAAACCTCGGTAGACCCATGTCCACGTGAACCACTATCTCTCGTGCAATGTACACTAGATAATCTCTACTTTAGTTTCAAAGACAAATAATTCCAAATCTCTAGAATTCCAAAACAAGTTAGGCTACAGAGTCCAAAGGAAATCGAATACAAGTCCAATTGAATCCAGATTATCCCAATAACATGCTTTTTATGACATCAAGAGTACGAATTGGAATCAATGAAACATTTCACAAGACATCATGTCACAATATTCAATCATGAATAGACACAAGAACAACATGATGTGAGATTACAAATATCAATGTCTAGACCAATAAAGCAATAAGAGAATGAAATGACATATATAATTCTCACAGCTTTACTTACAATTTACAACGCTTGTCCTAGTCTATTCGATCTCTCGACACTCCGAAATGCGTTCTCAAACTCCCGAGTTCTCCCCTTAGTTCCCTAACATTCGATAAGTTATCAATTTAGGTTCAATATTAATTATTTACAATCCCTAAATTGGCCCAAATCGAATTCAAGACCAATTTCTCCATTTTTAGGCCAATCCGCCCATTTCGCGCTTTTCGATGTGAAAACCCCGTAAAAGTCTCGTCCGAACTTCCAAATATTTCATTTTTCATAGACATTCATCAATTTCTATTTATTTTGTCGACATATAATTGTTCATAATATTTCCCCAATTTTATGGAATTTTTTTTCCAATTTTTTTCACCCTTTTTTCTCTTATTTATTTATTTATTTAGGTTGGGTCGACCCAAACGGGTCGAACCCGACCCTGGCCAGGGCACTGGGCCTGGCTCGCCCCATGGGCCATGTGTAACGGTCCATTTTATTAAATTTGCAGACATGGACGCCAGCTCAGATCTACGTGGACGCCGCGGTAGGCTAGGACACACGGGGACTTATGTATGCTAGTTATTGTATGTTGGATGTTTATTTGCGGTGAGATTTATTGAAATACATCGCATGTGTGTATGTTGCATAAAAATACGTGCGAGATTGTGTGAACCGTATTCGTCTCGATATGCGTGTCGACGCGGGTACCGGGTAGTTGACGAGACCGAATATTAGGACGTGGACGCCGCGGTAGGCTAGGACACACGAGGACTTATATATGCTAGTTATTGTGTGTTGGATGTTTATTTGCGGTGAGATTTATTGAAATACATCGCATGTGTGTATGTTGCATAAAAATACGTGCGAGATTGTGTGAACTGTATTCGCCTCGATATGCGTGTCGACGCGGGTACCGGTAGTTGACGGGACCGAATATTAGGTCGAGGAAACTAAAACACACAAATTATATAAAAATTGGCCAAGTAACTAATATGGAATGGGTATTAGGCGGCTAGTGACGCGCCGTATGCGTATATCGCGGTTCGGAAGCGAAATCGGGCGTCGAAACGCCCAAAAACATGGTCGAGTGTCCTACTGTGTTACACTTTGGATCAAGCAAACAAAGTCAACATCACTTATCCTTAGCAACACTCCATCACCTTTTCTCTCACCTCAAACACACACACAGAGAGCGTGATCGGGAGGCCGACAGGAAGAAGAAGGAACGCGGAGAGGAGGAGGAGAAGAAGAAGCCGGGAAGGAGAGAAGAGAAAGTGGAGACGTCACGATCGAGGTGAGTCCTCGTTGTTATTGTGGGTTTCGGTTTCGCCGTGGTGGCGAGACAGGGGTTCGGCCATGGAGGCCGAACCGGGTCGCTGGGTGATGGCAGGGGTGTCTCCCCTGCCATCGAGTCCACCGGGGTTGGGGTGGAGAGCAACCCCAACCCAAACCAAGTGGAAAAAAAAAAAAAAATAAAAAAAAAAAAGAAATCAGTGATCGAACTAGTCTGGTTCGATCACATGGGGAAGATGCACACGCGCGTGCATTTCCCCCAGTGGGCCGGGCCCAGAACGGGCCAGGCTCGGCCCATGGGCCGAGCCTGGACTTGTTCTAGTCCATGGCCAGGTCGGGTCCGACCCGTTTGGGTCGACCCGACCCAAACACAATTAAAAAAAAGAGAGAAAAAGAGAAAAAGAGAAGAAAAATGAAAGAAAAATTTGGAAAAATTCCGAAAAAATTGGGAAAATTTCGAAAAAAATCATTTATACGTTGTACACGCAAGTGGATGCGAATTTCGAGATAGGAAAATGACGAGCAGGTGCCGTACACGTGTAGTAGGGCCGGCTGGCAAAGAGTACACGGAGACACGTCACCCCGGGGCGGCGATGGCCGCCACACCATGCCTGGCCCAGGCCCTTGGCTCGGCCTAGACAAAGGAAATGGGTGCACACGCACAACCCGTGCGTGTACCCCATTTCTTCCTCAACGAACTAGGGACTTTTTTTTTTTTTCACGAGCCGGGGTCGGAGATCCAACCCTAGCTCGTTTGGGGAGGGGAGACGACGCTTCCAAGTCGTCTCCTTCCTCGGACGAACTGCGTTTGCAGTTCGTCCGAGCTCCCTCCTCCCTCATTCGCCAACAACAAACCACAAATCAACATCAAATTAACAACACCAAACTCACCTCGATCTTCTTTGGTTTCTCTCCTTCTCCAGCAATTCTTCAATCCTCCACAGTTCCTTCTCATTGAAGAAATCGTTGATGAGGAAGAGAAGAGAAAATGAGGTGCTTTGAATTGATTTACATGATTTATATGGTTTGGATAAACATTGATGATAGCCCATCATCTCTACACACACGCATCCCGAGGCACATCTTGTGTTCCTCCTCACCACATGTCCCACTATCACATGACTTGATGACACCAATTTGTACATCTCTTGTATTGAACCATGTTGATGCGTGTCTCGAGGTTTGTCCAATGGCTATTGTTTTATTTTACAAACTTTAGTACATTTAGGTTTGATTAAATGTGACCACATTAGCCACTTATAAACCAACATAAATTCACATTTAACTCCACTTGATTACACTTACCCCATATGCCGCAACCTCGGTCCCACGTCGACACGCGACTCGAGGTACGTCCCCGCTCGTCTCGATACCTATACACCCGTATAAAATTGACTTAATAATCTACACATATACAATACACTATGCATACATCACAACAAAAAAAAATATACCTCGACCCTTGCCTCGGTCAATGGACATATCACGGTGTGGGTTTCACAGTACGGGTCGTTGGTCATGTTTAAGGAATTAAACAAGGTTAGAACTTTTGGGCCGTTACACCTATCCAATCTTTCGGCACTCCAAAATGCGTTCCCAAACTTTTGGGATCTCCGCTTGGCCCCCTGGAGTTGTTTGACATGTGTTAGAGTGTGTTTGGACCCATTTATAGTGTTTAGACCATTTTTGGACTTGGCTGATTTTTAGTACTTACTGAGAAATTAGCGCGCTAAATTGTGAACAGTAGCGCGTTAATTGCCACATTAGCGCTACCTCGACTGTCTAGCGCGCTACTCAGTGTTAGCGCGCTAACTTTTGACATTAGCGCGCTAAGTCACAGGTCTAGCGCGCTAGATGTTATACCTAACGCGCTATGTGCAGTAGAACCCATAATTTTGTACTTTGAATTCCGTGTTTTTGCCACACATAGGCCTTGTTTTTACATTAGGGGCCCTCATACACGTTACATGAGGTCCCTAACACTCATCCCAACACACAACAACAACAACAACAACAACAACAACATCAAGTTTATGAAATCACCAAGTGCATGGAGTGGAGAAGTTACCTCACTTGTTGTTCTTCTTCTTCCTCACCAAAGCTTCAATGAATTCACTCATCCTCTTTCACGAAGTGCACTCCAACAATCTCTCTTCTTTCTCTCCTCCTTGCCTACCCAACGATTTGAAGATAAGAAACCAACTTTGTTGTTGACTTATATGGTTTATTTGACCATGTTGATATGTTTGAATGCTAGCCATTTGTCATTGTATGCACACGTGTCTCGAGGCTCATCTCATGGACCACCTTGTCCCACTTGTCCCTCAAGTCACCTTTGAGTGACTCAACAATTGGACACCTTTTCTCTTGATGAGTGTATACGTGTCTCGATGCACATCTAATGTTTCTTGTTTTATTTTAACTAACTATAGGCACCTTAATGTTTATTTAAATGTGGCCACATTAGCCACTTATAAACCAACATAAATTCACATTTCACTCAAATAAATTAAACTTACCATAATATGCCGCTATCTCGGTCCCACGTCGACACGCGACTCGAGGTACGTCCCTGCTCGTCTCGATACCTATACACCCGTATAAATTGACTTAATAGTCTACACATTTACAATACACTAGGCATACATCACAACAAAAATAAAATATACCTCGACCCTTGCCTCGGTCAATGGACATATCACGGTGTGGGTCCCACGGTACGGATCGTTGATCCTGTTTAAGGAAGTAAACACGGTTAGAGATTTTGGGCCGTTACACAAACTGAATTGTGATGGAACGGTGAATAGCAACACAGGTTATGTTACAACAGCTGGAATTTTCAGAGATAATGAGAGCAAGTTTTTACTGGGGTATTCCATGGATTTGGGCATTTGCTCTCCCTTAATTGCAGAACTGTGGGGATTGAAACACGACATCTAGTGTGCACTTCAAACGAGCTTTTCCAAAATAGTGGTGGAGCTGGACTCTTGGGAGGCAGTACAGCTCATCACAGATTTGTCCACATGTGCTGGAAGGGACCCTTTCGTAGCCAAAATTAGAACGTTATTTCTCTCAATAAGGAATAGACAATTACACCACACATTTAGAGAAAATAATATGTGTGCAGATAAGTTAGCCCGGGATTGTTTGGCATCTAATGAGGGTTTGTAAATATTTGTAGTACCCCTACCTAGTATTTCTATGTTGTTGGAGTTTGACTCAAAAGAAATAAATAGAAATACCCTCTAGACCTAGCTAGGCCTTGTTTCGACCAAAAAAAATTGCCTTACTTTTTAAGATTACCTCGAGACACGCACATGCACATATCGTCATATATTGCACCAACATCGAATAGGTAGGTGCTCAAAGTTAGGTGTCCAAAATAGGTTACTCTAGTATGTCAATTTCCATAATATGTAGACTACTTTTTTACCAACGGTAGGCGTAATTTGCAACATATATAGAGTACGGAACTTTTTTGAACATACAAGGCCTGTAATTTGTTTCAAGGAAAAGTTATGTACAAAAAGTACACAAGGACATTATTCATATGCATCTCCAACCCAATTATATACCTTTACACTAACAAAATAATGTGAACTTAAACTTATGTTTAAAATAAAAAAATAAAAAATAAAAAATAAAATTGGGCAACCTTATGAGGGCAATTAATATGGTGAGCGTTGGCTTGGATGTGAATGCTTGCAACACACAGCATGCATGTGTAAGGATGTTACGCGTATTTGGTGAACAAACTCGCTCACCACACTCTCCTATATGCACTTTATCAAGATGCGATCTTACGCATTTTGAGATGCATGACACGGTTGTTAAAGGAGTGTTGTCTTAGTACTTACTTTTATAAAAAAAATGTTACGTGTCACGTGAGCAAGTGTGGTGGGTGAGTGTACTCACTAAGTACATGTAGCATTTTTCAATGCATAATACCCCATTAGTGGTCTGCAAGTCCTCGTATGGATCCATTATGCATGCATAATATATGTCGTGTAAGGTAGGGTTCTTTTAGTAATTAATACATGAAAAATACTTTTTTAACCTACTTTGGACACTCACTTTAGGCACGTAGTGGATCTAAGTAGGTGTCCCTTCATGCGATACACCTTGAGAAGTGTGTGTGCATATCTCGAGGTGTTACTCACATACCTCGATGTGTATCACACGACTGAACACCCGCTTGAATCCACTAAGTGCTCCGAGTGAGTTTCTAATTAAAAAATGAATTACTCTAGCATCTTCCTTAATACATGTTAAGAAGTTTTGGATAGCGTTAAGGCCATGCCGCCTAACAACATGTTTAAAAGAAGTTTCAAATTGATAAGGAGTTATTGCGCATGCCCAACTACTCACGCATGCTATAAGAAACTTATATACATAAGGAAAATACTAGAATGACAACAACAATATCACACCATAAAACACGCGTGTTAACGTGTTATGCATTGAGATCTATATATGCTCGCATATCGAGGCGCGCATAGAAAACTCTCGTGAGTCAATGTGTCAAGAGATGTGACATGATTTTGTCATTCTAGCACTTCTCTCAATAATTTGGGTGGCTATTTAAGATGGAGATGCTGGAATACACAAAACTATGCATTGACAACAAATACAATGTTGTGCATAGTATTTAAAGAAACTTAATGAGTCAGCGCTGTAGGCACACCCTATCATTCATAAGAGCATCTATAATGGTTGAACTCATTTATGAGTTAATGAAGTGTCACATCATCATTTCATTACACTCTCTTTTACTACACTTCACTCCCACAATGGTTAAACCCTTCTCTACAAAAAATGAAATTTAACCAATAAAAAAACTGACTTTTGAGAGGCCTCGCCAGATTGCTCGTTCAACCATTGCACGCCCACACGCCCATTACCGGGTGCTCTTAGGGCAATCAAACAATGAAAATGACCCTTATGCCAACCTCTAAACCCTTCCTCTCATCAGCTCAAGTCACTAAAACAATTCATTGTAGACATTTGTGGTAGTATCCGGACAGAATCGGGACTTAGTTTACCACGTCGCAGCGGTGACATTAATAATTAAAGCATATAAATGATGGCCCTCTTGACCATACCATTAATATTCTAACACAAGTTTTTTTTTTTTGAGTGTACTTAATACAAGTTACTAGTAGTTAATTACATACTAAACTCATCTATTCAATATTTAAACATCATACATATCCCTTAAATTGTCTGCATTCACTCAATTCAATCGATAACATAGATGTCGAACAAGATTCAAACAAGATGGAACTATGGAAGGAAGAGTACTCAAAAAGTTTAACTATGTTTAATTGTTAAAATATTGATTCTTATGAAGAAAAATAATTGTTAAATATATTGATTAATTAATGTGTCTAGAAGGTTTCGTAACTTAATTTCGTGAGAAAAGTTTGTGTTGAAAAAATTGTTATTTAATCATTTTGCAAGCAATACTTTCAACAGCGTGCGCTCTTTAACTTAGTTTGATTAAGCCAAAACAATTCATACCCTCAAATTTTTTTGGAGCACGTTGGATGCACATTGAGATGCTCACAAACATATCTTTGTGTGATCCGAGGGACGGATTAATAGCATTCCCTGGTCCGACAATTTTGTAATACTTAATTATGAGGTCAATTTAATTGGGTGGGCACTGGGCCGCTAGTAGCTTCATATTTATTGCATGGGTACTATTTTATATATGGAGTAGTACTTTAGACAAGACACGCCATGATCCGATTGGGAGATAGAGACGCATATAGCTTACAAGAAACCCTTCGCCATGTCCCTTTCAAATTAATCATCAATTAATCTATATATCTTGCTAGCTACTATTAATTTGTTGCGTTGATTCTTATACTTATACATTCAATATATCATGGAAGCAGTGGTGGAGATCACTATGAGTAATGCTAGTACTACAATTGTTCATAGTAACAACAATGTTACTAGTGATCATGAAGATCATGATCATCATGAAAGCCAACAACGAGGGTCTAATTCTAATTCGGAGGAGGAGAAGAATATTACTAGGAGTAGTGGTGGTGGCCGGGGTGGAAGTGTGTTTTCATGCTTTGGACTTTTTGCGGCGGCGGACGCCACGGATTGGTTCTTAATGTTGATGGGAACGATAGGGTCTAGTGTTCATGGTGCTGCTCTTCCCATCTTCTTTCTGATATTCGGGCATCTCATCGACTCCCTAGGCTCTCTTACTTGGGATAACCACGATTTGTTGAATAAAATCTCCAAGGTATTACTTTGTTATGCTCTATATCAATCTAGCTCCTATGCTAAAGACATTAATTTCCTTTTGGTTGTTCAGTCTTTTGGTCTCTCCATACTTGAGCTCGATTAATCTCACGAGAAATCAATTAGATCTTTCAACTCTATGACCCGAAAAAAAAGAAAAAAAAAAGCCAACAAATTATTTATCGATAGATTAAGGCCAAAGCATCTTTAGTAAGATGGATGAGACATCACTTGCTAAAAGGAAGTTGGGGTTCGACTTGTGTTGAAATTAAGTTACTTTTTTATAACAAAAAACGGTATGATTAATTACTAAAAAAACAGCCAAACTAGCCGTAGTTCTTTTGAACAAATATAATTATTAAATCAATGTATTTTTATTAGGACAATTGATTCTACATGTCGAGTCATGAATGAACCATGAATGATCAATGAAATTTTTGTGTTTCTTCAAAAAAAAAAAAAAAAAAAAAATCCTGATTATATTGTATACTAACAAAATCTCATGCGCGCATTATTGATGATATTTTGACTGTGAGCGCATTAACATGTAAATTGAAGACAAAGGAGAACTATTCCAAACAAATTAAGAGAACTAGTACAATATGAGAGCATTAATTTTTTGTCTCCCAGATGTGAGAAAATTTGGGTTAGAAATTAAAGAGGCCTAGAAAATATCATTCTATAATAATTTATTCAAGTCTTCCTCACTAATTCGATTTCTCATCTTTCACAAAAATGTCTAGGCTTGGCATTAAATCTAGTCTAGTGACAAAAATTGATTGAGGTTGCTGACTCCAACTAATTTGGGATTGAGAGCTTATTGTTTTTATTGTTGACAAAATGTCAAGATATTTGTTTTATAATCAACTAGTCGGCATCCCGCTCTTTGTACCTGGGCAAGACTGAATATAAATAATATTATATAAAAATAAATTTGATAAAAAAAACCTCTAAATTCAATTTCCTATCTAAAAGTGCCTAATCACTTCAATCATCTCCAAAACCATTAAAAACCACAAAAATAACAATTAATAACACGTGATTAGAACAAATGCACCTAAAAAAAATTATGAAAACTTAGTACATAACTTGACTCAACAATATACATCTAAAGTAGTTTATCATTGGAACTCTTAGTTTGATCCTTTAAGCTAGCAATTTGTAATTTCTTTATTGAATTCCAATTAAGTACTTAAAAAGAACGTTTCTTGTAAAATGGAGGGATGCTATTTTATTAGTAATATCCTTGGATGTATTTTTCGATCTATACGCTAATTTGTGCCTTTTGAGCTTAAAAAAGAAATTATAAGTATTGGAATGTGTAATTGGAATAAGAAAGCAATACCCTTGTGTTTGAGAGTTGATTGTCTTACAATCCTAAATTCCTTATGCAACAGTTACAATCTTATACAACGAATATCAAATTGCAACCTAACATACTTATATTACAATGACAATCTTAATGCAACACAAATATCATGTTAAATATACAATAATTGATGTAACATAAGTGATTACAAATATCAAATCATTACAATCATTAAAAAAAATTATAATTAGGGTATAGCCGAATCTGAATTATGGGTAACCACATTAATCATACAATTCGAACAAAAATAAAAAGGATAGAAAGAAATGCATCAAATTGTAAGAAAAGAAAGAGAAAGAGAGAGAGAGAAACTTTACCACGTGCGTGCCTGCTCGTTAAGTTTCTCAAAAGACTGACAATAACAAATGTTTATAAAATTAGATACTGAAAAAAAGTTTGAGAGGTAAGTGAGTTCTTGAGATGGTTTGGCTTATATAGTGGTGAGAATGATTAGAGCACACCCCAGAGATCAATGCTACGTTAAGTAACTATGCGAGAGATCAAGAGGCTAAAAACAAATAATTTAGATACAATAAAAAAAACGGTTACATAGACATATAAAAAAGTTTCTTAAGATGCAATCAAAAAATAGCTACATAGATATAGAAAATCGTTTCTTTAATTAATTACAAATAATAAATGTTTCAATTGTTACATTATGTAACGTATTCTTTAACCCACAATGTACCCTTTTTAATGTAGAAACGTTTTTTTCCTTAATGAATTAATTAATCATCAAACATTTTTTAATCATAAGGAATAATAAGCCAACATATTTGGTGTTCCACGTGGCGCATCGGAAAGACTCGAAAACGCCACGTGTCACACTCAAGATTTAGACTTAATATATATAGAAGTAATTTAAATTTTCATAACTTAAATTTCATAAATTCAAAAGGAATTAAAAAGTGTTCCATATATAACCTACATTATATATATAGATGATTGCATATATTAGTAATGAAACGTCTTTTTCCTTAAATATAGACAGATTAATGAGAATTATTATATATATATATATATAATAAATTGACTACTAATCAACTTATTTCAACCGTTACTAAATAGAAATTAAAGTCTTATTATTTAATTAGAGCAGTTCAAACATTTTGGGTATAACACGCGACGCGTCGACAAGATTTGAAAACGCCACGTGACATATACCATATGTAATGAGGTTGAATGGAGATTTAATTAGGGAAGATAAAGAGGTTCTGAATAAGATTACATTTTGAGCATGTCGTGTGAAACACCTAAAATATAGGATTAATATATAGATTGGCGACCAAGATTACCTGATTATAACACGAGAGACCACAACTAGTGACCAATATTATAACACAGTGGATCAGCGGTCTCTTTCGAAAGAGTAGTAGTAGTAGTAAAAGAGAAGGGATCAAGTGTCGGTGTTCGTGTCGGGCGACGAGTTTACGCGTCCCGAGGTCCATCACACGGTTCGTGCTGTATTTTGTGAGATTAGACCGTTATCGGAATACTTTGATTTGAAATATAACGGTCGGATTGCACAACTCCCTTTCTTGATCTTGTTGGGATTCTCAGCAATGCCTTTGTAGTTCCTCACTTGATCGTACGCTGTTCACCAGAAGCAAAAAAAAAAAAAAAATAAATAATAAAAAAATAATGCAGTCCATCTGTTTGTTGAAATGCCCAAGAGAACCTCAACAAGCAGCACTGCTAATATGGACTACATATTTGCACTTTAAGTCCACCCATGAATGATGGCAAGTCTCAATCAACTGTATTCGCTTTTCGGGCGTCATCCAATCATGTAAATATTATAAGAATCGCACTCCCATTCAGTGCTAATTTTCATTGGATACGACATAGCCTCAATCCCAAATTGGTTGGGGTCGGCTGCATGGATCAAGCTCTTCCATTGGGCTCGATTTAGTCCAATTTTATGGCGTGCTTTCCAAATCATTTAAATCTCTCCCAATCCATTTGTCCTAAGTTAGCTTTGGTCCACCCCAATTTTTTCTTCAGTATCTACTCAGTCGAGTTCTCTAGTGGGGGCATTTGTAGGTCGTCTTTAGAGGTGTACAAACTTCCACAACCGCCTTCCCTAATCTTCGTGTTAATTTTCAAGGGATGTTTTGTTTAAATGAGCAAGACGTGATTCAGTTGGGGAAATGGTATTTGATTTTGGTTTTTCATGCTTTAATTTATTTTGATTTATTAGTTTGCTCGAACATTGAATTCTTTAGATGACGAAATCCTCTTATTCTGAATACTGTTTTCTGTCTACAGAATGCACTGGCCTTGGTGTATTTGGGCATCATGAATCTTGTCTCGGCATGGATAGGTACATCTCGACTTCTTTAAATTAATTACGTTCATTGTTGATCGCCTGAATCGTGATGTAGTTTTTGCAATAGTTAATTTTCATGTATTTCGGTTCACTTCCCTCTACCTTGGCTATTGAACAAAAACGATATATCAGGCGAATGAGCATTTAATATGACTGTAATAGTAAGCCCACAAATCACAGTGATGTTTTGACATGAAACTCTTGTTATCCGATGAGTGAGGTTATCCACAATTCAAGTAGGTATGATGGGTGCTTTCAAAACTGTATGTAAATTTATTGCTTGCTTACAGGGGTAGCATGTTGGACGCAAACCGGGGAGAGGCAAGCTGCCGATATGAGAGTGAAGTGCCTGCAATCAGTGTTGAACCAAGATATAAGTTTCTTTGATATGGAGGCTAGAGATCAAAACATTTTATTCCGCATCTCTAGCGACGCAATTCTTGTGCAAGATGCTATAGGTGACAAGGTACTTAAATATTTCGATTAAGATGCACGACAATGTCTTAAAATATCACTATGTAAAGTATGCTTTTCCTTTTGCGTCTTTTTGTAGACTGGGCATGCGTTGAGGTACTTCTCACAATTCGTGGCTGGGTTTCTCATTGGATTCGTAACAGCGTGGCGTCTAACTCTCATGACAATTGCTGTCATACCATTGGTTGCTATTGTCGGAGGTATATATGCTGTGACCATGTCCACATTGTCAAAGAAGGGTGAGGCTGTATATGCAAAAGCTGGAAATGTTGCAGAAGAGGTAAATTGCTGCGCCCTGTCAACTAAAGTGGTATTTAGTTCCTCTGATACTTAATTTTGATATCTTATGGGAGGAAAGAAATGATCACAAGCTTCATTTTTGGAATGATCCACATTCATGCAAAGGATACCACCCAAACACATACATTTCAGTTCCAACAAGACAATGGACTGACTTTCGTTTTGTTTTGTGTGGGATCAGGCCATTTCGCAGGTCCGTACAGTGTACTCATTTGTAGGGGAGGACAAAGTTATTGATGAGTACTCGAAGTCACTTAAAGATGCCTTAAAATTGACTAAGAAGAGTGGTCTTGTAAAAGGCGCTGGAATTGGCGTCACGTATGGCGCGCTATTTGCTGCTTGGGCATTACTTCTTTGGTACTCTGGCATCTTAGTCAGGCGTCACAAAATCAATGGTGGTAAAGCATTCACGACAGTTATAAACTCAATCTTCAGTGGATTGTAAGACACCTTCGAAGATTATACAATTAGTGCAGTTCAGTATACTCGTAGCTTCTTAAGTTAAAAATTACAACTCTTGTGTGTAGCGCCCTCGGACAAGCTGCTCCTAACCTTGCTGCCATGGCCAAAGGTCAAGCTGCAGCAAGCAACATCATAAGCACGATCCGAATGCAAGCGCATTCGCCCAAAAAATCAGATAGTGGACTTGTTCTGCCTCAAGTATCTGGGAATATTGAATTTTCTGAAGTCTCATTTGCATATCCCTCTCGTCCCCATATGGTCTTTGAATCTCTGAGCCTTTCAATCAATGCGGGAAAAACCTTCGCAGTTGTTGGTCAAAGTGGATCTGGAAAGAGCACCATAATTTCACTGGTTGAGAGATTCTATGAGCCAACTTCAGGTACGTTACCGATAATTTTCTCTACCCTGGAGAAAGTGTCAAAAAGTACAGTAATAAGAAAAGAATTAAGAATCATAAAACTGAATCTATACACCTGATGAGTATGTGATCACATTTTGAAGTGATTAGGGAACTTATATAATTTTGGAAGCTATGTGAGATTTGACTATTGCTTTGTCCTTGTGAATTAGCATTATAGCTAAATCGCCTAATTAGGAATGCAGACTTGATCATTGTGAATCATGAGTTGTTCTCATCCCCAAGTTTCTTTTCCATTTTCTTTACTTTCTTTCTTTGACCTTTATTAAATATTTATATATAATGATGTTGGTAAGGTAAAATACTGTTGGATGGACATGATCTGAAAAATCTCCAATTGAAGTGGCTGCGGCGACAGATTGGACTTGTTAGCCAAGAACCAGCACTTTTTGCTACTACAATAGCCGAGAATATCTTATATGGTAGAGAAGATGCAAACATGGAGCAGATTGTGGAAGCAGCAAAAGCGTCAAATGCACATTCTTTTATACAAATTCTACCAGATGGTTATAATACCCAGGTAAGTAAATTAAATACTGAATTGAAACTAACGGCCGAAACATGTTAGTAACTAATTACTATATTGAGCATTGAACCAGCGATAATTATTTTGCATTTTGTTCAATGTTATGCTATAATGTACATAATCATCATCATCATCTTTCTTGATGTAAGGTTGGAGAAGGGGGAATTCAGCTTTCAGGAGGGCAGAAACAGAGAATTGCTATTGCGAGGGCAGTTGTGAGAAACCCGAAGATTCTACTTCTTGATGAGGCGACAAGTGCACTTGATGCAGAATCAGAACATGTTGTACAGAAGGCACTGGTTAATGTCATGGAAAATCGCACAACAATCATTGTTGCTCATAGATTATCCACAATACGTGATGCCGATACAATCATTGTTTTGAAGAATGGACAGGTTGTTCAAAGAGGGAGTCATTTGGAACTGATGTCCAACGGAGAAGATGGAGAGTATGCTACTCTTGTTAGGTTGCAGGGATCCTCATATGTCAAAAACCTGAGCAATCAGGAGAATCCAAATGAACGCGCTCAGACTATAATCTCGTCAGAGATTCACAAAAGAAAAATTGAGGACCTTAAGTCCAAGTCAGCCAAGGCCAAAGGCATTCGCATACGCAAACAACCACCGGCCCAAAGCAGCTCCAAGTCATCACCATTGATCTGGAAGCTCATTAAGCTCAACAAGCCGGAGTGGCCATTTGCTTTACTGGGGTCAATTGGTGCTGTTCTATCTGGTGTGCAGTCTCCACTGTTTGCACTCGGAATTACTTATGTCCTGGATGCGTACTACTCCTTCGATAATTCAAAAAGCAAGCATGAAGTCGAAGTCATTGCCCTTTCATTTCTTGGATTAGCTGTCGTGACAATACCAACTTATATGCTGCAGCATTACTTCTACACATTAATGGGAGAGCGACTCACAACTCGTGTTCGTCTCATGATGTTCTCAGGTTCTCTACTTGCATATTTAAATTTTGCAGAGATTGACTAGCTTGGTAAATTTAGTTTATAACGTTTTTTTTCTCGCTTCACCATAAGAGCTCGAGCTTGCTTATGGAATCATTAATTCAAATATTATTCCTTTGAAAAATAGTGAGAAATGATTAAATGAAGAAATAGTTTTCAAATTACATAACTTTAATTTGGAGGATAATTAATCTATGTGCTTCAATATGGTAATTAAGGATGCTTTCACATGGAAAACATAACAAAATCTTCTCTTTCGGAGCTCTCACATGTATCAATAATATATCGTAATTTGTTGACTTCTCTCTTGCTTCTGATCCACAGCAATCCTTCAGAACGAGATTGGGTGGTTCGATTTGGATGAGAATAGTACTGGATCATTGATATCAAAATTAGCAGCTGGGGCAACTGTAGTGAGAACTTCACTTGCTGAACGTTTATCAACTGTTATGCAGAATATGTCACTCACTTTGACGGCCTTCATCATCTCTTTTGTTTTCTGCTGGCGTGTTGCTGCTGTTGTTATTGCGACATTGCCCTTAATTACTGCAGCTGCTGTCGCAGAGGTTGGTTTCAAACACGGAACACCCAATATTATTATTTAGTTGCCTCTTAGTATAACTTTATTTTCTATCCATTTTTTGTGATCTTTGCAGCAACTGTTTCTTAGGGGATTTGGGGGAAACTACAGCAAAGCTTATTCTCGAACTACTGACCTGGCTCGTGAAGCAATAACTAATATCCGCACCGTGGCTGCGTTTAGTGCCGAAGACAAGATTGTGCAAAAGTTTATCTCTGAACTCAACCTTCCTGCTAAACAAGCACTTCTGCGTGGTCATATATCCGGTATTTGCTACGGCGCATCACAGTTCTTGGCATTCAGCGCGTATGGATTTGGCCTTTGGTACACCTCAACTCTTATTAGGAAACGATATACAACCTTTGGCGATTCCATGAAGTCATTTGTAGTGCTAGTCGTCACAGCTTTGGCGTTAGCAGAGACACTTGCGCTTACCCCTGAGATCATGAAGGGATCTCAAGCGCTTGCACAGGTCTTCGGTCTACTGGAGAGGAAAACTGCTATTGAGCCCAGCAATCCAACAGCAGCTGTTGTAACAGAGATCAAGGGAGAGATAGAATTCCGGAATGTGACTTTCAAGTACCCCTCAAGACCCGAAGTCGCCGTTCTTGAGGATTTGAATTTGAGCGTCTCGGAAGGAAACAGCCTTGCGATCGTTGGACAAAGTGGATCCGGAAAAAGTTCTATAATTTCATTGCTAATGAGATTCTATGATCCGACATCGGGTGTAATTACCATTGATGGATTCGACATGAGAAGTTTAAACTTAAGATCACTGAGGCGAAAGATCGGACTAGTTCAACAAGAGCCTGCATTGTTCTCCACTACAATTTACGAAAACATCAAATATGGAAGAGACGGTGCTTCAGAAATTGAGATCGTGGAGGCTGCCAAGGCAGCAAATGCTCACACTTTCATCAGTAGAATGCCCGACGGATATCAAACGCAAGTTGGAGAGCGAGGAACACAATTGTCAGGAGGCCAAAAACAACGAATTGCCATTGCTAGAGCAATATTGAAAGATCCAACTATCCTTCTTTTAGATGAAGCCACAAGCGCGTTGGACACAACATCAGAGAAAGTTGTCCAGGAGGCCCTTGATAAACTAATGCAAGGGCGAACTAATATCATCGTCGCACATCGTTTGTCAACCATACGGGAAGCAAATGTAATTTGTGTATTGCAGGATGGAAGGGTGGTTGAAACTGGTAGTCATCATGAACTTAGTAGTATGCCGGAATCTGCCTACACAAGACTTATTAGTCTACAACAGGAAACCAACTGAGAAACTATTTATACATGCATGTACTGATTCATATAAGAGTCCTAATTAAATGCTGGTGAGCGAATTAAGAAGCTTTTCACCAATTAATATTGTTCGACGCTACCTCTTCTTCTCTGTAGACTGATGAATTGAAGAAGATTTGGGTCATTGCATAGGTCAGTCATCTCGTCGAACCATTCATTCAGTTCAAGCCTTGTATGCATTAATGCCAATGGAGTTTGCCGATAAGTTAGTGTAGATATTTGCGGCGGCTAGTTGCGTCACTTATACTACCCGTGGCTTGAATTTCTGGTATGCGATGCATTCCGTCACAAATAGTTTTATTGTAATACTTGATAGCTGTCACATATAATTTTTATATGGTTTTTAGCGACGCACCATAAACCGTCATAACTAAGAAGACCGTCACAAAATCCTATGTGCGCGTTTCACATTTGATTTTGGGGACGAACAAACCACCGACACAAAGAAAACTTTTATTTATTTATTTATTTAATAAATAATTTTTTTTATATAATTATGAATATTCGAAGTTTTTTCAAGCACTCTTTACTTTTGATTCGACTATTCCATTAAAGTTAATCAAACGGTCCAATCCCATAACCTAAATAATAGAGTTGGGGTGTCAAAAATATTTCCTTAATTTCCTTTAAAAATTTTGATAGCTACATGTTATATTTTATTGGTCTATTTTTGATAGCTTAATTATGTTTCATAGATTGAAATAATGTAGCAACCAAAAATAAACACACCATTTTTTGCCATAAGTAACTAAATTACTACTCCTCCCGGTTATTTATATAAGTCGTTTAAGGTAATAAGGACACAAGAATTAATGCAGCTTTAATTACAAGTGTAATAATTTACATATATGTCATTTGTTATTAAATGAATTGAAGAATTGAAGTATCATAAATGTTTGAGTTGTATAAGGGTAAAATAGGTAAAAATGAAATAAATACACTCTTGAATTCCAAAAACAACTAACAATTTTGAACAAATTTTTTTTTGTTAGAACGATTTATATAAATGGTCGAATGAATTATTTGTCAAAACAAAGAGGGACGAGACACATCAATTGCCAAAAAGGCAAGGGAGGTACATAGTGGGATCATCTCCAGTTGAAACATTTCGAGACATTTCGAGACCTTAATCAAGATCTTATATGTAGAGACAAATCATTCATTGATGGCAGTTAGTACGCCCTACTCTATTTAAGAGGTATAAAGACGAAGCGATAGGACAAACAATGACAATGACGAACCAAATTTCTACCAACTTGATCAACACCCTTGATCAACATCGACACACTCCTTCACAAATCTCTGTACAAATCGAACGGGCCTCTAGTATTGCACGTATCAGGACACATGGCATATCGATATCCGATAGTGATGTTCAATCAAACTCACTACTGGAGCATTAAAATCAATCCAACAGTGCACTTTCATGCATGTGTTCAGCGTTCATGTTCGCGTTTCTTATCTATCTAAACTTGGCCGGAATTCTCTCATCCAGTCATTCTCAAGGACTGAGAAGTAATGGAAGAAGCGGTGCAAGCGAAATCTAATAAGTCTAGTGGTGATGATGAGAAGGTGATGAGGTGTGGAAGAGGAGTTGGGGTGTGGGGGTTGTTTGCATTTGCAGACAATACTGATAAGCTGTTGATGGTTGTTGCCGGTGTGGCGTCGTGCGTCCATGGCGTTACGCTCCCTCTCTTCTTGCTCATCTTCCAGGGTGTGGTTCACTCCATGGGTTCCCTAATGAGAGACCCTGCCACTTTGGTTTCGAAAGTCAGTAAGGTATTGTAAACATCAATTATTTCTCATTAATATGATCAACTTTATATAGTTTTGAGCGCCCAATTTACTTTTATGGGATTAGTCGAGTCTGACTAATAAGAGGAGCTAGAAATGCTTCGACATCCTCAATTGAAAAAAAAAAAAAAAAAACGTATTTATGTAGCATCAACATTAGTTGCATTAGTTCTGAGTACTATTGAAAAAAAAAAAAAATAGTCTTTGTTTACATCGTATTGACTTAAAACTTTTTTTAATTTCAAATATAAATCGAAGCAATTAATGAAACAACCATAATCACTTGTAAAATTCATTTGATACCCCTTAAATATTTACAAAAATTTTTAAAACCTCCTTATGAGTCCGATTCTAAGTCCAAATATATTTATTGAAAAAAAAAAAGCTTGTTTTGTTGTTGTACGTACGAGGAAAATGATACTCCAATAATGAATGCATATTGGAGTCTGTTGATGAACTGCACTGAGATGCGTGCACGTACATCTCAAAGTGATCTAACTGTATCAGTTGAGACTTCAAACTGTATATTAAATCATTGGAATTATTTGTATAATGGCACGAGGCCTGGCCATTGCCCATTAATTAATGGCCCAAAATTTTTTTTTTTTTGTGACGAATGCCATTTATGAATGTTGGCATTAGATAAATTAATGGTCATAGTACTAACATATTAATGACCCTTAAATCCTTTCATTCAATCAAAAAACATATACTAATTGGATTATGATCCAATAATCATAAATAAAAATTGCCATTGTAGAATTACCTGTACTCATGCATTGTTTCTTCTCACTTCTCACTGTAGGATGCCTTGCTTTTAGTATATCTTGGGCTTGGGGTCTTGACATCTGCATGGATTGGTAAATACACAGCCTAGCATTACATTGTTTAAATCATAGAAATTTCAATCAGAGTGATTTCTCATGTTCTGTACTGATTGACAATTGAAAACATTTAAAGAGGGAAAAAAAATGTTACACGTACAGGAATATCTTGTTGGATGCTTACTGGGGAGCGACAAGCAGCACGAATGCGAGAGGAGTTGCTTCAATCAGTTCTGAGACGAGACATCAGCTTCTTCGACGTGGAAGCCAAGGACGAAAACATCATCTTCTGCATCTCCAGCGACTCTATTCTTGTGCAGGATGCAATAGGTGACAAGGTAACTTATCGATTCTGCCAAGCACCAAATACTGATCAGTGCCATTGATCATGAACATATATATATATATATATATATATATATATAAGAATCCGTTAATGTAGATTCCTGTTAATGAACTGTCTAATAGATGGGGCATGCTTTACGGTACCTCTCCATGTTCATAACCGGGTTCGTCATATCATTCTTACAAGTGTGGAAGCTCACACTTGTCACCTTGGCCATTGTACCACTTCTAGCAATTGCTGGAGCTCTATACGCAATGGTTCTTGCTAGTTTGTCGAAGAAGGGTGAGGCTGCTTATGCCGGAGCTGGAAAGTTCGCAGAAGAGGTGTGCATGGTCTCTGAATATATATATATATTGCCATTTGATTAATGCATTTGAACCATTTTGCTATCATCAGTAGTTACTCGATTCTCGACCTTGCTCTTCACATCCATATATAGCATTCTGACATGATTGTTTTTCCTAAAAAGAAACAAGAATTCTATAACCATATCCTCTTGAAAACCTACGTACTTAGACAATTAGCTAGTTTGCTTTACTTGGTTTGGCTTATACTGACAATTGACATTTTATACCAACAATATATATATGCATCAGGTTATCTCACAAGTAAGAACTGTCTATTCATTTGTGGGAGAGAACAAGGCGGTTGACACTTACTCAAATTTACTGAAAACCGCTCTGAAGCTGGGGAAGAAAAGTGGACTCGCAAAAGGAATCGGCCTCGGCATGATGTATGCAGTCATGTTTTGCTCTTGGGGCTTCCTTCTCTGGTACTCAAGTCTCCTCGTCAGGCACGATTCTGTCAGTGGAGCTAAAGCATTCACAACAATCGTCAATGTTGTATACGGTGGATTGTAAGTTTTATCTTGAAAGATACGTACAAATTAAGCATGATTTAGTTTTTGTTATAAACAAGCGGTACGTACCAACCATCCGAATATGACTTGTGTGCTCGCAGCGCTCTTGGCCAAGCCGCTCCAAACCTTGCTGAAGTTGCTAAAGGCCGGGCAGCAATAGCAAAAATCTTAAGGTTCACTTATGCACAAGACACTGCACAAGAGAAAAATGAGGGAACAATTTTGCCCAACGTAGATGGACGAATTGACTTTTGCGCGGTAACATTTGCCTATCCCTCGAGATCTACTATGGTCTTCGAAGCACTGAGCTTCTCAGTAGACCCTGGGAAAACCACAGCAATTGTTGGCCAGAGCGGATCAGGAAAGAGTACAATTATCTCCCTTGTTCAGAGGTTCTATGATCCCAGCGCAGGTATCCTTAATTAACTTTATATGCTTCAAGTTGAATGAACAATATAATTCACAACAGTAAAACATCTATATATATAGTCAATAAATTCCTCTAACTAACAATTAATAGTAACTGGTACTCACCAGGAAAAATTTTGTTGGATGGCCATGACTTGAAGGGTCTACAGTTGAAGTGGCTGAGAGAACAGATGGGGCTGGTGAGCCAAGAACCAGCATTGTTTGCTACCACTATAGCTGAAAATATTCTGTTTGGAAAACAAGATGCAAGCATGGAAGAGATTATGGAAGCTGCTAAGGTCTCAAATGCTCATTCTTTCATACAGAGTTTTCCCAATGGTTACAATACGCAGGTTGGTACCTATTAATTGAGTAATCATCATCAAATTAATAACTAACCAATGAAAATGTGATCAGCTCCTCCAATATTCTAACATATTTAGTCTCCAGGTGGGAGAGGGGGCACGCTCCTTTCAGGAGGGCAGAAGCAAAGAATTGCCATTGCCAGAGCAGTAGTGAGAAATCCAAAGATTCTACTTCTTGATGAAGCAACCAGTGCTCTTGATGCAGAGTCAGAAGTACTAGTTCAGCAGGCACTTAACAGTATTATGTTAAGAAGAACAACAATTGTAGTTGCACATAAGATGTCCACAATTCGTGAAGCTGACACAATTATTGTACTGAAGAATGGTGGAGTTTCCGAAAGTGGCAACCATGCAGAATTGATGTCTAAGGGGGAAGCTGGAGAATATGCTACTCTTGTGAAAATGCAAGTACTGTCAAATGATAATTATGACAAACACCAACACTCAAGTGAATTATCATCTGAGACTTCTCTCTCTCTACAAAACCAAAAAAATCAAACTCTTACCAAGCTAACTGATGCAGTACCAACAACTGATATTCAGATGAGTGGCCAAGAGCGTGCTCCAACTACTTCAACGCCATCAATTTGGAAACTCATGAAACTGAATGCACCTGAATGGCCGTTTGCGTTACTTGGTTCGGTGGGTGCAATTTTGGCAGGCATTGAAGGTCCAGTATTTGCACTTGGAGTTGCACATACACTGATGCTCTTCTATTCTCACGATAACGAAAAAATCAAGCACGAGATCCTGGTGATCATTCTAATATTGGCCGCAATGGCAGTTGTCACAGTGCCTATATATCTCTTGCAACACTACTTTTGCACTGCTATGGGCGAGAGGCTAGTGTCTCGCATTCGCCTTTACATGTTCTCAGGTATTTTTCCTTCCCCATTCATTTTTCAGCCGACGCAAACAAAAATCTGTCACTGACAAAGAAGAATATATAATCAAAATCTATTTTAGCTTCATGCATGAACCAGCTGTACCTCCCATCACCTAGCTAGTGCAATTCATCAGATATTTGTGAACAAATGTATTTAATATAAACTCCCCTTGTGATTTTTACTTCCACTTTAATACAGCTATGCTTCGCAATGAAATCGGCTGGTTTGACATGGATACAAATAGCACCGGATCTCTGATTTCAACTTTAGCAGCAGATGCAACATTAGTAAGAAGTTTACTTGCGGAACGCCTATCATCAATCATGCAGAATATTTCAATTACTGTGACAGCATTCGCTATTGGATATAGACTTTGCTGGCGCTTGGCATTAGTTGTCACCGTCACGTTTCCCATACTCATTGCAGCTTCCATAGCTGAGGTAGTTTTTCCAATGATCCCAACACCAACCTTCTCTCTTCTGTTTGTCCTTTGATTTCAAAGGCTCTCGTCTCACTAATTAAAGTGCATTGTCTTTCGGTCACTTTAATTATCTGCAGAAAGAATTTATCAAGGGATTAGGAGGAGACTACTCCAAGGCTTACTCTCGAGCTATCGCCTTGGCCAGTGAAGCAATCACCAACATCTACACTGTCGCTGCATTTGGTTCTCAAGACATGATTGCAAAACAATTTTCCAGTGAATTACGCCGATCTAACAAGAAAGCGCTTGTCCGTGCGCATATAACAGCTATAGGATTTGGCACATCACATTGCCTTACATACTTCTCATATGCACTTGGCCTTTGGTATTCATCAAATCTCATCAAGAACAAAGAGTCAAATTTTGGAGACACTCTAAAGACCTTCATTGTGTTGATTTTCACTGCCAATTCAATAGCAGACACTCTGGGTGTTGCTCCTGATATAGTGAAAGGGACAAAGGCTCTTGAATCGGTATTTCGCATTCTCGAGAGAAGAACGGAAATAGAACCCGAAGATCCAACGTCCCTAGAGTTAACACAAGTGAAGGGAAATGTACAACTTAAGAATGTCATCTTCAAGTATCCGTCGAGGCCAGATGTTGTGGTTCTTGAGGATTTCAATTTGAAAGTGATGGCTGGAACTAGTCACGCACTAGTAGGCCAGAGTGGCTCCGGAAAGAGCTCTGTGATTGCGCTGATAATGAGGTTCTACGACCCCTCCTCAGGTACTGTCATGATCGACGAACTTGACATTAGAAGTTTAAACTTAAAATCTACGCGGTTGAGGATTGGCCTAGTTCAGCAGAGCCAGTACTATTCTCTACCTCAGTGTATGACAACATACTCTACGGGAAGGATGGCGCATCTGAAATTGAAATAATAAATGCAGCAAAGGCAGCAAACGCACACGAGTTCATCAGTAGAATGCCGGACGGGTACCACACCCAAGTCGGCACACAGGGAGCACAACTTTCAGGGGGCAGAAGCAAAGGGTGGCAATCGCTCGGGCAATATTGAAAGACCCGAAAATTCTACTTTTAGATGAAGCCACGAGCGCATTGGATACAACATCCGAAAAACTAGTTCAAGAGGCTCTCGATAGGCTAATGCAAGGACGGACGACCATAATTGTGGCACACAGGCTATCCACCATTCGCGATGTCAACCTCATATCCGTTATGCAGTGTGGAAAGGTGGTGGAGACGGGCTGCCACATGGAACTTAGCAGCCGCCCGACTAGTATATATTCACAGTTAGTCAGACTGCAACATGAAACCAATGCATAAGTACCTAGTTTCTAGCCAATGCAATGCTCAAACTTTGCTAAATAGGCATTTGGCTTTTGATAAATAAATTATAATCGGTTCCGCGAACTTGTGATGAACAATATTATAACTCGTTTAATTAATTTTGTCTTTGTACACAACATATATATGAATCTAATATGTAATAGTTTGTTATAGGAAAAGGAAATCATTAAGGTACAAAAATCAGGTTAAACAACAACAACAACATAGCCTCACTCCCAAATTAATTATTGGGGTCGACTACATGGATCAAACTTTTCCATTGTGCTCGATTAAGTGCAATTGATGGTAAGCTTTCCAAAACATTTAAATTCCTCCTAATTAATGCATATCATGTTAACTTTGGTCTAATCCTACCTCGCCGAATTTGTACAAGTAACTATGAATCATGTCTCTAGCCAGACTCTCTACGGCATTTCAACAAACAGGTGGTGGTGTCATCAGAGTGAAACCCTAGTTATTAATCTTATAAAAGACAAGGAAAACATAGATGAAGAATATAAGTACCGCAAACGTTGATTGATTGGGAGGAGCCCATCCATGATTCCAAGGTCCAACCACCAAACCCTCACCCTTACCCCCAACACCCTTAATTCCTCTATATTTTTTGGTTTTAGTCATTGTAGATCACTTAATTATACTAGGTTGGAAGCACCGTATAAGTGTTTTTTTTTTTGTCTAACAAGGTCGGGTTTGGTCTCGTCGATGCCCTCGAAGTGTGAAAGTATCGCTCGAGGGTTTCGGTCACACAAGGTCGAAACCTTTAAAGAGGTTTAGGTTGATACCCATCGAGATCCAGGTTGGCTCCCATTAGGACCTTTGGAAAAGGTCTCAGCTCGCTCCCGGTGAGGTCTCGATCTCGGTGGGGGTGACCGAGATCGACCTCTTCAAAAGTCTCGAAAGAAGCCTGCCGAGACCTTTAATTAAAGAAGTCTCGACCTTATGTGTTCGAAACATACGACACAAATAAGAAGGAATAAAAAATTTTCATAAGTTTAGATATTTTCGATTTCATCGACATTTTGCACATAGAAAGTGGCACGAAATTAAAGAGATGGAGAATGCACTCACGACGTTGAATAGATGTAGTTTCACTTGGATTTCGTTGGAGTTTGATAGGAGGCCAGGGGCAATTCAAGAAAGGGATGAGAGTCGGTTGAGTAATGACTGGATATGGGTGAGCGGTCGGGGCAATAATGTAATGCCTTTTTTTTGATAAAATGGCAATAATGTAATGCCTTAGAAAAGTTTGAATGGGAGTCTATTGAAGAACATGCAGGTCCGTTTAACTGCTTCCAAAAAGAAATTAGTGATACAAATAATATTAGTTGACGTGGAAGTAAATATATACTACAAATCATCGCCCAATGGAGCACTATCTAATGACTTGATCAGTTATACATCTAACCCAACAATTCAAAGGAGATGGATTGATGCCTCATTAATTGTAGGCTTAGTTCGTAACTAATTAATATTACACATTGTAACCTTATGATACTGACATGTCATTCACGCTTGTGAAGTTGACAAGTTATGTGGTCACGATCATAATTAACTCACACCACATCAACTAATGAACAAAGAAAATATTAAGATAAGTCAATTTTTATATAGTACAATAATTGCAAGCTAGGTCCAAAAGCTCTAAATTTATTAGGGCTTGGTTGAATGGTGGGGAAGTATTGATTCACGATTCAATTTGGCTCCGTGGTCCACGCTAGCGGTGAGGACCAGGAAGCTTTATAGACAAGTACACCCTCCTACCAATTAACTTTAAATCTTTTTTTTTAATGACTGTGGCCCATTGGTATCCGAACTGCCTCTCGGCCTCACCCTATTAAGGCTCGACCAATCTCACAGAGGCTAACGCCTATTATCAGATCAATTATTCTTCTTCAATTGTTCTTCGGAAACATGTAAAGTAAGCTCCAAAACAAATTATTTGATATTGGAGGCACAGCTAACAAATTTAATCAGGAAGAACTATGTGTTTCAAGCGCATTTGACGGACACCCCAACCCAGAAGAGGACGTAAAGTACAACTTAATTGTAACAAAAAAGTACAACTTAATCTTTTTTTTTTTTTTCTTCTTTTAGGAAAACAACTCAATTGCTTGATAAAGATACAACTAATGAATAATGAAAACAATCCATATCATATCAGTATCATTAATAAATAATATACATTTACCCGTCACTAGTAGGTGAAACTTTAGGCGGGTATCATTATTTCATTGCCCCGATTGCATGTGTGGGAATAAAAAAAGCTTTGCATTGCCCACTATATTTAATTATGTGATGTTTAATCACAACCACAGCAAATTCATTTGCTTATGGAAAAATTTATTGATTCCTTTCCTCCAAAAAAAATATATATATATATATATATTGATTCCCCGAAGCTCGATCAATACGTATGTCAAAATATTGGAGGCTTAATTCAAATCTTACTAAAAAAATCATTAGTTACATAATAGACATTGAAAGAAAAAAAAAAAAAAAGACCTCCAATGCAAATGTTTATTCTGAATATGGAGGTGACGTCGCGGACAAAAAATACACAATGTCTACTTTGGATGTAGATTTGTGGAGGGTGCAATTGACGGTCACGTTACATTATTTGTTTTTTATTAGATTTTATTTTTAACTTTTAATCAACAAAATTAAAAAAATGACACCTCATGAACGGATGTGCAATCCACATCTACCGTTGGATATTAATTTTAAAAGCTAACGTTTATTTAAGCCACATGAGATTGACATCTTCTCCACGTTGATGACGTGGTACGAATCCACGCCCACAATTCACATTTACCATTGGAGATGCTCTTAATATTGTATTCTCACTAGCCGACATGGAAAAAATTACAAATGTACTGTTAAAAATAAAATAAATTAGTAAAATAAGTTAGGTTTTTTTTTAATACAAAAGTAAGGTAAGTCGCCTTTTGCAAATGCGTTTTTAGTTGGGCAAAATTTATACACTAATGGCGCATTCGGAGAATGCGCCATTCGTGTTATGACAATCCACGTGGGCGCCACGTGGGTTTTTCCACAATACACGAATGGCGCATTCTCCGAATGCACCATTCGTGTAATGTGCACCCCGTGACCGTCCTCTTCCACGAGAACGAATGGAATATATTCTCTGCGTTCTCGAGGTGTGCAGTCTAGAGGCTAGGTAGGGGGCGGGGCTTATTTATGGTGGTTGTGGGGTGCGGCAGAGAGCAGAGAAGAGAGGGAGAGAGCAGAGATAGTGGGGTGCGACATAGAGGAGAGAAGAGAGGGAGATAGCAGAGAGAGTCGTGGGGTGCGCGCAGATCGAGAGAGGAGAGAGAGCGAGAGAGAGAGGGGTGCGGTAGAGAGAGGGAGAGAGCGAGAGAGAGTGGGGTGCGGCAAAAAGAGAGAGAGGGAGGCGGGAGTACCCGAGAGAGAAAGAGAGAATAGGAGAGAGAGAAAGAGTTGGGGGATCGAGAGAGAGAGGAGAGAGAGAGAGAGAGAGAGAGAGAGAGAGAGAGAGTTGGGGGACCGAGAGAGACAGAGATAGCGAGAGAGAGTTGGGTGACCGAGAGAGAGAGTGGGGTGGGTCATTTTTTTTGGTGTGATAGACTTGGGTGAGTTGTGGGTTGGGTAAGTCTAATTTTTTTTTCAGGGAATATCAAATAGAAGATAAATATCATCAGTGGGTTTTTTGTGGTTGAAGGTTGTGAAAAGGCTCGATTTTTTTTTACTTTTTACGTCATTTCAACACTGATGTTAGTAATATTTATAAAAATAAAAGGTAATTTTTTTTCCAGGGATTATCAAATTGAAGAAGAAGAAAGAAAAGAGGGAAATAAGTAAGTACAAAAATTTATTTATTTAAGTTTTATTATGTTTGATTTGGTGTTTTAGTTAAAAATTTAAATTTAACTGGTGTTTGTTTGTTTTAAAAAATAATATGTGGAGTTTGTTTGTTAAAACCAAAAAATTTTATGCCGAGTTGTTTTTTTTTTTTATAAAAAATGCCCTAATTTGAGTGTGATGTAAATATGAGTTATTAATTGATGTCGTGTAGACGAATGCGTATGCTCTGTAGTTGCACTATTAAAGCGATCCTCTACATCAGAAAGTTTCTTGCGATTTAAATCCTCAATTTGATGAACTAATGACGTTTGATATATATGTCATTTTTTTACATCATCATTGTTCAATAAATTATGTAGGTCATGAAAAATAGGAACATCTCATTTATCTTTTATGCGAACGGTGAAATTGTAAATGGTAGGAATGACATTAGGTACAACGCACCCCCATTAGCAGTGTTGACGTTTAGGTTTGGGACGAGTAGACAACAATTGATGGATCACGTGTGTAATGCATTCAATATCTCATCTACGGAAACTATAGTAAGGATGACTTATCGTCACGCTATAACCCTCCCGGAGGGTTCACAGTATTTTGTCCCCGTATTGCTGGAAGACGCGACACACTTCGACTTGATGTGGACGACAGTAGCCAATCTACCATTAACTTCAAGGGTAGATATTTATTTAACATTTGAGACAATCGACTATTTTCGAAATCGTACAGTTCATTCGCAACTAGTAGATGAAGATGTCGCACGTCGACACTTGATCGATGCTGGAAAGATTGCAAATGCAATCACCACATGGTGATGATGAACCTAACGGCGATGATGACATTAACGACGCGAACGAGGATGTGCGTCCCCCCGAGGATGTAGCACCATTTGTCGATTGGGAAAACTTAAATGTTGTGGCGGATGACCCAAGGTATGAACCTCCAGGGGCAGAAAACGTGCAAGATGATGAGCAGTTTGCTATCGATGAAGAGAATTTCATGGAGGAAGCAATCGATGATGAAGTTCACCAACCATTGCCGGTGTACAATGAAATTGATTGGGAGGTGGCTAACTCCATTGCTACCCAACATTCTCATCAACAGACTGGGGGGGAACTGTCTAATTTTGATTTGGAATTAGGGATGTGCTTTGACAACAAAAGACTTACAACATGCTGTCAAAGTGTGGCATGTTAACAGCCATTGTCAATAACGTGTGATGGAATCGACTACAACTTTTTGGGCGATCAAGTGCAGAAGTGCGCAAGACGGGTGCATGTGGCGTCTTCGTGCTTGTTTGCGAAAGAAAACAGAAAATCAATGAAGCAATATCAAACGAGCAATCGTACACGAAATATGTCACGTATAAACTCACACATTACGAACAAGCTGCAAGGAGGCATCAAGTCAATTTGATAAATCGTGACATAGGTGAGTTTGAAGTGCTTACTGGACGACGTGGAGATCGCATGCATAAATGCAACAATACACAAGTCGTTATCCTAAAGGACCGCATGTGCAATTGCAATAAATGGCAATCGTTTGGTTTCTCTTGCTCACACGTGTTAGCTGCATGTTCCTTTATTCGAGTGAGCTACTCGTGATTTATTGAACCATACTACCGGATAGATGTGTACGCGCAATGTTATTCCTTTAATTTCAAAGTCATTCCAGATGAGAAATATTGGCCGACTTTTGCGACGAAGATCATACAAGACCCAAGGTGCAGACGTGGCCGAGTGAGACCAAAGGGAATGCGAAGGCAAAACGATATGGATCTTCCAAATGTTTCAAGAGCCTTGCGATGTGGCATATGTCATCAAGAAGGATATAAAAGAACAACATGTCCCAATAAAGATCGTGATCGATTCCCTACTAGGAAGAACCGATGCGGCATTTGTCGTGCAGAGGGACATAATAAAAAAAATTGTCCAGGCAGACCTCAATCTTCCAATCAAAACCAATAGTCTATTTTGTATATTGTTTGTTCATGACTTAAGTATGTAATTAGATTATATTGAACCTTTTGAAGTATCCAGATAGTTTACGTCATGAAATGTTTAGGTATTCGTTATTGTTTGAACATTTAATAATGATTTGTGGCGACTTTTCGAACAACACGACTAACTTTAAAAACTCCCTAAATTGTAGTTTGTACACAAATGGATCCAGGTCCATCAGATCCTTCATTATTACATCTCCGATCTACACACAGATCATCGCGAGCGTGGACGGGTCAGGTAAACTTTTTAAGATGAATACATCCAATATTCATGAATAAACGTATATATATATATATATATATGACAGCTTATTTTCAATTATAAGGTGTACAAAACATTGCGCGTGCGTCGACGACGGGCTGTCGTTGATCGAACGGTGGAGTATCATTCTCGAATGATCCCATATCTACGTTCCAGTAGGTTTTATGGGATTTCGTGCGTATCATTTTCCAGCCTTGATTGGGCTTTGATTACTGTGTTCGTTGAGAGATGGCGCCCAGAGACACATACATCTCACATGCAATGTGGGGAGTGCACTATTACACTCCATGATGTACATGTACAGCTCGGCTTACCTATCGAAGGTATGCCTGTGACGGGAACCACCAATACAGACTATGTTGAAGTGTGTGAGAGGCTATTTGGTCGAATTCCTGTTGGAGATGACCTTCATGGAAATAAACTTAAAGTCGAATCGTTTGAACGTAACGTACCAGCTATACATGACGACAACGATGAGGAGTCGGTGCGACGGTATGTTCGATCGTACATTTTCCAACTAATCGATGGTTGTACATTCGCCAATAAGTCAAATCGATATGTACATTTGATTTTTCTACCGTTGCTCGAGGATTTTGACATAGCTGGACAATATAGTTGGGGGAATGCATGTTTGGCTTTTTTGTACAGGGAGTTGTGCCGCAGATTTCACGCGGGTGCACATGAGGTTGCAGGGGCGTCAATTATTGTATAATTGTGGGCATGGGATATATTTACATTCATAGCACCAAGGCGGCTGGGTGTTCGTAGAGTTCAACCTCGAACAATGGATGGACAATAGATGCTTAATGACGTCCCTTTGGGACACATGTAATACAAATGTTATATCGTAATTTCTATAATATTAACTACATTTTCATTTTACTAACTTATAGTTTTTTATACAGATGGATCGATGCATTCTCAGTTACTCAAAGTGCAACACACGTTTTATCAGCTTACCGCGATGCACTCGATTCGCAGAATGAGGATGACGTGGTGTGGCAACCTTATGCTGAAGTCATCGGGTCTCTTCCCGAATATTGTATCGACGGTCACGGTAGTTGGCTATCGACGTGTCTCATAATTTGTTTTCACATAGTCGAGTGGCATCGACCAGAAAGAGTTTTGAGACAATTCGAAATGATACAGGCCGTGCCACCAAACTGTGATTACGACACCCGACTGCACCGCATCGAGATGCGAGGACGTGTTCGAGAAAATTGGGCGGCTTTTCACGCAAACTATATACAGATGTGGGGAAATCGTGGTGACAGCATAGTCACAGCGGAACAAGAGGAAGGACACGATCAACAAGACTACATGACGTGGTATCGATCAGTCACTAGAAGATTCATTGGACATGGCGGAGCTTTACGTGATTATTCGGTAACCTTTAAACTATTATTTTTCTTTCCTCACGATTTACATCATAAATTGTGTGTACTAACGTCCTGTTTTTATATCAATGTAATTTGATGCGTCGACTGCGGCGAGTGTTCATTGAGGATGGGTACGAGCAAGGTCTTGCTGCGCTTGATGAAGGCATCGAAGTTTTAGACGAAGATGATAGTCAAATGTCTACTCTATGGAATAGATGAATTGATGTCGAAGAGGGCATAGATGGGGAGAATGAAGAAGAAAATGAAGAAGATGATCAGGGCGAATCAAATAGAGAGGTGAGAAGAAGAAAAACACAAACAAAGACTGTGGGTGGGAGCACTAGACGTCCTCGTCCACCACGTCCTTCTCGTCAGACAGAGACTGCTGCTGAGAGCAGCAGACGTTCTCATACACCACGTTCATCTCGTCCGAGAGCGAGAAGAACAGAGACAGTTGGTGACAGTAGCCAACGCTCATCCCCACCGCGTCATTTTTCTCATTTGTGCATTCCTACATTGTCCCCAATGCAACCAGAACCTCAAATGTTTGTACCTAGCGCGTCGATCATGAGTCTTCCTCCTTACCATTTTGATCCTTATGCACCCGGGCCGTCGTCTTCATATATGGACCATGGAATGCCTAGACATCCAATGTATCCTTCATTGCCTCAATACATGCCGAGCTCATTTACTCCACCATGTTATAATTATAATATGTCATATAGTGGAGATGGCTCATTCATGAACATGTTAAGCATGCCGCCGCCGCCTCATGTTCCTCTCGGCCAACCACATATAGGAAGCCAGTTTTTTGGGACGGTTCAACCTCCTATTTTTGAAAGCGTTAGTATCATGTGATTCGAGTGAAGCACCAGAGGAAGAACATCAATCGACTCGACGACATTCAATGCAAGATCAGCAACCTCAACAATATCAACCGGATGTACAAACACAATGTCAAACTCGACATAGAGGACGTCCGGTTTGCATCACGGAGCAACAACGTCAACGTAACCGTCGATAGACCTATATGATAAGTTTTTTTTTATGGAATGAAATTATACTTTCAAAACTTCTTTATTGCTTTAATTTTAAATTCTAGACAAAGATATAACGTGATTTTGAGCTTTATAGTTTTTCATCTACAAATTTCTTCTTATGATCACGATTGTGTTGCATGGTTTTTATAGTAGATATGCATGAGTTGCCCCCTCGAGATACGTGCGTAACGTTTGCATGAATTGTCAACCTCGAGATACGTGTGTGTTGTTTGCATGGGTTGCCCACCGCCAGATACGTGCGTGTCATTTGCATGGGTTGTCCCCTCGAGATACGTGCGTAATGTTTGCATGGATTGTCAATCTCGACATACGTGCATGTTGTTGGCAAGGGTGGTCCACCGCCAGATACGCGTGTGTCGTTTGCATGAGTTGGCCCATCGAGATACGTGCGTAACGTTTTCATTAATTGCACGAGGTTGCATGGGTCGACCACCTCGACATACGCGCGTCGTTTGCATGACTTCTCCGCCGCGAGATACATGCATGTCGTTTGCATGAGTTGTCCACATCCATATACGTGCGTGATGCGGGTTGTCCATCTCGAGATACGTACATGATGCGGCTTGTCCATCTCGATACGTACATGACGTTTGCATAGGTTTACCGCTTCGAGTTGAACAAAGTACTCATTTTGAGGAGTAAATAAGAGGTTTTGTAATTTGTTTAAATGACTTTTTTTCAAAATGTGTCATTCATTCCACATCATTAGTTGTATAGATGACTCCTTTTCAAAAAGAGTCATTCATTCCACCTCATCATCACACATCACACATGGAGTCATATCATCATCAATGACTCATTTTCAAAAAGAGACATACCTTAGTTTTGTAAATTTAAAGTAGCCAACATAATTTCTTGAATAAAAAACTATTCTAACCTTAGTTTTTTTAAAAACCCAAACCGACATGGGACTATCTCAACTTCTCCAACAGCCTCCCTCTCTCTCTATATATAATATACATACAAGTCACTTTGATGGTCTTGAACGGTTGCACTTTTGAACTCGACAATGGAAGAAGTGGGGGAGCAGAGCAAAAGTAGGGGTGTAGGAGTTCTCGGATTGTTTGCATTTGCAGACGAGACTGATAAGGTGTTGATGATAGTTGGGAGCATTGGGTCATGCGTCCATGGCGCCGCGCTCTCTCTTTTCTTCGTCATCTTTGCCAAGGTCATTCACTCCTTGGGATCTCTCGCCACAGACCCCCTCGCTTTCGTTCATCAAGTTAGCAAGGTATATAATCTTCACCATCTTTATTGCTACTATGAATACCACTGTATATGATCAAGAATATTATCAACACATGCATGAAATAGTTATTGATAGAGTGAAAAATACTAAGATGAGGTTCAAAAAAAAAAAAAAAAAAACACACTAGCTAGGATGACATCAACCACGCATACTTATATACTGGTATGTTAATTGCTAGATATGTGTGTTTCTATATGCGATTTGAGATGCATTTAAAACATGTAAAATTAAGTTCTTGATGTTCTGATTCATGTCATCCTTCGAAACCTCGAAAAATTGAGGGACAACACTTATATGATGAAAAACTGTCCAAACTAAAAGGAGCTGTTGATCAATTTTTATTTTTATTTTTTTTAATCGTAACTCTTTTTAAAAGTTGTGCTACAATGAAATCAAGTGGAACATCAACCACGCACAATCTACTTCTATGTTGCATATGTCCCTTGAAACATCAAAAATAATACTTTTAGATACATCATGCATCTAATGGAGAAAAAGGGCTTGTGTTATATGAAATTCAACTCGTTAATTTCTCTCATGACCACCCAACTTTATTAATTATAAAGTTACAAAAGTTATCTTTATAATACAAAAGTCACGAACCTTTTGAAAATCTTGCAACCCATGATCACCAAAACCTATTTCCGTTCAATTTTTTGGCAAATGTGCAACGTAGCAATGATATGGCGCCACATGACAATTAAGGGTCAAAAAGACCTTCACTCCAAATCGGACAACTTTTTTTTTTAATTTCACAATCCCAAAACACGATTCACCGCAAAAAAAAAAAAAATTTATGAACTCCAAAAAAAAAAAAAAAAAAGATGAAATTTTTGCCTTGGCGCTGAACTCTTTTCTACATCATCCACCTAAACGTTATTTTCCTTTTCCACAAAGGCAACACATTAATTCAAAGCAACACATCACCTACAACATCTCAAAAAATAAATAAATAAATAAATAAATAAAAATAAAAAAATTGCAATGTAATGTAAACAGGTATCAATAAATAAAAAGGATCAATTGAGAGTTACATCGATATCATATAACTTCAAAACATCAAAGTGAAAGCACCCACATCAAAGTAAAGGTTTAAAGAGCTACAAGAGAGCTAGCTATAACATGAGTTCATTATAACCCATAAAACAACAAATGGAAAAAAACTCAAAAAGCTAGATAGAATCAGGTCAAGGTTATAGCATTATATTTAAAAAAAAAAAATGGAAGTTTTTTGAACACAAACATAAGTATTGCAGTCTTTTGGGTTAAGGATTTCCAAAATTACTTTACAAAATTGACAAAGTTATTCGATTTAGAGTGGTCTTTTTGACCCTTAATTGTCATGTGACGCCATGTCATTGCCACGTTGGCACATGCATTCACCGAAAATTTGACCAAAAAAGAGTTTTGGTGACCGTAGTTGCAAATTTTTTAAAAGATTTGTGACTTTTGTGTTACAAAGATAACTTTTGTGACTAAAATGTTATAATTCATAAAGTTGAGTGACCGATGAGAGAAAGTAACTCAAATTCAACATGTCATTTGAATTTGTACTTTCAATTTTTTAATGTTCTATTCTTTTTTATATCACTTTTATAATAATTTTGTATGTTACGTGCCTTTTCAGCTTGACCAAAAATCTAAACTAGTACCTTTTATTTTAAATTTTTTTTGGTAATATAGTACTTTTATTTTGAGGGTCAACTTGTAGTTTAAAAGAGCGTCAATATTGTAACATGAATGTAATGGTTCTCATTATCAATGCAATTTCATTGCGCCTTGAAAAAAAAAAAAAAATTGTGGTTTTAAAAGTTCTCAAGATTAGGCATTGGAGTTTTTTACTTTTTTTTTTTTTTTTCGTTTTAGAATGGCAGTACTTTTTATATTAATATTATATTGTTCATAATTATACCTAACTAATCTATATTTGTAAAGAGCAACGAAGAAATAACTAGTAGGTCCCAACTCTCAAGCATGACACCCAAGCCAAGACAACATTTGGTTATCCGAAAGTTAAGTTGAAAAGTAAAGTGATCGAATCCAAAATAAAAAATTAAAAAATGACGTTTTATGTTTTTGTTTTTCTTTTCTTTTCCTTTTTAAACTTCACGTAGAACATGTGAAATATGTATATATTTTTGTTCTTTTTTAAACAATGTGTTTTAATAAGAATTATCCATAAGGGACCAACTTTTTCATTTTAAAAAGATAGAAAAGCCTTGGAAAGAGCTCTTAACCAGCCAAAAATCTACAGAAATGAGATTTTTACACAGTTAAGTCACATACCAGTTTAAAAAGCAATGCAATTTCGAGACGTATGCACACATATTCTGATACGTATCGCGCACCATTTCAAACCAGAAATCTAATAGTCTTCCGCTTGTTTTCACTTCTCCCTGCAGGACGCCGTGCTTTTAGTTTATCTAGGACTTGGTATCCTTTTTTCCGCTTGGATAGGTACTTCTGTAATTTTATCATAGTGGTTTATTTTTTCAAAACATGTAGGAATGAATGTATCCAAAAAGTTTAGTAAAGAGAGAAAAAAATGTTACCCAGGGATATCTTGTTGGATACAAACTGGAGAGAGGCAGGCAGGGCGAATGCGAGAAAAGTTTCTTCGATCAGTTCTGGGACGGGATATTAGCTTCTTCGACGTGGAAGCCAAGGATGAAAACATCGTCTTCTGCATCTCCAGTGACTCCATTCTTGTGCAGGATGCAATAGGTGACAAGGTAATTTTTTAATCCTATCAAGTACAAAAAGTAATCAGGGCTGTAAATGTGTATATACAAGAACTAATGAGCACCAACTCACTTGTAGAATGTTATTTCATAAACTGACTTGCAGATGGGGCATGCTTTGCGGTTCCTTTCTCAGTTCCTAGCTGGGTTTGCCGTAGCATTCTCGCAAGTGTGGAAGCTCACCCTTATCACTGTGGCCGTGGTACCACTTCTAGCTGCTGCTGGTGCTCTATATGCAATAGCTCTGTCTACTTTGTCTAAGAAGGGCGAGGCTGCATATGCTGAAGCTGGAAAATTTGCAGAAGAGGTATTAGTGCTTCTTCGTCCTATAAATGATGGCATTGATTACTATGCTTGAAGCATTCTGCATATTGTTACTACAAGTTTTGATTCTGGAGCCCTTCACTAATGATTGCAATATAGGTTTATTTCATGCAATTCTACCTAGGAAAGTCCTTAATCAGTTACTCAACAAATATCATTACAACTGAGATTTGATACTCAATGAAACAGGTGATCTCGCAAGTAAGCACTGTATATTCATTTGTTGGAGAGGACAAGGCAGTTCATACCTACTCAAACTTACTGAGAAATGCACTGAAGCTGGGGAAGAAAAGTGGGTTTGTGAAAGGATTTGGCCTCGGCGTGATGTATGCAGTCATGTTCTGTTCTTGGGGCCTCCTCCTCTGGCAAGCAAGTGTCCTAGTTAGCCGGCATTCTGTTGATGGAGCCAAAGCATTCATGACAATCGTCAATGTTGTATATAGTGGTTTGTAAGTTTATATTGAAATGTAAAGTATAATTCAGCATCTCATTAGCAAAGTATATCAACCATTGAATGCATTTTTATGCTTGCAGTGCACTTGGCCAAGCTATTCCAAACCTTGCAGATATTGCTAAAGGTAGGGCTGCAATAGCAAAAATGATAAGCTTGATTGATCCAGTAGACACCACAAAACAGAAAAACGAGGGAAATATTTTGCCCAAAGTAAATGGACAAATTGATTTTTGTAAGGTCACATTCGCCTATCCCTCGAGATCTACTATGGTCTTTGAAGCACTAAGCTTCTCAGTGAACCATGGGAAAACAGTAGCAATAGTCGGTCAGAGTGGATCAGGAAAGAGTACAATTGTCTCTCTGATTGAGAGGTTCTATGAGCCCAATGCAGGTATAAGACTCGTTTGATTTATTCTTTAAGTTGAATAAACAATATAACGAAAGTAATATATATAGTTGATAAACTTATCTAATGGACAACTTGGTCTTCACCAGGTAAAATTTTGTTGGATGGGCATGACTTGAAGAGTCTCCAGTTGAAGTGGCTACGAGAACAAATCGGATTGGTGAGTCAAGAACCAGCACTGTTTGCCACCACGATAGCTAAAAATATTTTGCTTGGAAAAGAAGATGCAAGCATGGATGAGATCATGGAAGCCGCAAAAGTTTCAAATGCGCATTCTTTCATACAAAGTTTTCCCAATGGTTATGATACACAGGTTGGTATATCCTCCCGAGATTATCCTAGAAGTAAATTTGAGCCTAGAAAGAAGTGCAAGTTAAATCTCCCTCAAATAACGATCCAAGAACCATGGCAGCTTTAATAGCATTATCAAAAAGTTAAAGCTCCCACTAATTTTATGGCACTTATCTTTCCACATGTAAATAAACTACAACTCTGAACTCTAACACCTTTGTCCTTCAGGTGGGAGACGGGGGTACCCTCCTTTCTGGAGGGCAAAAACAAAGAATTGCCGTCGCCAGAGCAATTTTGAGAAACCCAAAGATTCTACTACTTGATGAAGCAACAAGTGCTCTTGATGCAGAGTCAGAACTACTTGTTCAGCAGGCACTTAATAACATTATGTCAAAACGGACAACTATTGTAATTGCACATAAAATGTCCACAATTCGCAACGTTGATACGATTATTGTACTGAAAAATGGACAAGTTTTCGAGAGTGGAAACCATGCAGAACTGATGGCAAAGGAAAAAGCTGGAGAATATGCCACTCTTGTGAAAATGCAGTTATTATCTAATGATGAGAATGATGGACAACAAGACTCGTTTGGGACTTCTATATTGGAAGAAAGACAAAACAATCAAACACTTACCAAATCAACTGATGCAAATGATATTCAGATGAGTGATCAAGAGGTTGTTTCAGCGCCGTCTTTTTGGAAACTCGTGAAACTAAATACACCCGAGTGGCCGTTTGCATTACTTGGTTCATTGGGTGCTGTTCTGACAGGCATTCAAGCTTCAATATTCGCACTTGGGGTTGCACGTATATTGGAGCTGTTCTACTTGTATGATGATTCAAAAACCAAGCATGAGTCCTTGCGGATTATTTTATCATTCATCATAATGGCGGTTTTTACAGTGCCTTTATACCTCATGCAACACTTCTTTTGCACTATTATGGGAGAGAGACTTGTGTCTCGTGTTCGCCTTTACATGTTCTCAGGTACCGTTATTCTTCCCTCTTCCTCATGAGAAGCATTAACAAAACCTGCTACATAAGAAAAGCATTAAATGAATTTCTCTTTCAATTTCATGAAAAAAAATACACTTCAACTCAAACTGTTTTTAATTTCCTTCACATTTTAATAACCATCAGTATTTATGCTTCTTCTTGTTCCAGCTATTGTCATGCTCTTTTTAATAGTTCAATGTCTCTTCACAAACATTTTCTCTTTGTAACTAATATAATATTATAGCCACTTCATGCTCCCAAGGACATGCCAATCTCTGGATTTATACAAGCAGTTTCTTTTGCTACTTGTTTGTTTCTCTTGTTTTATAATCACAGCAATGCTTCGTAATGAAATTAGCTGGTTTGACATGGATACAAATAGCACTGGGTCCTTAATTTCAACTTTAGCAGCCGATGCAACATTAGTAAGAAGTGCGCTTGCTGAACGCCTATCATCAATCGTGCAAAATATCGCAATTACTTTGTCAGCATTTGCAATTGGATATAAACTATGCTGGCCCTTGGCATTAGTTGTTACTGCCACATTTCCCCTTCTCATAGCAGCTTCCATAACTGAGGTAGCTTTTGAACCTAATCCAATTTTTTGTCGCATATATTATATCTACTTTCTAGTTTACCATATAAAAAATATCAACCAACTAGCAATTACATGGACATTGGCTTACAATCCAAGGCTTTCATATCTCACTAAACCATTGTCTTCTTTTCTCTTATCTGCAGAAACTAGTCATGCAGGGATTAGGAGGAGACTACTCAAAGGCTTACTCTCGAGCTATTGCCCTGGCTCATGAAGCAATCATCAACATCCAAACTGTGGCTGCATTTGGTTCTGAAGACATGATCACTAACCAATTTTCAAGTGAATTAAGCCGATCAAACAAGTGGGCTCTACTTCGTGGGCATATAACAGCTATAGGATTCGGCATGTCACAATGTCTTGCCTTCTTCTCTTATGCACTTGGCCTTTGGTATTCATCAATTCTCATCAAGAACCATGGTTATAAATTTGGAGACGCTATGAAGACTTTCCTTGTATTGATCTTTACAGCAAATTCAATAGCAGACACTCTGGGTGTTGCTCCTGATATAGTGAAAGGGACAAAGGCTCTGGAATCAGTATTTCGCATTCTAGAAAGGAGAACGAAAATAGAACCCAACGATCCAACATCACTAGAATTAACGGAAGTGAAAGGGAATGTCGAACTTAAGAATGTCATCTTCAGGTATCCATCAAGGCCAGATGTTGTGGTTCTTGACGATTTTAATTTGAAAGTGATGGCTGGCACTAGTCACGCAATTGTAGGCCATAGCGGCTGTGGGAAGAGCTCTGTGATTGCGCTGATAATGAGGTTCTACGAACCCACCTCAGGTAGTGTCATGATCGACGGACTTGACATTAGAAGTTTAAACTTAAAATCTACGAGGTTGAGGATTGGCCTAGTTCAGCAAGAGCCAGTACTATTCTCTACCTCAGTGTATGACAACATACTCTACGGGAAGGATGGCGCATCTGAAATTGAGATCATAAATGCAGCAAAGGCAGCAAATGCCCATGAATTCATTAGTAGAATGCCAGACGGGTACCATACCCAAGTTGGCACACAGGGCGCACAACTCTCCGGGGGACAAAAGCAAAGGGTGGCTATTGCTCGAGCAATACTAAAAGACCCAACAATTCTTCTTTTAGATGAAGCAACGAGTGCATTGGACACAACCTCAGAAAAATTAGTTCAAGAGGCTCTCGATAAGCTAATGGAAGGACGGACAACCATAATCGTAGCACACAGGCAATCAACCATTCGCGATGTGAACACGATATCTGTGTTGCAGGGTGGAAAGGTAGTAGAAACTGGCAATCACGTAGAACTCACCAGTCAGCCTAGCAGTATCTATTCACAACTAGTCAAACTACAACAAGAAAGCAATGCAGAAGTTTCAAGTTGATTGAAAGTTCAAGAAAACAATGGGGGGAGCGTTTGCCGACGTATTTAATCATCAACGGTTTGTCTATCTTTTGATTAACACAGTGTAGTAACACATCCAAATATTTTGCACTTCATTATAAAAAAATTAGATAAAAAATTATATTTCTTTTTCTTAAGAACTATTACTAATTTTTTTAATAAAAAAAATCATATAGATATATTAATGAATTATGATCAAGGTAGTAGGATAAAAATAAGTAAATAAATATCAACAGAATAAATAGGTAAGTAAATCATCTTATAGTGACAGAAAATAACCAAATAAGATCATAGCAAATGTTAGTGTAAAAACTTTGCACTTTAGGAAAAAAAAAAAAAAAAAAAAAAAAAAAAACATTATATTTTTTTCTTTAAGAATGATAGTTTAAGTTTTGAGAATGCATTTTTTGCATTTAAAAAAATATACAATTACTTTCTCCAAAAAGAATAATATTACACTTTTTGAGATTATAATAATACACTAATAAACGAAACTTCATTGTAAAAAAAAAAAATCATAAAAAATGTACAGTGATGCAAGAATGAGATCTTCTTAATAATGTCATCATTTTCATTTTCATCAACATAGACATTAGAGTATAATGAGTGAGCAATGAAATCCATGAGTTGTGTTGTGATTGGAGAAGTTGATAAAAACAATTGATAAGAAAAGACCTTCTGAACAATAAAGTCTTTTTTGAAGAATGAAACCAACAAAAATTAGAAGTCTCTAAAGTTTCTAGGTTGAGGTGAGGAGAAGTTGAAGATTTCTTTATGTGTATTTTTATACAAAAAGTCTATAGAAGTCAAGATTTGTAACCAATCTACAAAAGTCACCTAAAAATTGAATACACCTTACTTTTATATACTCTCTAAAAGTTTAAATTGAATACCTCGAAACTTTTATAGACTTTTTAAAAGTCTATAAAAGTTCACATTGAATACACCTTACTTTTATAAACTCTCTAAAAGTTTTAATTGAATACACCTAAACTTTTTTAGTCATCAAAAGTAACCAAAAGTCCATTAAAATCTCAATTGAATACACCCCTGTTATTGAGTTCATGGGGCCAATCAATCAACTCTTCAATTTGATTATACTATATGATATGACTGTATACGCACATGAGGTTCAACGCAACAAAATTGGGTAGACAAAAAACATGAAATTCAACATAGAGATTCGTCACATCTACCCTTTTAGGCATTTCAACAAACATGTCATGTTCAAAGTAGAAAAGTAAGATTAAAGGGTGTACCTGCATTGATTACCACCAATCCCTCGCACGCCCACGTTCCTCCACCGCGTCTCTGTTCTTCAACTCTTAATTAACTCGACAAGTGATCGGACCATCATCTTGATCTTGTATAGGTGGGCAGTAAAGAACGCAATCAAGGCAAACATTGAATGAAGACTCAAAAAAGTGAGGGCTTGGACGTGGTCGAATATAACAACTAACAAGACATGTAAAAATGAATAATCAAGATACCATAAATGTGGATTGTAGGCGATGATTGATGTCACGTCATCTCCATTGGAATGTGAATTTGATGTTAAGCTCAAGGGAATAGATATTGTTTATTTCGAATGTCTACTTTTAGACAGTGCGATTCATTGCAGCGTCAACAATTCTCTTCAAAATATATAAAAAATAAAAAAAAATTAAAATAAAAAAGTGTAATCTACATTTATCATTGGAGAGCGCTTTTGAACTTTAATGCCTATTCAAGCCACAATTTCTCTATGTTGACGTGACATCAATTCATAGTATCAATCCACATTTACCAATGAAAATGCTTCTAGTCTCACTTAGGTTTTATGAGTTTGTCACAATACAATTAATTTTTTTTTTGTTTGTTTTGTTTTTTTGGCTTTAGCGAGAGTCAAACTCATAACATCCATAAATCTTACAAATCTTACATTTTGGCAAGTGATGTCTCATCTATCTCACTAGAGATCTTTTGACATCTAATTTTTGTTATGGGTCTATTGTAAATCTATGATTGATTAGATTTTTTTTATTGAACCTTAATAAAACTAGGATTGATCTTCGCGAAGACAAAAATACTTCTTTCTTGAAGAGACATGAGTTACTCATCGGAAGCTTGTAAAAAAAAAAAAAAATATCGCGTAATATATTTCAAGACGTGTGCATGTGTATTGCAAAATTTTCAAATATGTGACCTTTTTTTGTGTAACGGCCCACTTTAATTAATCTCGATTAATTGATAAATTACATATTAGAACCCTAAGCTCAGACTCACGTGGACGTCGCAGAAAAGTCTAGGGCACGCCTAACAAGGTAAATTTGTTATTTTTGTGTGGCGTGTGTTTATTTTTATTATTATTATTTAATAATTTGCATATCGTTAATTGAGAATTACATTTGGTTGTTTTGTGCGCACGTCGCGACGAAAGTGTACGACGTCGCAGTGTGCGCGTAACGCGGGTGTATGGGGTATGATTAGTTGTCACATCATATATCACATCACATCAATGGGGGGTAACGGTCCTTCACTAGGTAGGTATGATAGTTAGTCGATTGGGGGTTACTACTTCGGATTGTCTGAACGGAAGTGCTCGGGTTAAACCCCCTCTTCTCAACCGTGGTAACTGAAGTAGCCGAAAGGAGTTCCAGTTGTTTCAGTTGTCTAATCCCCCGAGGGGGACTTAGGGGGTAACGGTCCTTACTCTTATATGTAAGCGCTATTGAGTGAGTTATTCCTCTTGTAGCTCTCTTAAGCTGTATCCTTATGCGTGAAGCCCTTCACCTGTTGTTTTAAGGGCTTCTAGGAGCTTCTGAGTTACAACACCGCCCGGACCTGGAGACTCAACGAAAAGAGGTGAGTCGGAGAATATATATATATTTTTCTTCCTATAATCAAATAGCCGTAAGGGGAGACTACTTGATAAAGCTGCTCTTGCAGCTTTATCTACATCTCGCTTCAACGAAGAAAGCGGCTCTCAATCGCATTTTTTTGCGATAGAAAGTGTGTCCTCTCGTCAAGGAGCGGTGAGACCTACTTCCGCCCGGAAGGCGGGGGAAGCTTTACTCACCATCCTCCAAGAAGCAGAATAGGTCCAGTCCGGGGGACAAATCAATAGGAAATGTGAGCTATTCCTCTTGTAGCTCTCTTAAGTTGTATCCTTATGCGTGAAGCCCTTCACCTGTTGTTTTAAGGGCTTCTATGAGCTTCTGAGTTAAGGTTATCATCTTATCTAGTCTTAATGTGAGGGTGTTCCTTAAGAACACCCCCCCTCCCCTCCTAGCCGCTATAGAGATAGGCCTACGAGGGCTGTCCTGCCTCTCTGATTCACCACCGGTAGCTGTAGGGGCCTTCGTTTAACTTGGGAAGAGCGCGAAAAAGACTGAAGGAAAGAGCTAACTAGAACAGTGAGTGAGTCCCGGGTGGGAGGCACGAACGGTTGAGCTAGCCTCTCACCAATAGAGCTGCCGTGTATGAGGCTTCCCCGTTGCCCAAAAGCTGAGGGGAAGCCGTAATTGAAAGGCAGCTCATACGAGATCACACTCATCCCTCACTTTTCTCTCTCCTCTCCAAAATCAAACAAATAAAAAAAATTATCTCTCCTCACTCATCCTCTCCCCACCTGAGCTCATCCTCTCCCCTCTCATTTTCATTTTCTCCAACAAAACCACTCAATCTCCATTAACCACACCCTCACCAAGTTCTCCATCACTCCCTCGAATCGAACTCAAATCTCTCGCGGTGTTCGCTCCTCTCGGTGGCGCTCGCGACGATCTCCAAATCGAGGTGAGTTTTGTTGATTTTATAAGTTTTTTTGTGGAGAAACTTAAATTTTATTGATGTTAGTGTTGTTGTTGTGATTGTTGTTTTTTTTTAAAAAAAAAATTAAACGTCTCTCTTGAGAGATCATCTCTCCAGAGAAACGATGTGGGGAAAGAGGGGGTAGCCAGCTGGCCAGGCCCGAGTCGGACCGAGCGGCCCGAACTCGGGTGGCCCCGGTTGGGCCAAATCGGGCCTGGTTCGGACCCAACCCACCCCAAAATTAAAATAAATTAATTAAAAATTACAAAAAATTAAATAAAATACATTTTTAAATCAAATAAATATCAGAAAATAGAAAAAAAAAATAGCTAGAAAATTATGAAAAAATCCAAAAAAATCAGGAAATATAATAAAATAGGAAAATATAAAAAGTAGTTTTTGAGGCTTTTTGGGGCATCGGCTATAACGGCCCATTTTCCAAATGGACCGCCACGGGGGCCGATGCGGGCCCATAACCTGACTTACAACGCAGTTGTGTCCCACATGCCAACTCATCCACCATTTACTCAAATTACAACAATTTACTGTTTAAATTGTTTCTTGAACTCAAGTTATCTGCTAAGATCATTTTAAACCCAAATAAATCACAGCGGAAGTCTTTTAATATGACAATCATCATATAAACATTAAAAGTCATGCAATCAACTCTGATACCTAGTGTAAAATACTCATATATCATCATAATAAAAAATGTACCTCAAAGTAACAAAATATCAACAGTATAGAGTCCTATTGGATCACTCACAATCCCAAATCCCAAAATAGAACAAAATATGTTACAAACGTACAAGCCTGACTATATGTCTCTGAATCACAAGTATTCTGGTAGCTTGCCCTTGCCCCGGCTCGTACTAGGATCTGCACTCAAGTCATCACAAAAACAGATGACGAGTCCAGAGTGAGTATTCTCAAGAAAATTAAGTGAGCAATAGGGAAAGTAAATACTGGGATTTAAACAAAACTATTAAATAAACATGCGTAAATAAAAACAGGCAAATGTGCTCATCGCATGCATATGTAATAGTGAAAGCTCAAAATGTCTAGCGTCATACTTCGGACTCCCGACAGACTACTGTCGGCGAGTAGCACTCAAGCAAGGCCAATATCTACATCCGCTAGGTGGTCGGCGTAAACCTACGACGCACCCACACGTGCTCGTCACAACTCTCGGGTAGCCCTACTCACCGAGATGGCACATATGTTATGGCCTAGTGGACGTACACACAAAAATGACACGGAGGGAAAGCCTCAACGTCCGTCCATTACAACATACCAGGAATAGGGTAATGAAAGACGGAATATGAATTCAAAAGCAAAATAAAGTACTGCTCAAGAAATTTCAGTTGGGATACTACACACCTCACACCGCACTTCGTGTCATGTCAATCACCCCCAGTCCGCTAGTCCCGGATATCTACCGCATGCAATGACCTATTTCCATGTATAGTTGATGTTTTAGTCATTTAGATGTGTTTTAAGTCACTTAACACAAATTAGGTCAAAACTGTAGAATCTAGCGCGCTAGGTCTGGGAATTAGCGCGCTAGATTCCCAGACAGTTATACGTTCTTCGCCCAACTGAACATTAGCGCACTATTTTCTGGCATAGCGCGCTAATTGTTATCTAGCGCGCTAGATGCTGTCATTAGCGCGCTAATCGCGTTTTGGACAGCAAACAGTTGAAAATTTATGGGTTTTAAAACAACCCACCAATACCAACGACAACCACAATACCAACAACAACACTTCAAAACATTAGAAACCTATCTAAACAACACTTCAACATCCACCAAAACATCACCAACACCTCTAAAATTAGGATCAAAAGATAGAGAAAGTTGTGGTGTTTGTGGTTCTCACCTTGATTTTGATGTTCTCACCCCTCCAAGCTCCTTGAATCACCACTTCGATCACTCAAAACCCCTGTTTATTTGTCTCCAAACTCGGATAAGAAGATGAAGAGAAAGAAAAAGTGGTGGAAATATAATGAGTCAAACTTGACTTTTACAGTTGAATTGTCATCTCCTCTCATATACACATCTCTAGGCCATCCAAAACACCTCATTTGCTTCTTTGCTAACCTATAATGACTCCAATTGTGACTCTAATGGCACACTCACCCTTGTGTTTAACTCAAAAAGTGATATTTCGGGTGTTCCGCTGCCCGATTTCTCGTCCCGAACCGCAACATACGCGTATTGCCTAGTTGGGAAGAACTGTAATGGCCTGAATATAATTTTTAGTTATTTATGACGTGTTTACAAACGTGGCGAACAGCTCAGACACTCGTGGGACCCGCAGTTAGGCTTGTGCATGCCTGGAGCTTAGTAAATAGTATTTTTGTGTGCTGAATTGATTAATTTGCGATATTTATCTTGAAATATTGTAAATGGCATCGCAATGTGTGTTAGTATATTACATTTGACGTGCGATACCGTGTGTTAAGTAGTTGTCTCGATATGCGTGTCGACGCGGGTACCGGGTAGTCTAACCGACTTACCACTAGGCCGAGGAAAATAAGACAATCATAAATGAATAAAATTGATTAAATAATTAATATGGAATGTATATTTGGTGGTTAGGGATAAGGTAGTATGCGTATGTCGCGATTCGAGACGCGAAATCGGGCATCGAAACACCCGAAAGGCCACTTTGTGAGGTGAAAACAAGGATGAGTGTCCTAGCTGAGTCACAATTGGAGTCATGAGGGGTTGGAATAGGAACAAATGAGGTGCTTATGATGGCCTAGAGATGTGTAAGTGAGCAAATGAGGTGCTTATGATGGCCTAGAGATGTTTGTTGGTAGCAAGTTGCAGATCCTACGGCGAGCCGATGAAGGCGGTGCTTGGCGACTACCTCTGATCCAGAGCGCCTCCACTAGCTTACTCGTACGTGTTTGTATTTTACATATTTTTACATGGGTGACTTATATACATGTATATTGACACTTGTTATACTTTTGTCGCCTTTATTGATCACATGCTTTTTGGGGATCATTTTAGTGTTGTTAATGTAATTGACACTTGTTAGCCTTTATTGATATACATGGTTTATATTATTGATTTGCATATTATTAAGACTTTCACTATTAAAAATAACCTAAAAAGGAATTGAAATAAACAAATTAAGTGGTAAAACTCTTTGACTTTGTATATTTCGACAAAATAATCATTTAAACGACGAACTTGACTAAGTCGGATTATAAGATGGTTAGTTCGCGGGTCGTCATGGACATGTGTGCAAGGGATGTGACATGGCTTGATGACGTGTCCGGCGACGTGGCGGTGCCCGATTTGCCTCGGAATTTGGGGTCGTCACATTTTGACAAATTTTGCATTAATAACATGAGATGCATTAATTATGAGGAATTTGAATGGTCTGAAAAGCTCACCATCAATTACACTTAATCGAGCGCAATGAAAAAGTTTGATCTATGTAGCTGACTCCAATTAATTTGGAACTGAGGCTATGTTGTTGTTGTTGTTGTTGTTGTTGTTAAGTGGGAGCCAGACTCGCAACCTCTCGAAATCTTACATTTTTGGTAAGTGATACCATCTCACTACATATACATATGCTTTGGCATTTATATTTTGTTAACATTTTAATTAATGACAGCAACCAGGGCGATGCTCAATTAATAAAGTTGGTCCACACTCTACACCTTTCTTTTTCTTTGGTCTAGTTATAGAATATATATATATATATATATATAGATTCAAAGCTCGACATCGGCCTTCATCCAACTACCAACACATTAATTTGAAAAACAAGTTTTGTAATCTGATTAGTAACTTACTAAATACTTAAATACCTAAATTCCTACGAAATCCCAAAAGGGCCACTAAATTCTCACGAAGGGCGAAAATTTTACTGTTACAGTATTAAACAGATATAAATGCATGCACGCAGGGCAATCTTTTACAGTAACGGACTAATGAGTTGGGTTAAAACAACCCTGTTGATATAATATCTTAAAAATAATGCAATCTTTGTATTATTAGCACTAGGGCGTGCGTGAGGAAGATGATAGAGAGATGGATAATTTAGAAAGCTTGTAAATTTATTTTTTCTTAAAAAAAATAAACTTATAATAGAAATTATTGCAACATAAATAAAGTTTGTTTTAATCAGACTGATTAATAGTAGTAGTTGAGAGTTGAGACTATAATGAAGTCCTCACCTCCCAACTGCCAATGTGCGCCTAACCTCATGACTACCACAACACAATTATAAGGTTGTATATACACCATGTCAAATAAGAATAATGTGTCTGAAATTTGGTTGGCAATTATTAATCTTTTAATTAGAAGACATATTATAATGCACAGTATATAAGATTTTTTTTTTTTTTGGCAGAATATTGAAAATTCTCAAAAAAGTACTACACGGCAGATGTATTTACTATTTAGGTAAATGCATGTCACTCTTGATCCATCACTTTAATTGTCATCTCCAAACCTAAAAGTACAGGGAATGATAAATGAGAAGGGATAGAATGACAATATCACGTCATACTACAAAATATATTAGCTTACAAAAGTCATTCGACTCGAAATATGAGCATACACAGATCTTTATGTATAACATGCCGGTCGAGGTAGCATGAAAGGCTCTTATGAGCTAATGTGTCTTGTGATGTGACATTGTTGTTGTCATTCTAGTGTTTTCCATCATAAATACACTATGTACACATGGCAGCCAGATTTGTTGTACAAGTCTGTTTGTTTTTTTTTTTTTTTTTTTTTAAATGGAAGTCGAACTTACAACCTTTTATAAATTTCACATTTCGGGCAAATGATGCATCTATCATCTTATCAAAGATGATTTAATAAAGTCTAGTTTGTATTATACGATGTTCAATTTTTTTGTAATAAATATAGGCTCAAATTAATCAAAGTGAGAATAGTGTGGTGACTAGTTTATGTATGGGATTTAGTGACACTTGATACTTATAATTAAGCCTTTTTTTATTTTAACTAGTTAAAAAAAAACTAACCAACGTGGAATTATTCCCAACATCTCCAACATATGATTTATATATGATACTATTCGAAAACCACTTCAATGCTTATTAGTCTTAAATTTGAATAACGAGGAAAGAATAATCCATTACACATAGATATTACGACGCACTAAAGCTCGGATTTAATTCCACGACACACAAAACAAACGTGTAGTCCTAATCTTTTTCAAAATCCTGAAAAAAAAATCTTTTTCAAAAAAAAAAAAAAAAAGTCTGGTCCTAATCATTTACTGTTTGGACATACACACATTAAATGTCTGTGAAGTGTGGCAACGCAACAATAATGAAGTTTCCAAGTTTAATAACTCAATATCTGACGAGCCATACTGCCATTATGTCACTAAGAGAAAATATTTGCGGTGGAATCAACACTTCTGGACATGGAAGTTAATACTAGTATTGAAAAGAAGTTGGAGAGAGTTAGGAAATCAAGCAGATCAATAATGGGGGGATCATCGGTGATGAACTTGTTCTTCTTCGCCGACAAAACCGATTACTTGCTGATGTTCGTCGGGAGCATTGGCTCATGCGTCCACGGCGCCGTGCTTCCTGCCTTCTTTCTCATATTGCAGAGATTGCTTCACTCGTTTGGATCTCTAGCTAATGTTCCAGAGAGGCTACAAGCTCATATTAGTAAGGTACACATATTTACTGTTTAAAATGCTATATATAATACTTCCCATTTCATTTTCAGTTGTACCTGAAATATATTTTCATGTGTTTTCTGTGATTTGAGACGTACATCTGCGCGTAATTGTCGCTACTTTTTTTAATTACATCCTCATCTGAAGCAAATCTCTCCTCCTTTGGGATCAATGAAATTTTGTCTACTCATTGAAGTTTAATGGACAACTTTAAACAAATATAGTAAAACCATATAACTTAGATTAGTCACAACCAATCCATAAAGTCTAATAAATGAGTTTAATTGGCCTTACGATCGAGATCGACCTGTATAAATATTAAAATTGATAATAAATTTGAATTATTCTATCAAAATTCACGAGGTATTCAAATTAAATATTGACTAAATGTCTAACATTTCTATCTCCCAATAAAAAAAAAATTGGTACGAATCTTACAAAAAAAATAAAAAATAAAAAAATAATTTTTTTTGAGAAATTATTGAACTGAGTACATAAGCCAGTACACATAAAAATCGCAGCGGCATCGCGATGTGCATATCAACATCTCGATGTCTGTGTGTCCTGTTACCTGTGTCGCGCGCTTTGGAGACGCTCTGTAACAATAGCTTTGGCGGCGGCGGAGTTAGGTTTTCTCGACACTTCGAAAAGAGAGGAACTAGGTCTAAATTCAGCTCAACAAACCCGCATTTCAATTCCATCAGTGCCGTCGATGCTAACGATCTCCGATTCAATCTCTGATCACAGGACGCTCTGCTCTTGGTATACCTAGGTCTCGCCGTGCTCGTATCGGCATGGATCGGTGAGTGCCCTAGATCGATCTCATCTTCGTTTCTGTCAAATTTCCGAAAACTTGTTCATGGATTACGATGCAATGGTGGAAATTAGGGATTTCTTGTTGGATGCAAACGGGGGAGAGGCAGGCGGGACGCATGAGGCTGAAGTTTCTCCAATCGGTTCTCAATCGCGATATTGGCTTCTTCGATTTGCATGCCAAGGATGATAACATTGTGTTTTGCATCGCCAGCGACGCCATTCTCGTCCAGGACGCAATCGGCGACAAGGTGGCGTTTTTATGAATTCTGTACTGATGATATGATGTGCTAGCTAGGGTTTGGTTTGGATTAAATGTGGTTCTTTTGATGAGGCTGCTGGTGTGTTCATGAGTCATGACTGTTTGTTATTTCATGTTTGGTAGATTGGGCATGTTTTGAAGTACTTGGCTCAGTTTGTGGCGGGGTTTGCTTTGGCGTTTACGGAAGCGTGGAAGCTTACGCTTCTTACGCTGTCTGTTGTGCCATTTATTGCTGTTGCTGGAGGTTTTTGTGCGATAGTCCTGTCTAATTTGTCGAAGAAGGGGGAGGCTGCATATGCTGAAGCGGGAAAGTTCGCGGAGGAGGTATAACTTGAGCATCATATTTATCTGAATTGATAGTTGCACTGGATATTGAGTTACATGTATTTAGTTCAATGCCCTTGTGTTATTATGTGGATAAGTAGGTCCTCGATTGATTGTTCTTCGGATTGATTACAATGAGATGGTCACGAACAATCGGTCCTTCTGTTGATTTTGTCTAAATATGTCATTTAGTTATAGACTTATAGTTCAACCTTGACCATCCTTATCATGTTCTTTTTTTCTCTCAAAATCTAAAACTTCACGAAGTTTTTTGTTTTTCTTATGCCGCCTCTTCACTCTCAATAGTCAACAATATGGTCATTGGTTAGAATTTCCGATACATCATTTGGACTCAGACCTCCTTAAGTTGCAGAAAATTTACGAAATGAACTAGTTGCATTTATAATTTTGTAAATTATGCCCCAAAAATGATGAACTGGAAATTTAAGTAGTGAAATGTGATAAACTTGGAAGCCTCCACGTTGTTGACATGTGATAGCTTTTTGATCAATGAGTATTGTGGCAATTGATGAATCTCTCTTGCCGTGAATCAGGTAATTTCACAAGTTCGAACGGTTTACTCATTTGTTGGAGAGGAAAAAGCAGTAGAAACCTACTCAAGGTTATTGAGAAACGCCTTGAAGCTAGGAAAGAAGAGTGGTTTTGTGAAGGGAATTGGAATCGGCATTATGTTTGCAGTCATGTTTTGTTCCTGGGGCTTCCTCCTTTGGTACTCGAGTCTCCTTGTTCGGCATCATGCCGTAGATGGAGCTAAAGCATTCCTAACAGTTGTCAATGTTGTCTATAGTGGATTGTAAGTTGATGTCGACCTATTATCTTTTTTGAGTTTTATTTTATTATTGTTAACATTCATAAAAGTGCAGTTGTCTCTAGTAAGTTTAGCTATTTGCAGTGCTCTTGGTCAGGCTGGTACAAACCTTGCTACCATTGCCAAAGGCAAGGCTGCAGTGGGAAAAATTATAAGCATGATTGAAGCAGGTGGCCCTTCCAAATGTTCAAAGGAAGGAATAGTTTTACCTAAAGTAGAAGGACAGATTGATTTCTGTGAAGTCTCATTTTCCTATCCATCAAGGTCCACCATGGTCTTTGAAGCACTGAGCTTTTCTGTGAGTCCTGGGAAAACCTTTGCAATTGTCGGTCAGAGTGGATCAGGAAAGAGTACCATAATCTCCATGATTGAAAGATTCTACGATCCAGTGTCAGGTATCTTGACTATTGATGTTTTCTATAATAATTATGACTATAACAATTATAATAATAATAATCAATAAGAAGATTAATCAATACGAAGATTGAAAATGACAACAACTAATACAACAAAAACAAAAAACACGGTATCCATAAAGTTCCTCTTTAGATATTGGATGTTGACATTGACATTTTGACTTGGTAATTTAAGTAAACTGTAAAAATACTTAATTGCATTTTAAGTATAGGTTGTCGAATGGCATTACCGTGAAGCTGCCATCTGAACTTGACCTTTTTTTTTTATTCAATTGGCATAAGAAATTAGTTTATTTATTTTTGGATGGTGAGTAGTTGGAAGCTCCAAACTTTACTTGGATAGTTGGGTTTTATAAACTTTCAAAATTATTTGAAATATAAGCAAGCCTATGCATTGCCTGATTTAATGATGTTTACTAGGTAAGATACTGTTAGATGGGCATGACTTGAAGAGTCTTCAGTTGAAGTGGCTGCGGGAACAGTTGGGACTGGTTTGCCAAGAACCAGTGTTATTTGCAACCACAATAGCTGAAAATATTCTTCTCGGTAAACAAGATGCAAACATGGAGGAGATAGTTGAAGCTGCAAAGGTTTCAAATGCTCATTCTTTTATACAAAGTTTTCCAAATGGTTATTATACCCAGGTTAGTATTAACTTATACATACATATTGTCTCTTCAGTGACATATTCCAGTGAGAAATGATATATACTGGCACAATTTAATGACACAGACCACCAATCTAAAGCCCCTTTGGACAACTACCATGATTTCACTGTTGTTCACCCTGGATATCTAATCAATGAGAATTGCAATATCTGTTTGACAAAGTTCATGTTATTAACTTTTGCATGGTTTATTGAAATGACTAATTATGACAACGTAAAAAGGAATTAGGCCAATTTACATATTTTTGCTCCTGCTGCCAGGGTCCAATGTGCTATGTAATTATGTGGTTTATGTGTAAAAAGGAAACTGCATGTTTATAGGTTGAATATTTTGCATAGTTGCATAGCATACTTAGTAGCTTCATATTTCCATATCATGGCAGTATTTGCTATTTATTTTTGGCTGTATTTCTAAAAACTAGCATATTATGAATCAGGTTGGAGAAGGGGGAACTCTTCTTTCTGGAGGACAGAAACAAAGAATTGCTATTGCAAGGGCGGTTCTGAGAAATCCAAAGATTCTACTTCTAGATGAAGCCACAAGTGCTCTTGATGTAGAGTCTGAACTACTTGTTCAGCAGGCACTTAATACAATTATGTCAAAACGGACAGCAATTATTGTTGCACATAAAATGTCCACAATTCGCGACGCTGATACAATTGTTGTATTACAAAATGGGCGTGTACTCGAGAGCGGGAGCCATGCAGAATTGATGTCAAAGGGAGAAGGCGGAGAATATGCTACTCTAGTGAAAATGCAAGTCTTATCGGATGTTAAGACTAATTTGCAACAAGATTCAAGTGAATTTTCTGATACATCTTTCTTTCTGGAAAATCAAATTAAACAAACTGATACCAAGTTGTCAACGGACACAACTGATAATTGTCTGAGCAGCAAAGAGCTTATTTCAAGCGACTCCGTCTCAGCACCGCCAATTTGGAAACTGATTAAATTGAATGCACCAGAGTGGCCGTTTGCCCTACTTGGGTCAGTGGGTGCAGTTTTGGCAGGCGTAGAAGGTCCTGTATTTGCACTAGGACTTGCTCATGTCTTGAGTCTGTTCTATTCTCCCGACGTCTCGAAAATTAAACATCAGATCGATCTGCTTATGCTAATACTAGCTGCATTTGCAGTTGCTACAGTTCCTGTTTATCTTGTACAGCACTACTTCTATACTTTAATGGGGGAGCGGCTGGTTGCTCGTATTCGCCTATCAATATTTTCTGGTATGTTTCTTCTCACCTTTTGTTTTGAACATGTGTCTAATGCCCCTTCATAGAAGTCGTACTGCAGTTGTTCATCATGGTAAATCTAAGAATGTCGTCAGCGTATAACATTTAGTTGCAATATTTAATAGTTGGATGAGTTGCTCTCTAGTTTATTTCATTCTGAATTCAATCATATGTGTGTTATTAATTGACTAGAATTAATAGCAAATCTTAGCAACTTTTAAGTTTCAAAGTTATGTTTTTGTGGAAATATTTGTTTGGATTATGAATTTAGTTGCAATATTTTAGCCCCTTGTTATTGTTATGAATTTGTTCCTCTGTCATGTCTAATCATATGTATTCTGGCATCATTTTTGTTTTTCTTTTCCCCAATGTTTTGTGCCATGCTGTATCATCTTGCATGTTTCTTTCAGTTGGAATTACTGTTGTGCTATGTTCAAGATTACCTTGTCCTCTGCCTTTTAAATAACTGGCTGTCAACTGTTACGATGCCAGAGCTACTTCTACAATTGCGCAGAATGACAGATCTGTCAGTCTAATTTTACTTTTTTTTTTTTATTTTCTAAATCCTCTGTCTTGGCTCGAAGATAGCAATTTAACATTGATACTTAGTAAAAATGTTGCTTTTATTTTTATGAAGTTTATACGTCATTGAAGTATAGGAGCACCTTGCATTTCATCCAATCCCATAACATCATATCTATGGACATTGTTCTTCAACACTCCTTTTTCCTCATTAATCACTTGAGCCAGTCAGGGTTGATCAGCTGCAATTCAATTGGATTCAGTTTATTTCTTTATGCTTCACCACAAGGCTGGGACACATTATGGGTTCAAGGCCATGCTATCCATCTGTAGAAAAATCATTTTCCGCCATACATTCAATTGCTTTGCAATCCCCTAATCTTTTTGCCACTAAATTTTGTTACCTTGAAATCTCTGATTAAAAAAGATTGCAAGTTTTACTGTATAATTTTCCGTGCCATGACTTTTTCCTCTCTTTGAACCACAGCTGTTCTTCGCAATGATGTTGGCTGGTTTGATTTGGAGGAGAATAGCACTGGATCCCTGATTTCAATTTTAGCAGCAGATGCAACTATAGTAAGAAGTGCACTTGCTGACCGGATGTCAACAATTGTGCAGAATATTTCACTCACGGTGACAGCATTTGTTATTGGCTTTAATCTCTGTTGGCAATTAGCATTGGTTATTGCTGGCACCTTTCCAATCCTGATTGCAGGATCCATAGCTGAGGTAGTTTCAATGCCATCTGTCAATGCATTTTATATTCGTAAACTGATTGTGTGACATACTTTTGATGCATGCATTTGCACACAGTTAGTGGTGTCCTTTCGGCGGACATTGGGATGTCTGCATGCACTTCATTATGCAAAAATCAAGAAACTCCCACATCTGGGCATCAGATTTATGTACCTAAACTATGTCACCCGTTCATAGCTAGAGTTTGAACCTTGCCTGAAGTTTATTGTACTCTCATCTTTATGGACTGATCTGTTTTTTGTCCTTCGTTACTTCTGCAGCAATTGTTCATGAGGGGATTGGGAGGAGACTACTCCAAGGCTTACTCTCGTTCTAATGCCTTGGCCCATGAAGCAATCACAAATATTCATACTGTGGCTGCATTTGGCTCCGAGGACTTGATATCAGACAGATTTGCCAGTGAATTAAACCACCCCAACAAGCATGCTGTACTTCGTGGGCATATATCAGGTCTTGGATTTGGCATTTCACATTGCCTTACCTTTTGTTCTTATGCACTTGGCCTGTGGTATGCGTCTTTACTTATAAAACAGCACGAGTCAAGCTTCGGAAATACTATTAAGACCTTCATCGTGTTAATCTTCACCGCTAATGCCATGGCAGAGGCTCTTAGCATCGCACCAGATATCGTCAAGGGATCACATGCTCTTGGATCAATATTTAGTATTCTGGAGAGAAAACCAGCTATAGAAGCCAATGATCCAGAATCGCTAGCATTAACAGAAACGAAGGGGAATATAGAGTTTGTAAATGTCACTTTCAAATACCCCTCGAGACCTGATGTTGTTGTTCTTGAGGACTTCAATTTGCGGGTGATGGCTGGTAATACTCATGCTTTGGTAGGCCAAAGTGGCTCCGGCAAAAGCTCTGTGATTTCATTGATAATGAGGTTCTATGATCCCAGTTCTGGAGTAATTTTGATTGATGGACACGATATTAAAGATCTGAACTTAAAATCCTTGAGGCTGAAGATTGGACTAGTTCAGCAGGAGCCAGTGTTGTTCTCTACCACAATTTACGACAACATCCTTTATGGGAAGGATGGTGCATCTGAAATCGAGGTCATAAAAGCAGCAAAGGCAGCAAACGCTCATGAATTCATTAGCAGAATGCCTGATGGATACAAGACTCAAGTTGGTTCACAAGGAGCGCAGCTGTCGGGGGGTCAGAAACAAAGGGTGGCGATAGCCAGGGCCATATTGAAAGACCCCACTATTCTTCTATTAGACGAAGCAACAAGTGCATTGGATACAACATCGGAGAAGCTAGTTCAAGAAGCTCTGGATAAGTTAATGGAAGGACGGACAACCATAATTGTAGCTCACAGATTGTCCACCATCCGCGATACAAGCACAATATCCGTCTTGCAGAATGGGAAGGTTATAGAAACTGGTAGCCATAATGAACTATGCAGTCATTCCAATAGCATCTATTCACAGCTTATCAACCTACAACAGGTGAACGATGCATGAAATTTCAACATAACAAAGTTGAAGACAAGTGACAAGTTCAATACTCAGATTGTCTTAAAAAGTTTCTGACTCTCAAGTTTATAACAAATTATGGTTATGGGTCTTCTTTCGTTTGTAAGCTCTGTGATGGTCACATTATAAATGATCGACAAAAGTGCTCTTCAAATATGGACCTTGACATGGAAGTGAAAAGGCAAAACTTCAATATAGCACCTAATCAGTTACTTGTGCATGTAAAATTCGTGTTGTTTCAAATTGGGTGGAACAACCAGGTGACAGTGCAGTTTGAACTGAAGATGGATTAGGTGGGAGACTAAGCAGCGCAAAAGCTTAAATCAATTTCATGCATTGATGTGTCTGAATGCAACAATTCCAAATTAATTAGTATGATAGTTTGGAATAACACGTTAGACTCATATTCCAATTCTTTATTCCTCTACTGGTGACTTTTTTTTTTTTTTTTTTTTTCTCGCTGTTGAAGAATTAAGTGTGTAATGTAACTATTGTTGTAAACTAAATTGAACTTGCTAGAGATTTAAGCATGGAAGACATAAACTAAGAACTACTAAAATAAGTAGAGAAGATGAGACAAGAGAGAAGAGAGCTAGAATTGAAAATGTAGTGATTTCATTCATACATTGGTGTGTTCTTTACAAGTAAAGGAACCCCCTTATATAGGCCCTTAGTCATGATGAGAACAAGTACTTGCACAAAGTGTGTTGTGCAAGTTACACCAAAGTCTCATGTCATACAAGATTACAAGTTATATGACAATACATGGACAAGTGATTAGACGTTGGAGTTGAATACAAGTTATGTAGAGTGTACAAGTTACATTCAATGTAGAAGTCATGCTTGATGTTACAATTCAATGTGAGAGTCATGCTTGACAATGTAATCATTCATAAGCTTGGTTAAAGGTCATCAATTTACAACACTCCCCTTTGATGACACTTGCTAAAAGAATATGTTTCGTTAAAACCTGTACTAGAAAAATCATGTGGGAAAAAATCTAGTATAGAAAAAGAGTACAATGTTTTAAATCAATCTTGATTTGTAGTATAATATTTCCGAGTGTCATACGGTGTCAAGTAACATGTGCCGACATCCCCAGGGACTCTAACCCCGTGATTCGCGCACACCTCGATCGAGTACGGGACCTAAATGCAAAAACTACTTTTTAAATTTCAAGAAATACCAAGGATGGATTGTCAAAGCATAGGCACATCTACACACCTAAACAAATAAGGAATACAAGTCTTCTTCAACATTTATAAGATATTCACTAGCCTAATAGCATGCTATTTATCCTTCAATTCACATTTAAAACAACAAGAATAGACATAGCATGGAATGGAATCAATGAATTAAATCAAATGAATGGATATCATGCAAACTAGACTCATCAAATGAGCATAGACACAAAGAACACATGATATAAGAGTACAAAAGCAAATAGTCAAAAGGACTATGCAAGGATAATAATTAATAGGAATGAAATGCCAAGTAAAGTTGTCAATGGGTATACTCACACAACAAAGTAATGTGTTAGCTTAGCGGCCTTCGCTCTCCGTGCCCTTTTCCTAAATTCCTGAGTTTGGTGTCTCATTAGTACAAGTATAGTTGGTTCAATCAACTTTATTTTATTGAAATATAATTTTCCCAATTTTTCCCATTTTTTTCCAGAATTTTTCCAAATTTTCTTTCATTTTTTTCTTCCCTTTTTCTCTTCTTTTCTGTTTTTCTTTTTTTATTTATTTACTGTTTGGGTCGGGTCGACCCAAACGGGTCGGACCCGACCCGGCCTGGACCAGAACAGGTCCAGGCTCGGCCCATGGGCCGAGCCTGGCCCGTTCTGGGCCCGGCCCAGCGAAGGGGTGCACACGCGCGCGATGCGCGCGTGTGCACCTCCTTCCTCCCGATCGACTGGTTCGATCGGGAGGAAGAAGAAAATCTTTTTTTTTTTTTTTTTTTTTCTTTTGTTTCTTCTCCTCCGGTGAGGGTTGGGGTGGTTCTCCACCCCAACCCCGGTGGGCTGATGGCAGGGGAGGCCCCTGCCATCACCACCGTGAGCATGGGGTTCGGCCATGGATGCCGAACCCCCCCTCCATGCTTGGTCCCGAAACAACAAACCACAACAACTGCAAAAACTCACCTCAATTGAGTCACTGATTCTCTTTTCCCTCCTCTCCTTCTTTCCCTCTTCTTCCTCTGATTTTTCTCTCTGTTTTGGACGATCATTTGTGTGTATGTACGAGTGGGTGTAGGTGGAGATGGAGGTGGTGAGTTTGGGTGAAGAAGGCACGTGGTGGAGGAAGGTGGGACAGGTGTTGCTGGTGTATGGACAGCTGTTGTTGTTATTTGGCCATGTGTTGGGGTGTTGTTGTGGTGACACCAATTGGTGACACCATTACGACACTCGCCGCGTTTTCGGGTGTTTCGATGCCCGTTTTGCGTCCGAAACGGAATGTTCGCATAACGTCGGGTCGATAGTTACAAAAATATAGTTCATATGTGTATTTTTGTTTTCCTCGACATAATATTCAATTTAGTCAACTACTCCTAAGACCCGTCTGTCAAGACGCATATCGAGACGTGTCCCCGCTCTCGTCACTACGTCTAAAACCGTACCAAATGACTTAGTAAGTCTACACATTACATAACACTAGGCACACATCAATACAAAAATACCATCTACCTCGGCCATGTGCCTCGGTCGGTGCACGTATTACGGTGCGGGTCCCACGTCCAAGGTCGGTGATCCCGATTAAGATATATAAATCGGGTTAGAGATTTGGGCCGTGACAAATATTCCCAACAAAAATGAAATTTCGTCCTCGAAATTAAATTTAAGTTATGATTCTACCCGACTCGAACAGTGCACGGAATCTATCTCGCATGTAATCCTCCCGCTCCCAAGTGAGTTCCGTGTTATCGTGGAACCGCCACTTGACGAGTACCTTCGGAATGGTCTTGCTCCTCAACCGTTGTACCTTCCGGTCTAGGATCCGAATGGGTCGTTCCTCGTACGAGATGTCATCGCCAGTCGATCCGACTCAAGTCAATCGTTTGCCGCACTCCCGCCTTCGACTCGCTAGTCGAAGCATTGAAACGTGGAACACGGATGGACCCCCGACATCCGTGGAGGTAATTCCAGCTCGTATGCCACTTTCCCGACCCTTTTCTTAACCATGAAAGGTCCGACATATCTCTGGTGCGAGCTTACCTTTCACCCCAAATCTCTCAAGACCCTTTCGAGGGAAACCTTTAAATAGACAAAGGCTCCTCGGAATACGCGAGATCACCGCGATACTTATCTCGCATATTTCCTCTCGTCCGTCTCCGTGCTCCTCTCGAGTCTCTCGACGGATCGGTTGACCTTCTCTCCGTGGTCAACAACAATTTCAGTCCCACTATCTCCCCGGTCCTTCCGGCTCAGCCCCAACACGATGGCGAGCGACACGTCTCGCCATACAAGGCCTCAAATGGTGCCATCTTAATGCTAGCCTCGATAACCGTTGTTATATGCAAACTCACACAACGGTAGGTACTCTCGCCCAAGATCCGCCAAACTCTAACACGCATGCTCGCAAAGATGTCCTCGAGACCCGAATCAATCGTTCGCCCGCCGTCGTCGGCCCGAGGGTGAAAAGCCGTATCGAATCGTAGTCGCGCACCGTATTGCTCTTGCATACTCCTCCACATCCCGGACGTATACGTAGCATCTCGATCCGAAGTGATCGTTACATCGGTACTCCATGCGACCGATAATCTCTCTCGAATAGTATGCTCACCGATCGAACGTGTAATGCGACGCCACCGGCAAGAAATGAGCAGACTTCGTCGGCCTGTCAACTATAACCCGATGGAGTCATGTCTCTTCGCGGTCCCGGTAATCCTCTCGACAAAATCCATAGAGATGTCTTCCCATTTCCATCTGGGAATAGGAAGTTTCGCCGTAGTAATCCCCCGGTCTGCGATGCTCGCCTTCACTGCACTGACAGATACCACAGTTCTCGATGAATCTAGACACGTCCGCCTTCATCCCTGTGCCACCAAAAATGTCTCCTCATATCATGGTACATCTTAGTCCCGCCTGGATGTACAAGAACTGAACGGTGTGACTCCCGAAGGATTTCATCTCTCACTCCGCACCTCCGGTATTCACAACCTACCTCGGTATCTCGGACATCGATCCGTCGTTTCGCCCAATCTGCACACTCGCACTTCGTACTAACTCGCCGAATCTCGAGTACGATCGGTCGTTCCTCTCGTCCCTCTCGACACTCGCCGTGTAGACACGTCCGAGTCTCATTTGGGCGCAAATCATCACTTGAGTCTCGATAGGAACCTCTCGTCGACACACTATCGTCGCCGCTTCGAGTAATCCATACTCATGCATCATGTGACATGTAACCACTTCCGTGTCTCTACTCGGTCTCCTACTCGCCGCATCTGCGACTACGTTCGCTTTTCCTGGATGATATTCCAAGGAAAAGTCGTAGTCTTTCAGGTATTCCAACCATCTGCGCTGTCTCATGTTCAGTTCTTTCTGGGTGAACAGATATGTTAAACTTTTGTGGTCGGTGAAAAGTGTGAATTTTTCTCCATACAGAAGGTATCTCCAAGTCTTCAGCGCAAACACAACCGCTGCCAACTCTAGATCGTGAGTGGGATAGTTTTTCTCATGTACCTTCAACTGTCTCGATGCGTACGCTACGACACCACTACCCCGCATCAACACACAACCTGCACTGTATAACAAGCATCTCGTGTACACTAGAATCCCACCCAGCCTCTCCGCGATGCTAACACCGGCGTCGTAGTTAATGACCTCTTCAATCGAGCAAATGCGGCCTCACACTTCTCACCACTCATAAGCAACATCTTTTCGTGTCGCCTTGTCATTGGTGAAGCGATCTTCGAGAAATCCTTCACAAATCTACGGTAATATCCTGCTAACCCCAAAAAGCTTCTGATCTCAGATACTGATGACGGCGTTGGCCAATCCGTGATGGTCTGAATCTTGCTCGGATCTACAGCAATCCCTGCTGCTCCAACAACGTGCCCCAAGAATTTGACCTCTGCAAGCCAGAATTCACACTTGCTGAACTTAGCAAACAGTCGATGTTCCCTTAATGTCTGCAACGTTTCTCTGAGGTGTTGTTTGTGGTCCTCGCGTGTCTTTGAGTATATCAAAATGTCGTCGATGAACACTATCACGAAGTTTGGTCGAGGTATGGTTTAAGCACTCGATGCATCAAATCCATGAATACGGCGGGGCATTGGTCAACCCGAATGGCATGACCGTAAACCGGTAGTGTCCGTATCCGGTGCCGAATCTTTGTCTTGTACCTATCTTCCTCCCTGATCCTGAGCTGATGATATCCCGATCTCAAGTCAATCTTGGAGAAAAATTTCGCTCCTCTCAGCTGATCAAATAAATCGTCTATTCGTGGAAGTGGGTACTTGTTTCTGATTGTCATCTTGTTCAACTGTCTGTAGTCGATGCATAGTCTCAAACTACCATCCTTCTTCTTCACAAACAAAACTGGCGCTCCCCACGGTGACATCGATGGTGTGATGAACCCCTTTTCCCCTAATTCATTAAGTTGAGTCCTCAGCTCCTCCAACTCCTTCGGAGCCATGCGATACGGCGGAATCGCAATCGGTCTGGTGCCTGGTATTAGGTCAATAACGAAGTCCACTTCTCGTGGTGGTGGTAATCCTGGTAAATCTTCGGGGAAAACATCTGGAAAGTCTCGAACAACTGGTATCTCCTCTAGTCTGGGTCCCTGACTCTCTGCTACAGCGTGCAATGCTATCAGAGTCTCCATTTCTCCATTGGATGCAAGTCGACCTCTCGTGGTGTTGAATCTCGGTGTACTACCTTGGTGAGCAAATATCGGACGTCCCGGTATCTCAAATATAACAGACTTACTGAAACAATCAATGTGCGCATGATAGGCTGACAACCAATCCATTCCTAACAGCACGTCGAACTCTAACATCTCGAGGACTCTAAATTTCGCTGTAATTCTACCCCGTCTATCATTTGGGCATCCTCGCACTAAACTATTTGGGTACACTCTATCCCCCGTGCGTGCTCAAAATTAGATGTACGCTAAGTCTAACAGAGTCAATCCTAATATGCCTAACATGCGACCAAAGCAATAAAAGAAACCGTAGAGCCGTAGTCAAACAATGCATATAAATCTCTATCATAAACGGAAACCGTACCTCGATGAGGCTGCGTGTCGCTCCAGCGTCCGGGTCGTGCAACCATATTAACTCGCTCTTTTCCTCGCTCTTGTGGAGGATATGTCTTGTCGTGTACACTCCCTAGACATGTGCCCCACCCGGCCACATTTCCAAAGCATGTGATGGGACGACGATCGCCTTTTGTGCTCGTCCTCGTCGTGGTCCATTCTTATCGCTACCCCCGCTCGACCACCCCGTCTGCCGTCGCGGTGCCGATGGAACCGGTAATGCCCGTCTGTGGAAGGTGGTAAGGGAGCTCTATCATATGTATGGGGGAGCAGGGTGAGGTGCGTGGGGCACCGCCGAGATAGGGGTAGCAGTGCCCCACCCTCCGTGAACCCCCGTCCCATCTCCTCTCGTCCCTTACCCCTCCGTCTCATGTCATAATCCGAACCCTCTCGCCGCTCTCTCCTCCCCCGTCCGCCCAACTCGTAAGTCTCTTGGCGAGTGCCCTCTCATAGATTTCTGCAGCGCGTGCGAGCCCCGGTGCCAACGATGTGTCTAGCTATATCTCGGCCAGCCCATCTCCAAAGTAGAATGCGTCGTCTCGCGTCGTTCTTCACCAAATCACCCGCGAATCGCTCTCATCCGCCCGTATCGGCCGCGATACATCATCACCGTTTCCCCTCGGCTGTCTCAAGCTCATAAACTTCTTCTTCAACCTCTCGCAACATCGAAGGCGGAAAATACGCTTGTAGAACTCGCGCTTGAAGTCCGCCGGGATGTGAAACTACCTCGACTCGCCATCGTAGTGCGCCACCAAACATCAGCACCCTTAGCCAACGTATAGTATGAGAGAATCGGCTGGAGTCTGTCCTCAACCCCCAGTAGTAAATGCAGCTTCTCCTGTGATAGGATCCACTTCTCAATCTTGTCGTGGTCCCTCTCTCCTGAAAAACACTCTGGTCTGAGTCTAATGAATTCCTTCACTAGCTTGGCGTCTCCTGATAAACCAGTGATATTCGATATAGTGGGTATAAGCGTGTCTACTGGTGACTCTGTCGTTAGTACTACAGGTGGTACCGATATTCGTGCCTCCGCAAAGAGTAGTAGGAGCAGATCCGGTGCCACAGAGTCTCGGGGTCGGGGGCTTGTAGTAGTAGCGTGTGACGGGGGCATGCGAAACTAGTGCAGTCATCTGTGCCGACATGTAGGCGATGAACTCGGCGATTTGTCTCTCCTGAGCGGTCATCCGGTCAGACAACCTCTGAAAATCCTCAACTAATACGGTGGGAGGTTGACTGCCGCCGGCTCCAGCGTCTCCAAGATCGCGCGAATCCGCCATCGGTGTCTGCATATTGATAATTCGTACTCGAATAAGCTACTAGGAGACGTATCTTATAGTCTTACACATATATCAATTAACATGTATATTGAAAATAATACATAAAACAAACGTACCCCCAACTCACCTTCACTCAATTCCCAACAAAATAGTTCCTAGGCAAGGATCATCTGGTTTCCACTTCTAAGGTTTGTGTTTTATACGAGTTCATGGTTTTCATATTTATCCATAAGGTTCTTATACCTAAGCTTTGATACCAACCTGTGATGTTGGTATCACAATGCCTTAAACCATGAGACTTTTAAAACTTTCCCTAGGTTCGTCTAAACCTAATCTCGATACCAACCGTGACGGCCCCTCTCCTAATCTAGGCACCGCCGTGCCTAATCCCGTAATTAAGCCATAATCATCTCCTCATGGGACTTAACTACGTATTAGTCACCTTTCAACTTAAACCTTTTATTAAATGAGTTTATTATTAGCGAATTCTTATTGATTATGCGGAAGCCATTTATAATATCCTAAGTGTGGAAAACCAGGAAATGCCATCGCATAAATATCGTAGTCTTCAAAATTCATTGAAACGATAAAATGGTCTAAGTTAAGTCGGGGGAACTAACGCTCAACCCAATATACCACCCCAAATAGTATCTCGAAAGACGTATATAACATATACAATCAAAATATCAAAAGAAAACCTACAATCGATGCGTGTGACGCGCCGCGGCTCGTGGATAATCGCCAATCTTTTATTTGCCCTACTTCTTGGTAGATGGCTTCGCACCCGCCGTCATAAAAAGGACGGTGAGTACAAGAATAAAACAAAGAATCCCCGATGACAAGTTTAATTTGCATTTCCAAATATTCAAATGGTATTTAAAAGCATATAAATGGGAAAACTGGAAAATAAACCATATGCGAGTAAATACCGTAGTTAAACAAGTGATACCGACACTAGGCTAAGTAGTAGTGATTTAGGTCCGATCGGCAAGTGAAACGTGTCACCCCGACCCAATAATCATATAGCACAAGGGACTCTAACCCAAGTGTTACGGGGACTCTAACCCCGGTGTGTAGACCACCTCAGGGACTCTAACCCCGGTGCGTAGACCACCTGGGGACTCTAACAGTGTCATACGGTGTCAAGTAACATGTGCCGACATCCCCAGGGACTCTAACCCCGTGATTCGCGCACACCTCGATCGAGTACGGACCTAAATGCAAAAACTACTTTTTAAATTTCAAGAAATACCAAGGATGGATTGTCAAAGCATAGGCACATCTACACACCTAAACAAATAAGGAATACAAGTCTTCTTCAACATTTATAAGATATTCACTAGCCTAATAGCATGCTATTTATCCTTCAATTCACATTTAAAACAACAAGAATAGACATAGCATGGAATGGAATCAATGAATTAAATCAAATGAATGGATATCATGCAAACTAGACTCATCAAATGAGCATAGACACAAAGAACACATGATATAAGAGTACAAAAGCAAATAGTCAAAAGGACTATGCAAGGATAATAATTAATAGGAATGAAATGCCAAGTAAAGTTGTCAATGGGTATACTCACACAACAAAGTAATGTGTTAGCTTAACTGGCCTTCGCTCTCCCGTGCCCTTTTCCTAAATTCCTGAGTTTGGTGTCTCATTAGTACAAGTATAGTTGGTTCAATCAACTTTATTTTATTGAAATATAATTTTCCCAATTTTTCCCATTTTTTTCCAGAATTTTTCCAAATTTTCTTTCATTTTTTTCTTCCCTTTTTCTCTTCTTTTCTGTTTTTTTTTTTTATTTATTTACTGTTTGGGTCGGGTCGACCCAAACGGGTCGGACCCGACCCGGCCTGGACCAGAACAGGTCCAGGCTCGGCCCATGGGCCGAGCCTGGCCCGTTCTGGGCCCGGCCCAGCGAAGGGGTGCACACGCGCGCGATGCGCGCGTGTGCACCTCCTTCCTCCCGATCGACTGGTTCGATCGGGAGGAAGAAGAAAATCTTTTTTTTTTTTTTTTTTTTCTTTTGTTTCTTCTCCTCCGGTGAGGGGTTGGGGTGGTTCTCCACCCCAACCCCGGTGGGCTGATGGCAGGGGAGGCCCCTGCCATCACCACCGTGAGCATGGGGTTCGGCCATGGATGCCGAACCCCCCTCCATGCTTGGTCCCGAAACAACAAACCACAACAACTGCAAAAACTCACCTCAATTGAGTCACTGATTCTCTTTTCCCTCCTCTCCTTCTTTCCCTCTTCTTCCTCTGATTTTTCTCTCTGTTTTGGACGATCATTTGTGTGTATGTACGAGTGGGTGTAGGTGGAGATGGAGGTGGTGAGTTTGGGTGAAGAAGGCACGTGGTGGAGGAAGGTGGGACAGGTGTTGCTGGTGTATGGACAGCTGTTGTTGTTATTTGGCCATGTGTTGGGGTGTTGTTGTGGTGACACCAATTGGTGACACCATTACGACACTCGCCGCGTTTTCGGGTGTTTCGATGCCCGTTTCGCGTCTCGAAACGGAATGTTCGCATAACGTCGGGTCGATAGTTACAAAAATATAGTTCATATGTGTATTTTTGTTTTCCTCGACATAATATTCAATTTAGTCAACTACCCTAAGACCTGCAGCGTCAAGACGCATATCGAGACGTGTCCCCGCTCTCGTCACTACGTCTAAAACCGTACCAAATGACTTAGTAAGTCTACACATTACATAACACTAGGCACACATCAATACAAAAATACCATCTACCTCGGCCATGTGCCTCGGTCGGTGCACGTATTACGGTGCGGGTCCCACGTCAAGGTCGGTGATCCGATTAAGATATATAAATCGGGGTTAGAGATTTGGGCCGTGACAATATTGTTGATTATCTCATTAAAAACTTTGCTAGGAAAACCAAAGTGGGATAAAACCATAGCTAAATAAAAGAGTGCAAAGACATTGATACACTTTGAGAGAATATATATGTCTAATTAAAACCTTTACTAGAAAAACTTTGTAGGAAAAAAAATCTAGTATAGAAAAAAAGAGTACATTGCTCTCATAAAATTTTTATATGGAGTATAATAATGTTATGATTGCCTCTTTAAAAACCTTGCTAGGCAAATCCAACGGGATCAAACCAATTGCGAAAGGAAAATAGTGCAATACACTAATCAACATTGATAAAGAGTTTTAATATTGTTAAAATTGTCTCATTAAAAAAATCTTGCAAGGAAAACCCATGTCGAGTGGGATAAAATCACAAAGAAAGGGAAAAAAATGCAATACACTAACCAATAACTCCTTTTGATTCTCCTCCTCATGTTCACATTGTGAGATATCTTGTGCATTTTTTTGCACATGGACATCATTTTCTATATAAATTATTTAATGTCGAAACATATTTTTGCCACTTTTTGTATATATTACTTGCATCAAGTAATTGATTCATAACTTGTGCTACAGCTCTTGAATGATCATTTGAACTTTAAGTTCATATTAATTTATACATGGATCATAAATATAACAAATTTAATGCAATTTGATGCGTTTCAAGCAATGTCACGTCATTTCTTTTGAATTGGCTTATATCTCCCCCTAATGGTGGAATAATTGCTTCATCAAAATGACAATTAACAAAACTTGTTATAAACAAATTCCTTGTTAGGGACTCAAGGCATCTTATAATATAATTGATAAATATAAGTCTCATATTGATTTGCCTTGAGATAATCACCAACCGATAAAAAATTGATTCGATAAATGATGTTCATGCGAATTTATGATATATTCGCATTATTGATGATTCTGGATGATCAAATAGATCTTTCCACATTATGAGTGTCATTTGATTTATGATGACATTCGTTTTACGTGTCTTATATATTCTAGAAATTAAAGCGAGAAGATTTTATACTCATATTAAATCATAATCATATAGATAAATTTTCTATTATTCGAGTAAACTTCTTCCGAACAAGGCATTAATAATATAATTGTTGTACCATATATTGCACGAACGTTAGTCTCTCAAAAGTTGAAATTCGAGAAATATTCTCTTTTATATTATAATATATGCATGTAGCACAACACACAAGCAATAAACTCACCGCGCTTCATGATTTGAACACGTCTCGATGTGCCTATTTTATCGAGACATTTTTAATGATAAAATTCATAATTTTGCATTTGATTTTGAAGGCATATGGTAAAAAATCAAAAATATTTGGGGTATAATGTATATGACAATATTTAGACTACATAGCCTTTTTGTATGTGACGAAAAATGTTACAATTGTGAGCGCTTGTTGTCAATACTAATTTGTCCTTTTTCCCGTGGTGCACCACTTTTATTCCGACTTTTAATGAAATTGTTAACACGATCTTTACCAAATATTTTCACATTTTCCACGTCCAGAAATTATTATTGCGACATCGGTCATTATATGCAACATATGCTTCTTAATTTGAAAGTGAACCAATAGGACGGGAGCGATATTATATTTATACTATCTCATTATTTTACTCGGCTACAATGAGACAATAAATCAATCTTTAATATTTATTGGATTGACGTGCACACTCGATATAAGCTTGTTGCAATGTAATAAATCGAAAGGGTCACGCGACCTTCTTTTTATTGTCTCATCAGTCATATTTTCACATAGCCTCAACATAGAGGTAATTAAGATTGCGGAATTATAATTGATATTTGATCGATTAAATTTTATAGCTTGAGACTCAACCACTCATTTTGAGCTTTTTGGAGCATTACCTTTTTTGGTATTTATATATATATAACTCCATAAAGTGAAAAGATATAAAGTGAAATATTCACTTTTTAAATCTCCAAATAGACATTGGCGAATGATTGTGTACAACATACGAAACCTTGCATAGATGTTAGCTTTATTCATAATTTGTAATATCTAATTGTCATGACAAGAATTATAATAAGGTAACAAATTCAACTATGGTTGATTAATATTTTGAAAGTAAATGTAATATACAATAATTTTATCTTTTCTTTTATGTAAAAAACATATTGACTTTTGACTTCTGATGTAGAAGATCGTCCAATACGCAACTACAAAGCATACTTTCGCAGTCGCTATCGTTACAATGCATAACGTATAAATAAAGTATATATACATAAATAATGCATGTAACAAAAAGAAATTATCCATGATAACATAAAAATAAATTGAATTTATTTAAATTAACAAGAATTATATATTCTTAGTTTTGTCTCATTTTAAAAGCTTATTGATCTCAAGACTTCCTCTTGTAGAGCAACTTCGTGCTGATAACGTGTTGTAAACTAAGTTGAACTTGCTAGAGATTTAAGCATGGAAGACATAAACTAAGAACTACTAAAATAAGTAGATAATTGGAGACAAGAGAGAAGAGAGCTATAATTGAAAATGTAGATATTTCATTTATACATTGATGTGTTATTTACAAGTAAAGAAACCCCCTTATATAGGCTCATAGTCATGATGAGAATAAGTACTTGCACAAAGTGTGCAAGTTACACCAAAGTCTCATGTCATACAAGATTACAAGTTATATGACAATACATGGACAAATGATTATACATTGGAGTTGAATACAAGTTATGTAGAGTGTACAAGTTACATTCAATGTAGAAGTCATGCTTGATGTTACAATTCAATGTGAGAGTCATGCTTGACAATGTAATCATTCATAAGCTTGGTTAAAGGGTCCTCCAATTTACAACAACTATGTCCTCATTCCACATGCCTCTAGTCACTTTGCAAGGTAACTGTATAATAACTTAATAGAAGTAATAAAGTTAAAATATTCCTAGAATTAAAGTCACAATTATATGAAAGGACAATGCCAATGCAGAACATAAGCCACCCTAATTATATTCTTAAACATTCACGCGTTTTTATCATGCTAATAGTAAGCACACGACCAACTACATTAATGGAACAAAGTTTTTTTACTTCCATAAAAAGCAGCTACTCAATGTGAAAGAGGGTACCACTCGGCTTGGGTGACAGAAGTACTACATGAGGGTTTCTTCAATGGAAGGATGTTGCGTGTTCGAGTCATGACAATGAAACCATCTTTTGGCGGTTTCTCCCGGTCAATGAGTTTAGCGGGATCGACTTGACCCAATAAGATTAGTCGTACCCAAAGGGTACGGACACCATAGTTATCAAAAAAGAAGTGAAAGAGGGTTGCGTTGTTGTGATTAGCCGATACGACGAGTTGATGTATTGATTTGAGTCCCGATAATTACTCAATCCGATAATTTATATAAGTCTTTTTAGCAAAAGCTTTTTGTTCAAAATTGTAAGTCGTTTTTGAAATTTAAGAGTCTATTTACTGCATATTTACCTATTTTACCTTTATACAATTTAAACATTTATGATTCTTCAATTTTTCGATTCATTTAATGTCAAATAACATATATGTAAATTATACTCGCAATTAGATGTATCTTAATTCTTGTGTCATTCTCTTAAACGATCTATATAAATAATCAAAGGGAGAATATAAATTTAGATCTTTTGACTAGAGGCGCAACACTTGTAGTCTTACATTTCACATCCCTAACTAATAATCTAAAAATACAAATAAAAAAAATTACAATCATATCATATGATTCATATATTATAGAATAGCTTACAATATAAAAGAGTTTGGAATTTTGAGGAGAGTGTGACTGACATGGCACACCAAAGCAATTGCCGATAAAAACGGGGCGCATAAGCGAACTCTTCACCGCCATGGAAGCTTAAGAGAAAGAGATTCCTCTCTCTCTCTCTCGTTCGCTTGTGTCACTTCTTTTAGGGTTTCTGCGAACGAACTCTATTCAATCGCCATTTCTGTAATCCGAAACTCGCAATCGGAACGACCAATTCCAAGTAAGCTTTCTCGAGCCGTCTCTATTTATCGTTGAATCTTTGTGCGCTTCGTTGAATATTGTGCGATCGAACGAAGAATTCGTTGGGGACTTTGTGAAACTTATTACTTGGGATTTTTTTGGTGGGTTTTGTTAGGTTTTGGTTGTTGTTTGGAATCGATTGAGAAAGTTAGGGTTTTGGATTGGGAAAGCATTGAAATTGGTGGATTTGGGATGATGGGATTTGATAGATCGGGGAAAGCTTGATCGCCCGCTTGAGGCGAGCGGCTTGTTCTCGGCCTGAGTGAGTTTTTGTATGGAAACGCGGAGTCGTAAGCGGGCGGAGGCCTCCTCAGCAGCCCCTTCATCGCAACCCAATACCCGATCGAGTAAGAGAGCTCGTTTGTCTGTGTCGTCTTCGTCGTCGTCTGTTCCTGCTGTTGCCTCTACAATCGCCACTCGTTCTCGCCCGAATTTGCGCTCTCAGGACTCCGCTTTGTTGGCTGCTGCCGCCGCTGCTGTTGGTATGGACTCTACTGAATCATCCGGGTCTGGTACTCGTCGTGAATCCAGCGGCGGTCGGCGCGGGAAAAATCAGGTGACTGAACAAAGGGAGAAGGATTTGGAGAAGGGGAAAGAGAAGGAGCCTGAAGTTAGGGTCAGGGATAGGGATAGGGATTTGGATAGGAGTTTAGGGCTTAGTATTGATGGGGGAATGGATGATGATGATAGTGAGGGTGCTGGTGGGATTTTGCATCAGAATTTGACGTCTGCTAGTAGCGCGCTTCAAGGGCTTCTGCGGAAACTGGGTGCTGGACTGGATGATTTATTGCCGTCATCAGCGGTAGGATTGACATCGGCTTCTCACCAGAGTGGTCGGCTGAAGAAAATATTGTCTGGGTTGCGTGCGGACGGGGAGGAAGGACGTCAAGTTGAGGCTTTGACGCAGCTTTGTGAGATGTTGTCCATTGGGACTGAGGATTCTCTCAGCACATTTTCCGTTGATTCGTTTGTGCCCGTCCTTGTCGGGCTTCTGAACCATGAAAGTAATGCTGATATAATGCTGCTCGCTGCAAGGGCGCTTACGCACCTGTGTGACGTGCTTCCTTCATCTTGTGCTGCAGTCGTGCATTATGGTGCTGTCTCATGCTTCTGTGCCCGGCTTTTGACAATCGAGTACATGGATTTGGCTGAGCAGGTGTGCGTGATACTTTTTTTTATTCATTCTTACATGGAGTATCAAATTTATTTCATATTCGATAAATGAACAAAACAACAATGTTGTTCCTAGTATCTGATGTTTCTTGACTTTCTTGCTATTTGGAAGTGCTGCCTTAACTTAGCCGTGTTGAATAATTCAGGTCTCAGAGTTGGCATTTTGCATTTAATTATCTTGTTATTGCACTGACCTTGCTATTGTTTACAATGTATCTATAGTCACTGCAAGCTCTTAAGAAGATATCCCAAGAGCACCCAACTGCTTGCTTACGAGCTGGAGCACTTATGGCTGTACTGTCGTACCTCGACTTTTTCTCCACAGGAGTTCAGGTAATGTTAGTGGTAGAAAATTTTAGATTTCAATTAGTAACCATGTTAAATAAAATGAATTTATAATTTATTTTCTTGCTTGCTTATGTTTTGATTTTGTTAATGTTTTTTTAGCGAGTAGCTCTTTCTACTGCTGCAAATATGTGTAAGAAGCTCCCTTCAGATGCGGCTGACTTTGTCATGGAAGCTGTACCTCTTCTTACAAACCTTCTTCAGTATCATGATTCAAAGGCAAGGACACTATATCATATTCGACTTGTATGTTGTTAAACCAGTAACTTCCGTTCTCTCTTTTATGACATTCATGATGTTTGCAGGTACTGGAGCATGCTTCTGTTTGCCTAACTAGAATTGCTGAAGCTTTTGCATCTTCCCCTGAGAAGCTGGATGAATTGTGCAATCATGGTCTGGTTGAGCAAGCTGCCTCCCTGATTTCCATTGGAAATGCAGGGGGTGGACAGGCTTCTCTCAGCACATCTACATATACGGTATATGCAACTTTTATATATAAATAGTTTTTTTTTTGACACTTTTATATATAGCTTGTTGCTTGATCAATATTTTGAATTCATTATGACATCTAAATTCGGCAGGGTGTAATTCGCCTGCTCTCTACCTGTGCAAGTTGTTCTCCTCTGGGAGCAAAGACTTTACTTCTCCTAGGAATCAGTGGCATCCTCAAAGATATTCTCTCGGGTTCGGGTCTAGTTGCAAGTATATCTGTGTCACCTGCTTTAACCAGGCCACCTGAGCAGGTAAGCTGTGATTGTTTTTTGTATATTTAGCAGCAACTAACTCAAGTTTTTTTAATTCAACATTGATTGTTCCAATATTATTAGGTTCATCTTAGATGAGCAATACCTATTTTTACGGTTTTATGCCTAGTGCTATTACTGCTGTGGCGAATTTTCACAATAGCCAATACTTATTAATATCTTATATTTCTTAATCACCTACAAACCTTGCACCCCATCTTATGTCATTGTATAAAATGTTCATGCTGCTGCTTCGGATGCAATGGAAGAGTTTGATCAATGTAGCCGACCCCATCTAATTTTGGGATTGAGGCTACATTGTTGTTGTATGCATCAGATAAATTTATACATGTAATTTTGGTTTTGATGAATTTGAGGTACTTTTGAGCATACATCAGATAAATGTATACATGTGATTATGTGGATCACACATCAGATAAATGTCTAACACAAATAGAAACAAAACCTCTACTGGATGTTTGGCTGCATGAGCTTGAGGTGTTTTTGAGGTTTAGGAGAGAAGCATCTATGAAGTCAGATGATTGATTCTGGTTGCTCAATGTGAATACTAGCATTATTGCAAGCAAACATGGAGAGTGCGGTGGCTTTACATTATGCGTCTTTGGGGTTGTTGTCTATGGGTGTTGTCTAATGAACATTCTGGACCAAACCCGATAGGGACTGAATTCTAATTGTTTAAGCTCTTCTTTCGTGATGGTATTTAAATTTAAGAACTAAGTGGCTACGTTGTGATCTGCATACCACCTACTTCTTTTGAGATTGTATTTCTTATTCTTAAAAATAATATTGGAGCTGAACAAGTCCATGCCTTGCCTTTCCAATGAGGCTTTGTTGCTGTTGCAGGTTACATAGGGGAAAGTGATTTTTTCCTCCGTCGTAACCATATGCTTTTAATGGTTTTTTATTAGTCATTTTGACAAAAATTAGGTCAGGATAAATATTTTTTTTTGCCATTTGGATGGAACAGACACAGATACACATAACCCTGGAAAAAATAAGTTCTCTGCATAGCTCATTTAGCAACATTATGTTGTGATGCTAGTGGAACTTGGTTTTCTGGCAGCTTGTATCCTCAAACATGTTGCTTTGAGAATAATTGTCGACATTTCTTATGTTAATATGCAGTAGCTTTTATTTGTGTCTTCTAAGTTTTGGGAGAAGGGAACGGATATCTTAAGTGACGAGAATATTTTGTATAGCTTTGACAGCTCTTTTTGGTGTATCCCTGACTTCATTGCCTTGTTTTGTTTGTGAGCATATATACGAGATGATGATGGTGTAATGCCTAAACTGATGGATTGATATGCCCAACTTTCATTATCCAACAGATTTTTGAAATAGTTAATCTTGCGGATGAGCTTCTTCCTCCACTGCCACAGGGAACCATTTCCCTCCCTACATGCTCCTTTCTAGTGAGAGGTTCAATTGGTAAGAAGTCACAGCCCGGCGGTTCTGGAAAGCAAGAAGAGGCTAATGGAACCATCTCTGAAATTTCTGCTCGAGAAAAATTATTGCAGGATCAACCTGAGCTTCTGCAGCGATTTGGAATGGACCTTCTTCCTGTTCTTGTACAGGTTAGTAGTAGTTAGTGCTTTTAATTTATTAAGTATCATTTTTCCTGGTTGCACGGTGTTAATTTTCTCTCTTTGAAGCAGATATATGGGTCCAGTGTGAATGGTCCAGTTCGCCATAAATGTCTATCTGTCATTGGAAAATTGATGTACTTCAGCACTTCAGATATGATTAAATCTCTAAATAGTGTAACGAACATATCAAGGTATTTAGCCATCTTCTTTCTGATTATTATTCTGGTTAATCCTGTTAAAGCTTAATTTCTAAATGCTCATGGTTTGATCTCAGTTTCTTAGCTGGTGTTTTAGCATGGAAAGATCCTCAAGTCCTGGTTCCAGCCCTTCAGATTACTGGAATTCTTATGGAAAAGCTGCCTAGTGTTTTCTCCAAAATGTTTGTTAGAGAAGGGGTAGTTCATGCTGTGGACATGCTTATTATTTCCGATTCATCAAATACAGTTTCAAGGCTGTCTACGACTGAGAAGGATAGTGACACTGCATCTGGAACACCATCTCGACCTCGTCGTTATAGACGACGTGGTGGCTACTGTAGTCCAGATGGTAGTTCTTTGGAAGAATTAAAAAGTGCAGCTACAGGAAACTCTGGTTCACCACAAACTCCTGTGGAGATTCCAACAATCAATTCTAGTATTCGCAAGACGGTCAGCACCTGTGCAAAGTCCTTTAAAGATAGATATTTTCCTACTGATCCTGGAGCATCTGATGTTGGACTAACAGATGATCTCTTGCGCTTAAAGAATCTTAGTAAAAAGCTGAATGCCACTTCTGAAGACCAGAAGGGCAAATCAAAGGGAAAGCATAAAGCCTCTGGGCCCCGCGTGGCTGATCTGTCAGCTGATATGGAAGAGCATTTGGTTGGAGTGATATCTGAGATGTTGGATGAACTTAGCAAAGGGGACGGCGTTTCTACATTTGAATTCATCGGCAGTGGAGTGGTTGATGCATTACTGAATTATTTTTCTTGTGGAACTTTTTCCAAGGATAGGGCATCTGAAACCATATTGCCTAAACTTCGACAGCAAGCGCTTAGAAGATTTAAGTCTTTTGTTGCAGTCTCTCTGCCTAGTAGTGTGAATGAAGGGAATGAAGCTCCTATGACAGTCCTAGTCCAGAAACTTCAAAATGCACTGTCTTCATTAGAGCGTTTCCCAGTTGTGCTGAGCCATTCTCCTAGGTCAGCTAGTGGTGGTGCACGCCTGTCCTCTGGACTGAGTGCATTGGCTCAACCATTTAAACTTCGTCTCTGTAGAGGTCAAGGAGACAAATCTCTACGTGATTATTCTTCAAACATTGTGCTCATTGATCCGTTGGCAAGTTTAGCAGCTATTGAAGAATTCCTTTGGCCAAGAGTTCAACGAGGTGAGTCTGGGCAGAAACTTTCAGCTTCTTCTGGAAATTCCGAGACTGGTGTAACACCTACTGGAGCTGGTGCTTCATCACCATCTACATCGACTCCTGCAACTAATCGACGTCATTCAACTAGATCTAGATCAGGTGTGACAATTGGAGGCACTGCTAAGAAGGATCCCCCACAGGAAGGAAATGTGGGATCATCCAAAGGAAAAGGAAAAGCTGTTTTGAGATCTGCTTCAGATGTGGCTAAAGGACCTCAGACGAGAAATGCCACGCGTCGGAGAGCCGCTTCAGATAAAGATGCACAAGCAAAACCTGCCCAGGATTCTAGTTCTGAGGTATGCATTTTATTTTATTTTTTAATCATTTTTCTGCAATATTATTGGGAGGAGTCAAAGTCCCTTTTCTGTTATTGAAGTGGAAGTAGAACCTTAAGAATATAAGTTTCAAAGTCGTCATTTTTTTACTTTTTATGCATAGGTTCTGTTAAGGACCAGGTTTTTCTTTTTTAAAAATTTACTTTGTTAGTCAGAAGAATTTAATAGTATGTCAGAAAAGTGATCCGGATTCCGTACATCTATATAAATATAAATATTTCTACAGGAAATATGAAGTGGACGTGTGTTCGTGATTATCTTCCAAATTATTGACGAATTGTTTGCAAATTTTGATGGACTTTTGAGTCCCAATCTATACCGTTATTTTTGGGATTTTACTGTTCGCGACACACATATTGAGTCCCGATATGTACTGTTATTTTTGGGCTTTTACTGTTCGCGACCCACATATCCACATATTATTCTTCTAGGTTCCTTTCTATTGCATCAATGTATTAAGTTAGAGATGTAATTGGACTGACCCACTTTGGAAATGCGTGGCAAATCCACTTTAATATCGCGTGATCTAGATACTTTCCCCCTCTATTCTTCTTTCGTTCGTATATCCCATTCTTGGATTCATAATTTTCAGTCCTGCTAATGCGAAAGATGAACATAGATTGAATAAAATTATGGAAAACGATCACATAGCGTACTTTTGCTTCATACATGCACTAATGTTGCACACATCTCTATGTTTGCCAAGAAAACCATTTGCAAATGTAACTATCAAGAATATGAGTATGTCACCATATCATTGTCCTAGAGTTATATGGGTACTAGGTTTGGATCGTGGTAGAGCTCAAGAAGTCGCTTGTACTTATCTTGGATTGGTTCTAAAATACCGAGAAGGTTATATGTTTTTTTGGGTAGTTGAGCAAATAAATTACATTGTGATGGTATTTGTGGATTTAAGATGTTATCGTGATGGGTTGACAAGTGATGGTTTTGCGGTCAACCAGATAAACCTATTTTGGAAATGAAAGTGTCCTGCTTTGTATTCTGGCATCAAGAATTCATTTGATTAACTACACATTCTTAGCGGCTATTCCAACCTACACCTTTTCTGGATTGCAGTGGCTGTGGCCGTGGCTTAGGTTCTTGATTATTTGATGTACTTCTAACACAAGGATAACCGTGGTGAGCATGATGCCTATGTGGAGTGTTTTGGAGGTGGTTAGTTGAGGTAAGGATGAGAGAATCGTGATAGTAGGCAACACATGCTGCAATAATGACATTGAAAGGATAATGGCTTCAGAAATTCCATTATGAAGAGGCTTAAAGACTTTGGCTCCTTATTAATGAGCAGGATATATGTGGACGGGTTGTGCGAGCACTGCGAGGCACTGTTGGCTGTAGCTTCCTTATTGTCTCCTTTCTTTTGTCGCTGATGTGTAGGATTTGACATTGTTCCATAATTTCACTACTATCCAGTTGCAGGAAAATTCGTTGTTTGGTTTAGTATTTTATAGTGTATTTGCTCAAAATCAAGAGACAACTCATGATAGCCAACTTAATTTGCGATTTTGCTGTAATCTGAAGCATCCAAGGTGGATGAATTACTCAATCTCCTTAGTAAGTTAGAAGGTATTACTTAGGTGCGTTGGTAGAAGTAGAGTTTGATTTTTCCACCTCTATAGGCAGTAAAGTCAAAAGTCTAGTGCATGAACAAAAGAGGTTGGGAGTCTCGGGACTGAGTTAGAAGACTAAATATCCACGTTGCTTCAGAGAAATGAAAATTAAATTATTTTTTTTAAACTGGAAATATTAATTATCACAGTTCAAACTTGGTGTCACCTTCACAACAGTGATTGTCTGATTGATTATGTCTTTGTTTATACTAGAAAAAGTAACTTCTTGATGAGTGTGGCAATAAGCTATAATTGTTAGATATGTATGCAAACTGCATGAATTAGAATTGGAAGCTGCTTGCGTTTTAGTAGCACCTTACTATCTTCGTTTTTCTGATTTACCTTCAACAGTTCTGAAACATGCCTTAGTTATTTAACTGTAAGATACTGAAATGCAATTGTGTTGGTTGGAGTTTGATGCTGCTGGAGTCTTAGTAGTGCTCTATTATGATTAATTTGTGTTAGAAAAGCTACCTGAATGATATATTACATTTACATGCATTAATTCACCAGTCGGAATTAAATGCATGTTGTAATTTCTCAAGGTTAGTTCACTTGCTTTTTGGATCCAAGTTAACAGCTCGCTTTTACTTTTTTTACCCAGTTGTTTTTGAATGTAGAATGGATATGAGTGTAAGCTTCGAATTTCATATGTTTATCAGTTACAATTAACAATTATTATTTAATTCTGTATATTCAATTACTTTCCCGTTTGGTTCTGCTTATTGTTCTTTTGCATATGTTGCAGGATGAGGAGTTGGATATATCTCCAGTTGAGATTGATGACGCTTTAGTGATTGAAGAGGATGACATTTCAGAGGATGATGATGATGATGACCATGAAGAGGTACACTTTCCATATTGACTTTCTAATTTCATATTCCTTCCCTTTTGACGTTAAATCTGGACATTTCTTGATCAATATGTTGAAGTTTACTTTGAAGTATGCTTTAATCACTTAAAACTTGAAGTTCATTCAGAGAATTTCAATTTAACTTGAAAGTTCTGTAGAATTGGTTGCTTTATGCAATTTTTAGTTTATATCTTGAAGAAGTCAGCACATTTTAAATCTTCAACATATGCTAAGGCTATTTTTATTATAATGAAGTTATAATGTAGTCTGAAACTCTCTATACTTGGTTAATGCTCCGTTCACCTAGTGAATATGTTTTGCTTTGTATTTTTCGAAAACTGCAATAATATTCTCTCTACCCGTGGAGGCTGAACCTCTTCATAGTCAATTAGTTTATCTCTTTATTTAAAATAAAATGGTGTTATCCGAATATAAATTAACAGCCAAAGTTTGTAGATGGGATGTGGCGCTGAAATGTGAAATTAGAAGGGGATGCTGGATGGTAAAGAGGGACTACATTTTTTTATTGTATTCTGGAAATCAATATTGTGTGTTTTAGACAGTGCTAGACGATCTGTGAATACAAACATCCTCCTTTCTTTGCAAAATTTCTTCATAAAGTTTTGTCACTTGTGTGTGCTAAATTGTGAAGTTGCCATGTGTCTAGATATTCTTAACAAATGCAGTTCTGCAATTGCTTGCAGCAGTTAAGAACAGGCAAGAAATGTAGGGCTTTCTAATTAAACTCGATAGTGTCACCGTCTCTTACTGTAATGAGACGTGGTTATGAAAACTATATCCACGGCTCTTGATTGAATTCTGTGGTTGACGAGTTGACTCTGAACAAAGGATTTACATTTTTTTTTTATGATCCGTGATGGAGAAAATGCATTAGATTTGTTTATTCTTTCGTTTATTTTATTTGTGTGAGCACCCGTAGCCAGTGGGTGATAAGGCTTTTGTCTGGAGCTACAGAAAATGAAAAGAATTTGGTACTAGTTTTATCGGAGCCAATGCTTGTGTTGTTTTTAAGAAATCGATGATGAGATTGGATGTCAGTTGTCATTTGTGTTTATGTGGGCTTATCTATGCATGTATCATATCCATACGTGTCTGTTTTGGTTTGCGTTCCTTGATGTTATTCAAACAAACAGATGCATTACACATTAAACGTTTGGAAATTTTAAAAACATATCTTAGCTTATGGGTTAGTTGAGGTTTCAATTTAACACTTAGTTTAATATTTACTGTTTTCCATAGGAAGAATTTGATAAGTTCCCACATAGAGTCGGTCATATGGAGTGAGTAGGAAATATTATAAATAGAGGTGAGTTAGTAGGATGGGACAGGAGGGAATTGGAATGTATTTGGGCACTCTATGAGTGTTTGGGTTTGAGAGAGTTGTAAGACTTTCTCTGGGGTTACTTTTGGGTTCTTGTTCTTTGTGTTATCGTTGTTGAATTCGCAAATCAATCAATCAATCAAGTATGGGTGTCCTATCAATGGTATCAGAGCATACTTCAAAGATGGAAGCTCAATTAGATAGGATGGAATCTCGAATGGCTCGAATTGAAGTGGAGGTGAAGAAGATTTCAACCATTGAGGCGTCGATTGAGGAGTTTAGATCTGAAGTAAAGACGACGATCAGAGGCGTGGCTCGGAAGTGCGATGAGCTCTTCCTTCAACATATGGGTTTCACTTCAACAATCTTAAGAGAACAACAGATCGAAGCATATAGCAGTGCAAAAGTTTCAGATCCGTCAAATATAAGGTTATTTGAGGAGTTGATGACCCCTGGTGTACCACAATCACCATAACTGATAGTCAAACACATCCTGGAGCAATCCCGATCTGAGATTCCGACACCAAATGCGTTGTTGATCATCTCTATAGTTCAAGACTTTGCCTCCGATCCATCAGTACATTCCTTCACCAAAGTGAATGCCTCATTCACAGTCTCTGAGTTCATCTTCAATACTTTAAGGCCACTGGCCTCGACCCCTATGCATCGACCATTTGAGGACACCAAATTGCGGACACCAGATCTGTCGTCGGTCTCTGATTTCATACTCCGCCATCGCCCCTCTACCATGGCCACCAGATCCAGACGACACTACCGTGGAGCGGACCTTCGTGGTCCACGTTGTGGTTCTCTCCGTCACTGTCCTCGATCCCCCCCTTGGCCACCTCCGCTTTCCCCACCATGGTCGTCCACAACATTCATGGAAAACTTGTTTCATCCAAAACCCAAAAACCAGAATTTGGAGAAGATGAGAGTAATTGGTTGTTGGGCATCTCGAGGCGTACGATCGGTGTGGGCTCAACCATCTCAGGGGTTTGTGTCTTTCAACTTTACTTGTGGGCCCACTTTATTTGTTTACATGTTATGTTTCCTGGCTAAGGAGAGAAACAACAATATCAGAGAACCAATTTGGTTTCATGCCTGGGAGGTCAACTATGAAGGCGATTTTCCTTGTAAGACGATTGTTAAAAAAATATAGAGAAAAGAAAAAAGATCTTCATATGGTATTCGTAGATTTAGAAAAAACATATGATAGGGTCCCTAGAGATGTTCTTTGGTGGGTTCTAGAAAGAAAAAGAGTGCATGCTAGATACATAGACACTATTAAGGATATGTATGATGGAGTAGTAACGAGTATAAAGACATTTGGAGGAGCTACAAAAGAATTTCCCATTATGATAGGACTACATCAAGGATCGACTTTAAGCCCATATCTGTTTACTTTAGTTATAGATGAACTAACTAGACATATTCAAGATTTGTATGCTATTTGCAGATGATATTGTCTTAGTGGATGAAACTAAAGATAGAGTGAATAGGAAATTAGAACTCTGGAGGAATACATTAGAATCTAAAGGCTTTAAGTTGAGTAGGACGAAAACCGAATACATGCATTGTGAGTTTAGAAACACTAGACATCGAGATGATGGAGTGGTAAAATTAGGGGAAGTAGAAGTTCCTAAGGTAAACCACTTTAGATACCTATGATCAATCATACAAAATGATGGTAACATTGAGAATGATGTCACACATAGAATTCAAGCTGGATGGAAGAAATGCATGAGTGCAACATGGGTGATTTGTGATCGAAATGTTCCAACTAAGTTAAAAGGAAAATTTTATAGGACCGCAATTAGGCCAGCTATGCTCTATGGAAGTGAATGTTGGGCGGTAAAGCAACAACAATTACATAAAATGAACGTAGCAGAAATGAGGATGCTTAGGTGGATGTGTGGTAAAACTCGTAAAGATAGAATAAGAAATATAGAAATTCAAAGACAAGTAGGAGTAGCACCAATTGATACAAAGATTAGGGAAGGGCGGTTGCGGTGGTTTGGTCACCTGCAAAGACGACCTACAAATGCCCCAACTAGAAAACTTGACTCAATAGAAATTGTATAAATTCGACGAGGTAGGGGCATACCAAAGTTAACATGGGATGCATTAATTAGGAGGGATTTGAATGGTTTGAAAAGCTCACCATCAATTGCACTTAATCGAGCACAATGGAAAAGTTTGATCCATGTAGCCGACCCCAGTTAATTTGGGACTGAGGCTATGTTGTTGTTGTTGTTGTTGTTGTTGTTGTTGTTGTTGTTGTTGTTGTTGTTGTTGTTATGTTTCCTGGCTATAGCTTATCTTCAACTTGAGCTCTTTTGGTCACACTCCAACATGGTGGCCCATTTTGATCTCACAAAACTCGAGGATAATCATCAGGTTGTCATATTATCTTCCACATTCGTTCCTTCTTCTGTTCGTGAAAGACCACCAACGCCTCACTTTTGGGTTTTTCATTGGAATGTACAAATCGGAGAAGTTGTTCGACGAGAGCTCCAATTCAATTGGGCACTATCTCTACCCTACGATGTTTCATAATCATCCTTGGTTCTAAGGGTTCGTAGATTACTTTCCATGGCATCAATTCTCATGTTTATTTTGGGTGTTATCGTTGCTTCAGGTACCAAACTGAAATTCGAATATGGTTGGCCTATTGAGTTCCATTGGGTTTTGCTACATTCAAAGTGGGCAGTCCATCTCTTTATGCATCAATTGATTGTTCATCAGCTCTTGACCATACACCAAATCAAGCCTCGTGGTGCTCCTCTTGTTTCTTGTGGGGTGCTCATTATTTCCTTCCATGGGATGGATTCAGAGCTTGAGTTCATGTGTTTTGTCATCAGTATTTTGCGACTAGACTCGCTAAAAGCATTTGAAGTGTTTCCATTGTTCCCCTTTTGGTGGGTGGGGCTGGATGTTATTCACCACCCTAGTAGAAGATCAGTATGGATTCTCACATGGTCTCCTTTCACTTACACACTCTCTGGTTATTTGTTACTACATGTTCTTGTCGGCATTCACAGTGAGCAGCAGGTGTTTGATGAAATGGCTTTGGTTAAGAAAATGCGCCAAGGACTGTTCGCTTCGAGAATTTGTTTCCATCCATATATGAGTTTATGCTCTTAATGTTCTACTATTCTTTTGTATGTTTCTTTTTCTTTCCACCTTGAGGACAAGGTGGATGTTTAAGGGGGGAGTAATGATAAGCTCCCACATAGAGTTGGTTATATGGAGTGAGTAGGAAATATTATAAATAGGGGTGAGTTAGTAGGATGGGACAGGAGGGAATTGGAATGTATTTGGGCACTCTATGAGTGTTTGGGTTTGAGAGAGTTTTAAGACTTTCTCTGGGGTTACTTTTGGGTTCTTGTTCTTTGTGTTATCGTTGTTGAATTCGCAAATCAATCAATCAAGTATGGGTGTCCTATCAGAATTTTGGAACTTGTGAAGGATATGGAAGAGTTAACTTTATTATCGTGCCACTTTAGTTAATTGAATCCAACTTTGTCCTCCGGCTGCAAAGTTCTTGGATTTAGGTTAACCGTAGATTTTGAACAATTTTTCTTATTGTCAGGCATCTAAATTTGGTATTACATTGAAAAACTTCGTGAAATTAGAATTTTGTTGAAATTTATCTTTGCAAAGCAGTCATGCCCTTTCTAATGGTTGGAATATACCATTAAATGAATTTAAGCAAGGAAAATCTATCCAAGTCGAACTGTGTTACTTTGGATCTATCAGTGTAGTTTCACGTTGTTCGGATCTTACTGTACCGTATGTTTGTGGTATTGAGGACCCCTTGTCCTCTCTTCCTTCTATTAATATGAAGCACATTCCGTTTCTGCCCTCTGTTTATCATCTCAGAATCTTGTATGGGAAGTTTTTGTCGGGGTTCATTGTTCTTCATATAAAGCTCCTGCTTATTCTCCTGCAGGTACTAAGAGATGATCCTGTCCTTGTTTGTATGCCGGAAAAGGTCCATGATGTGAAACTGGGAGATTCAGCTGAGGAGAGTGCTGCTGTTCCTGCAACAAGTGACAACCCCCCAAATCCTCCCTCTAGTTCAATAAACAAGTCTGCGGCAGTTGGTGGTGCAGAACCTACTGAGTTCAGGAGTGGAAGCTCTTTTGGTTCCAGGGGTGCCATGTCATTTGCTGCAGCTGCCATGGCTGGTCTTACATCTGCCAGTGGGAGAGGTATTAGGGGAGGTAGAGATCGTCGTGGTCTTCCTCTAGGTGCAAGCGTGAATGATCCCCCAAAGTTAATATTTTCAGTGGGTGGCAAGCACCTTAGCAGGCATTTAACTGTATACCAGGCTGTTCAACGCCAGCTTGCGCTTGATGACGACGACGACGACGACGAGCAGTATGCTGGCTCTGATTTTCTTTCTAGTGATGGGAGCAGGATTTGGAATGATATTTATACCATTACATATCAGAGGGCAGACGCCCAGGTTGACAGAGCGTCAACTGGAGGTTCATCTTCTACTACTACAAAATCTGTTAAGGCTAGTTCTGCTTCCAATTCCAGTTCCGAGCCCCCATGGCATCAAGTCTCCCTACTGGATAGTATCCTGCAAGGAGAACTTCCATGTGATCTTGAAAAATCAAATCCTACTTATAACATTTTGGCATTGTTGCGTGTATTGGAGGGCTTGAATCAGTTGGCACCCCGTTTACGATATCAAGCTCTATCAGATGATTTTTCAGAGGGGAAGATATTAAGTCTAGATGAACTTAGTACGGCTGGAGTTAAAGTTCCTTCTGATGGATTTATAAATAGCAAGCTGACTCCCAAATTGGCTAGGCAAATTCAAGATGCACTAGCTCTCTGCAGTGGCAGCCTTCCTTCATGGTGTTACCAGTTGACCAAAGCATGTTCATTCTTGTTTCCTTTTGAGACCCGGAGGCAGTACTTCTATTCAACTGCATTTGGATTATCTCGTGCTTTACATCGGCTTCATCAGCAACAGGGTGCTGATGGTAATGGCTCTACAAATGAAAGAGAGGTTCGTGTTGGGAGATTACAGCGCCAGAAGGTTCGTGTATCTAGAAATCGTATCTTGGATTCTGCTGCAAAAGTTATGGAAATGTATTCTAGCCAAAAGGCCGTCCTTGAAGTTGAATATTTTGGTGAAGTTGGTACTGGATTGGGTCCCACGCTCGAGTTCTACACCCTTTTAAGCCATGACTTGCAGAAGGTTGGTCTTGGATTGTGGAGGTCATCATCGCCATCATCGGAGAAGGATGCAATGGAAATCGATGCAGATGAGTCAGAAAATAGAAGAAGTGAAAATAATGCCAACATCAAGAAGCTTGGAACCATAGATACTGGCGATAGTGATATTGTACAGTCCCCTCTTGGGTTGTTTCCTCGACCATATCCTCCAAATGCTGATGTTAATGATGGTAGCCGTTTGTCTAAAGCAATTGAATATTTCCGCTTGCTTGGACGTGTGATGGCAAAAGCTCTTCAGGATGGACGACTTTTGGATTTGCCAATGTCAACAGCATTTTATAAACTTGTGCTTGGTCAAGTAAGTTCAAATGCAGTCTCTTTTAATTTTCTTCCGCATTTTCATTTTGCTTCTTTATGTTATATATTTCATCTAAAGACCCATTATTCCAAGATCCCTTCTCTTTTAAAATTTAGCAATTTTTTTCCTTAAAAAGTTAAATGATCAATTTGCTGTTGCAGGAGCTTGATTTGCATGATATATTATCATTCGATGCGGAGTTTGGAAGGATTTTGCAAGAATTTCAAGTCATTGTCTGTCGAAAACGGTATCTTGAAGCAGTTGGTTATAGTGAACACAAAGTGATTGCTGATTTATGTCTCCGTGGTACCGCCATTGAAGATCTCTGTTTGGATTTCACACTTCCTGGCTACCCTGACTATGTTTTGAAACCTGGGGATGAAAATGTAATGATATTCCTTCTTGATACATACACCTCTTTGACGTAGAATGAAAGCTAATACTTGTCTTTATTATGTTGTCCAGGTGGATATCAATAACCTGGAGCTGTACATTTCTCTGGTAGTGGATGCAACTGTGAAGACTGGAATTATGCGGCAGGTTGAAGCATTCCGTGCAGGATTCAATCAAGTAAGAATCTCTCTATCTCTCTTGTTCGCACATACATACGTCCATTGAAACACACTCATATCACTTGCACACATACTTGTAACTCCTCTATTTTCCTTATCTGGTGTGTAGACCGAAAACCGAATACATGGTGTATGCTATTTGCAGATGATATTGTCTTAGTGGATGAACTAACTAGGATTCAATCAAGTAAGAATCTCTTTATGGATGAACTAACTATGCATATTCAAGAGGATATACCATGGTGTATGCTATTTGCAGATGATATTGCCTTAGTGGATGAAACAAAAGATGAAGTGAATAGGAAATTAGAACTCTGGAGGAATACATTAGAATCTAAAGGCTTTAAGTTGAGCAGGAAGAAAACCGAATACTTGCACTGTGAGTTTAGAAACACTAGACATTGAGATGATGGAGTGGTAAAATTAGGGGAAGTAGAAGTTCCTAAGGTGAACCACTTTAGATACCTAGGATCAATTATACAAAATGATGGTAATATTGAGAATGATGTCACACATAGAATTCAAGTTGGATGGAAGAAATGGCGGAGTGCAACATGGGTAATTTGTGATCGAAATGTTCCTACTAAGTTAAAAGGAAAATTTTATAGGACCGCAATTAGGCCAGCTATGCTCTATGGAAGTGAATGTTGGGCGGTAAAGCAACAACAATTACATAAAATGAGGATGCTTAGGTGGATGTGTGGTAAAACTCGTAAAGATAGAATAAGAAATATAGAAATTCAAAGACAAGTAGGAGTAGCACCAATTGATGCAAAGATTAGGGAAGGGCGGTTGTGGTGGTTTTGTTCGCCTGCAAAGACGGCCTACAAATGCCCCCACAAGAAAACTCGACTCAATAGAAACTGTAGAAATTCGACGAGGTAGGGGTAGACCAAAGTTAACATGGGATGCATTAATTAGGAGAGATTTGAATGGTTTGGAAAGCTCACCATCAATTGCACTTAATCGAGCACCATGGAAAAGTTTGATCCATGTAGCCAACCCCAATTAATTTGGGACTGAGGCTATGTTGTTGTTGTTGTTGTTGTTGTTGTTGTTGGTGTGTAGACCGCAAAATAGTTGATGAAAGCTTATGACCAGCAGCTCTTCTCTATAAATAATTATTTTGTAAAGCTTTTTTTTTTTTTTTGTTAATAATTAACCTTTCGATTTTCCTTCTATAAGTTAGTGGGACACGGCATCAACCCTGAATCCTGGCGAATAATTGTGCTTGAGTTTATTGTTTATTTTTGCACTTTGATTTTTAGTTCTCTTATTTGATTTATATTGTGAGAGAACTCTGTTGTTTTGTTCTCTACTGCTTCTCTATGGGGAAAGCAGAAAGCAAAGCGATGCTGGAATCTGGAGCCAGCATTTCTTGTTCAATGGAGACTTTGCAATAGATGTTCTGAAACGATTAACAGCTAAAAATTTCCAAGGTGATTCCAAAAATAGAAAATAATTTTATAGGTGGCATAACTAATATCTTTGAAATCCTTGAGAAATCTCTGCAACAGTACGACCATCTTTAATGTTCCTGTTTGCAAGTAGCTATAAATAGTATGTCTCTCGACTCTCTTGACAGATTCTTTCCTTTTATGTTTCCTTGCAAAGTTGTAACCTAACAGTAGTGTTAAAGAAAAGTGTTGCACATACAATGAATTCAATCGATACCCTTGTTTTTTATTTTTTATTTTCTTGGAAGTATACGCCATTGTTATTTAACCTCTTGTTATATAGTGGTATGTACTTAATACTTAATCGATACCATTTTTGTCACGATCCTTTGTTTTTTTTTTTTTTATTTCTTTATATCTGTTGGGTGATCTAATTTCCTTGCCCTTGTAACAATTAGGTCTTCGACATTTCATCACTGCAAATCTTCTCTCCAGATGAACTTGACTACTTACTGTGTGGCCGTCGAGAATTGTGGGAGGTAAATCTCTCTCTTTTACAAGAATTCACACACACAAACACACAAAAATCTGAATCTGTGGATGATTTTGCATATGCAGGCTGATACACTGGTTGATCATATAAAATTTGATCATGGTTATACTGCTAGGAGCCCCGCCGTCGTTAATGTAAGATTTTATTCTGGAGTTTCTAGGATGCATTGTTAGCTCATGGAGTTTTCTTATGATTTGAAAGTGTGTTCACATCTTTTATGTTTTTGGTCATCTTCAGTTACTAGAGATAATGGGAGAATTTACCCCAGAACAGCAGCGTGCTTTCTGCCAGTTTGTAACTGGTGCTCCCAGGCTTCCACCTGGAGGCCTTGCTGTGCTTAACCCAAAGCTGACCATAGTGAGGAAGGTAAAGTCTTGCATATGTGCTTATTTAGTGTTTTCTGCTCATATTTGTTAAGATGTGTGGACCGAAATAATAATCCCACATTGGATATTTGAAACTTCGTAATGAAGTATATAAGTGGCGATCTCTCCTTAACTAGTACTAAGGCCTTTTGAGATAAAACCCCATACCTATGACTTGAAAGGTGGTCAAGTTGGGGACAATATCGGTACTCGCGGAGATCATATGCTCGTGGAGAAGTGTCGTGGGCAGGCCGCTTGCGGATAATGTGCCGCAAGCATGAAAAATCAACGATGTTAAACTGATTTGGACTATTTTTTTGCATACCATTAACATCTCTGCAACCCTTCCTACAGCATTCTTCTACAACAACGACCGTCGCAGCAAATGGTACAGGGCCATCGGAATCAGCTGATGATGACTTGCCTAGTGTCATGACATGTGCTAATTATCTCAAACTTCCTCCTTACTCAACCAAGGTATTGGCGATTATTAGAAAGCACATTAAAAATAAAAATTTGCTTGCATAATAGATTTGCAGATTACACATTCGAATTCACTATGCTGTGCTTGCTTAGTTATTATTGTTATTATTATTATTATTATTATTATTATTATTATTATTATTATTATTATTATTATTATTATTATTATTATTATTATTATTATTTTCGTCTTCAATGTTTTAATTGAGTCCTTTCTTATTTCTTTGAAGGAAATCATGTTCAAGAAACTATTTTACGCCATTAGCGAGGGGCAAGGATCATTTGACTTGTCATGAGTCTTCGGGGCTGGCAAGTGATGGTTGGTATCATACACATTATTTCGCCGTGCTTGAATTCGAGGGTTTAAGTGTTAAAAATGGAAAACCGCTACGCTCTCAAGGAATAGATTCTTCCTCTGCTGCTAACTAATCTCAAGATGCATGCATTGCTTACTCCGTTTTGAAGGCCTTGAAAAGTTGATTTTTTTTTTTTTTGTTTCTTTGGGGGGTATGGGGAGGCTCTTTTTGTTTCTTTTATAGGGGCTCACTTTGAGCTTCTGATTACCATTTTAGATTTTTATTTCTTGTAAATTCCCAATTGATCTCATAAAGTGGCAGACTAGCAAAAGTTTTCTTAAATTCCCTCAATTCTATAAATAACATATAGTATGTTAATGGTCAATTGCTCTGTTTCATCTTTTTAGTGGAAAAGCCTTGTAGCTGAAGACATGAAAATTTACCTTCTATCAATAATGGTGATACTAATTGTGGCTTATTACATTCGATAAACATTTTTTGCACCATTTTCGATACGTCGAGTACCATATTGTTTTTCTCTGTTATTTATTATCTTCTGATTGAATTGGCATTCTGTTGCTTTCAACAAACTGTGAATATTGGTCTAGGTGATGCCTGTTGATAAGGGTCTTAATTTCATTGTTCTGTGTCCCTTTTTAATTTTTTTTTTCCCTGGGAAAGAAAAGATGAAGCTGAACTTATGAGCTTCACATGAAGAAACATAGTTTTTCGAAAAAAAAAAAAAAAAAAAGGTTTTCAGCATCACTGTTTTTTTTGGTCGAAGTCATTTGGTATCCGGCCTATCTGACAATTCTGGTTTCGCCTTGTGACACACCCCGTATTGAAGAAGGAGCTCCCAATGGTGGCTCGAACTCAAGGCACCGGTAAAGGAGCATAAGTGTTGACAAACTGATGTTCCCATGAAAGAAAAGAAACCTCAGAGAAGATATTTGAAAAAGGAAGTGAACAGCGTAATGAGCAACTCTTTAGATTGAATAAGGAAAACTCAAATTTCATCCTTCAACATTTGGCATCCGAGTTCATAAATAAATTACATAATACTAGCTTAACCTTGAAAGACATGCATTGATCAATCCTTCAATCTGCATAAATCTGTTACAAGGTTTGAACTGCTCATGAGAAGAGAAGAGCTGGTTGTGAGCTGCATTTCTCACTTCAACTCTCTCAATCCTTGTTGGTGCACAACACTTGAACTGCTAGAGTCTTCAACATATCTGGGCATGGCTCCTTGTCCTTGTCGAACAACTTCCGCTCTATCGGTATTTGGCACTGTGTCTTCCCCAAGCAGTGCTGCTCAAAGACAATAAAATCAGTACAAACAACATAGAATTTAGTCAGCAGTGTAAGAACTTTTGTGAGATGATTTTTACCTGTTCTACAACTTTCTTAGCTGAAGGTGAGTTGCAAGTCCCCACAGTGAAGTTCCCACAGCTACCTGAAGGATCTCCCCAGCTTGCAAAATCCACACTGGTCATTACTTTCTTGTTGGGGCACTTCAAGTCTGCTTTGGTCTTGACATCGTCGGCCACGATGCGTAAATGACTGTCTTGCCTTTCCCATGACTTCACATGAGGAGGGTGGTATTCACTCACAGAACTGCAGATGGTATCTCTGTTAACTGCCATAATGGTAATCCCATTCGGATCTCCTCCACTTTCTTCCAAGAGAACCAAGAGGTTCTCAGTAGGCTTCACAAAGGGCCTTGGAATATGATACCTGCAGAAACCAACATTGCAGACAATTTTCAGGTGATTTTTTCAAGTTTGATTTATATCCCTCTGTGTATGTCTGCCTGAATTAGTTGCTCTATGATGTATCTACTTACTCGGCCTGAGAAGGCTTTCCGAAAGGCGTAAGATAGGAGACCCAGTACCGGCCAAGGCTGCGACCATTGACCCAAGCCATGCCCTTGCTCATGCTGGTTAGATTGAGAGCAAGTGGTCCATTTCCTGCTGGGGCGTCGAAATATGCCTGCCATTGCCAATGAAGAAAGGTTAGTCCTGTAACAAATCTTTATATGTTCAAGTTTTAAATCTTTATGCAAAGATATGAATATAATGTGTTGATGTTGATCTGCATTTGCATCTATATATATATATATATATATATACCTTATACCAAGTAAGAGGTCCCCCAGGTCCCTTGACAGTGTTCCAGTCTACTCTGTGTGAGCCACCTTGTGTATATAGGCGAAGCTTTTCTCCCTCTATGCCAACCTGCAACATCACGAATTCATTCAAACCATTAGCGGGTCATCGTTATGTAGATAAACTTTTAAGCTGAATAGGATGATTTCTACAAGTTATAGTACCTTGTGCCCCCATCCGTTGTCGGTTATGTCGAGAGTTCCTGTATTCAATCCTTGTACCGATACAGCATGGACTCCTGCAAGCCTTCTCTCCAAGTAAACTCCACTATCCTTCATCACAAAAACAGGAAGTTCAATAGTACTATCTCTTAAGAAAGCCACCTCTAGTAGAACTAAGAAGATGGAGAAATGGAGGTTTCAAGATCATTACCGGCAGCCCGACTGTATAGCCTAGCAATTGTATGTGATTTGTACCCGACTTTAATGGTGCTACCTTTTGGAAGGTAAAACTCTTTTCGATGTTGCTACCATGTCCAGAGCCTGAAAACACATTATAAGATTAGTCATAGATGAAAGACTTGATATCAAACTATACCTACAATGAAAAACTCGAATTTACCGATGTATTTGCCATTTACAAATGCATGCATTCCATGACCAAGATTTGCGACCTGGATGACGGGGTGAATGTCACTGCGTCTTGGCAAATCTTCGTCATTTAATTCGATCCTACAATCAAAATGGTGTCGAAATTTCATTAGTAAAAAGATTTTTGTCTTGAATTTCATTTTAGCAGAAGTGGAGTCGATATATATTAAAATTAGAGCATGGATTTGTCTTACCGAGCGGTATACCAAAGGAAGTCTGAGGTATCCTTTGTGACGCTCATGAGTTCCAATGGCCTTGGAGATTTTAAAGGACAATCATTGATGATTGGGATCTTATCTTGTGACATTTCCCATTTGAGGCTCTTGGTTGCTTTTTCTTGTACAACAAAGTTTCTTTTATTGTGTTGTGATACTACCTGGATTATATCACATTATGTAGATTCAGACTTATTCATGATGAGATTTGCATCAAAGAATCACTTTCATAGCTAGAGCATTTTCAATCGATTTCACACACTTGTCGCTTGCCATGAAAACTAAAAGCCACATTATAAGTGTGGCGGGGGAATGTAAAGCTTGCGTAGAAAAATTTACCGTCTGACTGTTGTAGACGACGGTTTTGCAATCGGGGAGGATACTGATGGAGCGTTGAGGAAGATAATACTGTTTACCTCTGAAATTAACAGTTGCAGGTTCCTTAGTATTGTTGTTACATAAGAAAGCGGCGCACACATTGCTTCCGGGTTTTTCATAAACTCGAGCCTGCAACATTGAATCGATCCAGTTCATTCGATACTCTCTCTTATTCAAGCTAATCTCACCTCTGCTACCCTGCCGAAACAAATGGTCCAACATACCTCTATTTCCTTGCCCAACATTTGGACAGAAGGAGTTCCCTTTAGCAAAGCCTTCTTACACAACTTCAAAGCTGAATGTAAGTCCTTAAGATGACCCCATTTTGGCTCCTTCTGAAAGCCTGGACAAAGAATTCGAAACATTCGTGTTGAGACCATGTCATTAGAGGCTAAGATCATAGGATACGAAATTCAGAAGACCCAACCATATTCATCAAGCGGAGCTTCGTCGTAGTATCGAGTTGTCACAAATGAGGACGCCGTTCGACCATAATTAGTCCCTCCATGATACTGCATACAGCAACATAAAGATAGTTTTAAAGGGATGAGAGTTTTTCAGCTTTTCTTTGCTTCAAAGAAAGAAAGAAATTTTCAGGTCACCAAGTACCATGTAGTAGTTGACAAGGGTGCCATTTTTGGAGTAGAAGCGAGCAACCGCGAATGCGATATCTTCCGCTGCTCTCTGAGATGGAGGATCTCCAAACACTCTGTACCTGTATTCACATAAATCCAATGAAAATGCTGTTAAATTCTATGAACCTGCAATGGTGATGTTGGTTCAATGACACCCAGCGTCGAAAAGATTTACTTACTGAGCAGTCCAATTCTCAGTCCATAGGAATGGTTTATAAGGCTTGTTAGGGCCGGTGAAGGTATCCCCGCAGTTTCTCCCATTACATGAATTGATCTGTGCATAGTTAAAGATTAATACTGCTTTGGTTTTTATAGCATCTTTTGTACTTTCAAGAGATTACACCTACCACTGGGTCTGGAGCATCTTTTTGCTTGCACATCATCCATGGAACTCCTACATTGAGCCCAACTGCCATGTTTCCTGCCCACTGAACATACTGCGCGCCCTTCTCTTCGAATGCGAGTTGGATGTTGTTGTACTCATTTTCGATCTGCCCAAGAAAAAAATCATATTAGGATTAGGCCTAAGAGGGGAAAAAAAAAAAAAAAAAAAAAAGATGATGTTGAAGAGAGCAGATTTTGTTATTGTAGACTGATAACCTGAGCTAAGATGATTGGACCTCCTTGAGGATAGAACAACTTCTCATCCTTCATCATCTTTACTATCCTCTCGACGAACTTTTGCATGTGTTTCTGCAGATGATAAAGAGTTTAGATTTTGATCTTAGGAGACAAAATGCAATCATGGAGTTCAATGTATATAAGTTTGTCACCTTGAATGGTTCGTTGTTGGTGCGAAAAATTATGTCGGGAACCTCTCTAAGCCAGAAAGGAAATCCTCTACACCAGAACAGAAACTTTAGTATCTCCATGTTTAATTCTCTTAAAACAATAACAACTACGACAAAGCCTCAATCTCAAATTAGCCAGGTTCGGTTGTTGACAAAATGAATAAGAAAGTCAATTAATGTATTACCCATAGTTCCATTCAGCTTCAATGAAGGGTCCAAGCCTTAGAGTCACATACATGCCTTTCTCTTGAATCAATTTGATGAACTTGACAATGTCCTTGTTTCCCACGAAATCGAACTGCGAGTTCAACAAAATCGACCACATATCGTAAAAATCGACAAATAAACCTATTAGAATTCCAAAACAAATCCATTCAATGAAACATGTGTTTTTTGCTTTCATTCCTCTCCTACCTGACCCTGCACTGGCTCATGTATATTCCAAAACACATAAGTCTGGATCACATTCAATCCTCCATGCTTAGCTTTATCCAAGATCTTCCCCCAATTCTAACAAGCACCAAAAACAAGAATATCAAAATGTATCGATCTTAACCTGCAGGGACGGCGCCAAGAATTTTAAGTTTCCTTTTTTAATTAGTTATTACCTCGGTTGGAATGCGAGGGTAATGAATGGAACCAGAGAAGAAAAGGTCTCTCTTTCCATCTATCATGATCGACCTCCCATCGTAAGTCACCGTTCTTGCTTTACCGTGATGGTCATTGGACGTGGCCACCGTTTTTGTTTTACCATGATTGTCATCGGACGCCGCCAAGAGCGCCCATGAACATAAAATTGTTGCTATGAGAAGTAGTGGTGATATAGACATTGTTACTCTTCAGTTAATGAAAATGAAGGAAGTCTTAGGGGGGAGGTGCATGCAGTTGCACCTATATGAAACTTGGTTGTTCACAAATTTGAAGAGAAGGAAGTATAATGCATGGTGGTGATGAATGGATGAAACAAAAGCTTGTGAAGGCGCCTAATTTGCGTGTTTATATGCGCTCGCTCAACCGGTTTGCTGTTTTGAACTATTGGTTCTCGTTCATTTTTGTCATAATCTCTCTTTTTATCTATTTTTGGTTGCCAAACAAATGTGCTCAAGGTTTGAATAGTGACATGTAGGATTTGGTTGTTGACTTGACTTGGCCACATGCATTGTTAAAACTTATTAAGCACATAAAGTTATAAATATTAATTTTTTTTACAATTAAGAAGTTAATATTATTTTTTTAAAGTAAATTTAACAAAGATTTTATGATATGTTAATCATACTATATTATTAATTTTATATAAATATTCAAGATTAATAATATGTTATAATATGTCGATTATATATTGATTTAGTTTTAATATGTGACTTTCAACAACATTTAAAGTGTCATAAAATATATCTTTTTTCTATTGTACTTTTTTTGTTACAAGTAAAATGTATGTATTAGGAGTATCTCATTGAATCTATTTTTTCTAAAATTAAACTTTCAAACTAAAAATATATATATAAAATATGAATTTATAGATGTTTTCGAAAAACAAAATAAAAAATTATATATATATATATCCAATAGAAAGAAGTAAAAATAAAATTAGATAAAACAAAACATATAAAAGATAATAAGTTTTTTTTGTTCTACTAAACAAATTTTCTTTAATATTTGTCAATAATAATTAAAAAAAATATTTAGTATTCTTTTTAAATTGTATATTTTATATTCTAAGTTTGTTGCCTCTTTATTTTATCTTATAAATATTTTTTAGTTATTTTTAAATAAATACAATACCTTGGAAAACAAAGTAGTTGAATTTTTTTTTGTTTATTTTTTAAATAATCATTAAATTAGTGATTATTGAAAAAAATAATAGAATGATTTTTGTGATCCACCAGGGAACATCGGTCCTCAATCAAAAAACTCATATGATACATACATAAGAGGGGGCGTTGCGAGAATCGAACTCGCGGCCTCTCGCACCCAAAGCGAGAATCATACCACTAGACCAAACGCCCACGGTTGTTATGTTCGTACTAACAAATATATAAATCATTTATTTAAAAACTCCCACGAAAATATTTGGCGTTTTCCCGCCTAGTTGAAAATGAAGTGCGAAGTAAAAACCCTAGTTTTTGTACTGATTTCGCAGTTTCAGAGAGTCGGTAATGGCGACGAACGATGAAGATCTGGCTCTGCTCCTCTCTTTGCAAGACAGAGTCGTAGAAACCCCACCTAGTTCACCATGTACCCTTCGCGCCACATCGCCAGGTACTTCCATTTTCAACACTACCTCATCTGTCAATTCGATCGATCTTTCCTTGATTTCGATTCTCGCATTCGTTTATAAGACCTCATTGCGTACTGGGTACCTCTCAATTTGCTCTAATTTGCAGAATACTACGCGGGCAATGCGTCGCGAGCACGCGCTGCGCCCGCTGATATGTCCGTCTTTCGCGACGCCGTTAGGGATTACCTGGAAGATTGCCCTTCTGCGGTCACCGATGCAGCTCCGAAGGCGAAGGCGACGAAGGAATCGAAGAGTGTTCATGTCGAGAAGTTCTCGGGTTTGCGAATTAGGTGGGGTCTTTTTGTATATGATCTAAGCTATGATTAAAAAACAAAGCCCTAGCTTTTGGGGGATTTGATTGGGTGAATTTTATTGTTTTACAGGAATCTTGTTATTTCCACTGTTGATATCAACAATTGCTTCTCTGATTCGCGATTCATTCGATTGAATGCTATAAGGTATATGGTTGATTAGGGGTTGTAAAGTTTTGCCCTTTTTGTGTGTTTTTATGGAGATAATTTGGTGGAGTTTATGATTTTGTATCAGGAATTCTCTAAGTGGAGATAATATCTCTGGTCGTTGGGTGACAGTTGGTGTATTGATCGAAAAGTGGGCGGAAAGATTGAGCTCTACTGGAAAGAAATATTGTATATGGAAAATTGGGTGTTTGGATGAAGGAACCTTTTCTCTTTTCTTGTTTGGAGATGCTTATAGTAGGAACACGTTGGCGGAGACTGGAACAGTCTATGCGTTTTTTAATGCTGGCGTCCGCAAAGATCCCGCCGTATGACCTTCGCCCTTTTCTAGTTTTTCTTTGTAAAAAGCTTTTTGAACTAAGAGATTTCGGACTTAGTCGTTTCTTTCTCCTTTTACTAGGGCAAAGGATTTTCTATTAGTGTTTTTACAGCTGGTCAAGTCTTGAAGATGGGTACTTCTGCTGATTATGGTGTTTGTAAAGGAGACAGAAATGGCGGTGCACCATGTACCACAGTGATAAATAAGTATGTCTTTTGTGATTCTCTTGCTCTTTCGACTTATTGCTTGCTTTAGATGAATATATCTATATTGTGTGACAACTGCAGTAATATTGATGAAGACTCCAAATGTAGTTTTGCCTGATATAAAAATTAGTACCATGTCAAGAAATTTAGAAACATAGTATTCAATTCTATAAGTAAACCATGAGAAATTTAGAGGATTCTCTATGAAGAAATGAGTTGAAAGTGGAAACTGATACTCAGTGAATGAGGTTTGAATATCATGTTTAGTCTAGTTCATGTCTAGCGGATTTTCTATGAAGAAATTAGCAGAAATGATAATCAGTGAATGAGCGAAAGTATCATTTTTTGGCTACTTGCTCTTATAAGAGTTACGACTCTAGGCATAATATTTTCTAAAGGGAACCACTGCCAGCCTCTTCAGAATACAATTCACATCTTCTTATTTTCATTAATAGATGGTGAACTCTTATCTCATTGAATTGATCTACTGTTTCAGGCGTCAAGGTTTGTATTGCAAATACCACAAATCGGTAAAATCAACCACTTAATTCAATATTGACTTTATTGCTCATTGATTGGTAGTTGATTTCTTTGGTCTCTACTTGACAGAAAAAATCTGAAAAGTATTCAGCTGTACGCTCCGAACTCAGAGGAGGGTAAGCATTCACTTTACGTGCTGTTTTATCTTAGTTTTACGCATCTAGGATCCAATTTGCTTTTCTTCAACATCCACGTTAAACGTCAAAAATAATTATCTCATTGAAACCTCATGTGCATGTTGTCTCAGGAATGTAAGAACATTCTTTAGAGATCATCCTCGGTTGGAAGGTATATACATGGTTGACCCTCTCCGTGACAAGACAAACCAACAGAAGAGCAAGCAACCATTGAAAGTATTATCTGTTGATGGATTAAAGAAAGCTTTAAGGTTTAACTTCTTGTTTCAATCATGTACATTTCATTATATTTTCTTTTGCTCCCAATTCTTGACCAGTATAGATTGAATTTCTTGCTTCTATCTACTCAAGCTAACTGTACCTCAATCTGTTGGTAAATGTGGCAGTAAAGCTGGTGAGGTGACTACTAATACACACTCGCAAGGAATTAGATTTCTCAAAGAAGTCACAGGTTAAGTTTGTTTCTCATCTTTTTTTTATATTTATTATGGACCTTTATCTGGTTTATATGAACTTCTCTATTCCCAATTACAGGTAGACCTGGTCAAAGATCTCCAAAGAAGAGGTCTGCAATGCCAAATGAATGAATATTAGCTTGAATAAAAAATAATTTCATCTTTTCTTTTTGAAACAAATTATCTTAAAATTTGGATTTTTGTACGTTGGCATTCCCTTTTATCTCTGAGACTGGAATTTGTGTCCTTTCAGGTTGGCTTCATCGATTGATCCGACTCCAACCGTGGTGAACAAAAAGCCACCAGAGGCTAAAAGGAAGAAGCCTGAGCAGAATGCTCAAAAAATGATTGAAATAGAGCTTTTTAGTTCAGATGACGAGTAGAGATTTGGTCCGAACTAGTACACATTAAAGGCCCTGCTTGCAGCTCTGCCGAAGTGCTTTGGTATGTTAAAGTTACCTTTGCGATCATTTTGAGGTTAAGGCACAATGCTAAGCAATAAAATCCTTTTCTTGTTACTAAAATGAAATTCAAAGGGAATTGAGGATTTGTCTTGCACAGCCATTAACCACGCTTGTTTAACTAACTTTTAGCACACATTACTACCCTTCTAGAGTGTTTGTCTAGTTATGTTCTAAATTTATATGTGCTTTGCAGCAGAAAATTCCATTAGTGTTGTAGAAAAACTCCAAAATGCTTGATTCATTGTGGAATAGAAAAGAGCATCTTTTTTCTGTATTTTAGTTTTGAGCCCCTTTTGCGATTAGTATCATGAATCTATAATATTTGAGGTTCTGGTATAATGTGTATCATCATCTCTCTTCTTATGGCTTTAGCCTCTTTTTCTGAAGCTCTTTCCTGCAACCAAGTTTAGGAGTCAATTTCAAATTTCTTTGACACTTATTTTTTGGTGCTTATCACTGGTTTTCTGTCTCACATTTTGTGATCAACACCTAATCAGTGGATGAAACTGTGTGGTCTTCATTGGGCTTCTTCTGGGCCAAATGCAAGCCCAACCTTAGCAGTCACCAAGCTGTCCTTGTTGCACAGCTGGTGAGCTGACAACAGTGTCCCCCGATGGACCTTCAAACTATTTACCATGACTAGGTTACACTTACACATAGTGCCATGTTTGCAGAAATTTTGAGTTGTTGATGAGGCTTAATCTTCAACATCATTTCAGTGACAGACACCTATTGATTTTCTTATGTTTGAAGCTTTGCTTTAACAAATATGAGTGACAATCATTTAACATCATATCTAAGATATTTGGATATCTATGTGGAGATTGTAACACAGAGTGAAGTGGCCCATTTCTTTCCATGTAATGCTGTGTGAGCTCCTAATAGGGCCATGGAATCTTAGATTAAACGCATATAGAATACAAGGACATAGAATAAAATAAGCTTAATATGGTGATAGTAGTAGGCAGGTTGGTTACCTAAGCACAGCTGCACATGGCTTTGTGGATGTGCTCCCCCATGTGCCCTCAAACTAGCGTGATTACCGGAATTCAATCATATAAAACTTCATAAGCTTGAACATATAATACGCTAATGCTTCAACCAAAGCAAGCTTTAGATTATTTGAACATATTATTTCAACGAGGTCGAAGTGAACAACTACGTGGATTGAACAACCGTATACTTGATGAATTAGATATCAACTAAAAGTAAATGGGGGGTTAATAATATATGCTTGAAATCTTGCATGGAGGAATGCATATTTGTTTAGTAATACAATAACAAATAAGGTGATGTGAATGTTGAGATATGTTATACAATAAGAGGAGTTGGTATCCACGTCTCACAAGGGCCCATCAAATAATGGAAAACGAAATGCATGCGTTGGGTAGGGAAGAATGGACAGGTGTTGGCGAATGTATAGTGGGTTGGATCCAATATACCTGCCATTGCCAAGCTTGAAAGGGTCCACTCAGTGGTGGGTCTTGGTCCACCACTACCCTCTTTTCATTTTGTGTTTTAGTCAAGTGAATCAACGGTGCTTGATCATTGATGGGGTGGTTTGTGGGGTTCATATATGCATGCATGGTTGATACATCAGTCGCCATTGCGTGTATATTTGTTCTTGTCTAAGATCAATTAGTTGCATTACAGTTGTATTCCTTGTTTCGAAAGCTAAATATCCACCTGTTTGTCCAAAAATACAAAACAATCAAATAAAAAAGAATCCCCACTGATTATTGGCATACAATCTTATTTACTACTTGACTATAGTTGTATTAAGTTGTTGGTCATGAAATAGAATTCATGCATCTATCAGTTCAAATACCTAAACAACAATCTTGTAAAGAACGAAACTTATTTGCGTCCGCAACCTTAGCAAACGTTGCCTTGTCTGAGTTGTCTCAATTCCGCATGGGCTTGTAGGTCTTCACTCTATTACCGATGTAATCTTCAATTTAACCACGTTTAAAGAATCTGAAGTCATTTGTACGTAACAAATGTTGGAAACTATATTTCGATCCACACTATTAAAATTTATATAAAAGAAGGGTACTAATAACAAATCCACAAATACAGCTAGCTGCCTCCACAAATTTGCTATCACCAACTTTTGGCAAATCTAAGATACCATTGGCCAACCAAGTCTGTGTAGGCCATCACCCTTAACTGCATACAGTGAGACTGTTTACCTACTATCAACTCCTACCATTATAACGTCCTATGACCTCGTTTTGATGAATATAAGGAAATCTTATTAAATCCCACCATCCATTCAACTTTAACAGATGTTGATTTTCATAGTTTTGCACCTTAAACAAACTAGTACTCCAGTATTTATATTTGAAGTATTACTACAAAATCAAAATGACTAATGTATGTTTATGGTTCTAACTAGTACAGTTTTTTTTTTTTTTTTTTTTCCTAGATCTCATCATCTAATATGGGTTTTTTAATAGTATTTGTAATTTTCCCCTTAAGAACTGCTAGGGACAGGAATTGGTCCCTCTCGTTGGAACGTGGAATGCATTAAAGAAGAAGTAACGGCCTGTGCCCCTTCCCATTCACTTTCCCGTGACACATTTATAACCATGGCTCCTCCTTTCAATTGAGATGATAAATAATGCTGTAGTAGTAAATATCACTGAATTATCTCATCTTATCAACCTTACCGGCAGGCCATATTAAAGAACCGATCGGAACAATGAAAAAGTCTCACAAATAAATATATATTAGCTCTCTTCTCTCTTGTCTCATCTTCTCTACTTGTTCTAGTAGTTCTTAGTTTATGTCTTTTATACTTAAGTCTCTAGCAAGTCCAACTTAAGTTCTAGTTGGCTTACAACTTAGTTTACAACACGTTATCAAGACGAAGTTGCTCTACAAGATGAGGTCTTGAAGATCAAGAAGTTTTTCAAAGATATAAAACTAAAAATGTATATTTTTTATTAATTTAAATAAGTTCAATTTATTTCCATGTTGTCATAGTTAATTTCTTTTTTGTTATATGCATATTTATCTATGTAAATTTACTTTATTCATACATTATGCATTGTAACGTCACCGACTACGAAAGTATGCTCTGTAGTTGCGTCTTGTACGATCTTCTACATCGAAATCAAAAGTCAATGTGTGACACATAATTTTTCTCTTAAAACTACAAACGATTAGTTATTGTTCTATTCTTGATTTTATAATACAAATAATGCTATAAGTTTGAGTTGATAGTGGTAAGCCTTGTTCATGGTAAAGCTAAACATTGAAAGGAGACAAGTTGTCCCGTTCGAGGAGGCATGGTATTAAGTAGACAATGTCTCGCCACCCAACCTGGAGGTTGTCCCACCAACTCATACGAATAGTACATTTTGTTTATTAACGAATCAAGTTGTGAATATATATTTAATCATGTGTTATGTTTTTACATAAAAATGGGAAAACTATTTATATTAAATTTATTTTCAAAATATTATTCAACCATAGTTAAACTTGTTGCCTTATTATATTACCGACAATAATTACTTGTCATGACAATTAGATATTATAATTTGTGAATAAAACATCTATGCAAGACTATGTTGTGCTATACAAAATTTAAATCATTTGCCAATATCTCTTTAGAGATTTGAAAAATGAATATTTCACTTTATATATCTTTTCACCCTATAGAGTTATAAATATATAAATATCAAAAAAGATCTTGCTCAAAACTCAAAATGAGCGGTTGAGTCTCAAGCTACAAAATTTAATCGATTCGAATATTAATTATAATTCCGCAATTTTAATTACCTCTATGTTGAGGCTACGTGGAAATATGATTGATGAGACAATAAAAATAAGGTCACGTGGCCCGCCTCGATTTATTGCCGCAATAAATATCGAGTGCGCACGTCAATCCAATAAATATTAAGAATTGATTTATTGTCTCATGGTAGTTGAGTAAAATAATGAGATATTATAAATATAATATCGTTCCCTTCCAATTAGTTCAACTTCAAATTAAGAAGCTATGTTGCATATAATGATCATGATCGCAATAATAAATTTATGGACGTGGAAAATGTGAAAATATCAGTAAAGGTCGTATTGACAATTCCACCAAAAATTGGAACAAAACTGGTGCACCACTACAAAGGGCAAATAATTATTGACAATGAGCGCTCATAATTGTGACATTTTTTGGTCATATATGAAAGATTATTTTGCCTAAATATTGTCATATATATACAGAATATTTTTGTGACCTTTATCATGCCTTCAAAATCAAAGGCAAAATATAATGAATTTTATCATTGAAAATGGTTTGATAAAACAGCACATCGAGATGTGTTTAAATCGTGACCTAAATATGGGCAATGAGTTTATGTCTTGTGTATTGTGCTACATGCATGTACATTATAATATAAAAGTGATTATTTCTCGAATTGAACTTAGCGGAAGCTAATGTTCAAGCAATATATGGTACAACAATTTTATTGTTAATGTCTTGTTCAGAAGAAGTCTACTCAGAATAATAAAAAATTTATCTATATGAATATGATTTAATCTGAGTATAATATTCACGGCTTTAACTTCTGGAATATATAAAGCACATTAAAACGAATGTCATCATAAATCAAATGACATTCGTAATGTGGAAATATCTATTTGATTATCCATAATCATCAATAATGCGAAAATATCATAAATTTGCACAGACATCCTTTATCGAATGAATTTTTTTATCATTTGGAGATTATCTCAAGGCAAATCAATATGAGACTTATATTGATTTAACTCTTCATTAATCATATTATAAGTGTCTTGGATCCCTAATAGAGAATTTATTTATAGCAAGTTTTGCTAATTGTCACTTTGATGAAGCAATTTTCCCACCATTATTGGGAGATATAAGCCAATTCAAAAGGAATGACGTGAAATTGCTTGAAACACATCAAATTGCATTAAATTTGTTGTATTATGATCTATGTATAAATTAATATGAACTTGAAGTTCAAAGGAGCATTCAAGTAGCAACAAGTTATGAATCAATTACTTGATTCAAGTACTATATACAAAGAGTGGCAATCATATGCTTCAACATTAAATGGTTCATATAGAAAATGATGTTCATGTGCAACAAAATGCACAAGATGTCTCACCTATGTGAACATGAGGGGGTGAATCAAAATGAGTTATTGATTAGTGTATTGCACTCTTTTTTCCTTTGCTATGGTTTTATCCCACCGTATTTTATTTGCAAAGGTTTTTAATGAGGTAATTCTAACAATATTAAAACTCGTATCTAGATTGATTAGTGTATTGTTAAAACTCGTATCTAGATTGATTAGTGTATTGCACTTTTTTCATACTCTTTTCCTTTCGCTATGGTTTTATCCCATTTGGATTTTCTTTGCAAAGGTTTTTAACGAGACAATTCTAACAATATTAAAACTCGTATCTAGATTGATTAGTGTATTGCACTTTTTTCCTACTCTTTTCTTTTCGCTATGGTTTTATCCCACTGGGTTTTCCTAGCAAGGTTTTTAATGAAGCAATCTTAACATTATTATACTTCATATAAAAATAAATAAATTATGAGAGCAATTAATGTACTCTTTCTCCTATACTAGATTTTCCGGGGTTTTTCTAGTAGAGGTTTTAACGAGACATTTATATTATCTCTAAGTGTATCAATGTGTTGCACTCTTTTCCTTAGCTATGGTTTTGTCCTCTTTGGGTTTTCCTAGCACAAAGTTCAATTTCAATGGACCAAATATCTACTGAAACAAAAAAAAAAAAAAAAAAAAACTTTTCGTGCAAGAAATAAATTATTGTCTCAATTGAGACCGAAATCTAACCTCTTAAATAAATAACTTCATACAGGCCAAGTCAATGAGCCAGCCACTTGCTTAGTAAAACATAACAAAAAATATTAGGTCCATACTACCTGCTACATAGCCATATTGGTTAAATTTCTAGAAATTTTTAAGAGAACCCATTTTAGATATCGACTTTATGGCACTTAGCAGCGCACGACATTGATACGCCTCGAGAGACACGTTCAATGAGTATCGAAAATGGGTATTGCCCCAATCATTCTTTTAATTTTTGTACAAAGCTCAAGTGAATAAATAATGTAAAATGCTTAGGGGTACCTACTTTAGACACCAAATTTAAAGGCACATAGCGATCGTACGTCGTCAGATACACTTCGAACACGTATCATAAGGTGTTATCAACGGCGCAACAACGCTAAAAGTGCTTGTGAAAGTCGATGTTAAAGTGGAGTGACTTAAGAAAGCTTGAGCCTACCCAAATAAATCGGCCACAACCCATTTAGTTGATGTCAATGGGAGGTCTTGTATAATTATGAGATGAACGTGCGAGCTAATTAAGTGTGTAATTATAGAAGAGAGAGAGAGAGAGAGAGATTGGTTGCGTTACATTTGGGGGTGAGGGGGGGGAGTTAGCTTGGTTTTGCTTAGCTGTCGGAGGAGGAGGAGAAGGAGAGGGAGAGCGATTCAACAGCATCGTTTCTCGGCCACTCGCCCAAGCTAAGGTGAGGTAAGGTCGCCTTCCTCTCTCACCACTTTTTCCATTCCCCTCTCAAAACTTTCCATCTTTCTGCACCAATTCCTTGCTCTTCACAATTAATTTAGGGGTTTCGGAATGAACCTGCGATTTGGCCCTTTTTTTCTTTTCTTTCTGCAGATTATGATGACTCATTAGTAGTTGAACAAGAAGATACATCATCATCATCAACAACAACAACAACAACAACAACAAGAAGAAGAAGAAGAAATGAGCGCTTCTAGGTTCATAAAGTGCGTTACGGTCGGAGATGGCGCCGTTGGCAAAACCTGTATGCTCATTTCCTACACCAGCAACACTTTCCCCACGGTATCCCCTTCTTCCCCGAATCAAAGATTCAACCTTTTTCTCCTTTTCTTCCATTTTTACGCTTATTTTGGGATTAGGGTTTTTCTTCTTCTTCTTCTTCTTCTTCTTCTTAATTTCATTACGATGTTTTTGTTTTCGGAAGAATTGGTTGCCAAATGTTGTTCATTTCGTGCTTAGGTTTCGCAATTTGCATCAAAGCTGGGTTTTTTTTTTTTTTTTTTTGGCTTCTTCTCCCGATCGATTTCCCTTAGATTCGGTTGTTTTGCGTTTTGGGGATTTTGGGTGGAATCTGTGATTTGTTGTTGGTATTGTTTGTTTGATCTGTCTGAAATGAGTAGCTTCTTCTGCCTTTCTTTGTGTTATTGTGGTGTATAAAGATTGGACCTTTGTTGTTGGGTTGCGGTGGCATCTGATTGTATTGTTTGTTGATGTCAAACAGGATTATGTGCCAACAGTTTTTGATAATTTCAGTGCCAATGTGGTTGTCGATGGAAACACTGTTAATCTTGGGTTGTGGGATACTGCAGGTAAAGCTTGCATCTGATAATGCCCTCAATTTATTCGCACTTCTCTTATTGGGTAATGAGTTTTATGAAATTTTGTGGTTCTTGTTCTGATTTTTTCTAATAATTTGTGGAACAGGTCAGGAGGATTACAATAGACTAAGACCTTTGAGCTATCGCGGAGCTGATGTTTTCTTGCTGGCATTCTCGCTAATCAGCAAGGCCAGCTATGAAAATGTTGCCAAAAAGGTTAGTTCTCCGCGTTAGTCGATATGGAATCTCCACCCATTTTTGTTTTGTTATGCTTTTTGATTTGGCAAATAATTTATTTCTTTTTTCCCATTTTCAGTGGATTCCTGAGCTGAGGCATTATGCACCGGGTGTCCCTATCATTCTTGTGGGCACAAAGCTTGGTTAGGCTTTTACTGATTCTCATCTAATTCTTTACTCGATATTCACCGTGCTTCGCTTTAATTGCTTGACAACATTCTTTTGACATTGTAGATATCTCTTACTATTTCTTCTGATTTTTATATAACTGCGAGCCCTATAATCTTTTTGTTGCTCCAAGTTTCCTGGACCAACTGTTTTAGTTTTTTATATTCATTCTATTTAGTAGATTAGTTATACAACTGAACTTGTTAAACCTTTTCCAACTCATTGTGTTGTAAATTCCATAAATTACTGGAATTTGTTCCAATGAACTTACCTGGCCTCACTGTTGTGATAAATGTAAACACAAAGTTCGTATCTTCTGATCTTCAACATGCATTTGCTAATTTTATGTTTGAGTCCTAAATAGGAGATATGCATGGGCAACTGAGATATGCGGCTGCCATGTTTGAAATCTTAATTCACAGTCACTTATCAACTTATTAATAATTGATGTTTTGGGGTTAGAAAATTGTTGACACACAGCAAAATATCATTTTCAATAATCACCTCCTGCCCTTGGTTCGGTTGATTTATCTGTTGCTGAGTGGTTTGAAGATGTAGTCACTGTAGTTGTTGAATATAACACGGCTTTCCCTACTTTATTTGTTAAGAATTGATTAAGTATCGGGTCTCCTTTAAGACCTTAAAAATCACATGCTGTTATTCTTTTTTTTTTTTTTTACTCGAGGAGTTCATAATATTGTTCATTGTTTTTCTGCATTCAGATCTTCGGGATGATAAGCAGTTTTTCATTGATCACCCTGGTTCTGTACCTATTACTACAGCTCAGGTAATAGCTTATATATTCATGTACTTAACAGTAAAGATGTTTCGGACTGTGTTTCTTTCCAGGATTTTAACAATCTAGGTCGGTTTATTTGTAGGGGGAGGAACTGAGAAAGCTCATTGGAGCCCCTGCCTATATTGAATGTAGTTCAAAAACACAGCAGGTATATTTATCTTTTGTTTTGCGAATTGTGATTGTACATGATGGAAATTTGTAAGGTCTTTGAAACTATGGTTTATTATTAAATCGTGTGTAAATTGCAGAATGTGAAGGCTGTTTTTGATGCAGCCATCAAAGTTGTTCTCCAACCGCCCAAGCAAAAGAAGAAGAAGAAAAAGGCACAAAAAGGCTGCTCTATTTTGTAATCAAGAAAAGAATCATTGCGAATGAAAAAAAAAAAAAAAAACGACTACCAACCATCCTATATATACTAGTGTCTTCCTCTCCTCTCTTTACTCGTTGGTTATTTACTTTAGGTGCAGCAGGACGTGTTGTATAGTCTCAATTGACAGTAATGGGGAGTGGCATCAATTTGTTTGTTTCATAGTCTCATGATTTGTAGTTAATGACTCGCTCACATCTCCATTGTTTTGGATTTAGATTCATCTCATTATTAACTTGATGCTAAGAACCCTTCCTGTCTCGAAAGAAAAATATAAGTGTATTTTGCTTGTGACATGAAAGTTCAATTTTTGAAGCCGCTACAACCACAACAACGAAGCCTCAATTTCAAAATAGTTGCGGTCGGCTATAGGGATCAAACTTCTACTTTGTTGATGTGCTCTCGAAATCGTTTAAATCCTTCTTTCAAGTTGCAGCATAAAAATGGAAGTACTTATTCTGTAGAAATCTTTTAAAACACATTTTTGGCTAAGCTCGAATATCTTTAATATTGTTTAAAGAGATGGTGAGGTTTATAATTACGTTTTCTGAGATTCCTGCTTAAGTGGGAGCTCTCTAGATATGGGTGTCACCATATCCTGGTTTTTCTCCATTAGTGAGCTATATAATGGAAGAGACTGACCAACTGTTATTCTCTTTGAATTGATAATGACTTCTCAGAGAGAAAAGTTTTGATTTTCTTCCACTATATGCTGATGTTGTTCTTGTTCTTGAACAGATTAGTTTCCAAATTTTGGTTAAGCATGACCACTGCTTTACCTTTTCTTCAATTCTTTCTAAACATGGATTCTTGACTTGCTACTTTTTTTATGGAATCTGTACTCAATGCCCACTCCACCACCAGCTTTTTATGAAAGCAATGGGTCTTCACCACCCATATTATATACACCACCCATCATCCCTTCTTGGGTGCACCCAACAAAACATTACTTGAAACTTAGTCATCTCTGTGTGTGTGTGTGTGTGTGTTCACATTGCAACATCAATTGTGAAGGCAAATCTCCAAGTATGGCCTCAAAGAGAATAATCAAGGAGTTGAGGGACTTGCAGAGAGACCCACCTACTTCATGCAGTGCAGGTACACAATTCATGTTGTTGAACTCTTGTTTCCTTTCTTTGCAAGTCAAAACCTGAACCAACTGATGAGATTGGGCTGTTGGGTTGGATTTTTATTAGGTCCTGTTGGTGATGACATGTTTCACTGGCAAGCAACCATTATTGGCCCCAATGACAGTCCCTACTCTGGCGGTGTTTTCCTTGTTAACATCCACTTCCCTCCTGACTACCCTTTCAAGCCCCCAAAGGTACCAAAACTTCATCAAAACCTTCTATTGCTTTTTGTCACTCTATATGTTTGTTTTGTTGAGTTTTATTACATATATATAATTGTGCAGGTTTCCTTCAGGACCAAAGTCTTCCATCCAAACATTAACAGTAATGGGAACATCTGCTTGGACATACTGAAGGAACAATGGAGTCCTGCACTCACCATTTCCAAGGTCTGTAGGTTTTTTTTTTTTTTTTTTTTTTTAATAACCGTGGGTGTCCAAACTTTATTTTTCAGTCATTCTTTATTTAAGCTCGATTAATACCACGAGAGTAAGTCTCGGACAACCCAACCCCATGAATAAGGGAGAAACCAAACATTCTTATCATTATTGTTGGACATAAAAAAAGTTGATGATCAATTTGATGATTTGGTGGGGTGTGTTGTTGCAGGTTTTGCTCTCCATATGTTCACTCCTGACAGACCCAAATCCAGATGACCCACTAGTTCCAGAGATAGCACACATGTGCAAGGCTGACAAAGTCAAGTATGACTCCATGGCTCGCAATTGGACAATGAAATATGCCATGGGCTGAGCCCCATGAAAACTTTAGAGAGATTTTTGCCTTACACCTCTACCCTACAAATATAATCCCCTGACCCATGACCCCAGTAATATTTCCTACTGATCTTCTATGAACTCTGTTGTTGTTCAAGATGTATTAGAAGTGTGAGCTTCCTCTCTTTTGGAATAAAAGGCATGATTGTTTAAGATACTCAAAAGTGTTGCATCTTTTTCTCTCTAATAACTACTCAGACAAAGAAAATCATGTAACTAAAAATTGATAAGATATCCACAAAGTTCATAAATATGTCCAGTGCAATACATTCACTTCCAACAGAAAGGCTTAATGTGGAAGTAGGCAGACCAAAGTGGGTGCGGAGAATGAAAAGGAGGGCAAAAAGAAAAAAGAATTAAAAAAAAAAAAAAAACACTAGCAAAGCAGAATTTAAAAACAACCTGAAATTTAGTCAGGTATCACTTTATAAAGTTAATTCCTCCATCCATATAAGTACAGCAGCTCCAGCATTTCCTCATGCCGGTGAAGATAGAACACCAGGAAACAGTTTACTTGGACATACAAGTGAAGATCTGAAGAGCTAAAGTTGGCAATATGTCCGTGGTAGCAACTCACGCCTTGATGGCCTCATATTTTTCGCCCATGACGCCACCCTTCTGTTTCTGGAATTGAATATATCGCAGCGTACTTGAGAAGAAAGCATCTGCAGATGGATCTGGAGTTGAGTTCTCACTTTGCATCTCAGTTGTGATCAACTCAATTAGGCCTTGGATAACAGAACTAGTAATTTGAGGGTTTCCCTTCTCAAAAAAGTACAAGTACCTGAAAAAAAGGCAGAAATAATAGCAAAATCAATAACAGAACGAACTAAATATGGTACGGGCATTTCAATTTCGATGGGTGGTGATTACTTGTTCAGTATTTCAACAAAAAGTGCGACTGATCCACTGCTACCCCTCGTCACATTGGCCATCTGTTGAGCGGCATTCGCAATCCTCAAAGCGCGTTTGAGGCATAGCAAGACTCTGAAACGAAAAAGAACAAGATATCATGGAACGGTATACTACAAGTTGGCTATCCTATATCAGTAAGTTTGAAATCTTATGGTAACTATGTAGAACTGCACCTTTCTCCATCTTTGACGCCATCTTGGTCATCAACCCAGAACAGATGTGAACAAGCGTAAACAGCTCTGCATTGGTCAGGCTTCTTCAAAAGCTTTGCAGAATACTGTGAAGGAAAAGCAATGTCATTCAAAAAGCACAACAGCCAAAGAGAAGAGATGACAAACAGGCGAAGTCAGAATTATCACCCCTGTTGCCTTGTGTGTCAAAGTATCCCTGTTTTCCACGCCAAATATGTTCATCCGTTGAAGAGTCCCTATAATTAGATGTATTGCTGTCACCTGGGCTTTAGAATCCTAATACAAATAAACAAATGCACTTCAGCAAGATCAGGTCCAAAAATCATAAAGCCAGTAAGGAAGAACAGTACACTTAAGGGCGAAATTGGCAGCAGCATGTGTGAGGATGGATTTCCCTATCAAAACTCTGCTAAGCAAGGCCCCATCTTAGAAACAGATTTGAAGCAAAAACTTGATTGAAAAAATTGGTTCCCATAATTACCGCAACTTCTTCTTCATATAATATGAATGCTTGAGTGAAGAACTCGTATGCAACAAGCTCAAGATCACAATCATTAGCAGCCTGAACACAGCGAAAATAAATAAAATTTAGCCAGGACGAGAAATAAAGAGTACGAGAGCTTTTGAATGTCCAATGCATACCTCAGCACATTGCAAGTACAACTTCAATGCAAGTTCAGGGGCCGGAACAGATAAAAGAGCTTCAATGGTCTGAAACAAATAGTAGAAAATACAATCAAACTCCCCTAGTATAATGGATGGATAATACCATACAACACATTGGGCAGTCTTAGATTTTTGGTAGTTACTGTTCTCAACGAAGAAAAGGCATATCGGGAATGACCAAGGAAAAAAAAAGGAGTGATGACTGGATAGTGGATGTCGATTCAAAGTCTTTTAGGCTATTATGAATTTTTATGCGAAACTCTTTCAAATATTTGATAGATGAAAAGCATCAGTTCAGTCCTTTCCCTGGTATGTCATACAGAAAGTCTAAAACCCTTTTACAGCTGTTTGGTTTGACCACAGCCCTTGGGAAAACAACTACATTGGGCTTATTTTGGTATCATCTTCCTAGAATGATTCCCCAGGTTGACGCACTCCATTCTCTAAGAGTGCCATCTGCTACCCACTTGTTTTTTTCAATTGCAGTCCACTCAAAAATCGTGGATCAAGTGGAGAGAGTTTTTGGATGAATCTTAGGCTCCATTCAATCCAGAATCTGAAAACAGTTATCTGCTACCACTTTCAAACCACAACAACAACAACAACAACAACAACAACAACAACAATAATAATAATAATTCACGTGTATGGTTCAGCAAGATCCAATATTCCTACCCCCAAAAAAAAATTGAGAACTTGGTTTTCGAAACAATGTAATCAAGAAAACTGTTTCCTGTATTTATGCTTTTGGTTTACAATTGTCTCCCATATTTGAATTCTATAATGAACAGTCTCAAGTCTTCCTGGCACTAGTGATGACTGATGACATCTCTTCCTCAGACCAAGAAGAGCAACTTCACTTGGAACGGTATGGTTGGTTTGGTCAGAACAGAATATAAGTTACTGAGGACAACTATTTTAACGTTCATGTAATTTTGCCATTTTGGTGGTCCTTAAAGATCATGGTAGTTACTGGCGTATTCGAAAGGTGTTCTATATCTGAGTGGCTCAGAGTGGCCTAACTTAATGTGTCATGAGACCATAACCTTTGGTGGGTGTCACAAGGTTAAAGATTATGTGATTTGTTTCTGTTCTATATTTAACGTAACATTTTTCTAGTTTCCTCCAAGATAAAGGCAAGTAACAAAGGGGTGCTCATGCTCGTACAAAGAGATTGCATCTATAACTTCATTCGCATTTTAAATTAAGGTAAAATAGAACGATTAACCACACCAGACTTGAGAATAAACTAAAATATTAAAATCAACAACAAGAAGCACCCAACTAAATAGATGAAGCAAACAGGCCTTTTAATATGTTACCTGGTGCAAAAGCTGAAAAATTTTCTTAGGTGTTGCAGGCATATCTTCACCAATTACATCACCATCCTGACCTTGTAATCTCCTGACCAACTACAAATCAGAAACAAAGGTTTGGGAAACATTATCAGGTCTTTAGGGGGGGAGATCAGACTACAATACAGTTTTTTTTATTAGGCGGTAAAAAGTCACACATCAGAGTTTTAAGAATTTAAGCTTTTCAATAGTTTCACATTTTTGTAAACTATTATGAAATGCTTTCTTTGACGTATGCAGGAAAGAGAGAGCTCAAACCTTCAGAGCAGAAAAAATCAGGGGAGGCACAGTGAAAGCCAGGCGTGTGGGACCACCTGTCAGAATATGCTTCCTCACAACAGAAATTATCTGAAATCAAGGACAAATGTTGCCAAATCAAGAAAGAATTAGACATAATAAATTCAAAATTGTCACTTTATATAAAGCTTCATGCTAAAATCAAATGATACATGACTTCCATCCTTAAAAGTCCAGACTAATTTGGACTATGGAGACTGAAGAGAAGTGCTCACAAGTCTGGCAAACTTACGGCACAATAATGATTCATTGTGAAACTACACTGAAAATCAAATTACCTTCAACATTTCTTCTGGGTCGTCATTGTAAAACATGTATATAAGACGACCAACAGAATTTTGCTCCTCCTTAAAATCCTCCTCGTCAAGCTTCAGTTCAAGAGAGAAAGAATACGTTAAATAGAAACGATTACTGTAAATACAGAAATATAAACAATAGATAACAATGCAAAAATCCAATCAATGACCATGCGCATGCTTATTTAAGGCATTCACCTCATCTACCGGAGTCCCATCCAAATCCTTTATTAGCCCCTTTATCAATTCAAATAGCGCTTCAACCTACAGAAGAAAGAAGTTAAACCTAAAAAACCAATGTGCGATAACTTAAGAGAAATAAAAGAAAATTAAAATACATATAGAAGCGTACCTTTTCAGCAGTTGAAATGCATGAATTGTTTTTCATGATGCTTTGAATGATAACCACAGCCATGACTTTATTTGTTCCATTGTCCAAGTGATCCATTACACGTGGATAGTTAGATAGCTTCAACGCAATTCCAATATCATTATATTTCTCCAGTGGAGCACTCAAAAGTGCAACAATTTGCTTTGTAGCTTTGCTGTCCTCAATCTTCGCTTTGCCAGAAAGCTTCTTGACACATGCACCCTTACAAAGACAAATTAGAAAGACAATACCATTTCAGAGCTATGATTATACCCAATCACAATACATATAAAAGTATTGCAACAACAACCAAGCCTCAATCTCAAATTAGTTGGGGTCGGGTACATGGGCCTAAGAATTAGCATTAGATGTCAAGTAAACAACATTAGGAAGCCTTCGAGCACAGAAATAAAAGTAAAAATGAGACATCACACGACCCCATTAAGGAGCCATTTCAAGCAAAATGGCAGATAATAACTACAAAGAAAATGATTAAGTGGCATACTCTTAGTACATACATTTGCTACACAATCGTTGGTGTCCCTTGGATTGTACATCATAATGTGAATGTGCAAGGACTCCCAAGTACAGAGTAGCAAATTACAAGTCACGAAAAATGAGAATTATATTACATAGTGAGCGAGTTCATGTTCGATCCATTTAAAGAAAAAAAAATTAAAAAAAAAAGGATGTAGTAACATGCAAGTTTGCAACTCAATTTCACTTGATGTGAACTAGGCATGTAAGCACATGCAAGTACGAGTGCGCAAATACATTTTGTATTCACAATATCTACTACCATATTCTAGGGAAGTTTGAAGTATCAATATTCAGTTAATAATCCCTAAAGTAAGAAGTTAGGTAGAAAATTATTCTTTCATGCAAACACAAGATCTGCATGACAATAGAACTTCAAAGGAGCCTCACCAACACTTGGTCAACATAATCAAGCCTGTCTGGATGGACGCGAAGAGTAAATGTAAGGAGAGACACATATAAGGATATGGATCCAACAACAGGCATGTCGACTTGTGCTTCAATGACCTGCCACAGAATTAACATAAATAAAAACATAAAGAAAAAAGAATACACAGGAAAATGGAAAAACAAGAAAAATGCAAGCCAACAGTAATTAAATGATGGTTGCAAACATCAGTCAAAATCGATTTAAATTTCTCATATATTTGGGCACCACAATATCAATAGCATCATCAACATGTATCAAAAGAACATGCATGATGGCAAAAATGCATCCAACAACAATTTATACACTCCATACTTGAAACTATAGGCCTCATGCATGCAAATTTTACTAATTGGCCCATTGAAGTGTCATAGCATGTTATTACAAAAAGGGTGATGCTAGGGTGACCTTTTTGGGACACCCATTGTGTGCACACAAACATCGATGCGGAAATGATTGGACACCAACAATCGGGTGTCCATTCCGGGTGTCCCAAAACGGGTCGTCCGTGAAAAGAACAATTAGGTCTATGAAAAACTCCCAACTTGCCGTGAAATTCGCTAAAGAAAATCAGAAGTTAAAAATGCAGTAGCAGTGATAAGAAAAAATATCCAAACAAGATGAGCTACAGAACGGTTGGTTCAACAAGGTTCCGAGCAGATCGAAGGACTAGTGTCCAAAGAGGATGCCCTAGGACCCTACTGATCAGATACCTCAAAAAAAAAAAAAAAAAAAAAATCGCAACCCACCCCTTTCCTACGTAAGGGAGACAACAGTCACCATATTCATCACAAAATGTAATGATAGCTTCCCTAAAGTACTAGTTTATAATTAAATTTGAACATATATTTTAGCAGTTAAAAAAAATTTGATAACTGGTGAACTTTCCATTTCTTTTTTATTGATGACCAAGGAAGACTTATAGCACTAGTTCGCTTATGAAGCTAAATCTAGAAAGCCAAAATATCAACAATAATACAGAATAAAGATACCAGCAAAAATATCAAGTCAAGATGACATAATTTTTTTTTTTTTAAGTATCAAGATGACATAACTTAAAAACCACAATGTCAAAATAGATTTTACCTTTCCAATGGCATTGCTCAATTTGGCAAAAGCCTCTACTTGCAAGAACTCAGGTAGAACCTGCAGCATTAAGTCGTAAGAAACAAGGCACAGAATCCTTATCCAGAAAAAATACTATTTGGAACACTTACTTCAGCACTAGAAGCAGCATAGTTTGATAGCCTCTCCATTAGTTGGGATAACACTGTCTTGATGTCAACAGTTGGCTGCAAGCACAAGGAAGACAGAAAGACTTGACAAGCTGCCGATTGTCATAATGATTGGTTAACATGTTGACAATGACACAAAGTCTATGAGTTATAAATAAAACTTTTACTTGTACTCATAACAAATCATATGTACAGTTCAAAATTGGTCTGCAATGATGTCCATTGCCATATGCATGCTAGACTATAGAAAAAAGGAATTAGACGTGTAGTGGTGTAGATATGAGTCTGATGCATAAAAGATTATATATCCCAGTATCTTACATCAGTTCCACAATCAAAATGTGTTAAACACATCGGGTTCACTAAAACATGAAAAGCAAATAGGTGATCGAGCATTAAATTTATAAACAACTTATTTATGACATTCTTGTGCACAGTGAGAATTCTCAGGAGGAAGTGTTCGCATAAAGGAAATCCACGAAAATAATCTTAACGTCTTCAGAATCCCCCTAGATGTGGTTTTACGAAAGTTTCCTGTTTTCCCTATTTGAGCATCCAAGAAAGTGTAAGATGTGCAAAGAATTCAGAACACACCAGTAGGTCTTTATAGAGGCATAAATAACTAAACAAGTTTATTTAGTGTTTCAGATGTTGCTTTACATTATAATCAAATAATCAACTATTTGTTCAATCTTTCCATTGAATAATCAATTTACTAACTCCGACAACCCCACTTTCCAAGTGAAAAAGCAAACAATTAGCTCCAACACTGATACAATAAATCTACGAGATCTTTTTTAACAAAACATGACTCATGCAATAAATCTATGTTTGCTACAATCAACTCACAGTTTGAAGCATGATGGACCAGATACAAGATGTGTTCTATGTATTTCTGGAAGTAAGACAGGCACAAGAATGCCATCTCATAGTTGATGATTCTATACCTGGAGCTGAGGGCAAGCACCCAAGAGCGTTTCAAGGGTTTGCAAGTGGTATTCATCAGGAAATACTTGAATTATGCAGTCCATCAAGTAATATTGGGCAAGTTCATCTTTACAGTTAACGACCTGTCCAAAACAAGTGTAAAACTTATGCAGCCGATTGGCATAAGCCACTGGTTTGTATATAATAGATGAAAGAGATAAAAAATGAGAACAAGATTAACCACCTGTTCCAATATCCTAGGAAGTACGGTATCTTTGTACATATCAAGATCAATGCCCTCTATCTGACTGAGGACATGTAAGTTCTTCCCAACCTAATAAGAATAATCAAACATGAAACAGATTCATTTATGCAAAGTATTGAGATAAATACATACTGTTTCAAGTCATGGCCATAGTATTACAAGATCACGAAGCTCGCTCCTCTCTTTCTCCCGCTTCTCTTTCTCCCGGGCAGGTCCCTGCAGACCAGAAAGCCCGATTGCAGGCCTCAACTCAGGATCACCAAAGAGTATGAATTCACAAGCACTATAACACCTGCATGACCACAAATCATGCCCTCATGATTCATTTTACCTTCATGACATGCAAGTACTGGGTAGTGGGTACCATGCATGTCCAAACATGAGAGCAGGTAACCGTTCAAAAGTATCTCAACCAACCTGATGTTGCATCCGGACCCATAGTTTATTCATCTCTGTGAAGTTCTGGAGTACAAATTCTACAGCATCTGTGACAGTGTCAGCATCCCTACAGGAAAAAGGGATAGATTAATGTGTGAGCCCTTGCACAATCATGTCTTACAATGATACACTTGCAAGCATATAGCAGATATGGCATAAAATCCTAGCTTAACCAAAATACCAATAAATATGGTAGCCTAAAAGAACTTCAAAGAAGACAAAAAAGACACCAAGAATCTCAACATGTGCATGCTTATAGCTTAGTAAGAACACTTTTCGCATTATAGAATATACAAATCAGAGGCAGGTAGTTGTACCAATACCAATAAAATATTTTCTCTAGACTCGACATGAAATCAAAAACTGTACGGAAAGGAATTTAAGGGGAAAAAAACATAAGTGAGATTTTTTTTTTCTTTTTCTTACACGAACTACAGATTACAAAAGTAAAGTGACCATATCAGAGTCATGCCTGATGAGCAATATTTGGTGGAGCCATGCGGCAATCACTGTTGCAAATGGAGTTCAAACTATGCCACAACTCCTTGCCTTGCAAAAAACAATTACGAAGAAATCTAATGGAGTATGGGGATGAGTGATTACAAAAGTAAAGTGACCATATCAGAGTCATGCCTGATGAGCAATATTTGGTGGAGCCATGGGGCAATCACTGTTGCAAATGGAGTTCAAACTATGGCACAACTCCTTGCCTTGCAAAAAACAATTACGAAGAAATCTAATGGAGTATGGGGATGAGTGACAACAAGCAAATGATAGGACAGAAGATGGCTATTCACAGAGCAACTGGAGCACACAAAATGACACAGATATCTAAATGAAAAAATAGCAAGTATCTAGAAACTACATCACACCATGTTTGACGCACATAAGGTTTTGGTTGGGTGCTAACACTTTATTAGAACAACCACAAATGCTTACAATCATAACGGCGCCACAATTCTAGTTATCTGAAAAATATTATGCCACATTATAGAAAGGCAAATAAAGTAATCTAGTAACAGGGACTGCTTAGGAATATTCCATCCTTTCCAAGATAGGTTTTTTTTTTTTTTTTTTTTGATAGGAACCTTTCCAATGTAGTTAATGCAAAAGAAAGGGGTCCAGTTTCCAGAAATTTACACACCGCTAAGATATACAGAGTCACAGACGTACGTAGATGGAAAAGAATATGAAGACTCGCAACATAATCTATTATTGTAAACATTTAAAACTAATTTTATATTCCATAAAAAAATGCTTAAGACACAAGCAGTGAGAGAAAGTCGACCCACTTACCCTTCATATTCAGATCCAATATCAGGCAATTTATCTCGGCTTACTTGTGAGAGGTAGCTCCTTAGAAAGAGGCCACGTACAGGATGTTGAACACCGCGACACATTTCAACAAGGTCCTTAAGGACATCCTTGGCAGGTGCCTCCTTTGATTTGATATACACAGACCCTACTGTGCAGAGTAGATACCTGATAATGCCAACAGGTTGTCGTCAGAGAATAAGGCAATTTCGCAGTATGCTGGTCTGAATGAAACACTGACTTCCCAAACTTCACTGATAAATGCATAAAATTAAAATGATGTGGAGACTTGAGATGGCTTTGAATAGCATTAATCCTATGCTCCCCTGGATCATTGTAACGGGAATTTGCGACCGTGGAGTTACTAATTTTATATTTTTATTGCATCGATTTCTTCAATACAACAAAAACACAGCCTCAATCCCAAATTAGTTGGGGTCAGCTACATGGATCAAACTCATTCATTCCACTCGATTTAGTGCATTTGATGATCAATTAGTTCAATAATTATCATTGTTGGCGTCGGCTTTCCAATTCAATTCTCCCTCTACTCTTTCACTTGTACCCATTCCAGTTTCCATTATCTGTTATCCCAAACTGATTAAAACCTACGTGCATACAATAAATTGCATCACTTGTTCTCTAATTTTGCAATGAAGTAACTCATACTCACAATCTAGGTAAAATGTTCCCAGCATGCTGTACAAGCTCGTAGAGATCGATGATCGAGCAGCCTCGCTTCGTCTCCTCCTTGAAGAACATCTCAAGCTTCCTCAATTCATCAAACGCTCGCATGTCTTTCCAACCAAAACAACAATTAGAAGCAAAGTCAAAACCAAAACCAAATAAAAATCAAAACTTGAGATCTCTCAGAGATCCAGAGCGAGCGAGCGAGCGTCTCGCTCGCGAGCATGAACAAATGGATCGGAAAACCTTACAGAGGTCGTAATATTTGTGAGGGGAAAGCCTGGAAGTGCGCAGCTCGGAGAGCATCTGCGCCGAATACTTGAGAGCGTCTCTGAGATTGTTCGAATCCTTCAACAACACGACAACGAATTTGAAATCAAGAAAACGAGAATTGAAATTGAGGCGGACGAAATTAGGGTTTGGTTTCGGAATTGGTACCAGAGAGCGATGCATGTGGAAGGCGTTCTGTTGAAGGCCTGCGATCCCTTCGGCCAGCCATTTCTCTTCGTCTTCGATGCCGTCCGAGGAGATCATCTTCGCTTTTCGCAGTGTCGATCGGTCGATCGCTGAGTTCGCGAGACCTGGTTTTGGAGTGGGAGTTGGTGTTGATGGTGGTGGTCGTTAATTCTTATGTTTTGATCTGGACTACTGAATCATCATCAACTGCTCGTCAAATGCAAGTGCGTGGATTTGAAGCTGACCAATGGGCCCTTGTTTTCGGCCCAAAATGATCCCTGCGGCCCAAGATGCAATGCCCAGTTAGAAGCTGACTTCTGCTGGAGTTGTCTTGGGCCCGTTTAGTGATGGGCCTTTTGTTTTAAAAATTTAACCTCGCCAGTTTCAGGGTGCGCGACTCGAGGCGATATTTATTGGCAAAAAGATAAAACTGCCTAAGAAATTTGTTATTTTAATATAGATATTTATTTTCTAATGCATAGGATTTAGTGTCAATAGAAACTGAAGAAACTCGACGAGTTATAAGTAGATCAAAGTTAACTTGTAACACACTAATTATGAGGGATTTGAACGGTTTGAAAATCTCACCATCAATTGCACTAAATCGAGCACAATTTTAAGAGCTTGATCCATGTAGCCGACTTCAATTAATTTGAAACTGAGGTTATGTTGTTGTTGTTGTTACACTTATGATATTGTTAACAATAAAATTTTAGCATGGTGAAAAATAGTTTGTAGAAGAAAAAAAAAGCTGCATAATATAACTCTGAATTCACTAACATTAATGCATCTCATGACTATTTGAATTCATATATAACTATACATTGCATGTTAGCGATTTCATGTTCGACATAACTTTTAATAATTTCTCGTCATCGCATCAAGCAATCCCTAGTTACTACAAGTAATTAGTAACCATGTTGCATAAGCACATATTTTAATACATCTCTTATGGCATGTTCGGTTCGCATGACTTCTTAACTAATCTCTTGGATTAGATGTAATCCGTTGTTCACTTCGCATGATTAGATAATGCAATCGGATTAGGTAATCATACAAACTTTAGACTAAACAAAGTGGAGTCCTACCCTTTTACTAGCTAATCCATTCTCTCCCAATATATGTAAGGACGAGATTGCTCTTCACGTATACCAAACCGAACTACTGATTTGTAAGTCGTTCATCCTCCTCGTTCGATTTCTTCATGTGAAACCTAGCCGATCCTCATCTCCATCTATTTCGACTTTGTGATCGACTTCCTCCTTCATCGATTTTCGACTCTGTGATTGACCTCGTCCTTCTTTGATTTCGACTCTGGGAAGTAATCGACATCGTCCTCCTTCGATTTCGCTAAACCAAACCGTAATCGATCCTCCTCCTCCTTCGATTTTGACTTTGGACGTCTCTCTCACTCATCAATCCTGAACAATTTTGAATCTTGGTATGTGATTAGTCTTGGCTGAATTCGTTGAATTTGAGTGTTAGGGTTGTGGGTCTCTCATTCGGCAACAGCATCTCCCAGTTTTGTTTTGGGATATTTATAATTTTTAAATCTCCCTGTTTTTTTTTTTTGGCTGAATTGCTGAGTTGTTGATTTTTATCAACAAGAATACCATCGATTGACACTCTCACTCTATTATGCTGAGTTGTTGGAATGTTATTTGGTTGATTGACAATATTGCTTGTATGTTCTACTACTCAATGTCAAGAAGATGCTTGTTAGGTGTATGAATACGGAAGTGGCAAATCTGTTTTACATGTTTCCCTCAAAAACTTGTTAAATGATTGGCATGTATTTCCATTATATTTTTATTCTGTTTTTGTCAAATGCAGACAATAGACATGCATTTTTTGATATGATTTGTTGTTTCTCCTCCATTAATGGAGTGTGGAGTGTGTCGGTGTCGACAATGGTAGCCAAAACCCAAAAAAAAGGAAAATGAAGTTCGACATACCCATTTCGGTCTTCTTCTTCCAGGACGCGACCTTCCACCTTGGTAGGGTTCGGATGAAATCGAAAATGAGCAAGTCGGTTTCCTCCTCATTCGGTTTCTCTTGTGAGAACGATGAAGCTCTTTTGAGGGTTTTTATATGGGGAGGGGTAAAATGAGCATTTTCATTTAATCACTTAAAACCCTATCATGCCAACCGAACAAGTCTTCAAATTCGGATTACACCTAATCCATAGCAATATAATCAAATGTTTGTTATGCGTGCCAACCAACCACCCTAGTAGAAATGAGAAACTAGGCTCCAAGTTCTCGACCAAAGTAGTTTGAAACATTCCAAAATAACAAAAAATAGAGGCATAAAACTCATATCTGAAATTCGCAATGTTCCAAATTACTAAGACTCTTTCAAGAATTTTGTCAAACATCTCCCAATCAGAACAAGTATCACATTGTTGCACATGTCAAGCAGTCGTAGTTGGGCAAAAATACCACTCTTCATGAAAATTCTTATGAAATAGCAAATAAAGCCCAATCCAACTAGATAAAGTGATATGATTCGTGATTGATGGAGTAGCTAGATTTTTTGATGATAAATACCCTTTAAGCAAGGTACACCAAGAGCAAGCATTTGAGTAAAATAGTTGTTGAACAATACTAATAGAACCATTTATAACCCAATTAACTTTTCAACAGCGATCAACAAATGTAAAAGACCAATGATGATAGGTAAAGAGAGTCATAGTAGGAGAACAAAACCTAAAGAAATCCATCATAATTTGCTTAAAATTAATTACAACTACCTTAAGTTGAAACCAATCTTCCATGCACCTACACAATGAGCAATCAACCATAAGCTCGATAGAGCGGCTCACCAATTCACCATTCTTCAAAAACATGGTGAATCCATGGCATCAAAAACATGGAGCGTTGGAGGAGGAAATGGTATGAGAAGTTGTTGGAAATTGGTGGCTTTCAGTTTCTCCACCTTTGAAATTTTTTTAACACAATCCTAAATCACATATTGAGTTGAGCTTACTCCGGTGTGAAATAGAGTTTCAGATTCGAGATATGGGAACTCGATAATGGATTTTCAGATGTGATGCGCTAGTTCGATGAGGGTTTCATGATCCTGGAGCACCAGCAACGCCAAGAAGAGCGACTCGTTCGATGAGGGTTTTCGGATGTGTTGTCTGTGGCCTCCTCTGCCGCCGAAGCCGCACCTGAATTCGCGCTTAAATCTGTCTCTTCACGTCGTCGACGAAGGCAGTAATGTTGAAGAAGAACACTGAGCCGCTATGGTGGTTGTTAGGTTTATGGCGGTCCAGATGCGCTGGAATTTGAAGGGCCTAGGCGTGGTGGTTTATGTGATTTCATGGGTTTGTAGGGTCTCGGGCAATTTGCGTTTGATGGGTGGCGTTCGGCTGATTTGATGCGGATTTATGTAGGGTGTGTCGGTGTAGACGGTGTTGATGTAATGGTGAATGGTAGGAAATCATGGCTATGGAGGAAAATGAGTTGTGGGTTGTTGTGAAGTTTCATGTGAGAGTGGGAATGGAGGCAGAGTTGGTGGGGTGGTTGTCTCAAAGAAGGCTCCATGTTGAAGAAACCATGTTTATAGAGGCAATTGTTCATATGAAGGAAAATAAGACATTAAAGGAGGTGGTGGCTAGTTGAAGGGTGAGTAACTACCAAAATTGGTGTGCTGGTGTTGTTCAGCAACAACACTAGCAACAACACTTTCATATGAGAAGGGTGAGTAAGCCATTGAGCAAACTTGATAGTCCATGGGAGGCATAAAGATCATAATGAAAACACCAATGATAAGGGTCAAACTCTATCAAGAGGTTCTCCGGATACTCAATAGAGAATCCCCGTGGGGATGTTTTTTTCTTCATCCCAATTCCCATCGTCGTACGGGGAACCAATTTCTTTCCCATCCTCGTACCCAATCCCATTATAACTCCCCATCTCCGTCCCTGTCGCGAGGAATCCCCATTCCCCGTGGGGATTCCCTGCCCCATTGACATCCATGCGGATGGGGTATACTTTGTGGGAAACCGGGGCTGCCACACTTAATTAGAATCAATTAATATTAGAACTTTTTTTTTATGTTCTTGCTTGGTATATGAGGCAAACTCTAGACTAAATTTATATATTATTTTATTTTTTAAAATATAAAAAATAATTAGGTGTCATACTTTTGATAGCTAGAAGATGTTTTAAAAATCACGATTGTTTGGCATCCTCCTGACTTTTATTCGATACTTTTGGTATCATGTCAACACCACCTCAATCAATCACAAAAAAAATATTAGTACCAAGAAGGGGTGGGCAAACCGCGTTTTGGTGGTGAAAACCATCAAACCGCGACCAAACCGAGGGTTTGCGGTTTGGCCTATTTGCAAACCGCAAACCACCACTAAACCGCAAACCCTCAAAACCGCACCCAAACCGCCCGCGGTTTATGCGGTTTGGTTAGTTTGGTCTCGCGGTCTGCAACACGTTTTCAAAAAAAAAAAAAAAAAAACAAAAACAAAAAAAAAACAAAAAACATTGACATATTAGGGAAGGTGCCCACTGTTGGTAGGAGGGGCGGCTATGAGAGGCACGTTTGAGAAAACGATTGGTGGGAGGCGACAGTAGGAGGCTTCGACTGGCTGGGAAGTGGCGATGGGAGGCGGCGGTGGGAGGCTTCGACTGGTTAGGAAGCGGCGATGGAGGCGGTGTGGGGAAGCAACCGTAGGAGGCGGCAGTGGCTTTAAAATGTTGAGAGAGGAATTTGAAAGTGGAGATGGGAGAGTCCACAGTTGTGGTGAAGAGTAAACTTTATGATTTACATTGTGACTTATATATTAAGTTGTTAGGGTTTTGAATTGTAAATGTAATGAATTTACTAAATTGTCCCCGGTTTGGTGAACTGCGATTTTTTGAAAATGAAAACCGCCACCAAACCGCAATTATGCGGTTCTCAAGTTTTTCAAATCATCCCTAAACCGTGAGTTTTAAAAATCAAACTAGATCATGCGGTTTATGCGGTTTGAGCGATTTGGACGGTATTACGGAGACGGATGCCGACCCCTAGTACCAAGTAGCAAAACAAACCTTTAATTTTTCTTGTTTTTTCAGTAAAACAATCTCTCAATTTTACGAGTCAAAAAAAATATTTTTTCTCCAATCTCGTCCTAAAAAAACACGTGTCCCCATCTAATGACTGACCGGACGTTAAAAAAAAAAAAAAAAAAAAAAAAAAAAAAAAAAAGTAAGAAAACGGAGCAGTTGAAAATTGAACGTTGACGCGCGCAAAGGGGACTGATGACCGAAGGGCTTTCCCGTCATTTCACGAAAAGGAAACGTGGAAATCCTGATTTTCTTTTTTTGAATTTTTTTTCCAGTTGGCGAGATCCCACGCACCCGCAATAGCCGGTAAAACACAGTAGCCGTTTTGTCGGTTGAAGTAGAGGTGACCGATCATCAGGGGTTTCCCGCGAAAATCGCCCGGTAAGTTGAGAATCGCTAAAAAATTGAAAAAACAATCAATCCAAGCTCTTCTCTCTCATTTTCACAGTGACCCATTTCAAAAGTTTGGATTTTTTTTTTATTCATCCAAAAAAAAGTTTGGATTTTTTTTTCTGGGTCGTGAGAAAACAATCTTTTCATTGTTCATTTCATATTGTATTTTGATTTTTGGTGGAGTGGGTGCTTTTGATGATCTTTGGCGGCAATTTTGTCACAAAAGGTGCTTAAATTTAATCTTGATGACCAAAAAAGGACAAAGATTAGGTGGGTTTCTGTTGTTTGGTTTCTGTTTTTTTTTTTTTTTTTAACGAAGTGATGAATCATTGAATTTAAAATGTTGGTATAGTTAGGCCTCTTTACTGGTTATAATATTGGGCAGCCAAGAAGGAATTTTTAGATTGATGTTTGTGAAATGGGCTTTGTTCAAATTCACAGAAGGAGAGATTTGGGGAGATGAGAGTTTGATGAATTGATCAAGGGAGGTTAAGATGACAGTTGAAGAGGGAGTTGGAAAGAGGGCTGGTTTGGAAGAAGAGAAGAAAGTTGTGATGGTTGGGCTTAGAATTGATAAGAGAGATCAGTTGTTAGTCACATGGGCTCTTGTCAAGATTGCTGAACCGGGGGACAGCGTTATCGCGGTAAATGTTTGTAGAAATGCCTCTGAAGGTGCACAAACTGTTTCTGATGATCTTATAGTTAGTGTTTTATTTTCTTTTTATAAATATATAGTGTGTTCTTCAATACCAATCAATTGATCAATTGTTGCAGATCCTTCTTCGAAGGAATACTCGTCGCTAGACTGCTATTTGGATGCTTATAAAGGACTTTGTAATGTGAAGAAGGTGTGTGTAATTATAATTAAACTTTTACTTACATGCCACTGCTTCATGTATTAATTCTTCTAGTATGATTTCCTATAATTGGGTTTCAGATAAATCTCACAGGTAAGGTCTCCCATGGAAGCTCAGCTCAAAAGGTGTTGGTGAGGGAGGCAAACCTGTGTCATGCTAATGTTGTTGTTGTGGGAATTAGCAGACCAAATGGAATTGGGTGAGTGATTTAAGTGACTACTATTGATACTAGTCAATTCTTGATTGGAAAATTGGAAAATGAATAGGTTTCTTAGATGAAAAAATATAAAATCTGAAAAGAAATCTATGCAGGAGTTGGGTTTCAGTGGCCAAGTATTGTGCAAGGAAGTTACCACTCACTACTGCAGTTCTGGCTCTGCATCAAGGGAAGGTTGTCTTCAACCGGCATATCGACAACCAGAAAATAGGTATGACTTGTTTTATAAAAAAAATTGTGAAGATTATAAATATCGACAAATAACTAATAAATGATTTAATTTGGTTGGAAAAACAGGAAACTCGAGGTTGGGTCGTGATCCTCAACAATCACTTTGTAATCTGAATAAGAAAAATCGGTCGAGCTCAAGTGTTAGTGCAACTCTTGAGGGTGAAACAAGCAGTTCTCAAATGGTTCGAAATTCAAAGTGCGGTTCAAGAGATGCTGGAGATGAATCAGAATTTGATAGTTTGAGCCTTGCTTCTGAATACAGAGATGAAACATCTTCCTGCTCTATTTCGGGATGCGATAGCATAAGAGACAGTAACACTAGTATTTCTTGCGAAGATATAGAAGAAGTTTCGTCAAGTTCAATCGCTGAATCTATGAAAGAGCTACAAGAATCAACGCCTGGTTGGCCCCTTCTCAAAGGAGGTACTGCAGTGAATCAAGATACTCCCAAAGGGCCAGGGGCCCGAAATATGTCTGTGGTTCAATGGGCAATGAGCCTACCTAGACGAGTTGAGTACAATGTTTTCTTAGATGAAAGGCACGAAAGAGATATGAATGATCTCAAACGTTTTTCTTCATGGGGAATGCTACCTGAGGAATTGACAAATCTGCTTAGAGCAAACTCGTCTAGGTGTCGATGGTTTAATCGCAAAGAGCTCAAAAATGCTACCTCTCAGTTCTCCTCAGGTTATGACTTAACTTGGTTATGGGATTGCAAGTCCTTTTTTTAATTTCCTTTCTTTGTTGTTGCTAAATTCATTTCTCATCTAAATGTTATAACTCTTCAACAGAAAATCTGATTGGGAAGGGAGGTTGTAGTCGCGTCTACAAAGGTTGTCTTCTTGGTGGGAAGCAAGTGGCAGTGAAGATTATGAAAGTGACCGAAGAAACTTGGAATGATTTTCTCTTGGAAATGGACATAATTTCTTCTTTGAAACACAAACGTATTGTGCCTCTAGTCGGGATTTGCCTTGATGAAAATGAGATAATCTTAGTCTATGATTTCTTGTCAAGAGGGAGTTTAGAGGATAACCTTCATGGTAAACTTTGTTTGATCCATTTGGTTTTTTATTGATTGTATAGATGTTTTCTGCATACAATTTTGTCTATAACCGGATCTTATCTGGCAAGACAGGAAATAGAAAGAAAAGCTCATTGGCATGGGATGTCAGGTTTAATGTTGCGGTTGGAGTTGCCGAGGCCCTAACTTACTTGCACAAGGAAATTCCTCAATCTGTTATTCACAGAGATATCAAGTCTTCAAACATTCTTCTCTCCGATAAGTTTGAACCACAGGTATTTTCTGTAGTACCCAGTTATGATGTCCTAGAACTCAAACTTGAAAGGTGTCTGTAACATGGCCTTTTTTTTTGTTTCCTATTCAGCTATCTGATTTTGGTCTTGCAATGTGGGCACCAAGTTCATCTGGTGAAACACACAGTGATGTGGTTGGGACATTTGGCTACCTTGCTCCGGAGTATTTTTTATACGGGAAAGTCAGTGAAAAGATAGATGTATACTCTTATGGCGTGGTTCTCCTCGAATTGTTATCAGGAAGGAGAACAATCAGCAATGAGACTTCGAGGAGCAATGAGAGCCTAGTTATGTGGGTAAGTATAGGATTTCTCTTTAAGCACAAATACAATATTCATGACAGATTTGTATGTCTAACTAATCAAGTACTATTTGCATAGGCAAAGCCAATATTAGAAAGTGGAGACATCAAGAGTATACTAGATCCTGATCTAGAAGAAAACTACGATGAGATTCAAATGCAGAGAATGGTTCTTGCTGCAACACTTTGTATTACAAGGGTAGCCCGACTTCGGCCTAAAATTAGTGAGGTAATAATGCTGTTTCCTTTTTCAGTAATTGAAGATGTATGGGAAGTGATAATGTTCTTTCATGAAGTCTTCTTTCGTATAGACGTGTAAAAAGAGTTCTAATTTACTGTGTCCATGGTGCATGGTTCAGATTTTAGAGCTTCTAGCAGGGGAGAAGGATGTCAAGGAATGGGAGAGCTTGCATGCAAATGATCCAGAGTTTGTAAATCAAGTTGATGATGAAGCCTATCCAGATTCTAATTTAGAATCACATCTAGATCTTGCTATGCTTGATGTGGATGACGATACAACATCGCACAGCAGCATAGAGCGAAACAGCCATCACACCTTCGAGGACTACCTAAAAGGACGGTGGAGCCGATCATCAAGTTTCAACTAGCACTTGCTCAATTATGTTTAATTCCTTTTGGAGGTCTCACTTGAAAAACTCCAAGTTTTTTCGACAAATCTGTACATGTAACAGAGTTTGGGTTGTAGAATTAACAAATGAATTGAATAAGAGATGCAACTAATTACTTGTACAAAAAATCAAGAGTGTTGCTCAAGTACAAGCCTCCTAGCTCTATTAATGGTCATTAAACACAAGTAAACATGCTCTTCAAGCTCATCCAACTGCTCCAAGAAACAACGTTCATGCGCCCCTATCTCCTTCACCACCTCCTCCAACATCTGCCTTCTCTGATTCCTAAAACACAATCTCGAAATCGTCTTAATGTGCTCTATCTCATCGTGCAATCTTGTTGCAAGCCTGCTCATTGTCCCGAAATCTTGGTTCAGTATAAACACTCCCTTGGCGGCCGCATCAAGTTGTCCATCAATCTTCTTCATGTTCATGTTTACCCTTCCTGATGACCGCCTACGAGAGCCGAAGCACTTGGTCTTGAAGACACGCTTAAAGAAACTCATAAATGTGTGAAGATTAATGGTGAGAAGGATTGGTGTGGCTGCTACAACAATACCAACCAAAGAGTGCACTCCAAGGACTAATGTCACAGCTCCAAGTGCACCAAAAGCAACAATGAAGAGCAGCCCCCAAATCTTGTTACACAACCTCATGAACTTCAACTTCCTACCAATTCTTCTATGCGTTTTCGTCAAACGATCAAGTACCGATCTACATTGATTGCGAAGTTTGTCAAGCTGCAAAAGCACTGTACTTGAAAGCGGGTTTTCGAGCTTGGCAAAAAAAGCTAGCTTGGTGAACATGAATTGACATTGCTCATTGGTGTTGGTGCTAGATGATGAACTGGCTGTATTCCTCGATATCTTGATAATCTTCCGAATGACATTGTAGTTCGATCGGGTTCTTGCAACGCCACGAAGGAGAAGCACACACATCCGACAAGCTTCGGTGTTGGAATCAAAGAAATCTATGAGAAGATGGTGAAGATGAGAGGTCTTGAACATGTCACTTAGATCACATTGTCGAGGTTCAAGTAGGCGGTCCGAGATGTAATTGTAAGCACCAGCATAAGGAGAGAAAGAAGAAGATGAGGATGAGGAGCATTTACTCTCCAACAAAGCTGCAGTGATCTTCTCATCTCCATGAACCTTGTCCCAAATCTTGATAAAAGACTTAGTTCTTAAGGCTTTCACATATTCTTCATCCACATTTAACTTGCTTTGCACTTCATCCAAACATCCCCTTGAAGACTGATCACCTGATCATTAGCAAAAGATATATTGATCATCGATCAAGAGCCTTTTTGAACTGAATAATTAAAATCTAATTTGTGCATGCATATATGTAACACTAGCTACTACATATAAATGTACATGATTAATTCAAAGAACTTAAAAATATAGATCATATATAGGAGATAATTAATCGAACACAACAATCGTCGATCGATATACATATGGAAGGTTTTCAAATAGATGAAATTTGAATGCATAAGATATATCTCTAGCTAGCTAGCTAACCTTTGCATGAAGGAGTGGATGATTTGTTCAGCTTAAGCCACGACATGGTAAATTATTAATTAGATGAGGACCACCAATTAACATTAATTAGAGGCCACAAGAAATCATATGTTATTTTGTTGGGCATGGCGTTTTATATATAGAGAGATCCGAGTCATAGATAGTAATGACAATCATAATCTAATGGTGAGAGTTTAAAACGCGCAAGAAGGAGTTTCTCTGATTGAGTAAATGAATTAAAGCAAATAATTGGTTGCTTTCACTCAATGTACAAATCTTCGCTACTTTTGGGCACGAGAAATTAATACAAGCTTTGCTGATTCAGCTGGACACTTGGCAGATTGAGTGGTCAGGGCCCACATGTTGCTGCTATTTGCTTCTGATTATACCATCCACGTGTCCTCTAAGAATCAAAACCAGTGTGGGTTTTGTTCAATGATTGGTTTTCAAATCTCATTGGCGTGGACCCCGCTGATCTTACGTGGCCAGGTGGTGGCTCACTGACATCTTGAATATCCGGAAATATAACTTTATTTTATAAACAAATATATAAAACCCTCCACCTGAACATCAACTGACCGCATAGCGCAGTGGATTAGCGCGTTTGACTTCGGATCAAAAGGTCGTGGGTTCGACTCCCACTGTGGTCGAATCCTTTTTTGGTTTAAATACTCCCCATCAACAATTGCACTATCGAGCATTATGAGCATTGATTTATTAATTTAATTTTCAGACTGAGTCTGTTGTAGCCTTTTTTTTCATTCATAAATTTATTCTATTTCTGTAAAGATAGGTTGAAAACAAAAGGCAAAAGAGTTAGAATCAAAATCAAATAAACAAGTTTTCATCTATGATCGGAGATTGGTATACCCTAACGCAATAAAAGAGTTTGATCTATATACGCACGATAACTAGTTTAGGCTTTTAGGAAAATGTTAGAAGAATAACACCTTGCGACAGTAGACCTCGCACCAAGCGCACCCGACTCGACCTCTATATATTTGGAGGGCCGCATTAAGGGCACCCCACCATTTAATGAAGGCACTCAAAGTTTTTGTAAAAATTTCAAAGCAAAAGTGGAAAAGATCATTTTGCCCTTGTATATATATTGATTCAAACCCCACAAATCATTTTGACAATGAAAAATGGCACCCCACCACCAAGCTTGAACCACAAAGCCACATTGCGTTTGGCGAACGTTTATCGATTCTTGCGGATTGACATCATTCGACAACGATGTAACAATGTTTGACAACCATATGATGGTTTCTTAGAACCTGTTTAGTTGGGTAAAAGCGTGAAAATGATGATTTGTTTGTCAACGTAGGGTTTGGTAATTTCCTCAAATCCGAACTTGTTTCCATTATATAATGGAGGATTGTACTTGCTACGGTGCAAGAGGAGATTGAACTTGAGGTAATTTTGCGAATTTATTTTGTTTTTTATGAGGTTATCCGAAGTTTCGTCGATGTGCGCGATTGTTTCGGCCTCGCAGACCGAGATATATTGAAATGTCTCGGTCATAGAGGACCGAGCCTACTCTAACCCTCTCGCCGATTGTACAACCGAGAGTAGGAGAAAATTCTCGGTTGTACACCACCGACGCCACATTACCTATCACTAATTGTAGCTCTCGTCATGTCTCGGCGAGATAATCGAAGTATTCTCGGCCATGCGTAATCGAGACACGTGAACTCTTCCGCCTTCGTGGCGAGATCGTGAGTTCCCAAAATTTAGCTTCGTCTCGGCCATGCTTGGTCGAGACGATTAACACGATCTCGCCCGTGTGGCCGAGAACCGCGATTTCCCAATTTTTTTTACCATTCTACAAACCGCCACACACACATTACAACTACTCTACCAAATGTAACTTAATTATACTATAAACGTAACTTCAAACGATCGATTTCGCGCAAAATCTGTGTGTTCGACGATGTTCAACCGAACCCTAACTTGGAGACGAAATCGGCTCACACCACGACCCTACGAACTGCAAAAAATCCGTAAACCGAAGGAGAAACACAAGGCGAGACACGGAGAGGCGGGTCGGTTCACACAAAACGGGTTCTTGGAGTCCAGGCGGTGAAGATGGTGCTGGGGGTGGTGGGGTGCAGATGGATTTCCACGAGGGGTAGTTTAGGTATTTCGGGTCTAATTTTTGGGTGCCCCAGGTAAATCGGTTTGTGCCCACATTAACTGGGTGCCTTCATTAAATGGTGGGGTGCCCTTAGCGGCCATCTATATTTGGTATTCTCCGCAGTTGCGTGTCACTTGTTCAAACCTGGTAACAGCATACACATTAACACCCTGCTCTACCAGAATTTTCCTCCTAAAGCGTTAGTGAGAAAGATGTGCGACCCGTGGTCATTGCTCAGATCGTATAAGACGTATAAGATGCTCCAGTACGTAATTCACTAATTCAACACCACTTGTCTGTCACCAATCCCGTCAACACAACGCCTCACATGATGTTCATCGAGATTCATTTCATCAAATGAGGCCTATCCAACGCCTTTTGTACACTCGAACCCGCGAACACGGTGACAATGCAAAATCACAACTTGATTTGTTTCGAGCGCTTTTAGGGTTTCATCATTCAATTGAATCAAATCTTTCAAACCCTCTCCCCTCTTCGCTGCGATTTCTCGGATTCTCGGTGAGTTCACGATGCAATAATGGCTTCCTCTTCTGTGATTCCAATTTAGGGTTTAAGTTCTTCGTTTGTTAGATCAATGATTGTTAATCTGTAACTTCTCCAGATTTTGGGGGTTTTGTTGATTTCGTCCTATATTTTCGCTTGATAGGTTCTAGGGTTTCGACATTTCGGTTTTTGCTGTGAAATTCCTTTCGTTCTTTGATGTTTTCGTGCTGGTGAGAGCGTAAAGTTTTGATATTTTTTGCATTATAATGGATATCGCAGGATTTGAAGTAAAGAGTAGGTTTCATTGTTGAAGTTTTGGTGTCTCATTGTTCATAAAGCGAACTGCTTTGATAGGTTTGGTTAGTTATGGATGACGGAGAGGTGGATTTTTCATGCCAAGATGGTTTTCCGAACCCTAATTTGGATGACCAAATCCCTGGTAGTTGCTCAATGGATAGCTTCTTTGATGAGATTTTAAAGGATACTCATGCATGTACTCACACGCACACATGTAATCCACCCGGCCCCGATTTCTCGCACACCCATACTTGTTTCCATGTCCATACCAAAATCCTCCCTGCACCATCTGAGGATAATACTGGGACTGATGATACCGCTGAATCAAATGAAAAGAAATCGAAGAAACGGCCAATGGGCAACCGTGAAGCTGTTCGGAAGTACCGCGAGAAGAAAAAGGCGCGGGCGGCTTCTTTGGAGGATGAGGTTGTTAGATTGAGAACGCTAAATCAACAGCTGATGAAGAGGTTGCAAGGGCAAGCGGTGCTTGAGGCGGAGATAGCGAGGCTCAAATGTTTGCTTGTGGACATTAGGGGAAGGATTGAAGGAGAAATTGGGTCGTTTCCATATTTGAAACCAGGGAAGAGTGGAGGTGGGATTTCGAACTCGGTCCAAACAAATTTGGCTGGGGCGTATGTTATGAATCCTTGTGACTTGCGCTGCGATGACCAGTTGTATTGCTTTCAGTCTAGTGCTGGTGGCAAAAGTGGGGAACCTGACATGTTGAATGGACAAGGATTTGGGTCTTGTGATATGGGGAACTTACAGTGCATGGGAAATCCTGATTTGGGACTTAAGGAGCTTCCCGGTTGTGAACGTGGAAATATGATGCCAACTCCCAATTCTTCTGCTTCGAACAAACGGAAGGGTAAATCTTCTCACCTTCTCCTACATTATTGTGCATATTCTGGCTCATGAGACGAAACATTGCTTTATATCTATTGAAATGTTTGCGTATTAGCTACTGGTTGGAAAAGTGCAATGCATTGATTTAGAATTTATTTTAGGCATATTTAATGGTTTTTAGGCGGTTTGGTGCTTGTATGGTTAATGTTGTCTACTGTGTGGGTGGGGATTAAATGCTAGATTGTCACCTTGTGTGAAGTCACCTACTACCAGATTCTAGAGGTGCAATTGGAATGGTGAAATGAGACTTTTAGAGCAACTTCTCGCCTGGCTGGTATTAAATTAAACTTTTATTGCGGACTGTTAGCGAATCTAATGAACAAAGCCCTGTAATATATGTAGCTCTTCTGGTTAAGAATTTGCATATCTTTACCATCCTTTCTGGGTGAAACTTAACTGGAAAATTGTAGCTCGTCTACAAAGAGTCTTTCGCTGTTTATTGCATTGTGTTGGTTATGGTGAGTAAGTCCGTTTTCTCTATTCAGTTTTTTTGTCATAACTCATCAGTAACTTTTGATTGTCTTTTCCCTCTTAAATTCAACTTTTCTAATGTTAAAACACTATTTATTACTGATCAATTACATAGTCTTACCTTTATGGTTTACAATTTTACATTCATGGCTATACATTTTTTGCCTTTTGGGTGTTTTGTTCTCTCTCCCATTTTTCTTGTAATTGCTTTGTTTTCTGACGCTTGTCAATAGATTTTTCATCTCATCCTCAGCCAGTATAAATGGAAGGCCATGCCTCTTATGCTTATGCCTGTGATTTGATTATATATAACCTATCTGTCCTATTTGTTGATCAAATAGGTTTCAATATATTTTACTAAGTTTTTAATCATTAGTTATTTCACCATTTCTGTGATTATGTTCCTTAGAAGTTTTTTCTTCTAATTAAGCTGGCTAGACCTGACAGCTTTCAATCCGTTGTAAAACCATCGAGACAAATACAGGACCCTAATCGATCTTATTTTGATCTGTTCAACAGGAGGAGCTCGAGCACCACCAGCCGGTTGAAGTAGTACTCGTTGAAAGTGGGCTATCGTGAATAAGTAGTTTAGTAGAGCTACATTTCGCCGTGCATGGGAGTTTGTCCTTCTCCCGATCCTATTAGTCTTTTTTCTGGCAAAGTAAATATTTTGTTCTTTTTTTTTCAATGTTTATTTTCATCGTTTAATTGGTTGTAAATTTCGAGCATCGATTTGTCTGGTCAGTTGCGGTTGGTGCAGTGAATCCTTTAGACATACCTTTAGAACGTTGTGGGGCATCTGATGGTGTATTCTCCTTGTTCTGGTACAACTTTGATGAGCCTTATCAATTCACTGAGGCGTAGACTTGTTTTCTCTCTCTTGTTTATGTTTGCTTTGATCTCACTTGATGAGTCTGCTCCAATGTTGTTGGTGCTGTGAACCGCACTGATAAATTTGCTTTCAATCTCTTATATGTAGATTGGCTCTTAGTAGCTTTATTTGCATAAATCTCATTCTGTCATTTGATTGATTCCTGTTCCAATTTTTTAGTCGCTTGATCAATGCAGTCGACCCAGACTAATTTGAGATTGTTATTATTTCAGAAGCTCATGGCCGGAGTGGTGGTTTGCGGCTCGTATCCACTTGCCAAAGGGCATTGAGTGAGAGCTAACATCGTTCTTTAATGACCATTCTTTCATGTGGTTGTTAGTTAAGTTTTCTTTGCATGGGGAGGAACCGATTAGAATAGGAGAGAAAAAGGGCATATGCCTAACATAATAGTGACTTTGTCAGGTTTCAGCCGTCCCTTACTTCTTGAGTTTGTTAGTTGCCCCAACTTAATAGTTTTGGAGAAATCAAGTAAATATAATGCAACTACAAACAAATAATTAAACTTTAAGACTACACCTCTCAATTTACCAAAATGAGTTTTTTGTTGAAATCGAGAGCCCAATAATATGTTATATGTAGAATACATATAGTTAGAGATACATTCCTCTCTACCAGAAAACCAAATAAGTCTTGTACTCGCAATCAAACTTAAAGCAACAATAAATCCCACCAAGTGCACTACTTTAGCTTCTAAAATGGCTAATTATACAACACGGGCCAACACACCGACCGTACATGCATATCAAAACTAATAATACCATACGAAGATGCACAGAGAGTCGCATCACATGACGGTACATGAGTTGGGGTTTTCGTCGCTGAAGGCAGTGGAGTACCTAACTTCAGTGGAGCTGGCACGTGCCAAAGCGGTGGTTCGCGGATCGTCCATTGGGTTTCGCACGTACCCAGTTGGGGCCTTCTTATCGTAGACCCCAGGCGCATAGGGGTGGTCCACTACGTCGTAGGGCACGTAGGGCCACATCTCCGCTTTCTTCCCTGTTCGCAGCACCCTCTTCAACACCTTCTTAGGCTCCACGTACCCTATCACCGTTACCTTATGCTGCTTCGGGTCCACGTCCACCTCCGTCACCCCTGCTCCCGCCCAACCAAAAAAAAAAATAAAAATACATCAATAATTATACATGCACTAGAATTGGCCGATGTGACTGCTGCTAGCATTTCCCTTCTTTGATTTCTATTGACAACCATATATTATTATCAAAATAAAATATGACACATTGACTTACTGTAGTGTGATGTGCTGAATTAACCCCATTGTGTTAGTGGTGGCCCTGATCATGAGGAAGGCCCACATTTTTGTTTCTTTCTTTTGCTATAATTTGTTTCTAGTTTTTCAATACAAGGGAAGAGAAGGGTGTAGATCTGCATCTATAGTATAACATTTAACTTATGTACTAGCTAGCTGTACCAATGATTGCTACAGTACTTGTGATCTCTTCTCCCCTTTTGTTTGTTTTCATCATCAGTTGCTCCACTGATGGATTCTAGATCCAGTTGACTGACCCCGGCCTTATTCAGAATGAACCACGTTTTGGGAATAATAAGTTGATAACTACAACATACTTGTGCAGTACTGGGAATCACATCTACTACTCAAACAAAAAGGGTATCTTAATTTCATATATAAAACACATGTATGTACGTATGTATATTTATGAAGCTAAACACCACCGACCTTTCATGCCTTCCACTGCCTTCCTCACTTTCCTCTCGCACCCTTCGCAATCCATCTTCACTTTTATCTCCACAGTCTGCCCACATATATATATTAAAACCAAAGATTTGCATAAACCGGAGACTGACTGACTAATTAGTTCAAAAAAAAAAAGGGGGATTTACAAGGTTTAAGCTAGTAGTACGTAGTAGGTACCTGGAGCTGCTTGCGCTTCTTGTGCTTCTTGTGAGAAGAGAAATCAAACAACTCTGATATGTGATCCAAAGCACCCATTTTCGATAGATCGATCGATCGATCTCACTTCGAAACCTTCGCTCTTAGGCAATAGAAAGATCGACCAGTCTGTCTGTCTGTCCAACACGCTTCCCATCGAACTACTACTCATATATATATGGGGGCGAGATCGAAGGGGCGGTGCAGCTTCTGATGATGGGGTGGACCAAGGAGCCACCATAATCTCCGACTTATGACTGACACGTGTCGGCCTCCTCTTCTGTTATCCCTACACGTCATCTTCGTTACGGGTCTACCGTGTTCCTAAAAATGTTTTGAATCTGGTCTGGGATAGGGAAATCCGGAGTTACGGGTTCCGGTTTTGACCAAACGGTTTCCGAATAAGGACGAACATGTAACATGTACGTGTATGTATTAATGTGTATGTGATGGCTCATGGCACCAACTAAATTTTAGCTCGTTTATTGGTCCGTAAGAGCATTAATTGGACCTCTGGCCGACCTTTAGGCCACAGTTTTTTTTTTTTTTTTTTTTTTTTTTTTTTTTTTTTTAAAGGGAAAGCCACTTTTGGTGCCATTTTGGTATTAAAAGTAGGACTTTCCTAGGCTCATCTCGGCTTCTAAAGTCACTTAGAGAATTATTATTCTTTAAAAGTGTGTCACTCAATTTTTTATTTTTATTTTTTTCAACTCAATTATTTCCCTACTTCAACAAACAATTATTTCCCTTATAACTTTTGAGGGCCGCTAAGGGCACCCCACCGTTTCATGAAGGCACCCAGTTAATGTGTGCACTAACCAATTTACCAGGGCACCAAAAATTAGACCGAAATACCCAAAATACCCCTCTAACCAATTTACCTGGGGCACCAAAAAACCCCTCCTGCAAAACAGAGGCACCCCACCACCGTCCTCTTACTTGACTTTCTTCATTTCTCGTCAACGAACCACCTAGCAATCCCGAATCTAAGTTGTATTCGTTCCTCTATGTCTCTCTCTCTCTGTTGTAGGACGTTTTTCGAGTTTGAAGACTCTGAGTTTTGGTCGATTTCATATCCAAATTAGGGCTCGGTTCAAGTTTTTCGTTCACACATCGATAGTGTTGAAATCGATCATTTGAATGTGCGTTGGTAGTCTAATTAAGTTGCATTTGATAGAGTAGTTGTTATGTTTGTGTGGCGGTGCATTCAATGGTTCATTTATTGGGCGTTCGTGGTTCTCGGCCACACGGGCCGAGATTTTGTTTGATCTCGCCAAGCATGACCGAGAATGTAAAATAGCTCTCGGTTGTCCATAACCGAGACTTTTTTATTGTCTCGGTCACCACTTCACCGAGTAAGTCGAAGTGTATAGTTTATGTCCTGTCGGTGATGTCCAACCGAGAATGTAGAATAGCTCTTGGTTGTCCATTACCGAGGCGTTATTCGATTCTCGGTGGAAGGTGGACCGAGACGTGTGCATAACTCTCGGTTCTGCGAGGCCGAATCAATCGCGTCGTGAAAAAAACATCCGAAAATTTGAGAAACCCTACGTTGACAAAAACAGTTCCTTCAAACCATCATATGGTTATCAAACATTGTTACATCGTCGTCGGATGATGTCAATCTGCAAGAATCAATAAAAACTACGCCAAAACGCAATGTCGTTTTAGGTTCAAGCTTGGTGGTGGGGTGCCCCATTTTTTGTCAAAATGGTTTGTAGGGTCTGAATCAATATATATACGGGGGCAAAATGGTCTTTTCCATTTTATTTGAAATTTTTACAAAAAAATTGGGTGCCTTCATGAAACGGTGGGGTGCCCTTAGCGGCCCTCAAACTTTTTGTGCGTCGTGCATACTTTATTTTATCGCCCGCTTTACCCCATGTGAACATTTTTTTTATTCTAATTGTAAATTTATGATTAGCAATTTAATTTTTAATTTAACACAACAACACATCTAATGAGATGGACTAGACATCTATTGTCAAAAGATAAAGTTTGGAAAGGTCGTGGATCGACTCGTGACTATTACAATTTATAGTAGACACGAAATTATTTATATCAAAAAATTAAGGCCTCGTTTGATTTGCTTTTGCATGTCAACTTATAACGTGAGCGGAGTTAACTCCTTATAAGCGATATATCATATTTTCATGTTTGATTCAACTTTAAATTCGCAGTGAAGTTGCAAATTGTCAAACAATAAAAGATATTAATTAACATAGATACCCTTCGAACAATGGAGATGAATGTGAGTAATAAAAGGTAATCAAACAATATTAGTTTCAACTTGCCACCTTCAAGTTATCTCTTGAGAGTTAACTCAACTCCTAACTAAATGAGGCCTAATTTTATCATTAAATTTACAAAAATTTTGATCGACGTGGTTGACTTCAACTAATTTGATATTGAAATTATGTTGCTGTTGTTGATTTCACATTACTTTTGAACAATAGTGTGTCGTCCTAACTATATTCCACTATAATAATGAAATAAAACCCTTTGAAAAAAGTTTCATAAATATATAAGAATGCCCCAATATTATTCTACTATTTTTGGTTAATGTTAACTGAAAACATATGCATCGTTTACAATTAATGAGATTAGACTAGATTTAGAGGTTTTGGCCATTTCTTAACATCCTTATCCAATTTTGGTGGACAAAACATAGACAACCGAGTGAACATATTTTGGTGCTGAGTGGTGACCGAGTCCGAGACCACCACGCAGTGAAGTCAAGCTGTTGCGTGGCTCTTGTTTGATTCCCTGCTTCGGCACTGTAGATTTACCACGTGTCCCTCTCGCAGACTCGCAGTGATGCTTAACAGATTCAGAGGTAGGGATATCGCTCATAATTTGACAAGTAATAAACATGTAATGTTGTTTGGATTTGGCTTAAATAGATCTATATCATAAATATGTTAACACATTTATACACTGCGGTTAATAAATAAGTCATTAACATGTCAACTTGCTTAACTCGTTTATGACACGCTTAACACGATTAAAGAATAATGTATAAATAATAAATATGATATAATAAATAGATTGGTACAAAATTCACCCATTTGAATGCATGTTAAATAACATGATTTATTTATTTTATTTATAGACATCTTTTATCATATTTTATTTTATATTTAAGAGGAAATATTTATTTTACTTTTAATATATTATTTATGTTTTAAATTTTATTAATAATTATTTATTAAAAAAAAAATAAAATTTTTCACCAAAATAAAGTTTAGATATTTTTTTAGATGATTTTTATAATTTTGTTTATGTTATTATTACGAGTCATTTTTACTTTATTATTAAGAGTAATAAACACTCGAATGAAAAAGTAAAGTAAAATTAATGACTATATACAACCACATTATACTTTATTGACTATTTTATTATGTTTGATCGAATTTAATCATTTTAGGGTGTGTTTGATAGCAAAAAAAAATCTTCAATGAGAAAAAACTTTTTTTAGCAAATCTTCTCGAGAGGATTTTATAAAGAAAATTTTCTCATAGTTGTTTGATTGCACGAGAAAGAATTTTCTTTTATGGTTCAATCGTGTGCGCATCTAAATCATCGTCGATGTCGGGCGCGCTCGACGATGATGTTGGTGACGGCGGAGACGAAGAGAGAAAGAAAGAGTGTGTATCCGCGAAAGAGTAGCAGATGTCAAATTTGTTGGGTGGAAGAAATGATCAATTCGTGAGAAAGATTGAGAGATTTTCAATTTTCCACGCTAAAAGATGAGAAAATAAATGAGGAAAATAGGGGGATGTAGTTTTTTTTCTCGGTGCGATTACAAAGTTATCAAACAAGTGGAAAAAACGGTTACATAAAAAAAGTAGACATTTTTTTATGATTTTTTTCATTTTTTTTTTATATCAAACACACCCTTAGATATATTTTAAAAATTAGTAATCAAATTATAAAAGTTTAAATAAAATAAAATTTTTAAATACAATATTTAATAAATGAGATACACGAATACACGACATGTTTAACACGAATTTATTTAGACATGAAAATGATGAACACGATTAATAAACATGTAATGTAATGAATTTGCATTATAGAAGTCATACCTATTTATACACATGACACGCTTACTGATTCACCGACACAAATTGTCACCCTTATTTTGTCACCCTTATTATGATGTGATTCTTTCACACACATAACAAGGACAACCAAAACGTAAAAGAAAAAGTATGCTACGACAACCAGCTTTCAGGTCAAGCTTCGCTAAATTACTCCGAATATACTCCAGGAATATCCACACCCCCTTCGGTGCCGTCATATCTTCCTCGCATCAAGAGGCACGTGTGATTTACGATGAATCATTCAAATGATATACTTCAGCAGTATTTGATTGTGTTGTCACTTCACGTCATTGGCTAGCATTATTATTAGTATTTATATGATGAGTGCTAAATTAGAACAACACGTACCCCTAAGTTGCAACAAGTCAATGCCACGTTTAAGAGTCGTCAAGATACGTTTTCTCTCTCATTCGTTTTTTTTATACTTATCGATTAGATGTTATTACAATTTTTTTAAAAAGTTAATAAATTAATTTACATAAATATATTGTAATATTTTTTACAATTAAAATTACAATTAACGATAATCAACTAATATTTATTATATAAAAGAAAGGGTAAAAAAATATTTACTTATAAATCACGCACATAACAAACATCTTAAACAATCTTCAGAACAACGAACGTATAGATGTGAAGTTGTTAATCACGCTGCAAGACCTTTACTATGTTTTGGAGTGTCATACGACTCAACAATCGCCACAAAAATATTGCATTCGTGTGTGAAGAACTTTGAGATAGGTACTTGGATGTTGCTATATAGACCTGCAGTATTTGTGAACCTATGATTTATATATAAAAAGAAGATTAATGTTTTGCATAAACGATGTTGCAGTAACCAAATGGATAATGTAAGATTCGAAATTGAGATTAAATGCATTAAAACAACCATTCATTAACCAAAAAAAGAATTCAAAATATACTTAATTGTGATTTTGGTGTTGTAAGCGGTATAAATGATATTGTTGTAACTAAAGGGATGTGTAAAATTGAAACGAGGACTTAATGCATTGAAGTAGCCCTTAAATAAAAAAAGAATTCAAATGTATTTAATTATTATTTCAATGCCCTAAATAATATAAATGACGTTGTGGTAACCAAAAAGATAATGTAAGACTCGAAACAAAGACGTAATGTATTGAAGAAACCCTTTATTAATTAGACCGTTATTTAGTTGTTCAAAGTTGGGTATTTCGTTGTTCAAAAACACGAGGGATGGATATATCTTAAAACTATGAATAACACAAATAAATAAATATCTTAAAACAAAACAAATTTGAGAAAATTTTAAAAATGAAATGGGAGAGAGCATGTGAAACTTTATCTCTCCTCCAACTTATATATATCTGTATTTGTATATATATAAGTTGGAGGAGAGAGTAAGTGGAAAAGCTATCTCCTCCCACCATTTTAATTTTATAATTTCCTCAATTTTCTTATTTTTTGCTATTTATTTATTTTTATTATCGATTGTCCCATGAGATATAATTATATATTATGTGTAAATCTATTAATAATTAATAATGACTATATTATCAATTAACGAATGGATTAATAGAATGAATACATTCAACTCGAAGCCATGGGCAAATATATGAAATGAAGTGTAGTACAAGTTTATAAAAATCATGGGCAAATATAGATTGGTTATGAGATGTGGAACATTGAGGCTTTGCTCCAATTAATCATAGACTCAAAGTTAGTAGGACCACTAAATAGCGATGCTAATGACACTCCAAAGTCATATCTAAAGTCACATATGAGTGATGTGTAGAGTCCATAGACTCACATAAAAATGAGGGTGTGTATATAATTCTTAGTGCATAACATTCATGACACATTGTTACTAAAATGGGCGTGCGTATATAATTATCGAATCACTTAATTAATTTAGAGCGATGCGCTTAGCACCAACGCACCACGCCCTCGTGATACGCGAAGATACGTTTCAGTGGCGTGCAAACCTATCTCGAGATGCATTGCGATGTAGAGGTGTCATTAATCTAACATTTTCTCTGATGATATTATGGAATTACAATATGCGCAACATGCCAACATGAAGGACCGACTTTCTCTGAAAAAAAAAAAAAAAAAAGGAACCGACTTCACTTTTGTCAAAAAGTTATCTGGATCCCCTCATAGATTTCATATATATGCATGAATCGAGAAGTCAACCTAACAAGGAAAAACGGTGGAACGTTCCAACACAATTTAAGTACTGCCAGAGCAATGAACGAATTAATTAAGTGGCATGGCTTGCATTTTACTCCTTGCGTAACTCCCATGCTTTCTGAGCGTTATAAATTATAAAATAGACTCCCTTATTTTTATGAAGATGTCGGCCTCACTCCCATATACAGTCCAATGACTTCGCTCGCCTCCCACCCCATACCATTTGGCAGAACTACATGCATGAAGAAATGCGTAAGGACAATATTTACAGATCCAGTTACCCCGATAAGACACATGCGCATGTGACACGCACTTGTAAGTATGGTATGCATTGTTGCACCTTGGGATACATGCACACGCGCGTCATATGTATCATGTTAACATGAATTAGCATAACGCTGTTGTACAAGAACACACATGTGGTGGGGTCGTTGATTTTTTTTTTTTTTTTTTTTTTCGCATTGGTATATATGTATGTATACGTATCCCAATGTGTTTTGCATGTGTGTGGCTATTGGGGAACAATAGTAAGTTTCATTCATTGATTATAATTTATAACAACCCATGCTATTGGTAAAAGGCCGGTCGATTTCAAGTTCTGACTCATGTTAAAAAGGAAAATGCTTTCACGGACACGCACAGCCGACGCACAAATATTGGTGTCCATCGATTTGCATTGCGATATATGCGTACGTACACATTCCTATAGGCATGGACATCAACGAATGCGTGAAAACCCTGTTGCTTCAATATTTTCATATTTCCCCGTCAAGGCCCAACCCAACACATCGGCCCATATCCAAATCAAGCCCACCGGGCCACCACTTAGCGCGTAGTGCGTACGTAGAATGGTAGAAGGCCCTCGAAATTATATTCCAAACGTGTCCCTGTCGTTCTCCATCTCCATCTCCATCTCACCAATCACCATTGCAATTGATTCTCATTCAACGAATCCCACTACAACACTCCAGAGTTTCTTCTTCTGCTCATCTCATCTCATCGATCTCCTCTCTCAGATCCTCAACAACAATCAAAACCTCGAATTCAACATGCAACAGAGCGATTACAACAGCGCTCCTTACTACCACCACCACCACCACCAACACCAACACCACCAACACATCCAAACCCCCACTCCTAACCCTAACCCTAATCCCGCCGATCTCTCCCCGGCTTACGCCTCCGCCCCTCCCTTCGCCCCCAGTTACGATTACTCCCACCAATACCCCCAAACCACCCCAGATCCAACCATCCCTCCCACTGCCCCCTCCTACGCCCCCTAACCCTAACCCTAACCCTAACCCTAACCCTAATTACCACCACCACTCCTACAATCCCTCCTACGCTCCCCCGCCCGACCCGCCACCCTACGCGCCGCCACCGCCACCGCCCCGCCCCCGCCCCCGCCCCCGCCCCACCCCCAATACTACTCGCCTTATGATCAGGCGCACAGTTCCAATCCAATTCACAACAACTCGCCTTACTCCGCCGCGGCGCCCGTGCCGCCCTATGATCAGCCCCAGAATTCCAGTTCAATTCACAACAACCCGGCTTACTCCGCGGCGCCCTATGATCAGGCCCAGAATTCCAATTCAATTCACAGCAATCCGGCTTACTCCGGCGCGGCCGCGGGGGCGGGGCAGTATTTGGGTTCTTATGGAGCCCCTTATGAGGGGAGCGTCAAATTAGGGGGTTATGTTGATGGAGGGCAAGGTGGGTATGGGCGGAGTAGGTCGGATTTAGGGCATAGTGAGTACTATGAGAAGAGGGAGGAGAGTGGTGGTGGTGGGTATAGGTTTGATGATGGTTATGGGGATGGTGTTTATGCTTATGATGGGGGAAAGGTGGAACCTTATGGAGCGAGAGGGACGGGTTCAAAGTCGTCGACTTGGGCGACTTTTGATGATTATGGGAGGACAATTGGGGGTTTTGGATCGGGGAAGGATCAGGGGGGTGCTTCTACTAAAGTTGTGAGGGCGGTTCCGAAAGCGGAGGCGCAGCAGGATGTCAAGAATGGGGTGCAGAAGTTTAGGGTCAAACTCTTGGCTGAGAGTGGGGGTCAGACCACCATGGATGTTCTATGCCAGGTCCCAATAACTCTTGTTTGTTGAATTGTATGCTTTGTGTTTTCGCGCGACGATTAAGTGATATGAATTTTATACGCCCTTGCATTTCATTTTACTCCCCTGGTTGTCTTGCAAATTATTGCCTTAAGAAGTTCTTACTGGTTAAATTTTCATTTCATGAATTTGTTTCAACTTATCTTGTATTGCTTATAATGATAGAACGAATAATGCATTCGTGTTTGTTTATGGACTGATCATGCGTTACCACTCGAGGCAATAACCATTGATGTGCATAGAAGTTTTGCTCGAGTTATGTGTCTACCTAGTCCGTTGATTATGTGACCAAAAGCTTGATAATTTACTATTCCTAATCGCAGTTGGAGACTTTTTCCAAAAGATCTACTCTCCAGATAAAAAGCCATGATTGGAAACTCAAGTTCAATATGAACTTGTATAGTTGATGAAATGTTGTGATATTCTTGTGCAAATTACCGTTAAAGTGCAGCCGGAACTTCAAGTCTCTTTGTTATGATAAACATGAATATTTAGCTGATCCTTGAACAATTGTTTGGATGTACCTTATTTGATCAAATTGAATAAGAAAGAGGCATGTGTTGTATCATCCAATATTCAAATTGGTATATTGAGGTTGTTTAGTGTTATTATCTCATCATAAATTCTTTTTGTCTTTCAGATTGGTTTGGATGGCATTCGGATGCTTGATCCCAATTCTGGACGTATGTTAAGGATCTATCCACTTGATACCATAACAAGAACAGAGGTATGCCGGTTCAGGTTTTCAATATTTTTTTTGGTCCATTCTACCATAATCGTCAGCTAGTGCCGACGACTCTATTTCTGATATATGTGTTTTTTCTTGTACAGGTCATTGATTCCTCTATCTTGGCATTTTGGTCAAAAAGTGCTGTTGACATCGAACCAAGACGCATAAGGCTGCAGTCAAACAGCTACACTACAAATACCATTCTCGACACTGTAACAGCTGCAACATTTCAGGTTTCTGGCTAATTCCACTTGTTCTTTTTTTTATTTGTTGGTTTTCAATGAAGGAGTTTGGTCCATGTAGCCGACCCCAACTAATTTGGGATCGAGGCTATGTTGTTGTTTGTTATTTGTTGGGTTTTCAATATTTTCTATGCACTAAGATTATTGTGAACATGCTATAATTGGATATCTTGAACATGTTTTTTTAAAAGCTCAGTGCTCTCCTATGTAGTTTTCCATTTGTAGTCTTCAGGTTCAGATGATTAGTGAACCTCTATAATATATATATATATATATATATTTGTTATTTTGCTTCCTTATGTAGGTTATGCACATACATTTTCGTTTAGTAAGAGGATGCATGGCTGCACTGTCTGATTGCATTAATTTTACCGGCTTCTGTGTTTTGCAGCTTAAGGAGATGGGTGGAAAGGATAGTTATAGAAGCAAATCTTTTGATTCTGGCAAACCATCTGAACAGCCGTCGGAAAAGAAGAAAGGTTTGGCAGATTGGATGAATTTGATGAAGCCGGCCAATGAAGAGAAAGATCATTGGGTTAGTGTGCCGAAAGATACGTTTATGTTTATGTTTATGTGTTCTCATGTGTTTATGTTTATGTTTAATGTCAACATTTGGATCGAGGCTATGTTAATGTTGTTGTTGTTAACATCTAAAACAGCTTCATAGCCTTTGTTTATTTCTTAACTTTTCATTGTTGTTGGCTGCTGTTTTATGTTGCAATAGATGATTCTGTTGTTTATAATACTCTGATTATGATAAATGTGATGTGTTTTATTCGCGGCTTTAATACATCAGAGTATTAAAGCCTGTTCATAGCTTTTCACTTTTTTTCCTTTTTAAATTTTATTCACACACGTAACCTTAAGCTTGATGTATCAATTGTTTCTCATATATAACTTTAACACCATTGTAGATTCTAACATTTAACATTATAACATTATTAATTCCTCTTTTTTTAAAGATTAGGTGATAACTGATTTACAATTTGTTTGTTCTTTATGTGCCATAATGGCATTAAGGTTTAGTGTGAAGATATTAGGTTTCTTTCTCAATACTCTAGTTTATGTTCTTATTTGTCTGAACTACTTAACAGAAGACAAATAGAAGCATGCGTAAGATAATTCTAGGTCCTCTTTCTGTTGACTAGTTAACTACCTTCAACTGCGCTAGCTAGTGCACTGCAATAAATGCATTAAAATGTTGTTTTGACCATTGTGACAAGAAACTGGCTGTGTGTGAAACGGCCATTCACTACAAACTTTTGGTGGAGTTGTATTGGTATTTCTGAACTTCACTTGCCTATCAATTAGGATCTCCCCCTTCGTCAAAGCTCTGTTTCCCTTTGCAACCTGCTGCCCTTAGAGACCCACCCATTCTTGGGAGTCAAGAACATTGGTTAATTGTTTTTGAGGTGAGCTGGAAATGATATTACTTGGCTTAATCCCAATTTACTTGGCCTGTTCATTGATTTAATTCTTGAAGAGCTGGTTTTGGATATGTTCGCTAGATGACTGCTTGATGGAAAGTCTCATGGGTCTCTTTATTATAAAAAGTAAAAACAGACCTCCATGGAGCACCGAATCTGAAACAAATTCATTTTTTACTTTGCTGATGAATTTGTCATTTATTTACATGGTGACCACTAATACGACTATCTTTGTTGCTTATGTCTATCAACTGACCTGTTTTGTGTTTCTAAATATTTGCTTATTCTGCTTTTTGTTTTGTTTCTTATGGTCCATGTTAATTTTATCCCCCTAAACTTTTCTAGGTTCCTGACGAAGCAGTCACAAAATGTATATCTTGTGGTACTGATTTTTCAGCATTTGTGCGTAAGGTGCGTTAGAATGTCAAATATATCATAATAATTAACCTAATCTGTTAGTAAATTGTAATCTCTAGGCCTGTTGCTTTTTATGGAAAAATTGATTTAGTTTGTTTATTTATTTTTTTATTTTTTTACAGCACCATTGTAGAAACTGTGGGGATATTTTCTGTGATAAGTGTACGCATGGAAGAATTGCACTTACTGCAGATGAGAATGCTCAGCCTGTTCGAGTTTGTGACAAATGCATGGTATGAACTAGCTGTACAATACTTCTGCACTGAGTTCTGCTTTAATTGCAAAGCATAACTTCATTTCACAGATGATTTTTTTGATCTCCTTTATAGCGTTTAGTCAATTTATCTTGAAGATGATCCTGTCGTATTGTAGCTTTACAAAATGTCAAAGTTATGTTTAACTACTGTCTGCCTTGGACTTCATCAACTAGTGGTCATATTGATTAACAGCTTATATGTTTTACTTTACTAGTCAAGATCAATCATTTTTTTCCCAAAAAATCTATATTAAGATGAAAGAGCTTATGAATGATCATCACCAGCCAGATTGATATTGGAGATGTTACAGCATGGTTGGTTTGCCATCTTCAACGGTTATCTATCAAACAGACTTAGTTGTTTGATGTAGCCTAGGATACTCCAGATTTAGTGTTTTGCTGTGATAGAAAACCTAGTTGCTCTACTGATAGTCATAATGAGTAGTGGCAGACTTCAGGCCTTTATGTCAACGATCCCTATTTGCATTGTATTTGCAGTTTTTGTTCTTTAAAATCTTTTGAGCTTTTCAAAGTTCAACGGGCAATTTCTTGCTTTGTGAGAAGAATTAGGAGGAATAGTTCAAAGGTTAAATTTGACTTCACCTTATGATGTCATACCTGTAAACGGACTTAGGTGTTATGAATGTTTTTTTCCCCTTTCCAGAAATTTGAGCCATCTAGGGAGATGTCTCTGTGATTGTTGTTGACATGATGGTTATGAAGTTATGAAGTCACTCATGAGTCGACTGTGATCAAGCTAATAGTGCCGAGTTGTCTTATTGCAGGCTGAAGTTACTCAAAGGCTAAGTCATGCTAAAGAATCGGCCAGTAAACCGACTGGGCTGCACAGTCATGAAGATCTTGCCAGGAAGCTTCAGGTGAGTGTTGCTTTTTCAATCCATTCTTGTTCTTTAATACTTGTCTAATTTGATCTGCTTTAGTTTTTCTTCCTAGTGAGTTTTTTCTCCAAAAAGATAAAATAAAAATGATGCATTATAATATAAGCTACACTGGGCAGTAGCATTAGTGGTGTCATGATTTGCTTGCTTATGCCATTGATGATTCAACTCTTGTATGGCAGTCAATATTGGAGAATCCACCCTTTTTCTTGCATAGTATAGGTTGGAAGTAGGTGACTCGAGGCGGAGTCTTGGCTGGAAATGTCCATTTTTAATTAAAGATTGTTTTAACTAAGGTGGTCGTTGATGTGTTCTTGTTAAGAGAAAATAAATTCCTCCTAGTGGGTGCAAGGTGCACGGAAGTGTGGGTGCGGTTCTTATTTTTCTTGGATAAATTTGAGCGGCTCCTTTAGATTGTATTTTTGCAAATGAATAGTGTTTTCAACTAATCTGGATTAGTAGATCAAGTGGGAGATATTTGATAGGTGGTTATCTGTTTTTATCACGTGTTACTGTTTCTTTTTGCTTAAGAGGGGCAGTATGGGCAAAAAGGTCTTGCTGTTCATCATCTTCTGTTAAAACAGAAAGGTTAGGCAGAGGTTTTGCATAGAGGATATAGAGTCTCAGAACAGACAGAACTTGTTTGATTGAATGATATGGCGGTTCACATTGAGTTTGCAGTATAGTACCAAGTGTTTTTGAATAGTTGGTGAATACTTAAATTGTCCTAAATTAGTGTGCTTTTTTGTTAGGAGACATTCAACGTTGATCAAACTACGGGGGGATTAAATTTATGAGTCATACTATGAAACTTTGAGAGAGGATAATTGACAATAGGCTAAGAAAAGAAACAACAATATCAGAGAATCAATTTGGCTTCATGCCTGGGAGGTCAACTATGAAGGCGATTTTTCTTGTAAGAAGATTGTTGGAAAAATATGGTATTTGTAGATTTAGAAAAAACATATGATAGGGTTTCTAGAGATGTTTTTTAGTGGGTTCTAGAAAGAAAAGGAGTGAATGGTAGATACATATGCACTATTAAGGATATGTATGATGGAGTTGTAACGAGTATAAAGACATTTGGAGGAACTACAAAAGAATTTCTCATTACGATAGGACTGCATTAAGGATCTACTTTAAGCCCATATCTCTTTACTTTAGTTATGGATGAACTAACTAGGCATATTCAAGAGGATATACCATCGTGTATGTTATTCGCAGATGATATTGTCTTAGCGAACGAAACAAAAAGATTGAGTGAATAAGAAATTTGAATTGGAGGAATACATTAGAATATAAAGGCTTTAAGTTGAGTAGGATGAAGACCGAATACATGCACTGCGAGGTTAGAAATACTAGACATCGAAATGATGGAGTGGTAAAATTAGGGGAAGTAGAAGTTCTTGAGGTGAACCACTTTAGATACCTAAGATCAATCATACAAAATGATGGTACTATTGAGAATGATGTCACGGATAAAATTCAAGCTGGATGGAAGAAATGACGGAGTGCAGCAGGTGTGATTTGTGATTGAAATGTTCCTACTAAGTTTAAAGGAAAATTTTATAGGATCACAATTAGGCCAGCTATGCTCTACGGAAGTGAATGTTGGGCGGTAAAGCAACAACAACTACATAAAATGAACGTAGCATAAATGAGGTTGCTTAGGTGGATGTGTGGGGTAAAACTCGTAAAGATAGAATAAGAAATATAGAAATTCGAAGACAATTATGAGTAACACCAATTGACACAAAGATTAGAGAAGGACGGCTGCGGTGGTTTGGTCACCTGCAAAGACAGCCTATAAATGTCCCCACTAGAAAACTTTATTCAATAGAAACTGAAGAAATTCGACGAGGTAGAGGTAGATCAAAGTTAACTTGAGACGCATAAGTTAGGAGAGATTTGAATGATTTGGAAGCCATCAATTGCACTTAATCGAGTACAATGGAAGAGTTCGATCTATGTAGCCGACCTCAATTAATTTGGGACTGAGGCTATGTTCTAAATTAGTGTGCTTTGTGTTCATGGAACGTTAACCCCAAAATGTTTTTGTATTTTGATAAAGGTTTAAACTCATCTTACTATGTATCAGTGTTCTCTTGTTGTTATGCCTTGTGCACCTCCCTGGTTTTATTTTTTATTTTATTCTTTACAAATCTCGTGGTGTTTACATTCTTTCTTTGCATGACTTGGTGAATAGGAGGAGATGGAGAAGAATCGCAAGTCATCATCTGGTAATTCTTTTTGCCTGGACTTTATAAAGCTATATATTAGATTATTACGATTCCATTTTATTGACTTAACAAAAGAATTAAGACTGGCAGCATGGGAATCAAGCAACTGAACTATAATTAGTTTCTAGCTTCTCTGGATGGAATCCGGATCGTGTCCATGGGAGACCTCGAAAATCAATTTAAAATCTAGTAAAATAATAACTCAAAACCCAAAAGCTTTTATGCTGCACAGAGTAATTTTTTTGAGAGAAACTAAGAAATCATATAGAGAGAGAGAGGAAGCATGGAGTAGGAGAAATTTTCTTAGTTTCAAACAAAGCTAATTGAGTCGATTGTGTTCTGCTTTCTTTGTTGGAATAAACTGATCCGAAACTAAATAATGGGTTATGGTTCCTCATAATCTCCTTAATTTGAATTTGCAGGTTCAAAATCATCTGATGGTTCTGGGAGGAGGATGAGGGAAGTTGCTTGTCCAACTTGCACAGTTCATTTACAGGTTTGTGAGTCATCTACCTGCTTATGGATGTAAAAGAGTTTTAGTTCTATTAACGTTGTTTTGGTTTTCTGCAACAATTGCAGGTTCAAGTCCCAAGCTCTGGGTCCGAGACAATAGAGTGCGGTGTTTGCCAGCACCCGTTCCTTGTGAGCGCTCATTGATCTGCTCGCCAACGGTACATTGTTCTGTTGTTGCAATGAGTAGGATCTGCTGCACCCTCTTCGATCGTCAATCAGTTCTGTAAATTCGTTTGATTTCCTCTACTTGCACTTGTTACTGGCAAGAGTAGCAGCTGAGTGTGGTTTGTAAATGACATACCGACTTGTGGACCTGATGAATCTTGCTGGATTTTTGCATTATGTATGTGGCTCTTTATTTACTTCTGAAAGGCCCCATCCCATCAGTCATCAGGATTGCGTACCTTGTTTATAAAATCTCCTTGTTCTGCTTATAAAATTAAGTGGCCTCCACTTGTCCTCATCATTTTGATGTCTTGAAGTTCATATTATGATTGTAAAACTGAATCGGTTCATTAACTCTTCACCAATGCAACCCTGAATTGGGAGTTCAGCCAATTCAGTTCTAAATTAATAGGATCCCAACCAAACACGCTTGTAACTGTAAGGCAGTGGAAAAGGCATGTTCTCACCTCCGCAAGGTTTGCTTATCGAACGGACGGGGGCCTATTGTGACTGTTACATGGGTTGTCAAGAGTCCTTTAACCATACATTTCTTCTTCGCAGTAAATATTGAGTCTTTTATACGGTATGCATGTAGCAAACAACATACTATGTTGATCAAATATCAAATATTTTTCCAGTTGAATAATCATCATTGAAGGCTTCTCTCAATTTCTAGCTCATACTTTAGGGGTTACCGACAAAACCGAAAGTTGGGTTGTCGAGATTTTAAGTCCCTGTGAGGGGTTGCGTGACAAGGTGACATACCACACCGTGCTTTCAGACTTTTTTATTATTATTAGTATTATTATTATTATTATTATTATTTGAAGTGAAGTGCATTGAATTGATGAACACAAGCACATGAGTTCTTCAGTTGACACAGTAAGTCCACTGTCTCTCACCAAAGATTTCCACGCAACATAAAAAGAAAAGATTAGATTGCAATCAAACTAATTAAGAGCATTCGCTGATATTGATGTGCTGGAATTGAGGAAAGTAAAAGTGGGATTGAATGCCCTGCCTGTCCTTGCACATTTGACTTGTACCAATTTATATTCTCAATTATATTGTTTGAATTATCGTAACAGCTAATGTAGAATCAGAGGAAGTGATGATCCACCTGCGGAAAACCTAACTCATTAAATTTTGAGTTTATTGACATATGCTTACGTGTGTATGCACGTATGCGTGCATGTGCAAACTACTTACTACACTAGTAAGATGAAAATTGATCTCTCTCAATTTACATGCTAATTGGAGTAGTACGTACATGCACAAGTTCCTTTCACTATTGTGTACTGTATTAATTAAGCTACTTATTAAATTCTTAATTAATTAAAACAGTTAGTAGTTTCTATCCAACTATAAAATGATGCACAAGTGTTTGCATGTGGTATGTTGGATAAACTCCGAGATGCACAAAACAAATCATCCTCACCTCATAGGCTCCTACACACCAAAAGCAGAAAATGAGTCAATCTATGTTACACTCTTTAATTAGGAAAAAATTACAAAAGTACTAATGTTTTTAGTTTAAATTCGGAAAATAAGGTTGTGTTTTTTTTTTTTTTTTTTTTTTTTCCAAAATAGGCAATAACGCCTATGCAAAAGGCGTTATTAGAGTGATAGAAATTTTTTGCTGACGTCAAAAGGCGCTATCAGTGTAAGGATGGTCACGTGGACATGTGGCCGACCGAATAGCGCCTATGGGTTGCACGGGTTGTACGGGTTGTCCGCCTCGCAATACGTGTGTGACGTTTACATGTGGTCTATGGTCTGTAGTGAATATGCATGGGTTGCCCCCTCGAGATACGTGCATGACGTACGTTTGCATGGATTGTCCACCTCGGGATACGTGTCTGCCATTTGCATTACTTATCTACCTCGAGTTACGTGCATGACGTTTGGATGGTTTGCATGGACCGCAACAGGTTGCATGAGTTGTCTACCTCGAAATATGTGCTTCACATTCGCATGGTTTGCATGGATTGCACGAGGTTGCATGAGTTGTTCACACCTCGAGATATGTTGTCTGACGTTTGAATGGTTTGCACGAAGATGCATGGCTTGCCCACCTCAACATACGTGCGTGGCGTTTACATGTGTTGTCAACCAGGAGATACGTGTGTGACGTTGGCATTGGCTTTACCACATCGAGACACGTGCGTGACGTTTGCATGAGTTGCATGAGGTTGCATGTGTCGCCCACCTCGACAAACGTGCCTGACATTTGCATGAAATCTCCACCTCGGCATACATGGGTGAAGTTTCCACGGGTTGTCCACGTCGATATGCGTGCACGTTGTTTACATTGGTTGTCTTCCTCGAGATACGCGAGTGATGCGGGTCCACGCGGGTCGTCCATCTCCATATGCACGTGTCGTTCATAGGGCAAAATTTTTGTATAGATAACTCATTTTCAAAAGGAGTCATTCATAGAGTGTATAGTTTTGTATAGATCTCCTTTTCAAAATGAGCTATCTATACAATTCCTTAATCCACCTCACCACCACCTTACCACCATGCTTTGTATAGATAGCTCCTTTTCAAAAGGAGCTATCTATACAATTGCCTTTCACCTCTGCCACCTCATCGGTGATAACTCCTTTTCAAAAGGAGTTATCACCTACTTTGAAATTTAAAAGTAAACTTTCATATTTTGAGAATTAAATTGTATCTCCACCCCACTTTTAGAAAAACCCCTTATAGACCAAAGAGGACATCAGAAACTGATCGACTGCCGAGAATCTGAGATGACTTGGCATGCCCTTCAAGTACAACCGGAGCATTTGATTTCGATTACTCGAAAGAAAATACATGGAGATTTATTAATGCTGGTAGCTAGGTCCTATTTATTAATTGTATTAATTTGTATGTTAAAAATAGCTGAATGAAACACTGAAATTAGTGTACTAGCTAGCAATATTGAACTTTAAGAATCATATCCTTGTATTTAATTTTGAACAACCATATATATATATATATATATATATCTACCATCTCAGGCCATCAATAACCATATATAAAGATTCTGCTTTTACAAAACCACGTGTACATAAACCCCGTGAAGTTATTAACAAGTTGTAATGAATTAATGATCTGTTGTCCTCATATATGTGTGATGTGTGTGTATAGTCTTGGTGTACAAAATATATATGCACATTATCTCTTGTGCTTGTCAAGTAGCATTCATATTCCAAGCATTCAAGCCATCTCCAAATATGGCTAATTCATCTTTCTTTTCTCCTTCGCTTCTCTTGGCAGCAACTTTTGTAGTACTCGCAACGACAGTAGACGTCGTTCGAGGCGTCATCAAATTGCCAAGGAGCGTAGTGGTTCCGGCTGTTCTTGTGTTTGGAGACTCAATTGTGGATCCTGGAAACAACAACAATTTGCCAACCATAGCCAAGGCCAATTTTCCTCCCTATGGACAGAACTTCATGGGTGGGAATCCCTCTGGGAGGTTCAGCAATGGCAAGATTCCATCAGACATGATTGGTACATATATATATATACACACAATTCATTCACCCTCGCATCTTCCTATATTTTATATCAATAGCTAAGTCAATGGATCGTCTTTTACTACATTGCTAATTCAGTTGTTTAATTTATTCTTACAATTAATTGACAACTACTCTCTTGTTTCTTTCATTCGTTCATTGATGCTGAGACGGACTATATACAACAACAACAACAACAACAACAACATAAACATAGCCTCAGTCCCAAATTAACTGGGGTCGGCTACATGGATCAAACTTTCCATTGAGACGGACTATAGCCCTTTAATTAATTCACTGATATATATATTGTACGTGACGGTGTCCACGTATCATTTTCTTCGTATCTAGATCATATATTAATTCATCAATCTTCTGACTCTTATCCGAACCATGTAACAATGTCCCTATGTTATTAATTTATTTCACATTTATAAGTTGTGTTGAATTGGTAAAATTGGTACACAGAAGTTCTTTTTTTTTTTTTTTTTTTTGGACTAATCCACAAGGTATCTGGTCTCTGGACAAGCCCGATTAATCCGTGCTTGCTCCGTAGTCGGCCCGTAAAGAGGTTTTGGAGCTCCCAAAGAACAGTGACTACATTCATACAGACTCGAAATCGAGTCATGCTCTTAAGTAGCCCAGCAGCCGAACCAACTGAACTAGCTGTCCCGAGTTGGTACATAGAAGTTCAAATAGTAGTAAATCCATAGAAGCCAACCCACGATGCACCATAGTAAAATAGGTGGGCGCGCTGCATTGGGCCCCTAACTACTTACTAGCTTTTATCTATTTATTTATTTATTTGGTTTTCAAAGGTAACCACATCAATTAATCCATAGTCGGACAATTTCATTTAGCCCCATACGTGCATATTAGGCTGGTGTCATTGAAAAAAAAAAAAAATCTCAAAATGATCTAACAATGCTCAACCATACGTGCAACTTAGTGGGTGACTTTTAAGTGTGTTATATCATAAGCACGTTTTAAATAACTAGCTAAATAACTGATTGAGTGTCTCAATAATTTGTTATGAGATTTGAAAGTAAGAGATTGTGAGTTCGGTAGGTGCAAAAGTAATTTTTTCATATCAAAAAAAAAAAAAACTAATTACTAGCTAGCTAAATGTTCGGCTGTCCTTATTTATTGTACTTAGAATTATTAAGGTTTTTAATCATTAGAATTTTCACGTGCAGGGCAAATGTCATATGCTCAATTGGAATTGCTATTATACATAATTCACATTTGCTTATGCACTGTTGAGAAACAAAACATACATATCAAAGTGAATTAATTTGTGTCAATGCAGTTGAACAATTAGGAATTAAGGAGCTCTTACCTGCTTATCTAGACCCTAAACTTCAACCCTCCGAACTCCCCACCGGAGTAAGCTTCGCCTCCGGCGGGTGCGGATACGATCCTCTTACCGCCAAATTATCGGTACAGTACTATGCATCTCATGCACAAATTAAATCAATTTTTATTTTATTTTTTATTTTTTATTTATCCTAGACTCCCTAAATTATAAAGTTAGTTACTTATATGTTTGATGGGCATCAGATTCATGCAATTGATCTAGATAGCCAATTCAAGTTGTACAAAGAATACCTAGCAAGAGTGAGAGCAATGGTGGGTGAAAACAGAACACAAAGCATAATATCGGAGAGTATCTATGTAGTGGTGGCAGGAAGCAATGACATCTCAAACACCTATTTTGATAGCCCAACTAGAAGGCTCCAATATGACGTCCCTGCCTACACTGATTTCATGCTTCAATATGCCAAAGCTTTCATTCAGGTTTGTTTGCTTGATTTTTTTTTATTTTTAATAAGTAATTTGTTCCAAATATTAGAATTTATGTGAGTACAAGTCTTATTAATTAAACTGTACATAGTGTAGTCGTTTGCTATATATAGCCGACTCTGATTAATTTGAGATTGAGGTTTTGTTGTTGTTGTTAAATATATGCAGGAGTTGTATGAAATAGGGGCGAGAAGAATAGCGGTGACGGGTGCGCCGCCGATGGGGTGTCTGCCGTCACAGAGGACGTTGGCGGGTGGAAAACGGAGAGAGTGTGCAGAGGAGTACAATGAGGCCTCGGCCCTCTTCAATTCAAAATTGTCCAAGGCATTGGACCAATTCAATAACAAGTATCCTCATTTAAGGGCTATCTATATTGACATCTATACCCCTCTTCTTCGTCTCATTAAGAATCCTCGCTCCTATGGTAATTCTTCTCTCATTCCCTCTTTTTTTTTGTGTATATATCACTCGGTATCTAGACTATTTGACTATTCCAGATTTACCCTAAATCACACATTGTATAGATTGGGAGAGCTCATAATGTTGGTATTTTCATTCCAAAGACTCGAACTTGAGTCATACTTAAAAGACAACAACTCACTTTCAGTTATGGCAACGAACCGTTGGTCTCAATCTCTATTCTCTCCTTTTATCCCAAAAACAAGTCTTCCCCTTATATATATATATATATATATATACAAGGGTTGGGACCGATGAAGTCTTAATTAGTCTACCCACACATGTAACACTCGGACTAACGATTGGTTGGTCCGAGTGGTTTGGCATTTAGTTTAGTCTGGATACCGAGTGGTATTGACCAAAAAACAAATACAATAACACCTCAAACACACAACAAAATGCACAATGACCTACAAGAACGATGATATCTGAATTCACCTTACACTACAAGTTTATGCGTTCTGAGGTGCATAACATGGTCGTCGTGGATAGAGCATTGGCCTAAAAAAATAATAAGTATCATTGGGCCAAGAATATTTTTCAACGAAACATGTTTGCCCACTACTATGAAGAAAGGCCCAATAAGTTGTAATAAACGAGTCATTAACATGTACGCCTGTACTATGTATGGGTGGTACTTATAAAAATTCACCCATTTGAATGCATGTTAATAACGCTCCAATAATATTGGCACTTTAGTTACAAGATTTTATTAATAATTATTTCCAAAGCACTTTAAAAATGAAAACAAACCAAACTAACATTTAGATATTTTTTTAGATGAAGACTAAACCTAAAATGTCGATGATGAATTGAATGTGTAGGAAACAAAATGGTCAGGTTATTGTACACAACTTTCGTACACTAATGAAGTTGCATTTATGCTAATTTTATATGGTTATTTGATAGCGGACTCCCTTGTAAGTGGTTTATGGAAATATTAGTCATCTAGCTAACTCCAACTAATTAATTTGAGACGAAGGCCTTATTATTGGTGTTATTGGATTTGATGGTACGTAGGATTCGAAGTGTCGGACCGAGGGTGCTGTGGAACGGGACTGATAGAGGTGATATTGCTGTGCAACAAGTTGAACCCTTTTACGTGCAAGGATGTGTCCAAGTATGCGTTCTGGGACAGTTACCATCCCACCGAGAAAGCCTACGAGACACTCTTCATTCCAATCATCAACAGCAAATTCAGTAGTTTTTACTGTGGTGATCGTCCCTGCTAGTCCATATATATCATATATATTGTTTCTTTCAAATAAATGTGTATTGCCTTTTTAATATATTACTAGCTATTCAATTACATTATTGTAATTTTTACTACAGAGTTAATCTTCTTAATTATCTAATATATAGAGCTCCAAAATACATAATAAGAAGTTTTGTAATAGCATATGATCATAGTCCCATGAAGAGATTTCAACTAGCTTTCTAATCTTTGGACTTTGGAGGAGGAACTGCTAAGTGGGCTGAGCCCACACAAATGAGTCATTCTTCTAAGTGGGCTGGGCATTGTCGAGCCCCACCACAGGGGGCCCTCCCAACATTATTTTTATGGTACATATATAAAACTCAAATTTAAGCCTCACTTAATGGAAATAATTAACCGAATCATTTGACCCTCTACCAACTGGTTGCTAGTTTTTTTTTTTTTTTTTTTTTTTTTTTTAAATGATACTATACAAGAAGTTGCCAATGGATTGGAGAAGAAGCACGCTTGTGCCAATCTTCAAAAACAAAGGAGACATTCAAAGTTGCTCAAACTATCGGAGAATTAAACTTATGAGTCACACTATGAAACTTTGGGAGATGATAATTGACAATAGGCTAAGGAGAGAAACAACAATATCAGAGAACCAATTTGGTTTCATGCCTGGGAGGTCAACTATGGAGGCGATTTTCCTTGTAAGACGATTGTTAGAAAAATATAGAAAAGAAAAAAGATCTTCATATGGTATTCGTAGATTTAGAAAAAACATATGATAGGGTCCCTAGAGATGTTCTTTGGTGGGTTCTAGAAATAAAAAGAGTGCATGCTAGATACATAGACACTATTAAGGATATGTATGATGAAGTAGTAACGAGTATAAAGACATTTGGAGGAGCTACAAAAGAATTTCTCATTACGATAGGACTACATCAAGGATCGGCTCTAAGCCCATATCTATTTACTTTAGTTATAGATGAACTAACTAGACATATTCAAAAGGATATACCATGGTGTATGCTATTTGCGAGATGATATTGTCTTAGTGGATGAAACTAAAGATGGAGTGAATAGGAAATTAGAACTCTGGAGGAATACATTAGAATCTAAGGGCTTTAAGTTGAGTAGGACGAAAACCGAATACATGCAATGTGAGTTTAGAAACACTAGACATCGAGATGACGGAGTGGTAAAATTAGGGGAAATAGAAGTTCCTAAGGTAAACCACTTTAGGTATCTAGGATCAATCATACAAAATGATGGTAACATTGAGAATGATGTCACACATAGAATTCAAGTTTGGATGGAAGAAATGGCGGAGTGCAACATTGGTGATTTGTGATCGAAATGTTCCTACTAAGTTAAAAGGAAAATTTTATAGGACCGCAATTAGGCCGGTTATGCTATATGGAAGTGAATGTTGGGCGGTAAAGCAACAACAATTACATAAAATGAACATAGCATAAATGAGGATGCTTAGGTGGATGTGTGGTAAAACTCGTAAAGATAGAATAAGAAATATAGAAATTCAAAAACAAGTAGGAGTAGCACCAATTGATACAAAGATTAGGGAAGGGCGGTTGCGGTGGTTTGGTCACTGCAAAGACGACTTACAAATGCCCCAACTAGAAAACTTGACTCAATAGAAAGCGTAGAAATTCGACGAGGTAGGGGCGGACCAAAGTTAACATGGGATGCATTAATTAGGAGGGATTTGAATGGTTTGGAAAGCTCACCATCAGTTGCACTTAATCGAGCACAATGAAAAAGTTTGATCCATGTAGCCGACCCCAGTTAATTTGGGACTGAGGCTATGTTGTTGTTGTTGTTGTTGTTGTATACTATACAAGAAGTAAACCTATGAACAACATGCACTTGCCTGCGCGCCATCTTTTCAACATGCACATATCCCGAGGCGCATCGCACGAGGTGTAAACAAGTGCGTGTCGTTCCTAAGTTATGCTAGCATTTTTCTTTTTTTCCTTTTTAATATATACTTCATCTGATCATTTATATAAGTCGTTTTAGTAAAAATTTCTTGTTCAAAATTGTAAGTTATTTTTAGAATTCAAGAATGTATTTATTGTATTTTTTACCTATTTTACCCTTATACCATTCAAATATTTATAATTTTTCAATTTTTCAATTAATTTTAATGTCAAAAAACATATACATAAATTATACTCGTAATTAAAATTATTTTAATTTTTATGTATTTACTTTAAACGATTTATATAAATGAACTGATGGAGTATATAAGATGCATTTTAGGTAGACTTATGATTGACCTTATTGATTTAATACCCCCAAAACCGGAGAGAATCGATGAATTTATATAAAGGTCACCATGGAGTTGGACACCACTTTTTGAATGGATTTATGTGAGCGAATGTGACGGCGGCGTGTTAAAGCAAATTAAAGAGCGATGGTTATCAACCATGGGCCCTTGACGTGAAGGAAAACCGCCACTAGATTTAATTTAATAACGTCACAACATATCCATCTCTGAAAATTTCCTCACAATAATACCGTGAAGTATAATTCTCCACTTCATAATATAATATTAAATGAGATTTATGTATTTACTTAAAAAAATTAGATTTAAGAAAAAAAAAATGATTTGGTTGTCTAGTCTAACTTAATTCATAGCGGCTGCTTTTCTTTCTTCCCCCAATCTCTAAATTTTTTTTCTTGATTCTCTTTTGTGATTTTTCATCTTGAACTATCGACGATTATCGCCGATCATCTTTTTTGATCGGTAGTGATTCCAATCATATATTTTTGCACTTTATTCATCCAATAAGCTACAAATCTAGTCAAATTTTGTGAAGATTTGTTTCATCCTTGTTGCGGTACATGCATCTTCCTCAACGGTTATGCGTAGATTTGTGCAGCGGCTGAGTTGGTCTTTTTTAAAATTTTATAGTTAGTTTATCTTTCCAATTGGAAGTCTTAGCTAGGTTTCACTTCCCTTGTTTGGAAGTTTTGTTCTTTGTTATGTGGTTCTAGCCATATTATCATGTGTGTTTAGATGTTTGTAGAGATCAATCATTGATTATCACTAAGTTTCTATTTCACAATAACACTTAATTAAAATCAAATTAATGACGGTTCTTTTGAACGAATAAAATTAGTGAGTCCATGTACTTATTTTGTTAGGGCAATTGATTATATGTCTGATCATGTATTGAATCATGATATGAATGATTTATGAAATTTCTATATTTCTAAAAAAAAAAAAGATTTATATAAGCATTAATTAGAGTTACATTCGATCAACTTACACGGACAAGGTATTTATATATATAAACCGTTGATCTTCCTGATTATGCTCATAATTGAGTGAGATTTTATAAAAATCATTGTTTGAGCTTTCGGCTCTTTGTTGCAAGGAGTTTTTGTTGGAGATGTTGAGAATTATAATCCCACGTACACTAGTTAAAAAGAAAAATAAGGGTTATAAGTGTAGGGTGGACACGCTATCTTACTTTAACATTTTGGACTGAACTCGCTTTAGCCATATATGATACAAAAACTAGTCCTCACACTATTCTTATTACAAAAAAATTGAATAGTCATGTCATGCGGCTTATGACCAAGAGTTTTTAAAGTTTTTTTTTTCCTTGACATTTCTGTACCGCACTTGTGTGCCTCAAACAGTTGTGTTTCACTTTCAGATTTTAGCCTTTATTTTTTCCTCAAGCTTTTTAAGTCTTTTTTTCTTTTTCCTTTTTCCTTTTTTGGGTCAAAACATGACTTTATTCATTATGTAAGGACCATCTTATTAAACTAGGGCCCCTTAAATCTTTTTTCATTGATAGAATGTCAATATCCACAAGTGAAAACAAATTATAGTCGTATGGCCAAAAAAAGGTCCCATTGAATATATCATTAACTATTAATAGTACTAGTATTTCTATATGAATATTACGTATAAATTAATCTTACATAAATGGCGCGATTAAATGACCGAAAAAACAATTTGATGCCACGTTGACTTCATTATTAGCAAGTCCCTTCAAATGGGCTGTTTATAGATCTGTTAACAGCCACCACAATAGTAAACACATAGGGACCCTCGTTCGATTAAGGACAAAGTTTTTCATGACCTTTGGTCTCTATATATTTAGATGTACGTAGCTAAAGACAAGTTGATTGAATAAAACCTTACATTGCAAGCTAGAGGGACCTCTACAGTACGTACAGATAAGATATCCATTCAACAATATAGAGTACTCCGTAGTATATACAAGGCCTTTCATTAACTTTGGCAACATTGCATTAAATTATATAGTATATACGTTTAGATGATTACTTTTCGATTTTTGATGTGGCATTGTCGCGGACTCGTGGAGGTCTTGGAACTTATTGAATCTTCATAATCAAGCCATCTATGTCCCACAAAAGGTGGGTATTAATTAAGGAGCTATATATCACTTGATTTATTGTTATATATATATATATATATTCAACAGATCAAATCATATCTCAGCTTCAATAATTTATCTATTAATATCTCAATGTGGTTTTGCTATTAATTAATTAGTACAGCTTTTTAGACCTTCAACTTTATTGTATACTAGTTCATATTTAGGTGGACACGTTGCATTTAGTAGCTCAACCACCCGTCGCGCCTTCTAGTTGGGATTAATTGTTCAGCTCCTCTATATATATAAAATGTTCCATTATAACCTTGTGGTTGGCCAATGATCCATTATGAGGTTATATTAAGAGGTTGGGGATTCGATTGCCATTAAGAGCAAATTTTTTTTTTTTATAAAAAAAATAAAATGTTCAATTTTGTCATAAAATTGATAACATATATACAAATATCAAGGCAAATTAAAGAAAAAAACTCAACGACAAAAATAATTGCATTTTGAGTGTGGAAATTAAATTCTATAGGAGGAGACAACGACGACATAACCTTAATTTCGAATTATTTAATTAAAGTTGACTGCATGAATCAAACTCTTTTATCATAAATCATAAATGAAAATAAATACTATATATTAAAAAAAAATCATGAGAAAGCTAGAGCAACGTAACACCTACACAAAAACTCCTATATATATAATGTAAAAACCACCTCGACAAGAAAAAAGGCCTGTCTATATCATTTCAAATTATTATTTCATTATTATTATTTGTTCAAAAATATAAATATAAATATTATTATTATTATTATTATTATTATTATTATTATTATTAAAGTGCCTCCATATATAACCTTTTTTTGTCAATGCTATTTACGCTATTACTTATATGGGGTTCGTTAGGGGTGTCAATCGGCCCGTCGGCCCGGTTTTATCTCCCCCAAAAAAAAAAAAAAAAGGTTTAGATAATAATTTTTTAGATCCGCGCCGGGTCTGGGCAAGACTTTGACGTCTAAATTAAAATTTGGATCGGGTCTAGACAAGACCCTTTAAGCTCGGACCCGGCCCAGATTTCAAAATATGCTTATTTTATTTTGAAAATATACTTTCATGCAATGTATAATTCACAAAAACAACAATAGAAATAAGAAAACTACATAGCTTGTATAGAAATGTATTATTTTAGTTTCAAGACTTGACTAAATAGCTTAAGATAACATTATGTGTTTTGTTTTTTTAACAAAAAAGAAATATTGTAATGTCTTGTAATTTAAAATAATAAATAAAACTTGAACATTACTTTATAATATTAGGTTAGAGAAAATTATATTACGAAGAACTTACAATGATTTAATGATTAAAATTGCTTTTAAACATAAAATATTTTTAAAAAAATTTGACAAATTAATTTGGACATTTGGACAATCCGAATTAAAAGTAAACCAAGTCTAGGCAAGGCATACTTGTCCGAATTTACAACCGGGTCGAGTCTGGACAATCCAAATGCTCGTTTATGTCATGAGCTGCCCGGACCCGGACTCATCCGGACCCGAAAAATTGACACCCCTAGGGTTCGTTGTGACTTACTTAGGTTTCTCTATATATATACCTATAAATATTATATATATATATATATATATATATATATATATATATATATATATATATATATATATATGTATAAGTCTATTATGAGTTATGACTGATAATTATGCTTTTCCACTTACAGGGGTGTATTCAATTGAGATTTTAATAGACTTTTGGTTACTTTTATAAGTGAATGACTTTTATGAAGTTTTAAGATTTTGGTAGACTTTTAAAGACTTTGATAAACTTTTATGTAGATTTAATTATGATGACTTTTATCAACATTTAAAATTTTTAGTGACTTTTGTGAACTTCTTAAACATGATTTTGATGATAGTAATAGATTATTGTGATTTTTAAAATGAAACAAATATTTTGCACTTTATTATAAAAAATAAATAGTTATATTTTTTTCGTAAGAACTATTACTAATTTTTTAAAAAGTATTTTTGTATTAGTAAAAAAAAACATATAGACATATTAATGAATTACTCTCAAGGTTGTAGCATAACAAATAAGTAAATAAATATCAACATAATAAATAGGTAAATAAATCATCCTTTAGTGGTAGAAAAGAATCAAGTAAGATCATTGAAAATATTTTTTCTTTTTTGAGAAAAGATCATTAGAAATATTAGTGTAAAAATTTTGCACTTTATTTTTTTGTTTGTATTTTTTCCTTAATAATGATAGTTTAAATTCTAAAAAATGCACTTCTTGCATTTTAAAAAAATTATACAATTATTTTCTTCAAAAATAATAATACTACACTTTTTGAGATTATAATAATACACTAAATAAACGAAACTTCTTTATCAAAAAAAAAACTATCAAAAATGTATAGTGATGCAAGAATGAGATTTTGTTAATAATGACATCAATCCATTTTCATCAACATAGATATTATAGTATAATGAGTGAGCAATGAAATCCAAGAGTTGTGGAGTGATTGTAGAAGTTGATAAAAAACAATTGATAAGAAAAGACCTCTTGTGAAAAATGTAACAAACAAAAATTAGAAGTCTCTAAAAGTTTATGGGTTGAGGTGAGGAGAAGTTGAAAACTTCTTTATGTGTATTTTTATACAAAAAGTCTACAAAAGTCAAGATTTGTAACCAATCTACAAAAGTCACCAAAAAATTGAATACACCTTACTTTTATGAACTCTCTAAAAGTTTAAATTGAATACCCCAAAACTTTTAGAGACTTTTTACAAGTCTATAAAAGTTTACATTGAATACACTTTACTTTTAGAGACTCTCTAAAAGTTTTAATTGAATACCCCTAAACTTTTTTAGTCAATAAAAGTAACTAAAAGTCTATTAAAATCTCAATTGAATACACCCCCCTTAGTAAGTTTGTAATTGCTAATCGTGAGTTTGTAATGAAAATAAACAATTTATCTTAAGAGCGCGAATGTTACTAATTCCTCGTGAGCTTGTAAAAAAAAACGTTACGTATTAATATGTATATAGCTTGGATCTTAATTCTATTTGGTACTACGTACTATAGATATTGATTTTTTTAGGCCTTTATACACACACATATATATATATATATTTGTTAATCGTGAGTTTGTAATGAAAATAAACAAGTACTTTGATACTTAACTTCATCCTATTTTTTCATAGTGCATTAATTTTCTAAAAATAATAACACTATATATATGTATTTATGAACATTTTCCGTGAACTTAAGAAAAAGAAGACGAACATGCATGGTAGCTAGACATCTAATGCCAGGCACATCTGGGTTTTTTTTTTTTTTTTTTTTTTTTTTTTTTGAGACTGGCACATCTGGTTCTTGTCTAGAGAAATAAAGAGGAGAAAAAAAAATGCACTGGGGTTACATATACTTTTGATATTCGATTAATTCATATTACTTTTTTATGCATATGTATACCAAATTTTTTTTTTGGTCAATTTGGTAGTTACGAATTCATGATACTTAAATTTGGTGTCTGTACATTTTGTGTGTATGCCTGTTACATGTGTTGTGTATTGATGCCTACGGCTACCACATCACAATAAAAAAAAGCTAGAGCCCTCGCATAAGTTAATGCATGTACGGGAAATTTGTGACAGCAGACCTTTTATTAACGATCTCAGTACTCTCTACCTATATGAAAATCGCTTATTAATAAGGGTACTCCTCGATTTTCACTTATACTCCACTCCCACCTAATATACCTACCTTTCTTATATATATATATATATATTGCCTAAGCAATACTTATTCCTAGAGATGCGCATCACTGATTTGTTCAGTTGCTCATAAATTTAAAGGTCGATATCGATCAGTCCCCATGCAAACTACAGCTAGCTAGCTGGGCCGGGCTGATCAATCAAATTAACATTAAGTCAATTCTTTTCTCGCCTGTGCTTACAGAACAATAAGCATGAGTTTCGTGCTTTCAATCTTTGTTGTATTGATTGTGTATGTGGAAAGGTTGCAAGGCTACCAGGTTATGTTGCCCCCTAACATAACAGTCCCGGCTCTCTTCGCCTTTGGAGACTCAATTGTGGATACTGGAAATAACAACCACCTCGCCACCGTCATCAAATGTAACTTCCCTCCCTATGGCAGAGATTTTCAGGGCGGTTTACCTACCGGCCGCTTTTGCAACGGAAAAACTCCGGCCGACTTCATAGGCAAGGCGACCCCTACAATATTTACTTAATTACATTACATTAACACATGTACGTACGTACTAAGCTTTTGAATATCTATATATATATATATTAGTTGTTTGATTTGTGCCTATGTATATTAATTGACGACTTCATTTATTTAACAGCTCAAAGTTTGGGAATCAAGGAGCTATTGCCTGCATACTTGGATCCGAACTTGAAACCGGCCGACCTCCTCACTGGCGTGTGCTTCGCTTCCGGTGCTGCTGGATATGATCCTCTCACCGCCAAAGTCGTGGTATATATGCATCCAAATTAATTATATATAATGTCGACAAATTTAATTTGTGTTATATATATATATATATATATATATATATTTCCTTTTCGAAAGTAGTTGTGGGGTTATTATTAAGCCATAAAGGTCACAGTGGCCCGGTAATGACATCGATCTCAAGGTCCATAACACAGTCATCGGTGGGGCATCGCGACTTTTCTACGTTATGTAGCATATATATATATAGGGGTGTCATTTTATTTTTTTCAGCAATTATGCATACAGATGTATATAGTGACATGACTATATGCGTATTGTCATGATCGATCAGAATGTGTTGGGGCTATCAGTGCAAATTAATATGTTCAAGGAGTACATATGGAGGTTGAAGGCGATGGTGGGAGAAGAGAGAAGTGCAAGCATTTTGTCAAACAGTTTGTACGTGGTGGTGGCAGGGAGTGACGACATTGCTAATACGTATTTGGGGACTCCTTTCAGAAAATTCAAGTATGACATCCCTGCTTATACTGATCTCATGGTTCGTGGCGCTTCTTCTTTTATTCAGGTATATATATATACATACGATCCAGTATATATAGTCAAAAAGTTCCAATTAAATCATTTTGTCACTTATTGACTTTGATATATATATATATATATATATATATCAACAATCCCCATTTTTAATTATACACATAATATACCAACATATATACTTATATTATGTAATATTTTACATGTATAATTAATTGATGCAATAACATAATTCTACCATATCTAATATATGTAATTAAGAAACATGGCCAACAGTAATGAACTGTCTTGAATGACGTCTTGCTTTACTAGATAAGGTAATTAATAAGTTAAACAGTCGAAAGAAAAGGTTCAGGCACCTACAATTAATTACCAGAAGAAAGAAAAAGTTGAGTAGTATTGTATCTTTTTTGAATTTAATTTCTCACGGTGTGTTGCAGGTAAAATCCAAGAAATTGTGCAAATGCAGAATGAACTTTGTGATTTTTCAAATATATCATTAACTATTAAATTTTTTGCAAAGGTAGAATAAACTTTATGGTTTTCAAATATATTGATTCGGTGCGAGTGTGCGGCACCGGAGTGGGTATCTTTCATAAGTTACAAAAAATAAAGAAGCGCAATTGTTGCATAACCAAACCACAAAGAAATTAAATTGTTGTGAAAAAAAAAACCCACAAAGAAAATAGTTTGTGTTCGTGCACAAAAGAAAAATATTTTGCTACTAAGTAATGTTTTGCATTGGAAACATAGACAAGAAGATGACGTTTGGGTTTTTCATGGTTGAGGCTTCACGCTTTCGCCGTTAGGGTTTCACCACGAGAAGATAGCGTTGGAGTTTTTCGCGCGCAGTTGGGGTTTCATCGTGGGATTTTTTTTTGAGTTGGTATGAGTATTTCATTTTTTTTTAATTAGAATGCACAAATTAAGGTGGACCATTGGATTCAAGCGAAATTAAGGGTGTGGTAGATTTGCAAAAAATATAATATTTTTTTATATATTAAAAAAATCACAAAGTTTATTCTACATTTGCAAATTTTTATTTTTGTTTTTGTTTTTTTATTTTTTTATTTTTTTTCGCTATTTGCCCTATTTATTTTCACAAAGCATTACGCAACCATACTACATTTAGCAAATCAAATATATTTAATTCACAGACCAGAGCACACATTTTATTTTTAAATATGATAAATTGCAAGTTACTTTTACCATTTTTAGAAAAAGCAGGGAATTACTTTCTTGAATTTACTACTGTACTCCTATTTGACGTATTTAATGAGGTTATATATCATTCAAGAAATAGTGCTTTTACTTTTAATAATTAGTTAATTAATTTACTATATCTCCATCAATTCCATGACCTTTCTCGCTGGCATCCTTTCAATGTGCATGAGATGCGTGCACGTAGGCGAAAATCAAAAGACACCAACAAGTGGTTATCTTTCATAAGTTACAAAAATATTTTTTTAATTTGATTTGTATGTATTGGTAGGAATTGTATGACTTAGGTGCACGAAGAATTGGTGTTTTCAGTGCTCCCCCTCTTGGGTGCTTACCATCGCAAAGAACGCTGAGAGGAGGAAAACAGAGGAAATGCGTTGATGGGCCCAACCAAGCAGCTCTGCTCTTCAATTCCGAGCTCTCTGCTGCCATTGCCAGATTTAACAGAAAGTACTCGGAAGCCAGAGCTGTTTATATTGACACCTATACTTCACTTCTTCAAATCATAAACAACCCTCACTCTTATGGTAATTACTCAACTAATCCTTAACTACTATTCTATCCATTTCCAAATATTTGTCATAATTTGACCTTTAAAGGCGCCTCAGCAATGCATAATAATTTTTTTGAACCCTCCTTAAAAAATGACTCATTTGTAAATCGCTAAAATATATATAGATTGGTTTGCCCTTATACTCAGTTGGGATGTCTTTTAGCGTTGTCTCATAGTGACAAAATATTAGACCAGAAGTAATGAGCAATGACTTCAAAGCGAATCACTGTCACTTTCCTAAAAAAATTTGCTTTCTATACCGCAAGAGTCAGCAAAAATCCTAGAGGATACGATGAAGTAAAATCAACTTGCACTTAGTAGTGAAAGCTGAAACACAAGCAATTGTTGTTTAATTTCGAGATGTTCTTCTTCGTCCCCAAGCTTCTTCTCTTATAGCTCTCTAGTCAAAATCACTCGGAGTTTCTCCTCCCCAAGATAGTTGAAACTGCTCCACTTAGTCAACATTGAATGAGTTTCCCATTAACTGCCATTTAATGTTGAGTGGGTGGAACTAAAACATTTTCTTTTAAAAATGTCCAACAAAAAATACATTCTCCCCATCACTATGAGGTCGGGTGATTGATTCTCAAGAAAATGAAAAACTAAATTGATGGGGAATTGGCTGCGGACAGAATTGAAAATGAAGCAATTAATGCTTATGTAATTGATTTCCTAATGTAAGTGACTTATTAGCCGGACTAATATATGTATGTTGATTGCATAATATATACTTGGACAGGATTTGAAGAGGTGAGCAAGGGGTGCTGTGGTACGGGGAAGATAGAGGTGGTGATTCTGTGCAACAAACTGAGTCCAGGTGGTACGTGCCCGGACCCCTCCAAGTACGTATTTTGGGACAGCTTCCACCCCACCGAGAAGACCTACCAAATCCTTGTAGATGAACTCCTTAAAAAGTACGCCTACAAATTCTTTGAAGCCAATACTGCTATAGCCATATATAATAATTAAATCAACTGTATACCACAAAGTGATTCAAAGAAGTGTATACATACGTATATACACAATATTTATGGGTCCCTTCTTTTATCAATAATTGGAAAGTACCTCAAATGTATGTCAATTATAAAGTGAACTTATGATTTATGTTATATGCTACTTAATAATACATATATACTCGCATTTCAAAGTATTAAGAGTAAACCATAGAGTTACTATTAATGAATGTATTAATTATGTATATGTATGGTTGTATGAGTGATGTATGTGTGAGAGGACGTATGTATGAGTGAGAGACAACGTTGGTCACGTGATCACTAGTGTGTTTGTTTGTACGACTAGGATTGAGTCTTTTGATGTATCCGAGTGATCACTAATCCAACGTCTCAAATGTAAAGTTTGTTGACAAGGTGAAATATGCGCTTTGTTGGTCCTTTCCACAAACACACCAAGAATAAACCCAACACTTTGCTTCCCACTTAAACTTTTTTTTTTTTTTTTTTTTTTTTTTTTTAATGTAGAAACTCTTTGTGTGATTAAAAAAAACTTTTCGTGTTAGATTTACGCATATTCTTATTGATTAATTAAGGATTAATACATATTTTTAGTGTTGATCTCCCTACTTTTTAGCCTTTGACAATATTTTCTATGTGTTCGTTTCAAATTATAGAAGAGTGTAAATTGAGAAGACATATATAGTAATTACTGTAGAATGTGCAATCATATGGAAAAGTATTACCACTAGTGTACTTTATAATAAGTATATATTATATATAGTCCATTGATTAAGACAGTACTAAATAAAACCCACAATTGCTCTCAAAAAACAGTATCTGTTAACCCAACTGAATTAGGGATTGTTGTTGGAGCCAAAGAAGGATTTGAAGCTGGACTGAATAACAGGGCCCATGAGGGCCTCGTAACCTTTTTGGCTGGGATGGTAACTGTCCCAAAATAAGTACTTGGACACGTCCTGGCACGTGCAGGGGCTAAATTGGTTGCACAACATTGTCGATTCTACCTTTCCAGTCCCACAGCACCCTCGGTCCACGATTTCAAATCCTAAAAAAGACAAAAAAAAGTCAACATAACAAATATATCTCTGACCACTATATTTGCATCGAGATGCGTGTAGATGCGTGTAGCAAGCGTACCGTGAGGGCGAGGGTTGTTGATGAGCTCGAGGAGGGGGTTGTAGAGGTCAACGTAAACTGCGGTTACATTTGGGTTGTGTTTGAGATTGCGAAGAGAGGTTGATAGCTTGGAATTGAACATGAGAGCAGCTTTGTTCAATTTATCTGCACATTGTCTCTGCTTCCCACCTAGTAGAGTTCTCACCGTCGGCACGCATCCGATCGGCGGCGCTCCATACAAGCCGATCCTTCGCGCTCCCAACTTTACTAAATCCTGCAACATAATGGATCTCGTTCAGTACCGATAGTGTGAGTTGAAAGTTATCTCATTGGAGTTAATATTTTCATGTTTGGTTCAATTTTAAACTCGTAGGGAAGTTTCAAATTTTCAAACAATAAAAAATATGAATTGACATAAATAGCTTTCAAATAAAAGATATATGAGTAATAAATGAGTCATTAATGAAGAGTAATTATGTCTGCAACTCCTTGGAGACAACTCCCTATGAGGTGGTGAGGAGAAATCTCACACTCTAGAATATAAGTTGAGAGATAACTTGCAGACAAGTTTGACAACCAAACAAAATTAGTTCCCAACTCCTGTAAGTTATCTTATGGGAGATAACTCCACCCCTAACCAAACAAGACCTAAATGTGAAAGTGTAGTATTCCAATCCATGAATGTGAAAAGTGTGTTGATGAAACTTTTCCAAAAATTAAAATTAGAGAATGCTAGTGTAACTTCGGTCGAACATACAAGTCATGCACGCGCTTGTCCTTCTATGTGCCACGAGATGCGTGCATTCACGCAACTTGACAAAAATCAAGGGACACACAGCGCGTGTTTGACCTGCAAGCACCATATATATATATATATAGGTTTATATGAATATTGTATATCTGTTGAAAGCTTGAATTGCATGCTACCATTTGATACGTTTTAAGGGGTGCATACCACTGGTCATCGTCTTCATCATTCTCACCAAAACCCTCATTGTTCTTCCCCATATATATATATATATCGGATGGAGATCAAATTCAATGAGAGCGTGAGTGTTGGTAATGTTGTTGAAGAACAAGTTGAAGGTGAGTTAATATTTCAATTTTTTATTTTAGTGATTTGTGGGACTGGTTTTGTTTATGAGTTCGAAATTGGAATTGGGAGGGGTTGTTGTGATTAGTTGTTGATTGTGTGATGAAGAGAGGAAAATGTTCGGTTTATATATATATATATGTGTGTGTGAATAAGAGAGAATCCGAGAGGGAGAAGAAGAAAGTGGGGGTTGAAAAAGAAAATGGTTTGAAGAAGGTGTTGGGGGAGGGAACAAACCCAAAACCCGGAAGAAATTTGAATGAAAAAAATTCGATTAATCATGTGAAAAAATATATATATATATATATATATATATATCCCAAAGTAACACTAGCATTTTTCTTGTAAGTATGTCAAGTTAAGAAATTTTTATTTTTTTCTAGATAAGAAAGAGACATTACCTGAACGAAACCAATGGCATATCGTGCCATGAGATCGGTATAAGACTGAATGTCATACTGAAACCTTCTAGGACTGATGGGCGAAGTGTAGTAGGTGCCCGCAATGTCGTCGCTCCCCGCGAAAACAAGGAACAAACTGTTTGATAAAATGTTTGCAGTTCTCTCTTCTCCTGCAATGGTTTTCAACGTCCCTATGCACTGTTTGAACAAATTTAGTTGATCTGGTAGCCCCAACACTGTCTGTTACAACAACATAGAGACAATTAGACGTGCACCACCACCTTTTATGTAAGCCCAAATGTTTTGCAAGGCCAACAATGTTACACATACTAATCAAGAACACTCTTGTAAATACTGGAAGGATTAGAAGGTATTCGTACCACTAGTTGAGCTGTGACTGGATCATACCCGGCACCGCCGGAAGCGAAACTTACTCCGGTAAGAAGATCCTGGGGTTTCAGGGCAGGGTCGAGATACGCGGGTAAGAGCTCCTTAAGTCCTAGTAGTTTAACTGCAAATTAAAAATTTATTTGATCAATTAGCTATGTGTCTAATTCACATGGAAATACTGTATTTGTCAACACTGATTGAATAGTGAACATAAGAACACTACATATGCAGTTAGGTTTTGTCAATAAATTCATTAATTGCACAAACATACAAAGATATTTTGCAAAGGTGGCCAAAGAACTAAAAAGTAGTTGAACTTATTGACAACATTTAAAAGGAATACAGGCACTTGTGAAAGGTATAATTCACAGAAGTAGTTATCTTATAGTGACTTTCTCAGTACAATTAATTTAGATTTCAGCTGATCAGTCATCCTAAATAGAAAAAAAAAATGTCTAGTAACTAGAAATGGTAGAAGAACAGCTTGCTAAATAATTAAATAGCAATTAAGTCCGAGTACGTGAATCCTACTGTACGTAGTTAATTAATTTGCATAACTAACAATATGAAGCACTTGATCAAGGTGAGAATTATGTAAAAAGTAAATTCGATAAACTGTAAATTAACGTGTACTTACCTAACAAGTCTGTAGGTATCTTGCCATTGCTGTATCGTCCAGACGGCTTTCCGCCTATGAAATCACGTCCGTAAGGAGGGAAATTACTTTTGAGAGTGGTGTAGAGATGATTGTTATTACCAGGATCCACAATGGAGTCTCCAAAAGCAAATACCGCCGGAATATGAATGTTTTTCGGCAATGTGGTTGGTACTGCAGAGACTTTAACAGTTTCTGCACTCAGAAGAGTAATCAAAATGAAACCGAAAAAGAGCGGCCGCATTGTTTCGTAGAACAATGAACTTTAAAGCCTCTTTGAGATGTAGAAGGCCACCTAGCTATAAAAGAGAGAAGTTCACACAGTTAGCAATGGAAGAAATACTTCTACTACTAGTCCTTGAAGTAGTTAAGGCTCATACCTGTAATGTGAAAGTTGGTAACACATCTGCTTACAACTGCACCTCATTAATAATGCAGGCAAAGCTTTAGTGTACAAGTCCTTTTTTTTTCTGGAGCATGCTTTTAGAGTACCGTTTGAAGGCCCCCCACATGAAAGCAAATGTGATCAGTTTGTTGCTTTCATGTTACATATGCTGCCTATAGGCGGTGGTGCAATACATGCAAGTTGAACACAAGGGGTGTACGTGTGACTGAGAAGTGGAACAGATAATGTGAAAATTGGTGTCATACACATGGAGAAGCAAATCATTCATATGATGAGTCCTTACATCTACAGTAAGCTTCTAACAACATAAGATTGAAAAACCAAGGACTTCATGCTGTTTATGAAATTGCACCTGCACAACAGTCCATGCTCCTGATTTCTCTTCACAAATACCTGAAACGTTCTTCAACACTGAATTTCGGAACGTTTCTCAGGTATGATTTAATGAAGATAATCACGATTACGCTATAGAGATCATAGTAAGACTTGAATTCGCATAAACTTTTACTAGATAGTACAAGCGTCGATATGTTAAAATATTCTTGCAGAAAAAAATTTCTAACACCACAAAAAAGAAGAAACATCTACACTCATTAACAACTCCCTTTAAGAAGACAATCAAAAAGTAGTAAAAAATTGATGACAGGGAAGTACAGAAACATCAGTACAGGCTAAATCCGAAGAATTGGCTAATGATAATGGCCAATCCCAGACCTATTGCGACAAGGGAAGAAGCCCATGTCAATTTCTCAGTTATCCTTGGAACCCTCTCTTTGAGAGCCTGACTACAAGAGCCAATAAAAACAGTGTAACTTCCCATTGCAATCACTGTCCCAACCAAGAACATACCTAGAAAGGCAGCCCCTGCTAATCGAGACGGTAAAGCTAGCGCTGGAAGAACCATCATCAAAGCATCAGGTTGCAGACCATGGACAATTCCAGTAGCAAAGGTTGCAAAACCAATCTTCTTCTTCACGGGTGTTGGGGCTTCGAGCGAATCATAAACACTTACATCACACTCCCCATTCTCTAGAGCAACACAAGGAGTAGGGACCTCTGTTGCCTCTCTGATACCCATCGCACCAATGACAAGTAGAGTAATGCCTACTACTCTTGTACCCCATGTGCGGATGATCTCAATGTGGAGACGGTCCTTGAGCAAGAGAAACAGCAATCCAAATATAACTTGGCCAGCATCATGACCACAGCCCCAAAGGGCTCCAACAGCAGCGCTCTCAATCCGGCTTCGCCCAATGGAGAGAGGAGCCAAGGCAGCAAGGTGGTCGGGTCCTGATAACGTGTGTAAACAACCAGCAAAGAAACCAGTCCAAGCACTACTTAGTAACTCTGTCCGAAGAAGTCTCCCTCCAACGACTGCAGCTGCAGCAGAACCCCCAGATTTGGTAGCCGATTGAACTGTAGCATATGCTTGAGAAGCAAGAACTGGGTGGATAACGATCAGTATCAAGGCCGACAACAATACAACTGCCCCAGCAGCTACAGGCTGATATTCACAGAAACTGTGTTAGTATTAAGAGATCATATGCGAACAGGTGCAATTTCAAGTATCAGGAGTAAAACATGCATCTCCATTCTGGAATATCAATCAAAATGTAAAACTCAATCTCCAACCAGAGCGACTACAACCATGCTAGGACTTAAGTTCAAAGTTTAACACATCAAGTGTTCATGTCCAGAAAAGACTATGAACTGAAACAGCACTAGAACAAATACCAGATTTTGTAGCATGAAGCAGAAGGAGGGGGAGGGGGACCAACTAGTGTAATCTTGAGGTAAAGCACTGGCTGAAAATAAAAATAAAAAAATAAAATAAATAAATAAACCAACTATAGGCTTTAAAACTGGGTTAAGCCACAAATGGCAACAATGGATTTGCGGATGCCTCTTCATTACCAATTTTTTCAGTGTGCATCAATAGAAGTTCAAGGGGAAAATTTTTAGTGCAAAGAGGATTGAGCCAAGGAGATTTGCTCCCGCCTTTTCAGTTCATCATGGTAGCAGATGTCTCAGGTAGACTAATAGATCATGCAGTTGGCTGAGGAACGACACAAGGCTTTGTTAGGGAAGACTTAGCAAAAATGCACTCCTTCAATATGCAGAGGATATCAGTTTTCATTTTAATGGAGAAGAATGTCAGTGAGGACCACCTAAGAGTGATTGATCAGTTTTCTGAAGTCTCAGGCCCAGGGTGAATCTAGGAAAGAGCCAGATGGTGGGAGTGAACCTGGAAGAGGATTATTATCAACAATCCTCAGATTGCAGGATGTGGAGTAGGTGAATGGACCCAAAAACATTTGGGATTACCAATAATGGAATTTTCTCATCCAAAATAGGCTGTCCCCATTAGTGAGTCAGAAGTAAGCTGAAACCATTCCCTTGCCTCATTTAGGTTTATTCCTAGGTGTACATATAGAAGAAACTTGGTCATTGCTCAATCAGGTTGTGACGCATGTCAACCTTTCTTCAAAGCCATCAATCATGAACCAATAGCTCCAGCATCCAGCACTGAAAGATATTTCGGCAGCAAAGTGTTTTAAAAAGGCTAATCCTTACACTAGAGAATTATGCTCAAAATCGACTAACAGAGGGAACTTTCATTTATATGATTTTTTTCCTCAGTTCTGACCACTGCACCGCAATAATGAAGAAGGGATAGTGCATACTATGTTTGTGTGCTCGTTTTCTTGTGAGGTATGGCTGTCCAAGGATAGATTAAGTGGTCATGAGGTATTATTAATTTATTACAAACTCAATCTCCCTTAATAACTTTTAAGCAAATCTAATTATAGAAAAAGGTTTAATTTAAAAAAAAGCAAAAAAGCACACAGTGATGATGTACAGATTAACTAAAGAGGGGAACAGTCACATTATCGAGAATAAGGAGAAGGAGACAACATCAACTAATCAAATCGGGAAGTAACAAAAATTACTGCTGCAAGGTGGACAGCGACACGTAAAGTTGCAGTTGTGTGCAGTCTCTCAAACTGGATTAATAATTGGAACCCTTAACTGATGCAACGGGGGCTGGTCAGTCTGAAAGTGAAGTCGTGTTTAGATAAAACCAGTTGGAAAGTCTTATTGCACATAACTTATCAAATGGGCACAGAGCAACTTTCTCATTTTTTTTTTTTTTTTTTTTTATGACTGCCGCTCCACAAGGTATGCCTATGATTATCAATAAAAACTTTGTTCCCCTTCCCAAAAAAAGTGAAATAATAAAACCAAAATGCAGCTTTTGATCTGTTCTCATCACAACTTTGTACGTACTACGCAAGAAGACTGAATCCTCAAAATGGTATAAATAACCGTGCATCCGTAGGCTGACTAATGATGAATTTAAGATGTGAAGATAAAATTGAAATCAACAATTAGATCAGAAGTAAGCTCGAGGAATTTTCACAGGAAACGAGCATTGATTGGGTAAACTTGGTTGGAAGTGAAAATTGTGGATGAAAATCTATACCTCCAAGGCGTAGGCACCAATGTGAAGTTCTAGGAAACCATAGCCGAGCAGTAAAATGTTGCAAATGCGTTAGTTCTCATGGGTTCAAACTTATAAACAAATGTTTTACGTATTGAGGGAAAGAAAATTATCAAAACAAGGGCACTTTCTTTCTACAGTAACACTAAGAAATGATGAAGATGTGGTAGCAATTAATCTAACATTACATGAATTCTAAGACAGTCTTCATTAAACATGATTGAAGAATTGACAAGAAGAACACAAAGAATCTAATAATTCATACTAATGAAAGATTTATCCAACATTGGCATAACTAAGTACCAAGCATGAGCTTTTCCAATCAAATCATCAATTGGAACTAAACTCCCCATGAACTGACACACCATATCCACAAATCCAGAACCAAATTGACAAGCAAATGACCTAACCCAAACAGAATTCAAACCACAAAACAATTGAACCAAAACCCTAATTCAGACCTGAAAAACCCTAGAAAAAACAAAAAAGCACACCTTTTTAACGTGAGAAGCTCCTCCAAGAATGTTGTGAAGAAAAGGGACCCTAGATGCGGACGGCTGAGGCAAATCGACGGAGCCAGAACCCTTTAACGCGCATCGAATCGGAGACTTGGCAGATTTCAAGGAATCAGAAGATGAAAAAAGGGGTTTGGCGTTTTTGCAAGGAAGACGCAAATCCGAGTCTTGGGAGGTTAAAAGAGGAGATTGGGGAGATGAGATTGGAGGATTTGAAGAGGGGTTTGTATGAAAGTGGAGAATTGATAAGCCTCTCCATAATAATACTCCAATCCCTCTCTCTTCTCTCTTCTCTCTTCTCTCTCTAGCTTTTGTTTGAGAGAGAAAGAAGGAGAGGGTTTTGTTGAGTTTTGGGTGAGATATAGGATGAGACTTTGGTACCGAATTAATTAGAGATTAATGGTACCTAATTAGAGATTAATGGAGTCAAAACCCATGATTTGTTGGATCAAAACAGGGGAAAATACTGGAATGACACCCGCGTGTTATGCATTAGGACTTATTCTGTGCACCACATCACAGGAGTATCACTTATTAGGGTGTCATTTGGAGGATCATTCTAACATTTTCTCCAAACAAGATTGACTGGATTTATTTAAGGGGACTCTAATTTGAATTTAAGAAGTCTATAAAGCCGACTAGTGCTGTGGAAATGAATAATCAAACTCAACACGCATTTTCCAATGCTCGACAAGGACCTCAACGAATCTATAATTAGTAAGTTAACCCGAGTTCAATTTTTTTATATTTGTAAGCTAATCAACTACTAATTTTTTCAAATTTTTTTTGCCCCTACATATTTAGGTCCAACTATTCCTATGAGAGTTGGACAACCAACTAATGATACAAGAGAAATCAACGTATTTAAAGTTGAATGGTAGGATTAGATTCTATGACTTATTATTGTATTAGGTATCTACCACTTTACTATGGTACTATTTTTGTTAAGGGTTGATTAAGTTCAGTTTTGTATTAAAAAGGGTTGCAGATATTTGATTCTTCAGCAGGAATAATTGGATTTAATTGTTTCCTTTGACAGTAAAAAAAAAAAAAAAAAAAAGTTAAACATCTTTTTTTTTTTTTTTTTGGCTATACATAGAGGGGGAAGAAAGTTAAACATCTTTTTGGACTTTGAATATAAAGAACTTTTTGGGCTTGTGGAGCAATGTGAAATTATTGGAAAAAACATACGTGGAAGTAAATAAAAACTTTTTTTTTTTTTGAAGAGATGTTTTTTATTTCACTCGTCAATAAAAACATTGACGAGAAAGGATACAGAACATCACTCAAAACGACCAATCAAGGAACTAGCCTCCCTTGCAACAGTATGCGTTGTTAAATTCGCTGATCTACGAATAAATTAAACATAATTGGAACTCCTGTCCTTTAATAATTTCTTATAATAATTGATTAAAGAGCTAAAAGATGATAACATAAGTAGTTATTAAAATTAATAAAGCACTGACTCATAGGATTTTTTTAATAATTACAATAAATTTTAAAAGTTGTGATTGGATAGAATTATGACTCCACCCAGCACCACCGTAATAAAGTATAACAAACAAATAGGCTTGATGTGAAGTGGATAATGAGCAGGAAGACATTAAAAAACAAATTTCCTCTCCTAATAATTGCAGATTGATGTTCTTTACTTTCCTTTCCTTTTTGGTAGGTGTGTCTATATACAGCACAGTGAGCACTTTAGTTTCATTGGTGATGATTCTGATAAAGGAGATAAGATTGCTGAAAAGATTCTGCCTCCCATGTGGTTGGTTTGGTAAATAGTCCAAGATTAGGTGAATTCTGCCAACTAAAAATACAATTATACAATGGAACCATTTATTAAAGATCAATATTGGGCACATTCTACAAACACTAGTATTTCATGTATCACTGAAATTCAGTCCATTCTTCTCCACTAGGGGGTCTCACTCTCACAAAACCCTGGCCTTCAACAAGCAAACTGGATCAGTGAGGTTGCCCTACATGACACAGGAATAGGCATTTCAACCAGCAGCAACACCTTGACTTTGGCTACAAAATAATCCAAAAGCAACAATCAAACACTAGTAAATTTTTCTAAGTAACAAATAGGCCAAGCTATATAGTACTGATTTGATTAAATTGATTTCATTGAACCAAGGTAAAGTCTCACCATCTCTGCTCCATCAATGTTTTGGTTTGCAAGTCCATTACTAAGCTTGCTTGTTTCGCCGGTCATGACCTCCCCTGTGGTAATCACAACCACCCTTCTCGCATCCTTAGGACTCCCTTGCAGGAAATCCAAATGCGACTGACTAGCAGGACTTGCCGCTTGACTGGCTTGCGAAAACACCACGCCGCTTGCCACAATGCAATTTGCATAGCTATTCCCAAACTCTGGAATGCCAAGACTACTTGCATTGTTACTACTTGCCTGCCTAACATAGTAAGGACTCGGTTGTCGCATAATTTGTGGAGACTCGGCAGGACTGCTAGGAGCCCTTATACTAGCATTTTGTGTCACTACTTTTGTAGTGCCACCACTAGGAGTACCTCTAGGAGGAGTCATATCTTCCCCTCGCAATGGCGTCGTAAGGTTGCTAGTTCTTGCAATAGCATGATCTTTTGTTGTCGTGATTCCACTTCGAGACGGTGTTGCGGGAGAATTAGCGATGGCACTACCGAGATGGAGGTCGAATTGGCAAGCGTGGCAGCGGTAAAGCCAATCGGAATTGATAGGACTGGCGCCATTGATGTATGAATTAGGATCAGGTGAGAATTGTACTAGATTCAACAAGTGAGGATGGGACTTGTGAAGGATTGACAACGGCATTGTGACACATTGTGTGTGGTACTCGGAAACACATATAGGACAGTTGTAGGAGATGCCATTGTCCCTGCGGGGATGATTGAGGACATTGGAGCCATCAGGGGAAGTACTTAGGAAATAAGACAACGAAGTTTGATTTGGTTGGCGTTCATGATTCAGTAATATTGGAAGGGGAGATATGTCTTCTATTAACGATAACGATTCCTCATCGCTACGATATGAAGGACTTGAATACTTGACAAATTCATTAAAATGGCCATGAAAGAGATCCAATTTCTCATTGTAATGTAAAGGATTTGCTGGATAGGAATTGCCCGGAAAGGGTTCGTTCTTCAAGTTGAAGACATTCTCCGAACTTCTTAGGCGATCTTCATGCAACAACCGCTGAAGTGATTTTGCCATGAGAACCTCCCTCGATTAGTACATTGTCTTGCTTAATTTTCTACTGCAACATATATATGCAGCAAGCCTTATCAATTTAGCTAAAGTAAATGTGTGCAAAGAAATAAGATGTTTGGGAGGAATGTAATAAGGGGCCTAAATATAGACTTCATTGTGCATTGAATATGCTACGTTGGATTCCTTGGAACAAAATATTTACCTTGACAGATTCATTAGTCTTATGACTTAAAATAGTCTCTTCTCATTGTTTAGTAACCGTTCTTTCACTAGGAAACATCAAATTAGTTTTCTACATGTTTGGTTTCTCCAATAAACCAATCCCAGTGAACAAGATTAAAGGCTTGCTTAGGAAATCTGATTAAGAAAAAACAACTGTACTTGAAAATTGTCGACTGAGAGTGACTTCTAAATTTGACAAACAAAAACCCTATCTTTTTTATTCGATGATCTTTCGTTGACATGGGGAGAAAGACAAGAAGGAAAAAAAAAATGATCTTATATAAATGAAATCATCGAGCCTAGGCTAAGCAAGTGGATATGTAATAGCTATAAACTTTTTTTCGGCTCTACATTTTTATTTTTTGTCTAGATCACTAAGTATCTTAACTTAACCGACTATTTTGGACTTGAGCTGGATCGACTCACTAAGGAGTAAAGTTCTTTCAACAATGATTTCTGCGTTTGAGAAGTATTATTTTTAGGGCTTAGGCTCTTCGTTCATTTGGTTTAGCTAATATATAATTAAAGGAATGCTCTTTGACAAAAAAAAAAAAATAAACAAACAAATAAACAAGGGGGAATGCTTGTCCATCGGAAACTGTTCAAACTACAGTTTGTTCTTTAGTTTCTTATCAATTGTCACATTGTCTAGAATTTCATATTTGAACTTTTTCTATAATGACAAAAGCAAATTAAAGGAACAAATAGGTATGCCTCTTTTCCTTTTACTATCTAAATTATGGGAGAAATGACTCCGACGCTTCTATACAATTGTAAATTACTAATCGCAACGCGACATTCGACGACCCTTTCTTCAAATAAGGGCACCGCCCGCCTAATCCTTAATTAAGCTATAATATCTCATATAGGACCTAACAAGGAACTAGTCAGCCTTATTTAAACACTTAAAAACCTATCAATTATTCCATGTTAAAAACACGATACCACCTACAGTCAACTAGATAGTTCAAATACCTAACGAATCAGAGTTAATTTAAAACATTCGAAAGCGGCCCAACTTATGTTCACCGACCCTTATGATTTCACATAATTATTGCGTTCGTTCGGCCCATACCATCGTAGGATTACGACTATTTAAACTCATGCAAGTTTCGTTAAAAGGGGAACAAGAATTAGTAAACTTATCTTCCTTACTTTCCATCTTTGTTGGGTGCCTAAGATTTAATGTTTAACCATGTATCAATATTCCATTACTATATATACAAATATTGATAAAATTATGTACAAGCAAGAAACACACAAAAAAAAAAAAGCAGTACAACTTTGAACAACAAAATGCCTCATCCAACAGAACCAACACATAAGCCTCATATTTCCAAACCAAAAGAGATATTATAATATTGAACAGCCTACCAATATTTCTCGCCAAAAATTCTTCCCATTGTGAATAAACAAAATCCCCAAGTAGTCCACAGGAGAAGTAGGCCTAAAAAACCTTTCCTTACCTCCAAGGTACCGTGAACCCTGCTGGAATCAATAAAATCCTTGGAAACTTCATCACTAGACGTTTGCTTGAACAAATCCTTCAACCCTTCTTAGACATATTGCTTAATCGTCGGAACCCTTTTCAGCATATTTGTTCCCCGCATTCAAGATGAACAATCCCCTGCCGCGAGCCCCACCCATATCGCCCATTCCCCAAATCCCTGGTTAAGGTTTTTTTTATCGAAGTTAAGGTTTATGAATGGTTTTAATATTCTCAAGAAATGGTATTTAATTATTATTTGTTTTGTTATTAATTACTGTATCAATTAAGTCTAAAATTTCCTTTTGGAATTTTTATTACATATAGAATTTACTCTATATAAGTAACACTGTGAAAGAATGTCGTGAAGATATGAATGAGATGGTGAAAATATGCCAATTGATGCAAAAGAGACTAATAAGTTATATGGAGAATGTTTCTTCAAAAAAAAGTGATATGGAGAAGGAAGAGGCGTCCAACATCTCAAGCAAGATGAAGAGACTTTCTTTTCAAGAAGGCCAAAGAATGTCACCAAAGAAGTAAAGAAGTGATTTTTTTTTTTTTTTTTTTTTTTTGTGCATGTCATCGAAGAAGTGACAATTAAAAGACGAGTTGGAGTTCTTACTCTAAACTTATAACCCGATGTACTTATTGTTAATTTGTTTAAGTACTCAAGTGACAGTTAAAAACAATTTATTTTATCTTATAAATGAAAACATCAAGCCTAAGCTGCGCAACTGAGCAAGTACATAAGGAGTAATAATGAAAATTATAATTTACGGCTCTTACGAAGGTAGCTCTATGGCTTGGTATAAAAAAAATTTAATTTTTGCACTAATGAATTAGAGAAGTGCTAGAAGGACCACACCATAACACACCGCAAGATACATTAGCTCACGAGAGTTATCCATAAGTGTCTCGAGATGTGGACATACACGTGGGTCGATATCCAACATATTGCATGAGTACCTTCCTTCTCCCACTTTCAATATGTGAGTCCCTTCAAAAAATGATGAACTCCTTATCGAGGAAAAAGCTTTGCTAGAATAGAACCAACAATGATATGTCGAATGATCGAATAATATGGCACTTTCTCGGCGGACGCGACATCGACTTATGGATCGAGGACTCCAAATGTTGTTCGAAAGCTTGTTGTGCAACCGAGAGGATGGTGGTCCACATTACTCACCAACCGAAATTCGGATGAGCATACAACAATGAAGGAATGGTTTTTAACTTGTTGTGGAAATTCAGGGAATAACATCGTTAGGAAGGTTGTGGCTTAGATCGGGTGGAATAGAATAAAAGCAAGTCTCTCTTAATTAAGTCTTACCCTTTCCCAATTATTTTTCCTTTGGTTTTTCTTTGCATCGTGCCTCTGATAAGCTAAAAGAAACAAATCAAACCGTATCTGAGGCAAAATTTGCTTATTTTTTGAAAGTATACATATCTTGAACAGGCATATATGATCATGGAGCCATGGGCTACTATTTGAGTTTCCTTCTTAAGCCCACTTTCCTTTGTAAGCCCGAGATAGTGTTATAATGACGTGGGTATATATTATATATATGTTAACGTTAATGCACAATGTGCTGGCCTTGAGCACGCTTAAGTATAAGTGGAATTAGCACTACAAAGTGGTCACTAAACTATCCACCAACTAATTAAAGAGACCGCGTACACTTTATCTTGTGCAATATATATATTTTTTACAGCTGACATGCAGAAGTTATATATATCATTCACGTTTCGCCCATCACCTTCTTGTTCTTTTCTCACTCTTTAGCATGACCCTTCAAAGCTAGTTAAGTATTCATATAAAATAAATTAATTAAATCAACACTGTACTCTACCATTAATTTATCGATAATAAATCAACATGCAGAAGTTATTAGTCTGACTTGATTCCCAACTATTAAATAAAAAATAATTCTTTTGGTTAACCAACTGCTTTAACATTCGTTTTGTTAGTTATGAAGCCATTTTTTTAAGGAGAGGTGGTACTCATGTAAATATTTATTATGAGAACACAATTAAAGTTTAAATAGAAAATGTCAGACCAAAAAAATAAAAAAAATAAAATAAAATTCAAACATTATAATTATTGATTACAAACTTAAGAAAAAATAATTAATTTGAGAAAGTCCTTGAAATTCTTTGTTGCTGAAAAGTATTATATACTTATATAGGAAAGACAAGCTAATTTGGAGTTTTGCTAGTAGAAGGTAATTAAAAATGAAATGAGACAATTTGTTAGAAGGCAAGTCACACATGAGCAGGGGAGCACAAGAAAGCAAGACAAGTGACGAACCATTGCTATGCTCTCTGCTGCGTCCACGTGGTTTAAGATATTACTAGGTTCATCCAACGACTTAGGTCCCACGTGGTTTTTAGTAGTTTGTTGATCAATTCTGCTCGCTCCCTCAAGATATAGCACGTGCATGGTCCACCATGTGACCACCTCCACTCTGTGTTACGCACCTATCACGGCGAGTCAAGCCACAACTAAAGCATTTTTTATAGCAAAAATCATTAGATTGTACTAATTTGTAGGTAGTTCTAATGATTTTCGAGGTATCACTGTTAAGCGTACATGATTTTCGAGGTATCCTGTCACTGAAATTATTCTTAATTGGATGTCTTATAAATTAGTTGCTTTGATCCGGTTCGGTTGCTACATAATGATAAATGATAAAAGTAAAATTATGTGATTGTAAGCATCGATTCTCAATGCGGTGAGATTATTTTCGAAGCCACTAAAATATGTTCAGTGATTGCATCAAAGTTTTTAATAAAAACAAACAAAAAATATAAATATAAATAAATTAGTTGCTTTGATTACTCAATTGTGAAAAAACGTTTCGTGAAATTTATCATTTTCATCAGAAATATCTCCCTTTCCTATACAGTCAGCCATCGCATTAATGTCTAATAAAATGACGTCCCAAATCAATATATCTATCAAGTACAGAAGAAAAAAGAATTCATATAGCAGGTGCTATTAAGCAAAAGGTTAAGAATGTATGTTGATCAACTATATTTGGATTATTCTCTATTCTTTGTGAGAATATTCTTATGTACATATGTTATTAACAAAAAGGGGTCCCTAATAAAATCTGTTAGACCAGATGAAAGGGACTAACAAAATAACTTTGCGTGTATCTTTTTTTGTTTGTCTTTTAAGTTTCAAGTTAGCAAATTAAAGCAATATCCATAGTTTGAGATACTTAAAATTTTGTCATATAATAAGCGTAACACGAAAGGAAAAAATATTTAATAAATAAAACTCCAAACACACATTGAAACGCACAAAGACTTAATTATTGACAATTATTTTATTTTATTTTTCACTTTATATTAGCAACAACAGCGCAGTGTTCCCTAACAATAGCGCGGTGGGGCCCGGCACAGCGCGTCTCACTCATTTCTGGTAATTTACAAGGACCCGTGACCTTTTGTTGGGTAACGTAATTGTTTCTTTCTCGTGTCCTTGGCGTTACTCTTATTCTACTACTTTCCTCAAATACCCCCAACTACTTACATAAAATCGCGAACTTGATGAATACGACACGGACAAGTCGCGAGGCTATTATCGACTTTCTCTGAGTTGTTTTAATACGAGTAGGAGGTTCCGGTGGCTTACCAGATAATGAACGGGTTTTAGAGGATGCGTGAGAATGACAAGTAGATGAAGACGAAGCGTAGTGCGCCACGTGGCGTCGGGAGGTGGTTAGTGGTCCAGCACACCACCACTGGATCGTCGTTGGAAGTTCGCGCGATTATTTCGGTTGAAATAACGCTTATACCCTTCATTGCCCTTCTGATTTACAATGACGAGTGGAAAGTCAATTTTTGAGCAGCTTTAGTGAGTATGGAGAAATATTAATCACTTTTACTAACAAACAAACCGACAACAACTGCATATCCTCTGTCTCAAATTAATTGAAGTTGATCGTATGGATCAAATTTTTTCATTGTGCTTGATTAATTGTGATTAATATTGATATTTTCAGATCATTCAAATCCCTACTTTTAATTAATGCATCTCATGTTAACTTCGATCTATCCCTCGCCTTATCAAATTTATACGATTTCTATTGAGTCAAGTTTTTTAGTTGGGGCATTTATAGCCGTCTTTGCAGGCAACCAAACAATCGCAACCGCCCTTCCCTGATCTTTGTATCAATTGGTGCTACTTCTGCTTGTTTTTTAATTTCTACATTTCTTATCTTTACGAGTTTTACTACACATCCACTTAAGCGTTTTCATTTATGCTCCGTTCATTTTATGTAATTGTCGTTATTTTACAAAGATTAAGTCTACCGTGGTTAATTAAGGTAAAGAATTTAATGGTTTTCACTTTTTACCAAACATGGTTGTTCTATCTGCCTTTTGGACCCGTGATCATTCATTACTATTTCCATTTTACTAAGAACTTAATGTGTACATTTAATACACCCAAGCTCCTGTAGTATTCAATGTACATGCACTGTAGAACGCATTTGACAACATATGAAGAAGTTTGTCTAGCCGAAATATTTCTAGTAAGGTACGAAGATAAGGCAATACTCAACAAAAATAAAGTTAGGGGTTCGATTAATCAACTTGGAGTCAAAGTTATTGTAATTAATTAAGTTAGTTTCTTGTAAAAAAATCCAATATAAGGCTAATTTAACATTTTATTTTTTTCGAAAAATGTTATTTGTTACATACTCTCGGTATATACATTAGACGACAGTGTAAATTTTATTGGAACATGTGCCGCACGTATTCAAAATAAACCTACATCATTGTGTATCCAATGCATGTACCTAAAGTATGTCAAAAAAATATTTTCTTTTTTCTTTTTTCTTATTGTTCAAGGGTACATTTTACTTGTTTTGTTTTGTTTTTGTTTTTTTTTTTTTAATAATCATGTCTTCAATAACCTCAACGACCTCAAGAAGGCATACAAGTAACTTATGCGGCATAAGCAAAGTCGTTGTAGAAGCGAAGCTAACCGTCTTGCTTAATCAAACGAACTCTTTACACCACTTATTATTAAATTTTCTATGCTTAAATAACAAACTTTGGATCACTAATCAAGGGTTATTGTTAGACTATTCGGAAAGGTCCGGCCAAGTTGAGTGGGAGTAACAACCACGGAATCACGGCGGCGCACGGTTGTCATCAACAAGCAACGACCGTTTATAGAATCTCGGGAATCTTCACTGCCACCTTTGACTTTCTCGTTATCGACAATTCAATCGAGGAGTATCAGCGGCCGTCAACAGACCAAGACTTTTTTCACTTGACAGTAATAGCCGCGCTGCATACGTAAATGACTTTTCCCATTCTCAGACAGTTGGCGCAGATATAGTAGTGCCCCACTATCGCTCACTAAAAAAACGCGCGTGTCAGTGGGGACATTCTCGTAATATTTGAAAAAAGCAGGCCTTGTTTAGTACAATCTCATACTTGCATGTCTACTGAGGTGTCTGTACTTGAAGCCGAGAATGCTTTCTATGCTCGCTCTGCTCTACTCTGCAACAGAAGAGACGAAAAGACCAAATGACGAACCTCTCAAATCTCATTCTCTCGCTCGCTCGCTCGCTTTGCTTAGTCGGTCCAATCTCTGCAGAAACCCTAGCTTTATCTCTCGCTCAATTGCGATTACGCGCAAAGCAATGCTGCAATTCGAATTAAAGGTCTGTGTTGTGGTTGCGCAGCAGTGACGGCATTTCGGTCGTAGAGAACAATTTCCAGCCCTAAAAAGGAGAAAAAGTTCTCTGCTGGAGCAGATCTTGTTGTCTCTTCAATTTTTCGTCGCTTTTGAAGATTCTTCTTCTTTGGATTTGGATTTGCTTGGAAATGTTGTGGTGAGAGGAGTTCGGCGAGCGAGGGTTTGCGGTTGATTGAATTTCTTCAGATCAACCGCGCCTTCTCTCCTAATCTTTTGCGATTTGAGGTAATTTTGTGCTCTTTCTCTTTCTTTACGGCCAAGAATTACCGCGCAATGCGTGCAGAACAATTTCGTTGTAGGTGAATATGCTTGGGGGAATTTTTACCTTGTTTGTTGAAAATCTAGTAAGTAAATTAGGTTCAACTTTGATTCGTCCACATCTGTGATAGTTTGATGGTTTGATTTGTTATGCTTGTTAGGAGAAGATTGATGGATTGATGACTGAGGTTTCTTCAGAAGTAAATTTAATCTAGGATTAGAGGAATTAGGCTTTTGAGGGAATCGCGTAGGCGAAAACGATTGGTGTTTGGTTCTGAATTGGCCTAATTTGGTTTGAGGAAACAAAAAAAATTGCGCCTTTTTGAAGAGTGTTGTTCAAGATGGTGGCTTTTGTTGATGGCATTGGGATTTAGGTGTTTGCACCGTGAAGATGGCGGCAGCTAACTGGGATCATTTTGGGGAGCTGGCCAATGTGGCGCAGCTCACGGGATTGGACGCGGTGCGTCTTATTGGAATGATAGTGAAGGCTGCGAGCACGGCTCGGATGCATAAGAAAAATTGTAGGCAGTTTGCGAATCATTTGAAACTTATTGGGAATCTGCTCGAACAGCTGAAGATATCTGAGCTGAAGAGGTATCCTGAAACGCGGGAACCGTTGGATCAACTTGAGGATGCCTTGAGAAGGTCTTACATACTGGTGAATAGCTGTCAGGATAGAAGCTATCTATACTTACTGGCCATGGGATGGAACATTGTGTATCAGTTCAGGAAGGCACAGGGAGAAATTGATCGGTACTTGCGACTTGTTCCCCTCATCACTCTTGTTGATAATGCCAGGTTTAAGGTACTCATTCTTGATGCGTTCTCAGATATTCATCTAGATTTAAGACTTCCATTTTCTGTTCTAGTGTTTGTTTATTACTGAGATTGATTGGTCGGAAGGGAAGAGAGAGTTTACATTCTTGATTGTGTAATGGTATAACCGTGTAAGAGACCTTGCTGATTTTGCTAATTAAAAAGCATGAGCACTTGTATAGATGTTTCTTTTCTTTGTCTGCATGATTAATCAGGAAGATGGAGTACTCACAAATATAAAAATATTCAAGAAAAGTATAAGAATCTTTTTTATCAATGTAAGTAGGCAGTGTTTTATATCAAAGGAAAAGACAAAAGTCGGTGCTATACGTAGCTGCGTAGCATGTAATGCATGGAGTAGTTCTAGCCTTTTATTGTTGTTGAAGGTATGGATAATTTTACCCTCATTACTGGGTGAATCTCCATCTTGAACTCACATGTTCAAGTCCAACCCTCGTCAGTCATCTTTGAGATTCATGGTATATGCACAACTATATCTTTTTACATTTACTGGGAAGATGATGAATTCTGGATATCATCAGCCATTAAGAAAGTAAGCAACAAACTAGCTGTGAAGCTTCTCAAGTTTCTCTAGCTTAAGGCTTCAGTTTCCATTTGAGTACAAATGCGATGTGATAAATATATTGATGATGGTATTTTAACAATTTGACCTTTGCAGGGTATACATAGAACAAACATATTCAAACAAAGCAACTGATACTTACCTAGGAAAACTACTAGAGAAGTGGCATTAAAGAATTATACACTTGAAGAAAAGGTTCTTTTATTCATAATTCCATACAAAAATTAGAGTACTAGTTGTCAATCTAAAGTTTGGAGGAAATTATCTTTGTTTTAATCATTCAATCACAATATTGAATGTAACTCTGCAAGTTCTTAAAGATGCATTATCTCATGCTTTTGATGTAACATAGTTGAAATTTCCAAGACAGTTTTTTTTTAAGATTTGCACCCTCTCCATATATTTACAGGAAAGACTGCAAGACATTGAAAGGGATCAACGTGAATACACTTTAGATGATGAAGACAGAGAGGTGCACACAGTAATATTGAAGCGTGACCCATCAGATAGAGATGCCATGATGCTTAAAAAGAGTCTTTCCTGCTCTTATCCAAATTTGCCTTTTAATAAAGCTCTTCAAAAAGAAAACGAGAAGCTCCAAGTAGAATTACAAATGTCACAAGCTAACATGGATGTTGGTCAGTGTGAAGTGATTCAACATTTGCTTGAAGTTACAGAAACTGCTGCAAATTCTCTCCACGAGAAGGATTCACCAGTTAAAAGTCCAAACAAGTTGGCACTTGTCCCCTATACTGGTGGTGATAATAGTAATAATAATAGTAAAGAGTATACAATTCACAAAAGTTCTAGGTAAGCAATGGACAATCTCTATCTCGTTCTCTTCATTCTGTTTTACTGAATGCTTCAATGATGTGGTCTAGCTGAAGTTAAGGCCGTGCTTGGTTCAGTGTATAGCCAACATGCAAGGATTTGTATTTGGTACAACAAGATCTGAAAGAAACCACTTTAGTAAAAAGGGAGTATAAACTAGTGGAGACTTGAAAAACAGCTTTCATTGTTTTAAAATTTTGAATATCCTAAATACTTGGATCTCAATTCTTCAGTATTTGTCACTTAGTCCGTAGAAGGTTTTAGTTGGGACTGTGAATTTGATGAGTTCTCAGTAAAGCTTTGTCCATGTGCGTCATGGGCTTGGATTGAAGGATTACTATGTGTCTATTAATTCAGAATATTCATATGCTGCGTGCATATATAAATCCTTGATTCCTTATCAGTAATTTCTGAAATCATTTTTGTATTTCTTGTAATTTGTCAGAAGTCTATTGAACTCTTTGTTTTATTTCCTTTTTGTAGTTTGGCTCGTGTTGGATTTTCTGGGGTTATTGTCCATAAACTAAATGTAAGTGAAGAGATTTCCTGATGCCACTGTAATTTGGTGCAGAAATACTTCTTCTCTCTCCTCAGGTCATGATTTGCTTTCCACCCGAGGGTCACTTCATTATGATGAATGGCATGCAGATTTACTGGGTTGTTGTTCAAAACCTTCTCTGTGTAAGTCCTCGTGTTCTACTTTCTGTTACCTTGTACTGGATCCGTAAGTATTGGATGCAGTCAAATTACTTGTCATGGATAATGTTTACAGTGATTAATGTGTTTGGAGTGATAAATGTTGAGGTGATATCGTGATTTGTTTTGTATTATGGTAAGTATTATGCTTTCTGCACATAATATTGGGCAGCAGTAACAGTAATGAGTGCTGGTTCTAGCAATTACGGATGTACTTGAATTTATGTATTTCGTGTAAGTTACGGAGACATTAGTTGCATTTAGATTTGGAGGATGTACAATATAAAGTAACTGCCAAGTCACTTTCCCATCAAGCTCTGAGAACTATCTAACTGATAATCTTGGACTTGAAATAATGCTCAAGTCGCAGCTCTCTTTCCAGAGTTTTCCAAGACAGGCTATAATTCATATTATGACGCTGTTCCTCCCGAACAAATGGCTTTTAGGTTCGTATCCAAAAAAATGGCTAATAGGTTTATGGGAAGTCTTGCTGGTTTGGCAAGGCTTCTCTGTACGGTTAAAACCTTAGAACACCCTTGTATTACTAACTGCTTTCATTTGAGTTGGATACATGTCAATCATACTTCTTTATCTGTTGCTCTGTTACATTCTTGCTAAATGTTTTATTTATTGGCATAATGCAGGCTTCAAGACTATCATTTACCCATGTGGAACAATTTCTAAGATTGCTTCAGTTGCGACTAACAGGCACATGTGTAAGTAACCTGAAGGATCTGAATTTGCTGTTAATACATGCAATTGGTTCCTTTCTATATAGTTTAGCTGATGAGAATGTAGGATATTGTTATTTTTATTTGTTATACCATCTCCCGTGTTCAAATAAGCTCTTGAGGTGAAAAGATGATGTTCTGTCAATGGTCATTGCTTGAGATAATTGCAGAAATTGTGATGTTTTGGGAGTGTCTGGACAGGATTGGATCTTAAAATTTGGTGGTTTCCACATGGACACATTTAGTTTCCAATCTTGTTCTCTATATTGATGTCTGCAAGATGTAAAGTAACTTGCATTTAAGTGTGAATGTTGTGGGTGAACTGGTGAAGGACGTCTAAGTGCATTGGCATGAGTTTGACCAAGAAAAAGAAAAAGTACATCGGCATGAGAATACACCTGAATATTTTCTTTCCAGTTTCTTTTCAAGTTCATTTGCTTGTTCTCACAAGCAATGCGGTAAGAGTAAGTTTTGAATTTTTCGAGTCTGTTGCTCCAAAATTTTGATCTGTTGGAAAGCTCTCTACCTTGTATCGTTGCTTATCCTGGATTTAACAGCAACAACAACAACATAGTCTCACTCCCAAATGGTACTTATCCTGGATGTTGCTCCAAAATTATGATCTGTCGGAAAGCTCTATGCCTTGTATCATTACTTATCCTCCAAGAGACAGTGATAGTCTGAGTTGGAAATAATGAGTTGACAGAAAAGACAAAGTAGTCTATGCCATTGATGGTAGTTATTTCTTCAATGTGATCAAGCCGTCCTTCATTGGATAGAAAGAAGAGAGAGATACTTTCCGGTCTTATCTTATTTGAAACAAATTAGACTAGTTTGAAGTGGGCATGTGTAATACATCTGCTTTTTACTCTATGTTGCACCTAACTGGTTCTTTTTTGTTTCTTTGTTTCAGCATCGGCGGAAGCATGCAATGAATTGTTGGCTTATTCATTGATATTAGCATGTTGTTGCTATACGTGCTGCATGAGAAGAAAGCTCCGGAAAACGCTTAATATTGAAGTAACTTCCTTCTTCTAATAATCTAAACACAAGTTTTTTTAAGTTGAAATGTCAGTAATGTTGTTGGTAGGTTTTTTTTTGTGTGTGTGTGTGTGTGTGTGTGTGTGTTAGGAGTCATCTGTTGGATTAGTGCTTGAGCTGACTAGAATTTAAACTTGATTTCGTTCATTTAAAAAAGCATTGGTTTTTTGTTTTTCATATCGAAACCGACTTTTTTGTATTAGTAACTAGGATGTAAAATTACAAAAGCAAAACAGTGAATACAAAAAGAGCATAGCTATAATATGCAACCAAATTTATCCATATCATCCCCACTATCCTCGTGCTCTTGTATTTTTTACACAACGACGACAATTGAACAGTGAAGCAAATCGCACAAATGCGTATGTTAGTTCAATGATGATCATAGACAATGTTTTTTTTCTTCTTCATGCTAGGTTTTCTGCTTTCACCTGCAATTGTTAATTTTACCATGCAGGGAGGCTTGTGCGATGACTTCCTCTCGCATCTGATGTGTTGCTGCTGTGCATTGGTTCAAGAAATGCGTGAAGTGGAAATCCGTGGTGTTTATGGTATGATGTCCTCTCGCGTTGTTTTAGTCTGGTTAAGGAGTTGGTAACTTCAGAGACCATTTATCAGGACGCCGATCCTGTGATGTTATTTGGGATCCTTACAGTATGAGAAATCAATTTGCAGGTCCTGAAAAGACAAAAACGAGCCCGCCTCCATCTCAATACATGGAATCATAGACCTTCCTAGTTCCTACTCATTACAGTTGCATTTTGGAAGAGAGAGTTATGAGGTTGCCCTGGTTATGTGAAACCTCTAGTCTGAATTTCTTCTTGTCCATTATGTAGGTATGTAAAGTTGCTCTTTATGTACCTTTATGTGATTTCTATCTCTGTAACATAGACTAATTCTTAATCTACAAGGTTGTTTTATTGATTCATCATCATTTTGAATGGAGCTTCATATTGTGCAGACATGGACTGACTTCACTTCTTGCTTCTTAACTTGCCTAGTTGCCTCTCACCGACACGACTTGAATACTACGTGTTCCTTTTGCCTTCCAAACTTTTAACTTATTTTTACTCTTTTTGGTTGTGCTTCAAAGTGCAGGGCAACAAATGTATGAAGATGACCAGGAAAAAAAAAATGGCAAAACAGTCAAAACAGTCTAGTATGTACTGTGGGAGCAAATATAGTAACTTGTTGGATAACAGGTCTTAACTTTAGATTGTTCATTCTGAAGGGGTGAAGAAATGTGGGATTATAATATATCAGTCTATGCATCTTTAACAAATACAATAATTATAAGTATTGCTCTCAAATTAAACTGATGAGGTGGTGAAGTTACTGAGATAATTATTTCGACAAAGAGGTCGAATTCTGGTTTCTCTGTGGTCGTGAGATTTGTATACTAATTCATGAGTGAGTGAGTAGAAGGAAAAATAAAACAAATCAAGCCATATTTGTTGTATTTGTATGAGCCTCATAAGTCATATGTTCTCTGCTCTAATTTTATCTGTGGTATCCATAGAGAAGGAGAGGTCCAGACTCGAAGTGTCATTGCCACAACAAGCTCAACTCTATCATCTCTATAGAGAACGACACACACACGTTACCAAAACTTCTGCTGCTAAGGTTCGCACGATGCTTCTGCTCGAAGAAGCGCGGCCTTTCGTGTAAGATGATGCTGTCTTGGGATTGTTTCTAAGAAAATTCAGGTGTTAGCTAGGTTACATTGATCTAAAAGAAATCATAAAACGTAGAATATTAAACGAGGTAATTAAGGAGGTAAACCATGCACGTACCTCATTAATCTGTACAATCTCATCCGCGATCCTAGTGCTTAATTGTCCCAAAAACTTTTGTTTCAGACCAAGTATCTGAGAAATAATATCTGCCTTAATTAAAAGCGCATGCATGTCCTTCAGCATTTCAACATCTTTCTTCCCTGCTTCTGGATCGGTTTTGCCATCTTCAACCGGTAGATCTTCTTCTAGATCTTCTTCTTCTTCGTCGTCGTCGGATTTGTCTTCTTCTTCATCATCAAACAGTACATCCAGGCGACGGTGGTTCATCATCAATGAATAAGAAAGCTTGAGGAAGAAGAAAAACAGCTGTTCGTGTGAGAAATAAAGAGAAGTGAACCCTCCTTACTTTTTACGTGCTGGCTGCATCCATCATTCATTATTTAATGTCTCCAAAATATGCAAAACAATACAATACAATACAAAAAAGGAATACTACAATACCAAAAAAAAAAAAAAGGTAAATTTTAGGTGTACATCACCAAATGCACATGCACGTTTTCATGACCGTGCCATGCTCTTCCAAATGCATGTAAATCGCACCTTTAGATACATCGCACGCACATCAAAACGTAATGTCCCTTTTAATATCTATTGTGATGTACCTTTAGCAGTGCCTGTACAAAATATACATGTGTCTATATATATATATATATATATAATCTAATTCAGAAAGAAATATACTAAAATTCATAATATAATTATATTACTATAGGTGCTTGCTAGCTAGCTATTAAGCAAACCAATTTTGGAACAATAAATTTTATTTGGACTTATTAGTCTATACTCATATGAAGATTTTTAAAATTTTTATAAATAGTTAAGGGGTATCAAAGAAATTTTACCGCAAGTGATTGTGATTGTTTCATTAATTGCTCGAAGATGATTTTGAAATAAAAATAAAAATAAAATATAATTTAAGTCCGGACTCACGAGTCAAAATACTACTAATGCGCTACCCATTTTGGAATAGGGTAGTGCATAGATGATTAACAATCAAAATGAAACCAAAGTAACCGCTTAATTTAAATTCATTATTGGTGTTTAGGAGTAGAGGGTAATTATGCTTCCATTTTAGATAGATATCTTAAATTATTATTAAGGAAATCTTTTAAAGTCCAAACAGATTTTTTGTTTGGAATAAGTCGTACATGCATATATTAACGAATATGTTGTTCACACAATGAAACCATAAGTAACTTTGCGCCTATCTTCTTTTGTTTGATGTTTTAGGAGTTTGCATAAACGATTCCGCAGGTAATAATTATCTACTTCATTTATTTCGTCCAATTTAAAGAACGTTACACAAATTAATTATCTTGCACATTTTTTCACCATTAAACCCACTTTCAATATATATAGACACATTTTAGTCAATTTCGATACGTACCCCTATATATCTCTTGCGCATGCTATGGAGAAGTGACACTTAAAAGGTAAGTTGGAGTTCGTATTCTAAACTTATAACCCAATGTACTTCTTTTTAATTTGTTAAAGTACTCAAGTGACAGTTAAAAGAAATTTTTTAATTTTATTTTATAAATGAAAACATCAAACCTAAGCTGAGCAACAAAGCAATTAGATAAGGAGCAACAATGAAAATTTTTAATTTCTGGCTCTCAGAAGGTAGTTGATTGGTTTGGTATAAAAAAAATAAAAATAAAAATAAAAATTCTGAACTAATGAATTAATATGGTGTCAAGTCTCTCTTAATCAAGTCTTATATACCCTTTCCCAATTATTTTTCCGTTGCTTTTTCTTTTGAAGCAGCACAAAAAGCTGAATCAAACAAGGCCTGCAACGTGCCTCTCGATAAGAGGCAAGATTCGGTTATTTTTTTTGAAAGTACATATCTTGAACAGGCATATATATGATCGATCATGGTGCATGGGCTACTAATTGAGTTTCCTTCTACTTAAGCTCACTTTCCTTGGTAAGCCCAACAAGTATATATTTGTAGTGTACTAGTGTTATATCAAAAAAAGTATATATTGTAATGACGTGGGTACGTATGTACTGTATGTTAATGTTAATGCACAATGCATGTGCTGGCCTTGAGCACGCTTAATTAGAAGTGAAATTAGCACTACAAAGTGGTCACCATCCACCAACTAAAGACACCACACACCACACTTTATCTTGTGCAATATATATATTACAGCTGACATGCAGAAGTTGTCATTCACGTTTCTCCCATCACCTTCTTCTTCTCTCTCACTCTTTAGCCTGACCCTTCAAAGCTAGTTAGGTATTCATATAAAATAAATTAATTAATTCAACACTGTACTCTACCATTAATTTATCGATAATAAATCAACATGCAGAAGTTATCAGTCTGACTTGATTACCAAGTCCCAACTATTAAATAAAAAATAATTTTTTTGATTAACCAACTATAACATATATTGGTTTTGTTAGTTAATATATTGGAGCCCCTTTTTTAGAGAGAGGTGACGGTATTCATGCAAACATTTATAATTATGAGATCAATTAAGCTTAAATAGAAAGGGTCAAACGGAAAAATCAAAATCAAAATCAAACACTTATAATTATTGATTACAAACTTAGGAAATAATCATTAATTTGAGAAAGTCCTTAAAATTTTTTGTTGCTGAAAAGGATTAATTATATCAATAATCTATATATATATATATAAGTTGGAGCTGAGAGAAAGTTGACATGCATTCTCCTTTCACCAATATAATTTTTTAATTTTCTAATTTTTTATATTTTAAGGTATTTATTTATGTGTTATTGATTATTTCAAAGAATATATTCATTCCCCCATTTATTGAATTTATTTATAGTTTGTATTTGATCGAAATAACAATTAAATCATTTAAATTCTTTTCTTGATTAACGAAAGTTTGTTTTTATGTATTTAATCCACGTTTCAAATCATACACCATCCCTTTGGTTACTGCAACATCATTTATACAAATCATTAATCTTCTTATATATATATATATATATATATATATATAGATCATAAGTTCATAATTACTACATGTTTTAGCAACATCCAAGTACTTCTCATAGAGTTCTTCACACTCAAATGTAATGTTGTGGCGATTGTTGAGCTGCATGACACTCCAAGACGTATCAGAGATCTTGCAGTACGATCAACAACTTCAAATCTCTATGTTCTTTATTATAAGGATTGTTCAAGATGTTTGATAAATGTTTGGTTTATAACTAAATATTTTGTACCCTCTATTGTATATTTCGAGTTGATTATTGTGAATTATAATTTTAATTGTAAAAAATATTACAATATATTCATAAAAATTAGTAATTTATTAACTTTCTCTTAAAGTCTTAATAACTTCTGCGCAGAGCGCAGAAAATCGACTAGTTATATAAGTAGGAAAGACCAACTAATTTGGAGCTTTGCTAGTAGAAGGTAATTAAAAATGAAATGAGACAATTTTTTAGAAGGGAGGTCACACATGAGCAGGGACTAGTGAGCACAAGAAAGCAATACAAATGACGAGCCATTGCTATGCTTTCTGCTGCGTCCACGTGGTTTAGATATCACTAGGTTCATCCAACGACTTAGGTCCCACGTGGTTTTTATAGTTTGTTGATCAATTCTGCCGTTGACACGTCATCGCTCCCTAATGATATAGCACGTGCATGGTCCACCGTGTGACCCCCACTTTGTGTTACGCACCTATCACGGCGAGTCATGCGATAACTAAAGCTTTTTTTTATTTTATAGCAAAAATCATTAGATTTGACGTTGTTGTAATGATTTTCGAGGTATCACTGTTAAGTATACATGATTAATTACTTGCTCCATATTATATTAGTCTCGTCACAGAAATATTCCTAATTAGATGTCTTATAAATTAGTTGCTTAGATTTCTCACTCGTGTGAAAAAAGTTTTGTGAAATTTATTATTTTCATTAGAATATCTTCATTTTCTATACAATCAGACGTGAAATTAATATTTAATGAAATGACGTCTCACGAAATGCAAAACACAAAACAAAATATATCTATTAAGTACAAAAGAAAAAAAAAATCATATAACAGGTGCTATTAAGCAAAAGATTAGAATATATGTTGATCAGCTATATTTGGATTATTCTCTATTCTTTGTGGAAATATTCTTATGTACATATATTAACAAAAGGGGCCCCTAAAAAATTATGTTTGACCAAACGAAAGGGATTAACACAACAACTTTGCGTGTATTTTCTTTTGTTTGTCTTTTAAGTTACAAGTTAGCAAATTAAAGCAATATCTTTTGTTTGAAATATTTAACAATTTGTCATATAATAAGCGTATCACGAAAGGAAAAAAAAACATTAAATAATTAACACTCAAAAGTCCAAAAACACACAATGCCTTGTTATCGACAAATTTTTTTTTACTTTGTATTGGCACCAACTACACTGATCAATTTACGGTCGAGGATAGTCGTGTCATTGCATCTTAGATCTAAGTCATTTGTCATTATGTTCATACTCTAAAATTCGAACACAAAATTTTTCAAATTAAAGCTAAGCACAAAACTTTTCAAATTAAAGCTAATGAAGTATCGCCTCATTTTCATCAAAAAATAAAAATAAAAATTCAAACTCAAAACTTTACTTACATTAAAAAAAAAAAAAGTCTAAGAATGTATAACCTCCTAGTTTCGCATCAAAAAAGTTAATCAAAAAAACTTAAAAGTATGGCGTTCCATTCTTTTCACTAGCTCTAGGTGTCCCCTAACACTAACAATGGTGCGGTGGGGCCCGGCACAGTGCGACTCACTCATTTCTGGTAATTTAGAACGACCCGTAACCTTTTGTTGGCTAACGTAATTGTTTATTTCTCGTGTCCTTGGCGTTACTCTCATTCTGCTTCCCTTAAATACCCCCGACTACTTGCATTAAATCGCGAACTTGACGAATACGACACTGACAAGTCGCGAGGCTATTATCGACTTTCTTCAAGTTGTTTAATACGAGTAGGACGTTTGGGTGGCTTAGCCGATAATGAACGGGTTTTTGAGGATGTGTGAGATTGACAAGTAGATGAAGACAAAGCGTAGTGCGCCACGTGGCGTCGGGCGGAGGTTAGTGGTCCAGCACCACCACCACCGGATCGTCGTTGGAAGTTCGCGCGATTATTTCAGTTGAAATCACGCTCATACCATTCGTTGCCCTTCTTATTTACAGTGACGAGTGATGGTCAATTTTGGAGCATCATTAGTGGGTAAGGAGAAATTAATCACTACTAGTACTATATTGTTGGATAAATTAAATGATTAAGTCTACCGTAGTTAATTAAGGTAAAGAATTTAATGGTTTTCACTTTTTACCAAACATGGTTGTTCTGCCTTTTGGACTCGTGATCATTCATTGCTATATTCATTTTACTAAGAACTTACTACTATAGCTTCAGTTTTTTCCTCAAAACATTAACGTGTACATTTAATACATCCTAGCTCCTTTAATATTCAATGTACATGCACTGTAGAACACCTTTGACAACATAGGAAGAAGTTTGTCTAGCCGAAATATTTCTAGTAAGGTAGATAAGGCATTACTTAACAAAGATAAAGTCGAGGGTTCCATTAATCAACTTGCAAGTCAAGGGTATTGTAATTAATTAAGTTAGTTTCTAGTAAAAAAAATGGACTATTTCCTATGTCCAACATAAGGCTAATGTAACATTTTTTTTTTTTTTTTGGACAATGCTATTGTTACAGTACATAGATTTGATATACAAAGATTTTATTGTGATATGTGTCGCGTATCTTAATAAAATCTATACCATCGTGTATCCCATGTATGTACTCAAAGTAAGTCAAAAAATTATTTTTTATTTTTATTTTTTTTTTTTTTTTTTGTTTAGTTTTTGGGATCGGAGGCTATGTTGTTGTTGTTGTTGTTGTTGTTGTTGTTGTTGTCCAAGGGTACCTTTTACTTTTTTTTTTTTATTTTTTTTTTAGATAATTATATGTTCAATAGCCTCAAACAACCTCAAGAAGGCATATATGTAACTTCGGCGGTATAAGCGAAGTCATTTTAGACCACCAGTGGCTCGACGTTTGACTGTCGTGGAGAATCAACTCGAGGTCATACGCCTAACACACATAATCTAGTCATCGCCCTTATCACTAGGTCACCTGCATCCGTATTTTTATGCTTAGATATCAAACTTTGGATATTAGTATTAGACTACAAGGAACTGAAAGGTCCGGCAAGTTGAGTGGGAGTAACAACCACGGAATCACGGCGGCGCACGCTTGTCATCACCAGGCAACGACCGTTTATAGAATCTCGGGAATCTTCACTGCCACCTTTGACTTTCTCGTGATCGACAATTCAATCGAGGAGTATCAGCGGCCGTCAACAGACCAAGACTTTTTTCACTTGACAGTAATAAGCCCCGCTGCATACGTAAATGACTTTTCCCATTCTCAGACAGTTGGCGCAGATAGTAGTAGTGCCCCACTATCGCTCACTAAAAAAAACCCGCGTGTCAGTGGGGACATTCTCGTAATATTAGAAAAAGCAGGCCTTGTTTAGTACAATCTCATACTTGCATGTATACTACTGAGGTGTCCGTACTTGAAGCCGAGAATGCTTTCTCTGCTCGCTCTGCTCTACTCTGCAACAGAAGAGACGAAAAGACCAAATGACGAACCTCTCAGATCTCACTCTCTCGCTCGCTCGCTCGCTTTGCTTAGTCGGTCCAATCTCTGCAGAAACCCTAGCTTTCTCTCTCGCTCAATTGCGATTACGCGCAAAGCAATGCTGTAATTCGAATTAAAGGTCTGTGTTGTGGTTGTGCAGCAGTGACGGCATTTCGGTTGTAGAGAACAATTTCCAGCCCTAAAAAGGAGAAAAAGTTCTCTGTTGGAGCAGATCTTGTTGTCTCTTCAATTTGTCGTCGCTTTTGAAGATTCTTCTTCTTCTTTGGATTTGGATTTGCTTGGAAATGTTGTGGTGAGAGGAGTTCGGCGAGCGAGGGTTTGCGGTTGATTGAATTTCTTCAGATCAACCGCGCCTTCTCTCCTAATCTTTTGCGATTTGAGGTAATTTTGTGCTCTTTCTCTTTCTTTACGGCCAAGAATTACCGCGCAATGCGTGCAGAACAATTTCGTTGTAGGTGAATATGCTTGGGGGAATTTTTACCTTGTTTGTTGAAAATCTAGTAAGTAAATTAGGTTCAACTTTGATTCGTCCACATCTGTGATAGTTTGATGGTTTGATTTGTTATGCTTGTTAGGAGAAGATTGATGGATTGATGACTGAGGTTTCTTCAGAAGTAAATTTAATCTAGGATTAGAGGAATTAGGCTTTTGAGGGAATCGCGTAGGCGAAAACGATTTGGTGTTTGGTTCTGAATTGGCCTAATTTGGTTTGAGGAAACAAAAAAAATTGCGCCTTTTTGAAGAGTGTTGTTCAAGATGGTGGCTTTTGTTGATGGCATTGGGATTTAGGTGTTTGCACCGTGAAGATGGCGGCAGCTAACTGGGATCATTTTGGGGAGCTGGCCAATGTGGCGCAGCTCACGGGATTGGACGCGGTGCGTCTTATTGGAATGATAGTGAAGGCTGCGAGCACGGCTCGGATGCATAAGAAAAATTGTAGGCAGTTTGCGAATCATTTGAAACTTATTGGGAATCTGCTCGAGCAGCTGAAAATATCTGAGCTTAAGAGGTATCCTGAAACGCGGGAGCCGTTGGAGCAGCTTGAGGATGCCTTGAGAAGGTCTTACATACTGGTGAATAGCTGTCAGGATAGAAGCTATCTATACTTACTGGCCATGGGATGGAACATTGTGTATCAGTTCAGGAAGGCGCAGGGAGAAATTGATCGGTACTTGCGACTTGTACCTCTCATCACTCTCGTTGATAATGCCAGGTTTAAGGTACTCATTCTCAATGCGTTCTCAGATATTCATCTAGATTTAAGACTTCCATTTTCTGTTCTAGTGTTTGTTTGTTACTGAGATTGATTGGTCGGAAGGGAAGAGAGAGTTTATATTCTTGATTGTGTAATGGTATAACCATATAAGAGACATTGCTGATTTTGCTAATTAAAAAGCATGAGCACTTGTATAGATGTTTCTTTCTTTGTCTGCATGATTAATCAGGAAGATGGAGTACTCACAAATATAAAAATATTCAAGAAAAGTATAAGAATCTTTTTATCAATGTAAGTAGGCAGTGTTTTATATCAAATGAAAAGACAAAAGTCGTTGCTATACGTAGCTGCGTAGTATGTAATGCATGGAGTAGTTCTAGCCTTTTATTGTTGTTGAAGGTATGGATAATTTTACCCTCATTACTGGGTGAATCTCCATCTTGAACTCACATGTTCAGTCCAACCCTCGTCAGTCATCTTTGAGATTCATGGTATATGCACAACTATATCTTTTTACATTTACTGGGAAGATGATGAATTCTGGATATCATCAGCCATTAAGAAAGTAAGCAGCAAACTAGCTGTGAAGCTTCTCAAGTTTCTCTAGCTTAAGGCTTCAGTTTCCATTTGAGAACAAATGCAATGTGATAAATATATTGATGATGGTATTTTAACAATTTGACCTTTGCAGAGAACAATCATATTCAAACAAAGCAACTGATACAGACCTAGGAAAACTACTAGAGAAGTGGGATTAAAGAATCACACACTTGAAAAGAAAAGGTTATTTTATTCATAATTTTATACAAAAATTAAAGTACTAGTTGTCAATCCAAAGTTTTGGAGGAAATTATCTTTGTTTTAATCATTCAATCACAAGATTGAATGTAACTCTGCAAGTTCTTAAAGATGCATTATCTCATGCTTTTAATGTAACATAGTTGAAATTTCCAAGACAGTTCTTTTTTAAGATTTGCATCCTCTCCATATATTTACAGGAAAGACTGCAAGACATTGAAAGGGATCAACGTGAATACACTTTAGATGATGAAGACAGAGAGGTGCACACAGTAATATTGAAGCGTGATCCATCAGATAGAGATGCCATGATGCTTAAAAAGAGTCTTTCCTGCTCTTATCCAAATTTGCCTTTTAATAAAGCTCTTCAAAAAGAAAACGAGAAGCTCCAAGTAGAATTACAAATGTCACAAGCTAACATGGATGTTGGTCAGTGTGAAGTGATTCAACATTTGCTTGAAGTTACAGAAACTGCTGCAAATTCTCTCCACGAGAAGGATTCACCAGTTAAAAGTCCAAACAAGTTGGCACTTGTCCCCTATACTGGTGCTGATAATAGTAATAATAATAGTAAAGGGCATACAATTGACAAAAGTTCTAGGTAAGCACTGAACAATCTCTGTTTTACTGAATGCTTCAATGATGTGGTCTAGCTGAAGTTAAGGCCGTGCTTGGTTCAGTGTATAGCCAACATGCAAGGATTTGTATTTGGTACAACTAGATCTGTAAGAAACCACTTTTACAACCCAGCAAAAGGAGTAATAACTAGTGTAGACTTGGAAAACAGCTTCATTGTTTAAAAATTTTGAATGTCCTAATTGCTTGGATCTTGATTCTTCAGTATTTGTCACTTAATACGTAGAAGGTTTTAGTTGGGACTGTGAATTTGATGAGTACTCAGTAAAGCTTTGTCTATGTGCGTCATGGTTTTGGATTGAAGGATTACTGTGTCTATTCAGAATATTCATATGCTGCATGCATTTATAAATCCTTGATTCCCTATCAGTAATTTCTGTAACCATTTTTGTATTTCTTGTAATTTGTCAGAAGTCTATTGCACTTTGTTTTATTTCCTTTTTGTAGTTTTGCTCATGTTGGATTTTCTGGTGTTATAGTCCGTAAACTAAATGTAAGCGTAGTGATTTCCTGATGCCACTGTAATTTGGTGCAGAAATACTTCTTCTCTCTCCTCAGGGCATGATTTGCTTTCCACCCGAGGATCACTCCATTATGACGAATGGCATGCAGATTTACTGGGTTGTTGTTCAAAACCTTCTCTGTGTAAGTCCTCGTGTTCTACATTCTGTTTCCTTGTACTGGATCCATAAGTATGAGATGTGGTCAAATTACAGGTCATGGATAAAGTTTACAGTGATTAGTGTGTATGGAACGATAAATGTTAAGATGGTATCATGATTTGTTTTGTATTACTGTAAGTATTATGCTTTCTGCACTGCACATAATGTTGGGCATTAGTAACAGTAATGAGTGCTAATTCTAGCAATTACGGATGTACATGAATTTTGTATTTCGTGTATTGGGTAGAAATTAGGTAGGGGCAGACCAAAACATGGGATGCATTAATTATGAGGGATTTGAATGGTTTGAAAATCACCATCAATTTACAATGGAAAACATAAATTAATTTGGGACTGAGGCTATGTTGTTGTTGTTGTTGTTGTGTAAGTTACGGAGACATTAGTTGCATTTAGATTTGGAGGATGTACAATATAAAGTAACTGCCAAGTCACTTTCCCATCAAGCTCTGAGAACTATCTAACTGATAATCTTGGACTTGAAATAATGCTCAAGTCGCAGCTCTCTTTCCAGAGTTTTCCAAGACAGGCTATAATTCATTTTATGACGCTGTTCCTCCCGAACAAATGGCTTTTAGGTTCGTATCCAAAAAAATGGCTAATAGGTTTATGGGAAGTCTTGCTGGTTTGGCAAGGCTTCTCTGTACGGTTAAAACCTTAGAACACCCTTGTATTACTAACTGCTTTCATTTGAGTTGGATACATCTCAATCATACTTCTTTATCTGTTGCTCTGTTACATACTTGCTAAATGTTTTATTTATTGGCATAATGCAGGCTTCAATACTATCTTTTACCCATGTGGAACAATTTCTAAGATTGCTTCAGTTGCCACTAATAGGCACATGTGTAAGTAACCTGAAGGATCTGAATTTGCTGTTAATACATGCATTTGGTTCCTTTCTATATAGTTTAGTAAATGGCAATGCAGGATGTAGTAATATTTACATGTTATACCATTTTGCACGTTCGAATAAGCTCTTGAGTGAAAAATGATGTTCTGTCAATAGTCATTGCTTGAGATAATTGCAGAAATTGGAACTTAACTGGTACTTTTTACTCTATGTTGCACCTAACTGGTACTTCTTTTTTTCTTTGTTTCAGCATCGGCGGAAGCATGCAATGAATTGTTGGCTTATTCTTTGATATTAGCATGTTGTTGCTATACATGCTGCATGAGAAGAAAGCTCCGGAAAATGCTTAATATTGAAGTAATTCTTCTAATCATCTATACACAATTTTTTTTCTAAGTAGAAATGTCAGTAACGTGTATATTTTTTTTTTTTTTTTTCTTTTTCTTTTTCTTTCTGTATGTTAGGAGTCATCTGTTGGATTAGTGCTTCAGCTGACTAGAATGTAAATTTGATTTCGTTCATTTAAAAAAGCATAGGTTTTTGTTTTTGTTTTTTTTTACTTTTTGTTTTCAAATCGAAATGGACTTTTTTTTTTATTAGTTACTAGATATTTTACACAGCGATGGCAGATGAACAGTGAAAAGCAAATCACACAAATGCATATGCTAGTTCAATGATAATCATGGACAATGTTTTTTCTTCTTCATACAAGGTTTTCTGCTTTCACCTGCAACTTTTAATTTTATCGTGCAGGGAGGTTTGTGCGATGACTTCCTCTCGCATCTGATGTGTTGCTGCTGTGCACTGGTTCAAGAAATGCGTGAAGTGGAAATCCGTGGTGTTTATGGTATGATGTCCTCTCCCAGTGTTTTAGTCTAGCTTAAGGAGATGGTAACTTCAGAGACCATTTATCAGGACGATCCTGTGATGTTATTTGGGATTCTTACAGTATGAGAAATCAATTTGCAGGTCCTGAAAAGACAAAAACGAGCCCACCTCTATCTCAATACATGGAATCATAGACGTTCCTAGTTCCTACACATTGCAGTTGCATTTTGGAAAAAGAGAGAGAGAGAGAGAGAGAGAGTTATGAGGTTGCCCTGGTTATGTGAAACCTCTAGTCTGAATTTCTTCTTGTCCATTATGTAGGTATGTAAAGTTGCTCTTTATGTACCTTTATGTGATTTCTATCTCTGTAACATAGACTAATTCTTAATGTACAAGGTTGTTTTATTGATTCATCATCATTTTGAATGGAGCTTCATATTGCTACAGACATGAACTGACTTCACTTCTTGCTTCTTAACTTGCCTAGTTGCCTCTTACCGACATGACTCGAATATTACATGTTCCTTCTACCTTCCAAACTTTTTAAACTTTTTTTTCGCTCTTTTTGGTTGTGCTTCAAAGTGCATTGCAACAAATGTATTAAGATAACCAGGAAAAAAAATGGCAAAACAAGCTAGTATATGCTGTGGGAGCAAATGTAGTAACTTGTTGGATAACAGGTCTAACTTTAGATTGTTCATTCTAAAGAGGTGAAGAAATGTGGGATTATAATATATCAGTCTATACATCTTTAACAAATACAATAATTATAAGTATTGCTTCCAATTGAATTGATGCGATGGTGAAGTTACCGAGATAATTCTTTCGACAAAGAGGTTGAATTCTGGTTTCTCTCTGGTCATTGAGATAAGTATAATAATTGCAGAAAAAAAAAAAATTCATGAGTAAGTGAGTAGAAGGAAAAATAAAACAAATCAAGCCTTATTTGTTGTGCTCGTATGAGCCTCATAAGTCATATGTTCTCTGCTCTTCTTATCTGTGTTATCCATAGAGAACGTGAGGTCCAGACTCGAAGTGTCATTGCCACAACAAGCTCAACTCTATCATCTCTATAGAGAACGACGCACACACGTTCAAGCGTCTCGCAAGCTACAACATTATAAGGCTCCGGACCTGTAACGAAGCCACGTGTTCCAAAAACAAAGCCAGAATCAAAAGGCGGAAGAGTTCACAGTGTCTCGGTTACGCATGGCCGAGAATACTTCAGTTATCTTGGCCGAGACATGACGAGAGCTACAATTAGTGATAGGTAATGTGACGTCGGTGGTGTACAATCGAGAATTTTCTCCTACTCTCGGTTGTACACTGGCGAGAGGGTTAGAGTAGGCTCGGTCCTCTATGACCGAGACATTTCAATATATCTCGGTCCTGCGAGGCCGAAACAATCGCGCACATCGACAGAAACTTCGGATAACCTCATAAAAAACACAATAAATTCGTAAAATTACCTCAAGTTCAACCTCCTCTTGCACCGTAGCAGTACAATCCTCCATTATATAGTGGAAACAAGTTCGGATTTGAGGAAATTACCAAACCCTACGTTGATAAACAAATCATCATTTTCACAGCTTTTACCCAACTAAACAGTTCTAAGAAACCATCATATGGTTGTCAAACATTGTTACATCATTTGTCGGATGATGTCAATCCGCAAGAATCAAAGCTGGCCTCCAGTCCATGATGGGAGCTAGATATAAAATAGCTCACGTAGTAGGAAATCAGGAATGCAAATTTACACAAACAACTCTCCCCCTTCCCTGTTGTGTTGTTGCTCTAGCTGATTCCACTGTTTGATCTACTGTGGTGCTGTGAAGTGTTAGCTAGCTAGAGAGAGAGCAGCAATGGCGAAGCCAGTTTCGATAGAGGTGTGGAACCCAAGTGGGAAGTACAGAGTCATTAGCACCAAGCCCATGCCGGGCACTCGCTGGATTCGTCTATTGACTGATCAAGATTGTCGTGTCGAAGTAATCATGAAACTATATGTGTTCACTTCAATTCAGTTTTCTCATTGTTTCTTGTATTGAACATTGACTGAGGAGTTAAACATGCATGGCTTAAATTTTGTTCTGTTAATTAATGGTGTTTTAATCAGATATGTACTTTGAAGAATACCATATTATCTGTGGAGGATATTCTTGCACTCATTGGTGATCGTTGCGACGGTGTCATTGGACAGGTTGGTCTACAATGTCCTTATAATTAAGAAGTTTAAAATTGATGATGAACTATATGTACTAGATAGAATGACTTGGTTTTGTGTGGGGTGTGTTGTTGCAGTTGACTGAGGACTGGGGAGAAGTGCTGTTCTCAGCACTGAGCAGGGCAGGAGGAAGGGCTTTCAGTAACATGGCTGTCGGGTACAACAACGTAGATGTCGAAGCAGCCAATAAGTATGGTGTTGCTGTTGGAAACACTCCTGTAAGTTTCAACTCAGTTATAAATTATAATGATAAGATAAACATTTCTATGCACATATTGATTCATCTATCATTTCAATGTAAGGTTCCTAATTAGGCTTTAGGTTCCCTTCTTCCTTGTGATGTATGTCAGATCTCTTAGACCATCCTACTAGTCATTTGAGGTATGCGCAGACCTCCTACGCGTACAAATCTGATAATTTAAAGAGAGTGAATTGATAGGCCTCCTCGTGTTCTCTATTTTCCCTTATTGAAGTTAGATTAACACTAGACCTAAACGTTCCAAAAATATGTCGGTACTCCACAAGTCTCTTGCTCTTTTTTTTTTTTGCCAGCAATAAAGAATTGAAGTAGATTGACATTTGAAAAATATGAGCATTGGATCATCTTATGTTGTTTATTTGGTAGGGTGTGCTTACAGAGACCACCGCGGAATTAGCAGCTTCACTTTCACTAGCAGCCGCCAGAAGAATAGTTGAAGCGGATGAGTTCATGAGGGCGGGTCTATATGATGGATGGCTTCCCAATCTGTATGGCAACACACCATGTCCTCTATCTTCACTTTTCAAGACTTCAAAGAGATTGATTAACTTAATTGAATTGCAAGACACAATATAACAATAAATGTCTACTCTTTTTTTTTTTTTTTTTGACAGGTTTGTTGGAAATCTGCTGAAGGGACAAACTGTAGGCGTGATTGGAGCTGGTCGTATCGGATCTGCTTATGCAAGAATGATGGTGATTTGGTTTCATTGGCTTAGTGACCTTGCAATTGATTCTAGTTACTTGGACATTTGCTTGACCATTGATTTTTTTTTCCTCTCTACAGGTTGAAGGATTCAAAATGAATCTAATATACTATGACTTGTACCAAGCAACTCGATTAGAAAAATTTGTAACAGGTTTGCCCTGGTGCATCCTTCAAGTTCCTATTTTCGCAAACATCTCAGCGGTCCTCATAAAATTTATTATAATTTTTTTGCAGCTTACGGACAGTTCTTGAAGGCTAATGGTGAGCAACCAGTCACATGGAAACGAGCATCGAGCATGGATGAAGTGCTCCAGGAAGCCGATGTGGTAAGATTAATTGTGCTTTCCGGCTGTGTGAAAAATAAACTTTCTCATACATAAAAATCCAGACTTTATGATACTGGTTAACAACGACTAAAGAGCTTATTATAACTGTTTTAGATTGTTTCACATTATATGACTTGTGATCGTTGCTCATCCAGATTAGTCTTCATCCAATCTTGGATAAAACTACATATCATCTGATAAATAAAGAGAGGCTCTCCAATATGAAGAAGGTAATTTGATTCCAAGAGTTTTTCCTGTTTTTCCTTTTTTTCGTGTTTCAGTAAAAATGAATGCCAAGGACTAGAATTGATCCGCCCTTCAACTGTAGGAAGCCATCCTTATAAACTGCAGCAGAGGACCTGTTGTCGACGAAGTGGCTCTGGTGGAGCATCTGAAAGTGAACCCGATGTTTCGTGTTGGCCTTGATGTCTTCGAGGTTCATTCTCTTACCTATGTGCTCTGATTTTGGTCAATATTCCACATTTTCTTCCTCACCCTTAATTCTCACTTCTAACAGGATGAACCTCACATGAAACCTGGCCTAGCTGATATGAAAAATGCCGTCGTTGTACCTCACATTGCTTCTGCATCCAAGGTACTAAAAATTTTGATTGAAAAATCAAAACTCGTCTTTTAAAGCATGGCAGAGGAAGCAAAGTGCATGGAGAATTTAGTGCTAAAGTCATGTTATACATTCATCAAATGTAATGCACTATCTTGCTTGATGCAGTGGACTAGAGAGGGAATGGCGACATTAGCTGCTCTAAATGTCCTGGTATGTTAGAAAAAGAACGGTAATTAGTTTGCGCGAGCGAGTTTCATTTTCTTGAGCTGATGAATGACGCCGCCTTACAAGGAAACACTGATTAATCTTAAGACTTGTTTATAAAACTTTAACAGGGAAAGATCAAAGGTTACCCAGTTTGGTCTAATCCAAACAATGTAGAGCCTTTCTTGAATGAGAACTCTCCACCACCAGCCGCGTCTCCAAGCATTGTCAATGCTAAGGCCATAGGTAAATGTTCCATAAAATAAACTTTAGACAACTTTTCGTCGCCTTTTTGTTCAACTCGCTAACCTGTAAATATTGGTTTTACGCAGGCCTCACTGCTTCAAAGCTATAAGGGAATTATAAGGAACTCCAGTGTAAAATGGAGTGTATGTTAGAGCTGAAAACTTGCTTTGCTTGGAATTCATTGAGATATTGTTGTCTCCTTGGAAGGAAAGCTTGAGCAGAGTTGATTAATATATGTTGCACTTTGTTGGTATAATTGGTCTATTTGTGCTGTCATATAAAACTAGTGCTTTCAAGGGTTTCATGAAATCCTGTTATAGACTACTTCCCAGGGTGATATATTTCAGCTCTATACTTTTGTTTTTGAGATCACAATTCTCTCATTTATAATGTTCCATACTAGAATATGGCCAACACCCTATACTTCAAAAGAAAAAAGAGCTGGCCAACACACTAAACCCTACAACAGACAACAACAACAACAACAACAACAACAACAACAACGTAGCCTAAGTCTCAAATTAATTGGAGTCGGCTACATAGATCAAATTCTTCTATTGTTCTCGATTAAGTGCAATTGATGGTGAGCTTTTCAAACAATTCACCTCCTAATTAATGCGTCTCAAGTTAACTTTGGTCTACCCTTACTTTATTGAATTTTTTCAGTTTCCATTGACCTTAAACCTTATGCATTAGAAAATAGATATCTATACTAAAATAACAAATTTCTTGCCAATAAATACACTTAACTCTTCGGTAAGTATATTTGTGGATAGCTATCAATTTTGATGCCAAAAAGATGGTAGCATGTTGCACTAATAGGTGATAAATGAATACAATTTATTACATGATGGATGGTTACATTTTTTTTTCTCAATTATATTGTATCCAACATCAACAACTACCAATGCCTAAAAAAAAAAAAAAAAAAAACCATCAGCAACTACCAAGCCTCATTCTTAATTTAATTGGGGTCAGAGTCACGTGACTATACAATATATATGAATCAAATAATTATAGATTTAAACGATTATGAGGTTTCATAATCCTTTGATTTTTTTTAATTAATGCATCTATTTATCTTAAGGGTGCCCCTTTATTGTCAAATTGATTCAATTTTTACTAAGACATTATCAAAAAAAAAACATAATGAAATTAGCAAATGAAATGTTAAAAAAATTGAATTCTTTTTTTTTTTAAGAAAAAAATTATCATATAGGTAACACCTAATAAATAGCATTTTAGTCCTATTATAATTCGTACTATTTTTATTTTTATTTTTTGTTAACTTATTCACTCAACAATTTGATGCCTCGAAAAAATCAGTAACTTCTTATGATAAGTGAAAAAAATATATATATATAAAGTTTGTTGATGAAAAACAATTGGTAAGTTTTTAGTTGTCGTTAATAAAGTTGTAGTTAGTTACTCCGTCCCAACTCCCCCTATAAATACACCCCCCTCCCCATTCGTTCTTCGCTCACAATTTCGACCCTCTGTTTCTGAAGTTTTCAAAGCTAGGGTTAGGGTTTCAGTTTTTGTGATTTGTGTGTGTGTGTGTGTGAGAGAGAGAGAGAGGGATTATTGACCATGTCGAAGAAGATCACGTTGATGAGCTGCGACAAGGAGGCGTTCGATGTGGACGAGGCGGTGGCTCTCGAGTCCCTGACGATCAAGCACATGATCGAGGACACCAACCCCGACAGCGCTATTCCGGTCCCCAACGTCACCGGAAAGATCCTGGCCAAGGTCATCGAGTACTGCAAGAAGCACGTCGAGTCGCCCAAGTCCGACGACCGGGCGCTTGAGGAGGATCTCAAGAACTGGGACGCCGAGTTCGTCAAAGTTGATCAGGCCACTCTCTTTGACCTGATTTTGGTATGTTTTCTCTAGATTCGCCTTTTTTCGTTCATTGTTTCTTGATTGACAAAGTTTTTAGGGTTTTGAGTTGTTCTTTTTGTTGAATCTCTTGCGTTTTTTTATTCAGAAGTTAGGGTTTGTTATCTCGATATGCGTTTCGAGTGATTTTCGTCATTGAATCTCTTGTATCGCTTGTGGTTTTTCATGAATAGTTTCTTGATTGTGTAGTTATGGTTTGGTCTCATCTGTGATGTTGTGATATGATCATGTTGGTATTGTCTTTGTATGGGTTTTCAAATTTGGGGAAAGTGTTTTGAGAACATTGAAGTGAAAGATTTGTATGTTCTTGTAATGAAAAAGATTATTATCTTGAAACGGATTGTGTTTGGGATGTGAAACTTTCCTTTCTTTGATGGTGGAGAATTCTTGTGGTTTCTGTTTGTGATTTTGTATGCCAAGCCTGTGTGTTGTTGTATTTGCAGTGTCAGATGCTAAGCATGAATCTAGAAAGTAAGATAGACGCTTGTGGATTCACGCCTTCATAGTTCTAATATTCTACATTGGTGATAACTTGCAATGAATCAATGACTAATCAATGCCCCTGTTTTATTTTCTTGATCAAGCAAAGCAGATTAGTTGATATAGAATGTGAGAATTCTACTGTAATTCAGTTAGTCGAACTGAGTTTGTGTAATGTTTAATGTCATTGATATTACGGTAGGAACATGAAATCAAGCTCTTATAATTTTCAACTGTATCATGAATCTGATGTTAAGTATTGACGAAATCTCTGTTGAAGTTGTTAGTTATCCGATGTTTCGTTATATCATAAACTCAATCGTTGGCGTTTAATTTGTTGAAGTTGTTTGTTTGGCTAATGTTTGATGTTGTTGTTATCTTTCCAGGCAGCGAACTACTTGAACATCAAGAGCCTGTTGGACCTGACATGCCAGACCGTGGCAGACATGATCAAGGGGAAGACACCGGAGGAAATTCGCAAAACTTTCAACATCAAGAACGATTTCACTCCGGAGGAAGAGGAGGAGGTGCGCAGGGAGAACCAGTGGGCCTTCGAGTGAAGGAAGGAAGTATCAAACAAAACAGCAAGTTCGTCTTGGGGTAGTGATGCAATTGGGGGGGGGATGTATATGGTCGTTTTAGATGTTTTTTCTTGTGTTTTGGATCATGATTTGGTGATGCTCTTATAAGCAAAGACTATGAAATGTGCACTTTTGGATTATGCATTTACTCTCATGACAAGCTGTCTTTCTTATTCCAGATATTAAAAGTGTAACTAGTTGATTAAAGAATCAAGTTATATTTTTCAATTGATGGGCCGTAAGATGATCATATTTTGCACTGCACCATGAGTTTCTGCAACCACCAGCATTGAAAGGGTGATTGTGTCAATTTGAAAGTATTTGGGATTGGTCATGAAGATCCTATATATAAAGGCTATGACCTTTTTGTTCTCTTACGACTTAGACTTTTCATACTGGGTATAATTACTTTGGAATCAAGCAATATTGAATATGCTCACATGGTTTTTTTAATGAAAGTGCACGCTAGGACTGAATCTAATCGTGTGTTAAGGTCCTTCCAACTTGCATTGGTAGCTTCCACGATTGCTAATTCTTACTCTACTATGCTTTTCGTGCTAGCATTTCTTCTGATGTCATAAAAAGGTTTCCCTTGTAGTAGTGTTTTCTTTTACTAATACTCAATAATCTTCAATGGCTCTAAAGAATGTAACACGGAACTTAGCAATTTCAATTAGGAACCGGTTCCAGTTATGATAACAATTAAGAAACATTCCAATTAGGATAGGATTATTTAAAGTAATTCTACACTTGATGGCAATTTTTTATTTTATTTTATTTTTCTTATTAGCATTGATGGCTATTTTCAAATTGAACACGTTATTTGAGTCAAGTTGAGTATTACACTATTTTTTGTGTTAAAGTTTTAGAGTCCTTTTATGTAGAAATCTCTATCAATGTCACCAATTAGGAGTAATTGTTCTTGATAAGCAAGGTTGAATAGACGATATATATATATATATATATATTATCTTTTCAGTTATATTTTCTTTTTTATACGGAAATTAGATGTTATTGTTCTAAGTTTAGAGTCCACCAGAAATTACATGGCTTTTTTAACATTTTTTCTTCATAAAATCCGCTTTTCTTAATTATATATTAATGTATTTTTACTAATATTGGCACTCAGATTTCTCCAAACATTGACATAGTCTATAAAATAGTTTTTAAATTATGTTTTCTCCTTTTTTTTTATACATGCAATTTGAACGATTCTGTTATTGGCTTTGTGTCTTTCAAATATATTAAATTATATTATCAGCTTTTTCTTTATCAGTGAGTTCTTTTTTTGTCTATTTGTTAATATTCAGCCTCGTTCTCTAATTAAACCAACTCCAATGAGAATTTGATAATATTGAAATTACAGAGTTTTCCAATGAGAATTCTCTAATTAAATCAACTCCAATGAGAATTTGGTAATATTGAGATTACATAATTTTTCAATGAGTCATTTCAATAAGCAAATTGAACACAAAATATTATAAAAAAACTTTAAGTTAGGCATGAATAAGACCGATACTCAGTCATTCCTTCTAATAAATCTATTTTCAATCCGAATTTAATAATATCGAGATTACAAATTATTGGTTTAATAAACAAATTGATTCTAAAAAAACCTTTAAAAGTCGATCGATCGACTAGGACTAAAACCGAAGGAGTGGATTGTGTACAATTGCCAAATATACAGTTTCTTCAAAAATAAAAAATAAAAAAGTCGTGTCCATCAGGTATTGGTCCACGTGAATAATGAGAAGAAAAAAAGAAAGAATCGGTAGCTGTATTCTTTTAACTGGACAAATTTGCCCTTCTATCCTTCTAAACACTTCTTAAATCTATACTTAGCTCTTAAGCCAGTCCAGACCAGTCACCGTCTCTCACCTCTCTCTGCAACACAAAATTACAACTACTAAATGAGAGAATTAGAGATGGAAATTGGACCCAGGGGTATGGATACCCAAGGGTACCCAACCCTAATTGATAGGGTAATATACCGACCGATATACATTGGGTAAGGGTATTGTAACGGTCCAAAATCTATAACCGTGTTTAATTCCTTAAACGGGACCAACGACCCGTATTGTGGGACCCACACCGTGATATCCATTATCGAGAGGCAATGGACGAGGTATATTTTATATTTGTTGTGATGTATGTCTAGTGTATTGTATATGTGTAGACTATTAAGTTAATTTTATACGTGTAGTGTATAGGTATCGAGACGAGCGGGGACGTACCTCGAGTCGCGTGTCGATGTGGGACTGAGGTAGCGGCTTACGGGGTAAGCTTAATTTATTTGAGTTACATATGAATAAATGTTGGTTTTGTAAGTGGCTTTAGTGGCTTAATGTAGTCACATTTAATATAACCATTAAGTGCCTAAAGTTTGTGAAATAAAATAATGCTCATTATATGTGCATCGAGACACGTGTACGACAAGTCTCCAAGACATAAGGTGTAGTGTACTTACACAAGTCTGTTTTGTATAGGGAGATATTATTACGTCTCTTATTATAAGGAAAATGTAAAAGTAACTCCCTTTGGACTATTATAATTGTTTTTTTTAGTTGCTTATTTCATGCATGATACATCAATATCTTATTAAAGAACACATATATGTACAAGAAGTTTTTTTTTTTTTTTTGAAAAAAAATCTCGAATATTTTTTATATTTGAAAAAATTAAAAGTATATTCTAATGTTCACAACAAAACCTTAATATCAAATTAGTTCAGATCAACTATATAAATCAAACTATACCACTCACTCAATACGAAATTGATGGTGTACTTTGTCTCAACCTTTGTATCTATTTGCATTTTATAGAGGTACAAATGTTTTACGTTGCGGATTGTCAACCTATTGCAACTCTATTTTAGTTAAAAATTTGGGACTTTCTCAATTCTCAACTAATTGAAGTGAGCTACATGGATCAAAGGTTAACACATTGCTTTCAAAATCATTTAAGTTTTTTCTAAGAAATTCATCTTAAATTATCTTAGGTCTACTCTAATAAGACACTAATCGATTTTTCGCACTCTACGCATGAGTCATTAAACTTTAAGAGAAAGTTAATAAATTAATTTACATGAATATATTGTAATATTTTTTACAATTAAAATTATAATTCACAATAATCAATCCATATTTCTTTAAATAAATATACAATAGAGGATAAAAAAATATTTACTTATAAATCATTAAAGTAACCCTTCATTAACAAAAAAAAAATTCAAATGAACTTAATTGTTATTTCATTAAGATTTTAGTCTTAGGCTAGAGATTAATTTAATTAGGCTAGCTCCAGTGGTAGTTTAGCTAAGTAATTGGATCCATCAATTTGTTTGTTCTGTGCTTGCAGAATTATTGGAACAATTTATTTATTGTTGTAAATTGGATGACCATTTAACAAAGCTTATGAATGATCACATTGTCAAGCATGACTCTCACATTGAATTGTAACATCAAGTATGACTTCTAGATTGAATGTAACTTGTACACTCTATATAACTTGTATTCAACTTCAATATATAATCATTTGTCTATGTATTGTCGTGTAACTTGTAATCCTCTCCAATGTACACCAACTCTTCCATGTATTGTCTATGTTGCTTGTGATGTGTTGTATGACTTGTGGTGTATGTATAACTTGTACACATTGTATAAGTACAATTATCATCATCACCAAATGAATTATATAAAGGGTGCAAACCCCATTGTAATTCACACACCAAGTTGAATAAAAACTTCTCATTCCAACTATCTCATTTATTCTCTTCTCCTTTGTAGTAGTAGTTTGTAGTAGTAGAAGTTCTTAGTCTTCTATTTTCCTTCTCTAGTTCTTAGCAAGTTCCAACTCAATTTACAACACGTTATCAGCACGAAGTTGCTATACAAGAGGAGGTCTTGAAGATCAAGAAGTTTTTCAAAGATATAAAGCTAAGAAGGTATAATTTTTATTAATTTAAATAAGTTCAATTTATTTCCATGTTGTTATGGTTAATTTCTTTTTTGTTACATGCATATTTAATTATGTAAATGTACTTTATTAATACATTATGCATTGTAACGTCACCGACTAAGAAAGTATGCTTTGTAGTTGCGTCTTGTACGATCTTCTACATCAGAAATCAAAAGTCAATGTGTGACATATAGTTTTTCTCTTAAAACTACAAACGATTAGTTATTGTTTTATTCATGATTTTATAATACAAATAATGCTATAAGTTTGAGTTGATAGTGGGTAAGTCTTGTCCCTGGTAAAGCTAAACATTGAAAGGGAGACGGGTTATCCCGTTCGAGGAGGCATGGTATTAAGTAGACTATGTCTCGCCACCCAACTTGGAGGTTGTCTCACCAACTCATATGAATAATACATTGTGTTTATTAATGAATCAAGTTGTGAACATATATTTAATCATATGTTATTTTTTACATAAAAAGGGGAAAACTATTTTATATTAAATTTATTTTCAAAATATTATTCAACCATAGTTGAACTTGTTGCCTTATTATATTACCGACAAGAATTACTCGTCATGACAATTAGATACTATAATTTGTGAATAAAACATCTATGCAAGACTATGTTGTGTTATACAAAATTTAAATAATTTGCCAATATCTATTTAGAGATTTGAAAAGTGAAATATCTTTTCACCATTTGGAGTTATAAATATATAAATACCAAAAAAGGTAATGCTTCAAAAGCTCAAAATGAGCGGTTAAGTCTCAAGCTACAAAATTTAATCTCAAATATTTATTATAATTCCGCAATTTTAATTACCTCTATGTTGAGGCTATGTAGAAATATGACTGATGAGACAATAAAATAAGGTCACGTGGACCGCCTCGATTTATTCTTCGCAACAAATATCGATTACGCACGTCAATCCAATAAATATTAAGGATTGATTTCTTGTCTCATGGTAGTGAGTAAAATAATGAGATATTATAAATATAATATCGCTCCAAGTCAATTAGTTCACTTCAAATTAAGAAGCATATGTTGCATATAATGATCATGATCGCAATAATAAATTTATGGACGTGGAAAATGTGAAAATATCGGGTAAAGGTCGTATTGACAATTCCACCAAAAATTGGAACAAAAGTGGTGCACCACTACAAAGGGTAAATAATTATTGACAATGAGCGCTCATAATTGTGACATTTTTTGGTCGTATATGAAAGACTATTTTGCCTAAATATTGTCATATATATACCCGAATATTTTTGTGACCTTTACCCAAAATCAAAGGCAAAATATTATGAATTTTATCATTGAAAATGGCTCGATAAAACATGCACATCGACATGTGTTTAAATCGTGACCTAAATATGGGCGATGAGTTTATGTATTGTGTATCGTGCTACATGTATGTACATTATAATATAAAAGTTAATATTTCTCGAATTCGAACTTAGCGGAGGCTAATGTTAATGCAATATCCGGTACAACAATTTTATTGTTAATGTCTTGTTCGAGAAGAAGTTTACTCATAATAATAGAAAATTTATCTATATGAATATGATTTAATCTCGAGTATAATATTTTCGCTTTAACTTTTGTAATATATAAGGCACATTATATATAAAGGCTATGACCTTTTTGTTCTCTTACGACTTAGACTTTTCATACTGGGTTTAATTACTTTGGAATCAAGCAAAATTGAATATGCTCACGTGGTTTTTTTAATGAAAGTGCACGCTAGGACTGAATCTAATCGTGTGTTAAGGTCCTTCCAACTTGCATTGGTAGCTTCCACGATTGCTAATTCTTACTGTACTATGCTTTTCGTGCTAGCATTTCTTCTGATGTCATAAAAAGGTTTCCCTTGTAGTAGTGTTTTCTTTTACTAATACTCAATAATCTTCAATGGCTCTAAAGAATGTAACACGGAACTTAGCAATTTCAATTAGGAACCGGTTCCAGTTATGATAACAATTAAGAAACATTCCAATTAGGATAGGATTATTTAAAGTAATTCTACACTTGATGGCAATTTTTTATTTTATTTTATTTTTCTTATTAGCATTGATGGCTATTTTCAAATTGAACACCTTATTTGAGTCAAGTTGAGTATTACACTATTTTTTGTGTTAAAGTTTTAGAGTCCTCTAATGTAGAAATCTCTATCAATGTCACCAATTAGGAGTAATTGTTCTTGATAAGCAAGGTTGAATAGACAATATATATATATATATATTATCTTTTCAGTTATATTTTCTTTTTTATACGGAAATTAGATGTTATTGTTCTAAGTTTAGAGTCCACCAGAAATTACATGGCTTTTTTAACATTTTTTCTTCATAAAATCCACTTTTTCTTAATTATATATTAATGTATTTTTACTAATATTGGCACTCAGATTTCTCCAAACATTGACATAGTCTATAAAATAGTTTTTAAATTATGTTTTCTCCTTTTTTTTATACATGCAATTTGAACGATTCTGTTATTGGCTTTGTGTCTTTCAAATATTACATATTAAGTTATATTATCAGCTTTTCTTTATTGAGTTCTTTTTTCTTTTTTTTTCTATTTGTTAATATTCAGCCTCGTTCTCTAATTAAACCAACTCCAATGAGAATTTGATAATATTGAAATTACAGAGTTTTCCAATGAGAATTCTTTAATTAAATCAACTCCAATGAGAATTTGGTAATATTGAGATTACATAATTTTTCAATGAGAACTCGATAACATTAAGATTACAAAATTTCTCGCTAAATAAGCAAATTGAACACAAAATATTATAAAAAAACTTTAAGTTAGGCATGAATAAGACCGATACTCAGTCATTCCTTCTAATAAATCTATTTTCAATCCGAATTTAATAATATCGAGATTACAAATTATTGGTTTAATAAACAAATTGATTCTAAAAAAACCTTTAAAAGTCGATCGATCGACTAGGACTAAAACCGAAGGAGTGGATTGTGTACAATTGCCAAATATACAGTTTCTTCAAAAATAAAAAATAAAAAAGTCGTGTCCATCAGGTATTGGTCCACGTGAATAATGAGAAGAAAAAAAGAAAGAATCGGTAGCTGTATTCTTTTAACTGGACAAATTTGCCCTTCTATCCTTCTAAACACTTCTTAAATCTATACTTAGCTCTTAAGCCAGTCCAGACCAGTCACCGTCTCTCACCTCTCTCTGCAACACAAAATTACAACTACTAAATGAGAGAATTAGAGATGGAAATTGGACCCAGGGGTATGGATACCCAAGGGTACCCAACCCTAATTGATAGGGTAATATACCGACCTGATATACATTGGGTAAGGGTATTGTAACGGTCCGAAATCTCTAACCGTGTTTAATTCCTTAAACAGGATCAGCGACCCGTACTGTGAGACCCACACCGTGATATATCCATTTATCGAGGCAAGGGACGAGGTATATTTTATATTTGTTGTGATGTATGTCTAGTGTATTGTATATGTGTAGACTATTAAGTCAATTTTATACGGGTGTATAGGTATCGAGACGAGCGGGGACGTACCTCGAGTCGCGTGTCGACGTGGGGACCGAGGTAGCGGCTTACGGGGTAAACTTAATTTATTTGAGTTAAATGTGAATAAATGTTGGTTTTGTAAGTGGCTTTAGTGGCTTAATGTAGTCACATTTAATATAACCATTAAGTGCCTAAAGTTTGTGAAATAAAACAATGCTTATTAGATGTGCATCGAGACACCGAGACACGTATACGACAAGTCTCCAAGACATAAGGTGTGGTGTACTTACACAAGTCTGTTTTGTATAGGGAGATATTATTATGTCTCTTATTATAAGGAAAATGTAAAAGTAACTCCCTGTGGACTATTATAATTGTTTTTTTATAGTTGCTTATTTCATGCATGATACATCAATATCTTATTAAAGAACGCATATATGTACAAGATTTTTTTAATTTTTTTTTTTTTTTTTTGAAAAAAAATCTCGAATATTTTTTATATTTTAAAAAATTAAAAGTATATTCTAATGTTCACAACAAAACCTTAATACCAAATTAGTTCAGATCAACTATATAAATTAAACTATTCCACTCAGCTCAATACGAAATTGATGGTGTACTTTGTCTCAACCTTTGTATCTATTTGCATTTTATAGAGGTACAAATGTTTTACGTTGCGGATTGCCAACCTATTGCAACTCTCTTTTAGTTAAAAATTTGGGACTTTCTCAATTCTCAACTAATTGAAGTGAGCTACATGGATCGAAGGTTAACACATTGCTTTCAAAATCATTTAAGTTTTTTCTAAGAAATTCATCTTAAATTATCTTAGGTCTACTCTAATAAGACACTAGTCGATTTTCTGCACTCTACGCAGGAGTCATTAAGACTTTAAGAGAAAGTTAATAAATTAATTTACATGAATATATTGTAATATTTTTTACAATTAAAATTATAATTCACAATAATCAATCCATATTTCTGTAAATAAATATACAATAGAGGGTAAAAAAATATTTACTTATAAATCATTAAAGTAACCCTTCATTAACAAAAAAAAAATTCAAATGAACTTAATTGTTATTTCAGTGTTGTAAACGGTATATATAAATAATGTTGCGGTAACCAAATTGACGGTGTAAAATTCGAAATAAAGATTTAATGCATTAATGAATAATTCATTAATTAGACCGTTGTTTGATTGTTCAAAGTTGGATTTTACGTTTTTCAAAAATATGGAGGATGAATATATCTTTAAATAATAAATAACGCAAATATACAAATATCTTAAAATTAAAAAAATAGAAAAATTGTGAAAATCCTAAAAATGAAATGGTTGAAGGAGAGAGCAAGTGAAACTTTCTCTCTCCTTCAACTTATATATATATATATATATATATATATATAGATTGTATGCTCAAATATTCTATATTACTTATTTCAAATTTTAGTTTTTTTATATCACATTAATTAATAATGGGTATAGATACCCACGAGAATTTTGCTACCCAAACAGATAATACACATATTCGGTCCATTAAAAAATAGGGTAAAATGGTAGGACACTTATAAGATGAGGCGGGTATGGGTATGGCGTGCCCGCCCATACCTTATCCATCGACATCCCTAGAGACTAGAAAGAATATATACAAAGAGTATGTATAAAGTATTTAGGGGTCCTAGGCAAAATTATAATTTAGGAGCCCTTTAATTACAAATGTGTAAAACAAATGAATTTTTATACCTAGATTTTTTTTTTTGAAAACAATTTTTATACCTAGATTAGAAATGCAAATCTTACAAAAAAAGCTTGTACAACTAATTCATAATAGCATGATCAAAGCCTCTCAAAATATCTTTAAAATATTTTACATTAATTAAAAGTCAAACATATTTAAAAAAAAAGGTAAAGTATAGTGTAACGTTACAAAATGCAAATTTAAAGATTATGTCATCAAGAAAGAGAATAAATTGAAATAGCTACTTAAAAGTAGAAAATCAAAAATTAATTTTAAGAATATAGAATAATTTACTAAGAAACATTTTATTACTTAATAAGTAATAATTCTTTATTTAAGAAATATATATATATATATAAAGTGGGGCCATGTGGGTGCGGTGGCCCCACTCGCCTCCCTTTAGGGCACGCCTTCGATGTTGTACAATCAAATTAATCGATTCATCTTTACAATTTAGAAGACAGAATGGCAAATTTGTCCAGTAAACAAATACATCCACCTCTTCCTTATTCTTCTCATCGACACGTGGACCAATATCTAATAAACACGGCTTAAATTGCACGAATTGTATATTTGGCAATTGTACCAAGCGGTTCGCCTAAAAGGCTACAATGACCCAATGGTACAAGTCTTGCTAAAATCGCATACTTAAGCCTCTAGGGTGCGGTTTCGAGATTTGGGGGCGAAAAACCACGCCCATTTATGGCCTTAGAAAGCATAAATGGGGGGACGTGGATGGTGGGAGGCCTTAGAAAGCTCCCACTGCCTTGGGGGTGCCCCGGCCTTCACAGTCACCAAATAATACTAGTTTGTTAAGAGGAATTGAGACTTGGTTGCGAAACTCCAGAATGTACACCAGCAACAGCTTGACAATTGTGACGAACATCGTGGGGTTGGTAGAGAAGTTTAGTATCCCGATGCATCATCGAAAGCTGCTATCCGACGGTGGTGATAATGATGGGTATCCTGATTGGATGGACGGTAGAGATTACATGAGACTGCTCGGTCAGAAAGTGAGCGAGATCAATGTTGATCTGACGGTGGCGAACGGGACGGGGACCTACACGAGCATTCAGGATGCGGTCAATGTTGTTATGACGAAAAAGCCCACGCGTACGGTGATATATGTGAAAGCAGGGTTCTACTTGGAGAACGTGGCGGTAGGTAAGGAGCACTGGAACATTGTCATGTTAGGCGAAGGGAGCGCCAACACAATTGTGTCCGGGAGCTTTTACAAAACGGACCATACCAGTACCTTAAACTGTGGAACTGTCCGTAAGAACTCTATAACTCACTCGCCTTTTTTAATTACTTTCAGCTTAGTTTGATTACTTTTAGCACATGCAGTTGAAAGTTAATAATTTAACTATTAATTAATCTTGTTTGTAACCTCTAGTATCTTTTAGGTACATACGACCAATCAGGAGGGTAGTTTTTTAGTTTGGTATAATTAATGTAAGGACAACTAAATGCTTCCTTATAAGTCATTTTGATTAACATACACAAATCAATTAATCTATATGGACTCAAGAGTCTAGACTCAGAGGGATGTGTGAATAATTTTTACAAAAGTTAAAGGGTTCTACAAGAATGTTTCAATTTGTTGTATTTTGAGAGGGAAAACTCAAATTTTTGAAAAAAAATCGAAAATTCAAATCATTATTAAATGGAGGCTAAAAAAGAGAAAAGGAAAATGGTATTTTTCAAGATGGCTCATTTTTCGGTTGGGATTTAATCAAAGACACGTTGTACACTATTTAAAGCATTTATTGTACAACTTGTTAATGAAGGTTTGCATTTAATCAAAGACACGTTGTACACTATTATCAAAGAACCTCCTTCATGAAGCGCAAAACTGTAACGTGCAAGGAGACCGTTAGCAATTTAGCACGGCGTAAATCCCGCACTATACCAAAGACACGTTAAGGAAAAATGTTATCAAGTAACACACAGTAAATTGATACACATATATAGTTAGAAACAATCAATTTCTAAGGTTTAAATTTACAAAAAAAAAAAATTAGTCAAAACATATAAGGGTAATAAAAAAATTCATTGACATGTATAACAAACACACCATGTACCCTTACCTTGCGACATAATAATATTTTTATTTTTTATTAATAATACTTACAATAGTAATTATAATAATAAATCCTTTTATAATTAATAATGATTGTAATAGTCTGAATATCAATTTTTGACGGTAATACAAGAGCTCCGTGACATGTATAACAAACACAACAAGTACATCCACCTCGCGACATAAGAATATTTTTATTTTTATTAATAATACTAAAAATGGTAATTACAATAATAATTCGTAAATATAATTAATAATGATTGTAATAGTCCGAATATCATTTTTCGACGGTAATACAAGAGCTCCTTGACATGTATAACAAACACACCAAGTACCTCCACCTCGCGACATCATAATATTTTTATTTTTATTAATAATACTAAAATTGGTAATTACAATAATAATTCGTAATCATAATTAATAATGATTGTAATAGTTCGAATATCATTTTTTGACGATAATATAAGAGCTCCGTGACATGTATAACAAACACAACAAGTACCTCCACGTCGCGACATAATAATATTTTTATTTTTATTAATAATACTAAAAATGGTAATTACAATAATAATTCGTAAATATAATTAATAATGATTGTAATAGTCCGAATATCATTTTTTGACGGTAATACAAGAGCTCTGTGACATGTATAACAAACACAACAAGTACCTCCACCTCGCGACATCATAATATTTTTATTTTTATTAATAATACTAAAATTGGTAATTACAATAATAATTCGTAATCATAATTAATAATGATTGTAATAGTTCGAATATCATTTTTTGACGATAATATAAGAGCTCCGTGACATGTATAACAAACACAACAAGTACCTCCACGTCGCGACATAATAATATTTTTATTTTTATTAATAATACTAAAAATGGTAATTACAATAATAATTCGTAAATATAATTAATAATGATTGTAATAGTCCGAATATCATTTCTTGACTGTAATACAAGAGCTCGTGACATGTATAACAAACACAACAAGTACCTCCACCTCGCGACATCATAATATTTTTATTTTTATTAATAATACTAAAAATGGTAATTACAATAATAATTCGTAAATATAATTAATAATGATTGTAATAGTTTGAATATCATTTTTTGACTGTAATACAAGAGCTCCGTGACATGTATAACAAACACAACAAGTACCTCCACCTCGCGACATCATAATATTTTTATTTTTATTAATAATACTAAAAATGGTAATTACAATAATAATTCGTAAATATAATTAATAATGATTGTAATAGTCTGAATATCATTTTTTGATGGTAATACAAAAGCTAACACACCAAGTACCCCTACCTCGCGACTTCGTGACATGTATAACAAACATACTAAGTACCCCTACCTCGCGACATAATAATATTTTTATTTTATTAATAATACTAACAATAGTAATTATAATAATGTGTAATTATAATTACTAATAATTGTAATAGCGCGAATATTTTTTTTTTTGGACAGTAATACAAGAGCTCCGTAACATGTATAACAAACACACCAAGTACGAATAGGCTTTCGCTGCTAGATAGTCTCCCCGACTCACTGATGACCTCATATATTAATAGCTCATTGACATGAGTATATAATAATAATAATAATAAATAAATAAATGAAGAAATAATAATAACCATATAACATATACTCTAAACTGAAAGATATCATTGTATGGAGAGATCAAGGTGTGGCTACGCCTTGTGAAGTTATTGACAAATGCGCGAGCACGTATTAACTAATAAAAGATAGTGCGAGTAGGGCTATTGATGTCAGTCTCCCCGCATTCTTTACGACCCTATATTTAACAACTTTCAGTTTCTCAAAAGTTGTCATTACACAACGTTCAACACTAGTAGTGAAATAATTCATTAAAATATGTATTTAACAACAAATTTTACTCCTATTTAACAACACAAATATTTAAAACAGTCTTAGATTAGATGTTGCCGTTAAAAGAATTAATAGGAACGACTTGGCACCAAAATGTTAGAGAGAGGAACTAAAAGTTAAAAAAAAGGGCTGCGCTATGTGCACCTCAATTATTTATGAGATCACCCAAAAATGTATCAATTTATGTATATTTTGGGGTGCCCTCATAAACAATTGAGGTGTAGTGCTAAAAAAATAAAATAAACAGAGTCTTTATTGAGATCGGATAGACAACTTTTTTTTTTGGTTTAGGGCTTTTTTATCAGACATCACACAACAAAGAAGAACATGGTGTTACACCAACAACCCCTGGAGAAGAGAGAATTGATGAGGACTTGAACTCCATTGTCTTTGTCCGCTAGTTTTTTTGAAGAAAGAAGAGAGGAACAGAGAGAGAAAGGGCTGGCTGGTGGAGGAGGAAGAACAGAGGCGTTGGATGGTGTATTTGCTACCTCTAAAACTATTGCTCCTTAACCACCAAGGCCAACTTTGAATCAAGTTCTGGCCTCTTCTCCCCAAATGGTTTTGTTATAATTGAGAGATGATTTGCTTGTATCTCACATTATAAAATCCTCCCATTACATACATTAGAAAGAGCGGACTTAAAAATAATATAGAAATAAGGAAAATATGGATTCTCTTAATATGGTTTGTTGATTTAATCATTGATTGAGCAGCATTGACGGACTTAATAATACGGTAGATCAGTGATGTGTGTAATTGGTTCTTCTATGTCGAACAAAGGTACCAGTTACTCATGTATTTGAGAATTGAGAGCACTTACTTGAAATGAGTAGAACTGAGGCTTGCTACTCACTGTCAAGAAAGTCTCAATCCTGAAAATGTTTAACGTTGCTTTCTATTCTTGCAGGGACCTTCAAAAAAATTTGATGAGGTCTTAATTAAAACCTCTCTTAATGAGGTTCAGCAAACAAGATGTGATGGGCATGATTCCTAGATTGCACAGCTGTGAAGGAGCATTGGGAAGATGAGAATCAAGTTGGCTGAAGATGAGAATGTGGGCTGATGATGGCAAAACCATGAATGCAGAATATGAACAGTTTGGTTTGAAGATGAATTGCTTCCTCTATATAAAGGTCTGCAGGAAGTGCAGTCAATAGCAAGGCAAGGAAGGTTTTCCCTTATTTCAATCTGCTGAAAATGGATCGAGGTACTCCCGCCAAGGACGGATGTTCGCAGTCCACTCCATCTCCGAAATGCATGAAGACATTTTTTTCTAAAATGGAAGACAAGTTTGACACCCTTCGTGCTGAGATGAAGGAACTAATGATGCGGATTCTCGCTTCAATTGATGAGGAAGCACTGCTGGCTGTCATCTTGGATGATGAACCACTCGTTGCTTGTTACGATATTTTTCGCGATGCTGCGAAAGAGATGAAGAAGCCCCCCCCAGCAAAAGAAGTAATTGTCATTTCTGACAATACTGCTTCCAGTGCCATTTAGTTCATGTTTTTATCATTTTTGTTTTATTTTCAATGAGGTTTTGAGGCATTATAGCCTATTTTGTAGTTGCAAGTTTGAAATGAAAATGCAAGTTTTAATGGGTTACATCAAGACAATATGTTTCTTCAAGACCTCTCATGTTTTTTTTTTTTTTCCAATTTATTATCTTTTTTGTCTTGTGCGATTGAGAAAAAAAACCTCTTGCACTTGTGCGATTGAGAAAAAAAAACATCCGATATAGATACCACTTTTGGACCACCGAGTGTAAATGTTGAGGAGGAGAGTCTTATTATTTTTTAAAAGTTTCCTCTAGGGATAGTAACTCAAACCTTCATACATCTGAATGAATGCAGAACTTTTGCCCTCAAGACTTGATGATTATCATATGCTCCTCGGGTTTTTTTTCGCTCTTGCTTGATCACTTACGTCACTTTTTTTTTCTTGTCAATGATTGTTTATTTTCTTGGCGATTCGGGAAAAAGGTAACAAAATTTCTTTTTTATATGTTATTCCCATATATAACCGATATTCGTTCAACGATCATGGGTGCCTTCTCGATTGCTAATTTGTTTAGTTACTTGAGCAAAGTCTTAAATGTTAGAAGCTTTTTCACCATCTTTGTCAGTTGTCATGACTCATGAAGTTGAAGTTCGATTTCTCTTACTTGGAAGGCTAATATTACATTACCTAATGCTTTACAGTGATGTATGCATTGGATTTGTTTTTGCCTAGCTCAATTGTGATTCAATCTTAATTACATAAAAATTGTTTCCTATGTGAAGGGACCAATCATATTAAAATGTAGTTTGATCCACAAAGATAATCTGAAGGTATCAATCAGTATTACTTTATTATCTTACATATGGTTGAATCGAAGAGTTGATAGTTAATCAAGTCTCAACTTATACAAATCCCAAAGACATGTTTGTAAACCTTACATTTTACTAGAATTGACCCCTCATTTCTGAGCTCTTACAGTGAAATAGAAAATTATGAACCTTTAGATTGAACAAAATAGCTCAACACCATGCCCGTTCATAAACATTAATTAACCAAGTTATTACCTAGACTAGACCCCTCAACCTCATTGAGATTTGTGCGCGCACATGTTCACGTGTCGCAATCACCACATATCTTGATGCACAATCTCAAGGGGACAAATTACTGTGTCCCCAAAAAACGTCATCCAATCATTTTTCAATATAGGTCACCAAATCATTTTCCTTTTAAGAAGAGCGAATGCATACAGGGAGATGCTTTTCAAAATCACTGTGATTTTAGTAATTTTGGTTGTCCTGTCAACCAAACGTTACAAAAGCTGCTTATTGAGCGCTCGTCAACAATAAACGATAGCAAAAGGTGAACCAAACAAAGCCAATAATGAAAACACAAACACAACACTTTATGAACAAGTCAGAGTAAGCCTTGAGAACATGGAGTTCTAATATTTTGTAAACATATTAGAGTAAGGACATACAGAAGATGTGACACAAATGAGAGAAAACTATGACATATATATATATATATAATAGAAGAACAAAATGGGGACTTTCAAGATTCCAATCAACAATGGGTATACAGATACACCTTCATTTGAGTAATATAACAACATATGCATACACTACTATGGGAATTATGTGGACTTTGAACTATGGAACTCAAAACTACAATTCTTGAACATGATCCATGGCTCTCCTCTGATGCCATCGACGTTTTCGAACTCACTTCGGCGTTCCTTGTCATTCCATTGGAGCAGATGTTTCTACCAAAGTGACTGCCAAGCTTTTCACAACAGGAGACTAAGAGAGGGCTCCCATGGTTAGCTTCCGGAGTTGAGAAGTCAAGAATTCGCTCCCGATACAACCCGGCGTTAATTGCTTTTGGCGATTTTATGCAACCAGTCTATCTCTTGGCAGTTTGATCAATGTCCATAAATTCACCTGTAATTTGCCATATTGCAATTGGAGATGGATGATAATGACTCGTTAGTTAATAGAAAATCGCTTAGCAACAGATTATCCAAACTTCGACACATACTTGAATTAACGGAATAAAATTAGAATCTATGGAGATTGAATTCGTCGATAGATGGTATCAAGGCCATACATACAAAGGACGAGTAAAAGGCCAAGATGGCGAACCTGTTATAAGACAAGAAAGCATCCCCGATAGTTCCTACAACCTTATTCCGCACCTTGCGGACACATACCTGCAAACCATTAGTAGAAATGAATGATAACTAGTTCTCCAAAATGAAGATTTAAGACGAAAATTTAAGACAGCCACCTGCACTTGGTCTAGAGGTCTAATTTCGAGATCTCGATTGCGGTGAATTACAATGCCATTGTCACATTTGTTAATGAAGTGAGCGTTTCCACTTATATCATACAAATTAGGAGGACCACCATTCCACTCACAGAATCAGTAAAGGATTCATGAAAAATAAAAAATAAAAATCAAGGAATGTAATTAAAGAGGGTAAATCACAAGTCAGCCAAATTGAAAAAAACTTGTGAATTATGGTAGAGCATTACTTGTGAGTGAAGTTGAAATAAGGGTCTTACTAATCCATTCAAGAGAATTAGAAGGCCGTTCCAAGCAGGCCTTTTATTTTGAACATAACATCAAATAAGCAGAAAAAGTGAGGAACTTGGATGCAAGAACAAATTGAAGAAATGACACTGAGCTCGCCATACAAAGAGGTTTGCTTTTTGTCCTACATTAAAATGGTTCGGGCCTACTATATGCATACTGAAAAAACTTCTTTAGAAAGAGAGCAGAAGTGAGTCTTACTTGAACAACTTGGTTATGGTATTTTTTACTCAATGTATGACCAATTGTGTCAAGAACCAGATTCCCAACTCCTCCATTAAAAGCAATCTACCAAAAGATAAATGAATAACCTGATAAGTCATCTGCAAGTGCAAGTAAGATCCAGCCATCATCACATAATTAACCACATAGAACAGTCATCACGGAACATTGGAACAAGAAACAAAAGTAGTGAAAACTAATTAGTCGCAGTATTCCAAATTCTAAGCATGAAAAATTATACATCAATATGTATACCGACGAGAACAAAATAAAATCTAAAATTCTTTAATTAAAAGAAAATAAAAAATCACACTCACACACACAAAGACATAAAAGAAATCATTAGTCATGATCGTGCAAAGGTGATTTCATATCACATTCAAATTAACTTCAACTTGCCATCAAAATCTACCCATCACAAATCTCTACTAGGCTCTAAAAATTGATATATAAAATTCCTCTTCGACATTTATTCAAATAAATACTAATCCAAGTCTTAAATTGCTTTTACAACTAATGTTTAAGAATTAATAGGGCATCACTTAATCATACTTGCCTAATTTTTCTTAAATAATTAAAAAAGCCACTCTAAAGCTCTTTGAAACAAAAACTATAAGAGAATTGAAATATAATTCATCAAAGACCTCTTTATATTGTAACAATCTAGCCTAATAATTCTTCCACAAGTAAACTTAAACAACAAACACAAATCGAAAATTTTCAACAAGAATAGAGAAAAAAAAAAAATTGTACCAAAATTGAACTTGGAGATGACTTGCTTAATCAAAAACACAAAAATAAAGAGATTATGTACATGGAAAGAAAACTATGAATAAATAGACTAACATGAAGTTTTAGTCCTTGAATCTAGGTTAAAGCCCCAAAGCATTTCAACAGATAGACTAACATGAAGAAATTTTAGTCCTTGATAGTTGGTCTGAAAATCCGTGTGCACTTCAAGGAAAATGGTGATTTTCAGTACAATCTAGTGCTAGGGATCAAAATGTTGATCCAATTAGTGATCTACAAACTTCAACTGCACAGACAAAAATTAATCCAACGATGTACAAGCGATAGAAAAAAAAAGACAAGGATGGAAGAAACCTAACTGAACAACGTAAGGAACAAAAATTCACAAATCTACAAACAGATCTGGAAAAAAAACTTTCAAAAACGAAAAAATCTACAAGAAAACCACAAATTTGAACAAGAAAATATCAACCAGAAATCAACTAAAGATCCACAAAAACATATCTGAAGAATTTTAACTCGTTAATTATTATGCTTCAAGATTTGTTGCCTCATCAGTGAACCATTCCTCGCTTTGAAAGCAGCCGTCGACAAGGTGATGGTGATGAAGATGGTGGTGGTCTGTGATGATTGTGGTGGTTGTGGTCCTCCGTGATTTTGCAACGACAATAGAACGACAACAGCAACAACAATGGTTGTACAAAATGAAGAGTTTCGTTAATGGAGATGGTGCGAGTGGCGGTCGTCTGTCATTCCTGTAACTTCTTCGTTCTAGGTTGGTCTCCATGGCGGCGAGATCGAAGCGTCGGCGCGGAAGGCGTGAGACGCGTTTGGGAGGATCGACGCGCTGCTCAACAATGCGGGAATTCGAGGTGATTTCAATGAGTCTCGATTTCGATGTGTTCTTTGTCTAGGGAATCAGAGAGATTTCCACATCAGTGAGACGAAGAACACATCGAAATCGAGATGGGGAGTTGAGCAGTGAGCGTTGGGGAGGAAGACGAAGGGCTTACATGGGAGATGGGGGGAATGAGAAAGCACCAATTTCCCTTGGGTGTTTCAACAATAACACCAACTTTTGAAGGATGAATTTGAAATAAATAAATCTATTGTGTCTGGACTCTTGTGTCCAAATAGCAGTACCCTACACAAATTAAGTCAGCTTTAATTACGAGTATAATTTACATATCCATCGTAATTTGACACAATAAATTAAAGAATTGTAATAAATGTTTGGGTTACATAATGATTTTTTTTTTTTTTGAAATAGTAGGTGTCAATTATAAAGTTTCTATAATGTTGATTGTATTTGATAATGTATTAAATAGTACTACAATTTATTCTTGAATGCTACGTACAGTGGTAGAAGGGAAGGGATTTGTATCACGAGACATTGGGTTCAAGAACACAGCAGGCCCAGAAAAGCACCAAGCAGTCGCCCTACGATCAAGCGCGGATCTATCAATTTTCTACAGATGTGCTTTCGACGCTTACCAAGACACACTCTACGCCCGAAAAAAACGTCAATTCTACCGAGACTGCTTCATCACCGGCACAGTCGACTTCATCTTTGGCAATGCAGCAGTAATTTTTCAAAAATGCGACACCCAGCCTAGACAACCATTGCCTAACCAATACAACACCGTCACCGCACAAGGCCGCACTAAAGACAATAATGACACCACCGGAATCTCAATCGATCGGGGCACCATCGCCCCTAATGGCCATGTCACGGCTAAGACTTACTTGGGTAGGCCTTGGAAGGAGTGCTCTACAACAGTGATCATGGATTCGTATATCGATGGGATCGTTGACCCTGTTGGGTGGATCGAGTGGTCTCCAGGTACGGAGCCGCCTAGTACTATTTACTACGCGGAGCATAATAACAGTGGGCCTGGTGCTGCTCTCGAGAATAGAGTGAAGTGGGCTGGGTACAGGCCCGTGATAAGTGATGAAGAGGCCCATAAGTTCACTGTCGAGCCTTTTATTCATAGCTCTCGCTGGCTGCCACACTATATTGTGCCCTTCAATACTGACTGATCCATCTGTGATTTCTTTCATTCACTATGCTGGGCAGTATATATAGCTAATTAATTAGTAGGGATTCTTTTCTAATTTTTAGTCTTAGGCTAGATATTAATTTAATTAGGCTAGCTCCAGTGGTAGTTTAGCTAAGTAATTGGATCCATCAATTTGTTTGTTCTGTGCTTACAGAATTATTGGAACAATTTATTTATTTATTTATTTATTTTGGTGAAGATTTATTTATTATTATTTCTTGTGCAAGTTTCATGTACATGTGAAACACCTAACTTTTTTTTTTTTTTTTTTTTTTTTTTTTTTTTTTTTTTGGGTTTCATGTACCAAACGTTTGGTAGAACAAGCAATAAAGGAAAGTTAAAAAAAAAGACAAGGCAAAAGGGAAGAGAAAACAAAAAATGCATTTCAGCTTGTGTTTACAATAGTCGGAGGCTTTTATTTATAATTGAAAATATTTCTCTATTATCATAAATGCATCGCGTTAGAATGTGCGACACTTGTTTTAATTTTTTCCTCCATCTCGCTAGATAAACATACAAATCTCACCATTCTTTTACATGTTCTTACGCCTCATACAAATACGCTGACATCATGATTATGAACAAACGAAAATAAACTTAAACATTTCTTACATTCTCTTACACCACCTCAAAATCTCTCCTACACCTTCTTATACCTCATACAAATTTTAGATATGCTGACATCACTGACACAAACAAACGAAATAAACATAGATCTTATGTTTTTGATGACATCACTCACACGATAACGCAAGACTCTTACACAAAAGCATCATCATTACAATAAAACCAGGGGCTTAATCCAGGATTTTTGATAGCCCTGGGCTATAAATATTTTTTAATTTATTATTTTTATATATTATTATGTATACTTTAAATAAATTATACCACTATATATATATGCATCCATGACAAACATAAAATTAGCATGGTTATCGCATAAATTAAGCCACAAACTATTAAGCAAAGAAAAAAAAACATTCGAACACAAACACTTGTAATAGATCAAATCAAAACCAAATCAATAGATAATGAGTTCAACTGAAGTACCTTAAATTAAAAATTGTTGTCTACTTGTCACAAACATGACTCGATCAATGAAAAGTGTATCAGCTGCAAACACAAACAATATAGAATCAAATATAAATTATATTGGTGGGTAAAGAATAAAAATAATACTTAAATAATAAATTATATAAAAATCGAATATGAAGAAAAATAACCTATTTAAGTTGTGCCCTCCTTTGCTTTAAAGAATCGAATTCATCAATTACTTCATCTATATCGATATTTTGAGCGAATTCTCGCTCAATATGAATGATCATAGTATCTCGCAAAAATTCTTCTTCCATTCTATTTCGTAAATCGCCTTAATACGCTTCATATGAAAATGCTCGCTCTGTTGATGCCGTGGATACAGTAGAGTCAAAATAAGATTTAATCAATCTCTCAACCAAGTTGTAGTTATGCGACTTATTTGTTCGAATTAATTTCGCAATAACTCGTAAGTTGATGACAAATTCTAAAACACTTGTGGTGAAGTACATCAACCTCATAATGCTCCAATTGAAATCTCAAATGATGCATTTCTTGATCACTAAAATCAGCAGGATAGAACTTTCTTGCAAGAATACATATTTGATCAACATCAAATAATTTGAACTGATCATTTGGTTGTAAAGCACAACTCAACTTAAGGATTTCCAATGCATCATCATTGAATCTGTAATTCAACTCTTCCAATTGATAGTCAATCACTTTAATTGAACATATCAAAGTGGTAACGATGCTCAACCGTGACGAGACTTTTTGTCGACAAGAACGACTGTGCCCTCATTGTACCAAGCATTCATATCGGTGTTTCGATTTCATACTCAATGCAAATCGAATTCACACACATCAAAAGGTGATCAAAGCTTTCATTTCGTAATTTTAGAAGAAGTACTTTTGTTGTGGCAATTGAATCTATTGCATTCGTAATATCTAGAGTTTTTTCTTGCAAGTTTCTAAGAAAGCATATCTCAGAATTCTAAAATTCTATGCATTACATGCAACATGAATACTAAGTCAAAAGTTTCCATCATCATTAAAACACCTTTTGCTTCACCACGAATATCATCAGATCCATCACTAACCATTTTTTTAAGCACTTGCATCGTTGCCCAATACATATCAATCACACCGCAAATAGAATCAAAATGAGAGCTCCACCGTGTTTCTCCCGCTTCGTTGTAAACTTCCAATTTGATTAGCTCCTTTACCAGCTTCACGTTCACCACTAGCTACTTTACGTGCAATCTCTACAAACTTGAAAGGCTTGCAATTCAAGAAGGCGTTTTGGAGAAGAACCTATAAGGTTAACAATAGAAGACAACTTTGAAAAGAGTAACCAAATCGACTGCCTTTTTAGAAGTTCGCAACTAATGCTAGTTGTAGTCGATGAGCAAAACAATGCACATAATATGCATATGGACAATCTTTGAGAAATAAAGCTTGCAACCCATTCCATGCCCCACGCATGTTACTAGCACCATCATATCCTTGACCACGCAAGTCATCTATAAGTAAGTTATACCGAGCAAGAGAGTTACATACACTTTTCTTAAGTGTGAAGCAATGGTGTTTTCGACTTGGACAATATCGAAAAACGCTCTTTAATTGAGCCTTGACCATCCACGAATCTCAACACAATTGCCATTTCTTCTTTGCCTCCCGCATCCTTGGCTTCATCAACTAATAGACAAAACTTTTTATCTCCAATTTCTTCACGAATTTTTTTTCTCACCATGTTAGCCATAATATGCAAAATCTCTTTTTGAATATTTGGTGAGGTGTACTTTGCATTCCCCGGAGCATTGTCGAGTATAACGTCCTCAATGTTAACATTTAATCTACCCATAAGCTTCAACATTTCTATGAGATTTCTCGATTTTCTCAAGTTGAACCTTCACGATGACCTCTAATCGCGCATCCTTGTAAACTAAGCCATCGAACAAACCTCACTTGTAACCTTAAGCCGCAACCGTTTTTTTCGAACATCCTCTCGAAGTTTGTGCATTTATCACCCCGTCAATGTGTCGAGTAACATTCGACAAATTCTCAACACATTGTACGTAATTTCTATGCGGCGAATTGATGCTTCCCATATGTATCAAGAATGGACAATTAATCCCCTCGATTAACTCTCTTCCAATTTTTAAGTCCTCCATTAGTTAATGTGCAGTGAGGTGTATTACCATTATCAAAAAGGTAACACGGAAACAAAATACCGCGTCCTTTCAAGGAGAATACTCCAACCATTGAAATTCTCCAAACCATTTTGGTTGAAAGCGACGATATTGATTTCCGAATAGAGTTCGTGGATATTCGGCAACCTAGGTTGATAAGGGCCCATCTTTATATATGCTCGTCTAATCTCATCTCTCGCATTGAAGGAATATTGCCGTATGGAGTACGCAAGCCCGATCTCTTTCAAAAGAATTAGAATCAATATAAACTTCTTGAGTTGGAGATTCTAAAGGTCTCGTTTCCTCACGCGATGAAGCCTCAACAACTCGATGGAGATAGATTGCCAACCTTAGATGCCCCCACTTGATTTAAAAAAGGAAAAAATTGTCTTCGTTCTTTTGTTACCATGACGCTCCATAGAGTTTAGTCCAAAGCTAGTATGCTATCCTTAAAAGAAAAAATGTCTCCTTAAATATTAAAGTCATGAAAACTTTTTTTATTCTCCTAATTCAATCAATGTATATAGTATATGATCAAAGATATAAAAAAACATGTGAAACATAAAAAACCAACAAGTTAAAAAAAATTAAGAACTAGCATACATCTTTGCTCAATGATTTTCACATTAAAAAAATATCCCTTCAAAAAATACAAACAAAGAAATCTATGAACTAACACACCTCTTTGCTTGTACTACTAAGAGAACCGTCAATCTATCCTCGTAATATAGTGCAATCTAGTGAAAAAAATTAAATGTAGATTCCACTTGGCAAGCTTCCGAATTCGATCAAAGTTAAATTGAGCTAACTACACTTATACATTTATTTTATGTAACCAACCTAAGCTACCAACTTCAAAATTTGATAAATTAAAGCTTAAAAAATCGAATTTTGCGAAAGATATGAACTAACTGTTCAAATTGCATTCAGTTATCTAAAAATATAAACACTACCCTATATTCTTCTCCACTGGCTAATACAACATAGAAAAGAACATACAGAATTGCATTACTATCAAGCAAAAATGGAAACTTTACACAAGTATTTTTGGATTCAATCAAGGTACCAAGTCTTGAGATTGAGAAGATCTACACTTATGTAAAACAAAAACCAACACTGAATTTGCTTGTGCTTCAATCCCAATCAAGACTTAAACACAATCAATGACCGAAAGATTCGCATAAAACCAAGCAAGAATTGATCTTTATCGCTGTAACAACAATCCAAACAAACCCCTAATTCAATTTCGATCCAATGCAATTATGCAAGGAAAGAGAGATCTCAAGAAGGCGCTTTTGGAAGTTTGGGCATGAAACCAACAAAATAATGGCAAACAGAGATCTTCCAAACAAGGAAACTCGTCCATAACAGATCGACAACAAATCTCAAAACCCCATCTCACCAATCAACCAAAAGTACCAAATTTACAAAGAAAACCCTAAGAATCGAAAATGGCATCGACGAACGTAGCTAATGCACGATGGATGGAGGGCGAGATCATCATGCGCGCAACGACGCCGCCACCTCCTCCTCCGCCATTGTGAGGCTTCGAACTTTCAATGGTACCGAATCTATCGATGATTGATGAAGTGATGATTCATGAAGATGAAGCCCCGCCCTCGCTTTGAAAATTGAAATCGAACTATCGAAGGGTGGTACTGTCAGGTGTGGCAGGGCGTTTGTTTTGGTTGTGGGCTTAAATACAAATTTTTTTTTTTTTTTTTTTGGGCTTTTTTTTTTTGACTTTCTTGGGCCTTGCCCGGGCTACAGCCCAGGGCAAGCCCAACGTGGTACGCCCCCTCAATAAAACACACACCCCAACTGTTAGAAGGCTATGAGATTTTTATTTGACACACGAGATATTCAAAAATATATATGTTGATTACCATTCTCGATTAGCGAGTGGTTATTTGATTTATATATTTTTTTTTTTTTTTTTTTTTTTCCATGTAGTATTTGGCTCTAACCAAACCGACTAATCCATGCTCGCAAACTACCCACACACCTCTAGCCATCGCTGGGTACAAATTGACAAAATTGCCCCCCATCGACGACTCAACACTCCAACTTTCTTCCTCGCGAGACTCGTCGCGTTAACCTAGAAGTCATTTCTTATCTCACGCTCTCTCTCTCTCTCTTCAAAAACTCGATCGATTGATCTCGCTGCGTGATTCCCAACGTGATCCGGGAAGACATTCACGCGGTTATTCTCGATCTCCATCTTCTCGGATCCTTCATCTCCCTTTCAGGTCGGTTGCTTTTCATTGCTCTGGCTCTTTTAATTACAACTTTGCTGTGTGTTTGTTGGTTGCTTCATTTGTTTGTATGAGAATTCTTGATGTTAAAGGTCTGGTTTTCGATTCTGTTCCCAAATACATTTTGCATTGGTTCGTGGTTAGCATTGTAACTTGCATGCGTTCAACGTGTTTGATGAAATGCGCGTGTGGAGTTGAGAGTTTAGGATCAATTTGTTGTCATTGTTCGACTAATTAGTTCGAATAATTGCAAAGCATGAATTGGCATGGTAGAATCATCATCCTCCATGTGAAGTTGATTTCAAATGCTACGTTTATGATGAATATGTTGATTACTTTTGTTAATCTGTGAAGGTTAAGTATTGGTGCAGTTTTTTTTAATCTAATCATTGATTACTTTAAGCTCATTGTTTTCTTTTGTGGAATTGATTTTTGAATAGTTAGTTCTGAATAGAGGTCTTGGGGCACATTAATCAGGAGGGATTTAAATGATTCAGAAAGCACACCATCAACTGCAGTAGATCGAGCGCAATGGAAGAGTTTGATCCATGTAGCCTGCCCCAACTAGATAGAGGTCTTGCTTGCTTGGTTTTGAGTGTTTTGAACTGAAATGGTGGAATCTATGTTTTTTGATGAGGAAAAAAGCTTAACCATGAAGAAAACTGCATTATTTTCCACAAACCAAATATAATATTTATGAAAAGTTTATGACCTTCTTTGCAAATCACAAGTAAAATCCTTCCAATTAGTGGTATAGATGGCATCACATAGTTGAGGTTGATTTCAAAACTCTACAGTCTACGCATGTCTTTTATGAATGTGTTGATGTCTTTTGTTGATCCGGGACGGTTACAAATCAGTGCATGTTGTTGTTTATCTAAACATTTATTAACTAACTGATTACTTCAGGTTCGTAATTGTTTGTTAAATTAAGTTTTGAATAGAGGTTTGTTTCATTAATGCTTGAGTTCTAATGATTGCAAATCACGAATCAAGATGGATGGAGTCTATGTTTTTTTAAGGTGGGAAGAAAGCTTTATCAGGATTCGAGTTATAATCTTTTCTACTATCTAGAGATCATATGCATTTTTTTTGGCCTTTATTTTCTGATCTACAATGTACAATATATTTCTTTTGTCATGATGGAAGTTGATAAAATCATTCATGAGCAATATATTCCTTTTGTCATGATGAACTAGAATCATCTCTTACAATTTAGGCAATTCTGAATTTCTTAGAAAACATAAAAAGGTCTGTGTGCCATAGATTTCAAATATCGTACCGCACTTCAACTACCAAATTTAATTGAACCCCTTTAAATTTATTATGGAATATCAATTTAAAGCGGTCTTTCCAACATCTACTTAGTCTTCGTGGTGTGCTTCCTATTCAAAATTTCTTTCCACCTTCTTTTTACCCTACATTCAATAGTCAACCAAGAATATGGATTGAGGTGTTTTGGGTAAACAAATTGCATCTCCATATATTCCTACTGCACTATGGATCCTCTGCATATTCAACAACTTTGCTGAATTTAGCAATCTTACAATGAATGCCAAGTAGTCCACTTTTGCTAAGGTTGACTGCAGTTGTTAACTTGTTAATATTGATGACTTAAGTAAACACGCGGGGATGGATTGGAAAAAGAAAAGAAAAGAATAAAACATGGGGATGGTATTTGCTGTGCAAAATAGACTTGAGAAGAAGTATGCATGGCATTTTTGTTCAGTGACTAGAGCGGTGGTTTCCAAATTTATGATCTTTGAGCCGGATTCTCTTTTACTGGATCCTTGTGGCTATATATGTTTAGCATACAATATGTCTGATTCATTCCAGCATTTGTGTTATTCAATACTAATGAAACTAGCAAAAATAATGTAGTTTACTTGTTCTTTTTCCTGTTTGTCTTTGAATTACGATATGGCAGAGTGCCTTTGGAGCCGAGGTCAATGGCGGGAAAGGCAGCGAAGTCAGTGGTGAAAGCAATTGGTGAATACCAATATCCATGGAGGGAGAAGCTGGCAAAATACAAAGATGAGCTCTCCAAGGGTGTTTGGGGTTACTGGGAGTTGGGGGCATGGAAGCCCCTGGGCATCAGTGCCCGCCGCAGAGCTCGCCTTCGTAAGGAAGTTCTCCTTGCAGGGCAAGATTGGCCCTATGATCCACCAAGGAAAGAGATGAAGACCAAGAGGAAAGGGCACAAGTGCGACCGGGTGTCTGCAGAGAAACGAGCAAATACAGCTGAGTTGATGAAGAAAATGCCAGAAATGCTCCTGGATTACAAGAAGCGCAGGTGGGAGAAGAAGATGAAAGCTGAGGATGCAAAGGAGGAGTGACTGATTCAGAAATACAGCAGACCGCTCTTTCACTCTCTTTCATTTTTTTTTTTTTTTAAATGAAAAATCATTTTGAGGTTGAATTTCCATGTAACAATCAAACACTCTCCATTTCAAAATAATCTCGCTCACAATGTAGGGGATCTTAGCACGTGGTGTCTGACGCTAACCACACCGACTAATTCACGTTTGGATATTGTCTGTCCTCATATAGGGGGAACTCGATTGATAAAAAAATAATAAATTAGAAGATATTTAAACACTGCCGAGGGGATTAATCAAGTAGAGCGGAGTGGAAGAATTTGATCTATGGCCTATCCTAACGAATTTAAGATTAGTCGTTATTTGTTATTGTAACAAGAGTAAGATTAAGTAGCACCAATTCATAGGGGTAGGCTTAGTTGTTTAAATAGCACCAATTCACGGGGATTAAGGCTTTGTCGTTGTACCAATACATATTTTTCTTCGAAAAAAAAAATAATAGGGATCGATTAAGGCTTTAATTAGTTGTTGCTGTTGTTTACCAATTGATTAAAAATGATGGAAATGTGTTTAAGGTGATTTTGAGAAATTGATGGAAATTCTTTAAATTGGGCAGTTTGTTGTTGATGTTTTGTTTAAATAAGTTGCAACAAAACTTGATGATGCCACCTTCTTTATTGTTAAATTTTCATGCATGCAAGCTTATATATTTCATTATGAAGTTTCAATTATTCGATGTGAAATTATTATTTCGGTCCACACATTTTAACACTCTACTTTGGACTGAAATTTATTGGAGGGGTTCTTTCTCGACATGTCCGACATGTCCCAACCGCAAGACTATGATCTCCGCCAGTAGTGATGTTATCCTCAACTTAATCATTCATATTTTTGGTGTGAGGTTTTTTTTATCTCAAAATGTCTCAGTACTAATTAAGGAGAGATCATCACTTATATACTTCATTATGAAGTTTCAATTATCCGATGTGAGACTATTATTTCGGTCCACACATTTCAACGCTTATTCTTATTAGAAAATATATTATATTTTGAGTCGATTATCAAGCTGTCAGCTAGTAGATCATCAGATGTCAGCTAGATTAATGTTAGTGTTTTCAAACATAGTCAAAATAACAATTAGATTAATTAGGACATGTACTATTATTTGGTAGAATTTGTTTTTTTATGTAATGTCTATTAATTAGGAAAAATACTAATATTTTTGTTACGTGTTAAAGCAGTGTTACTGTAGGTGTGAGCTTATATATAAATTGGAGTGATGATCTCTTTTTTGTGGTTTCGTGTTGAAGATGGAAAGAGAGGAATGAGGAATTTGAGATGTTTTGTATCTGTCAATTCAGTTTTGCGAAATCTGACTTCGCTTCGTTGGCGATTCCGTCTTTAATTGTACACTCGTCTTCTTGTAGCTTATGATATTTGTTGACTACGCTGGACCTCTCTTTCCTCTCGTAGCTCACTCTCCTTGGAATGGCGTGAGCTTGGCTGATTTTGTCATGCCTTACTTTCTTTTCATTGTCGGCGTTTCTCTCGCTCTTGCTTACAAGGTAACTTGGAGACATTACATTGTTTAACCTTTTTTTTTTTTTTTTTTTTTTTTTAGAACGAATCGAATGTTGATTTTTTTTTTTTCATGGATTAGCAATTCGCTAGAGTCTTCCTTATGAATTGTTTTCTTGATTTTAGAGAGTAACAAACAGGTTACAGGCCACATGTAAAGCATCGCAAAGGACCGCGGAACCCCAGTCACCCCAATCACCCATACCCCACTCACTCCCTCTCTCAAATTGCATTCTCACCACCAACTCAAATCCGACGAAATCTGAGCAAAATCACATCGATTCGACACCATGTGTGCATTCCTTATCTCTTTTCGTGTTGATTTAGAGGTTTTTTTTTTATTATTTTTTACTATTGTTTGTGATTTTGTTGTTGGGTTTGAGGCTTCGATATGAGGGGTTAAATCTTGCATTTTGGGTACAAAGTCTCGATGGAATCGAAAACATTAAGCGATTCCGAACAAAACCCACTTTTTTGTCATTATCATATATTTCTTAAGAGTTTTGAAATTTTTTTGTTCGTTTTTGTTACCCTTGGGTGTCGGTCACACATGGCCGACAGCTCTGAAGAGGTGTCAGACACACAGCGCCGACACCTTTAAAGAGGTATCGGCTATACATGACCGACACCTCTTTAGAGGTCCCGGCTAGATCCCTCCGTCACCAATTAGAATTGAGTACACTTTGCATTATCGGTCGAAGTCGGTTGATACCTCTAAAGAGGTATCGGTCGTAGTCGCCAAACCCGGAGGCGACACTTCTTCACTTCTTTGACACGACGCGACCACATCGGACCTTGTTCAACGAAAAAAACATTCTAACGACACTTGATAACCCAAGTACAAGTACTCTACAATGACTCAAATAGAGAAATGGAGAGGATTATGGGGTGTTGGGATGAAAGTAGGAGATGTGGTAAACATTCGTTGAGGGTCAGGGGTAGTTTTGGAATAATGTACAAAAAAAAGCGGGGTAAAAGCAATAAAAAAAAAAATTCAAAAAGAGGTATTGTGAAGTAATGGGGTAAAGGGAGCAAAACATGGAGTCTGAATAGCTGTGGCCTTTAGCAAATACTAGCTCTATTGATGTAGCCAACTTCTTGTTTTTGAAGCTATAAATGTTTCTTTTTCTGCTTTATCTTGTTTCCTTAAATTTATTGACTGGACATATTGTAACTGCTTAGAGTGATGGTAGTACTTCAGGTGGCTATTTTCATGGAACAACTTCCTTGACATTTGGTGTCGACATTGAAAGCATACGGTGCCTTGGCATCCTGCAGGTACCAATGCGTATGTCTACTTAACATGTTTTAAGCAAGGGATTCTTATGTATCTCAAATAAAGAACATTCTCTCTTTAACAACTATTCTAATGTTGCTTGCTAGTTTATCAGTTGGAGATGAACTTAAAGGTGAACTGTTGGACAAACTCAAAATCATTGGAATGTTTAGATGTATTATATTTATGATCATACTAAATTTTCCGAAGAAGCTTTTGAAACTTTTGCTTTCTATTTTCTAAATCTTTGCAACAATAGTCCAACAACCAGTTATCCAGGATACAAATGATCTCTCATGCTAAAGACAAGATATGCATTGTTAAGCTTATGATGGACACTCCTTTTGAGATCTGTGTAATTACTCTCCTTGAAAATTTTATCATAAGTCATGACATCCCCTGCACCTTAAATTCATTGGTGAAGAAGTAGTTAGAACACTTAAGTAGTGAATATTTATTTAGGCATCATCCCCTACTTATACAGAAGTGCATTTTTCATTATTTCCAAAAACTTAAAAAGTTTGATTGTAAAACTCAATGTTTGGGTTTTTGTTAAATTGTATTTTATTAGAGACATAGTTCTCTTCTTGCATAATATAATTAATTTTCACTGGGTGCAGAGGATATCTGTAGGATACATGGTTGCTGCTTTATGTGAAATTTGGCTTACAAGTAGAAAATTAGGGGAATCAACATTTTTTAAGGGCTATTATTTACATGGGTAATGATGTGATTTTTAGTGTTTTTTTTTTCTATTTTTAGACTTCTAAAATGTCACCAGTTGGAAATATCTACAATTTTTTATTTAGTTTTGTGAAACCTAATCTATTGATCAAGTTTTTGTACGTTTTTGTCTTTCTGTGTGAAATATATCTGTTCCAATGTCAAAAATAACAGTCTACAGCCCATGTTTACACTCTAATCATGAGAGTTTGTCAAATAGGAACTAGTTGCAATTTGTTCAAATAGGACTAAGTCTCTCTCACACAGTTATTATTTACAAAACTGTCCTTCTATCATTTTTGCATCTTTAAATCCTGTTAATGTTTAGAACAAGGACGAAAACAGATTAATAATAATGAGAATCATGACAATATGCATTTATCTGTTTGAGTAAAATGTCTAGAACAAGGATGGAAATAGTTATAATAATGACAATCATGAAAATGTACATTTATCAGATTGAGTAAAATATTTAGAACAAGGATGATAACAGATTAATAGTAAGTGATGCACAATGATTTACCACTTGAATGAGAAAAGGTCAGTAGATTGAACATGCACCGGTACAAGAAACTCAAACATTGGTCACCGAAATTTCCTTTCTTGAAATTAATCTGTGTTTTCCAGTATACATCTTATCATCAGACTATGAACAATCCCTTAGAACTGAGATAATTAAGGCTAGCAATATTTATACATGCACTAATGCACCTTAATTGGAAACATACATAAATCCATATTCTTTTGAAGTCGTTTTCTCAGTGAAATAGTTACATTGTATTTTTGGACTCTTTTCTTCTTCAAACTTTTTTCTATTTTTTTTGTAAAATTCTTAATATTTCATAATATGATATTTTATTACTTTTCCGAGCCATAGATCCTAGTCGTTTTATAACTAGTTTCTTCTTGAGTTTCAAGGATCGAGTCAGATAGAAGTTTTAAATGATGAGCACAAATTTGTTAGTAAAGATCATTTCAGATTCTTGGAATCGGCACATAGTCCAGTTGATTGGATGCTTTGCCTTATGATGCTTTATGCTTGGATGTAATTACAGAATTTCTTTTTTTCTTAAATTTTTAATAGTTCCTTCTAAATAGGTATTCATCATTTGAATTTAAGTGACCATGATGCCAACTTACGTACAATTCATGTGTTTTTCTCAATATTCAAAAGAAGCTCATTATTTCTTAATAATCTTTGTTATGTTTCGGTTTTTAGGTGTTTTGCATTTGCACTAGCAGCCATATATCTCGGGTTGTTATATGGTTTATATGTTCCTGATTGGCAATTCAGAGCACCAGATTCAACGTCTTCATCTTTACTAGACAATGACCATATATTTTACAAGGTGACTAGTGCTCCATGATTGTCATATCTCCCTTTTGTTTGGCATTTGTACAAGACATTGGGCTTGCATTGCTACTATTTTTCCATAACCACACTCAACTCCCATTTGACCGCTGTATCATTTTTTATTTACAAAGTTGGGCAGATTCACCTTTTCTTTTTTCTTCATAACAAATCAATGGCTTTATGCATTTTGATAAGCGTTGGCAAACATGATCATAGGTAAAGTGCGGGGTAAGAGGTGACCTTGGACCAGCATGTAACTCTGCTAGAATGATTGATCGTCGTATTCTTGGTCTCAACCATCTGTATAGAATGTCTGCTTACAAGAATTTGGAGGTACACCCATCTGCTATTTGAGTGACGCTCGTGTAGAATGTATTTTATCCACTGATGGACACAACTTCCATTACAGGTGTGTACTGGTTCCGACAATTTCCAAGTTTTAAAGGATGCACCTCCCTGGTGCCATGCCCCTTTTGATCCTGAAGGCATTTTAAGGTGAAGGATTCAGGCTTTTGCATTTAGCTCGTGGATACATCTTTCTCATTGTTGAGATGTGTGGACCGAAATAATAGTCCCACATCGGACAATTAAAACTTCATAATGAAGTATATAAGTGATGATCTCCCCTTAACTAGTATCGAGGCCTTTAGAAAAACCCCACACCTAGTTTGTTATTTGTTATTGTTAATTTAAAATAAAAATAAAAATGATTAGTTAAAGTTTAAGATGGTGTTATTAGGTGGTTAAGTTGGGGATAATGTATTTCGGTCCAAAGTATAATGAACTATATAAGTGATAGATCTCCCCTTAACTAGTATCGAGGCCTTTAGAAAAACCCCACACCTAGTTTTTTATTTGTTATTGTTAATTTAAAAAAAATAAAAAAAATTTGTTATTGTTAACTTTTTTTTAAAAAAAAATGATTACACCTATAAAAAACTAAAATTGAATGGGGACAAAGATATCATCGGCGGAGATCATAGACTCGCGGCGAAGTGTCATGCGGGTAGGGCATGAAAAATCAACACTCATGTTCATGTCTATATGTTCTTTATGATTCAAAGACTAGGAATAGCTCGTTATGATACTAGTAACAAGAACAATAATAATAATGATAACAATATCCAAGTTTTGCATATTTTGGTTAGAAATATATGGGATTCTCATGCTCTTATTTACGAAATTTGATGACAGAGTTTTAGTACCCAAATAATTATGAGATTGAGATTTATATGATCCCTGTATTTTTGACATGCTTCATGAGGAGAAGATGATGCACCACTTGTTATCATAAATCCTTATTTACTTTATATTAAGGCCTCATTTGGTTCGTTTTTGCTAACTTACAGTGTTTAGTTGAGAGTTATCTCTTTGGAGTTAACTCCTTGGAGTTAATATTTTTATGTTTGGTTGAACTTTAAACTTGTAGGGAAGTTTCAAATTTTTAAACAATAAAAAATATGAATTGACATAAATAGCCTTTAAACAAGAGAGAGATATGTAATAAATAAGTCATTAATAAGGGGTAGTTGTGTCCACAACTTCGGGAGATAATTCCCTAGGGGTAGAGGGGAGATATCTCACACCTTAGGGTGAAAGTTGGGAAATAACTTGCAGGCAAGTTGGGCAATCAAACAAGATTAGTTCCCAACTCCTAATCAAACAAGGCCTAAGTGATCCTTGAAATTATTATATTTGTACTTATTGGCAGCGTTCATTTCCAGTTCTTTTCCAGCTGCTATTACCAGCATCATTGGGCTTCACTATGGGCCTATGGCCACGTTCTTGTGCGATTGGAGTTTAGCCATTTACCTTACCCTCATTCTTCTTAACATTTTCTGGAGTAACAGTTAAAGTCTTTTGGGCAACTTCTAGAGGCTAAAGAAAGAAAGCAGTTATTTGGAATAATAGGTGTATTAACCTTGAGCAGTGCTTAATTCACCATTTGTTGTAATGAGTTTACAGTTATCGTACATATAGAATTACAATTTCATTTCTTCTTAAAAAAAGTTTGTTTCAGGGATAGGCTGCATTTGAACTGATCTTATGTTTGTTCAGAGCCATCAAGGTCGTCTTTTTCATTGGTTACTATTCTCGGTTCCACTTTTTTGTGCTGGCTTGATTCTGAACTATCTAGGTATGCTTCAAACTAACATTCAAGAATTTTTAGAACAAATGATTCAAATGTTTTTACTTCTTGTTAACATTATCATAAACTTATTTCTACTATGAAATGTCGCTTAACTGATCATCGATTTATCCTTTTTTTTTTTATAATTCTCAGGGATGCCACTAAACAATCATTATACTCAATGAGTTATATGCTGCTTACATCTGCTTCTGCAGGCATCACCCTTAGTGTTTTATATATTGTGGTAAGTGCAGAGCCAGCTTTTTTGTGGGAAAAAATGTTTCCAATGTTCTCTGCTTAATATAATAAACCTCTAGCATAAGTTAATTCCAACTAGTTCAGTTTTGGTTGGTAGAAGGGTAAGTCAATGGAAAGCCTTCCCTCTAGAGTTAAACAAATATTTTCTTGGTCAAATTTTTGGAAAAATTGTTGCATCTATGATATATATTTGTGGCCTGGTGCCTTATAATGTCTGATTGAAGGTTTTTCAGTTCATCAATCAGTCATCTCTGCTACAATGTTGTTTTCAAGGAAAAGAGTTGATCTAAATGCTACATCATAAAGGAATACCACAAGATTTATTAGATGCTTATCACTTTTTTTTTGGTTTCTATACTCTAGGTGGATATTTATGGTTATAGGCGTTTGACATATGTGTTGGAGTGGATGGGGATACATTCTTTGAGTCTCTTCATTCTTGTGTCCTCTAACCTGGCTGTCATTTTCATTCAAGGATTCTACTGGGTTTCTCCTGAAAATAACATCGTAAGTTCCTTTTTTTCGAATATCTATTTTTTTGTTCCTGAATATATTTCGAGGCTTATATTTTGACAAAGACAGTTTAATTGAATCTGTTATATTTTTATTCATATCTTGTTCCTCTTTTTTACATATTAATGTAACGAGTAAAATTGTGCTTTTATATACAATATGCTGCAATGGCATTGTGATGATGACCTATTCACGTAAGTAAATTCGATGAGACACTTGATGATTTTTGAAATATTAATGTATCCATTACACTAGTATAAATGGAATCTAGTTCTCATATATATTCATGGGGTCATCACGTGAAAAGGTTTTTTTTTTGTTTTTGTTTTTGTTTTTTTTTTTTTTTTTTTTTTTTTTTTCAGAGGAAAAAGTATTCATGTTGCTTATATAGATGGTATACATGGGCAATCATAATAGAGAGGCACTGCACTTAATTATTAATGTCGAACATATATTAAGTGATGCAAATTGTTGTATATCTCAAATGAATGCGCCCATTAAACATTCATGCATGTGTCTATGAATTAATGTCTCCTCGTATTGATATAACACTCAGCTTAATTCAACAATATAAACAATATACATTAGTCATTCTAGTACTTTTTAATGACTAATGAATATGTGGGATCTGCTAGTTATTCACCTTGTAATTCTTTGTTGATCACAAGTTTGAATTTTCTAATTTTTTAGGGACGTTTCATGTGGATGAGTTATAAACAAATACAACAACAACAAAGCCTTAGCCTCAAATTAATTGGTCGGCTAATTTAATCAATTTCACGAAGAGTGACAAAAGTGTTATGTTGGCTGTCAACTTATCGCAACTCTCCATTTTTCGTTCCCCCAATTTTTCAAATATGAAATTTGGGTGTGGGAACTCCTTTATGGAAAATAGACTCTAAAGTCATCTTTTATTCGGACTTGGGACCGGATATATAGGAAAATATATATGCAGGATTGGATCAAACACTTTCACTTAGCTTGATTTAAAGTTATTGATGACATTTATAATCCTCTAAATCTTTCATAATAGTAATAGACAAATCTTTTCTTTCATAACAACAATAGAATAAATTGTTATAGTTATTTATTATTATGACGATTTGCTGACAACTTTTCCTAGTTAAGGCAGGCATGTCAATGAAACTATAATACTGTGTTTTTTTTTTTTTTTTTTTTTTTTTTTTTTATCACATCATACTGTGTATTTTGTTGGAATGACCATAAAAAAAGGGTGTGCAAATCATGTTATTTATTATGAACTCGTACGTATACCACAAGTCTGCAAGACATAAGGTGTAGTGTACTTACACAAGCCTGTTTGGATAGGGAGATATTATTATGTCTCTTGATTTCGACTTTCACCAACACATTAATTTGCCTAATTGAGGTGTAAAAATTCATAAAAACGTTAATATTCTGGTACAAATCTAAATTTGCTTCTATAGTAAAACCAACTTCTCGTATGGTAATAAAAAGTTTCCAGATTAAGATTAGTGAGTCAGCTATTACTGTAAAGTACATAAAAAATCCATAGTTGTCTTTAGCACTTAGCAGTGATATATAAATATATATATAGATATATTGCTAGGTGGCTGCTGATTTGGAAATGAGAGGTGATCATCGTCACAATTGAAGAAATATGGAAAGACCAAGTGTGAACAACTCATCATAATATTTTTTTATCAAAAAACACTCATCGCAATATATTCCTTCCATAATACATGATTATACTCCTATCTTTGCAACCAAAACCAGCATTACCCCCAAACGTAAACGTGCGTGTCTCCCTCATCAATTGCTCGATCCCTCTATACATATAAACCTAGATTTTCGATATCATTCACTATACTTGTGATCTTCAATCATTAAATTATTAGTTCTAGTTTTGCATGCAACAGTAGCTAGTAGTGGTAGTAATAGTAGTAGATATAGTACGTACTTAATATGAATTCTCCCTTCGAGAGGTACGACAACGTCGACGAAGCGAGAGGAGATTGCATTTCGAAACGACGAAGCGCAGCGATCGATGATCGCGCTCTCTACGATCGCATTCATCGGCATTGTCGGCGCCATAATAGGCACCGTCATTCACAAAAGCAACAACAAGAATGGCGCCAACACCAACACTAATAACGGCGGTGGTAATTCGTCTCCCAATTCCATCATCGAGCCGCTCTGCGGCGAAACCATCTACTCGGACGCATGCTTCTCGAGCCTCGCTTCATTCAAAACTTCCAATCACAACAAGTCCACCCTCGTCGACCCTGGCGCCGCCGCCATTGATTACAACATGTTCGACCCCGAAGACATCTTCAAGCTCTCTCTTGAAGTAGCCTTGAATGAGCTCTCTACCATATCCACTCTCCCCGACAAGCTCATGGCGGATCACATCAACGACACTCCCGTTATAACTGCGTTGAAGGACTGCAGGACTTTATTTGGGGACGCAATGGAAGAGGTCTACGACTCGATTCAGGCGAGTCGTAATCATGATTCCAAATCTACCAACTGGATTGACGATGTCAGGACCTGGCTCAGCGCCGTCCTAACAGATCTCGAGACATGCATGGACGGCTTGGTTGAAATGTCGCAAAATAATACTAGTTTGTTAAGAGGAATGGAGACTTGGTTGCGAAACTCCAGAATGTACACCAGCAACAGCTTGGCAATTGTGACGAACATCGTGGGGTTGGTAGAGAAGTTTAGTATCCCGATGCATCATCGAAAGCTGCTATCCGACGGTGGTGATAATGATGGGTATCCTGATTGGATGGACGGTAGAGATTACAGGAGACTGCTCGGTCAGAACGTGAGCGAGATCAATGTTGATCTGACGGTGGCGAAGGGACGGACAGGGACCCACACGAGTATTCGGGATGCGGTCAATCTTTGTTATGACGAAAAAGCCCACGCGTACGGTGATATATGTAAAAGCGGGGTTGTACTTGGAGAACGTGGTGGTAGGTAAAGAGCTTTGGAACATTGTCATGTTAGCGAAGGAGCGCCAACACAATTGTGTCCGGGAGCTTTTACAAAACGGACCATACCAGTACCTTAAACTGTGGAACCGTCCGTAAGAACTCTATAACTCACTTGCCTTTTTTAATTACTTTCAGCTTAGTTTGATTACTTTTAGCACATGCAGTTGAAAATTAATAATTTAACTATTAATTAATCTTGTTTGTAACCTCTAGTATCTTTTAGGTACATAGGACCAATCAGGAGGGTAGTTTTTTAGTTTGGTATAATTAATGTAAGGACAACTAAATGCTTCCTTGTTTGTTTCATATTATAGGTCATTTTGATTAAAGTACACAAATTAAGTCAGCTTTAATTACGAGTATAATTTACATATCTATCGTACTTTGACACAATAAATTAAAGAATTGAAGAGTACTCCTAATTGTAATAAATGTTTGGGTTACGTAAAGATTTTATTTTTTGAAATAGTAGGTGTCAATTATAAAGTTTCTATAATGTTTATTGTATTTGATAATGTATTAAATAGTACTACAATTTATTCTTGAATGTTACGTACAGTGGTGGAAGGGAAGGGATTTGTAGCACGAGACATTGGGTTCAAGAACACAGCAGGCCCAGAAAAGCATCAAGCAGTCGCCCTACGATCAAGCGCGGATCTATCAGTTTTCTACAGATGTGCTTTCGACGCTTACCAAGACACACTCTATGCCCATAAAAAACGCCAATTCTACCGAGACTGCTTCATCACCGGCACAATCGACTTCATCTTTGGCAATGCAGCAGTAATTTTTCAAAAATGCGACATCCAGCCTAGACAACCATTGCCTAACCAATACAACACCGTCACCGCACAAGGCCGCACTAAAGACAATAATGACACCACCGGAATCTCAATCGATCGGTGCACCATCGCCCCTAATGGCCATGTCACGGCTAAGACTTACTTGGGTAGGCCTTGGAAGGAGTGCTCTACAACAGTGATCATGGATTCGTATATCGATGGGATCGTGGACCCTGTTGGGTGGATCGAGTGGTCTCCAGGTACGGAGCCGCCTAGTACTATTTACTACGCGGAGCATAATAACAGTGGGCCTGGTGCTGCTCTCGAGAATAGAGTGAAGTGGGCTGGGTACAGGCCCGTGATAAGTGATGAAGAGGCCCATAAGTTCACTGTCGAGCCTTTTATTCATGGTTCTCGCTGGCTGCCACACTATATTGTGCCCTTCAATACTGACTGATCCATCTGTGATTTCTTTCATTCACTATGCTGGGCAGTATATATAGCTAATTAATTAGTAGGGATTCTTTTCTATTTTTTAGTCTTAGGCTAGAGATTAAGTTAATTAGGCTAGCTCCAGTGGTAGTTTAGCTAAGTTGATTTCAAATGCTACGTCTATGATGAATATGTTGATGACTTTTGTTAATCTGTAAAGGTGTTTAAGGTGATTTTGAGAAATTGATGGAAATTCTTTAAATTGGGCAGTTTGTTGTTGATGTTTTGTTTAAATAAGTTTTTGCAACAAAACTTGATGATGCCACCTTTTTATTGTTAAATTTTCATGCATGCAAGCTTATATATTTCATTATGAAGTTTCAATTTCGATGTAGAATTATTATTTCTTTATTGTTAAATTTTCATGGCCCATACATTTTAACACTCTACTTTGGTCCACACATCTTAACACTCTCCACATGAAATTTATTGGAGGGGTTCTTTCTCGACATGTCCCACATGTCCCAACCGCAAGACTATGATCTCCGCCAGTAGTGATGTTGTCCTCAACTTAATCATTCATATTTTGGTGTGAGGTTTTTTTATCTCAAAATGTCTCATTACTAATTAAGGAGAAATCATCACTTATATACTTCATTATGAAGTTTCAATTATCCGATGTGGGACTATTATTTCGGTCCACACATTTCAACGTTTATTCTTATTAGGAAATATATTATATTTTGAGTCGATTATCAGCTGTCAGCTAATAGATCATCAGTTGTCAGCTAGATTAATGTTAGTGTTTTCAAACAGAGTCAAAATAACAATTAGATTAATTAGGACATGTACTATTATTTGGTAGAATTTGTTTTTGGTATGTCAATTAATTAGGAAAAATACTAATTTTTTGTTACGTGTTAAAGCACGTAGGCGTGCTTATATATATGTTTTTCGGTTCTAATAAAGAGGGCTGTTTGTGTCTTATTTGATTGTGAGAAATTTTACAATTCAAAGAACAAGTATGCTCACATAAAATACAAATAAAACTCGAAGATAATGTTCCAAAAGACGGACAAAAACAATAGGTTGATGAAGGAACAACAAAATTCAATTTGTATCGAGATGCTAGGTCAAATTTCGATATAATCGATTCCGTCGATTGACTGTAAATATTCTCGTTTCAGCTTTAAAAAAATAAAAAAATATATCTTGCACGTCATCAAAGGAAGAACAGAATATGCTCTTTTAATTTATTAATTTTTTTGTTTTTATAATGGTGGATGTCAAATTTTTTCTTGACCCTCCCTACTTACACTCTAATACTATTTTTTTAGAGTCAATCGAGCACTCCAACTCTAACTCCTTCATACTTAAGTTCGACTATTCTCATTAAAGTCAGTCGAGTGCCCTTAGCCCCAACTAAAGTTAATCGGGTGGCTCAACCCTATAACCTTAGAGAAATTAATACATTTAAAATTAAATGACAGGATTCGTTTGACAAAATAAATAAATGACAGGAGTCGATCTTATGACTTATTTGTCATCCAACACATCTTTGTAACCTATCGTACAAATTTTATTGGGCCTCAATTTATTAATCCTTATAACATACTAATTTAGCTTGAATAAACTCAAATTGTTAATAAAAAAAAGAAAAATACAAAAGCAACTCTTTTTAGCATTGCCTTAATTGAATGTGGTACGTTTTGCTTCGAGATATACACACACATATCTCAATTTTTATTGCATAACATTTGATTGGGTTGGTGTCTGAAATAGGTGTAAGGTCTCCCCAAGACCAGAAGACCTCTACCAGACTACTAGTCTACTAGAGTTAGTCTCCAATTCCATGGTCTGAGAGTAGAGTTAGACAGGATTCGATTCGATGTGACTACCTATTTGTATAAACCCAAAATATTAGTAATAAAAAAAGGACATCCAATGGCATCGCTTGTTTCTCAAGTTCTTCGGACAAACTCGACCGTATGCGAGATATTTGGGTAACATCATTCATTCGTGATTCGTCAGTCAGATCGTTAAACTCCGTTTCCAATTCTTTCATTTTTTTATTTTATGTTTTTGTGGCGCACCTCCACACCACACCAGTGTTACTGTGTGAGTGTGAGATCACCACATATAAAAACCTTTTTTTTCAAAACAAACCAATTTTTGAGTTTTGGAGATCTGCTCTGCCTCTCATGGCGGACCACCATCAGTTGGTCCCTCTCATCAAACCCGCCGATGCAGATGAAGATGAAGCCAACTCTCTTCGCAGAATAAGACGAACAAACGCTCGCCTCGCCTCGCTCGACGTCTTTCGAGGTCTCTCTGTTCTGGTAACCTCTCTTTCTCTTATCTTCTCTTCTCTCCTCTTCTTTCTCTGTTGCTTGAATGTTAGGTTCCATTACACTCTCCGGTCAATAGTCTCTTTGATCTGTGAAAACCTTTTCGGTCCGTACATCTGAAATGTGAAGAAGATCTGAATTCGAGGAGTGTTTTTGATTTTGAGGACTAGTTAGGTTTTGGTTGAGACGTTACTGATCTTCGTGATTCAAGTGTTTTTTTGTGATCGATTGATGACTTGATAACGTCTTCTTGTAGCTTATGATATTTGTTGACTACGCTGGACCTCTCTTTCCACTCGTAGCTCACTCTCCTTGGAATGGCGTGAGCTTGGCTGATTTTGTCATGCCTTACTTTCTTTTCATTGTCGGCGTTTCTCTCGCTCTTGCTTACAAGGTAACTTGGAGACATTACATTGTTTAACTTTTTTTTTTTTTTCATGGATTAGAACGAATCGAATGTTGATTTCGCAGGTTATGAATTTTCGTCAATTGATTGATTAGCAATTCGCTAGAGTCTGCCTTATGAATTGTTTTCTTGATTTTAGAGAGTAACAAACAGGTTACAGGCCACATGTAAAGCATTGCAAAGGACCGCGGAACTCTTTCTTTTTGGTGTCCTCCTTCAAGGTATTGGTGTATTTCTCATTCCTTATAGTTTGTATTAAATATTTTCTATGTCATCTTTATTTAGCAAAGGCCTAGGCTATTCGGACCCATGTTTTGCTCATTTTAACCCGATTTTTGAATTTTTTTCAACTCCTAGTGAAATGACCCAACTACCCCTCCATATAATAGAGTTTTTACTCACTCATACCACAGTCACCCCACTCACGCATACCCCACTCACCCCTCTCTCAAATCGCATTCTCACCACCAACTCAAATCCGACGAAATCTGAGCAAAACCACATCGATTCGACACTACGGGTGCATTCCTTATCTCTTTTCGTGTTGATTTCGAGATTTTTTTATTTTTATTTTTTACTATTGTTTGTGATTTTGTTGTTGGGTTTGAGGCTTCGATATGAGGGGTTAAATCTTGCATTTTGGGTACAAAGTCTCGATGGAATCGAAAATATTAAGCGATTCTGAGCAAAACCCACTTTTTTGTCATTATCATGTATTTCTTAAGAGTTTTGAAATTTTTTTGTTCGTTTTTGTTACCCTCGGGTGTCGGTCACACATGGCCGACAGCTCTGAAGAGGTGTCAGACACACAGTGCCGACACCTTTAAAGAGGTATCGGCTATACATGTCCGACACCTCTTTAGAGGTCTCGGCTAGATCCATCCGTCACCAATTAAAATCGAGTACACTTTGCATTATCGGTCGAAGTCGGTTGATACCTCTAAAGAGGTATCGGTCGTAGTCTGCTAAACCCAGCAGGCGACACTTCTTCACTTCTTTGACACGACGCGACCACATCGGACCTTGTTCAACGAAAAAAACACTCTAACGACACTTGGTAACCCAGTACAAGTGCTCTACAATGACTAAAATAGAGAAATGGATAGGATTTTGGGATGTTGGGATGAAGGTAGGAGATGTGGTAAACATTCGTTGAGGGTCGGGGTAGTTTTGGAATAATGTACAAAAAAAAAGCGGGGTAAAAGCAATAAAAAAGAAAATTCAAAAAGAGGTACTGTGAAGTAATGGGGTAAAAGGAGCAAAACATGGAGTCTGAATAGCTGTGGCCTTTAGCAAATACTAGCTCTATTGATGTAGCCAACTTCTTGTTTTTGAAGCTATAAATGTTTCTTTTTCTGCTTTATCTTGTTTCCTTAAATTTATTGACTGGACCTATTGTAACTGCTTAGAGTGATGGTAGTACTTCAGGTGGCTATTTTCATGGAACAACTTCCTTGACATTTGGTGTCGACATTGAAAGCATACGGTGCCTTGGCATCCTGCAGGTACCAATGCGTATGTCTACTTAACATGTTTTAAGCAAGGGATTCTTATGTATCTCAAATAAAGAACATTCTCTCTTTAACAACTATTCTAATGTTGCTTGCTAGTTTATCAGTTGGAGATGAACTTAAAGGTGAACTGTTGGACAAACTCAAAATCATTGGAATGTTTAGATGTATTATATTTATGATCATACTAAATTTTCCGAATAAGCTTTTGAAACTTTTGCTTTCTATTTTCTAAATCTTTGCAACAATAGTCCAACAACCAGTTATCCGGATACAGATGATCTCTCATGCTAAAGACAAGATATGCATTGTTAAGCTTATGATGGACACTCCTTCCGAGATCTGTGTAATTACTCTCCTTTTTGAAAATTTTATCATAAGTCATGACATCCCCTGCACCTTAAATTCATTGGTGAAGAAGTAGTTAGAACACTTAAGTAGTGAATATTTATTTAGGCATCATCCCCTACTTATACAGAAGTGCATTTTTCATTATTTCCAAAAACTTAAAAAGTTTGATTGTAAAACTTAGGCAATGTTTGGGTTTTTATTAAATTGTATTTTATTAGAGACATAGTTCTCTTCTTGCATAATATAATTAATTTTCACTGGGTGCAGAGAATATCTGTAGGATACATGGTTGCTGCTTTATGTGAAATTTGGCTTACAAGTAGAAAAGAAGGGGAATCAACATTTTTCAAGGGCTATTATTTACATGGGTAATGATGTGATTTTTAGTGCTTTTTTCTATTTTTACACTTCTAAAATGTCACCCTACAATGTTTTATTTAGTTTTGTGAAACCTAATCTATTGATCAAGTTTTTGTACGTTTTTGTCTTTCTGTGTGAAATATCTCTGTTCCAATGTCAAAAATAACAGTCTACAGCCCATGTTTACACTCTAATCATGAGAGTCTGTCAAATAGGAACTAGTTGCAATTTTTTCAAATAGGAGTTAGTCTCTCTCACACAGTTATTATTTACAAAACTGTCCTTTTATCATTTTTGCATCTTTAAATCCTGTTAATGTTTAGAACAAGGATGAAAACAGATTAATAATAATGAGAATCATGACAATATGCATTTATCTGTTTGAGTAAAATGTCTAGAACAAGGATGGAAATAGTTATAATAATGACAATCATGAAAATGTACATTTATCAGATTGAGTAAAATATTTTGGAACAAGGATGATAACAGATTAATAGTAAGCGATGCACAATGATTTACCACTTGAATGAGAAAAGGTCAGTAGATTGAACATGCACCGGTACGAGAACCTCAAACATTGGTCACCAAAATTTCCTTTCTTGAAATTAATCTGTGTTTTCCAGTATACATCTTATCATCATACTATGAACAACCCCTTAGAACTGAGATAATTAAGGCTAGCAATATTTATACATGCACTAATGCACCTTAATTGGAAACATACATAAATCCATATTCTTTTGAAGTCGTTTTCTCAGTGAAATAGTTACATTGTATTTTTGGAGTCTTTTCTTCTTCAAACTTTTTTCTATTTTTTTTGTAAAATTCTTAATATTTCATAATATGATATTTTATTACTTTTCCCAGCCATAGATCCTAGTCGTTTTATAACTAGTTTCTTCTTGAGTTTCAAGGATCGAGTCGAGATAGAAGTTTTAAATGATGAGCACAAATTTGTTAGTAAAGATCATTTCAGATTCTTGGAATCGGCACATAGTCCGATTGATTGGATGCTTTGCCTTATGATGCTTTATGCTTGGATGTAATTACAGAATTTCTTTTTTCTTAAATTTTTAATAGTTCCTTCTAAATAGGTATTCATCATTTGAATTTAAGTGACCATGATGCCAACTTACGTACAATTCATGTGTTTTTCTCAATATTCAAAAGAAGCTCATTATTTGTTAATAATCTTTGTTATGTTTCGGTTTTTAGGTGTTTTGCATTTGCACTAGCAGCCATATATCTCGGGTTGTTATATGGTTTATATGTTCCTGATTGGCAATTCAGAGCACCAGATTCAACGTCTTCATCTTTACTAGACAATGACCATATATTTTACAAGGTGACTAGTGCTCCATGATTGTCATATCTCCCTTTTGTTTGGCATTTGTACAAGACATTGGGCTTGCATTGCTACTATTTTTCCATAACCACACTCAACTCCCATTTGACCGCTGTATCATTTTTTATTTACAAAGTTGGGCAGATTCACCTTTTTTTTTTTCTTCATAACAAATCAATGGCTTTATGCATTTTGATAAGCGTTGGCAAACATGATCATAGGTAAAGTGCGGGGTAAGAGGTGACCTTGGACCAGCATGTAACTCTGCTAGAATGATTGATCGTCGTATTCTTGGTCTCAACCATCTGTATAGAATGTCTGCTTACAAGAATTTGGAGGTACACCCATCTGCTATTTGAGTGACGCTCGTGTAGACTGTATTTTATCCACTGATGGACACAACTTCCATTACAGGTGTGTACTGGTTCCGACAATTTCCAAGTTTTAAAGGATGCACCTCCCTGGTGCCATGCCCCTTTTGATCCTGAAGGCATTTTAAGGTGAAGGATTCAGGCTTTTGCATTTAGCTCGTGGATACATCTTTCTCATTGTTGAGATGTGTGGACCGAAATAATAGTCCCACATCGGACAATTAAAACTTCATAATGAAGTATATAAGTGATGATCTTCCCTTAACTAGTATCGAGGCCTTTAGAAAAACCCCACACCTAGTTTGTTATTTGTTATTGTTAATTTAAAATAAAAATAAAAATGATTAGTTAAAGTTTAAGATGGATTTATTAGGTGGTTAAGTTGGGGATAATGTATTTCGGTCCAAAGTATAATGAACTATATAAGTGATAGATCTCCCCTTAACTAGTACCGAGGCCTTTAGAAAAACCCCACACCTAGTTTTTTATTTGTTATTGTTAATTTAAAAAAAAAAAAAAAAAATTTATTGTTAATTTTTTTTTAAAAAAAAATGATTACACCTATAAAAAATTAAAATTGAATGGGGACAGTATCGGTACTGGCGGAGATCATAGACTCGCGGAGAAGTGTTGCGGGTAGGGCATGAAAAATCAACACTCATGTTCATGTCTATATGTTCTTTATGATTCAAAGACTAGGAATAGCTCGTTATGATACTAGTAACAAGAACAATAATAATAATAATGATGATAACAATATCCAAGTTTTGCATATTTTGGTTAGAAATATATGGGATTCTCATGCTCGTATTTACGAAATTTGATGACAGAGTTTTAGTACCCAAATAATTATGAGATTGAGATTTATATGATCCCTGTATTTTTGACATGCTTCATGAGGAGAAGATGATGCACCACTTGTTATCATAAATCCTTCTTTACTTTATATTAAGGCCTCATTTGGTTCGTTTTTGCTAACTTACAGTGTTTAGTTGAGAGTTATCTCTTTGGAGTTAACTCCTTGGAGTTAATATTTTTATGTTTGGTTGAACTTTAAACTTGTAGGGAAGTTTCAAATTTTTAAACAATAAAAAATATGAATTGACATAAATAGCCTTTAAACAAGAGAGAGATATGTAATAAATGAGTCATTAATAAGGGGTAATTGTGTCCACAACTTCTGGGAGATAATTCCCTAGGGGTAGAGGGGAGATATCTCACACCTTAGGGTGAAAGTTGGGAAATAACTTGCAGGCAAGTTGGGCAATCAAACAAGATTAGTTCCCAACTCCTAATCAAACAAGGCCTAAGTGATCCTTGAAATTATTATATTTGTACTTATTGGCAGCGTTCATTTCCAGTTCTTTTCCAGCTGCTATTACCAGCATCATTGGGCTTCACTATGGCCACGTTCTTGTGCGATTGGAGTTTAGCCATTTACCTTACCCTCATTCTTCTTAACATTTTCTGGAGTAACAGTTAAAGTCTTTTGGGCAACTCTTAGAGGCTAAAGAAAGAAAGCAGTTATTTGGAATAATAGGTGTATTAACCTTGAGCAGTGCTTAATTCACCATTTGTTGTAATGAGTTTACAGTTATCGTACATATAGAATTACAATTTCATTTCTTCTTAAAAAAAGTTTGTTTCAAGAATAGGCTGCATTTGAACTGATCTTATGTTTGTTCAGAGCCATCAAGGTCGTCTTTTTCATTGGTTACTATTCTCGGTTCCACTTTTTTGTGCTGGCTTGATTCTGAACTATCTAGGTATGCTTCAAACTAACATTCAAGAATTTTTAGAACAAATGATTCAAATGTTTTTACTTCTTGTTAACATTATCATAAACTTATTTCTACTATGAAATGTCGCTTAACTGATCATCGATTTATCCTTTTTTTTTTATAATTCTCAGGGATGCCACTAAACAAATCATTATACTCAATGAGTTATATGCTGCTTACATCTGCTTCTGCAGGCATCACCCTTAGTGTTTTATATATTGTGGTAAGTGCAGAGCCAGCTTTTTTGTGGGGAAAAAATGTTTCCAATGTTCTCTGCTTAATATAATAAACCTCTAGCATAAGTTAATTCCAACTAGTTCAGTTTTGGTTGGTAGAAGGGTAAGTCAATGGAAAGCCTTCCCTCTAGAGTTAAACAAATATTTTCTTGGTCAAATTTTTGGAAAAATTGTTGCATCTATGATATATATTTGAGGCCTGGTGCCTTATAATGTCTGATTGAAGGTTTTTCAGTTCATCAATCAGTCATCGCTGCTACAATGTTGTTTTCAAGGAAAAGAGTTGATCTAAATGCTACATCATAAAGGAATACTTCAAGATTTATTAGATGCTTATCACTTTTTTTTTTGGTTTCTATACTCTAGGTGGATATTTATGGTTATAGGCGTTTGACATATGTGCTGGAGTGGATGGGGATACATTCTTTGAGTCTCTTCATTCGTGTCCTCTAACCTGGCTGTCATTTTCATTCAAGGATTCTACTGGGTTTCTCCTGAAAATAACATCGTAAGTTCCTTTTTTTCGAATATCAATTTTTTTTGTTCCTGAATATATTTCGAGGCTTATATTTTGACAAAGACAGTTTAATTGAATCTGTTATATTTTTATTCATATCTTGTTCCTCTTTTTTTTGTTCTATTGTCAATTTTTTTTTCGTATAGCTCTTTGCATTCATATCTTGTTCCTCTTTTTTTACATATTAATGTAACGAGTAAAATTGTGCTTTTATATACAATATGCTGCAATGGCATTGTGATGATGACCTATTCACGTAAGTAAATTTGATGAGACACTTGATGATTTTTGAAATATTAATGTATCCATTACACTAGTATAAATGGAATCTAGTTCTCATATATATTCATGGGGTCATCACGTGAAAAGGTTTTTTTTTTTTTTTTTTTTTTTCAGAGGAAAAAGTATTCATGTTGCTTATATAGATGGTATACATGGGCAATCATAATAGAGAGGCACTGCACTTAATTATTAATGTCGAACATATATTAAGTGATGCAAATTGTTGTATATTTCAAATGAATGCGCCCATTAAACATTCATGCATGTGTCAATGAATTAATGTCTCCTCGTATTGATATAACAATCAGCTTAATTCAACAATATAAACAATATACATTAGTCATTCTAGTACTTTTTAATGACTAATGAATATGTGGGATCTGCTAGTTATTCACCTTGTAATTCTTTGTTGATCACAAGTTTGAATTTTCTAATTTTTTAGGGACGTTTCATGTGGATGAGTTATAAACAAATACAACAACAACAAAGCCTTAGCCTCAAATTAATTGGTCGGCTAATTTAATCAATTTCACGAAGAGTGACAAAAGTGTTATGTTGGCTGTCAACTTATCGCAACTCTCCATTTTTCGTTCCCCCAATTTTTCAAATATGAAATTTGGGTGTGGGAACTCCTTTATGGAAAATAGACTCTAAAGTCATCTTTTATTCGGACTTGGGACCGGATATATAGGAAAATATATATGCAGGATTGGATCAAACACTTTCACTTAGCTTGATTTAAAGTTATTGATGACATTTATAATCCTCTAAATCTTTCATAATAGTAATAGACAAATCTTTTCTTTCATAACAACAATAGTATAAATTGTTATAGTTATTTATTATTATGACGATTTGCTGACAACTTTTCCAAGTTAAGGCAGGCATGTCAATGAAACTATAATACTGTTTTTTTTTTTTTATCACATCATACTGTGTATTTTGTTGGAATGACCATAAAAAAAGGGTGTGCAAATCATGTTATTTATTATGAACTCGTTACGTATACCACAAGTCTGCAAGACAAAGGTGTAGTGTACTTACACAAGCCTGTTTGGATAGGGAGATATTATTATGTCTCTTGATTTCGACTTTCACCAACACATTAATTTGCCTAATTGAGGTGTAAAAATTCATAAAAACGTTAATATTCTGGTACAAATCTAAATTTGTTTCTATAGTAAAACCAACTTCTCGTATGGTAATAAAAAGTTTCCAGATTAAGATTAGTGAGTCAGCTATTACTGTAAAGTACATAAAAAATCCATAGTTGTCTTTAGCAGTGATATATAAATATATATATAGATATATTGCTAGGTGGCAGCTGATTTGGAAATGAGAGGTGATCATCGTCACAATTGAAGAAATATGGAAAGACCAAGTGTGAACAACTCATCATAATATTTTTTTATCAAAAAACACTCATCGCAATATATTCCTTCCATAATACATGATTATACTCCGATCTTTGCAACCAAAACCAGCATTACCCCCAAACATATAAACCTAGATTTTCGATATCATTCACTACACTTGTGATCTTCAATCATTAAATTATTAGTTCTAGTTTTGCATGCAACAGTAGCTAGTAGTGATAGTAGTAGTAGATATAGTACGTACTTAATATGAATTCTCCCTTCAGAGGGTACGACAAGGTCGACGAAGCAGAGGAGATTGCATTTCGAAAGCAGACGAAGCGCAGACTGATCGTGATCGCGCTCTCTACGATCGCATTCATCGGCATTGTCGGCGCCATAATAGGCACTGTCATTCACAAAAGCAACAACAAGAATGGCGCCAACACCAACACTAATAACGGCAGTGGTAATTCGTCTCCCAATTCCATCATCAGAGCCGTCTGCGGCGAAACCATCTACTCGGACGCATGCTTCTCGAGCCTCTCTTCATTCAAAACCTCCAATCACAACAAGTCCACCCTCGTCGACCCCGGCGCCGCCGCCATTGATTACAACATGTTCGACCCCGAAGACATCTTCAAGCTCTCTCTTGAAGTAGCCTTGAATGAGCTCTCTACCATATCCACTCTCCCCGACAAGCTCATGGCGGATCACATCAACGACACTCCCGTTATAACTGCGTTGAAGGACTGCAGGACTTTATTTGGGGACGCAATGGAAGAGGTCTACGACTCGATTCAGGCGAGTCGTAATCATGATTCCAAATCTACCAACTGGATTGACGATGTCAGGACCTGGCTCAGCGCCGTCCTAACAGATCTCGAGACATGCATGGACGGCTTGGTTGAAATGTCGCAAAATAATACTAGTTTGTTAAGAGGAATGGAGACTTGGTTGCGAAACTCCAGAATGTACACCAGCAACAGCTTGGCAATTGTGACGAACATCGTGGGGTTGGTAGAGAAGTTTAGTATCCCGATGCATCATCGAAAGCTGCTATCCGACGGTGGTGATAATGATGGGTATCCTGATTGGATGGACGGTAGAGATTACAGGAGACTGCTCGGTCAGAACGTGAGCGAGATCAATGTTGATCTGACGGTGGCGAAGGACGGGACAGGGACCCACACGAGTATTCAGGATGCGGTCAATGCTGTTATGACGAAAAAGCCCACGCGTACGGTGATATATGTGAAAGCGGGGTTGTACTTGGAGAACGTGGTGGTAGGTAAGGAGCACTGGAACATTGTCATGTTAGGCGAAGGGAGCGCCAACACAATTGTGTCCGGGAGCTTTTACAAAACGGACCATACCAGTACCTTAAACTGTGGAACCGTCCGTAAGAACTCTATAACTCACTTGCCTTTTTTAATTACTTTCAGCTTAGTTTGATTACTTTTAGCACATGCAGTTGAAAATTAATAATTTAACTATTAATTAATCTTGTTTGTAACCTCTAGTATCTTTTAGGTACATAGGACCAATCAGGAGGGTAGTTTTTTAGTTTGGTATAATTAATGTAAGGACAACTAAATGCTTCCTTGTTTGTTTCATATTATAAGTCATTTTGATTAAAATACACAAATTAAGTCAGCTTTAATTACGAGTATAATTTACATATCCATCGTACTTTGACACAATAAATTAAAGAATTGAAGAGTACTCCTAATTGTAATAAATGTTTGGGTTACGTAAAGATTTTATTTTTTTGAAATAGTAGGTGTCAATTATAAAGTTTCTATAATGTTTATTGTATTTGATAATGTATTAAATAGTACTACAATTTATTCTTGAATGTTACGTACAGTGGTGGAAGGGAAGGGATTTGTAGCACGAGACATTGGGTTCAAGAACACAGCAGGCCCAGAAAAGCATCAAGCAGTCGCCCTACGATCAAGCGCGGATCTATCAGTTTTCTACAGATGTGCTTTCGACGCTTACCAAGACACACTCTACGCCCATAAAAAACGTCAATTCTACCGAGACTGCTTCATCACCGACACAATCGACTTCATCTTTGGCAATGCAGCAGTAATTTTTCAAAAATGCGACATCCAGCCTAGACAACCATTGCCTAACCAATACAACACCGTCACCGCACAAGGCCGCACTAAAGACAATAATGACACCACCGGAATCTCAATCGATGGGTGCACCATCGCCCCTAATGGCCATGTCACGGCTAAGACTTACTTGGGTAGGCCTTGGAAGGAGTGCTCTACAACAGTGATCATGGATTCGTATATCGATGGGATCGTGGACCCTGTTGGGTGGATCGAGTGGTCTCCAGGTACGGAGCCGCCTAGTACTATTTACTACGCGGAGCATAATAACAGTGGGCCTGGTGCTGCTCTCGAGAATAGAGTGAAGTGGGCTGGGTACAGGCCCGTGATAAGTGATGAAGAGGCCCATAAGTTCACTGTCGAGCCTTTTATTCATGGTTCTCGCTGGCTGCCACACTATATTGTGCCCTTCAATACTGACTGATCCATCTGTGATTTCTTTCATTCACTATGCTGGGCAGTATATATAGCTAATTAATTAGTAGGGATTCTTTTCTATTTTTTAGTCTTAGGCTAGAGATTAATTTAATTAGGCTAGCTCCAGTGGTAGTTTAGCTAAGTTGATTTCAAATGCTACGTCTATGATGAATATGTTGATGACTTTTGTTAATCTGTAAAGGTTAAGTATTGGTGCAGTTTTTTTTAATCTAATCATTGATTATTTTAAGCTCATTGTTTTCTTTTGTGGAATTGATTTTTGAAAGTTAGTTCTGAATAGAGGTCTTGGGGCGCATTAATCAGGAGGGATTTAAATGATTCAGGAAGCTCACCATCAACTGCAGTAGATAGCTTGCCCCAACTAGATAGAGGTCTTGCTTGCTTGGTTTTGAGTGTTTTGAACTGAAATGGTGGAATCTATGTTTTTTGATGAGGAAAAGAGCTTAACCATGAAGAAAACTGCATTATTTTCCACAAACCAAATATAATATTTATGAAAAGTTTATGACCTTCTTTGCAAATCACAAGTAAAATCCTTCCAATTAGTGGTATAGATGGCATCACATAGTTGAGGTTGATTTCAAAACTCTACAGTCTACGCAGGTCTTTTATGAATGTGTTGATGTCTTTTGTTGATCCGGGACGGTTACAAATCAGTGCATGTTGTTGTTTATCTAAACATTTATTAACTAACTGATTACTTCAGGTTGGTCATTGTTTGTTAAATTAAGTTTTGAATAGAGGTTTGTTCCATTAATGCTTGAGTTCTAATGATTGCAAATCACGAATCAAGATGGATGGAGTCTATATTTTTTTAAGGTGGGAAGAAAGCTTTATCAGGATTCGAGTTATTTTTTTTTTCTACTTTCTAGAGATCATATGCATTTTTTTTTTGCCTTTATTTTCTGATCTACAATGTACAATATATTTCTTTTGTCATGATGGAAGTTGATAAAATCATTCATGAGCAGTATATACTTTTCGTCATGATGAACTAGAATCGTCTCTTACAATTTAGGCAATTCTGAATTTCTTAGAAAACATAAAAAGGTCTGCGTGCCATAGATTTCAAATATCGTACCGCACTTCAACTACCAAATTTAATTGAACCCCTTTAAATTTATTATGGAATATCAATTTAAAGCGGTCTTTCCAACATCTACTTAGTCTTCGTGGTGTGCTTCCTATTCAAAATTTCTTTCCACCTTCTTTTTACCCTACATTCAATAGTCAAGCAAGAATATGGATTGAGGTGTTTTGGTAAATAAATTGCATCTCCATATATTCCTCCTGCACTATGGATCCTCTGCATACTCAACAACTTTGCTGAATGTAGCAATCTTACCATGAATGCCAAGTAGTCCACTTTTGCTAAGGTTGACTGCAGTTGTTAACTTGTTAATATTGATGACTTAAGTAAACACGCGGGGATGGATTGGAAAAAAGAAAAGAAAAGAATAAAACATGGGGATGGTATTTGCTGTGCAAAATAGACTATGAGAAGAAGTATGCATGGCATTTTTGTTCAGTAACTAGAGCGGTGGTTTCCAAATTTACGATCTCTTTTACTGGATCCTTGTGGCTATATATGTTTAGCATACAATATGTCTGATTCATTCCAGCATTTGTGTTATTCAATACTAATGAAACTAGCAAAAATAATGTAGTTTACTTGTTCTTTTTCATGTTTGTCTTTGAATTACGATATGGCAGAGTGCCTTTGGAGCCGAGGTCAATGGCGGGAAATGTGTTTAAGGTGATTAAGGTGATTTTGAGAAATTGATGGAAATTCTTTAAATTAGGCAGTTTGTTGTTGATGTTTTGTTTAAATAAGTTGTAACAAAACTTGATGATGCCACCTTCTTTATTGTTAAATTTTCATGCATGCAAGCTTATATACTTCATTATGAAGTTTCAATTATCCGATGTGAAACTATTATTTCGGTCCATACATCTTAACACTCTACTTTGGACTGAAACCTATTGGAGGGGTTCTTTCTCGACATGTCCCACCGAACCGCAAGACTATGTGATCTCCGCCAGTAGTGATGTTGTCCTCAACTTAATCATTCGTATCTTTGGTGTGGGGTTTTTTTTATCTCAAAAGGTCTCATTACTAATTAAGGAGAAATCATCACTTATATACTTCATTATGAAGTTTCAATTATCCAATGTGGGACTATTATTTCGGTCCACACATTTCAACGTTTATTCTTATTAGGAAATATATTATATTTTGAGTCGATTATCACCGTCAGCTAGTAGATCATCAGTTGTCAGCTAGATTAATGTTAGTGTTTTCAAACAGAGTCAAAATAACAATTAGATTAATTATGACATGTACTATTATTTGGTAGAATTTGTTATTGGTATGTCAATTAATTAGGAAAAATACTAATTTTTTTTACGTGTTAAAGCGTAGGCGTGCTTATATATATGTTTTTCGTGCTTATATATATGTTTTTCGGTTCTAATAAAGAGGGCTGTTTGTGTCTTATTTGATTGTGAGAAATTTTACAATTCAAAGAACAAGTATGCTCACATAAAATACAAATAAAACTCGAAGATAATGTTCCAAAAGACGGACAAAAACAATAGGTTGATGAAGGAACAACAAAATTCAATTTGTATCGAGATGCTAGGTCAAATTTCGATATAATCGATTCCGTCGATTGACTGTAAATATTCTCGTTTCAGCTTTAAAAAAATAAAAAAATATATCTTGCACGTCATCAAAGGAAGAACAGAATATGCTCTTTTAATTTATTAATTTTTTTGTTTTTATAGTGGTAGATGTCAAATTTTTTCTTGACCCTCCCTACTTACACTCTAATACCATTCTTTTTAGAGTCAATCGAGCACTCCAACTCTAACTTCTTCATACTTAAGTTCGACTATTCTCATTAAAGTCAGTCGAGTGCCCTTGGCCCCAACTAAAGTTAATCGGGTAGCTCAACCCTATAACCTTAGAGAAATTAATACATTTAAAATTAAATGACATGATTCGTTTGACAAAATAAATGAATGACAGGTGTCGATCTTATGACTTATTTGTCATCCAACACATCTTTGTAACCTATCGTACAAATTTTATTGGGCCTCAATTTATTAATCCTTATAACATACTAATTTAGCTTGAATAAACTCAAAATATTAATAAAAAAAAGAAAAATACAAAAGCAACTCTTTTTAGCATTGCCTTAATTGAATGTTGTACGTTTTGCTTCGAGATATACACACACAGATCTCAATTTTTATTGCATAACATTTGATTGGGTTGGTGTTCGAAATATGTGTAAGGTCTCCCCAAGACTAGAGTTAGTCTCCAATTCCATGACCTGATAGTAGAGTTAGACAGGATTCGATGTGACTACCCAAAATATTAGTAATAAAAAAAGGATATCCAATCGCATCGCTTGTTTCTCAAGTTCTTCGGACAAACTCGACCGCATGCGAGATATTTGGGTAACATCATTCATTCGTGATTCGTCAGTGAGATCGTTAAACTCCGTTTCCAATTCTTTCATTTTTTTATTTTATTTTTTGTGGCGCACCTCCACACCACACCAGTGTTACTGTGTGAGTGTGAGATCACCACATATAAAAACCTTTTTTTTCAAAACAAACCAATTTTTGAGTTTTGGAGATCTGCTCTGCCTCTCATGGCGGACCACCATCAGTTGGTCCCTCTCATCAAACCCGCCGATGCAGATGAAGATGAAGCCAACTCTCTTCGCAGAATAAGACGAACAAACGCTCGCCTCGCCTCGCTCGACGTCTTTCGAGGTCTCTCTGTTCTGGTAACCTCTCTTTCTCTTATCTTCTCTTCTCTTCTCTTCTTTCTCTGTTGCTTGAATGTTAGGTTCCATTACTCTCCGGTCAATAGTCTCTTTGATCTGTGAAAACCTTTTCGGTCCGTACATCTGAAATGTGAAGAAGATCTGAATTCGAGGAGTGTTTTTGATTTTGAGGACTAGTTAGGTTTTGGTTGAGACGTTACTGATCTTCGTGATTCAAGTGTTTTTTTGTGATCGATTGATGACTTGAGGCAAGAAAATGTTGGAGCGATGATCTCTTTTTTGTGGTTTCGTGTTGAAGATGGAAAGAGAGGAATGAGGAATTTGAGATGTTTTGTATCTGTCAATTCAGTTTTGCGAAATCTGACTTCGCTTCGTTGGCGATTCCGTCTTTAATTGTACACTCGTCTTCTTGTAGCTTATGATATTTGTTGACTACGCTGGACCTCTCTTTCCACTCGTAGCTCACTCTCCTTGGAATGGCGTGAGCTTGGCTGATTTTGTCATGCCTTACTTTCTTTTCATTGTCGGCGTTTCTCTCGCTCTTGCTTACAAGGTAACTTGGAGACATTACATTGTTTAACCTTTTTTTTTTTTTTCATGGATTAGAACGAATCGAATGTTGATTTCGCAGGTTATGAATTTTCGTCAATTGATTGATTAGCAATTCGCTAGAGTCTGCCTTATGAATTGTTTTCTTGATTTTAGAGAGTAACAAACAGGTTACAGGCCACATGTAAAGCATTGCAAAGGACCGCGGAACTCTTTCTTTTTGGTGTCCTCCTTCAAGGTATTGTTGTGTATTTCTCATTCCTTATAGTTTGTATTAAGTCTTTTCTATGTCATCTTTATTTAGCAAAGGCCTAGGCTATTCGGACCCATGTTTTGCTCATTTTAACCCGATTTTTGAATTTTTTTCAACTCCTAGTGAAATGACCCAACTACCCCTCCATATAATAGAGTTTTTACTCACTCATACCACAGATCACCCCACTCACGCATACCCCACTCACCCCTCTCTCAAATCGCACTCACCACCAACTCAAATCCGACGAAATCGAGCAAAACCACATCGATTCGACACTACGGGTGCATTCCTTATCTCTTTTCGTGTTGATTTCGAGATTTTTTTATTTTAATTTTTTACTATTGTTTGTGATTTTGTTGTTGGGTTTGAGGCTTCGATATGAGGGGTTAAATCTTGCATTTTGGGTACAAAGTCTCGATGGAATCGAAAATATTAAGCGATTCTGAGCAAAACCTACTTTTTTGTCATTATCATGTATTTCTTAATAGTTTTGAAATTTTTTGTTCGTTTTTGTTACCCTCGGGTGTCGGTCACACATGGCCGACAGCTCTGAAGAGGTGTCAGACACACAGTGCCGACACCTTTAAAGAGGTATCGGCTATACATGGCCGACACCTCTTTAGAGGTCTCGGCTAGATCCCTCCGTCACCAATTAAAATCGAGTACACTTTGCATTATCGGTCGCGGAGTCTGCCAAACCCAGCAGGCGACACTTCTTCACTTCTTTGACACGACGCGACCACATCGGACCTTGTTCAACGAAAAAAACACTCTTACGACACTTGGTAACCCAGTACAAGTGCTCTACAATGACTAAAATCGAGAAATGGAGAGGATTGTGGGGTGTTGGGATGAAGGTAGGAGATGTGGTAAACATTCGTTGAGGGTCGGGTAGTTTTGGAATAATGTACAAAAAAAAGCGGGGTAAAAGCAATAAAAAGAAAATTCAAAAAGAGGTTCTATGAAGTAATGGGGTAAAGGGAGCAAAACATGGAGTCTGAATAGCTGTGGCCTTTAGCAAATACTAGCTCTATTGATGTAGCCAACTTCTTGTTTTTGAAGCTATAAATGTTTCTTTTTCTGCTTTATCTTGTTTCCTTAAATTTATTGACTGGACATATTGTAACTGCTTAGAGTGATGGTAGTACTTCAGGTGGCTATTTTCATGGAACAACTTCCTTGACATTTGGTGTCGACATTGAAAGCATACGGTGTCTTGGCATCCTGCAGGTACCAATGCGTATGTCTACTTAACATGTTTTAAGCAAGGGATTCTTATGTATCTCAAATAAAGAACATTCTCTCTTTAACAACTATTCTAATGTTGCTTGCTAGTTTATCAGTTGGAGATGAACTTAAAGGTGAACTGTTGGACAAACTCAAAATCATTGGAATGTTTAGATGTATTATATTTATGATCATACTAAATTTTCCGAAGAAGCTTTTGAAACTTTTGCTTTCTATTTTCTAAATCTTTGCAACAATAGTCCAACAACCAGTTATCCGGATACAGATGATCTCTCATGCTAAAGACAAGATATGCATTGTTAAGCTTATGATGGACACTCCTTCCGAGATCTGTGTAATTACTCTCCTTTTTGAAAATTTTATCATAAGTCATGACATCCCCTGCACCTTAAATTCATTGGTGAAGAAGTAGTTAGAACACTTAAGTAGTGAATATTTATTTAGGCATCATCCCCTACTTATACAGAAGTGCATTTTTCATTATTTCCAAAAACTTAAAAAGTTTGATTGTAAAACTTAGGCAATGTTTGGGTTTTTATTAAATTGTATTTTATTAGAGACATAGTTCTCTTCTTGCATAATATAATTAATTTTCACTGGGTGCAGAGGATATCTGTAGGATACATGGTTGCTGCTTTATGTGAAATTTGGCTTACAAGTAGAAAAGAAGGGGAATCAACATTTTTCAAGGGCTATTATTTACATGGGTAATGATGTGATTTTTAGTGCTTTTTTCTATTTTTACACTTCTAAAATGTCACCAGTTGGAAATATCTACAATGTTTTATTTAGTTTTGTGAAACCTAATCTATTGATCAAGTTTTTGTACGTTTTTGTCTTTCTGTGTGAAATATCTCTGTTCCAATGTCAAAAATAACAGTCTACAGCCCATGTTTACACTCTAATCATAAGAGTTTGTCAAATAGGAACTAGTTGCAATTTGTTCAAATAGGAGTTAGTCTCTCTCACACAGTTATTATTTACCAAAACTGCCCTTCTATCATTTTTGCATCTTTAAATCCTGTTAATGTTTAGAACAAGGATGAAAACAGATTAATAATAATGAGAATCATGACAATATGCATTTATCTGTTTGAGTAAAATGTCTAGAACAAGGATGAAAATAGTTATAATAATGACAATCATGAAAATGTACATTTATCAGATTGAGTAAAATATTTAGAACAAGGATGATAACAGATTAATAGTAAGTGATGCACAATGATTTACCACTTGAATGAGAAAAGGTCAGTAGATTGAACATGCACCGGTACAAGAACCTCAAACATTGGTCACCAAAATTTCCTTTCTTGAAATTAATCTGTGTTTTCCAGGTATACATCTTATCATCATACTATGAACAACCCCTTAGAACTGAGATAATTAAGGCTAGCAATATTTATACATGCACTAATGCACCTTAATTGGAACATACATAAATCCATATTCTTTTGAAGTCGTTTTCTCAGTGAAATAGTTACATTGTATTTTTGGACTCTTTTCTTCTTCAAACTTTTTCTATTTTTTTTGTAAAATTCTTAATATTTCTTAATATGATATTTTATTACTTTTCTGAGCCATAGATCCTAGTCGTTTTATAACTAGTTTCTTCTTGAGTTTCAAGGATCGAGTCAGATAGAAGTTTTAAATGATGAGCACAAATTTGTTAGTAAAGATCATTTCAGATTCTTGGAATCGGCACATAGTCCAGTTGATTGGAGGCTTTGCCCTATGATGCTTTATGCTTGGATGTAATTACAGAATTTCTTTTTTTCTTAAATTTTTAATAGTTCCTTCTAAATAGGTATTCATCATTTGAATTTAAGTGACCATGATGCCAACTTACGTACAATTCATGTGTTTTTCTCAATATTCAAAAGAAGCTCATTATTTCTTAATAATCTTTGTTATGTTTCGGTTTTTAGGTGTTTTGCATTTGCACTAGCAGCCATATATCTCGGGTTGTTATATGGTTTATATGTTCCTGATTGGCAATTCAGAGCACCAGATTCAACGTCTTCATCTTTACTAGACAATGACCATATATTTTACAAGGTGACTAGTGCTCCATGATTGTCATATCTCCCTTTTGTTTGGCATTTGTACAAGACATTGGGCTTGCATTGCTACTATATTTCCATAACCACACTCAACTCCCATTTGACCGCTGTATCATTTTTTATTTACAAATTTGGGCAGATTCACCTTTTCTTTTTTCTTCATAACAAATCAATGGCTTTATGCATTTTGATAAGCTTTGGCAAACATGATCATAGGTAAAGTGCGGGGTAAGAGGTGACCTTGGACCAGCATGTAACTCTGCTAGAATGATTGATCGTCGTATTCTTGGTCTCAACCATCTGTATAGAATGCCTGCTTACAAGAATTTGGAGGTACACCCATCTGCTATTTGAGTGACGCTCGTGTAGGATGTATTTTATCCACTGATGGACACAACTTTCATTACAGGTGTGTACTGGTTCCGACAATTTCCAAGTTTTAAAGGATGCACCTCCCTGGTGCCATGCCCCTTTTGATCCTGAAGGCATTTTAAGGTGAAGGATTCAGGCTTTTGCATTTAGCTCGTGGATACATCTTTCTCATTGTTGAGATGTGTGGACCGAAATTATAGTCCCACATCGGACAATTAAAACTTCATAATGAAGTATATAAGTGATGATCTCCCCTTAACTAGTATCGAGGCCTTTAGAAAAACCCCACACCTAGTTTGTTATTTGTTATTGTTAATTTAAAAAAAAAAAAAAAATGATTAGTTAAAGTTTAAGATGGTGTTATTAGGTGGTTAAGTTGGGGACAATGTATTTCGGTCCAAAGTATAATGAAGTATATAAGTGATGGATCTCCCCTTAACTAGTACCGAACCCCACACCTAGTTTGTTATTTGTTATTGTTAATTTTAAAAAAATAAAAAAATTTGTTATTGTTAATTTTAAAAAAAAAAAAAAAATGATTACACCTATAAAAAATTAAAATTGAATGGGGACAGTATCGGTACTGGCGGAGATCATAGGCTCGCGGAGAAGTGATGCGAGCTGGGCATGAAAAATCAACACTCATGTTCATGTCTATATGTTCTTTATGATTCAAAGACTAGGAAACATAGCTCGTTATGATACTAGTAACAAGAATAATAATAATAATGATAACAATATCCAAGTTTTGCATATTTTGGTTAGAAATATATGGGATTCTCATGCTCTTATTTACGAAATTTGATGACAGAGTTTTAGTACCCAAATAATTATGAGATTGAGATTTATATGATCCCTGTATTTTTGACATGCTTCATGAGGAGAAGATGATGCACCACTTGTTATCATAAATCCTACTTTACTTTATATTAAGGCCTCATTTGGTTCGTTTTTGCTAACTTACAGTGTTTAGTTGAGAGTTATCTCTTTGGAGTTAACTCCTTGGAGTTAATATTTTTATGTTTGGTTGAACTTTAAACTTGTAGGAAGTTTCAAATTTTTAAATAATAAAAAATATGAATTGACATAAATAGCATTTCAACAAGATAGAGATATGTAATAAATGAGTCATTGATGAGGGGTAATTGTGTCCACAACTTCTAGGAGATAATTCCATAGGGGGTAGTGGGGAGATATCTCACACCTTAGGGTGAAAGTTGGGAAATAACTTGCAGGCAAGTTGGGCAACCAAACAAGATTAGTTCCAACTCCCTGTAAGTTATCTCTCGGAATATAACTCCACCCCTAACCAAACAAGGCCTAAGTGATCCTTGAAATTATTATATTTGTACTTATTGGCAGTGTTCATTTCCAGTTCTTTTCCAGCTGCTATTACCAGCATCATTGGGCTTCACTATGGCCACGTTCTTGTGCGATTGGAGGTTAGCCATTTACCTTACCCTCATTCTTCTTAACATTTTCTGGAGTAACAGTTAAAGTCTTTTGGGCAACTTCTAGAGGCTAAAGAAAGAAAGCAGTTATTTGGAATAATAGGTGTATTAACCTTGAGCAGTTATCGTACATATAGAATTACAATTTCATTTCTTCTTAAAAAAAGTTTGTTTCAAGAATAGGCTGCATTTGAACTGATCTTATGTTTGTTCAGAGCCATCAAGGTCGTCTTTTTCATTGGTTACTATTCTCGGTTCCACTTTTTTGTGCTGGCTTGATTCTGAACTATCTAGGTATGCTTCAAACTAACATTCAAGAATTTTTAGAACAAATGATTCAAATGTTTTTACTTCTTGTTAACATTATCATAAACTTATTTCTACTATGAAATGTCGCTTAACTGATCATCGATTTATCCTTTTTTTTTTTATAATTCTCAGGGATGCCACTAAACAAATCATTATACTCAATGAGTTATATGCTGCTTACATCTGCTTCTGCAGGCATCACCCTTAGTGTCTTATATATTGTGGTAAGTGCAGAGCCAGCTTTTTTGTGGGGAAAAAATGTTTCCAATGTTCTCTGCTTAATATAATAAACCTCTAGCAGAAGTTAATTCCAACTAGTTCAGTTTTGGTTGGTAGAAGGGTAAGTCAATGGAAAGCCTTCCCTCTAGAGTTAAACAAATATTTTCTTGGTCAAATTTTTGGAAAAATTGTTGCATCTATGATATATATTTGAGGCCTGGTGCCTTATAATGTCTGATTGAAGGTTTTTCAGTTCATCAACGGTTAATCAGTCATCTCTGCTACAATGTTGTTTTCAAGGAAAAGAGTTGATCTAAATGCTACATCATAAAGGAATACCACTAGATTTATTAGATGCTTATCACTTTTTTTTTGGTTACTATACTCTAGGTGGATATTTATGGTTATAGGCGTTTGACATATGTGCTGGAGTGGATGGGGATACATTCTTTGAGTCTCTTCATTCTTGTGTCCTCTAACCTGGCTGTCATTTTCATTCAAGGATTCTACTGGGTTTCTCCTGAAAATAACATCGTAAGTTCCTTTTTTTCGAATATCTATTTTTTTTGTTCCTGAATATATTTCGAGGCTTATATTTTGACAAAGACAGTTTAATTTAATCTGTTATTTTTTTATTCATTCTTTTTTTATTTTTACAAGAAACCAACAAATTGACTTCAACACGAATCGAACTCACAACCTCTCCCAACCTTGTCTTTGGCAATTGGCAAGTAACGCCTCATCCATCTTGCTAGAGATGATTTGGCTTATTCATTCTTTTCTTCTTTTTTTTTAACTTCAAGTAGTTACATATCAAATTTTATGAAGATATTAATTTGAGAATGGATCACTAACACTTGAACAATATCTCGAGAGCCATACTGGAATTCAAACATCAATTTCCTTTGAGAAATAGTGAAATTCACTTTGAACAAATATTCTTCAAAAGCATCTGACTATCAATATGTGCTCCATTGACAGATTCATTGGATCATATCACTTGTACGTAGATGACTCTTATGACGGTGGACTTAGAGGTAACATTCTTCTCTTTTGGCATTGTGTCTCGCCATTGTATTATTTTACAGCGGTTCTGTGATTATTTTTTTTAATATTTTTGAATCGTTGGCTAAATGTTTTGTATGTTCAATATGTATTTTATTTTCTGTAGTATTAATGTATTATATTCTGCTTGTTTTATTTCAATTATAAAAAGTGCAATGATGCTCGTAAACTTTCTTTTTTGAAATCATAGGTAGTCTATTATATTATGCTCAATATGTTTTATCAATGACCTCCTATGCTTCTAATAGAGTTCTTTGTTTATACCTAGTCGGGCTGTATTTACATCTCCTTTGCTACTCGGTTAGCTTCTCTATAGATCCATGCGAATACATATCCGTGCGATCGAACTCTCAAGAGCATTCGGCACCTTACTGATCACATGTTCCGCTCTCCATGGGATCCTTGGCCCTGCTTTACCATCAATCCAATGCGCCAGCTGACTCAAGAGTCAGTTTGCAGCTTGATTCTGAGCACTCCCAAGGCTTTGTAAAAGTCACCCCCTCCATCATCCCTACTATTTCGGCTACAAAAATAATTAGCGTTTGAAGAATCTTCGAATTTTGCTTATAACATGTTACTATGATTAAGGAATCATAATTCTGTGTGTTTGAAGAATCTTAATTGAGCAACTCTGTCGAAGGCATAGCAAAGCTTGGAAAAAACATAAATGATATCTAAATTCATCGCTAAATTAAATAACTATTTACGTAGGCAAGGAGTGCTGAGTGCTGCATTGATTTTCTTATTATCATCCCAACTCTTCTTCGTACTTTTTCCTCCTCCAATTTAATTGTTTTCTTGTATTACACTTGTGCCCTACTTTTAATCCCCTTGTGATGAGATTAATTCGATGGAGTCAGATTTCAACATATTACCTAGTTAATGACTTTCAATTATTTCCTCGTGGAGTGTTTTAATTCTCTATCTAATTGTGCTGTCCAAGTTTTCTGTGACTAGTACACTACCTTATTCACAAGAGATGAGCTATACTAAGTTAAAATCAAAACCTCTTGACTTGATAGAGACTTGGTAGAGGCACCGGTGTACAATTAGTAGAGGTCCCAACGAGTTCATGAAGTAATAGTTGGTTGTAGACTTTACAATGTTTCAAATTTGTGCTTGTATGTGGATTAGCTTTTCACATTTATACATGAGATTATTAACTTTTGATTGAAGACAATGAACTGGGGATGACAATTAGGGTGCCAACCAAACAGATGCGACAACCAATTCCGTATCGCTGTAATTGTTGAGCAAAGCACCCAATCAAAGACGGTGTAAATGGAAGAGACTCAGTCATGTGAAGTTATTCTAGGAAAGGAGAGCACAGTGTGAGTCATGAAGGATAAGTTAGGATCAACAACATGTTCCGTCACCACACTGGATTCTTTTACAGGCGCACCAAAGGAGTAATCCCATCACATGTACATTTCACTACTCTCTCTCTCTCTCTCACACACGCACACATCCAATTCCAAAATGAGAGCGAGAACAATCGTACGCATGTATAGCTAGGAAACAAACAAGGACCTTTCTGTAAAGCTATAACAAAAGGAGACCCACCAAATGACCCTTCCCTCCTTACTTGGTATACTCTTTTTAACATACCCAACACATGCCCTTTTGAGGAAAAAAATAAATTCAAGTTTTCTTCATCACTTTCAACCCCAAAACATCTTCTCTCATTCCTCAAAATGGAGCAGTGGATGTCCTTTGGAGAGTGTGCTTTTTGGGCAGTTGAGCAGCAGCTGCCATGTACAGCTGCACAAATGCCCACATAATTTACAACCCGTTTAGCTCTGATAAATTAAGCTCACTGGATAACTCTTCAAATTCACTTAATATATATAATACCTGTTGTTGTTGTTTTCTTAGTCTGGCATTCTCCTCCATCAAATGAGCTACTTCAAGCTCCAACTCATTTGTATAAGCCTGTTCAATCAAAACAACAGCAGTATTAACAACTACAACACATTTAGTAAGTGCCCATCTTAAATTTTCACCTAAAACAATCAGTACGTGTGAAGTGATTGAAAGAATTGAAACTGATACGTTCCTGCTTCCTAGCTCTAGACCGCGCCGCGGACTCCCTATTCTTGATCATCCTCTTGTGGCGCCGATCACCACCGGTGCTCTCTTTACTTTGATCATCAGAGACCCTTTTCCTGCAAAAGGGAGACAGGGCAGAGGAGGAACCAAAGGCATCAAAGGCAGGGTTATTGAGGGTGGCAACCAATGAGGATTCAACGTCCACATTGTGGTGTACTCGGCTCTGATCCATCTCAAGCTGCCCCTGGTAGTGGAACTGATGATGGGGAGGCCTGGAATTCAAGCACAGCGACGTGGCGGGCGGCGGCGGGGACCCGAAGGCAGCGCCAAATTCTCCGGTGGAAGTGGTGGTGGTTGTTGGAGGGTCTTTGGTGAAGGGCCGGGCAAGGAAGTCCTGGAGGTTGTGTAGGTGGTGTGGCCCACTTAGTTGAGTTGATCTTTGGTGGTGGTGGTGGTGGTGGTGGTGGGGGTGGTGGTCTTGTAGGGAAGTGAGGCTTATGTCCTTCCACACTTCCTCCATGGTCCTCCTAGGGGTGGGAATTAGGATGGTGGAGGTTAAGTTAGTTAAGTTGGTAGTTAGTGGTGGTGGAGGATGGGAAGAGGAGGAGGAGGAGGAGGAGGAGGAGGATGATGAGAAGTTTGAGGTGTTGTTTCCGCCGGAGCCGGTGGTGGTGGTTGGGCAAGGTGATGACCGCATGAGTGTGATGTGGAGTGGGAGTTTATGTGAAAGAAAATAGGAAGTTGGGAGGAGCTAGAGAAGTGGACTTTTATAGGAAAGTGAAATGATTTGGACAAGGGAGAGAGAGAGAACAGTGAAAAGTGTTCTCTCTTGTTGAGTCACTTGAGTGTGTGTGTGTGTGTTGGACGTTGTATTTCCTATTTACTGACCTATATAACAAGAGCCATTGGCCTATAAATAAAATGGTGGTTTTTATTGAGAGCGAGAGATGGGGACGGTCCAGATGGTTTTTCTTTTTTGGGGCTTGTCGATCCCTCTGTTTGGCCAATCGGTTACGCTTACATGGGTCGTTGTTTCTTTACATGTATCTATCTAACTAGGAAAATATAGTTATATGGGGTAATACCCAAGACTAATTAATAATACTAAGATCAGTGTCTCGCATCACGTGTGACGCACACCCACCCACATATAGGAAAAAACGCCTTCACTGCCTCAAATTAAAGCCAGCTCTTGATTTGGACTATAGATAATTAATGGGAGACGAACCAATGCTAGTAAGACAATCACGATCTTCCACCAATTCTTGATTAAATGTTGTAAGTCGGATGCACTTCGAGATATGAAAACACGAGTGGGGGTGTTAAAAATAGGAAAAATGAATATTAAAAGGGGCAATAAAGAGGCGGTGAGGTGTTAATAATGCAAGCTATTACTAGTCTGCTATAGTTGGCAAGATTTGTTGAAGGTATGTCTATAGGTGTCTGAAAGGAGAGCAACAGCCTCTATGTCAAGTAGATTATAAGATAGATTGATACCAAAGTTTTTGAAATAGTCTACTCGAATGATGATGTGGACTACAGTTTCAAGAGCACATATATGTTTTCATGATTCGAAACCAATCATAATGTAGATCTAAACCATAATTGATCGATGTTTATAGTCAACGTTATATTAAGAATCAAAGTTCTTGTGACTCTAAAAGTTTTTTTTTTTTTTTTTTTTCAATCTAAAAAGAAACGAGCGGTGTGGTATAATGGTAGCTAGCAATTCAAATTTAAGACGTTGACTGAAATAATAGTGACAAGCTAAAAACAAGCGATAGGTGTTAATTTTCCACTAGTGAACATATCATCGGTAAGCACCCTACTCACCCTACCCATAGCACTTATTCACGAGCATGTGGATTTTTGGCAATACCGAAAAATATATATTCATCACTTATATGCTTTGTAAAGCTTTTTTAATGGACGTGAAACTATTATTTCGATGTGTGCATCTTCAACGTACGAGAGGGAGGTTAGGTTGTGAGTAGGTACAATGGGTTCGACCATCTCATTATATAGAGTCTGCCGCCATTGTTTCACACGCGACCAACCAATATCTTCACACATGGATTCTCCATATCACGCACGGTGATGAACCTAATAGGACCTGCCTAGCTAGCTACTTGCGCTCTTCAATCGGATATGATATTAATAATTTATTAATATGGGGGATGCTGATCAGCTTTTCCGTAACAATAGGAGAGACACTCACTTGTCCGACCATGTAGTGTACAAGTCAATGCACCCTTCGCATGCACTACTCTAGCCATGACCATGACCATGTAGTGTTACTACTGCTCATGCATCAACTCATGAACCGCTATATAATAAGGACTCCCCATGACTTGCCATTTTGTATTTGTTGTATTGTGGAATCTCAATGAAGTAATTAAGTAGCTAGCTGGGACGTGAGTTCAATGTCACTACTACTGCTCTTCTACAGTTATTGACACTTGTACGTCAAAGATAGAGAGAGTGGGTTATGTAGTCTAAGTAGATCATAGAGATTGCAGAATCTTGGCCATCATGCCAAATGTCAGCACCACGTCTCTGCGCAATACCTTCTATTACCACCCAATTTTTGTCTTTTCCCTTCCCAGTACATCTTTCTCCATCTTTCTTTTGTTTTCCAGATGTTTGACCGTCACCTATGTCTCTATGTGTATTCTCACTGTAACTATTTTTTCATCCTCCAATTGTAAATCTAGGGAAAATGCAAGTCACCCACGTTTTTACTCCACCCCAATCCAACGAGGCCTGTGTATATATACCCAACTCCCTTGCATTATCTCTCAACTCTAATGGTTAACTGTTTTAAAGGAGTTATCACGGAAATATTTGTAGACATAATTACTTATTATTAATTAATTTTTTATTATCAATGTACTTTTTTATTTGAAAAATATTTATGTTAATTTATATATTTTAATATTTTTAAAATTTACAACACTTCCTAAGTTCAATCAAATATAAAAATTTTAAAACTCTACAGTAAGTTGGCATATACGAACAAAATCTTACTAGGTGCATGGTGTAACATAGTTGGGAGTGACTCAGCAAAAAAATAAAAGCACGGCATAGGTAGCGTCACTATGTTCCACATCACATTCCTCACGTTCCCTTCTCTCCGATCAAAATTTTGGAAGATATTTCATTCTCCACGTGGCAGCATAACGTGAGTAAGCCCACCAACCAAGTATGTGTACTTCGTACTTTCGCAATGAAGAGTTTGGGAGGGGCTATTGATTTTTTTCAGAAAAGATAAATGCTATTAATTAAGTGATAAAATGTTGCTTATAGTAAATTGTTTATACACTTTTCAAATTAAAATTTATTTATTTTTTTACTTTTAACAAGTTGCTCTTTTGTAAATGTGACTACGCTTTACTTTTTTTATATAAGCTATTAACTTTTACTTAATTTATATTATTTCAAAAATGTTTTAAGAAGTTTTGATCGTGCTATATAGCGTGCATAAAAATTATTAGATGTCAAACTTAAATGTTAAAAGTGGGTTACTTAAGCTTTTCTCGAATTGCAAGGGTGACTCGAAATGAGCACACAAAATAATCAAGTATTTTTAAGTGTCCATATATACACAGATGCATACGAATCAATGCTTAAATTAATGGACAACAATTCATTTCACATGTCTATTTTGAGTCAACTTAATACTCTTTTCGATCAATAATGTAAGTTGTTTTTGATAAAAACACATAAATTAAAACAATCTTCCTTATCAGTGAATTTACATATATGTCATATGACAATGATATTAATTAAAGAAATTGAAGAATCATAATTATTTGAATTGTATAAAGATAAAATGAATAAAAAACAGTAAATACACCTTCAAGTTTTAAAATCGACTTACAATTTTGAATGATAATTTTTTGTTGAAATGACTTACATTATTTATAGGTGGGAGTATATTTTTCATAGAGAAATGATAGAGTAACATAGATGGGACATCAAGTTGGGGCACTAATCTGACGTGGCGCTTATGTGGCGCTAACGTGCGGGCCCCACTCGATTTCCATCCCAAAAGCAAAAAAAAAAAAAAAACCTCTCGAGTGATCGATCATCGACCATTGATCGACTGACCATTGACTGGCGGCACATCACTATAGCTCTGATTTAATCAAAAAAATTCAAATTTCCCTATTTTTTTTAAATAACCACAACCCACCCTGTCTTTCTCTTTCGTTTGTTCTCTCCCCCAAATCGTCCCGACCCTGAGAAACCCTATAACCTTGTTTTCACCATTGTTGTATGCTCGGAGCCGGTTGTGGACCGATTATTTCAGGGTTCAATAAATCATATTTCAAACTTATCATCCCCTGTTCCTTAATCCATCATACATTACCCAAGCATTCAAATTTTTATAAAAAAATATATGAATTAACTAAACTTTCAAATGACAAAACTTAAGTTTGTATCCTTACTTTCCGATGACTCTCTTTTTTAAACCTCAACCTCGAAATCAAAAAAAAAATAAAAAAAATAAAAAACAATCCAAACAATCACTCTAACTCCCAAAATACAACGAATTTAAGCATAACTTTCAGGGTGTAGCTCGCTCATACCTTGTACGCAGTTGGTCGGCGTTTTCACCTTCAAGACTGGTTTCTTTACCCACCACTTCAAGCCTCAGGAAATGATTCCCATTTACTAAGCTCTGCCCTAGATGGTCTTCGTTTTCACTAATCAAACAAAAGGGAATCTCAATAAAGACAAGGAGAAAAGAATCACTGACTTACCAAGTCCCAATAGGTCGTCTCTTGCTGTGCATGGGCTATTTCCACCACTTTCAGCCCTGAAGTACTGAGATTCCCTGCCATACCCTGAAGAGAAGACCCCAAATCGAAAGACAAGAAGGAGACCCTCCAACGCCTACGAGCTGTCTTCTTTCCGTGCTAAGGAACCCAAAAATAATCGGTCCACAACCAGTTCCGAGCAGACCAACAATGGTCAAAACAAGGTTCTATGGTTTCTCAGGGTCGGAACGATTAAGGGGAAGGAACAAATGAAAGAGAGAGACAGTGTGAGTTGTGGTTATCTCAAAGAAAGAGGGAAATTTGAATTTTTTGGTTAAATCGAGCTACTGATGACGTGTCTTGATCGATCAATGATCGATCGGTCAAGAGTCGGTAGTCAATCGATCATAGGGTTTTTTTTTTTTGCTTTCGGAATGAAAATCGAGTGAGCCCGCACGTCAGCGCCACATAGGCGCCACGTCAGGTTGGTGTACCAACTGGGTGTCCCATCTTTGTTCTCCATCATTTATCTTTTTCATAAACAAATTTTGTGTGTAGGGCCATCGGTAAGCCCCGCAGTGACGGCACAGCATCCATTCATCCAACTCGAACAACCACACGGGCCCCGCCCCACTAGCTTAAACGTGTGCCACGTACACTACGACTGCTTTTATCAATCAATTCGATCGTACCAACGTACAATTGCCATCATTGCCACGTGTCGAATGCCCGATGCTCCGTCTTCACCTTCACAAAGCAATCTTCCAACACTCATTAGCGTCGTGCACTTAAACGACGCCGTCCAAGACGTGTCGACAGATGGCTGGGTTTAAAGGCCTTAATGTTGTAGTCAGACTACGCGACACGCGAATCTGGTAGGAACGTAGAATCGTACATCATGTGACGTGGATCAGCTTTTAAGGGCCAACTCTTCACAATAGACTTGTTGAAATTCACGTTTCTTTCACATGATTCATCAAATAGTGACACCAAATATGACATTTCTCATTTCCATGTAGGATGCCATTTGAAACATGGTAGTACCTTTTTTCATGTATATCTAACGGTTCCAATCAAGTGTGTGATTTAAAGGGTATCATATTGGCATTGCCATTGATATACCATTTAGTTTTTATTGGAACTAGCCAGCTTCCATCTAAAACACAAGGGCTTTTTGTTTGTTCTTGATATGGTAAATATGAAAAATAAAAAAAATAAAAAACTCTCTAATTTTTAGGAGGAAATATAATGTTCAACCAAAGGGATGTGGTGGGATGGTAGTGGTATCGAGTTTAAGCTTTGAGCATAAAACCGCTATTAAATTCTCTTAAGAGGAGATCGTTGCCAATGTTCTCTTTAACTCCAGACACCATAACTAAGAACGAAGAAAAAAAAAAAAAAAAAAAGAAACACTAAAACTTCTTTGTTTTTATTTTTTATTTTTTTTTGTCAAAAAGAATATGCTAAAACACAGTCTCAAATTTAGATTAACTCCAGATAACTCTTCAACAGCAAACATGATTTTCAAATCAACAAACATAAAAATTAAGAAATAAAAGCATTAATTGCTTGTTTGTTGAAAAAAGGAAAAAAAATAAAAAATACAGTATGACTATAATTGAAAAGACATACCATCTCAAATAGACAGGAGGGTGAACCTAAGATACATAACCATTAATTTTGTTTTTATAGTCATATGAGGAAGGTTTCACAGAAGAAACAGAGTTCAATCGAATTTTGACGGTCCGAAACTGAGTGGTTGGTTTGCATGCTTTAACCAGAACTAGATAAAACTGGATAGACAGTTAGATAATGCGTTGTCAACAGAAGAAGCTCGGTTGCTAAGACTTTTGGAATTTATGATCTCCCTAGCTAGTCAATTTTACTTGCTTTATTTTTCATCTTAGTAACACCCATATATGGGAACCAACAATTAAAGAAAGCTAGTGTTTTACTCTTATAGATACAAATAGAGCAGGAGTTTCACAAGCTTTTATTGGTTCACAACCTATGAAGGTAAACTCTTAAAGGAGTAAGAAAAAAAAAAGAAAAAAAAAGAAACGTGTTTTTGTAGATAAAAATAAGGCACTGTATTGTAACCAAAAAAATAAAATAAAGTAAGGCACTGTACTTTGTTGCTTCAATGTGTTGCTTCAAAGTATTTATTAAGCAACAAAGTACACTCCCTAATTGCACAGCAACTAATCAGTTAAGACAATAATCACATTATTTTGTTAATAACAGATCATAGTTCGTATTCTCTCTAGCAACTTTAGGTACAACGATAAAAAAAGTTGGGAATAATTGTTTTGCTTTTGTTAAATTTGATCCCATGCGTTGTACACACCACATTCCTGTTTTTTCAGGTCTAAAAGAAGAGTTGGGAAAAGTTGTGAAAATGAAAATGCCCGGTACTGCTACACAATCTATCTGCATTAGTTCTCAAAATAAAAGATGGGGGAAAATCTTTCCTTGAATTATTGTAGTGGAGCACCACCACCCTGAATGCAAGCAAACATGATTTTCACAACAGCAACAGTACTACTGGCATCCGAGCATTAGGGTGCTTAAGACGTTGACTGAGGCATTGATCTTGAATTCGAGTCGTAGCAACTACACGTCCTCCGACTACTTTGGGGAGTTAGGGCAAGTGCTCCTGATCATCCTCCGTGGGATTAATCAGACTTTAATTGAAAAAGCGTCGAGGCTATCAAACACCTATAGATCTCAAAAGAAAAAAAGAAAAAAAGAAAAAAAAAATACTACTGAAGACAACAGGGGTTACCCACAAAACTTTTGGTTTCAGAATGACTGAGATTACTCAAAAGCTCTGCCAACCCCAGAAGTGGAAAGTTGGAATATTATTGGCACCTAAAAAGCCCTTGAAAGCAACAATGTCGTGTTGTACAAATTCAATTCAAAATGTTTTTTGCCCAGGCGTGAAGAAAACGCACAGAAGAGTTTGGTTCATGAGTGGTGGAGTCTCCAGAACCCACAATGTAAAGATAACGATTTTGACATCTTATAAAGAGGAAGAAGACATTTTACGGTCAATTGTGTGATTGGACAACAAAAAGTTGTAAAGATAGATGTAGATACATTGAGAGAATCCACTGCAACCCATTACATAGACAATTAAGTCTTAACATGAAGCAGGAGAAGAAAATGAAAATGCACATCATGTACACAGTGAGTCACATCATTTCAAGGGACATTTAAGGTGTAGAAGTGTAATTGTGGTGTACTGCAAGCAATTTTTATTTTTATTTTTGTGTTTTTAGTTGAGGTGTAGAAGTCAGTTATACTACTCCACCAAAAAAATAAAATAACCCCGTCATTTAGAAAAGCATCTGACAGTATTTAAATCCCTAATGTAGGTAATATGTGCTCCATTCGTGATCGACCAACAAAAGTAAAAAAAATTAATTTCTTTAAAAAAAACAGATTCATTGGATCATATCACATTAATGAAAATTTGTACTCAAAGTGACCAAAAGATGACATTGACAGATTCATTGACTTGGTGGACTATGAGAGGTAACATTCTTCTCTTTTGGCATTGTGTCTCGCCATTGTATTATTTTACAGCGGTTCTGTGATTATTTTTTTTAATATTTTTGAATCGTTGGCTAAATGTTTTGTATGTTCAATATGTATTTTATTTTCTGTAGTATTAATGTATTATATTCTGCTTGTTTTATTTCAATTATAAAAAGTGCAATGATGCTCGTAAACTTTCTTTTTTGAAATCATAGGTAGTCTATTATATTATGCTCAATATGTTTTATCAATGACCTCCTATGCTTCTAATAGAGTTCTTTGTTTATACCTAGTCGGGCTGTATTTACATCTCCTTTGCTACTCGGTTAGCTTCTCTATAGATCCATGCGAATACATATCCGTGCGATCGAACTCTCAAGAGCATTCGGCACCTTACTGATCACATGTTCCGCTCTCCATGGGATCCTTGGCCCTGCTTTACCATCAATCCAATGCGCCAGCTGACTCAAGAGTCAGTTTGCAGCTTGATTCTGAGCACTCCCAAGGCTTTGTAAAAGTCACCCCCTCCATCATCCCTACTATTTCGGCTACAAAAATAATTAGCGTTTGAAGAATCTTCGAATTTTGCTTATAACATGTTACTATGATTAAGGAATCATAATTCTGTGTGTTTGAAGAATCTTAATTGAGCAACTCTGTCGAAGGCATAGCAAAGCTTGGAAAAAACATAAATGATATCTAAATTCATCGCTAAATTAAATAACTATTTACGTAGGCAAGGAGTGCTGAGTGCTGCATTGATTTGCTTATTATCATCCCAACTCTTCTTCGTACTTTTTCCTCCTCCAATTTAATTGTTTTCTTGTATTACACTTGTGCCCTACTTTTAATCCCCTTGTGATGAGATTAATTCGATGGAGTCAGATTTCAACATATTACCTAGTTAATGACTTTCAATTATTTCCTCGTGGAGTGTTTTAATTCTCATCTAATTGTGCTGTCCAAGTTTTCTGTGACTAGTACACTACCTTATTCACAAGAGGAGCTACACTACGTTAAAATCAAAACCTCTTGACTTGATAGAACTTGGTAGAGGCACCGGTGTACAATTAGTAGAGGTCCCAACGAGTTCATGAAGTAATAGTTGGTTGTAGACTTTACAATGTTTCAAATTTGTGCTTGTATGTGGATTAGCTTTTCACATTTATACATGAGATTATTAACTTTTGATTGAAGACAATGAACTGGGGATGACAATTAGGGTGCCAACCAAACAGATGCGACAACCAATTCCGTATCGCTGTGATTGTTGAGCAAAGCACCCAATCAAAGACAGTGTAAATGGAAGAGACTCAGTCATGTGAAGTTATTCTAGGAAAGGAGAGCACAGTGTGAGTCATGAAGGATAAGTTAGGATCAACAACATGTTCCGTCACCACACTGGATTCTTTTACAGGCGCACCAAAGGAGTAATCCCATCACATGTACATTTCACTACTCTCTCTCTCTCTCTCTCACACACACACACATCCAATTCCAAAATGAGAGCGAGAACAATCGTACGCATGTATAGCTAGGAAACAAACAAGGACCTTTCTGTAAAGCTATAACAAAAGGAGACCCACCAAATGACCCTTCCCTCCTTACTTGGTATACTCTTTTTAACATACCCAACACATGCCCTTTTGAGGAAAAAAAATAAATTCAAGTTTTCTTCATCACTTTCAACCCCAAAACATCTTCTCTCATTCCTCAAAATGGAGCAGTGGATGTCCTTTGGAGAGTGTGCTTTTTGGGCAGTTGAGCAGCAGCTGCCATGTACAGCTGCACAAATGCCCACATAATTTACAACCCGTTTAGCTCTGATAAATTAAGCTCACTGGATAACTCTTCAAATTCACTTAATATATATAATACCTGTTGTTGTTGTTTTCTTAGTCTGGCATTCTCCTCCATCAAATGAGCTACTTCAAGCTCCAACTCATTTGTATAAGCCTGTTCAATCAAAACAACAGCAGTATTAACAACTACAACACATTTAGTAAGTGCCCATCTTAAATTTTCACCTAAAACAATCAGTACGTGTGAAGTGATTGAAAGAATTGAAACTGATACGTTCCTGCTTCCTAGCTCTAGACCGCGCCGCGGACTCCTATTCTTGATCATCCTCTTGTGGCGCCGATCACCACCGGTGCTCTCTTTACTTTGATCATCAGAGACCCTTTTCCTGCAAAAGGGAGACAGGGCAGAGGAGGAACCAAAGGCATCAAAGGCAGGGTTATTGAGGGTGGCAACCAATGAGGATTCAACGTCCACATTGTGGTGTACTCGGCTCTGATCCATCTCAAGCTGCCCCTGGTAGTGGAACTGATGATGGGGAGGCCTGGAATTCAAGCACAGCGACGTGGCGGGCGGCGGCGGGGACCCGAAGGCAGCGCCAAATTCTCCGGTGGAAGTGGTGGTGGTTGTTGGAGGGTCTTTGGTGAAGGGCCGGGCAAGGAAGTCCTGGAGGTTGTGTAGGTGGTGTGGCCCACTTAGTTGAGTTGATCTTTGGTGGTGATGGTGGTGGTGGTGGTGGTGGTGGGGGTGGTGGTCTTGTAGGGAAGTGAGGCTTATGTCCTTCCACACTTCCTCCATGGTCCTCCTAGGGGTGGGAATTAGGATGGTGGAGGTTAAGTTAGTTAAGTTGGTAGTTAGTGGTGGTGGAGGATGGGAAGAGGAGGAGGAGGAGGAGGAGGAGGAGGATGATGAGAAGTTTGAGGTGTTGTTTCCGCCGGAGCCGGTGGTGGTGGTTGGGCAAGGTGATGACCGCATGAGTGTGATGTGGAGTGGGAGTTTATGTGAAAGAAAATAGGAAGTTGGGAGGAGCTAGAGAAGTGGACTTTTATAGGAAAGTGAAATGATTTGGACAAGGGAGAGAGAGAGAACAGTGAAAAGTGTTCTCTCTTGTTGAGTCACTTGAGTGTGTGTGTGTGTGTTGGACGTTGTATTTCCTATTTACTGACCTATATAACAAGAGCCATTGGCCTATAAATAAAATGGTGGTTTTTTATTGAGAGCGAGAGATGGGGACGGTCCAGATGGTTTTTCTTTTTGGGGCTTGTCGATCCCTCTGTTTGGCCAATCGGTTACGCTTACATGGGTCGTTGTTTCTTTACATGTATCTATCTAACTAGGAAAATATAGTTATATGGGGTAATACCCAAGACTAATTAATAATACTAAGATCAGTGTCTCGCATCACGTGTGACGCACACCCACCCACATATAGGAAAAAACGCCTTCACTGCCTCAAATTAAAGCCAGCTCTTGATTTGGACTATAGATAATTAATGGGAGACGAACCAATGCTAGTAAGACAATCACGATCTTCCACCAATTCTTGATTAAATGTTGTAAGTCGGATGCACTTCGAGATATGAAAACACGAGTGGGGGTGTTAAAAATAGGAAAAATGAATATTAAAAGGGGCAATAAAGAGGCGGTGAGGTGTTAATAATGCAAGCTATTACTAGTCTGCTATAGTTGGCAAGATTTGTTGAAGGTATGTCTATAGGTGTCTGAAAGGAGAGCAACAGCCTCTATGTCAAGTAGATTATAAGTAGATTGATACCAAAGTTTTTGAAATAGTCTACTCGAATGATGATGTGGACTACAGTTTCAAGAGCACATATATGTTTTCATGATTCGAAACCAATCATAATGTAGATCCTAAACCATAATTGATCGATGTTTATAGTCAACGTTATATTAAGAATCAAAGTTCTTGTGACTCTAAAGTTTTTTTTTTTTTTTTCAATAGCAAGCACCCGAGCGGTGTGGTATAATGGTAGCTAGCAATTCAAATTTAAGACGTTGACTGAAATAATAGTGACAAGCTAAAAACAAGCGATAGGTGTTAATTTTCCACTAGTGAACATATCATCGGTAAGCACCCTACTCACCCTACCCTTAGCACTTATTCACGAGCATGTGGATTTTTGGCAATACCGAAAAATATATATTCATCACTTATATGCTTTGTAAAGCTTTTTTAATGGACGTGAAACTATTATTTCGATGTGTGCATCTTCAACGTACGAGAGGGAGGTTAGGTTGTGAGTAGGTACAATGGGTTCGACCATCTCATTATATAGAGTCTGCCGCCATTGTTTCACACGCGACCAACCAATATCTTCACACATGGATTCTCCATATCACGCACGGTGATGAACCTAATAGGACCTGCCTAGCTAGCTACTTGCGCTCTTCAATCGGATATGATATGAATAATTTATTAATATGGGGGATGCTGATCAGCTTTTCCGTAACAATAGGAGAGACACTCACTTGTCCGACCATGTAGTGTACAAGTCAATGCACCCTTCGCATGCACTACTCTAGCCATGACCATGACCATGTAGTGTTACTACTGCTCATGCATCAACTCATGAACCGCTATATAATAAGGACTCCCCATGACTTGCCATTTTGTATTTGTTGTATTGTGGAATCTCAATGAAGTAATTAAGTAGCTAGCTGGGACGTGAGTTCAATGTCACTACTACTGCTCTTCTACAGTTATTGACACTTGTACGTCAAAGATAGAGAGAGTGGGTTATGTAGTCTAAGTAGATCATAGAGATTGCAGAATCTTGGCCATCATGCCAAATGTCAGCACCACGTCTCTGCGCAATACCTTCTATTACCACCCAATTTTTGTCTTTTCCCTTCCCAGTACATCTTTCTCCATCTTTCTTTTGTTTTCCAGATGTTTGACCGTCACCTATGTCTCTATGTGTATTCTCACTGTAACTATTTTTTCATCCTCTAATTGTAAATCTAGGGAAAATGCAAGTGACCCACGTTTTTACTCCACCCCAATCCAACGAGGCCTGTGTATATATACCCAACTCCCTTGCATTATCTCTCAACTCTTATGGTTAACTGTTTTAAAGGAGTTATCACGGAAACATTTGTAGACATAATTACTTATTATTAATTAATTCTTTATTATCAACGTACTTTTTTTATTTGAAAAATATTTATGTTAATTTATATATTTTAATATTTTTAAAATTTACAACACTTCCTAAGTTCAATCAAATATAAAAATTTTAAAACTCTACAGTAAGTTGGCATATACGAACAAAATCTTACTAGGTGGTGTAACATAGTTGGGAGTGACTCAGCAAAAAAATAAAAGCACGGCATAGGTAGCGTCACTATGTTCCACATCACATTCCTCACGTTCCCTTCTCTCCGATCAAATTTTGGAAGATATTTCATTCTCCACGTGGCAGCATAACGTGAGTAAGCCCACCAACCAAGTATGTGTACTTCGTACTTTCGCAATGAAGAGTTTGGGAGGGGCTATTGATTTTTTTCACAAAAGTACTAATGCTATTAATTAAGTGATAAAATGTTGCTTATAGTAAATTGTTTATACACTTTTCAAATTAAAATTTATTTATTTTTTTACTTTTAACAAGTTGCTCTTTTGTAAATGTGACTACGCTTTACTTTATTTATATAAGCTATTAACTTTTACTTAATTTATATTATTTCAAAAATGTTTTAAGAAGTTTTGATCGTGCTATATACCGTGCATAAAAATTATTAGATGTCAAACTTAAATATTAAAAGTGGGTTACTCAAGCTTTTCTCGAATTGCAAGAGTGACTCGAAATGAGCACACAAAATAATCGAGTATTTTTAAGTGTCCATATATACACAGATGCATACAAATCAATGCTTAAATTAATGGACAACAATTCATTTCACATGTCTATTTTGAGTCAACTTAATACTCTTTTCGATCAATAATGTAAGTTGTTTTTGATAAAAACACATAAATTAAAACAATCTTCCTTATTAGTGAATTTACATATATGTCATATGACAATGATATTAATTAAAGAAATTGAAGAATCATAATTATTTGAATTGTATAAAGATAAAATGAATAAAAAACAGTAAATACACCTTCAAGTTTTAAAATCGACTTACAATTTTGAATGATAATTTTTTGTTGAAATGACTTACATTATTTATAGGTGGGAGTATATTTTTCATAGAGAAATGATAGAGTAACATAGATGGGACATCAAGTTGGGGCACTAATCTGACGTGGCGCCTATGTGGCGCTAACGTGCGGGCCCCACTCGATTTCCATCCCAAAAGCAAAAAAAAAACCTCTGACTGACTGACTACTGACCATTGATCGACTGACCATTGACTGACGGCACATCACTATAGCTCTGATTTAATCAAAAAAATTCAAATTTCCCTATTTTTTTTAAATAACCACAACCCACCCTGTCTTTCTCTTTCGTTTGTTCCCTCCCCCAAATCGTCCCGACCCTGAGAAACCCTATAACCTTGTTTTCACCATTGTTGTATGCTCGGAGCCGGTTGTGGACCGATTATTTCAGGGTTCAATAAATCATATTTCAAACTTATCATCCCCTGTTCCTTAATCCATCATACATTACCCAAGCATTCAAAATTTTATAAAAAAATATATGAATTAACTAAACCTTCAAATGACAAAACTTAAGTTTGTATCCTTACTTTCAGGGGACTCTCTTTTTTAAACCTCAACCTCGAAATCAAAATAAAAAAATAAAAAATAAAAAACAATCCAAACAATCACTCTAACTCCCAAAATACAACGAATTTAAGCATAACTTTCAGGGTGTAGCTCGCTCATACCTTGTACGCAGTTGGTCGGCGTTTTCACCTTAAGATCGGTTTCTTTACCCACCACTTCAAGCCTCAGGAAATGATTCCCATTTACTAAGCTCTGCCCTAGATGGTCTTCGTTTTCACTAATCAAACAGAAGGGAATCTCAATAAAGACAAGGAGAAAAGAATCACTGACTTACCAAGTCCCAATAGGTCGTCTCTTGCTGTGCATGGGCTATTTCCACCACTTTCAGCTCTGAAGTACTGAGATTCCCTGCCATACCCTGAAGAGAAGACCCCAAATCGAAGGACAAGAAGGAGACCCTCCAACGCCTACGAGCTGTCTTCCTTCTGTGCTAAGGAACCCAAAAATAATCGGTCCACAACCAGTTCCGAGCAGACGAACAATGGTCAAAACAAGGTTCTAGGGTTTCTCAGGGTCGGAACGATTAGGGGGAGGGAACAAATGAAAGAGAGAGACAGTGTGAGTTGTGGTTATCTCAAAGAAAGAGGGAAATTTGAATTTTTTGGTTAAATCAGAGCTACAGTGACGTGCCGTCAGTCAATGATCAGTCGGTCAGTAGTCAGTAGTCAATCGATCAGAGGTTTTTTTTTTTTTTTTTGCTTTCGGAATGAAAATCGAGTGAGCCCGCACGTCAGCGCCACATAGGCGCCACGTCAGGTTGGTGTCCCAACTGGGTGTCCCATCTTTGTTCTCCATCATTTATCTTTTTCATAAACAAATTTTGTGTGTAGGGCCATCGGTAAGCCCCGCAGTGACGGCACAGCATCCATTCATCCAACTCGAACAACCACACGGGCCCCGCCCCACTAGCTTAAACGTGTGCCACGTACACTACGACTGCTTTTATCAATCAATTCGATCGTACCAACGTACAATTGCCATCATTGCCACGTGTCGAATGCCCGATGCTCCGTCTTCACCTTCACAAAGCAATCTTCCAACACTCATTAGCGTCGTGCACTTAAACGACGCCGTCCAAGACGTGTCGACAGATGGCTGGGTTTAAAGGCCTTAATGTTGTAGTCAGACTACGCGACACGCGAATCTGGTAGGAACGTAGAATCGTACATCATGTGACGTGGATCAGCTTTTAAGGGCCAACTCTTCACAATAGACTTGTTGAAATTCACGTTTCTTTCACATGATTCATCAAATAGTGACACCAAATATGACATTTCTCATTTCCATGTAGGATGCCATTTGAAACATGGTAGTACCTTTTTTCATGTATATCTAACGGTTCCAATCAAGTGTGTGATTTAAAGGGTATCATATTGGCATTGCCATTGATATACCATTTAGTTTTTATTGGAACTAGCCAGCTTCCATCTAAAACACAAGGGCTTTTTGTTTGTTCTTGATATGGTAAATATGAAAAATAAAAAAAATAAAAAACTCTCTAATTTTTAGGAGGAAATATAATGTTCAACCAAAGGGATGTGGTGGGATGGTAGTGGTATCGAGTTTAAGCTTTGAGCATAAAACCGCTATTAAATTCTCTTAAGAGGAGATCGTTGCCAATGTTCTCTTTAACTCCAGACACCATAACTAAGAACGAAGAAAAAAAAAAAAAAAGAAACACTAAAACTTCTTTGTTTTTATTTTTTATTTTTTTTTTGTCAAAAAGAATATGCTAAAACACAGTCTCAAATTTAGATTAACTCCAGATAACTCTTCAACAGCAAACATGATTTTCAAATCAACCAACATAAAAATTAAGAAATAAAAGCATTAATTGCTTGTTTGTTGAAAAAAGGAAAAAAAATAAAAAATACAGTATGACTATAATTGAAAAGACATACCATCTCAAATAGACAGGAGGGTGAACCTAAGATACATAACCATTAATTTTGTTTTTATAGTCATATGAGGAAGGTTTCACAGAAGAAACAGAGTTCAATCGAATTTTGACGGTCCGAAACTGAGTGGTTGGTTTGCATGCTTTAACCAGAACTAGATAAAACTGGATAGACAGTTAGATAATGCGTTGTCAACAGAAGAAGCTCGGTTGCTAAGACTTTTGGAATTTATGATCTCCCTAGCTAGTCAATTTTACTTGCTTTATTTTTCATCTTAGTAACACCCATATATGGGAACCAACACTTAAAGAAAGCTAGTGTTTTACTCTTATAGATACAAATAGAGCAGGAGTTTCACAAGCTTTTATTGGTTCACAACCTATGAAGGTAAACTCTTAAAGGAGTAAGAAAAAAAAAAAGAAAAAAAAAGAAACGTGTTTTTGTAGATAAAAATAAGGCACTGCGTTGTAACCAAAAAAATAAAATAAAGTAAGGCACTGTACTTTGTTGCTTCAATGTGTTGCTTCAAAGTATTTATTAAGCAACAAAGTACACTCCCTAATTGCACAGCAACTAATCAGTTAAGACAATAATCACATTATTTTGTTAATAACAGATCATAGTTCGTATTCTCTCTAGCAACTTTAGGTACAACGATAAAAAAAAGTTGGGAATAATTGTTTTGCTTTTGTTAAATTTGATCCCATGCGTTGTACACACCACATTCCTGTTTTTTCAGGTCTAAAAGAAGAGTTGGGAAAAGTTGTGAAAATGAAAATGCCCGGTACTGCTACACAATCTATCTGCATTAGTTCTCAAAATAAAAGATGGGGGAAAATCTTTCCTTGAATTATTGTAGTGGAGCACCACCACCCTGAATGCAAGCAAACATGATTTTCACAACAGCAACAGTACTACTGGCATCCGAGCAGTAGGGTGCTTAAGACGTTGACTGAGGCATTGATCTTGAATTCGAGTCGTAGCAACTACATGTCCTCCGACTACTTTGGGGAGTTAGGGCAAGTGCTCCTGATCATCCTCCGTGGGATTAATCAGACTTTAATTGAAAAAGCGTCGAGGCTATCAAACACCTATAGATCTCAAAAAAAAAAAAAAAAAAAAAAAAAAAAATACTACTGAAGACAACAGGGGTTACCCACAAAACTTTTGGTTTCAGAATGACTGAGATTACTCAAAAGCTCTGCCAACCCCAGAAGTGGAAAGTTGGAATATTATTGGCACCTAAAAAGCCCTTGAAAGCAACAATGTCGTGTTGTACAAATTCAATTCAAAATGTTTTTTGCCCAGGCGTGAAGAAAACGCACAGAAGAGTTTGGTTCATGAGTGGTGGAGTCTCCAGAACCCACAATGTAAAGATAACGATTTTGACATCTTATAAAGAGGAAGAAGACATTTTACGGTCAATTGTGTGATTGGACAACAAAAAGTTGTAAAGATAGATGTAGATACATTGAGAGAATCCACTGCAACCCATTACATAGACAATTAAGTCTTAACATGAAGCAGGAGAAGAAAATGAAAATGCACATCATGTACACAGTGAGTCACATCATTTCAAGGGACTGCAACCATTTAAGGTGTAGAAGTGTAATGGGGCAAAGTGTGGTGAGTGATGCTTAATTAGGGGAGTAGAGGAGCCTTAGGAGTTGTGGAAACCCTGGAAAGCAATTTATGGCGTACCTAGCTAGACTTAATTGCATGAGAAACACTGGACTCTCAGTGAGGGTTTTAATTGGGTGAAAAGACTAATTAAATTGACAAGGTAAAATGGCTGGACAGAAATTCAAGCTCATGCAAAGATGAAAATGGGCAAAGCACTAATGGTTGGAACAATTGGTGGTTCAGTCAATCTTCTTTGTAGGATTCTGGGCAGGCCATATCAGAATCCAAGTGTACACACACTTTCAATATGTGCATGCTTTAATACACTTTGCAACAGCCAAGGAAGCTACTGCATGTGTGTAATAACAAGAAGGTAATGGTTGACTCAAAAGAAAAAAAAAAAAAAAGTAAAGAAGGTAATATAATTTGTAGATAATTTATAGCCTTGTATCTTGTGGTTCAATTTTTCCTTCCATCTATAGAAGGAGATGAACACATACAAAAATTCATATTTTCATGAAAAATCATTCTTTCTTTATCACTCTCTCGTCCATTTTGGTGTAAATCCATTTGCAGGTTGTTCCTACATTTTGTTCTAAATTCCGAAATCGAACAAACTATCTTTTCGTTTGGACAATGAAAGAATACACTAACTATTCTATGAATCCATTTTCATCCAATGTCCTAAACGATAAAGCATTGTCCTATAGGTTTGGAAGATATTGGGATGTAACTTTTTGCTGTATGAAAAATTGTCGTTTGGGGATGTCAGTGTTTTTGTAGGAACTCAAGTGCCCACAGAATTCTAACACCTGCACATATTTCCTTCCTCAAAACGGCCTACTTATTCATTAAACCTAAAAGAAAACATCATTTCTACACAATACCTTAAAAGGGAGGATCCTAGTGGTTTTAGGCTCTTCAAGAGTAAATCTGTGAGGATAAGAATGAGAAAAAAACTCGTGTCCCACTCTTCAGTCTTTCTCGACACGGTTTTTAATGTCCAAATGCAACCCCCACCAATGAAGTTTTCAAATCTCATTTAAGTCCCTGAAAATGATGTTTGCCCTCCAAGGTACTCTGAGTCTTAGAAGTCGTAGACGTCGCAATGCATCAACCTCCAAAAGGGGGGAAGAGGTTATGGAATTCGAAACCTGTTAGCTACCCAATTATCCCCTTGGTTTCTCCCAAGTACTGGTGCCAAGAGCTAGGAAGGGGTAAAAAAGGTTCGGACCACCACGGATAATTTTAAAAATACCGCAAACTCGCAATCCATCTTGGTGTCTATTGAACAGATCATAACACTACAAATATGCCTGAATAGCATAGTAAAGCTTCAAAGGTACCCCTTAAAAGTATGTCACCAATCTAATCATAAAAGTAATGTTTATCACCAACCCTCCTTCCTTGATCCCACAGGCCAAAAAAGATGCTAAAAGCTAAGGTTAAGTGGGGAAGTTTAAAGCTGATGCAAGGACTACTAGTACTTTTCCTTTAAAAACAAGGACTAGTAGTACACTTCTAAATGGAAACCAAGGTATTATTGTGGAATAATGGCATTTAGTCATGAAGTTTAGACAAAGAGAAAGATATCTTGAAGATCTCAACAATAAGCATACAGAAGTCATATCATATACCGATTCTACCTAAAACTTGGTGTTATGCATAGCTAGATACCTCAGTGCAGAACAAATAAGATAAGCATCCAACTGTATATGAGAGAAGTTAACTTTTCCAGTAAAGACAGTGAGCTATATAATATAGGATTGAACACCCCACTTACTTCAACAATAATCACAGACTACAGAGTCATTGTTCATGAATCGTGACATTATAATAAAGGTTTATCAGTGTTGCTTTTCATTGAGAACCTGTGTACTATATATTTGTAAGACCAGCAATTCAATTTTTGTCTACAGACCCAAACATCATCAATATTTTGAGAGGCCTAAGGTTTCTTTTTTGTCTGAAGACCCAACAGAAAAGAAGTGTCTGCTGGAGAGATAGTAAGTGTTGGCTTTTCATTGGAAAACTACAACTAAAAGCAGAATTTCAACACTTGAGGGTAAAGGGAGACATCGTGAGACATTGTCGTTCCTGCCATAATTCATGAAATAGATCAAGTGTGTCCACCAGAAAAAACAACTTAGGACAAGAAGATAAAGGGAACATGGCCTAAAACCTTTTTCTCCAGAGGGTTATCTAGTTGAAGACAAAGATGGAAGCCAATCTTACCCTTGTTTAGGTGGTAGCTATGGAACACAAACAGTTGAGAGTAAAGGAATTCTATTTGCCGTACAACCAAAAGTTGCAGCAATTTTAGAACCACAAGTGGGTGCTTTCCAAAGTGTAGGGTGAACAATTGAGGAATTCTATCCTAACACTTTTGAGTTGCATTCGTTAATGGACGGACCTCTAAATAACTGTAGAGCAAGCTTCATAATGTAAACAGAAAAAGATCAGATAGAGATACCTTGAACTAAGTAGTAACAAATGAACTTGGTATACCCAAAAAATGTACTAAAAAGTTAATGCAGACATAATACCAAGACTAAAAATAACAATCACCATATAACAAGGCACCCAACATTTTATAAACAGCCGCAATGTTCATAAAAAAAATTATGAACATTTAACAATTACTGATGGAAATTAATTAGCTAACAGCATATATCATAAAATACGGTAATAAGTCAAATATCAACTTAATCTAAATTAAAATAAATAAATAAATATAGAACGGAATCCGCATTCCAAGACAAGTATCTAATCCCCCAATTATTTTCAAAGTATTGCCAAACCCAACGTCTAACATCTAACCTAACCAATTTTTTTTTTTCCTTTTCCCCTTTCAGCAGAAGCAAATTTCTCAGGGTTCCAAAGAGTTTCCAAGAAAAAGATACGTATATGAATCATGTACTGAAAGTATAATCTGTGACAGAAGGGTGAAAAAGAAAAGGAAAAAAATAAACAAACCAAAAGAATGAACTCTTGAGGGAAAAGCAGCGGCGGCCACACCACAAGCAATGCAGCCAGTCAAGAAGAGCATTCATCCAAATCCTCACTCCAAAAACTGGATCAATGCTTTTAACCAAAAGTACAATTAAAAAACCTGAAATGGCTGGATGAATCACCTCAAAATTTGCTCCCCATCTCATAATCCCACAACCATGGAGTAAGGAATCGCCAGGTACAACAGCAAAACAAACCACACGTACCAACATACATAGTACTCGCAAGGTTAAGCTCCTTCTTTTGGTTTCTTTTTCTCATTATTGCTCTATTCCTTTCTTTTCTCTCGTCTTTCTTTTATTTTATTTTAATTTTTTTTTTTTTTTTTTTTTTTTTTTTTTTTTTTTTCTTTTTTTGTTTTGGTTTTGTTTTATGGTTCCTTTTCCCGACTGAGCAATCCCAAAATGAGCCAAATAAGAGAAATAATCTAAGGATACTCACAGAGGCTCCCCTTTTCAGGTAATCACGAGCTCCACATCACCCATTAAAATATATATCCCCCCTCAGCATTAAGCCCATGCAAAATTTTTCACCGAAACCTGCTAACGCAGCTTTCCATGCCCTTCTCCATTTGACGCCTGTAACTGACTATCCAGCTCAACAGTAACTGATCCACTCGCACTTGCCTCCACATGAGCCCCAGTAGTACTCCTGTCTGCAGTGTTTGTCTTTCCATCCTCCAATCCAATCGTCTGGAATCTATTTGCTAGCATCTCATGACTAGATACACCAGGGGACAGAGGGCTCAGAGGTGGCCAATTCATCCAATCATTTCGTTTCCTTAATTTATCGCCCTGCAATGCATGTCAGAAATGAAAAATATATGTAGAGGTTCCAAAATGAAAAGAAGATCTACATCATGTTTTACTGATTTAAAAGTGTATCTCACAGTCGTACAATTTTCAGTTAGCACCTAGAAATTCTGTTAGTAAGGCCCTCAAAGTCAGACAGATACCTGCATTTCCACAACAGTAGAATTTCGCACACATTCCAAAATGAGCTGAATGTTGCTAGTCAACTTCTTCACCTGTAAAGCATAGCAAATAATACATCAGCTGTCCTTGTAAGAACAACAAAAGAAACATTCATTGGAGTGCATTCTTAAGAGTTGGGAGAATACATGGCATACAATGTGAAATGCAATGACAGAGACGTATCAAAACTACATCATTCTAACAAAATTTAAAGAGAGCTGATTGAAGACAACTAGACGAGTTATTTCGTTAGGGTAACAATAGAAGAAGTAGCACCTTCTAGGATTTGTGAACAAATTGCACCTTCACAGCAAAATTTTAGCATTGAAATTAGAGCCCTTTTTACACGTGATGAAGACATTAAACAGATGTCTATAAGAATCAGCAATCAATCATCTCAAGAAAGAAAGGACAGCACAATAATTAAAAAATATTAAAGAAAACAAGCACTACCTTTCACTGCAACTAGTAAATAAACAAGGTTCCAGACCAAGATTTTATTTTCATAGTTTCGGAGTAATGAAAAGGAAAAAAAAAAATTGCAATTTAAGCCAGAGACACCGAACAACAACAACAACAACATAGCCTCAATCCCAAATTAGTTGGGTTGGCTAACTCTTCCATTGCGCTTCATTTAGTGCAATTGTTGGACAAAGGAAAGTAATACGAGCAAAAAAAAAAAATGCTAAAAAAACTATTCAAGTTTTGACAAATTGATTACATACTTTATCAGTTTATCCAAGTTTGAGGTTATAATCAAAGAATCATTATTGAGAATTGAGAAATTGTCATTTTTCATTTATTTGATAAACCAACTGAAGTAACAATGAAAAAGATTGCAGTCAGATATGAATTGATTTAGGCTGCATCTTGCGTCAAAACAAAGAATCCCTAAGATATGAAGCAAAAACAAATCTTATTCAATTGTGGATGAGAGATTTCTCCATCAAAAACACAAATCAAATTTAATAGGAAGGGAAGGAGAAGGAACCTGATAGGTCTCTGGTCAAGGGAGCATTGGTCTCATCGGTGGGCTAGTCACATAAGTGAGGTTATAAATAGGAGGGTAAGGGAGTTGTAATAGACATGGAAAAATTCTGAATTCTCAAGAAAGAACCAGAAAATCTCTGCAAACACAGAGCCTAGAGCTATTGGAGAAGCTGAATCTCCTCAATTCACTCAGAGTGCCAAGATAAGAATACAAATTCTCCATGCATATAACAACTCCCTTACCCCTATTTATAACCTCACTTATGTGACTAGCCCACCAATTGCGCAGGATTTATTTGATCACATTGATTAAATGGGTCCCAAGTCTAGTAGAGGGGAACCATGCAGCACTAGACATGAGACATTTAATCCAAAGAAAAGGATTTTTTTCATATAAGATATAATACATTTGAGGCCTAGCAAATTCATTCTTCTTCTCAATCATTTTTTTTTTCTAAAAAACGATTTTTGTATATTAGGAAAAATGCTTTGCAATTACAAGGGAGAACATCAAAAAGAGAACCCAAGATACCTAGATCATCATTCTATTTTTATTCAAAGAAGATCAGTCCTTTGAACTTTCATGTGAGAATTCTTTCCAGATCAAAAAACGTCAAAATACCTGCTTATCCCCAAACAAGTCCTACCACTTCTATACAAAAATGTCTGCATCTACTTCCGACTATTAGGAAGGAATAACTCTCCTATTTTTTCATAAGTGTTTTGGCAAATTGAAGTGCAAAAGCTTATGCCTTGTCCACATGAAAACCTCATTTACATCTACTATTTTACCTTCGGAAACCTCACGCATTGTGAATATATCAATGATGTGCTAAAAAAGCTAGCCTAACTTCCTACTTCCTAAATGAACAGGCCTGCTTAGTAGTAACTTAAATTGAGCAATGACTGAATTTAGTTTGTTGCACATCCTGTTATTACACATACATAACTTCAGGTTTCATTTTTTATGGAGATATTAAATTTTGTTGTTTATCTTAGTGTTTGTTAGCTTATCTTCTTTTTGCACTACGCATTGGATTAACCATCTTGTGTTTGTTTCTGCACATAGCCAGTGCACCTCTAAACAAATGCATGTCTTTCAGATTCTTCTCAATATCTCGAATTTTCCTTCACTCCATTTATCAGATTGGTTAGAAATCCAAACTCATTGAGAACATCAAATGGAGCTTGGACCATGCACATCAACTGCCCCAACAAAACAGCATAAATCGTAGTGGCCTGCGATTGAAAAATAAATAAATAACATACGCTATCCTACAAGTTAGACGAGGCTCCTAACCTGAACAGCTCAATCGATCAACCCATAGGTTTAGTTTGATTATTAATTTTTAAGGTCTAACTTAAGTTTAAGAACATGCCGAACCAATGGTTTCATTTCTAATGATTTGATTGCTCCAAAAACCACCAAATCGAATTTAGAACTGAAGATAATCAAACACACGCATATAAACATAGTAACATACATAATTATATCATATAAAGCAACAATATTGTTATATTTTACTTTCAAAAACTTCCATTTGCATTTTTTGAACTTTTAATATTTAATGTTTGTTAATTACTATGATTGTTGTGTCATTCTGACGTTAGATGCTCCCTTTTGAAATATTACAAGTTGAATTTTTATATGACTTTAAATTTTAAGGTTTGGAGTTTTGAAGGTTATTTTTAGATACACCCCTGAAACCAGACCAAAGACAACTGACTTTGTGGCTTGGTCCCCCCCATTTGATCAGCAATTTCAATAATTCATTTTTTTAATTACTTGGATTATCGCAACATTTCAATCAACGGTATAGTTGTAGATCTAAGATAAAGATGCATTAATTGGGAAGGATTTAAAGGGTTGGCCCGCATTCACAAGACTTCAACCCACTAAATGGTACGACCCCATCCCCCACCCCCACAAGGAAAAAAAAAAAAAAAAAAAAGGTCAACAAAAGGAACCAGCTCGTAAAATAGAATTAAATGAATAAATATGAACACGAGAGACTTGAAAGGCAGGATTCCCATTCGGCCAACGAAAAAGAGAAGTTTCAAATTAAGAACAATCTTAAAAACAGGTTCTTTTCTTAAATGAATTAATCTTTTGTTTTAACTCAAACCAATTGCCCAACAAATTAGCAAACAAAGCAAAATCCAGAAACTTCTGCATTCGAAAGAGAAAAGAAAATGTTGGAGGAATTAGGGAGTCGACAGAGGAAAAATATGAGGTCACACCACCTTGGAAGTCCATATACCAATCTATAGATTAGATGAAAAAGACAATGAACAAGAACAGAGTTCAATAACTTCCTACTTGAATCACAAAAAATGTGAAACTGCAGCATCATCCTAACTTTGCTCTTGATCATTTGCCAGTAAGAGTCTATCCAAAAAAAAAGCAAAAGAAACTAAAAGGCACAGACATAAGATGCCCAGATCACAACTGTTGCACTCAAAATAATGAAAGGATTAAAGCATGAATCTACAGAAAGAGACAGCATGCAGTTACTGCTATCAGAAGCCAAGTAACTACTCATTTAAGATTCAACAACAGCATCCAATTCCTCAACCATTAATACATATTTGTCTTTGAAAACCTGATAATCAAGATATAGCTTTAGTTCTTTTCTCCACATGCATACAACTTTATCTTTTCTAACAGACAAGATTACTACTGATAGCACATGCCACGAATAAAATGAAAATTTATAAGCTCTTCAATGCAGCTAATTTTTTTCTGTAGGCAATTACATGGATGTGAAAGCGCTAAATACGGCACAAGAATGAAACAAATAAATCAACAAAGCGATCAATAAATTTTTGAATCAATTTGAGATTAAGGTAAAAAAAAATTAACAATCAAGAAGAAAGCTTTATTAAAAAGAGAAGTAACTTAATGTAAACTGAGAAAATATTCTTCCAAAGTCCAGTATTCTCAAAGATCCACACTTGTGTGAAAAATTCTATATATAAGGGATTTGGATAGCAGCAATTCCTTTATTCTACATGTAACCATCAAATAACATAGTTTCTTTTTTAGCACAGGATCATAAAAGCACCTTTCTCTGCCTTCACTAAAAAGGTCTGTCATTACAAAAGTCTGAACTTGCTACGGAACCAATTTTCCTCATCAAAAAAATATATTAAAATATTAATACCAAGAAATCCTCTAACACAACTAGCAATAAGTTATGCCTAGTGACTAAAAAATAATTTAAGATTAAATGTCGCTAATGTCCTTACCGGGAACAACAACAACATAGCCCAAGTCCCAAATTAGTTGGGTCGGCTACAATAAATCCCTCCTAAATTAGCTTCGCCATCAAACTTCTTCAGTTTATACAAAGTGGAGTTTTCTAGTGGGGGCTTTGGAGGTGTCGAAACCATCGCAACCGCCCTTCCCTAATCTTTGTGTCAAACTGTCAATTGGTGCTACTCCAATTTTTCTTTGAGTTAATGTATTTCTTATTCTATCTTTATGAATTTTACCACATATACACCTAAGCATCCTCATTTCTGCTACATTCATTTCATGAACTAATTATTGTTTCTTTACCGTCCAACATTCACTTACATAAAGCAGAGCTTACCTAATTGCGGTCCTAAAAATTTTCTTTTAACTTGGTAAGAATATTTCAATCACATATCCAGGGACGGTTCTTAGGGGGGGTGGGCGGGCGGCCGCCCCATGCCCCAACCCCAGGATAGGCCCCCAAAATTTTTAAATATATATAGTTTTTTTTTCCTTTTTTAAAGTTATCTTTTGGTGTGTGTGGTTGGCTCGATAATTATGTGGTGTTGTGGAGGACCCCCAACTTAGATGAATCTCGTCATAAGTGGCTACTGTAATTCGACTCATTATGTATGTGGGTCCCACCTATATCGATCTCTCTCTAAGAAGTATCCTTTCTCCCTTTAAATTTCAATATTGCACCGCTATTCTCTCTATATGTAATAAATTAATAAAACCTACATTTATTTTCTTTCAGTAATCAACAGTTGTATTGATTAAAAAACATTAGTAGTATACATAAACTTAACAATATGATTATTTTTGCAATTGTAATAAATTAACAAAGCTAACATTTTCTTTTCTAAAAATTAAATGATGTTTTGATTAAAAATTTAACAATTACTCTGAAAAAAAAGATTAGCATTATATAATGGTAGATGCATCAATTGCCGAAAGACAAAGTTTGAGGATGTCGTGAGTCGACTTCCACTTAAGTCAAAACAAAATTTTTTTGAACAACAACAACAACATAGCCTCAATCCCAAATTAACTGGGGTCGGCTGCATGGATCAAACTTTTACATTGTGCTCGATTAAGTGCAATTGATGGTGAGCTTTTCAAACCATTCAAATCCCTCCTAATTAGTGCATCCCATGTTAACTTTGGTCTGCCCCTACCTCGTCGAATTTCTACAGTTTCTATTGAGTCAAGTTTTCTTGTTGGGGCATTTGTAGGCCATCTTTGCGGGTGACCAAACCACCGCAACCGCCCTTCCCTAATCTTTGTATCAATTGGTGCTACTCCTACTTGTCTTTGAATTTCTATATTTCTTATTCTATCTTTACGAGTTTTACCACACATCCACCTAAGCATCCTCATTTTTGCTACGTTCATTTTATGTAATTGTTGTTGCTTTACCGCCCAACATTCACTTCCATAGAGCATAGCTGGCCTAATTGCGGTCCTGTAAAATTTTCCTTTCAACTTAGTAAGAACATTTCAATCACAAATCACCCATGTTGCACTCCGTCATCTCTTCCATCCAGCTTGAATTCTATGTGTGACATCATTCTCAATGTTACTATCATTTTGTATGATTGATCATATCTTTAAAACAAAAAAATTTTGAAGTAAAAAAAAATAACTTTTTGCTTAACTTTTTCTATTGTCCGTATTGATCATATCTTTAAATACATATAGTACTTTTCATATATTAATTTTTTTAAAAAAAACACCATTTTTTTCAAAAAAAAAAAGAATTTGTATATAAAAAGAAAATATAAAATTATATAAATCTAATAATAGCTTGAGCATATGAAAAATAATTGATGAAATCAAACATTTTTTTATAGAAAACAAGAATATAAAAGGCCACATTTCGATCTCATGTCGCCCTAGGCCCCAAAAATGTCAGGGCTGGCCCTGCACATATCACACTTGTTGCGCTCCTCCATTTCTTCCATCTAGCTTCAATTCAATGTTTGACATCATTCTCAATATTAACATCATTTTGAGTTTTACTTCCCCTTTACATTGGAGGAGTAACCATAAAAGGCATCTTGCATACTTTCGCAACAATCTCACGTGACTAAGCTTAATTTTAGAAAAACCTTTATTCTAAAAAACCAAAAAAAAAAAAAAAAAAATTGGCGTACCAGTCAAACAAACACGTCCACCAGAGTATAACGTGGTCGGTTAGGAAACAAAAATTGCCACTACCTCCCCTCCCAACATCTTGAATTCTTGATGTGCTAAAAATATTACGAGACATCGAAAATACACATATAACATGATCAAACAATTGTATCAAGTTGTTTTTGGAAAAATGAAAAAGACGTGTGAATGAACAATCATTCCAATCTAGAGACAACATCTTTACATAGATCACCTTGGACAACTAGTGACACCAGAAGAAATACCATGTCGGCAACCATGACGGTCGTAGATGAAAGTACTCCATATGATCAAGAGCAAATCCCGAAATTTATGGTAAAGCAATTCAGTAGTTAGAAATGGGATACAAAGACACATTAAAGAACGAAAAATAGTAAATAAAGTGTTGTGCAAGTTAAAGTGTTGTGCAAGTTAATATGAGTTCACATGTTCCTCCTAATTCACTACACGATTTAGATTCATCAATCAGTTACATTCGAACAAATTATATCATAATAATATTAAAAGAACAGTATTACTAAATTCAAAGTAAAAAAATAGTTCAGTCGAAAGATTAAAAGGGGCCATGCTAAATTATGTATATCTCAATGATATGAAACAAAATAAGTGCCAGGTATAAACCCACTAGATATAGAAGACAAGTCAGATTCATAAGCCAAAGAGGGTCATCCGATTTTATAATTAAATTAATAACTCACGCGATTGAAATTTGCAACAACAGACAGAGGAACCCAGCCCTGTTCATCCATTTGTGTACGCAAGAAAACATCTTTGCATAGGTTTTCAGAACTGCAAGAAACAAATAGGCACAATGCACATGCATGTAAAAACAAGAAGATAAAAACAAAACAAATTGAACTTATCAAAACAATCCAACACGCTGATGTACCTGAAGTAATAATCTATTTGATTGGTTATCATACTTCGCAATTGAGGTTCAGCGGGAGGAACAATCATGAAGGGTGCTGCATGAACATATGGTACACCGCGCATGGAGTCCGGTGGTGGAGCTGGGAAAAAATAAAGTGGGGATCCTATATCTATAGGAAACACTGCATTATTAGAGCTATAGTCCAACAATTACAAAGACAAACTCCGAATCCACAACAAATGATATTTACCAGGGATCATCACGGAAGCCGCAAAGGGTCGCACAGGTGGAGGTCCAATAAAAGAAGGGGCTGGAGTAGGAGGCTGAGGTCTGATAAAGTTCCTTTGGTTAACTCTCTGCTGCTGCATATAGGCGTCTCTACCATTAAAACTTCGGTTAGAATTCCAATCATAATTAGCGCGATCATGATCTCGTCTCCCATGATTATTGTGGTATGAGCCATCGCCACGAGAATGGGTCCCCCCACCGCCTCTACGTGACGAATTGCGTTGGTGGTGCTGCTGCTGTGGGTGATCATTCCCGCCATGGGACTGTCCTCCCCTTTGTTCCCAATTCTTATTCTTATGGTGATGAGGACTCCCAAGAGAAGATTCCGGAGGAATCACAGGACTCTGTTTACCAGAGGTATTCTGGGGCAGTTCCGAACCGGGAGGTGGTGGCGGCGGCGGTGATGGTTGGTTTGGATGAGCAAAAGCACCATTTGGTGGTCCTCCACCACCGCCACCACCCCTCTTCATCGATTTTTGGCGGGTGGGGACGACATTGTTTTGAGATAAATTAGGATTAACATTGTTACCACTCACTTGTTTCTGCGGAGAAGATACATTCACAGAACCCTAAAACCAAACATAAATCAAAGCAACTGAATAAAAATCAAACATGCAGATGTGGAATCCAAAACCAGAAAACAAGAACAACAGGGCAAACATAAATCTCAACAATTGACAAACAAAAATGAATTCTTGGAGAGCGAAATCAACCTGCGCAACTGATGTGGATCCATCAGAGAGGGCTTTCAACGAATCCGACGAAGATTTGGGCGACGCCTTCGCGGATTCCGATAGCGCAGGCCAAGAGAACGCATCCATGACATGCCCAGCCTCAACAGCGCCATTAGAGGGCTTGTTCCAAGCGTGCTTCTTCGTCTGAGGTACATTGCTCTTACTATTATCAGAACCATCAAATCCTTGCGCCTCCACTAACGAATTATCCGGCGATGACGAAGACGACGATGAAGACGCAGACGAAGAAGCCTTCACCGCAAAGGAATCAGAATCAGAAACCCCAACCTTCTCGGCGAGAACGGCTTCGGACTCGCCGCGAACTACATGCGCCCATGGAGACGACAAACTGCTGTTATTGTTGAACCGCGATTGAACAACACTGTTGTTGGCGTCAGATTCCGCAGCGGAGGTCGCCATGGGAATTAGGGTTTCGGAAATCCAAAAACAAACCCTAAGCGAAGCGAAAAGATTGATTAGGGCTTGACGACGAAGAAATCGAAATCCGGAAACCGATCGGACGAGCGATCAAACTCCTGATCGGAAAGTTAGGGTTTACGGCGAATCAACGAATCAATGAAACGAACGAAAGAAGGATTCGATCAATGGCGAATGCTGAATGTCTGTCTGTGAATATGCGATGATGGTTTTAGGGTTTCAGTGATGATCGAAAACAAAAATTGGCCGATCGCGACACGCAGAAGGCGAGAGAGCAGAAGACGCGAAGCGAGGATTCAACAACAACAACAACAATAATAACAATAACAACACCAACAGACCTCTCTCTCTCTCTCTCTCTCTCTCTGGGTGGGGGTGGGGGGTTGCGTCTTAAAAGAGACACGGACACTGTGGCGAAACCCAAGACCTTGTTACGGCCCACGCGAATCGTTTAGGGAAATCACCTACTATTTTTGTATTCATTTCATTGATTCATACATACAATTAATACCCTATTTTATTTTTATATAGTGTTTTTTTTTTGTCAAATTTATTGCATTCACAGATAATGTTGTCGGTTGCTATCCGTCGACCACAAAACTACTCGTGTATCCGAGATCAAATACGCATTAACAGCTTTGTATTCGATAGGCAAGTAGTTTTGTGATGGCCTTATACGCCACATTGCACAGACTTATAGGTCTAAACCGGGTGATCTCTTCAAAGTTGCCTCACTTTAGGGATAAGCACTAGCAAGGTGTCATTTAAAGATGCAGAAACACCTGCGACGAAGGAAATTCTCACTACCAACTGGACTCGACGACCGAACTCCCTACAGATCCCTATTGTGATTGGAAGAAGAATGATTGAGGACCATCCGCCTCTCGGGGCTTTGTAAGAAGATCCCATATCAAAAATAACTCGCTTTCACCTCTTCTATAGACGCTTCCATAAATGACTTGATAAATGTTGCTTCTTTATGTCAGGTATGGGTAAAAATAAGCTAGGCCAGAAATGAGGGCAAATGGCGCATCATCATCATCAGTGTATAAGGAGAGATAGAAATCAAGAGCCATTTGTTGGAGATCCTTTTGGTCTTCAATCCATTCCCCCTATTGTCCTTGAGTACGCATATCCTATCTCTCCTTAAAAAAGTACAGCCATCTATTACATTGAAGATAATAGATAATACTTACAAGTTTTTAAAAGAAAATAACAAATATGATTGTTAAAACTCACGTCGTGAAAGATAATGTGCCACTAAGACGTCGCTCATCACCATGTAAGGTCGGTCGTCAACGTTAACGAGGATCGACAAATTCATCTTGTTACCATTCCGCTTTCTAGTCAAGAACTCACGTAATAGTGGTTCGTCAGAAGCAACTGCGTCGAAATTCAAAAACCACCAACATCACGCACGCGATCGAAAGCTGCCAAAAAAGATTGGGAAAAAAAGGAAGAAGACAAGAGGGAATCAATAAGGAGATTTGGGACATCTCTCAACGATTGTTCGTGGATTCGTGCAGTTGCTAAATTAATGATTTTCTTTAGAATTTTGCATTTAGTAAGTAGTTTTGTCTTCCATAGTTGAAAGTTTTGATTTTGTCTCCCTTGTTAGAAGTCTTAGATTTTCTTCTCTTGTTAAAGTTTTGATTGTCATTATATGGTTCGAATAGTATTTGTATATTGTCATGTAGTGTTACATGTGTTTGTATAAAACGGTATTTGATTATCACACTATTTCAATATTACAATCGCATTCACAACTAAATTCATGGCAAATAAATCTTCTTTGAAAAAATAAAATTAGCGAATCAATTTAATTTTATTAAGGCAATTAATTGTATGTCTGATCTTGCATCAAGCTATTGATGATTAATGAAATTTCTATTTTCAATGAGATTTGGGACTAATTACGTCCAAATCCACTATGAATTATGGAACGCGTTGTGAGACCATTCAAAACCCATTGGATTTGCCTTGGGTTGGGTGTCAGACACGTGTCGAGGGTGTATTAATGCGATGTTACTTAATCTATACATTTGTCATATTTTTGCAGTATATATTTGTGTACTTGATGTGAGTTTTCTTTTCTTTTCTTTTCTTTTTCCTTTGTTATTATATCCTTATGTTTCTTTTGAGAGTCGTTTTTACATCCTAACAATTTAAATTGTTTGATTTGTATCAATTAATGAGGTCACTCTTAAATAATAAACTTTAAAAGCCACCTATAATTATAAAAATAATTATCAAATTTATTATTTAAATTCATGATTTAGTTGCTACAACATTAAATTTGAAATTGAAATAGATACAAATTAAATAAATTAAAAAGGTTATAAAGTTTATTATAATTCAACACACTAATCGGGAGGTTATAATTCAACGCTTACAGGAAGGGATCGAATAGAGTTACACGAATTGGTGGTGAGCAACGCAAGATGTTTTGAAGTTGGTTCACACATAATTTCTCATATGTCAATCGAGATTGCGTCAATTATATTATTTATGGATGATGTTAGCTAGAGAGGTTCATATTCTCTCGTTTTGCTTAGTAATAGGCGATTAGCCTTCTATCGATTAAAAAAAGAAGTTACAATATAATAACAACTCTCAAATGATTAAAATAGAAAACTAAAAGTTGTAAGAAATTACGATATTTTAAGCAATTTAGTCTATTTAAATTATTGTTCGAAATGCTACTATAACTCTTTAAAAAAAATCAACTAAACGTGGGTGGACATTTAAGAATCAACCAAACACGCACTAGCTTCATCCTTGTTCGAACGAAAGAATTGAACGAGTGGTCACGGTGGTAGTTGAATGCAGACTGGCAACAACAACTAGATGCCGGTTAGTGAAGGGCGGATATGAAGGTACAATGGTGGCTATTCTGGCTTGGTTGGGTTATGGGTTCAAGGGTAGCTTGTAAATAGGTGATAACCTCACACGTAATTTTGTTTCCCACTTTTGTAATCCATGCCGTATGATCAAAGGTTCAACCTAGTTGATTCGGTGAAAGTGCTACATCACATTGGGTCAAGTAAACATTATCGACTTCATCCAATAGTGGGAGAATCGAGACATCTCAAAAAGGAATGACGCGAGCCAATTTTCTCCTACTACTTTTGCCCCCATCAAAGTTTGAACTCATGACCATTTACTTTCAAATCTCATACCAAACTATTGGACCGCCTAATTTGTTGGTTAAATACTCCAATTTTTGGCTATAGTAAAATAAAATCTCGTTCATATATAAAAAAAAAACTCTTAAAAAATCAAGTTAATGTTTAAATGTTATCGACTTTGCTAGTGTAACCCATAAACGACATATACTTCTCTGCTTCTGTTTCATGCGTCTCGGTTCACAGGTTTGGTGAGAATCAAGGGCCACCAAACTGGTTTGCGTCGTCTGTTCATGTCTTTCATGGGTTGCAAAATCATTTTTTTATATGACGTTACAAAATCATTTTTCAAATGCATCGCATGAAGTTGAGAGTCTTGAGACTCCTTAGCATGTCTAATTACCGTGTTGTTTATTTTCCAAACATCATCCATACCCAATTCTAATGGACACTAATTTCTCAAAGAAAGATCTACGAACACTAATTAATTAATGACCATAAATCGAGGTTGGTTTGTCTAAAGTTTTTGAAATCATTCAAGTTTTCTGTTTTGGTGACTGATTTGGAATTTTTTGACAATCTTTTTACTGGATTATAGAATCATTTTTCCGTTTTACTACTGTTTCAACATTTCCTTACTTATCTTTCAAAGGAAGGAATTTAATTAAATATTGAATTATACTCTCCAAGGACAAATTCACCTAGGAAAAGATGGCAATGTATTCTGCTGGCAGGTGGCCTCACTTGCCTCTTGCAAGTCCCATCTCTAGTTAAAGAAGGAAAAGTGACAATAGCATTTCACATCAGCACCGCAAGATATATTAATTTACAAAAGTTATTTATTCGCGCCTCGAGATGCAAACAAGACATACAATAATCCAAATACAAGTTTGTAAACCAAAAAAAACCCAAATACAGGTTCAAATTAAGTGTGTTAATGGACCACACAACTAGCAAGAAGATTGGGGAAATAGATGTTAGGCAAATATAACGACATGGGCTGAGGAAGTTTTTTTTTTTTTTTGTGATCAAATGACTGAGGAAGCAATTGAGATAGGTGGATGCATGAATGTCTAACCTGAAAAAAATCATGTCACATTTGATATTTTTAGCCCAATAACACGTTAATATCCAATAGCAAATTGAGGTTTTATATAGCTGTAAATTTATGAAATTACATGGCTATTGCTAAATGAAGTCTAATTTGTACCAATGAAAAAGAAATGAAGTCTAATTTTATTTTATTTTATTTTTTGTCAAAGAAATGAAGTCTAACTTGGTTGTGATTAACTTAGTCAAGTATATATTGCTTATACTTTAGGTAATTTTTTTTAAGAAAAATTTCATATATTAGACATAAAATCAAGTATATTGATTCGCTAATCCTATTTGTTCAAACAAACTGCCATTAATTTGGCTGTAAATGCAAAATTAAAACAGTTTACAATCAGAGACTGCTCTCTACAACGTTGAAACTCATGACAATATAAAAATTATTGGAACCACAAAACGAATAACAAAACTTCACAACAAGGAAAAGAAAACTTAAAACTTCTCAACAAGGAGAAGACAAATCAAAGACTTCCAACTATGAAAAAACTAACTACAAAATAAAGCTTTGAAACAAGATTAATCAAGCGCCGCACAAATCCACGCAACACCGTCGATGAAGATGCACCGCAATAAGGACGGATCAATCTCCACAAATTAATCTGATTAGATATGTTGGTTATTGTATGAACAAAATGCAAAAGGGATTTGATTGGAACCACCGCTGATCGAAGAGGAGGATCGGCGGTGGTTCAAAAACAAAAATCACAAAAAAGAATCAAGAAGAAAAATTTTAGAGTTTTCGAGAAAAAAGAGAGGCGATAACAATCATATGCTTATTACTCTCCATCACTCTTAATCTAAAAATGGATGCCTTTGCAATTATTTTGTTGTGCATCCTTTTTTTTTTAATAGGAAGGAAACAATTTTTACACCCCAAGAAGGTTTGAACCAATGACCTCTTATTTTCAAATCTCATATCAAACCATTAGCGTACCCAACTAGTTAATTATACATCATCTTCATCTTCATTAAGGTTCCAAAATCCAAATACTTTTGCCTTCTTTTTAAAATATATTTTGGATGATCACTATAGTTTATATACTTACAAGCCATTGACATGGAATTATTCTTATTAATTTCTTCTATTTTTGACGAATTAAAACAACTTATTTCTCGCAAAATAGCTAGAAAACTACAACCCCACTTGGGCGCGTGCCTACACTTGTAATTATAAGTTACTGACTACAAATATAAATCATGCATATGGTTTATATCCTTTATATATCAAATGGAAAGTAAAAAAGAAAAAAGAAAAAAAAGAAAAAAAAAACAATAATTAATCGGTTTGAGTGGCAAGGAACTTAATTCCCCTTAAGTGGGGCATCAAATTCGAGTCTTATGAATGGATTAATTTGGGTTAATAGGACGATATTCCCCTCCATAGACGTGTCCGATAGTGCTCGAAGTGTCGAATACCAAGTGTGAAACTAAAAAAAAAAAAAAAATAGTTAAGTAATACATATATATATATTTAGTTTGTTTATGTTGGGACAAATAACTTCGGACAAGAAAAAACAAGATGAAAATGTAATAACCAAACAGTGACTTGAGGCGCGTAATCGCTCTCTTTAAACAAGATTTCTCCCTACCGCTCGAAACCGCGTATACACAATGAAAATCAAAACTTGCCTTCAGGATACAAGCAAGTCTCTAATGGTTGTTGGATGATGTGTGTGTAATATAACTCCAACCAATAACACTATTTGAAGAACTTTTGGGTGAATGATGTTATGACTCAAGAACACACTTTGATTCAAACAATCTTTTGTGTTTTAATGTATTTCAATGTGTATTGTACATACTAGAGTCCTTTAATTTATAGAAAACTAAAGGACTTAGTATCTATCCACCAAGGGGTGAGTTTTGGTGTGAATAGGTGTGAAGAAATGGACAAAAACCGGACAAAAGTCTCAAAATACGCAACTTTCCGTTCTAGCGCTAAGGCGCCGACCCGGTGCTTCAGCACCCAAAACTGTGAATATTTCGTGCCTGACGATGAGGCTAGTGAACGGATCTTGAACCAAAAATACACTTAAAAATACAATTTCCCCTCATTTTCAACTTATATGGACATATAAATTGAATATTACACTTAAAAATAACACGACCAAAAAACGTATAGCATCATTCCGAAATCGATACATAAATGAGAAGTGTTTTTTGGACTTGAACTTTTCACTTAGTGTAAATACTTCAAAGTTTCATCAGGTATTATGGTGAACGGATCTTGAACCAAGAACCCTTGCGACAAAATCGGAAATATCACATATACCAATTTCATGTAAATAAGAGTGTTATGTTGATTGCACATTATGGCCTTGTGCAAATTTTGTCTTTCTTGAGTGCTCTAGAGTCGGTTAGGCTCGTAAAAAACGGCCACACTTCTACACATATATAGGTCATTATACTTAAGTGAATATGCGAGTCACTCTATTCGACTTATTAAGACCCAATTGTCAACCTCCGTCATGCATAACCAACACTAGAACCAAGAAAGATTTTTTATAATATAAATTTTTTAGTCTTCCATAATCTTCACTTAATTTGTTAGTACCACATTGAACTTATTCTGTATTTTCAAGAATTAAGTTGGGTTCCCATCAAGTGATGATCGAATTAAGCAAACCTAAGTCTCATTCCATTTGATGTCTGAGACACCATATCTCTAACAAGACCCTTTGTTAATGGATTCGTTAAATTCTTGTTAGATTCTACGTAATTAACTGTAACAACCCCATTTTTGAGCAACTGTCTCAAAAGATTATGTCTTAGACTTATATGTCTAGACTTTCTATTATAAGTCTTGCTTGCAACCTTATAAAGAGTTGTCTTGTTATCGCAATTTATTAATATAGCCGGACATGGCTTGTTCCATAATGGTATCTATATTAACAAGTTCCTAAGTCATTTCGCTTCCTTGCTTGCATCTGTTAGGCAATTATTTCTGATATCATTGTTGAATTAGAAATACATGTTTGTTTATTTGAGCTCCAAGAAACAGTCGCTCCTCGTAGCATAAATATTCATCCACTGGTTGATTTGAAATTGGACTCCACATTATTCCAACTAGCATCATTGTAATCTTCCAAGACTGTAGGATATCCATTAAAATGTAAACCATAATTCAAAGTCCCCTTCAGGTATCTAAAGATCCCGCAACCGCATCCCAGTGTTGTATGCTTGGATTACCAGTGAATCGACATAACATACAAACCGTGTAAGCTATATCCGATTTTGTGCAATGCATAGCATACATGAGACTTCTTATCACACTAGAATACTCTAGTTGTGATAAACACTTATCGATGTTCTTTACTAGTTTCAAATGAGGCTTGATAGGAGTAGAAATTAACTTTTGATCAACATGACCAAATTTCTTCAAAATATTTTCAATATAATGAAATTGAGATAATGTAAGACCATTATCTTGTTATAAGATTTTGATTCCCAAAATTAAGTCAGTTTCTCATAAGTCATTCATGTCAAAGTTAGTAGACATGAATTGCTCAGTTTCTTTAACTAAGGCTAGTGAAGTCTCAAATATTAGCATGTCATCCGCATATAAACATATGATGACACCAACATCATTGTCAAATTTGCTATAAATACATTTATCACCATCATTGAATTTGAATCTAAATGATTGCATAACCGTGTCAAACTTCTCATGTCATTGCATAAGAGCTTGCTTCAAGCCATAGAGAGATTTTACCAATTTGCAAACTTTCTTCTCTTGACCTGGCATAACAAAACCTTCCGGTTGTTCCATATATATTTCTTCCTCTAGATCACCATTTAGAAAAAAGTCGTTTTTACATCTATTTAATGGATAACTAAATGATGTATAGAAGCAAGAGATATCAACACCCAAATGGATGTTATTCTTGCAACCGGTGTGAATGTATCAAAATAATCAATATCATGTTTTTGTCTATAGCCCTTAGCTACTAGACGCGCTTTAAACTTGTTTATTGTTCCATCGACATTTAATTTTATTTTGAATACCCATTTGCACCCAATTGTCTTTGATCTCGGTGGAAGATCATAAAGTACTCAAGTTTGATTCGACAAAATCGAATTCATCTCATCATTGATTGCTTCTTTCCAAAATGAAGCATCCCTTGATGAAATTGCTTGTTGAAATGAAATAGGATCATCATCAACATTAAGGACAAATTTTGTTTGTTCCTTAATTTCACATCTATTTCCTTCAACCAAGTAGGTTATAAAATCCGGGCCAAAAGATTTATCAATCTTATGCCTTTTACTTCTCCTTACTTCAACGTTCTCACTATCGTTAGTAGGAGGATTCTCTTGTTCATTATAGGAATTCGAAGGCAAATCTTCTAGATTCTCGTGTCTTAGTTTTGAGGCAACTCATCTAGATTCCCAAAATTAGGATGTAAAAGCATGTCATGCATTTTATTTAAATGTTCAAAGAATTGTACATCTATAGATTCTAGTATATAATTAGTTTCCAAATTCAAGAATCTATATGTCACTCTATGCTTTGAATAACCAATAAAAACACATTTATAAGTTCTATTTCCTAATTTAGGCCTCTTTGGATCCGGTTTTCTTGCATAAGCTAAACAACCCTAAACTTTAAGTCTCTTAAAATTTGGTTGTCGCTTAAACCATAACTCATATGGGGTAACACTTATGTTCTTTAATAGAACCCTATTCAATATAAAGCAAGACGAAAGAATGGCTTCCCCCAATAAGTTCAAAGGCAAGTTAAAACTTAGTAGCATGAAATTAACTATCTCTACTAAAGTTATATTCTTCTTTTCTGCTACACCATTTTGTTGTGGTGTATAAGGTGTCGTGACTTGATGTATAATCTCATTATTTTCACAAAAGTTTGCGAACTCCTTGGAACAATATTCACCACCTCTATCAGATCTTCTTCACAAGTGACAAGATCTTCGTAAGTCTTGAAAAAACTATGGTCCTTGCAAATGTGTATGGTTGCGCCGGTATCCACCACCACCCCACTTCTTTTGCAACCGAATTGGCTGCTATGAGTTACATGTCCATATGCTCCACATTGTGACTTTCCTTGACCGCTTTCTTATTATTCAAGAATTTCTTCTTGGAACAACACTCTTTTACGTAGTGTCCGGTTTGTCACAATAGTAACATTTCCTTTCTTGCTTGAAGTGTTTTCATTAGCAAATCCCTTGAATTTTGAATCGTTCTTGGCCTTAAATTTCTTCGAATGGTGAGATTCCACTAAATTTGCCATTGAATCGGATTCAAAGATGACGTTGAAAGGATTCAAGAGTATAACTCTTCTCCTCGTGAATGAGTTTCTTCTTGTAATTATTCCAATTCAACTTGAAAATAATTACACCCACTTGGAATTCTTCTTCAAGAGAGATTCCAGCACCAACAATCTTTTGCAAGTCATGAACTTGAGTAAGTAGTGACTTGTCGTTGGTCATCTTAAAATTCAAATAATTTGAAATTAAAAACTTACGATTGCTAGACTTTTCAATTTAGTATTTGGTGTCCAACGCGGTCCACGACTCATTCGCCGACTCAATGGTTCGATGCGCCGCACAGACATTGTCGGAGAGTGCATTAAGGATGTAGCCCCGACAAAGATAGTCATCCACCTTCCTTGTGACACGTCGATCCACCACTTTGTTTGAGTCATCCAGAGTTGGTTCAGGGAGGGTCTCAAGCGCATCATCAAGGATGTACGCCAACTTGAGAGATTTGAGAAAGATCATCACTTTCTCTTGCCATCGAGTGAAGTTGTCGCCGTCGAACCTTTCGAGGCGGGTCAAATCATGATTCATGATTTGTATGGAGTGAGGAACGAACCCGCCATTATAATTGAATTTGGAGGACAATGAAGAACCACCATTCCTATTCGCTTGAGCAATTCCGTCCGAAGTCGAAGAAGTCGTTGATAAAGAAAATCTTGTCTAAAAATTGTTGGGACAAATAACTTCGGACAAGAAAAAATAAGATGAGAATGTAATAACCAAATAGTAGCTTGAGGCGCGTAATCACTCTCTTTCAGACGAGACTTCTCCCTACCGATCGAAACCGCGTATACACAATGGAAAAATTGAAACTTGCTTTCAGGATAGAATCAAGTCTCAAATGGTCATTGGATGATGTATGTGTTACACAACTCCAACCAAGAACACTCTTTGAAGAACTTTTGAGAGAATGATGCTATAACTCAAGAACACACTTTGATTCAAACAATCTTTTGTGTTTCAATGTATTTCAATGTGTATTGCACGTATTAGAGTCCTTTAATTTATAGAAAACTAAGGGACTTAGTGTCTATCCACCAAGAGGTGAGTTTTGGTGTGAATTGGTGCAAAGAAACGGACAAAAACCGAACAAATAAGTTTTAAAATACGCAACTTTTCATTTTGGGCGCTGAGGTGCCGACCCAGTGCTTCAGCGCCCAAAACAGTCAATATTCCGTGCCCGGGGCTGAGGGAACTTACAGTTTGAACTATTATTTGATTTGACATCTTAATTAGTGACCCTTTTTCAGTCTTTCTATGTATTACATTACGTATTAGATCTAATTACCTGACTTTACCAACTAAGTTAGGAAAATGATGCGTGGGCCACCGTTGCCAGACCAAAATTGATAAAAGTTTATTGAAGTTCTATTCACCTATAAGTGAATCAAATATGGATAATCGGATGTAACAAACCCAATAACAACTTAAGAAGAGGTTAACCGGGCCAAAGAAAATATCACGTTGATTATGATCTTTTTGACGACGATCCTTCCCATTGACATCAAGCAAATTATGTGTGCTCATTTAATAATTTGAAAAAAAAATCAATTAAACTCGCCCGCCGACTTCATGACCGACGAGTATAAAAATGTTAATGGAATTGAGTCATATCATTCAATTCCAAATGTATTGTTGCACCACTTCGAACGTTATTATGCAGTCGATCCCTCTTCGGATAAGTAATTTTTTCTTATTGCAATTTCACGATGAGGAACTCGATTCTTTGTATTCTTTCTTATAAATAACTAAACTTTGGCCACCGTATTTATCTTAAATACGATGATTGCAGCGAGTGTTACAATTGTTTATTTGTCAAAAAATTACAAGGCAGTAAGAAGCCCTATATTCTTGATATACTGATGATTTTTTATTTTTTTTTTTTTCTTTTGACTTTAAGTAGATAAAGTGGAGCGAAGACGTCCAATAAGAATCTAGTTGAATGTGGAAAGGAGAAAGAAGGGAGCAGCTTAATTAATGTGCGTGTGCAAACAATATAAATGGAAAACTTGGTCAACTTATAGACTATGGATGGAGCACATAGAATTTTGTCGGGTTGGGTTTCATTATTGGTGTCATTAGATTAGAGAGTGACTTAGAATAAGCATCTTCCAACAAGTCTTTTTGACCTATATTTACCTTAAGTGTTGTTGTACATTTTAAAATTGAATGTGCCATAATAATTAACCATGATTAAGAAGATGATTTTGAAGTTTCATCTATCGATTGATTGGGAAAAATAAAAAGACCAAGTGGATTTTGCACATGATGAATCTTATAGTTATTTTCCTATATATTTTTCCAACTTTTTGATTAAATTATTAAATATAGTGTAAAGATTAGAGAAGGGCGACCAACCATGTGGATTGTTCAGTGATTTATATAGATCGCTTGTGAAAGAAGTTGGGGTTTGAGCATTTTTTTTATAGGAACGAGACTTTTATTTAATATAGCCAAAAGTATTATGTACATCAATAAATCTATTTGAACCCATGAGTCTAGACTCATAAGGGGTTTTGAAAAATTTTTTTCAGAAATTCAAAGGTTGTCAAAGGAATTTTACAAGTGGTTGTGTTTGTTTTATTTATTTGTTTGGTGATGACTTTAAAATAAAAAGTATTTTTGAGTCCGAATTCATGAGTCTAAATAAGCACTACCGAGAAACAATGTGTTTCCCTAAAATAAAGTCGAAAAAAACATCTATCATTGTAGTAGGAGAAAAATACGTCTTCCTTGTGAATGATGAAAAATTCTTTCCCCACAATGAGAATGGTCAATAATGTTAACACGTTTTCATGTGGTGCCGTATTCACATCGAATCAACTAGGTTGAGGTTTGAGCCTCAATAACGACAAGTTACCATTTATTTTTCAAAAAAAAAAAAAAAAAAAAGTGATGGGCGATTCATGCACTAGTTCAAAGTTTATTTATAGACACGCATTATTATGAAGACTGTCAAATAATAGTACCAAATACTTTAAATTGAATAAAAGCGTTTGATCGATTTAGCCAATATAATTTGGTACTAAGGCCAGTCTTCTCTTTGTCTTTGGAATACTAATTATATTGCTCACTTCAACATTCAGAAAAAAAAAAAAAAAAAAAAAAAAAAAAAGTGACTACTATGTTTAAGTTTAGCAGGAGACCTAGGGGTGCTAGATCAAAACTAACTTACGACAAGTTAATTAAGAATGATTTAAAAGATTCGGAAAGCAAGTCGTCAACTATATTAAACACGCATAGAAGAGTTCGATTTGTGTAGCGGATCCAACTAATTTAAGACAAGGTTTGCTGTGGTATTGCGTTCAAGTTTTGTTTTTAGAAACTCTTTGTGGTTTTTGTAGAGGCCCGTTCATTAATTAACCCAAATGTGATATGGGCCTCAAGTGAGGTTTTATGGGCCTTGTCAGTATATAAAATAAAATCCAAATGTTCTGTAGCAATTGGGCCTTGTATGCTTCTGGTCTGTTGCGCGAACTTTTGGGCTTATAAGGGAAGCCCACGCAGCACTTCTCTTGGTCCAACTCTATATTAGCTGCCGTGCAAAGTATGCCAAGTAGCCCAAATCTGTGCTCCTCTCCTCTCCATTCAACTCTTCTTTTTTAGTATTGATGATCGTCACCTATGTCCATAATGTGGAATATCCTTTTGTAAGCAATATTGAACGGATACTTTTTATATACATTAATTCTTGCCCTTGTGGTGTGGTGGTAAAGTTATTGAAATGTATTTGTTCGAATCCTGCCATCTAACTTTAAATATATTGGTTTCTTCGAGTCATGGGGGTTGGAGGTGGCTTTCTGACTATCGTAGGAATTTAAGCTCGGACACCTACGATTATTAAAAATAAAATAAAAATGATATGTTTTAATTATGACTTTGATACCATGTTAATTTTTATGTTGGATCCACCCTCCCACGCGGACGCGACGCAAGCTCGTGGATCTTCATCGATACCAAAATATATTGGAACAAATTTTACTAGAACAACAAAACATAATTAAAGTCAATACATATACGATTGAGTGTAATGTCTCAATTAGGCGCCCAAAACATAAGCATATTTTATTTTCCTACAATATATTCCCCAATATAGCCACTTTCAACTCATACGTATGAGATTTTAACTCAAAAAATATTGATACTAATTAATTAGAGTTCCACACTTATGTAATTCATTATGAAGTTTTTTTAATCATTATAAGTGTATATTCCGATCCACACATGCATCTCCAACATTTTATGCCATATATTAAGCTATCACGTCGTCCAAACTCGTGGATCTTCATCAATACCAATATATATTGGAACGAATTTTGCTAGAACAGCAAAACAGAATTAAAGTCGAGACGTATACAAATTAGTCTAATATCTCAATTAGGCGCTCAAAACAAATTCATATTTTATTTTTCTACAATAATTCTTAACTCGACCACTTTCAACTCATAGCTAGGTACGATATTTAAACTCAAAAAACATCGGTACTAATTGATTAGAGTTCCACACTTATGTAATTCATTATGAAGTTTTCTTTAATCGTAATGGGAGTATATTTCGATTTACACATCTCCAACATTTTATGCCATGTGCTAAGCAACCATATCGCCTCGATAAGGTCGCTCCATACGACTGCACAATATCTCGAGGTTGTTCCAGTCACTTAGAAATATAACTAGACACCGCGTCTTTCTCCCATGCAGCATTGATCTATAATCTGGCTATATTTTGATGATGATTAATTAATACTATTAACAAGGCCCATAACACTATATGTATAACAATATGTTCTGATTTTCTCGATCTGATGCCATCTCGCCAGTCAGAATTTCGTATTGTCTACATCTATGTATATGGAACATTAACGTGGTCGATCCCTCTTTTTTTCTGTGTATGTTTTATTGGTTCTTAATTTATACATATATTATTATAGGTTTGAGAAGTTAAGACAGGAACGTGACAAAAATGAGTTGTTCTTCTCTGATATGACTCTCTGTACGTGTTTATAAATTAATTAAATAATCCGCGCTTGCTAATCATTTAATCTTCCACATCTTACTACTTATTATTGGTATACAGACTGGATCTCAATCATCGATCGTTTCATCAAATAACATTAGTTCAAAAATTAGTATTTATTTTATCAGTGTTTTAATTTACTTTTTTTTTTTAAAGAAATGCTAGCCAATACTAATCATTTATATGTATATTCCACGTAATTTGGGCATGGAAATCATACTAGAAATAAATAAATATAAGCACGTACATACCATTTCTAAATATAAAATATTGTCAATACTAGATAAATCAAGATAAACTAATAGATACCTGTCAATTTATTCTAATAAGGGAAATCAGGTGGTGGCTAGCTAGCTAGCTAGCTAGCTAAACTGTTTGTTATATATGTGATCATCCGTGTCGGAGGTTGGGGTTTAAATTTCTCACAAGTTTGTATAATTAACATTTAATTTCGCGTAAAAAATATCTACAAGACCTTAATACTCATGCCACATTATCGCCAATCAAAACACTAAATTAAAACACCCACAAAACAAATCAATCAATTGTGAGGTTGAATGCATTTCAAATTATATTTACTTTACTTGATTCAAGATATAAATGTTCATAGGGATACCATCAAGTGCACGTCTTATTTGTTCAGTGTATTTACCGTATATTCTTTCAAAGCATAATTTGATGAAACACTTGTTATAAATTCTATTAGGCTAATACGACGAGACCATTTTTCATAAAAGCACTGTGTATGCTCTTCTGCAATGTGAAATAAAGAGACACATATGAGGGGAGACAAATAAAATGCATAGGAAAAGCATATTCTACTGGTTAAAGCTAGGTACCTAACAAAAAGTGGGAATCTCAATTTGTTTAAAGCCTATCTTTTTCTCTACCCCTCAACTTGTAGTCTAGTGTAGGCGAGGCTACAAATTAATAGCCACATAGCATAACATGTACTACAGAAAATATGACCGTTGCGACTTGTGTACATATGTTCCTTCAAAATTGATGAGCTAAAACTAAAAACCCAAAAAAGAAAAAAAAAGCTGAAAGAGAGAAAGCGACGGGCATCCCCCCAAACGGCTACTTGATAAAAACGAAGACTCTGGAAACATCTGTTGAACCCCTGGGACACGTGGCAGTCAATAGTCGCTGGATAAGACGAGTTAATAAAGAGAAAATGAAAACGAATTAGACGGGAAAAGTTGGGGAGATATTGGGAAGAGCGAGAAAGAGAGAGATAACGATGAGGAGAGTGGAAGGACGGAGGTGGGGCCCACTGAAATTGTGGTGGTCCAGGGATGAGGAACCTTTCCAGGTTGTGCCACGTGTTATTTGTGGACTGACCGCACATCGCCTTTGGTCCACGTCCCCATCATTATCAACACAAAAGAGAAGGTTCAGACTCATTCCCTCCCAGAGAATGTCTTATTATTAAGGAAATCCTCTCTTTAATTCCCTCTTAATTACACACTTTCATGTTCTCTCCTTTTATAATGGCCACTATTGCATCCCTATTTGCAACTATGCCATTTCCTTGGGACTTTTTCTTTATGAACGTGGATGTAGAAACAGCTTAGGCCCCTCCTTATTAAAGTTTGATTAGTCCCACAAGATTAAGAAGTAGCGTGCTCTTACCATTACTTCAAATGTCGTCAAAAAAAATAAATGATGCAACTACTACAAATTGAACTCATTACTTTTACTTTAATCAAAGTATTAAATCTCTCGCTCAACCATATACCTAGAGGGCTCTTTAGACAAATATTTTACATTGTCATTCACCAATTATATAGTATATATATTTATAGCCATAACATCATTAAAGTTTTTTTTTTTTTTTTTTTTTTGTTTATCCATGGACGCTATAACCTTCAATCCCGTGACTCAAGAAAATTTAGCAGAACAATAATTTTTTTCATCCCACATAAGTTCTTTAATCAGGGGCACAAAAATATTCAATAAAGTATAATATAGGTGTTATAATTTGAATTCAGAAACTCCGCCTTAATCATTGTCATTGGACCACATTAGTAGTTGTTATGACTTTAAGTTCCCAACTTCCACTCAATCAAGGTTGTGATGCTCACTCCATTGCCCTAAGCGGGATAAATCAATCATTTTCCTAATTGCTCACTGATTATAACGTTGCTAGAGGCAGTAAAAATTAGAGCACACCACACAATTTACACATTTTTTTGTATGCAAAACAAAATTAAAAAAAAAAAAGTACAAAGTGGATAGAAAGGTACAGAGCAGTTAATAACCCTCGATATATTAAAAAAAACCAGTGTGCAGTACCCTGTTTTGCACGTACCACCAGGCCACATAACTAGTAGCTAGTAAAACAACACCAGGACTTGAAAATCAATCAATCAATCAGATTAGCCAAGCCAGACAATCCAACGGACCGGATTGGGCAATCAGCTGATCCCCAAAGAAGCCAAGAAGAAGACAAGAGAAGATCCGGAAGTGAATTAAATAAACTACTACTGCTATTACTACTACTAATTAAGTGGCAGACATACTATACTATATATTGTCGTATTAGTAAAGGCAGAAAGGGCAGCCCCGTCATTTGAGCAGAAACAGTGGGGGGTTGTAATGGGAATTATGGTAATGTAGCCGTTGGAGGGAGGCGTGGCTTTGGTTAAGATGCCCATGCCAGGCTGACGCACTGAGAGAGGGTGTGGCCGAGAGATGATTAGTCCCCTCACATGGTTTCGCTGTTCCTCGGCCCCACCCCACCCCCTCCACTCCACTCCACTCCACTACCACAACTCTACAACAATGAAAAACTAATTAGATATATAAATATGCACATATTTCATTTTTAATTGGTAATTGTTATTAATATTATGTTTTTGTATTTATATAAATAATATTACATTTTTATTGCCCACCACATCTGTAGCGCAATGAAAAAATACATACTTCCCATCTCCATAAAGTCGGATGATCGAATGCCTAAAGAAATGTTAAATTTTTATGTTGTTTGTTTCATATTTTCGAATGTTTAAAAGATAATCAGTTGAATTTTCTTTTATTCAGTGAAGATTTTGAAGAAGGCGCGACGTTGTTAACATCGATCGATGCGGATGTTACGAGTTCAAATCTTAATAGCTACATTATGTTTCAGCTCAATAAAAAATGAATAAACAAATAAAAACATATTTTATTTATTTTTTAATCATATCTTTTTTTTATATTAGATTTTTAGGTTATATTTTTAATGAGAAATGCTAGATGACAACGATATGTCACACAACAAGACACATTGACTTACAAGAACCGTTCATACAAATCTCGAGATGTGGGTATTAATAGATTTGAGACGTATAATATGAGGGTCGAGGTTGTATGAACGACATATGTGAGTCAGTGTGTCTTGTGGTGTGATATTATTGTTGTCGTTGTAGTATTTTTCTACTTTAATTACGCAGATTTTATTTAAAAACAAATAATAAATGTAGACAGATTTTATTTCTTTTTCTAGGTCATATATATTTTCCATGTTTTAATTACACAGATTTTATTTCAAAGCATCAGTTATTCCTAATATTACATATTGTTGGCTTAAATAAGGGCCCTCCCTAGCTCACATGTCTCATCCATAAATTCTCCCCTTCTCTCTACAAGTTTCTGCCATCACCCTCACATACACACAGTAGTAGCTTGAAAGCCACAGAAGAGAGTTTCAAAGAGTTGTAGTGTTGGTGAGCAAGAATGACCAAGGAAGTGAGCGAGGAAGGGCAAGGGCACCATGGGAAGGACTACAGGGACCCCCCACCAGCTCCCCTGTTCGACTTGGGAGAGCTCAAGCTCTGGTCCTTCTACCGAGCCTTGATTGCAGAGTTCATAGCAACTCTCCTCTTCTTGTACATTACAGTCGCCACTGTCATAGGCTACAAGAAGAACACAGACCCATGTGCCGGAGTTGGAATTCTTGGCATCGCTTGGGCCTTCGGTGGCATGATCTTCATCCTTGTCTACTGCACTGCCGGAATTTCCGGTTTGTTTTGACTCACATTTTTTTTTTTTTTTTTTTTTTTTTTTACTATGAATTATTATAGGTGTTTTTTTTTTTTTACTTTTTACTGAGTTGTTGATTTGTTTTGGCTAGGTGGGCACATTAACCCTGCCGTGACGTTCGGGCTGTTCTTGGCGAGGAAGGTGTCGTTGATCAGGGCAGTGGCGTACATGGTGGCTCAGTCTTTGGGGGCCATTTGTGGGGTTGGGCTGGTGAAGGCCTTCATGAAGAAGTACTACAATTCGCTGGGTGGGGGAGCCAACTCTGTCGCTCTTGGTTACAATACTGGTACTGCTTTGGGTGCTGAGATTATTGGGACCTTTGTGCTTGTCTACACTGTCTTCTCCGCTACCGACCCCAAGAGGAGTGCCCGTGACTCCCACGTCCCTGTATGTAACAAAATTTGTGTTACCCTAACTTAACAAGTTTAATTGTATATGTATTCTTCAAGTCACACTTATTTATTTTATGTGCTTGGTTTGTTATTTTGTTAACAGGTTTTGGCCCCATTGCCTATTGGGTTCGCTGTGTTCATGGTTCACTTGGCCACAATTCCCATCACCGGGACCGGAATCAACCCAGCTAGAAGTTTCGGTGCTGCCGTGATTTACAACAACAAGAAAGTCTGGGATGACCATGTAAGATTTTTTTTTTTTTTTTTTTTTTACTGAGTAGACACAATTTTTACTAGCTTGTCTTGTCCTTGTGGAGTAGTAATTAATTAAGATTTGATTTGTTTGTTAAACAGTGGATTTTCTGGGTTGGGCCGTTTGTGGGAGCACTGGCTGCAGCAGCATATCACCAGTACATACTGAGAGCAGCGGCAATCAAGGCCTTGGGATCCTTCCGCAGCAACCCATCTAACTGAGAGAGAGGGTCTTGATTAATTATGTTTTGTTTTGTCTCTACTGTGTGTAAAAGAGTGGTATATTTAATTCCCACCCTTGTTTTTGTTTAATGTTACTTCATTGCTTCTTCTGTTGGGATCTCTTAGGGCTTGTAGCTGGGGGAGTATTATTGTTTGATTAGTGCATGGTTGAGTTCTCATTTACTCTGGTAATTCGTCTCTATTAATTTTGGTCTTTTTACATGTGGCTTGACATAGCATAACAAGTACGCCCATTATGCACCCTTTACCCACAAATGTTTGCACCCACTTTACATTATGTATTTTTGCAGCTTTTTCAAAATTAATCGGCCACTTGTGCTACGAGGACAAATTAATAGGCCACATGCCTAGCTGGCTTAGACATGTAACACTGTACAGCGTACAGTCTTAGTCCTTGCGACATCCATAACCTTCATAAGCAACAAATATTTAGTGTTTGGTGGATAAGATCAAAGAATTTGTGTGGTGGTGGTGGTGGGGTGGTGGGTCGGTTCAGTTGGGTTGGGTGTGTGGTCCTTGTGTTGTGTCCCTTAGCTGTAAAGAAAAGTTAAGTTGTGTGGTGGTGGTGGTCTCTAGCTACTTTGGAGTAAAAAGTGAGTAATATTGAAGAGATGCTTCTCGGGCTCCATGAAAGGACTACATCTCTTTTTCTTCACAACCTTGGAGAAGGGATTGTGTGAGATTGGTGGACGTAGGTTTCCACTTTCCAATGACAAAATTTTTGACCGTGTGTAATGAAGTGCAATTGATGAGAAATGTTAGGTGAAGAAGACATAAAGGTGAAATTAAAATGGTTGCACTTTTTCAGTAAAGATTACTACTTTGCAGTGAAGAGAAAGCGTGAAGCACGGCCTTTGAGGCTGGACTGCCAATATTTTGATGGGTGTAGTAAAGTTTGAACCTTCTCTTCAACTGCCCTGCCCTGCCCACCCAATGCTGGTAAAAACCAAAGAGAAGGTAAAGAAAGATTCACGGTCAAAAAAAAAAAAAAAGCCAAGGGTCTGGTCTTTAGACCAGTAGCGCTCAGTGGTTTGTGTATAGATTTTACTCCTTGTTGACACATTTTCTACTTTCTTATTTGGAGAGCACATTGTCTACTTTCTTTTTTGGATATAAGTGGATATTGATTTGAGTAGTCATGTCGATGATTAAATAAAAAAAAATTGAAGTTCTATGTAGAGGAAAATTAATGTCCTCAAACTTCGTCGTGTAATAGAAAGAAATTGCAAAAGATGGATTCAAAACTGAATTGAAAAAAATGTTACCTTTAGAATTTAGAAAGCATTGATGTCAAAAGTGGCATCTGACGATAGAAATGAAATAGCAGTGAAGAGAAAGCGTGAAGCACGGCCTTTGAGGCCGGACTGCCAATATTTTGATGGGTGTAGTAAAGTTTGAACCTTCTCTTCAACTGCCCTGCCCACCCAATGCTGGTAAAAACCAAAGAGAAGGTAAAGAAAGATTCACAGTAAAAAACAAGGGTCTAGTCTTAGACCAGTAGCGCTCAGTGGTTTGTGTATAGATTTTACTCCTTGTTGAAACATTTTCTACTTTCTTATTTGGAGAGCACATTATCTACTTTCTTTTTTGGATATAAGTGGATATTGATTTGAGTAGTCATGTCGATGATTAAATAAAAAAAAATTGAAGTTCTATGTATAGAGGAAAATTAATGTCCTCAAACTTCGTCGTGTAATAGAAATTGCAAAAGATGGATTCGAACAAATTAAAAATGTTACCTTTAGAATTTAGGAAGCATTGATGTCAAAAGTGGCCTCTGACCATAGAAATGAAATAGCATAAAAACTTATCAAAATAAAAAGTACAAATACATCAATATTTAAAACAAGTGGGAACTTTGTCACAAAAAAAAAGAAGAAAAGAAAAACAATAAGGAACTTTATGGTTGCTATGTGCCAATCATATATTTTTTCCCCTCACAATGATCACCTTTTTTTCCCTTCACAGTGATCACCACTTTTTTACATCAATTAATTGTAGCCTTGTAAGGCAAATGAAAATTCATCGAAACAAATAGCCTTGAAAAAAAAATTTAAAATAAAAAGGTAATACATTAACCTAGGAAAAAAGAAAAAAAAAAGTGGACATCAAATAGAAAAATAAAAAAGCTCTAAAACAAGAAAAAAAAAATAACACTAAAAAATACCAAACCTCTAATCAGAAGTCTCGAACCACTGAAACGGGGTCATCCTAAATTTATAGACTAAGTGCACCGCGATTTCAGCAATCCTACCAATTCCGAGTCCTAGAGTGAAAACTTTGGATATGAGTGCTGAGAAATTAGTAAAGAAAAGCATTAAAATAAAGAACAATTTTTTTTAAAAAAATCTCTCTCGTTCAATCTACGTTGTTTTTCAAACATCAACGTCTTAAGCTTAAATCAGTGCAAGTATCTACGTACCACACCGCTCGGGTATGCATAATCACCAGAAGAACAGTGCTAGGTTAGCCAACAGCAGTACAGCCCATAGTGCCCAAAAGTTGTTGTTCTCAGCTCCACCACCACGGCCACGGCCACGGCCACTGTTACTCACATTATTTGTTACGCCATCATCAGTGGTATTAGGTGGAGCGATGAGGTCCAACGTGACATTGAGCCCAAACTTCATTCCTCCGAGGCAGTGCCCCTGGAAGCTACAAATGAACCAGTAGTCCCTCGCTTCCCCCAACACCACCTCATCGCTCCCGGTCTCGTACTTTTTGAGCACTCCCGCACTCGCACTTCCGTTCCCCACGTCGCACGACCTGTACACCTCCTTACTCACCTGGTACGCGTTGTGCTGCCCCTTCACGTACTTGAACACTGTCGATCACAGCATTAATTAATATACACTCCAATTCATTAGTAGAAGAAGTAGTGGAATTAATCGATTAGGGGCGGCGGGGCGCGTAAGTACCGAGAACATCTCCGACTGTGAAATTGTGGGGTTGGGCCCAGGCCATGTAGTTGGTCCCAATGTCCCATCCCTCCCCATCACCCACCGTGTAGCGTTTCGACTCAGCCCTGTAAAATACTAGAATCATTATAACTAGTGTTGTTATAATAACGATGAGAAGACGATAGGGGTTCTCCATTGATGGATGGATGGATGATCAGCTAGCTAGGGGAGATGAAATACTATTAGAGATGATGATGATGATATGCAACTTTCATTAATGTACGTTACAGCTGGTTAATTAATTATGTGAGGTCCGTCAATTAATTAATGATGGGCCTGTTTTGGACGTCGGATTCCAAGTGGTGGGGGAACCGATGTTGCTGCCTGCCGATCGTCATCTTGTACTAGCTCTTAGGGACTCATTTTGGAGTCAAAATCCATAAATTAATGTGCCTCTCCAAAAAATAAAATAAAATTCGGAGTAGTAATTAAGGAATGTGAATACAAACAATGGGTTGGATTGAGCGGAAAGGGACTCTGGTTTTTAATTTTTATTTTTTACTTTTTTTGAAGTGAATATATAAATTTCATTAATGATCAATGACTTGACTAGATACAGAATCAATTATCTAATAAAAGAATATCTATCTATCGTGTATTTAGATGTGAATGTGAGTAATGCTACTGTAACAAATAAATAATGTGGTAATCAAAAAGTATTCTCTATAACCATTTAGAACAAGTGATAATACACAAAATACTACTAAAATTATATAATTATAATAAACAAAACTTTCAACGAAAGACACAAAAAAAAAAATGTAAGACACAAAATAAAACTACTTATTAAGACATCGAGTTTCACTTTTATAGATGAAATAAACTTTGAAATGGTTACGCATGGCGAGAATACTTCGATTATCTCGGCGAGACATGACGAGAGCTACAATTAGTGATAGGTAATGTGGCGTCGGTGGTGTACAGCCGAGAATTTTCTCCTACTATCGGTTGTACAGCTTTGGCGAGAGGGTTAGAGTAGGCTCGGTCCTTTATGGCCAGAGACATTTCAATATATCTCGGTCTGCGAGGCCGAAACAATTGCGCACATCGACGAAACTTCGGATAACCTCATAAAAAACACAATAAATTCGCAAAATTACCTTAAGTTCAACCTCCTCTTTTGCACCGTAGCGATACAATCCTCCATTATATAGTGGAAACAAGTTCGGATTTGAGGAAATTACCAAACCATACGTTGACAAACAAATCATCATTTTCACGTTTTTTACCCAACTAAACGAGTTCTAAGAAACCATCATATGGTTGTCAAACATTGTTACATCGTTGTCGGATGATGTCAATCCGCAAGAATCGATAAACGCTCGCCAAACGCAATGTGGCTTTGTGGTTCAAGCTTGGTGGTGTGGTGCCCTTTTTCTTTGTCAAAATGATTTGTGGGTAGGGCGGCAATTCGTGTCGGACGAGTCGTAAACGTGTCGTGTCGTAAACGTGTCGTGTCATAATTATCTAAACCGCACACGACACGTTTATTAAACGAGTCACTATTTGTAAACACGACACACGACACGTTTAATAAACAGGTAACATGTTTATGACACGTTTAACACGTTTATTAAACGAGATCATATTTTAACTGTTTAACTCGACTCGTTTGTGTACTGTTTATCACGTTTATTAAACGAGATCATGTTTAACTGTTTAATTCGACTCGTTTGTGTACTGTTTATCAACACGTTAAACATACTACTAGATTAATGATATCTCACTACAAAATCAATACAAACAACATAAAATATAAAATTATAAACGCATCTAATACAAGGAAAAATTAAAAATACAAGTTCTCAAATAGTCAAGTTCAAGTTTAATAACCCAACTACAAGGTTATATGAAGTTAACATAGAAGTAAGAGTCTAATAGATAAATTCAAGGTTAATGAACAAAAAATGCTTCGAGTTCTCTAGTTTCCAACGAGTTTGAGCAAGTAGTTGACCGTGGATCATCACTCACACTCAAGTTAAGTACATCTTACGTAATACTCTCCAAATCCGACTTGACATCTTGCCCTACAACAAACAAAAAATGGAGTTTATTAATAATTATAAAGCTTAAGATATTAAAGATAAATAACGAGTAAAAAAACAGAGAAATTATGATGTATGTAAAAACAAACAAGGTTATATATATATAAAATATATATATATGATGTATGTAAAAAAACGAGAGATGAAATGGGCGGATAGAAGAATTAAAAAAAAATCGGTTACATAGTCGATGCCCCCCCCCCCGCGCCGTGAATGCCCCCCTCCTCTCGCCGCGTGCACCCGACGGTGCGCGCAATTGATAGAGATCCACCCCCGCCGCGCGATAGAGATCCCCCCGCCGCGAGAATGCGTCCCCCCGCCCCGGCGCTGCGCGCGCGCACCCCCCCCCGCGCTGCACGCGCGCAATTGATAGAGAATCGAGAGATCCACCCCCCCCCCCGCCCGCGTTTGCATGCAGTGCACCCGACAATGCGCGCCCGAGATAAAAGATCCACCACTCGTTCAATCAAAAGGGGTGGATCGAATCGAATCGGTGATTCACGTCGTGGTTGCTAGGGGAAGGACAGGTGCAGAAGCAGAGAAAAACATAGCAGAAAAGCAGAGTAGGGGTTGTGTTTGGAGAGAGAGAGAGAGAGAGAGAGAGAGGGGTGAGAGAGATTTTGTTACCTGAGGTTGAAGGTGAGGCAATCTCCTTCTTCCTTGTTGGCTCTTCCGCGTCGTCATCGTTGCGTCGACCCGAGGTGGAAGAAGAGGCTGAGTGAAAAAGCGTGAGCGGTGAGCACGGTTTTGAACGTTTTAGTTTTTAGGGTTGGAAATGAAAAATTTGTATTTATATACACATATCGCATTCACTCACCACACTCATTTATCACATTTATCACATTTGGACGTACGGCGGTGTTCAAAATCTCCAAACACAGCCTTTAATTTACTTGGAAGCAACGGCACGTAAATGAGTCAATTCGTACTGATGACAAATCAAATTGACATACGTTATCTCCTAGAATGATTTCACAGTATCAATGCCTATTTTAGTCAATGTTATCAAGCCATATATAATTATTCAACTTAATTTTCCTCTTAAAAAAAACGTTAGTATATACAAATTACCAAACCATAAATTGGTTTTGAGAAATCCTCAAAGAGAATATTGTAATGTACGTAGCAACAAAGATTTGAATCTAACTATAAATATATAATCTCTGCCTCAATCAGATCTAGAGCAGTCATGATGCTCATCTCCTAGGGCATATTATATTGTTGATATCAACATTTGTCACAATACTTAAAAAACAAACATTTCTTACAAAACTATCATTTTTTTTTTCGAATTATGCAACAAGATGTGCGCATGCATAATTTTTTTTTTTTTTTTCTCAAGCAAAAAGGACATCAATATATATCACGTAGGTAAGTAATTATAATAATGTCATTTGTATGAAAACAAATGGTCACCTATCAAAATAAATAAAGAGTATTTGCACCAAAATATGACGACTCCTTGTTTGCGCATTCTTGTTTTTCTTGATTTAGAATACTTGTATAAATGTCGTTAATATTAGTGGCAAGTCACCTAATTAAGTCCTCGATTACCTATAAAATTTTATTATTTTAAGGCTTAATCCAAGTTATATGAGTGTGAAGTGACGAGGTGATCAACATTATACCTTATTTTATTTCTTCTTTATTAGTCGATACGAGATTATTCTCTATCTCTAACACGACCTCTTTAATATTACCGGCAAAAACAAGATGTGAAATCAAGTCCATTTTGTTAGGATGGGAGGTTACACATTCTATGATGTGAGTGCTTATAGTGGGTTTGTTATTCTAGTATTTTTGCTATTAGCACCTCACCTAGCAATCTTTATTTTTTGATAAAGCTTCACCTAGTAATGTTGATTTGTTTAGTTGTGCGTCTTTGCATGGAAACCTATATGAAGTAGGTGTGTGTGTGTGTGTGAAACTGATATCCCCAATATTTTAAGTTCAAACATATATAGAGTGATGACTAAGTCAAAAGGCGTGTCACACACAATGCAATCGTTCCGGTTAACTTCGCACAACCACTAATTTTTCTCCTAGAAATTTGATCTCAATTTCACACGTAACGAAAGTTGAAGTCATTCTCTCATTCCCCTCCCAGTCAACAATCAAGTCCTAAAATTTAATACACGAAGCTACCATGTTAATTCATGTAGCGGGAGACTTCATATTTTACGTCACAAAAGTTGATGCCACTAACATAACATTTAAATACTACAAGAGCATATATATATATAAGCAGAGAAAGCATATATAGAGTGTGCCCTGCATAGCAGAACATAGCAAGGAGAGAACTTTGAATTGATTCATACATTTTTTGGTGAGGATCAATTAACTCTCATGGCCGAGACAACGCCGAATCACACTCAGACGGTTTCGGGGTGGGCGGCTTTTGATACGACCGGCGAGATTAAGCCCTTCACATTCAAGAGAAGGTTAATAAAAATTTGAAGTCATTAATTTCATACATCTTGCATGTTCTACCAACTGTTTTTTTATTTTTTATTAAGTAACAACTTTTGATTTCAGAGAAAATGGCGTCGACGATGTGACTGTCGAGATCATGTACTGTGGAATGTGCCACACCGATCTACACTGCGCGACGAACGATTGGGGGAACTCCATGTATCCATTAGTTCCCGGGTATATATATATATATAGATGCAACAACATGAGCCATGTTAATTCAAACTGTAATTATAGGTAAGCTAGAATAATATATGAATCAATGCTAACTTGTTAGTTTCTTCTCTTTTTTAGGCATGAAATCACTGGGATTATCACAAAAGTTGGAAGCAACGTGAGAGAATTCAAGGTCGGAGATCGAGCCGGGATTGGATTCATGGCAGCTTCATGTCTGGAATGCGAGCTATGCGAGAGCAATCAAGAGAACTACTGCGACAAGCTTCAGCCAACATCGAATGGCGTTTTCTGGGACGGAAGCATTACCTATGGTGGTTACTCCAAAATGATTGTGGCAGATAAAAGGTATATACAACATGTTATATAATTCCTCGATCACAAATTCACTTGTCTTGTAAGTTTGAAGTTGTCAATGAATTTGGATGTTTGAATGTTTGGATTGTAGGTTTGTGGTGAGAATACCCGAAAATCTACCGTTGGACTCTGCGGCGCCTCTGTTGTGCGCAGGGATCACCGTGTTTTCGCCGATGAAAGACAACAACATGCTTCAGTCGCCCGGAAAGAAAATGGGGGTCGTAGGTCTGGGCGGTCTCGGCCACTTGGCGGTGAAGTTCGCTAAGGCGTTTGGGCTTCATGTCACAGTGATTAGCACCTCACCATCTAAGCAAAAAGAGGCCAAGGAGAGACTTGGTGCTGATAGCTTTCTTGTAAGCACTGACATCAAACAAATGAAGGTAAAATTTTCATATATATATATATATATCTTGTGTAGTTTGATTTATATTAGTTGTTTGTATTAATTGTTAATTGTGTTCATTATATTGGAGTACTAATTAAACAGATGGCAAGGAAGAGTTTGGACTTCATAATAGATACAGTGTCAGCTAATCATTCATTAGGAGGGGTATTGGAGTTGCTCAAACTGAATGGAACATTGGTGATTGTTGGTGCACCTGATAAGCCTTTTGAGCTACCTGCATTCCCTCTTATATTTGGTACATACATATAGTTTGCATGACTTTTTTTTTAAATTTTTCTTGTGTTCTTGATGGGCACATGTTGTTTTACTTTGTTGAAGCTAAAGATAATGATCATGATTTCAATTATGTAGGGAAGAGAGCTGTGAAGGGCACCATTATTGGAGGAATGAAGGAGACTCAAGAGATGATGGATTTGTGTGGCAAGCACAACATTACTTGTGATGTAGAGGTCATCAAGCCTCATGAAATCAATGAAGCCATGACTCGTCTTGCCAACAACGACGTTAGATATCGCTTCGTGATCGACATAGCTGAGAGATCATCATCCCTTTGAATGAGACTCTGCCATTGTTTTAATTAAGTAGGAAGCTTCATTTAACATACTTGTTAAAAGCTTCTTTGTTTTGTTATATAGAAGTTAAAGCTTATTTGAATTCATATATAGTTTTGTCATTTGTGGCGTCATTGATGAAAGTTCATGTAACTAGTTTAGGCATTCTCATTTGTGGTGTCAACATTCATTGTTACTTTTGTTATTTGGAGTATATAAGAAAATGCTTTTACGATCCAGAAGCATTGGACACAATGAATCAAGAAAAAAATAAACAAAAGCCAGAGGACAAGAAGTACATATCATAGGCAGTAGCAAATTCCAACACCATAACAGTGAATAGAAGGTTCGATCTGGTGACTTCAAACAAGTTCAAGTAAAAATAATTAGGCTTAATTGGTTAAAATATCCTTAACCTTTAACAACTTTTGTTATTATATACTAACTTTTATAGACTCTTAATTTATATCTTCAAATTCGATGATGTGACATCTAAATAATAAATTTTAAAAGCCACCTCATCACTTATAATTACTAAATTTATTATTTAAATTCATTATTTAAGTGTTGATTCAGCAAAATTAGAGTTAAAATGTAACTTTGAATACCAATCAAGCAATCTAATTAAAAAGGTTAAATATAATAACAAATTCAACCTCTACGCCAAGACAATAAGTTTTTGTTGAAAACATTCTTTAAATATAAGAATTAGAGTAAATAGAGAATTACCTGCTGAAGCAATTAGATAGATTAGTAAAATCTAAAGGTCTTATCGCTGTCACGAGCCTCAACAGATTTGACATATTGTTTGATAGTTCAATTATCATTTTATAGGTTTGAGGGAGAACCTTTAAGCTTCCCACATTAATACCAATTTTCATCAAATTGAAAACAATTATGAGAGCTCAAGAGTCTTTAGATCTATACGTTACATAATGTATTCATTACATAAATTAAAAGTATTATGAGACACGTTATAGTATTACATTTGTGACCCATGTGACCTTGAGAACCAAGACGTTTTCTGTCAGCAAAAAACAAACGTGACAACAAGAGTGAATTTAAAAACAGACAACTTTGCCGATCTATTCCATTTTTATAACATGATTATTTTATTTTTCATTTTTTTGTCAAGATTATACCATGTTTATTTGATCGAAACTTTTATAACATCTTTATTTGATCGATAACGCTACAACGACACACTCAAAAGCAGAACATAGTAGCTAAGAGAGCAAGTGAGGAGCATGTTTAAGTTGATTCATCTACACCATCATAAAGACTAAAACACATAAATTCATGGCTGAGACTACACCTAATCACACTCAGACAGTTTCCGGTTGCGGCGAAATCAAGCAGAAGGTAAGGTTTCATCCATCGTTTCTGTTTCTACCGTTGTAACATCCATTTTATGAGATTACTGTTGGAACATACAGTCTATATATAAACATAAATCTGAACATGGCATTGTTAAATAAGTAATTAATCATGCTGATTTTAACAACTAAGAAGAGGCTTGCTGTGCAATGTACTAAGACATAAAATTTTCTCTAACTCGGTGCTGATTTCAACTAGGAGTTCTGTCCCCAGGATACAACTGGTTCGTTCTTTGATTAAAACACCAATCAAAGAACCTTCAAAACTGCAAACCCGACTCTCTCTCAAAATACAAATCACATATAATTTTTAATTTCGAAAAAAAAACCATTGTCTTTCTATGTCAATTGACTCTTCTTTTATAAAGAATTGCCTAACTGTCTAATTAGTGGACAATTTAATTAACCGTTTAATTAGTGCATCACTAATTGATGGTTAATTAACTCTTTAATTCGAAAAGAGCAACTGTTGGTGCTCTTTTAATTTTTTCAAAAACGAAAATAAAAAATCATGTTTAAGGAATGACTAAGTTTTGAATCAACCAAAGCCTCAAGGCCACACCCAAGTGAAACCCCATGGGCCACTCACTCCAACCCACTTGTCGCTTAAACAAAAGAAGTGTGTTGGATCATATATTAAGTGAGAAACCAAACATTTCTCTCCTATGCGGGACTAAAGGTTTAATTACTTTGCAATACAAAATTTGAAGTTCAAAGTTCAACAATAACATCCAGTGAATCTCAGAGAAAATGGAGTCGACGACCTTACAATCGAGATCATGTACTGCGGAGTATGCCTCCGCACCGATGTACACTAGGCGAGGAACGACTGGGGGGTCACCATGTATCCTGTTGTTCCAACGCTCTAGAATCATTTATTATCACATACAGATTTAATTAGATTGATGAATGAATGTAACACATTGGTTTCTTTTATTTTGCTAGACATGAAATTACTGGGATCATCACTAAAGTGGGAAGCAATGTGAAAGAGTTTGAGGTTGGAGATCGAGACGGAGCCGGGGTTGGATTCATGGCATGTTCATGTCTCAAATGCGGGCAATGCGAGAGCCATCAGGAGAACTACTGCGACGAGCTTCAGGCCACCTACAATGGCATTTTCTGGGACGGAAGCATCACCTACGGCGGCTACTCCAAAATGATAGTAGCACATAAAAGGTCTAAGATGCCATATTGTATGTGACTATGAAGATACCAATCACTCTGGTGCATGTAACTTATAATGACTGCTAGTATGGCCTTTGTAGAGGTTTGTGGTGAAAATACCCGAAAATTTACCGATGAGCTCTGCGGCGCCTCTGCTTTGTACAGGGATCACTGTGTTTTCGCCGATGAAAGACAATAACATGCTTCACTCACCCGGAAAAAAATTGGGCATCGTAGGTCTTGGTGGCCTTGGCCACATAGCAGTGAAGTTGGCCAAGGCATTTGGGCTTCATGTCACAGTGATCAGCACTTCACCATCTAAAGAAAAAGAGGCCAAGGAGAGACTTGGTGCCGATAGCTTTGTTCTAAGCACTGATGCAGAACAAATGGAGGTAAAAACTAAGCCCCCCCCACCCTCCCAGTTAATTTGGGACTGAGGCTATGTTGTTGTTGTTGTTGTTGATCATTTTTTGATTTTAGTGAAGTTTTGTATTAATTGGAGCACTTAATTAATATATAGATGGCAAGGAAGAGTTTAGACTTCGTAATAGATACAGTTTCGGCTGCGCGTTCTCTAGAGCCTATATTGGAGCTTCTTACAGTGAATGGCACTCTAGTGATTGTAGGTGCACCTGATAAGCCTTATGAGCTTCCAGCTTTTCCTTTGATATTTGGTAAAGATTTTTGATTGATTTTGTAGGGAAGAGAGCTGTGAAAGGCACCATTATTGAAGGAATGAAGGAGACTCGAGAGATGATGGATTTGTGTGGCAAGCACAACATTACTTGTGATGTAGAGGTCATCAAGCCTCATGAAATCAATGAAGCCATGACTCGTCTCGTCAACAACGACGTTAGATATCGCTTCGTGATCAACATATCTGATAATTTATCATCCGCTTCATGAATGGTTCCTCGTCGTCGTTATTGCGCGAGTTCCTTTGAGATGAACTATATATAATCGTATGTCTAACAAGACCCTTTTTCGTAAGCATATTCAATACTTGAAAAGGATGTAGCCAAATAACATAGTCAAATATCTTCATGCCATTGGTTTATGGGATATCTGGCATTGCTTTATAAGAAAAAAAAAAAAAAAAGGGATATAGTAACAAACCTCTAGTTTGAAGCATTTTCAACAAACAATGCAGGTGGTGGGAAGGTCCAGTAGCAGCCACGTCCTTGATAAATGTAACATGATCTGCATTTCACTCCATCAGATAAACTTAAAACTCTCTTTTTCTCTCCATTAAAATGTGTACTACCAAACAAACCCCAACAACATTAACATTAAAACGGATCAAAACATGGTAATTAAGGACAACAGAGAAATGGGCATTCAACTGCATAGGCGTTGGAGAGGAGAGATTGGTTACCGTACGATGTGGAAGTGGAAGAGCATCTGATGGTGATGATGTTGTTGTTGTTGATGATGATGTTGTTTATCTAGATATGTGTGTCCGCGCCGCGCGCATCAGAGCAATATGGAGCTTCCAAAGTACAGTAATTAACTAATTTTGACTTAATATTTTATGCCGGTTCTTTCAATTGAGATAGCTAAGGCAACAGGCATACCTGGAAAGCAGAATAAGGCAACTTGAGAGGCTTGTTTGTTTGAGTTGATTCATTTGAATCATTTCTACTTCCATCAAGACTAACGGCAGATCAGGAACATCCATGGCTGAGGCAACACTAAATCAAACTCAGACGGTTTCCGGGTGGGCAGCTTTTGAAGAATCCGGCGACATTGGTCTTCACACTCCAACCTTAAATAGCAGAGTGGAAGATTGTCTGTTGTGTCCGACACATGATATTATGAAAGTCACATGGTTGTAACTTGTACCACCTACTTCCTAAAATACTACATCAGCCTCACATAATATAATTACTTTGTTAGTCTCCTCTTTATTTTATATGCTAGTGTCATTATCGACCATAAGGTCCCAGTCACACTTCCGGTGATACTTCAAGGGTGTAAACAGAATCACAACACTTGTTAAAAACACAATCTTTATTGCAGATAGAGTCATAACATAAGAAGCAAAGCACTGAACTATGTACAAAGATTTGGTCATGATTGGCAAGCAAGTGTAATCATAAATTTATAGAGGAAGAAGTAATACAGGACATGGGATGAACTCCACCAATAGATTTGCATCAACATGCTTTGAGTGGATGGCTTCCATGCTCATCACCACCAAATCCAAGTTCAAGTCATCAGCAACCTCACCTATTATGGCAGTTGGCTTTTTTCCCTCTCCAAGTCTTTCAATCAACCTAAACTCCTTGAACCCACCTGTTCGAAAGAAGGCAGGAGGAAAAAAAGAAGGGACTAAAAACACTTGCGTACTTCCAATATAAATATATCAAGTAAGGAAACCGGACCAAAACACAATGTGCTCAGGTAATGGACAAGTTAGATTTAATATCAACACTAGGTCAAGTTCTCAACAATTTGCTAGACTCGAGAAGTATGGTTGAACTAAGAGTGGACGTACCTTCAGAGAGATGCCAGCGAATGCTAGAGAGTTGAGTGTCATGCTCCGGTAATGAGTCTTTAGAATTCTCATTAATAACTGCAATAACGTCAGCTTTTGGTTATGAAATTATTAAAGGATTGATAATTAGTCCTAACAGATTCTAAACTACCATACCTACAACAGTGATGTCTGCACCATACTTCTTTGCTAAAGCAGCAGTCGTAGCGGCAGCCTGCCAAAAGAGAACTAAGAATGTGTGAAAAGAGGAAATGAAGATAACGAGTGAAACATCATTAAAAGTAATCACCACCCGAAGCCATCAGTAATCTGGTTTTTAATAAACTGATTGTTGTTTTAACTTTTAATCATCATTAAAATTCAATCGGTATCATTCTACAATTTTCTCCTCTTATTAAGAAATGGAATGAAAGGCTCCATTGCTCCTCTACCTTGTGCTAAGTTATCTAATTGTCTTTAAACTTAAAATAGTAACTCATTTCAAATGGAAAGAACGAAATACCCTAGGGAAAAAATCCACTCAGTATGCAATTTAAAACTTGAAAAATGAGAAATAAAGCAAAATATAAGATCCTTGAAGTATGTAGTGTCTAGTTTATCTTAGCGTATTGGCAATTCAATGATCAAACCATAGTAGAATCCTTTTCTTAGGCTACCCTTTGGTACAATTTAACGAAAATGGATTAAAGCACAAAGAGCTAAAAACAACAAATGTTCCGATGCAGTTAGGACCTAAGACTATGAAACATCTTTTCATATTCCCTTCAGGTGAAGTTTGTTCAATTTTTATGATATAGGTCCCAATCCAAGGTGAGGAGAGTGTGGTGACCAGTTTTATGTACGGGCTACAAGTGTGAAAGTGGAGTTCACTCCAAAATGCCAAAGCAAGATGGAGTGTCAACTCCACACTTATAAGCTTTATTTTTCTTTGTAAGTAGTGGATGTGACACTATCCCAACATCTCCAACTTAACCACCTTCATCTTCAACACTCCACCTCGGTCTGAAATCCATCAAAGGTGTTTTTTCTCCCAGGTTCCGTATGAACCATGGGGCTCTGATACCATGTAAAATTTTCATGCTGTGGCACATTATTCTCAAGCGGCCAGCCCACAACACTTCTCGCGAGAATATGATCTCCGCCAGTACCAATATTGTCTCCAACTTGACCACCTTTCAACTCATAAGTGTAGGTTTTTATCTCAAAAGACCTCAGTACTAGTTAATTGGAGATCATCACTTATATACTTCATTATGAAATTTATTTAATCGATGTGGACTATTATTTCGATGAGTTTTTTCTTGACACGTCCCAACCGAACCATTGGCTTTGATACCATGTTAAATTTTCATGCCCGCAGCACATTATCTGCAAGCGCTCACGACACTTCTCCGCAAGCATATGATCTCCGCCAGTACCGATATTGTCCCCAAGTTAACCACCTTCAACTTTTGGTGTGGGGTTTTATCTTAAAAGGCCTCGGTACTTGTTGGAAGGAAACAATCATTTATATACTTCTTAACAAAGTATTCTTTAACTGATGTGAGACTAATTTCGGTCTACACATCTTCAACAAAGTTTATTGCTAACTCAAAGCAGATTAGATAAAAGGATATAATTTAAACTGCACCTTGAAGCTCATGACTAAATTTACAGTAATGGGAGCAATGCGTTTATTTCGAAGACGAAGCTTCCAAATTCAATGCACCGGCGTGTTCCAATTAACAGTTTTCATTTTGTAAGAAGCATCAAATACATGTAAAGAAAATGCACATAAAATTCAGGAACAAATCTACTTAAAAGGCATGAGATATCAAAAAAACATAAAGCAATGACTAAATTTCAGTTTCAAATCATGATTTAGGCAATGAAATTTGATTGATATGCCAGCCATATTTTACAAGCAAAGCACCTGTCTTGTTCCCTCAGAGAGATAGGGGTTTTGATCTGTAACTGGGAAGAGTAAATGCTTAAACTCAGTGAAAGCATCTCCAGCTACATTTGGTTCCGATTCCTTCAATGTTGCCCTACCTGAAAACCCATTTCACAACAAGCGATTGTCAATCAATCTCATCGCACAGACCATCAAAATCAAATCAGAAAGGATCAAAGTTTTGATTTTTCTTTCCCCGAACATCGAAACCTTCGAATTCAAAGCTAAAACGAACTTACTTGCACGACCGATTCTGCAAGACTTCTTCGAGAGATTGGAGAACTTGAGCGATCGATTACGCAGAGAAGAAGATAAGGATGGATTTAAAATGGGGAATGAAGTAGAAGCAACGACAGACGAGTTCAAAATCGAAGCCCTAGTAGGGTTGGGGTTGGGGTTAGGGTTAGGGTTAGGGTTAGGGTTTAGAGCCTCGGAGGGCAGAGCGAGTGAACAGTGAGCGAACGCCATGGCCGAACAAAAACTGATACAGAAGAAGATAGAGAGACTAGAGAGACTCAGAGGGCTTGAGAAGGCTCGAGAAGAAAATCGGGTTCGCACGTGGGCGGCACGTGCGAGGCCCCCATGGACCCAGGCCCAATGAGGCAACTCGGCCCACTATCTCTAAATCTCTTTTCGCGTATCCCTAGGTTCGTCTGATTTGAGGAGTTTGGGTTTGGTTGGGACATTTCGTCGAACAGTTGGGGTGCATTTGAGAAGTCGAGTAATGGATGGTCGAAGCGATGATGAAGAAGAAGAAGAAGAAGACGCTCGTCCGATGCCTCGCATGACGAAGATTTCGCGCCACACGTTCGGATCACCCAGCGAGTGTTGTTTCTCGATTAGTGTAATTGAGAACATGGAGGAAGAGTACGGGATGTTCGTTTGGCCCTGTAGTGTTGTCCTAGCCGAGTACGTTTGGCAGCACAGATCTCGCTTTTCAGGGGCATCCGTACTCGAGGTTTCAGTTTTTTCTATTAAGGGGCTGAGTCGAGTCTCTTACCACTTAAACCAACCATTGTTTCCAATCACTAATGATTTATTTTTTTGTGGGTGAAGGTTGGAGCTGGAACTTGTCTGCCAGGTTTGGTGGCGGCAAAATTGGGATCAGAAGTGACATTGACAGACAACTCAACCAGATTAGAGGTACTGTTGAATTTAAAAGAATAGTCGAAAGGGCTCAGCCAAAAAAAATAAAACACTTCAAAGGCATTCACGGATTTCATGAAGATTAAGAATTGAATTGGCTCTATGAGATTGCAGGTTCTGGAGAACATGAGAAGAGTGTGTGACATCAACCAACTTAACTGTAAAGTAACTAAGTTCCCCATGTTAACTTGAAAGAAATTGAATGATTGAATGATCTTCTGATGTGGGAATAAATAATGGATAAGTTTGTTTGGTTTTTAGGTGATGGGGCTCACATGGGGAGAATGGGATGAGCCCATGTTCAGTTTGAAACCAAACATCATTCTTGGAGCAGATGTTTTGTATGACACAAAGGGTATCATCCCATCATCTTAAATCACTGCTTCTATTTACTGGTTTTATTCAGCATTGTTAATTAATGAGATGTTGATGATGATATCTGCTTTGTTAGATTTCGGCGACCTCTTCGCGACGGTAACTTTCCTGCTCGAACGCTCTCCTGGATCAATCTTCATAACAACTTACCACAACCGCAGGTATGCATGGCTGCACCCAGTGTGATGCATCAAACTTCAGAACATACTTTTTTACTGATCAATGCTATCACTTCACATGTTGGGCAGTGGGCACCATCTCATTGAATACTTGATGGTGAAATGGCGTCTGAAGTGCACAAAGCTTCTTGATGCATTTTCGTTCATGCCATCCTGCAAGGCAACTAGTTTATCAGGGAACATTCAATTGGCAGAAATTATGTTAGAAGAACCAAGTCATTAAGTTTGAGATAGCAGTCTGTTTAGAAATGGAGTACTGGTTGGTGCTATGGGCATTTTTCGCGCATTTCACCACGGCGATTTCAAGCTCTCCGCAGGAAGTTTGTTCAAGCAACTGTCGTTCCCTTTGCAGAGGCTTAACTGCTGGTGCAGGGTTGCCCAGTGGTGGTTATGTTAAAGGATAAGAGTGGAAGCTCTATCTATATCAACTTCAGAGTCAAAACAGAACTATTTGTAGTTGGTTTATTCAACTATTCTACTAAATCCATTTCAATGCAATGTACAATTATAGTCGTGTTTACAACAAATGCAACGCAGGTATTGCTGGTCATTATAGAAGGAATTCTAGAGTGATTTGATCAAAAAGGGAAAATGCTACTATAACCCAAGAAACCCCGTGAAAGACATGCATCCTGAGGCACATCGCATAAAAATCATCACAGAATAGCAGTGAGCACCCTGGGAATGAAAAGACAAACCAATATCATATAAATCATTGCAAATTTCTTGATGCAAAGATCCCAAGTCGACCACATTTTCATTAATTCCCCTTGATGATCAATCCGTCCAACTCCAATCAAATTCGAAGTCAGGTTCAAGCTAAGCTAGTCCCTTTTAACATGTATGGCAGTATAAATACAAGAGGCACCTTTGTGACAATAACTATTTCGCTAAAAAGAATTGGGAAAAAAATGATTGTTTACTGTTTAGATGAACTTGCGAAAAAACCAGGAAGATGATTGCAGTAATGGACAAGGGAAAAAGTCCATTTCCATCACAGAAACTTTACAAAGGGGGGATTCAGGAATTTTCATGAATCAAAGCCACTGACCTCCCTAGCTTGAATCATGTTTGAAATTCGCCTGTTGAAATATGTTTCCACTACGACTGTTGCAGATGATTGAATTCATGAACATCAGCTCCAACTTCACTCAGTGCAGCTATGAGTTTTGGCATAATCTTAGCCAGCATTAACTTGAAACCAACTGATGTCGAATTTTCATTGCTGTTCTCACTAACAGAAGCATCTTTCGTGAGAGAACCAATCAAGCAACCCCTCATGTACGCATCACAAGCTTTAAGAATGTAATAACCACTCCTTCGGAAATGCTCCTTGATAAGCTCTTCAAAATCCTGTCAATCACATGAATCTTTTAGAAACTGGCTAAAAGCTATCAAACTGATAATGAAAGCCAAAAACACTTTGTACCAAAATCCAAATACATTTTTTTAGTCCACGGAGACAGAAGAGGAGCGATGGTCAGAAACCCTCCTTCAAGATAGAACCTTAAATTTGAAAAATCCAGTCACGTCCCTTGAGAGAGTAGTTAGCCAATTAGAATTTATACTTTGCACACACACTCTTGACTTCCTTGACTTTTCTTAAACCACTTCCCTATTACTATTATTTCTTTTCCCAGTTCTTTACTTTTACTTCTCTTTTATTTCTTACTCTCTTTATTTGGAAAACATGTAAGGAAGCCTTGTTTTTTTGTCAAAAGAAGATTTAGATTGTTGAATGCATATCAATCTACAACACGAGTACTTGGCACACTGAAGAGTTTCTATAAATTTAGCCAAGAACGTGCCTAAGCTTCCATTTAAGAAGCCAGATTAGATAACCTTTTTTGAAACCCCAAAATGCACCAGATTAGATATTGGGAAACAAATAAATAAATATAAAAAACAACTAAAAGAGATATACGCACCAACAACAACAACAACAACAACAACATAGCCTCAGTCCCAAATTAACTGGGGTCGGCTGCATAGATCAAACTTTTACATTGTGCTCGATTAAGTGCAATTGATGATGAGCTTTTCAAACCATTCAAATCCCTCATAATTAATGCATCCCATGTTAACTTTGGTTTGCCCCTACCTCGTCGAATTTCTACAGTTTCTATTGAGTCAAGTTTTCTAGTTAGGGCATTTGTAGGCCGTCTTTGCAGGTGACCAAACCACCGCAACCGCCCTTCCCTAATCTTTGTATCAATTGGTGCTACTTCTACTTGTCTTTGAATTTCTATATTTCTTATTCTATCTTTACGAATTTTCCCACACATCCACCTAAGCATCCTCACTTCTGCTACGTTCATTTTATGTAATTGCTGTTGCCTTACCGCCCAACATTCACTTCCAAAGAGCATAGTTGGCCTAATTGCAGTCCTATAAAATTTTCCTTTTAACTTAGTAGGAACATTTCAATCACAAATCACCCATGTTGCACTCCGTCATTTCTTCCATCCAGCTTGAATTCTATGTGTGACATCATTCTCAATGTTACCATCATTTTGTATGATTGATCCTAGGTATCTAAAGTGGTTTACCTTAGGAACTTCTACTTCCCCTAATTTTACCACTCCGTCATCTCGATGTCTAGTGTTTCTAAACTCACAGTGCATTTATTCGGTTTTCGTCCTACTCAACTTAAAGCCTTTAGATTCTAATGTATTCCTCCAGAGTTCTAATTTCCTATTCACTCCATCTTTAATTTCATCTACTAAGACAATATCATCTGCAAATAGCATACACCATGGTATATCCTCTTGAATATGTCTAGTTAGTTCATCTATAACTAAAGTAAATAGATATGGGCTTAAAGCCGATCCTTGATGTAGTCCAATTGTAATGAGAAATTCTTTTGTAGCTCCTCCAAATGTCTTTATACTCGTTACTACTCCATCATACATATCCTTAATAGTGTCTATGTATCTAGCATGCACTTTTTTTCTTTCTAGAACCCACCAAAGAACATCTCTAGGGACCCTATCATATGCTTTTTCTAAATCTACGAATACCATATGAAGATCTTTTTTCTTTTCTTTTTATTTTTCTAACAATCGTCTTACAAGAAAAATCGCCTCCATAGTTGACCTCCCAGGCATGAAACCAAATAAAAGTGAAACTATTGTTCTTTACACTTTTTGAGGAAGACGGTTTTAAAAAGAAAAATACTAGAATGACAACAACAATGTCACACCACAAGACACATTGGCTCATAAGAGCCCTCCATGCGACCTCGACCCGTGTGTTATGCATCGGGATCTGTGTATGTCGCATCCCCAAGCACACATGGATGGCTCTTGTGAGCCAATATGTCTTGTGGTGTGACATTGTTATTATCATTCTAGCACTTATCTTTTAAAAACGAACAAGAATTAGAAGATTAGAAACATATTTGAATCAATTTCACTCATGGTAACAAAACTTGATCTTTTTTACACTTTGGTCACAAAACTTTATTTTTAAAAAATGGTTATCAAACTTTTCTAAATTCACTCATGGTCATTCCATCCATCTTCTATTAAATGACCGTTACGTAATGCCGATGTGGTGCTTACGTGATGGTAACATGGCAAGGGCGCCAAATTTACCATTTTTTTTAAAAAAATAAATTTCAAAATTGTTTTTAAAACTAAAAAGAATTAAATTGGCGTTGGAGTGATGCTTATGTGTCGCTTACGTGGCCAGGGCATGAAATTAATCAATTTTTTAAAATTAAATTTACTTGAAATTTTTTAGAACTAAAATAGATTACTCAACTTTTTTGAATGACTTTAAAAATAAAATTGAGTAAATTCGAAATTTTTTAAAAAAGAACTGAGTAAATCTGATGCCCTAGCCACATCAGAGTCAATTTAATTTATTATAATTATAAATTTTTTTTGACATTTTTAATTCCAAGAAAATTGAGTGAATTCGAATTAAAAAAAAAAAAAGTAAATTTGATGCCTCAGCCGTGCCACCGTCATGTAAGAGCCACATCAACACCAATTCATCGTCGGTCAGCATTACTTAACACCCATTTAACGAAAAATTGATGAAATGACCATGAATGAAAATTTTGAAAAGTTCGATGACCATTTTGAAAAAAAAAAAAAAAAACGTTTTGTGACCAAAGTGTAAAAAAGATAAAGTTTTGTGACCTTGAGTGAAATTGATCCGAACATATTTCCCATGAATTAATGGTAAACCAGTTTAAGATCAAGCTATCTTGTATCTTACTAGCTTATATTTCCCACTACTTGATGTTTCAATTTTAGTGAAACCAGGTGAAACCATTCAATCATCAGCCAGTAGAGCATCCATACGGAAGAAACAATAAGCAAATTCAAAGACTAGCACATACCTTCGGAGGCCTTCGGATAAGATACATCATCGACTTGCAATTTAGCAAGAAAGTGTTTTCATTGTACGATAATGAGTTTTTCTCTCCTTCAGCAGTCCCAACTTGCTTATCATACCCAGCTTCATTGAAGTATGGTTTGGAATTGAGCACCAAGCCTTGAAGAGAGACGAGGATTTGAAGAATGCTAGATGATGATGAATCCCATACTTCATTCCCTCTACCAGTCCAGGTATTTAAAAGGCTTAGGCACACTTTACCTTCCTCATACAAATTTGGATTTATCCTCCAGCCACCAGAATGATAATGTGCAGACTGCAGATTTCAGATAGCATTGGCTATAATACAGTTGAATAACTTTGAAAAAATAAACAGTTTTATCATTATTTCTACCAGGTTTTTGCTCCATATTTGAATCAACTGATTCACTTACAGGTGGGCATTGAGGATACTCCGGTGGAAGATGAAAATCAAAGACAAAGAGGCCATCCTGATAGGGCGTCCCATATGCTCCAACTATAACAGCTCTTAACAAATCCATGCGATCTTCATAAACTCGCACGTAAATGCTTTCTGTGAACAAAATATAGAGCCTAAGCACTTTTCCATGATCAATAATCAAATAGAAATCTTCATGGTACATTGCATATTCTTGGACTTGTAATGAACCATACCAGGCAGGTTCTTTTGAAGGATACCCCAATCTTGATGAACCTTCTTAAGCCACTTCCTTCCATTACTACTCTACAAATTAGGATGGTTACTGTGTTCAGACTAGAGCACTAAAATGTAAAATCCATGAATCTGATGTCTTTACTAAAAGCAACATAGATAGAAATTAGAAAATAAATTAATTAGGATAATGATTTTCCTGAAAAGTTTCAACTCATTTGAATAGAAAAGATTAGAAAAGTTACTTTCGAAGACATTCTGTGAAATACTGTCTGCTAACCACATTATTTTGAAATACATAGCATGCATGAATTGATTCTTAGTTTCGTCATATATTCAAAAACCGCAGGAGAGGGTCAAGGTTCATATGGAAGATGCTTGCAGAAAGAATACCTAAGAAGCTTGACAAAAAAATAATAGAATATAAAAGGCTTCTACCTGTCCATTTGCGCCAAGAAAGAAATGGTCCAGAGGATCTTTAGCAGTGTCAAAACGTTTGAAACTGCAAACCTCCGGGCTGATACAACCTAAAATGCTTTGAACATCTGGTTCTTCAGATCTTAAGTTGCATAAAGGTTCTTCCACCTCTGCAACCTCCAAGATGGGACCTTGTTCTTCAAAATTATCATTAAAGGTCTGAGCGGCATGGTTATTCATTATATTTGTTGACGGAGAACTAGAATCAACATTGGATGAGACTTGTTCCAATAAATCAACGATTCCGAGAGATTGAGGAACATTTTCAGCACTGGGACCTGAACCAAATGAATCATTCTGCTTTCTTCCAAGGGAAAAAAATCCAGTGGCAAGTCTGGTGACAAACCCGAGGGCAGCTAGAGGAATTGCCAGCGCTCCTTTTCCCCCAGAATTGCAATCTTCCAAATCAACAGTTGTTTCTGCCTCAGGTATTACGCGGCTTCCATACTGTGGCACAACTTCCTGATGAAATATTAACTCAGAGAAAAAAAAAAAAAAATCGTTGGAAGAGAAACATAAACTAAAAAAAAATCACATTGCCAAATAGCAACTAGGAACTTAATATACTGAGACTGTTTAGCCTAAAATTTTCTCAGCTTACAATATGTCAAAGTTTTTTACTGGAAAAAAAAAAAAAAAAAAAAAAAAAAAAAAAAAAAAAAAAAAAAAGCATTCTAGGTGAAGGTCCATAAAAAAAAAAAGAAACTCAGTCCCATCGTGCCATGCATGTATTGAAAATGAATGACACAATCAAGCTGGAGGATGCCAGTGTCCCTCCAAAGTGGACACTATTAAAAAAATAAGCCAAATGCTAACTAACCTCTTCCGCATTCTCAAGGGTGTTCATTCCATCTTCATCAACAGTTTCCCAACTTGCTGCGCCATCACTAACTTCACTTCCATATTCACTAGGCTCATCATCATCCCGACCAACAACATAAATTGCTTGAGGTCCAACCTAAGATAAGCGGGATGCTTCAGTATAGAAGTCATTGAAGAAACTTAAAAAAAGACATGAGCAGAATGTAAGTGAGACTAGAGTCTTTTATAGGATACTGTTAACGAACTCATCGTGGGATTCTCACAAATAGCAAGTTAGTCCCAAAAACCGAGAGCAGATTACTAAAAAGGCGTCAGTGACCCAAGGAACTTGATAACATACATACCGTCGAAACCATCTCATTTGCCCAGGTGACTTCAATGTCACCATCTTGCAGACCAGTAATATTCCCAACCCAAGAAAGATCAGAGAAACCAGCAAGAACGCCACTGCTTGATGCATCCTCCTCTGTCATTAGGTCCTTTTCAGCATTATCATGATGACCACATAGTCCTGATTCCTCAAGTGGATTGACTATTCCAATCACATTGGAAGAAACAGAAACTGTGGACAGGCGGACAACCACATCGCCGTAGCAATAATCATAGTCTGAATGCACTTCAAGCTCATAAACACTGACTATTTCCTCTTTATCAAACTCCCTTGGATCTTCTGGCCTAGAAACTGACTTCAACCATCTCACACACGCAGTTCGCTCCTTTGCATCAACACTCTTCACGACACCGACACGCCTTACTTCGTGAGCATTATCATCATCATTGTCATCTGAACCTTTTTCAACTACATACTGCTCAGGGAGAAATTCTTGATCACCTGGATTATCAATCGGAATCAAATTTACAGAAGCTAATCCAAGTTCTCGCCTTCCATCCTGCCAAGCCACATCTACTTTTGTTTTGGAATTTACAATTAAAAGAGATTTATCAAAATTTTCTTCTTTTTTCCGAGCTTTCTTGTCTCTCTTTATCACAACTTTGCGCATCTTTTTGCGGCGCAAAGGCCCATTTTCATGCAAAGGCTCCTTTGATATGGACAAGGAACTGCTACATGGGCTAGATTCTGGTGATGTGTGATTTTTTTCTTGTTCACCATTTATATCCAGGTTATCAATATCAACTTTATCGAGAGCCATGGACTCGACATTTGTGAACAATGGCCTATTCCCATCTACTTTCTCGTCAGGTAAAGATTCTGAAATATTCTCACCTTCCATAGCACCGGAAACAAATTCAACACTAGAAGCAATTTTGGGCGTGATAAATAAGGAGTTTCTATCTTTTGAAACGTAAGAAGATGGCACACAAGATGGAAGGAAGCACCAATCACCAACTTGCCAATTAGCATGTGTTAAACAAGATAAAAGCTTTAAGTTCTTTGGGCCCTGCTCTTCAGCAGGAGCAGTCAACGATTCAGAACCACAACCTGCAGAAGCTATCCAGTAAATGAACACTGATCCAACTGTAACTTTAGTAATAGTTCCTTCCAGCCGGCTAGCTTTCCATGATCCAGACAGCCACCTGGCATTCTTAAAAACAGCTGACGAGCTTGCTCTAACACGTTGACCAGGATAGTATGGGTAATCACCATCTTCAAGAATACCCTTAGATAATGATGTGAGTCGCAAAGGATCAACCTTCATTACTTTACACATTGCTCCATCATCAAACAACACAGTTACATTGTCTAGAACATCATCCACCCTGCCCAACCAAGGTCCAAGTACTACATAATCACCAACAGTGAAGTCTCTCACACGCTTCAAGTCTCTAGCAGAGATATCTTTTATCATCGACCCATCTTGATCCAGTAAATCGACAGATATTTCAACATTCGTCACAACACCTACTTGCCCCATTGGATCCGAACTAGCTGAAACAATATCCCCATGCAAGAATGCCCTATCAATAAGAGTCACTTCTTCAAGATTTTGAGTCGTTTCGGATTGATTCATCCAAAATACTCGAACCTGTCCAGTAGGAAGAGGATCATTTTTATCATCATCACCTTTTCCTCCGTTCTCACTTCCACTGCCATTATCCCCTTCTTCTTCCTCACCTTCATTTTCCTCCTCATCCTCATCTTCCTCATCATCATCTGTCGTGTCGCTCTCCGAGTCCAAATCCCCACCAACTTCTATCACGATTCCAATCATACCATTATCCTTGCTCTTCACCACATCGTGCCTCTGAAAAGTCGGCACATTAAAACGGTTCGCCCCAAAATCCCTCTTTTGGATTGCTTCCTCAGTTCGTCCATCTAAGGATTTCTCCCCAACAACTTTATCACCAATTTCAAGATGCCCCCTTTCCATAACCAAACACAAGTAATACTCACAAAATCCTGATAAATTAACACAATGTCAAATTACCACAACACGAATACCTAAAAAGCTTATTTTTGCCCTAGCATACGTTCTCCATATTCTTTTCTTTTGGTTGATCATTCATGGTGAGAATGAAAAGTTGACTACAACAGCTAACCTCAAGTAATCAAATACTCAAATTAGATTTCGGCCATCAATGAAGCTTCAAACCAGAAAACAAGGTCTGGATGAATAGCGCCAATTAGGGGAAAATCAAAACACATTGCATAACGAGATTACAAGAAAACGATACCATCAAATCGATCCAACTAAGCAGATTGCATAGGAACCCTAGCAGCTCGGATTGAATCACTTGATCGAGCATACAAAGCCTCCAAAATCAATACCAAAACACATGCAAACAATCGAATATAAACCGAAAACCTAATAAGAGATTGCGAACGAAAGGAGACCTACCTTGAAATCGAGACCAGACAGAGAGGAATCGAAGAGCGATTTCGATTTCGAAGAGTTGGAGCTGAAGACGATGGGGCGGCCAAGAGAGCGTCGAAGCGTAAGCTCCATCAGAGCTGAAATGGGAGATGTAGAGGGATTAAATGACGTAAACACCCCTACATCTTGACAAAATTTACGGTGGATGTAGCCGTCCCTGCTCACCTCGTTGAGGGGCTTTGTTGGTACGTCACTGCAAAACACTGGGCTATTGGTGGGTTGGATTTTAAATGAACCGGGTCCGGTTTTTAAAACGGGCCCGATTAGCTACCCTAATTAAATGGGGGAGAGGATTACAACAGATAACTGAAGGCGTAAAACTTTTGTTACTCTTTGATTTATTTGGCTAGGCCAAAAATTTGTTTGGCATCTACTAGTGTCAAATAGTGCATGGCCCCAAATTTTAAATGAGTTGAAGGGGTACACATCATTTAAACATTGAAATAATGTTGACATTGAAAATGCAATAGGAATTTATAATAATGTAGGCATAAATCAGTTTAAAGGTATGAGTTTTAGTTGAGTAGTCTTTGTTCCTAGATCATCGAACTCAACGGCTCATTGTGTTGCAATGGAAGCTAATTCTTTGACTGATCGAATGAGTGGTGTGATGTACCACCATTTCTTTCTAATGTATTGTTTGATGATTTGGAATAAAAAGAAATGGTCTTGGGTTTCAAAAAAAAAAAAAAAAATTGGCGAAGTGACCTATGACTTCAATTTTTAAAAATATCGGCAAAAAATGTTTCATTGAAAATTGTTTAAATAATTTTTTTTGGTCAAGGTTTATAATCTTTTTTTAAAAAAAATTTGAAAAATATTATTGAGTTGCTAAGAAAGATAGCTATGAGGGTGAGGGGTCCTTTTCATTCAGAGTGTTCAACTTCTTTTCCATTAGCCAAACTCCAAGGGAAAGCAAGGAAATGATGCTTTCTTGAATTAGAGGGTCATGAAGTTAAACCCAGAACTCTGTTTCTGTTGGCTTCAAACATTTGGATATCCTTATCTTTTTTTTTTTTTTTTTTTTTTATAACACTAGGCTTTGCCAAATTCTAGCTTTTTTCGCAATTTTACCGTAGTAATTCCTTTTTCACGGCTTTCATTATTTGTAGGACCTCTAATTAAAAGCATTGAGTCGAACAACTCCACCTTGACTTATTTTGGTGTCACAAAAAGAATTAAGTGCATGAATAACTAAAGACAAGACATAGCAAGACAAACCTTCATATGGATTAATTCCTCTCTTCTTAAATAGACTATAGAGACTTATAAAACATTTGCTACTGCACCCAAGTACATATTCTTCTAGACTTCATTATTATCACACTAGTAATTGAATCTCACAAACAACTAAAACCAAGACACAACAGGCCAATCCATTTCATGGATTCCCCAGTTCCTAAATAGAGCACTACAAACTTAGAGCACCCTTGTTACATATTCTAATGAGGAGTTCAATTTTGATTTCACCTGACCACTTTGCAGTCCAACCTCACTTCTTGACCACCATTGAGGCTGCTCATCTTGATCATGGACTTGACAAAAGCATCATAAAAGGCCTTTTGAGAGCTAGCAAACTTGGACACCAATTGTTGAGTCTTTTGATTGGTTAACAAAGCTTGATCTGAAGAGAAAAGGGTCTTCCCTTGAAGGAGGAGCTTGTAGTAAGTGTTGTCAAATGTTGCCGAAGAAGGGTCCATGGTAGCACCCGCGTTGTTCAGCTTGTTCTTCGCGGGACAAACACTCCGCAAGCTTGAAGCGAAGCCAGGGTGAATTGTAGGATCAATGTCGTGGGTGGCGTTGAAGTTTCGGATCCTTTTCTCGAAGGAAGAACAATGAGAGAATCCCAAAGTATGCCCCCCTACATATGGTTCATGACCAATTTTTTTTATATAGTTAACATAACATAACATAAGTTTATGTTCGTTTGGAGAACATCTTTAATTTGCATGACTTAATTACCTGAAAGAGCCACTAAGTCCTCCATTGACAGACCTCTTTGAGAGAAGCTTTGCTGCAACTGTGATATATTAAATGCAGGACCTGGCAGTGATCTGGTCTCACTGGCCTTTGAAACTCTTCCATCTTTTCTTCCTTTAGGAACATCCCATGTAGGACCTCCAGCCTAGAAAATTGTTGAGGCCACATTTGGTTTAGTAATCAGATCTTATTTTCATTAAGTTTTCGAGATTTTTGAAAACAGAACACGTGTTAGGAAAACAAGTTCCGAACCCGATATTTTCGAAAACAACATACTTACAAGAACAACTGCATCCCTTGCAGCTAGAGCCAATATATCTGCACAAGACACCACACCAGGACATAGAGCTTCCACAGCTTTTTTGGCATTGTCAATGACATAAAATGCATGTAAAGAAACATTTGGAGGCCCATCCTTCTCTGCAGTGTTTTGTCCTACTGATTTCAACAGCACAGAGCCATCACAGCCCTTTCAAAGGAGAAAACAACATGAGACCAAAAGTGTTAAATCAAATTAGTCCAACAAACACAATAAGCAAGTTCATTCAAAGTCATGTAGAGATATTGTACCCTTATGAAGCAGTCATGAAAGTGCATCCTAAGAATTGCCGCGGGCACTTTTTTGTCGTTTGCAAACGCCTTCTTAACGGCATCTGCAATGGCTGCTTCAGCATTCGGGCATGTTTTCTCGTAGTAGTTAGAGCTCAGACCATTCCCTAGAGACGAGACAGAGAAGATCAGAGCGCAGACTAGTGCGACGATTACTGCCATTGTCGCGAATATTCAACTAAGCTTCTTGTGATCAATTTGATTGAAAGCTTGTTGAAGCCAGAGAGGGACAAGGAGTATTTATAGAAGAAATGAAGGGAATACAAGAGTCTGGAAGCACATTTGGTATATGGAGTGCATGGTGGTTCCAATAGTAGATTTGGTGAGCAACAAATTTTGTTAATGGAGTAGTGTCTTCCAAGCATCCTAATTGGACAAACATGCTCAGGTTAGTAGCTGCTTTATTTATTTCAGACACTTTTGTTTAGGAAGAGATTGAATTTCCAAAAAAATTAGTTAGAACAGAATGTATTATAGACTCAATCTTACCAAATTTTATTCTACTTTCAAATCTGTCTTGAGAGCTACTATTGAGCTATCTGTCTTTGTACACTCTCCCTTTCCAAAGATAGATATAGATAACAAGACTAAGTATTAAGTAATCACATTTATGTATATAAGTAGCTCAGTAGGCTTGCAATATTTAGTGTTAACTATTAACAAAAGGTTTACTTCATACTTTAATTATCCAAATCTCCTTTTCAATTTCATAATAATTGGGGAGCTTTATTCACAAAAACATAATAATAAGAGTATGTTACTGTTACATAAGCCATTATTAAGAGAATCACAGCATATCTATTATTGAACCAGCTTTATTTATGATATATGACCCCTTATCACAATAAGTCAAACAATAGTCCATTTTACCTTTCATTATTAAAAAAGAAATGCAAATAAAAATTATTATTACTTTTTAATTCAAAATCAATTCAATTTTCAGACAATGGTGATTTGTCCTTAAGATTGAGTCCCCTTAGAGTGCTCGTATATAATTGTCGATCCTTGCTCCTTTTGTATTCCTTCATGCAACCCGACATGTAACATCTCTTTATAATTAAAAAATCGCTTCCCCTAACTTGATTTTTTCGTTCAAGCGTGACTCTTAAATTTTTAACAACTACTTTTTATAAGAATCTTTTAACACATAACAAAAACAAGTGCCTAAAATCTTTTAGTAGTTAAGGTTGAAGCATCATGGCGTTATGTATGTCCATAGCTTAGTCTTAAAGTTTCTCCAAATTAGTTTTCTCTTTTTGAATCCTTTTTAAGAGGGTTAAGTCCAACGGCTATTGGTTTACAGCATATGATGTGATGGAGTTGGGCTGAGACTGAGAGGCCAACACCCATGTTCTGTTGTGAGTAGGTGTTCATGAAATCCTCGAATTCGTGGATCCAATTTGATTCAGTCCATACGTGCATAGCTTTAATTGATTCCTAATTTGAGTTTGTTAAATTAAATTGAATTGCGAAAGTTGAAATCTGAATGGATTGGATTAGATTGTAGATTGCACACATTAATCCACGGATCCAATCCGCAATCCGGTCCAATTAATCTTTATATTTTTTTATATTTTTTTGTAAGTATTTATATACTTTACATTATACATACAAATATACTCTTAAAATTTTGAATTATATTTAGATCACGTTAACATTTGTATACCATTAATTCATCTACTATATATTCATATACACAAAAAAAATCTAAATAATCACAACTTAAGTTAATTCTTATTATATTCAAGTACACATTTAAACTATCTAGTTAAATAAATATAGAAAATATTAAAACTAATATGTTTGAACTAAAATTAGTATTCGACATTTTTTTTACTAATCATAATTTTTTTCTTAATTTAGTATGAGTCGAACCAACAGCCTCTCTAAATTGCTTTTGGGCAAGTAATACCTTATCCATCTCACTAGAGGTGCTTTGACAATCATAATTTTTTTTGAGGTTATCATAAATTTACTTTCTTACTTTTAAAGATTTACGTAAGTTTAAATTTAAAATATTAATTTTATAATTTCATGAATATTAATTTTATAATTGTCAATCTGCATAACTTGATCTAGTTTGATCTGCATTTAGTAAATTGGATCAAGTCGGATTAGCAAAATAAATAGATCAGATTGGATTGCGATTTCTCAATCCGCAATAATTGGATCGGATTATGGATGTACCTTAATTAAATTGGATCTAATCCGTGTGCACCCCTAGTGAATCTCGCTGGATACATGGTGATTGAATACAAGGTGGCCCCAAACCTATCTACAAGTTAAAACCTCACACATATGGGTTGAAGTTTGTTAAGTTGTGGATAATATCGATGGTAGCAGAAGATCCACAAGCTTGAAGTAGTGCCGCGTACAGAATGCTTGCGGATATTGTGTCTAAAAGTGAAAATTTAACATGGTATTAGAGCCCCAGGGTTCAAATGAAACCTAGAGAAAAAACCCCTTCAATCTTGTGAATGTGTTGAAGACACGTTTACTGAAATTAGTCCAACATCGATTAATGGATATGTTCTTGGATGGTACAATGAGCACATCTTCAACACCCAAACCCCTTTAATCTACAACTCTATTAATATTATAAAAAAAGTTTTGGTAACATACTTTGAGCAAGTGTCCTACGAATTATATATATAATCTACAAATTCTGCAATTTATTATGTGCTGGCGAAGTTTATGAAACAGAGACGACTTGCATAGTTGCATAGTCTTGAGAACATCATAATCAAGTCCTGGATCACGAGCTTTGTTGGGATTAATATGACCACCTCCCATTGCCATCAAGGAGATGCTGGTTCTAAATTCAAGCCATTAATTGTCTTTGATTATTGGACTCGAAAGTACAAACTACATAAACACAACTTTGTTCAATAGTTAAAAAATCGGGAATTCGCGGTTCTCGGCCACACAGGCCAGAGAATGTGATAACTCTCTCGGCCAACCATTGGCCGAGAGAGAAGCTACAATGTGGGGAAGTCGAAGTCTCGGCCACAAAGGCCGGAAAAGCTCACAGCGTCTCGGTTACGCAAGGCCGAGAGTACTCTAGGTATCTCTGCCGAGACATGACGAGAGCTACAATTAGCGATAGGAAATGTGGCGGCGGTGGTGTACAACCGAGAATTTGGTCATACTCTAGGTAGTACCATGGCGAGAGTGTTAGAGTAGGGTCGGGCGTGATTGGCCGTGAGCAAGGCGAATTGAAATGGTCAACACATCTCGGTGGTGTTAAACCGAGACCGTTTCATTGGACTCGGTTGTACACTGTCGATATATTGGAGGAATTGTCGGTCATGGGTGACCGAAAATATGTGTTGTTTCACGAACCTGCTTGACCGAGACATCAGAAATGGGCGAATTTGAACAAATTTTTTTTGTAAATTTATTTTGGGATCTGTTCCATGCGCTTATATGTTGTAATTTATTCAGGTATGGCTCGTCCGAAGCTACCTGGGTGACTAGGGAGGAGGTTGGAGCCGAGGTCCCGAGGCCTAACCTGGGGCGAGGTGGCGGAGACCCCGAACAAGATCGTGACTGAAAAGAAAGAGAAGGAGAATGAGGATGTTAAGGGCAAGGCGAAGGTAGATGGCACTCGTGGAAGGATACATTTGCACGATGAGGGTTCGACCTCGATGCCGGCGACCGAGGATCTTGTTGTTGTCGTAGGTGAAGAGGAGGGGCATGCATCGGAGTGTAGTAGCGGTGACTCTTCGAGAGGCGAGGAACACGATAGAAAGCGATCGTAATGTTGGCGGGAGCGATAGTGGCGGAGCCGGCCATGATGAAGGAGAGCGAAGTGCTGTTGAAGCGCGTGCTCCATTCCGGTGGTCCATAGACGGGCGTTGTTGAAGAGCTTCGAGGATCATGTGGCTTTGAAGATTTGGAGGAATGAGGTAATTTCAAATTCATTGAACGGATTAACTTAACACTCATGGTCTTCACATAATGACGAGATGTTTTTACATTTGCAGGAGCGGCCCGTTCTTAAGTGTATCAATCACGGAGCTCAAATAGCGGAATGGGATTTACAGTTCGTGCCACCCGGACACGGCGGGACTCAAGAGGATTATTCAGGGGTTCGGGTTGAATACGCGATAGATCGCTCATACCGCAAGGCCAACAAGGAGGTTATCTCTGCATTTGTGGAGCGGTGGCAGCCGGAGACGAACACATTTCACCTACCTTTTGGTGAAATGTCTATCTCATTAGAGGATGTCAGCTTCCTCCTGAAGATCCCTGTGACGGGCAAAGTTGTTGCAGTGGAGAAATTTGCGAGGTACACGGAGGAATCTCGCTCGACGCTATCAAGATGGTCTCGAACCTACTCGGGGTTAGCGTCGAGGAGGCCGAGGAGGAGGTGAATATCGCAAGGGGCTCACAAAGTGCGCAACCATTGGTTGAAGAGTCGATGGTGCCCCAAAGTTCGGTTCGAGACCCGAAATTATCCTCCGGTGGAATGCACCTTTGAGCGTACTGCTCTTTGTACTTGTTGTCCGCACTCTTTTTGCCGATAAGAGTGGGTCTCGGTGTCGATCGCGGCGCGAAGCTTCTTCGAGGACTTGGACGACGTAGGAAACTACTGGCGTGCGTGCGGCTGCGTTGGCCTACTTGTATCGACACTGGGTCCGCCACGAGACCGCAAGTGTCTCGTATTGTGGCTACCTCACATTGCTTGAGGTATTTTAGTGAAATGGACTTAATTTTCATTTTGTATTTCAATTAGGCCAACTTGCAATTGTGGTCTAACTAACATTTTATGTATTTGCAGGGTTGGGTGTACGACCATTTCAAACTTGGTCTCGCCACGCCCAATGCGAAGTACATGGACTACGTGCACCCTCGTGTCTCCAGATGGATTCAAAAGCACGAGACGGTTGCGAATGTTGACAAGTTAGGGGCCATTAGGAGAACCTTGGATAGGTTGCGACCAAGTGAGGTGAGATGGTTATCCATATCCTATGATGATTGATTTTTCTTGGTTATTTTTTTTGCTAACAATGGTTGTTGAATTTTTACTAGGTCACTTGGGACCCATATGTGAATTTAAGGGAAAATGGCGTTGTGCAAGCGATGGCCTTTTACAGTGGGAAGATCAAGTACATGGATGTGGTGGAGCCCTACTACCGGAGAGGATTCTTAGACGTTTGGCCATGTGCAATCTATACCGGATCCTCCGTACCGTCCATTGGAAGCACACGAGGCCCATACGCAAACAAGTACTCCGTCAGTATGGGTTCGAACAAGACACTTGGGAGCGATGGAGGAACCATGTGTTGGCGCACGAAGTTCGGGCGAGAAGGCAAGTATTTGAGTTTTTGGCTACACCGGACTACCCGCCTTGGTTCGTCGAAGTGTCTCATCCCATTATCACGAATCCGAGCTTTGAGGACCTTGAAATGGTCGCCACAACCATCGCGGACAACGAGCTACTTGAGGTATTGGAATGGTTATATGTATTATGCATTTATTATTAATTTCGATATGTTTTACATTGTGATACCCGAATATTTTCATCGGCGTAATAGGCGAGCGTTGGACGCGGCGTTGCGATGGATGGACCTCCGCCGGAGGCGTGTACGATTGAGTCGGCGAGGACCATTATGAGTGACATGGTCAACTTTCTTTCGGGGAGGAGAATAAGTCCCACCCCCACGAGTGCGACTCGGCGACCGCCACCGGCGACAACCGCAACATCCGGCCCTACCGAATCGGGCCGAGGCCGTCCCAACATGGTAGCACTACCACACCCTCCACACCGCCACGGCTCGACCGCCACGGCCGATGCTCGCCTCCGAAGAGAATGTATGGGAAGGAGTATCGAAGGAAGAATATGAAAAAAACCCAAGCAATGACCTACGAGAATGGATGGATAGACATTTGTATGACATTCTATGAGTTTTATGATTAAATGATTTTTTATGAGAGTTTGTAATGTTTTATGAGTACTTGTTGGGTTGCGATTATATGGTGCGTATGGACTAGACATTTGTATGACAATTTTAAATGTTTGTTGACTACCTGTTGCCTGTTGACTACATTTTTATGACAGTTTATAATGTTACATTGCCTATTGTTTTATTTTGGTTGTAATTTGTTCTTGGATCCTAGTTTTTTCTGCTTATAAGGGTGTCTCGGTCAAGCAGGGCCGACACCCATGTAAAATTTTCGGTACTGAACAACCGAGACGTATGCATGATGCACGGTCTTGACCGGCCGTGGATGTACCTGTTTCCATTATTTATAAATGTGTCGGTTACTCATGGCCGAGAAGCCATGTGTAATGTCGCGCATATAGGTCGACGAGAAGAGGCAATTTCGGTATTGCGCAAATGAGCCTTGCCGTTAATTGTCGGTGGTGTATGACCGACACATTACCGTATGTCTCGGTCATCCAGTGCCGAAACGTCTGTTCCAGCAACAAGTTCCAATTAACAAGACAACTACCTTTCCAATTAACAACAATACCGAACGGTAGGATAAATTCACTCATTCTATATCCATACAACTTGACAGCTAACTTTCAAAATTAGTAAATGTACAACCAACAAAATTTAACGGTACCAGTTTTAACACTACGGTGTATCCAAATCTACAATGGAAATGGCGACATCAAGTAGAGTTGCAATGGGCGCGATGTCTCGAAAGACGAATATATCACGCCAACCTTTCGCACTATCCTCAACATACCGGTCCCACGAAGGGTATAAGGATGGCAATGGTGCATTCATGCTCAACTTCACTGTCAAAGTGAGAAAGTATAACATGATCATATTGTCGGGAAAGAAAAAAATAATTCAACAAAGTTCTTAACACTTACCCTAAGCCAATGTATATTCCTGTCATTTATCATGGCAATGACAAATCGGTTGTGCGCGTTGGACGATGGAGCACCACGTAGAGGTAGAAATGTGGAGGCACTCCCGTGCGAGAGGTTGACGAGAACCACATTGAATGCGGTGGCTACCAACGGTCCATGTCCTGGAAGTGTCAACCATTCTTGGAAAGATGCACCAACTTGATTCTCTCGGCAATGCACCGCAATCTTGACACTCTCGTAACTCGAGCCTAGCAATTCCCGCCAAAGGTTTTCATGCCGATAATCTCATCATACATCCTTCTACGGACAATCCTCCACCCGTCTACATCGGGAAGTCCAAGCCCGAGACGCAACACACCTATATCCACAATTTCCATCGGTAAGCACATCGATGACGCCCTCAACATGTGGCAACCAAACCGGTTCTACGCAATGACCATAAGCCATGTTAGTTGCATTTTGCGTGCGTCGCCCGGCACGACGCATTTTAGGAACAACTTTACTTTTCTTCGCCTAGAACTCGGAGGCCTCTGAGTCGATAGCACGTACTCAAATTCGCTCGGCAACCATCTCGTAGAAGAATCGTCACCATCGTGTTTTCTCTTCGAAGACCCGGTGTCCTCCCTTTTGTCTTAATTTTTACCGGCGGCACAACACCGGTGTAGACGAAGGTCGACTAATCTCCCCGAGCCGCTTGAATAATCGAGTCGATCGTCCTCATCGGTGCAAGCATGAAACTTTTCCAACACCCGTTGAATCTCATCGTGCACGTTGTACCTAGCGGGTCCACCGGATTCTCGTGTATCATACTCAACTTTCGCCGATAAACATTGATGGCCTCGAGAGGATGGGCGACCCAAACAAATATATGATGGTTTATCTCATGTGCACAAGGAAGGCCATGTGTAGTGCGTATCTCGCAACCACAACGAGTGGAGTCGTGACCAACATCCTCTCCACGTGTCAATTCATTTCTAATTAGCCTAAGCGCCGTTGAGAGACATAACCACACAATCGTCGATACAACTCGTCAATGTACTCTGTTGGACGACATTCAAACTTAGCTCAAACGATGTCTTGATATTGTTGTGTTGGATTCTAAGGAGGCCATCAACCACATTCCACAGAGTCTCAAAATTGGCATTTGTTACCAAGGTGTAGCTTCGAGAATAGAATGCGTAGACTCCACCCTCGCGTTGTCGTTTCCCCAAAGTGCATAATTCTATTTGTCCAAGCGGAGACAAATTTGTCCTTGTAGTTCTTTAACCATGTGTTGTACAAGTACTCGTAAGACCCTTTACATTCCCAAACTCACAACGCTTGAGGTCATTCACCCTAACTTCGAATAAGGCCTCCGAGTTGGCATACATCAAGCTCGTCCACCTATCCATAAAACGCGCAAATCCATCGTTCTCCCCAAACATCTTCTTAGTCTTGGCCAATAATACTTTGTTGATGTGCCAATAGCAAAGGAGGTGAGACGAGGTCGGAAAAACTTCTTCTACGGCACTAATAAGGGCTAATTCCCTATCGGTAACGAACACGTCAAAGCTTAGGCCACCCATCCAATATGGATCTCAAGTTCTCAAGTGCCCAAACATAATGCCCAAGACTCTCTGATGATAAGAATGCGAACCCAACGGAGAACGTCAAGTGCGTAGAAGTGATGCCAACAATCTCCAACAAAGGCATTCGGTACCTATTTGTCTTGTACGTGCAATCCATCAAAATAACCGATGGGAAACACCTTACCAACTTTATTGAGTCGGGATGTAACCAAAATAACTCATCACAACATTCGTAACGGGATGCTTCCTATGCCATGATGACCACTTATTATTCTCCAATATGTGCAACGGTTGTTGCATTTGAGTCATCCCACCCGCATCCACATTTCGGACTTTTTGTCTTGCATTATATATTGTCCTCATTGTCGATACGTTTCTAACGTCTCTTTGCTTCAACGTATTTAGGATGTCTCTTGGCTTCACATTCCCCTTTGTCATTTGCACTACAACTTCCCGCCCCCCTTATCCAATCTCCCGACAAATGAATGGCGTCCAAGTTTTTGCCGACTCGTGATTGTGCCTCCAACATATAATGTGATATACCACAACGAGTCAAGCATTTTCCTTTACGTTGATAAGGAAAGGGCATCCACATTTCTTGGTACCGGTTTGAGTCCTCGTCGTTTCCTCTTCTTCTTCATTTCTTGGTTTCGAAGCAATTTTTGCCACTTTACCCTTCCCAACTCTTTGTGACATTCCCCTATAACTCCACGACCTCTCACGAGGCAAGTTTCACCCTTCCCCGCGCTTAATGCCCCCGGCGTCGAGTGCTTTGTCACTAGCACAAACATGTTCTCACGGCCTATCATTTGAACCCATGAAACCGCGCTTCTCTAGTTGGGAATGGCCCACGAGGTGTAAACGTGTCCGTGTAGTCCGGAAATAGGGTAGAAACCAGGCATTACCGCAATACACACGGTGTACCATTATAATCAAGCCGAAATGTACAAAGACACAATCACAAAAACATCCCAAAAAACAGTTCTCGGTAACAACAAGAAAAGTGGTCTTTTCCACTTTTCAAAAAAAAAAAAAAAAAAAAAAAAACTAAGAAAAGTGGGAAGTCAAAAAAAAAAAAAAAAAACTAGAAGAAAAGTGGCTAATTGTTTATGGTGGTAAAAAAAAAAAAAAGTACTAGAATGATAAAGGGTATGTCACATCGAAAAGTCTCATAAGACTTTTGAGTCGTTCATGCATGCCTCGAGACACGGATATATATAAATTATGATACATAATGCATAGATCGAGACCACATGGATAGCTCATTTGGATCGATGTGACTTTTAAAAAAAAAAAAAAAACCTGTCATAAAATCTTTTAGGGGGCTTTTGTGTCACTCCTTGTTGGGCCGTGGACCGTTGTGAGAGAACGGGTAGAGCTGGACCCGTGACCCATAACAAAAACACAACAATAGAGAAGGATTTACGGACTTTGTTCAACCGTCCGTGTGACACCTCGGGATGCAACTTGTGCATCTCGAGATTCAAACATGGTTGGATGGGGGAGTGCGTTCTAGCATTTTCCTTTACGGTGTTGGTTGCAGAACTCCGATGCCGAAAACGGAGACGAAGTGATCAGATCAGATCTCGAAGGCCTCGCTCGCTCGCAAGATGATCGTGTGCGTCTCCGTCGTAGGCCATCAGGTACGATCTCTTTCTCCTAATCGAGTTCCTCTTCTATCAGTTGTAGATCCAACGATTCTGATGATCTCTCCGTCTCTTGTGTGTCTCAGAACAATCCGCTGTACCTGCAGAGCTTCACAGAGGCAGACGACGCTCTCAAGCTTCACCACGTCGTCCACTGCTCCCTCGACGTCATCGATGAACGAGGTCCATCCGCTTTCATTCACTTTGATTTTCTTCTAATTCAATCTAAACCATCATCACTGATCTTCATCTAGGTTAATCTGCCAAATCAACGTTTAATCGGAGCTATAATATCCACAAATGCTGCGTTTTAGGTTTTCATTTCACAAAGTTCTCACCTTTACGCAATGCTTAGTGTTACTAGTGAAGCTGTCACTGCTTCTGACCTACCTTTCCTACCAGTCTGGTTTAATATGATTCTTAGTGCTAATGCGTCCGCCGCCGCCATGGATTTTACTTGTTCACTTTGCTAATTATCTTTTCTCACATACTGGAGATAGAAAGGGCGTACTTTCAATTGTTCTGCCATTTTGTTTACAAGATCTCGTGTTGTGCCATTTTTTATTTTTTATTTATCGAGCTGTCCTTATTAGTTGGAATTTGGTCACCTGCAAAGACGGCTTACAAATGCCCTCGCTAGAAAAATTGACTCAATAGAAACGAAGAAATTTGATGACGTAGAGGTAGACCAAAGTTAACTTGGGACGCGTTAATTAGGAGTCATTTGAATGGTTTGGAAAGCTCATCATCAATTACACTTAATCGAGCACAATGGAAGAGTTTGATCCATGTAGCTGACCTCAATTAATTTGGAACCGATGTTATGTTTATGTTGTTGTTGCTGTTGGTCTGTAACCTAACTATGCGATCGAAAAACTTATATGCTTGAGTTGTTTGTTGTTTGTTTTGTCAGTTAACAATCCGAAAAAGACCGGGTTGACGCTGAATGAGACATTTCTAGGTCTGCTTTACCCGACTGAAAATTACAAAGTGTAAGTTTATTGGTTTTGCAAAATTATTACTACTTTTGTGAGGTCTGGCGGTTTATGGATTGATGCTAAGTCGTTACTGTTTTGAGTATCGATTTCTCATGCTAAGATTGCATTTTAAGAGCTTTTAAACTGATCGCAACTTGTTCCTCGTAGGTATGGATATTTAACCAACACAAAAGTAAAATTTATTCTGGTCACAACTGACGTAGATGTCAGGGACGCGGACGTGAGAAACGTGAGCATTTTGTCTTTAAAATCGTTGCTTTAATCGATCTTATGATTGTAGAATTCTCACTCCCTTCTTTGATTAATGGTATGAAACTGGCTAATTTGTTAGTTTTTGGTTTGAGCTGTTTCAGTTTTTCAGGAGGTTCCACTCTGCTTATGTAGATGCAGTTTCGAATCCGTTTCACGTGCCAGGGAAGAAAATAACCTCCAGAAGTTTTGCTGAAAGAGTCAGTACCATTGTCAAGTCTTTCGGCCTCGGCGGAGCTGTGTAAACATGCTTAACATGTATGACACTTTCTGAAACTGGTGAAGCTTACTTCCATGTAATTCCTTTCTTGCCATCTCTTCTAAGGTAGTCTAGCTCAACTACTTTCAATACAGTTTGTCACAGCAGTTACTCGGAATCAACTATTTTTAATTCAACAAACAGATTTTGCATTGCTGAGTCTCATGAATCTAATTTGGATTTTAAATTGCTTAGCAATACTTTTTTCTTTCCTTCTAATATTTGATGAATAAGGTAGAGACGATTCAAGCTGCTACTTCTCACACGAGGCCATACTTTGTTTTTCCTCCTCTGAACTGCTTATTCTGCCGAAAGCTAGACTTAGTGATACCTTAAAACTAAAAGTGGCTTGGATGTCAATTAGAACTCATTTACTCTTTCTTACTGGAAAAACTCCCTATTGAGGAAAGGTGTTCAAAGTATCTTATCTAATACCTGAAGTCCTTGAAGAAACATGAATAACACATTAAAGAACCTTTTCTCAATATAGAAAAAAGTCCAGAGCCTATTCACTCTGAAAATTAACTGTAATCATTGAAAACAATTGACAAGTGTTAATATATACTTAGATTAGAGAGATATATAGATGCTTTAGCCAGTATCATTTGTTCGAGCAGTCACGAAAAATAAGAAAATATTGTAAAAAGAATACCATTAGTATAATGAGGTTTATAAATTTCTTAATTTTCTTGTGAAGTGATGAAGAAATAGTGTTTGAGAAAGGGAGGGAAAGGGACACGAAGGGAAGACAGAATTGGCCTGCAGACTCCTTAGAAAACAATACAATATAGTTTCAATCCACCAAAATTAACTCCCTATATATTGGCAGTATTGTGACGAAAAACAACGTCCTTTTCAAGCTGTCAATGGTTCCGCCGACTTGATTATGGAAACACAACTTGTAGCTTCATAAGCATACATACTTCTCAGTATCTTCTACTAAGGCTCTTTTGTTTTTTGAATAGCCACACTGACCTATCGAATCTATGATCAAGATTTATATATTTACTGGAGTAACAACATCTAAGTCTCTGACTATGCTAGTGATTTAAGATTTACCAAATCGTTCTAAAGTAATACTGAGAATTTTAGCTTCGTAACTTGAGCAATTGAGCATATATGAGCAAGATCATTAAGCACTTCTGCCTAGGAGAAAATTTTGAAGAGCGGAGAATTCATGTGCGGAGGCAGGCTAGAAGTGTCTAAAATTCAAAAGTGGAGAAAAAATAACTGGGTTTAGGGCAATTTCTTGTTCTTGCCTTTTTTAGGAAAAATCCAGTAAACTGAAGGAGGTTTTCGTGGTTACAAATGATGTCCCACCTAAAGTAGCTATGCTGATCTTCATATTGATAAGATTGTAATAATAAGTTTGGCATATAGGCTCCTAGAAGTAGCTACGATGATCTTCAAATTGATAAAGAGTGTACTATAAGTTTGGCATATAGGTTCCTACATGTATTTTCAATTTGCCAAATCAATCTTTAATTTTCAAGCTAATGTTGCAGAAGAAATAACAAAATTCTCAAAAGAAAGATAAAAGCTTTGGAAGACAAAGCCTTTTTATTACTATAGATATGATAATACAACCTTTAGGCAGACAAGTGAAAAAGAAAAAAAAAAGGTAGTATTACTATGAAGTGAACATCAAAACCTTTTCAAACTATGCAGCATTCTACATTATATCTCTTGAAATAGATAATAATCCCAACAGTTAACTTCATGAATTGGTCATTGATGGCCTTGTTTTCATGGTTTCAATTCTATCTGGACCAAGCACATAGGAAAGTATGGCGGGCTGCTTCGTTAAAACAGTAAGCACGCCACTGCCTACAATATATAGAACTTGGACCCTTTGATCTAAAATTGCACAGAACTGGTGAAAGTCTGCCCAAATGCCCAGTTGGATGGAACTACATCAGGAAAAACTTGAGTCTTCCCATCAGTAGTAGTGACCTTGAAAGAGAGGGATTGACCATTTAGATAGGCCAATGACTGCCAATTAGCTCCCCAATTCCTCGACATGGCTAGCCAGCCGGTTCGAGAACCTTTGATCATGACAGACTGAACTGATCCACTGCCTGCAACATTGCTTATGAGAACAAGTTCAAAGTAGTCTCTCCCATTGACTGTGAACCTAACTCCTCCTCTTTTCACACAAGGAACCCTGCAATATACTTACTAGATCAATAATTCCATTCAACATATGTAAGACTTAGAATGAAAAGATAGGAAAAGAGTAGAAAGTAGAACCAACCTTTGAAACAATACTGGTACTATCCCGCCTCTGTAGATACCGATCTTTTCCCAAGCAGGCTGAGCCATGTCGAAATGCTGCAACGGAGGGTTGCACCACCCTCCATTGTTGTTTGGAAGAGCAAAGTTCGGTGGGCAAAAGTTTGTTGCAGTGATAGTGACAGAGGATTCCTTCAAACACCATCTAGGGTCTGATTCATAATCACACATAATCCTATAGCATTGCCCACATGAGGCGCCGTCGTTGAATAGAGCTGTGCTTAAAGCTGCTGTCATGGTCCCATACCCAGTAGAATACAAGTTGCCATATCCACAAGCACCCCCTACAAAAGATCAAAACAGACTCACTGATAAGCTATAACTAGAAACGACGGGTAGCAGATGATGAGTAGGAGTAGAAACTTGTATATGTACCCATTGTTCCTGAGGCGTCACCGCCACCATAAAAGGTGGCATGGGCTTTAGTCCATCCTGACGACGAAAATGCATTGACACAATGAATGATTTCATTGCTCAATCCTAAGAGAGTGATGAATGTAAGAATGATGCCCATCCCCATTTCTCTGAGACTGATCTAGGACAGACTGCAATGTGTGGATTGGAGCAGTTTGGTTACTCTGAAGAACTTAGACCTTCCTCTTTAAATAGGAAATACATTTGTCTTGTGAAACATCCTCACATGCATTGAAGAGAAACACTGCATTTTGCATTAAAAAATACACCTGTTTCTGTCTATTTTCTCTTCAAGACTTGAAGATCTCTGAACCCCACATTCAATAATTCCCACGTTCTCTTCAATTCAGTCTTTGGATCCACATGCTTTGCCAAACACAAGAGCCGTGAAAGCCTCAAATGCCATAGACTTATTTATCCATTTCCCTTTTAAAAATATACATCTCTTTCATATTCTCTTTGGTGTGTCAATAAATTACAACTCAGGTTTGTTAGAATAATTTTCATGGATATATCATTCATCTGATACCTCTCACATGGCCTCCCTTTCTGGTTTATCTGGTAAAAACTCTTAAGGGGCTGTTCGGTTTCGCTCTTTCATATTCTCTTGGGATTCAGGAATCCCGCTCGAGCGGGATTAAATTGACGGGGGTTTGTTTCTTCTGCTTCCCACGGGATAAGTTAATCCCTCGCGATCCTTGGAATTATCCCCCCAACCGAACACCCGACAGCAATCTTGTCTCTGAACTTGTACACCTTTAACATTTATTTACCATGGATGGTACTCTCTTGTTCTTGTAACTATTTCCCTCTATTTCTCACTGTACTGTAAATAAAATCACATGAAATGATATAGGATCATGACTCATAAAACCACCATATTGATAGATGTGATCTGTGCCCTTGTTGATCTATAAGCATTTGAATGCATCAAAACAACTAAAGTGACTGGAGCAATAACTCTAGCTGATTTGAAGAACCATTGATGTCATCCATGTGTGATACAATAAAGAATGCATATTCTTCTTTGCTACCTAGTGTTGCTATGTAATGTTGATTGATGTCTTAATAGACTAATATGATACTAACAATCTCTCTTTATCATGAATGAGAAATGATTGACCTATACCCACTTTAGTTATTGGTTTTATCTATTTGGAGCTACATGTGATCTAAAGTTGTAACACCTCTTATTAGTCTTGTGGAGCAAGAATGGTGTGTGCAGTGTAGACTGTAGCACATTGAACGATCTGATGAAAGACAAAGCTTGGTGTCAATTAATGATGGACACACCATTTAATATTACTATACTATATGTGTTATACTAATATTATTGAAGGCCGGTGATGTCAGGTGTGTCGTCTTCATCAAATTTATGAGTAGCAGAGGTGATTTAAATAGCAAAAACTATTGAACGCACAAGTGGAGGAGATCAAAGAAATTGTTCTTTTGCTAGTATTAATAAACAAGCTTATGCTGATGGGGATGTGTTGGATGTGTTCTCATAATGTAGGTGGTTATTAGATAAATCCTTTTTAATGAAGAGCATCAATTGGCAGCAATTTTTAACCTACTCTATGGCCATATTCACAATTGTTTGTGGCACATGAATATGATTGATAACTCCATAGAGTTGCAATTTAATAAAATAACATGGTTTTTGCCTTGTTGATTTTTTTTTATTAACTATAAGTATTCAGACACTTGTTTAATTAGTCCCATGAAATTGTAGAAAGAGACCACAAATGACCCGATGTTCGACTGTCGTGAAAAATTGAACTCGAGACTGTACACCTAGTCTACATAGTCCCGCCTCTGCCCTTACCACTAAGCCGACCCGTTCGGGTTCTTATTAATCTTATTTGAACAAGTCCAATTTGTTTTGACTTCAGAACGCTTCTACAATTAGTATTCACTCAAGTGAGTCAAAGCATCTCTAATGAGATAGATAAAGCACCACTTGTTAAAACGCAAATGTAGGGTGAGGTCCCAAGTTTGACTCGTGTGTGGTCAATAGTTGTTACATTTCAGGACGCAAAATTCTTTAGTAAATATATATAAGACGTTCATGAGCCAAAGTTCTGAACATACAATTCGCATCAGCTCTACATGAAATTCTAATCAGCAATTATGATTTCTTCTTAAAGCAAATTAATATAGCATTACTTGCGAAGAGAAGAAAAATCAACTGGTGAATGGTTTACTCAGAATTTTTTCAATCCCCCTAATACCCGGGTCTTCTCTACTTGGTCTCTCCTTAAATTTTGCCACTAATTCTGCATGTAATAGACAAGTTTGTCATTAAATTACTTCAATATAATTATCTTAAGTAAATCCAAGTATATTGAAAAAATTGATTACACCCACTCAACCAAATTCGAGTTGATCTACTTAAATATTTTGCAGGCGCCAAGTCTTATCAAAATTTAAGATGAGTTGTCTTCAAATTCCTAACACGTGATTTGTATAAAAAGTAGTATGCAAGAAGTACTATCTTTGGTCTAGGTATAGTAACCGATTGTTAGGACTAAATATCAATCGTTAGATATGAAATTGAAATCTGCTTAAGCCCAATGTGAACTCCTCAAAAAACCTTTATGATCAAGTCATTTTCGAAATACTGCAAGAATCAAACATGAAGTACTTCACCAAAAATTTAAAAAAAAAAAATGAAGTAAAGAAGACAACACAAAAGCTTGATAATTTGACAGATGCCTGACTTCTACATATCTTGTTCACAGATTTGCATTAAAAGAATGCGAATGCCTTTCCGCGCAATGCAATCCTACAGAATTGAAAGAACTAACAAGTAGAAATGTTTCAATAGTAAATTCTAATACCTGAAAAACTTAGATGTAAAACCCGCGGTGTAGGCAGAGGTACATTGGCAATCAACTCAAGATTCCTCGAAAAATTGAAGAGAGCATCTGCTGTTTCAGGTTCTGTGTTGTTCTGGTGGCAAATAACTAAGTTGCTTAACCATGTTTCAAACTGCAGAGAGGATTACATTCAAAATAATGGGAACAAAGAAGCTAAGATTTGAAAATAAAAAGGGAAGAAAACACAACAATAATCAGGAGTACTATCTCAAGGTGGAACTGAACCAGTTACAAGGAGAGACCACTCCTGGTTGATGAGAGAAGCTGGCTAGACCAAATTAATTAAAACTCGTCGTCATCCTCTTCTGCGATATGTTTCGCAAGTTCCTGCTCCTGTTGTTGTCTTTCCCTTCTCTTTTCAGCACTTTCCTTCTCCTTCTTGTGCGAATTTGGAGGGAATCGCAGTGCGCGCACAGCTTCATTGTGCATATTCAGGCAGAAAGCAATTCTTGAGTTAAACGCAAACTGAGGTTCATTTGTGGAGTATACATCCCCAGTCTCCTTGGACACCATCCATCCATTTGCATGGTCGATTGTTGCATCGATTGCACCATCCCGGATTGCCTTGGCTACAATACTTTCCGCATCAGCCACTGGGTTTTCAGAATCTAACCTCAACTTCTGAGCAACATCAGCCAATGAAATGCGGGAATATGAAATGCTTATGTTGCGTAACCCAGTCCTGATGACGTTATGACGCAGCCTCACAATAAGATTGTGGGTACCGTCTGAACTGAAAGTGCTAGCAAATTTCTCAGCAACAACCCTGAACAGTTCCAGATCGCCGACACGGACAGCCTGAATACCATCAACTGTTAGTAAGCTTTCCTTGTAACAATTAACTAAGGCTACTTCAACAAAGGTTTTGACAATTAACTAAGGCTAAGGCCCAAGGGTACCAGGACTGACACGGAATTAAGACAGTTTTTACTTGGCGTATCCCTATTCACAATCCTCTTCAACAAGAAAATGAACTGAAAATATGCTAGTAAAATAGTGCAGTTCCAGAAAAATGAGTTAAACTCACATTTGTAAGCTCGAAGTATGGCACCAAAGCTTTCTTCATGCCCTTCTGCATGAAAACAGTTCGTTCAGGGATCTCCCCGAGCAGTAAGCGCACTATTATAGCCCATTTGTTGCACTGAACTCGAAATCCACGGGCAGCAGCAGGGGCTTTCCGAGCAGCCTGCAGAAGGCTCTCTTTTGCATCTGTATACTCCAACTGGATTGTCCTAATTTTACCAAGGTAAAAAAGATATCTGCAAAACTGCAAGATGAATATTTATCCATCAGCATATGATACACTTGATAACCTTAAAAGAATGGAAAAAAGTAGTCACAAACATCAGAAATCTGTATTGCTACCAGGTCACTATTATACTCCGTTTATCAAGAAATAAAAGCTTAACGGTGAAGAGAGCAAGGCATCCACATTCGACCAACCTTCATCTTGGGGGAAAAGAATAACTTGACAACTTTCCATGCTTCAATAGGGACATCAAAAATAGATACACAACAAGGGTAACAGGTCCCATCTAGAAGAGCTCAGTAGCTATTTGAATTGTTAACATGCCTAATAGAAATATAAATCCAAAGCATTTTTTCCATCTTAATCTGCATTCAGGGACCAATTAACTAAAAGCTAACAAGCGCCCTGTTTCCCATGTAACTGTGCATAATCATATGCAAACTCTTATGTCACAGAAGATTCAAACCAAAACAAAAGAATTATCATAGCAATTGCTATGGTATGTAAGACTCATAATGAAAGAAACGAAAATTGCCTGTTGGTTTGAGTGCGCTTCAAATCGAGGTGCTTTTGACCGTAGCTTCTCTGCTTGATCATATAAGTTATAGTGAAGGTAATTGCGAAGCAGAAGGTTGAGAAGTGTTTCCTGCAATTAACCACCAGATTTAATACAATAATTATTACCAAAAACCCAGACCTTAGTTGCCCCAAACAGACCTGCCCCAACTCATCATGGCGCAAAGTAGCGATCCGATGTAAGGAAAGAAGGTTCCTAGCAACAGAGAGGATCAATATTAGAAAATTACTGAACATCAAAGCATCTTCTAATAGAATTTCATCAAAATAGTGAAAATACCACCCATTTTTTCATCAATATTAGAAAATCACGGAACATCAAAGAAACAGAATGCACTTCTCAAACATTCATATAAATAACAAATGTCTTCCATAAAATCAGAGGCGTGTCTTCAAGAAGAAATGGGAATAATAATCTCAACAAAAAACTCTAGACGAAGTTCATTCTATAAAGAAACTTCTTTCTACCAAACTTTGGCATGAAAAACTACTGCCCCTTTTACCTAAATCACATATATTACCAAGGGTTCCCGAAGTAATATCACTAATCTTGGATTGGGAGGCATGTTATCGGACCTATTTGACTATTTTGTCTCATCACCTTGCTCAAGATTAGCCTTCTACTTGTATTCATTTACTTGATGGTTTGGACTTATATCTCCCATTTCATTTCGCATATTTTCTCAACCACCCATAACTTAGAGCATAGAACATAAACATCAATTGTACATTATTTCTAAGCAGCATACCACAACAACACAAGGCTTTGGCTAGCAAAAGGTCCAACTAGGTCGCACTTGCGACGTTAAAAATGCTTGCATGAAACGCAAATAACATATTAATATTTGACAGACCAGACTTGACAAAAAATACCACTCACCCTCGAATTTCAGCAAGATCACCAGTCATTTCATAGCTATAAGAGTAATAGAAGTACAGTCTGGATGCCAGGACATCAACTGTTCTTCGGTTGAGAGTTCTCAGACGAGCAATACTTGCTGATGAACAAGCTTTAGCCTTCAGAAAACAAATCCAAGATAATGTAACAAAAAAATAATAAGAATAAAGTATATAAAAAAGTAAGCAGATAATAAACAAAGTTCACTCACCTCACTGAATTTCTTTTGATCAATCAGAAAAATCAAAACAAGCAAGTAGCAGTAAATCTCAAGCTCTGGCAATGAGTGCTTAACAGGAGGCTGAGCAACAGAACTTGCAGTATCAACTTCCATATCATGTTCATCTTCCTGCATCAAAGATGGGAATGAAGACCAAACATGCTAAAAGCACAAATTTCACTAGAATTTCGTCTAGATGCAAATTTGAAATCCAATTCAAGCCAGAGCAAGAAATTTAATATCTATGGGACGTAAAGAAAGGAAAAAACTTCATTTTGCTGTGAAAATCATTATTGAGTGCCAAAGTTCCTACTTCCTTTTGATCACTGAAACCTGAAGCTTCAAGTGTATGAACAAATGCTGCGGTTCAAGAGGTGTGCAACAAAACACATATTCAAGGAGAATAAATTTCGATATCCAGTAACTGTATGCTGACAACTACGATTAAATTTTAATGGGCTAAGCCAACTTTATTAGCCTAGAGAAGAGCGGGAACTATTTATCGTTCAATTTTTTTTAAGTAATATTAGGCCCAATCCAAGGTGAGAGGGTGTTGTGACTAGTGTATGTATGGGCTTTAGTATGAGAATGATGGTGAACTCCAAAATGCCAAGGCAATGTTGGAGTTCCCACTCCAAACTTATAAGCCATATTTTTCTTTATAACAAGTCGATATAGGATTAATCCCAACATCTCCAACATTTATCATGATATTTACGGATGGGATACAAAATTTTAAGTGACTGTCAACATCATCTGTAACTCGTGCAGCCAGTTAAAGAGATATATTTATCTAGAACAAAAACAAAAGACAGATGTTCTCTACCATGTAATCTTATAATGTCCTCAATTCTTTTTCGGCTTTCTCTTATCATCTTCATCATTGACTTTCCCATATTACTCTCTACAATTTCAACAAACTGTCTCCGCATCAAATCAAAGTAACTTTCATCATCAATTTGTTGGTTAGTAGCATAGAGATCGCATGCAAAGCAAATACATGAAGACAATCATAGTCAATTAAAGAGAAACTAGAGCAGTTAAGGATAGATTTAGTTTGGCATAACACTGACTACAAAACACTAATTACAATTACCATCTGGTTTGCATTCATTTCTTTTGCCTACACCAATCAGCCACTAACTAAGGCAGGACTAGAATGAAGCTGTATTTTTTACGAAGAAATTATTTCTCATAAAAATTATTCTGATTACGCTTTATTCCTCAGCATTGTAATCTGATCAAGAAAAAGGGAATTCTCTATCCTTCATCAAGAAGTTGGGATCTTGAAAAAAGTTCTAATGCCAGAAGGAATTTATTTGTGAGAGGCATTATGGTCACTCCAAGTGGAATATTGAACTCAAAATCTTAGCTAGCATGTAGGAGATCAATTGCAAAAGTATACTTTGACACAATTAAGCTCTGGTCTTGTTTGAGTTCTAAACACCAAAGAACCTACTTTAAGCAGATTGCGCCCACATTTCAGAAAGAAATACAGAACTGTGGCCAAATGCTTTGTTCATTAAAAGGTGATTGACAGACAATATTTCGATGTTAAATAAAATTAACAAATTTCAAAATCAACACGGATAGCAAAAGAAAACCCATAGTGTTTCACAAGACACACCAATCACTTAGGGCAGCAAGAAGAACCTAATCTCTAGAGATAAGCATTCACTCCTATTTCCCCTTGAAAGTTAACAAATATTGATTCCAACGAAATGATTCACGGTTACGCCCACTGTTTGCACTGGTTAAGAACAACAGTCTCCCGCATGTTATGAAGCTTAGCCACATAGTTTCACAAACCAATGAAAATCTAATCTTTTTGTTCATTTTTCAGGAAATATAGTCAACAGATTCCTACATTACATAAAATTCACTTGCCCCTCCACTATCCCACCATTAATTCACACTTGCTCTGCCCCAATCACCCAAAAATTAAAGAATTAGGGCTGCGCCGCGCCCAACAATTGTTCATCGAAAAGTTGAAATCACTCAGTTCCTAAGCCACTCACAGTCTCTAAACCCCTATCAATACCGTAAGAACAGATTTTTAAACATGAATCGCAAACCATTTCACCACTACTCACCCTAGGAAGATAAGAAACCAAACGCGAATGCGCCTCCGACCCCGCCGCAAGAGCATAGCCGAGGAAAGCCGACACCACAGACGCCTTGAGCTTCCGCCGCAACGCGATAGTGAGGCGCACCACTCGCACGATCCTCCGAACCTCCCTGGCGTACGCACCAGTCTCGATCAAAGCCGCTATTTCCTTCAAATCTGAACCAATTCACAACACAATCAGAGATCTAACAAGTACAAAAACAACATCAAATCGCAAAAGACTCGATCTTTGGTTCTTCGTCGTGCTTACGCTGGAGAGTTGAAGGAACAGCAGAGGAGGTCGAATTCGAAGGCGCGGCGACCTCCTTCATCTCCACGTCCTGAGTCATCGTCGACGATCGATTGAAGACGAAGAAAATCGAAACCCTAGAATGAACAGAGAGAGAGAGGGATCTGGGTTCGATGCGGAGGAGATCTTCGAACCTCGCTAGGGTTTTTATTTTACTGAATCTGTTTTTCTTTGCTCGCAAGTCACCAGTGAAGTAAAGTTTCCAGAGTCACCCCTGTATTTATACTGTTATTCTCATTAGGTCCTTTTGTTTTAACTGGTATTCGTGTTAGGCCCTTCGCTTTTCATTAGTAATCAACTCTCAATAATCCCTTATTTTTCTCGAGTACGTCAGATGCACATTGTGATGTTCTGTTGCGCATGCAATGTAGAATCCAATGGTCTTCGTAAGTTTTGGATGTCGAATACGTTGGATGTGTACTAAAAAAAGAGGCGCGCGCATCTCGATGCAACGCAAGCGATCATACATTTTTCCAAAACATGATTTCAATTAAGATTAGCTCAAAATTACATCATTTTGTAACATTACCTGTACATTATCTAGAGCCTCTCCCCAATCTCATTCCCTTGTCACCTAACAAAATATTCAATTGAATTATAACTTCACAATAATCATAATCTTGTCACGCAATTAGCAAATCTCATTCGCTTGTCGCCTAACAAACGTGTGTCAAGCAGCAGACAAACTCCTCGGTTGAATCTCGAACGACAACACTCCTTCCTTTTCTAACAACACTGCGTGCTACTATTGAATCACTGCATCTTAATGCCGTTGAAGGATAAATAAACTAAACAACCCCTACTTGATTGTTCACTCAAATTTATCAAGAAATCAACAATTTCTCTCAATCTTCTATTTTAATCCCAATTGTAAGAGCAAGTTAAGTTTTAAGATTTAATCCACTTCTGTTATTAATTATTAATCCTACATTTAACGCCATATTACTAACTCCGACCCCCCTAATTTGCTACACTTCACATGAAAAACTTGCCAATTCGCCAAGCCTCCCCAAGTCTTAACTGAACCTGTTAACAAGTACAACGCTACGCCATTACATTTAGCAGAGTACTCTAAAACAGCAAGGAAGAACAATGCTGCCAGACCTCAACGAAAAAAAAAAAAAGATGTACAGTCCAGCAACACAACAATATTGCCTCAGTCCGACCGACTACCTGGATCAAACTCTTTCATTATGCTAGAGCAATAATACAGAATCAATAAACAGCAATTCATGGATAGCGAGGAGATAAATAAATAAAAGAATGTACTGCTCAGTAAAGAGAAACTTCTACATTTACTAGAGTGCCTCATCGACCGCTGAAATATAAGAAACAACGGAAAAAGATGAGCTGCTAGAAGCGCTGCAGCTTGTACACAAGTCTACTACTCCACGTTAATGCATTCTATAGGGAATCAAAACTAAAATCAACTACAAAGAAACAAAATTAAGGATAGAAGATGAGCAGGCATCCAAGACTATAGTGCACTGAGTTAGAAACAAGAGATCAACCAACTATGCGCCTCCTGCCGCTGCATGGATCGGCCCATTTGATCTGAAGTTGCGCCCCCTTCCACGGCCCCTACCACGGCCTCGTCCTGCAAAATTACAAAATTATGACAAAAATATACAAGTGAATATAATTCAGGTACAGAAATAGATACACTACCTCGGACATGAGCAGGTGCCTCGTAATTATATCCCCCATCTTGCTGAGTTTCTGGGGGAGGACCATTATAACCTCCCCTTCCACGGTATCCCCCATCTTGATGAGTTTCTGGGGGAGGACCATTATAACCGCCCCTTCCACGGTATCCCCCATCTTGCTGAGTTTCTGGGGGAGTACCATTATAACCACCCCTTCCACGGCCTCGGAACCCACGACCCCTTCCACGGCCCCAACCCCTTGCATAACCACGACCCCTTTCATACCCTCCATCTCCATATTCACCAGAGACGTATCCATTGCCTGTAACAAAACCAAGATATTACCACATCCCAACTCCGGTTGAACAACTCACATTCTAAAACTATAAAATTTAGTTCTCATTACTCTTCAGTTTTCGAACATCTATACACATCAAATTCCAACCAACATTATATGTCAACTAACTTAAGACCAAGGCTTTGTTGTGATAATGGTGGCAATGTTATAAAGAGCTATAGATTGACTAAACAAAAACATTTTTTTCCATGCAAATGTTACAATAACATATTTCCAGCAGATAGCCCAGCAAATGGTCAAACACATGCAACTAGAAAATTCATTTGATTGAGTGAATGGCACGTACATTTTGCACAAGTCCATCAATGTTCCGTCTACCACAAAAAAATAAAAAATGAAGTCATTGATCTTGTCAACAACCAATTGAGTACATACCTCGAGCCCTTCCTCTGCCTCGACCACCACGACCCCTGCCTTGACCGCTAGGTGAGCCCTCTCCTTCATAATCATATTCTTGAAACGTCTTAACCTGCTCAGCTGGTAGTGGGGATTGGTAACTGCATGATACACACATGTAAGTCAACATAAAAAACCTTAAGAACTTATCACAGAATTCTTAACAAAATAGAGATGTGCTAGATGGGAAGCAAATTTACAACTGCAACAAATACCCATGAACCATCTAAGACAACCGCATAGCTAAAACATAGATGGGCAAGAAATATGACAAAAAATGTATGGGGGAAAGCAAAAGGCCTTCAGAACAATCAAAGAGGAAACGAGAAGCTCTTGTATGAACTCAATGGAGAACTACCAAATCCCAATACACACGGTATGTCAACACAAATACAGAGATAAGGCGATTTGTACTGCTTGTTGCTGTGAGAAGATCCTGAACAGTACAAAGGCCTGCTTCAACATTGAACTCACAAGACTTAATACACAACAACCAACCACACACCCCAATCTCAGAGCTTAATTACCACAAATCCTCACAAGATTACTTATATGCTAAGTACCTGAGATGTGCTCAGACAAGAAAGCAATTAAATCTCAAGAGTCTCCCAGTTAAACTTAAACTAGAGCACATGCATCGAATCATTGCAAACAAATGCAAAAGAAAAACTGACGGCCACTAGCTTTTTTTTCTTTCCTTCCATGGACATCTTTCTTCTATCTATTTTCCTAATATGAGATAGTTCAGAGAAAGAAACTAATTGATATAATAAAATGGAGCTGACAAACAGCAGTTACGTCCAGATCTCTCAACAACTTTTCGTCAAAAATTATCTTAATACATGTACATGATCAATCCTAAAAGACAATAGAACCCTTAAGTCACATTTTTAACAGCCATTATATTCATGTAGTTCCTTTCTTTAAAGTCGCTGGAAAAGCGTGGATGTTTAATTAGTTAAAAGTAGAACCTTTTAAATATTTTTCTTAAGAAATCAAACTTCTCACCAAGTTCATTTTAAATAATTGTTAAAGTTGCAACAGTAATCAATAAAAAAATGAAATAGATGAAAAGTTGAAAACCCCTTCTGGTAAGGGAAAGGAATCTGGCATGACAGAAGGAAGTTGAAAGAAATACAAGGGGGAGTACTTAAAACTGTGTCTAAGGAAAAAAAAATAAGAAACTATTTTTTCACAAAAGATCAGAAGTTATAAGGGCATAACATATGTGGCAAAACAAATTCCATCATTAGTAGCCACACGCTTTGCAGTACAAACAATCAAATAACTAGACATCTCCCATAAAAAATATTTCTAGAATTTGCTGTAATGCAGATTACATGCTATCATTCTCATATCAGAAATGTAGAACCTACACATTGAAACAAAATAAAAGGTGCATGAGTCCCAACTCACCCAACAGAAGAAGTATCCAGCTCCTTCTTTGACAAGGTTATAATTATCATTGAGACGTGCCTTGTTGTCTCCAAACTGTATTCCAGTAATTTTCGTTAGATGGAAACAAACATCATAACATGAAAACTATGAAAGAAAGAGTGGTGGATTGCATTAAAATGTCTACACAACTAACAATAAGACCTTCACATTCAAGTCAATGAGGAAACAGCACTTACGGAAGTAGGCCTTCTTCCAGGGGCTCCCATGTATCAGTTATATCTGTTGATCCAATTGTTGTAATCTGATGAAGACCAACAATTCTTCTCTGCATCGCGAATAGAATGAGATTAAGTATCTCCTTTAATTTTGATGGTCAAAAAAGAAAACAAGGAAAGAAAACAACGATAGAAGTAATAAAATAAGATATATTAAAAAGAGCAGAAGGCCCGCTAGAGATAGAAAATCAGTTTCAAACTTTAAGTTGCCAAATAAAAAAATAAAGTTACCTTAATCAACTCCACAATCATTATAGTTTTGTTGATGGCTCTCCCCATTGCCTTGAAGACTATTTCAGAAGAACCTTTTTCCTTTCAGAAATAAAAAAGGAATAATAATCAGCATCTAAGGCATAACTAAACAATATAACATACCCGCCGCCACCGAAAAATCAACTTGCGCGACAATGAAAACATCGCATCCATTCATCAAAAAGTAAAACACATCAATGGTTAAAAGTTTTGAAATCAAACAGTAAAACCCAATAAACCAATTAATATTATCTGCAAAGTGAAAGTACGCATACCCACATAGGAATCCCATCAAATTCAAACAAGAGAATACTGAACCTAATTTACATAAAAAATAAATAGGAAATCGGCATCGCAAGCTAAGAATTAACAGGAATAATAAGTTAATAACCCACCCTGAACGTCAATATTAATGCTCCAAACAGGCAACGCAAATTCATGTCACTAACAACATCAACACCAACCAAAAAAAAAAAAAAAAAAAACAATTTTTGTTGTGCGCTTAAAACCCTAAAACACTACAATGTTGAGCAGTAGTTCTATGCGGGTAACCTAAAAAAAGCAATCTTTGATTCATAAATAGAGCAGTTGTACCTGAAGCAGACTTGTGGCGTAAGTAATGTAGTTGCGCATCCTCCCCTGCGTGGTAATCCTTATCTCATTCTCGTTTATCGGCGTCTCCGCTCTCGGCTTCTCCACTCTCTGGTACCGATCCATCTTCAACACACACGCACACACACACACAAAACCACCAAACCAAATCGTCAAAACCAAACCCTAACCCTATTTGTTCACCAACTGAAAATCAAAACAAATCGAAAACAACAGCAGTGATTTCAAGCAGCGATTGAATCAACGAAGAGGGAGTGATGGGTGACTGGAGCTTGTGAAATCTAGGGTTAGGGTTTTGGGGGATTTGATTGGATTTACCTTGTCGAAGTAGTAGCACGTACGCCCTCTTCACTGGCTTTGTTTCTTCTTTTCCGCCCTAAAACTGCTGAGTTGGGATGCGTTAGGGTTTTATACTCGAACTGCCCTAACTAACGAACCGCTTTGCCGAACCGGGGTTTCTACTCCGCCACGTGTTAGGGTTTTAGAGAGTTGGGGTCTTATCTGGTGACGTTACCTTATCAGTCACGTATACGACTCTCGCTTCGATACTGAATCTGGATACTGGCTGGACTTGGACTTCTTGTGGGACACGTTGGATGTGTGTGGGTACAAATCGCGAAGTAGGATCTAGAGATTTTCTACCAACTGTGTAAGGATGTACGTACAAAAGCATCCAACTTCTATTTTTTACAATTTTTTTTTTTGTGGCAATCTTTTGTACTACGTTTTTTGAATGATTTTATGTTTTTTAATGTCTTTAATAAAATATTATAATGACAACAACAGTATCACACTACAAGACACATTAGCTCACAAAAGTATTTCATGTGACCTCGACCTGCGTGTTATGCATCGAGATATATGTATATCCCTATCTCTAGGCGCACATGGATGGCTCTTATGAGCCAATGTGTCTTGTCTTGTGGTGTGTTAGAGTAAATCATTGATTACGATGTGTTGTGGATCTCGAGGTGTATCGTTGTAATAAGATGTAAGTTGTGGTTTGTGTTTGTGTTTTGTGTTTTTGTAATCGAAACGGCTGTTATACATTTCTGTGATGTAATGATTTCAATTTGATATATAAATGAAATCACGAGATCACTCGACGAGTTGGTGGAGGATCTGTTTCTCTCTGTGTGTATGTGTGCATCTCTTCTTCTTCCTCTAACTCTCTCTGTGTTTCTTTACTTGTCTAAGGTTCTTCTATGGACTTCAACATGGTATCGAGCATGGGCAATGTGCCTTGGAGATCAGTGTTTCAATTCGTGAAGATTTGGTCTCGTTGTTGGTGAGATCGAACTCCGCGTAGATCTACACAAAATCGGAGGCCTTCAAAGCCGAGACGTTGAACCGTGAATCGGGAGATCTACTCAAAGCATCGACGATCGAGAGTTCACGATTTTGGTTACTTCTTCATGTTTCGCCTCTCTGTCTCAAACGAGATCCAAAACACATCGAATCAATGTTTTGGTTACTTCTTTATTGTTATTCTAGCACTTTTTATTTCTTTAAGGAAAATACTAGAATGACAACAATAAAATGTCACATCTCAAGACACATTGACTCACAAAAGCCTTTCATTCGACCTTAACCCACATGTTATGCATCGAAATTTATGTATGCTCACATTCTGAGATGTATATGAATGGCTCTTTATAAGCCAAAGTGTCTTGCGACATGTTAATTATTATCATTATAGCACTTCTCTTTCTTTAATTATTCACTATTTCTCGGATCGTAATTATTTCAAGCTATGCTACTAAAAATAAAGAATGACAGTAAATATCAACACAACTCAAGCAATGAATTGCGATGTTTAATTTCAATGACAACTATATAGTATCATTCTCTCGAGTAGGGACTTAAGCTATAACTTGTCTAATATAGACCTATTAAGTGCACGTCTATTGTTAAGATTGTTTTTGTCAATTTTCTTAAGATATTGTCTGATTACATTAAAAGTAGTTTTTTTTTTGTTCAATAACAACCTTCTTTTTTTTTTCAATTTTAAGTTATTATAACCTTGCCAAATGTGATGTCTTTTGAAAAAGACCTAATGAAAAAAAAAAATATATCATAACCTTTATAAGTTGTATCAATTATATCCAAATTTTTATATTATATCTTGACTTTTTGGAATTTTTTTTTTGTCAAGTAACTTTTTGGAATTAGTATCAATTATATCTTCAATTAATTTGAGGCACTTTTTCTTTGAAATTAACTTAATCGATTCTAGTTTTTCTTTTCATAATCAATTTGTATCGAAATATTTCAAGCTTCATGTGTTAATTAAGTTTATGAGGACTTACTAAGATAATAATTAATAAATCAATGATCATTAATGGTAACTTGAAAATTATGTGTATGTACATATGAAAATGACATGAAACTTATTAGAAGGTTAATTACTCATAATTGTTTAGTTTGACGAAAGAATTATATGGGTACTTAGATTATGTATGTGATTGAGTTGGCATATATGTACATAAATTCTATATTTGAGTGGGGGACTCGCGGTGCTTCTGGCCTAGAGATTTAAGGTGATTTCATTCCTATGGCTCGAACTCAGGCACCTATAACATGTTGCATCCACTCCATAGAAGTGCATTGAGTGGGCTCAACGCTAGTCTGCAGACTAGCACTGAGTCGGAGGCCCCACACGCAACTTTTTGCGCGTGGGGCCCACAACGGATTTTTTTTTTTTAAATCGATTTCAAACTTTACTTACCATTTTATTACTATTAGAAATAGTAAAAATGACCGCTTTCACTAGAGGTGGGTAAATCGCGGTTTGGTGGTGAAAATTATCAAACCGTGACTAAACAGAAGGCTCACGATTTGGCCGCTTTGCAAACCGCTACCAAACCGCGAACCATCAAAATCGCACTCAAAACGCCTGCGGTTTGCGCTATTTGGTTTTCGCTGTTTCCTACGACAAAATTTCAAAAAAGAAAAAAACAACAAAAACGAAAAAAAAATACCTTCGGTTTCACGGATTGTAGGAGGCGGGGCTGGTGGGAGGCACGAATGGGATGAGTGATTGGTGGGAAATGCAGTGGCGAGGCTTTGACTGTGGGCGCAGTGGGAGGCGGCGACGACCGGTGGGTGGCAGCGGTGATAGGCGGCAGTAGAAAGTAAAAGGTTTGGTGAGCCGGTGGGTGAGTTTTGAGATGTTGAGGATAGGGACGGCTGAGGGTGGAAAGCAAAAAGTTTGGTTTTCAAGTTTTAGAGTTTTGAGTTGTAAATTTAAGGAGTTTACTAAAATACCCTTGGTTTGACGAATCGTAAATTTTTCAAAATGAAAACCGCGATTCTACGATTTTTAAGTTTTTCAAACCATCCCCAAACCGCAAGTTCTAAAAATGAGAACAAATCATGCAATTTGGATCGTTTGAACGGTTTTGTGTAGATCGATATAAAAAAAACAAGTGCACTATGTCTATAGTAATTGTAGAGATAATCAAATAAGTGCAGTGGATGAGAGGTGAGAAGGTTAGTGATGTGACACTTGCTCTTAGGGCACCTATCTCGGAGCACCCTTCGATGCCCCTTAATGGGAGCGCAAATCGAATCTCGAGGCCACACTCCCGGTTTAATAATTGTCAGTGGCCCCCAAAGCCCCTCTCTCTCTCTCTCTCCAGTCTCCTCTTCAAACAGGAAAAAAAAAAAAAAAAAAAAAACCTAAACAGTAGTACGGCTATGGAGAAGAACATGGGGAAGAAGCAGAAGACGAAGGGCAACGAAGCCCCCGAAAGAACCAAAACCATAGAAGACCCACGATTCGCGTCGGTGCACTCCGACCCCCGATTCCAGAGACCCCCAAAGCACCAATCGAAGGTCCCGATCGACCCTCGCTTCCACCGCATGTTCCACGACTCCACCTTCTCTTCCTCCTCCACCGCCCTCGACAAAAGGGGCAAGCTCAAGAACGTCAAGGACTCCCAAAACCCCCTTCGCAAGTACTACCGCCGCGCCGCCGACGAACAAGACGACGAAGAAGAAGAAGAAGAAGAAGAAGAAGAAGGAGACGAAGAGACTGAGATTGGAGACTTGAAGAGTGGGAGCGAGTCTGAGAATTCGAGCAGCGGAGATGATTCGACGAGTTCTGATGAGGATGAGAGTGAATTAGAGGAGGAGGAGGTGAGTTGGGGATTTTGATTTCATAAAAAAGGTTCCTTTTTTTTATGAATGTAGGGTTTGGTTTGTGAGTTTGTTTGGTTTGGTACAGGTGGAGAATGTGCCAGTCATTGAAAAAGAGACCAAAAGACTGGCAATTGTCAATATGGATTGGAGCCAAGTTAGGGTAAGTGTTGATCTATTTCAAATTTTCAATTCAATGTAGGTGTTAAGTACATTGTCGAAATCGATAACTCATTCGAACAACTACAACTACAATTATGAACACTCTGGTTTAATATTCAATTTTGAAATGCTCAACATGTCTCAAAGCGCTTCAATCTAATTATCGAAAAAGTAGTGAAATTTCATTGTCCATATGTTATGTGATGTGTGTTTACTTGAGAGATATGGACATTTTGTTTTTCATTGTTGTTGCTACTGTCTCTTATCTGCGGTTTGACAAGGATTTCTTCTATAGGCCATTGATCTTTATGTATTGCTGACCTCCTTTCTCCCGAAAGACGGTCAACTTATGTCGGTCACCGTATATCCATCGGAATTTGGGCTCAAGTGTATGGAAGAGGAAGCAGTACATGGTCCCATTGGCTTATTTGACAGCGATAAAAATAAGAGCGATGACAGCGATGAGGACGATGATGACAAAGAAATTGATGATGAAAAGATTCGTGCTTATGAGAAGCGACGCATGAGGTGAAGTTTTGAATCTTAGAACAACATTTCTTTTTAGATTTTCCTTTTGACTGTTTTGTTGCTTCTTTATCTTCTTCCTTTAAAAAACTTTTGTCACATCTTATATCTATTAGCTACAGCGAAATTATTGTACATTTTTAGAAGTACATACTTACTGCTTATTTTCTGTGCATAATCTTGCTTTCAGGTACTACTACGCGGTTGTTGAGTGTGATTCAGTCGCCACAGCTGATTATCTGTATAAAACTTGTGATGGAACTGAGTTTGAGAGAACATCAAATGTGTTGGACTTGCGATTTATTCCCGATTCAATGGAATTCAAGCATCCACCTCGTGATGTAGCAACAGAGGTATACTCTGAATCCTTCCACCAATGTGATATAAACATGCCAAGAAAAGAATAATTTCAAAGATATTGAAGAAATTTCTTAACAACAACAACGACAACAACAACATAGCCTCAGTCCCAAATTAACTGGGGTCGGCTACATGGATCAAACTTTTCCATTGTGTTAGATTAAGTGCATTGAAGAAATTTCTTCATGCAAATAATTTTCTCTGTGGTGGTTCTATCTAGTGAAATAGCCCAGAGTTATAACTTGTATCATCTTTGTGGTTTTATGGGACAAGCATTACCAGTTATTCCTCCTACCACAACATAAAAAACAATGACTCAGTCTTAAACTAGTTAGGGTCGTCCATGAGGATTTAGCTCTACCATTTCGGTTTAATGCAGTAGATGATGTCAATTAGCAGATTTTAGACAGTCCCAGAAGTTAGCATTTAACTTTTTTCAGCTTTTGACTTATGGTTTCAGGTACCAACAAATTATGAAGGTTTAGATTTTCACACTCGTGCTTTACAGCACAGTAAAATAAATCTCACCTGGGAGGAAGATGAGCCTCAACGTTCAAAGATCTTGAGACGAAAGTTCAATGCTGATCAGGTTGGGTTTTCTTTCTTTTATTATTATTATTTTTTTTTGGGACATACTCGAGTACTACTGCATGTTCGTTTTATATTTTGTAGGTAAAATGAGCAAGTATGTTTATATAAAAAACTGTTTATTGTTTCCTCAAAAAAAAAAAAAAAAAAAAAAAAAAAGAAGTTTTCTTCCATTATCCACCAACACGATCATCTTGCTTCATCAAGACAACTGTTGGTTATATGTGAACAACATGGACCATCTCTTGCATTCATTTCTATCTAGATATCAAAAGCAAAATTCTGACAAACTAAGGTGTTTTGTGATTCTAGCATGTACACACAATGTCATTATTTAAGAAGTTTTCTGGACATTCCTGTTATCCTAATATGGAAGCTGTAGTGAAAAAGAAATATTTAACTGTTACTTTCATTATGAAAACAACAAAAAGGTCTTGTCCGGTGGTGGTGTTGCCTGTCATTTCAAGGAAATTGCAATATACTTAAGCTCAACCAATCTGAATTTTTTTGCATGTTCTCTTCTGGCCTCGTTCTAATTCTCTTGGTGTTGTATGTTCATATCAGCTGGCTAAACTGGAATTGGATGAATTCCTAGCTTCCGATGATGGAGAAAGCTCTGATGATGAAGAGGCAGACGACCAATCTGGGAAAGAAGTCAAGAAGGAGAGATATCGTGCATTGCTAACAGGTGGAAATGGTTCAGATGTCGAGGGTGAGGAAAATGACAAAGATATGGAGGTTACTTTCAATACCGGGTTGGAGAATTTAAGCAAGCGTATACTGGAAAAAAGTAAGCAGAAGGAGTCTGAAAGTGTTTGGGAGGCCACTCTGAGAAAAAGAAGAGAAAAGAAGTTAGCTAGGCGGAATAGGTCCAAGAAGTCATCAGAGGATGATTGTAGTGATACTGATACAGAAGCATCTGAAGATTTTGAACAACCAGATGACTTTTTCATCGAAGAACCTGCATCGAAAAATGACAAGGTCGGCAAAGGAACTGGTAAAGGAAAGAAACAAAAAGGCGATGATGTGGATCAAGGGGTGTCCAGAGCAGAACTTGAGCTACTGTTGGCTGACGATCAGGGCGCCGAACAAAGTCTCAAGGGATATAACCTGAAACCTAAGAAGACCAAGGGAAAAAGGGAGGAGGATATTCCTTCAGAAGATAAGATACCTGAGGTTGACGATGATGATCGCTTTTCAGCTCTACTTAAGACTAGTCATTTTGCTTTGGATCCCACAGACCCAATGTTTGAGAGGTAAGCATCTCATCTGGCAGTAGCATTTAATCTATAGAAGTGGTCCCTCTCACCTTCAATCTATCTAAAGATAGAGAGTGCCAGTAATTTTCATGCCAAACATGCTAGAATGTGAATTATGCAGCTTCATGGTCTTTTGATTTAAGGATATCCATTGCCTAGTTTGGAGCTTGCATCATTCAATCCTTTGTCTTGTCCATTCCTTTTGAACTTGCTTTTAGGTGCTCTAGGAAGTCCCTAAGTATTACTTTAATTGTTAAGATTGCTGATGATCAACTTTCGGAGTTTCAGGAGCGCAACTTATGTTCGGAGGTTGGCACAAAAGCAGGATGCGAGGAAACACGTGAAACCGGCGAACCTTTCTGAATTGCCACCGGATGATACAGCCGCTGAGAAAGAAGAGAAATTGCAGTCTGAGAGTGTCTCTAAAGATAAGTCAAAATATGAAATGTTATCCAAGGCGCGTTCGCTGAAGCGAAAGGCCCAACTAGCTCAAGAGAAAAAGAGGGCAAATGACAAACGAATCAAACGATCGAAGAAGCATGCGCCCACGCAGTCCGATGGTGCATCAAAAAAGAAGGATAAACATGGGCTTGCATCAACAATTCAATCACTCAAGGAAAAGGCAAAAGCTCTACGCTGTGAAGCAGTTCTTTAATTCTTGAGACTTTTTTTAGCAAACTCCTGCGAGATCAGTTTTGCTTTATAACATTACACTCCATTTGTTAAGTCAGTTCAAATTTATGTTGTTAGCAGGAAAGTGCAATTGTATCAGTGAGGATAAACAGTTGTTTTATGCAAGCTTAACTGAAATGCTAAGTTTATTGATAGAATCATCTCATCATCTCATAAAAAGAAGGGAAATACATAACTAGACAGTTAACAATTGTTATGAAAACACTCTCTGACTCTCACTTTTGACATCTCTATTGATGCCAATCTGTACAAACTTGTCTTGAAATCTCAGCAGAGGACACTTCTCAATCAAACTCGAACCATCATAAGCTTCCTTAAGAAACACAGTGCTCCTTGCCCCCTTGTTTGTGATGTAGAAAATCCCATGATTCTTCACCAAACAAAGCAACAACTTGCATGGCAACTGATACTCATCATGAAAAGCATCCAACTGTGCGGAATTCAATCTCTTCTCCATTGTCAAACTGAGTAGCTCATGAAGAACAGCAACTGCCCGTTTTCGCGCTTTCGGGTCTGCGAAATCAAACCTCCTCGCATTCAAATATGGTGATGGAAATGCCATTTTCTGCCATCTCTGCACTTCTTCTAGGTACCCCTTGTTAGGCCTAAACCCATCAGGAAAACACATCTTGAATGCAAATGGACTAGAGCAATTACCACCTCTTAACATCTTTGCAGTCTTTTCATCTTCTTCAGGAGCTGAATTTGATAGTTTTTCTTCTCTTGAAGTGATTGCCAAAGAAGAATCCCAAGTTTCCAAGTTGAGATAGTCATGCCCATTGAAATCATTCACTGAGAAGAAATGTGGGTACTTTGGAATCAAAGACTTCTTGAAGTCTCTAGGCAGACCCAGTTCAGATTCAATGAGTTCAATCTTGTGTAGTGGTATTCTACAATCCATTGACATCATCAAAAGCTTTCTAAGGTTGGTGACCAAAATGGGCTCCATTACTTCTCTTGCAACTACTTCTTCAGCTGCAACTTTGAGTGCCTTATCAGTGAGTCTAACTTTAATGGGCACTCCATTCCCACCATCAGCTCTAAAGATTGATGGGTACTTCTCAATCAAAGCCATGAAGTTCCATTTTTGAACAAAACCCACTTCCTTTTCAAGGTCTCTGATGAGGATTGAGTGAGTTTTGTGGCTTTGAATGATGTCTTTGAGCTGTAAAATCAATGATGGCTTCTTCTGAAGGTCCATGACTTTGTCAAGATCATGAACTCTGTGATACATCTTTTTCTTGGGTCTTCCACCAGAGTGTTTAAGCATGATTTGAATGAATGAATACCCATTTCTCTGAAGCATAGTTGATGTTAAAATTACCCTTTTGGGAGGAGATTGTGGAGACATGTATGAGATAGAGCACTCTTTGAGGCAAAATATCAAACAGTTGCTGTGTGGAACTTTGGAGAGGAAATAAATTGATTTCTTATCACTCCCCACAAAAAAACGTTAAGAGGTTCATAAGGCATCCTCATTCCTCGCATATATGCATCATAGCATCTCCAATGGTAATATGGATTTAGAGCATAGATTAGTGACTTGTCATGAATGCGGGGATGATGTCTATCTTATATAGCATTAGATAAATATTCGAATTTCAAAATAATCTCCGATGTAAATTTAGATTATGGATTGTGACTTTGTTACTTTTTATAACAAACAATGATGATGTGGCAATGGACTAAAATGTTTAGAAGTAGACATTGTAATAGACACTTTCCACTTTGATTCATTGCCACATTATCTAGACATTCACAATCCATGGTTCTATTTCAGAACATTTTTTGGGTTGAATATGGATTGTGTTATAGGTGGATCCATTTTCACCCCAATATATGGTCCCGTTACAAATGCTGTGATTTTGTTGCTTAATGTGCACTAACAAAAAATTTCCCTTTTATTTTAGTTTTAGATTTTAGACATGCCCACCCAACCATACGAAATGTTAATGCACTTTATATAAGTGCTAAAAACATACCAAATTAGTGAAATTGCCATTTAGCTACCGGTACTATTTTATGGGTGTAATTGTAAATTTTTTATAATAAAAAAATCAGTGTAATTGTAACACAATTCGCTACCAAAAAAAAAAAAAAAAAAACTATTTAACACAAAACATTAAGATTAGAGTTGGATAATGTTTTTGATATTTTCCTTATTAGGGATTTAATGATCGATAATTAAATATACAAATTACTGACATCAATTGATCTTCAAAGACCATGTAAATAGCCTATTCCAACAAAGATATATCATTAGGTTCAATGTTTTTTTAGTTTTAATGCAATTAGGATATAGACTATTGTGAGTTTAATATTATTTGATAGTATGAATACTTTATAAATGAAAAATATGATGATAAATAAATTTGAGAGACGATACTGAAATATCAAATGTTGAATGTAATTTGAAAAATGTAATAATAAATATTTTATCATAAACAAGTTAAGTCATTTTCAATAGGCTCCCACAGTAACTGATTGGAATGCACTGAATCGTATTCTTCGTTATTTGAAGGCTATTTCACATTATTCTTTACATCTGCAAGCTTCAACTGGTCTTCTTCTCACATATTTGGAAGACACCGATTGGGCAACCTCTCCAGATGACATGAAGTCTATAGCTGGTTAATGTGTGTATTAAGGCCGGTCTCTGATTTTTGGCAATCTAAGAAGCAGAGTGTCGTAGCTCGATCAAGCATAGAGGCTGAATATCGAGTTTTAGCAGATGAGTTAGCTTGGGTTCATCTCATTTCTACTCCAGTTATTTGGTCTAATAATATGGGCCTTGGATCTTTTGTTTCAAACCCAATATTTCACGCTAGGACTAAGCACATTGAAATTGAAATTTATTAATTATTGTATTTTTACATTTATTACTTATACTAATTGTATATTTATAAAGTTTGTTCAATCTTATAACTATATTTTAATTTCAGCTTGAGTTTAATTTACTAGTGCACCACCCGTATTGATAACTATATATATATATATGCATTGGGAGTTTACTGAATATTGTTTGGTAAGTGATGCATCATTCATTCTATAAGAAATGCTAAGGTGATTGAAGCAATTTGACAGCTTTCAAGAGAAAATTTGATTTAGAGGTTTTCTTATCAAATTCATCATCATCTAATACAAATAGAGTAGTAATCGCTATTGATTGCCCGCGCGCGAAGTGTTGAATGCTGACTAGTTACTTATATACTTGCGGGCATGACATCCACAAGCAATACGCACGCGACACTTTTTCATCGGCTTTGATACCATGTTGATTTCACTTGAGTTGCATTATGCTAGTTAAGAGAAACAATGTGGCCCGTGTTTTCCTTTTGTGCAGTAGTAGTGATAAAAAAGATGGGTAGTAGTAGTGATAAAAAGATGGCATAGAATATGAAAACTTAACCCACATGTTTGCGCAACAGAATGTGTGCTCGCTAAAATAGACGACGCACAAATAGGTGGGTTAAAGTTCTAGTTACGGTAACATTTTTTTCCCCTCAAAATATATATGTGAAAATACGCTAGTACCCACATATATATCATCCAAATTGGGAGCCTTCTCGACATTCATGATGTGGCAAAATATTCACTTCATTATGAGGACGAAGTATTTTGGGATTAGCTCCAAACCTCAACTAATATAGTTTGAAATGAATAAAAACTATCTAGATAGTAAAAAAAAATTGGGGCCTTATGCAGAGTGGGGGCTAGGGTGGTCGCCCCGCCCTAAACAGTACAGACTATTGGCTTTCTGGGAACTTGACCTCATACTCCAGCGGCACCTGCTCAAAATACACAACCAACACAAGACATCAGTAATTAAAAGGGAAAAACAAAGAAAGAAAAAGGAATCACTATTTTAGCGAGTGTGCCCGAGCAAGGGGGTGTAAGTGAGACACACCATGTAAGTTGCAGTAATCATCTTCCCAGCAAACCATCTTCCGTGGAGTGCGTGTTGTGCTTTCATGGCTGACTCCGTGTTTCCGAACCGTAAATATACAAAGCCAGCGGTATTCCTATTTTTAAAATCCAAATCATGTTATCAGGCCACATCGACGGCAAATAAAAACAGACTTATCCTAATTTTCAAAAGAAATTATTAACAAAAAAAAATTGCTGAGATGCAACAAATACTTGGGATAAGTTATTAACCTCAATCACCATTAATAGCAATAGTGAATTATGTATATTAGAACACATGGGAATGGTGGTGCAAACAGAAGTCTGATTATATAGCCAAAGTAAAGGGAGGGCACTGGTAATAGTAAGGGTAATGACGACGACGACGACGGTATGAATTCCGACATCCTGAGCTACATTATTTGTCTGGAAAAGACTTGCTCCAAAGAGTCCAACCTTAAGACGTTCAGTGATAACAGAGAAGTAGACAGCTCCCAAACTACTCACAAGATAACCATGAACCTTAAGTTCTTAACTACAGCTCCTTCACAGCCATGTAACATATCATAACCCATTTGCCAATGAAATTATTCCTTCCCTCAGGTTCACTCAAATCTCTCCAATAGATTCCCCTTCCATTTGTCCTTCCTAGATAATTGGTTCCAGTTTTTTTCTGCTTTTCCCAAAGTCTTTCAACTGATATCCGGAACCTCTATTTTTAAAATCATTTTATGCTGAAGGAAAAAAGAAAAATACTTCGTGCCACTGTGCACGAGTCTCAACAGCAGGAGGCATAGGGCATGTTAGCAGCCGAGCCAACCCGGCAACATCAAGATCCAATGTGTAATTGAAAACAATGAAAAGGATAAAATACAAATTTGCATCTTAACAAACATTAACAACCATTCACTAAAATTGCGATCTTTCTTGATTGAGTGAAAACCCAATGCTTCAATCTTCTCAAGGTTGGTGGAGAAAAGATAAAACTGCTTATAAATCAAAATTGAAGTTTCAAACTCTTGCGAAGGGCCAAGGGATTAAAGAAGAAGGTTCAGGAAGTAAATTAAAGAGATACTCATACGATGAATATTAGCAGGTTCACACAGAACAACAGTAGAAATCAATCTGCTACTTACTTGTCCACGTGAATATGCTTCAAAGTGCCAAACTTTGAACATTCTTCTTGAACATCCTCTTTAATATCCAAATCGAAATCAGGTTCAGTCTGGAGGAAAACACAAGACTGAGCATAAAATGCAATAAAAAAAGAAGGCAACCTCTGATAGAACCTAGAGTAACACGAAGTAAGAAAAGAAAACTAGAAAAATCCATCTCAACAAACCTCAGAGTTTGGATCAAACATATTCTTCAACAGCAAACACTCACTAGGAACACCGATGGAATCAATAGTAGGAACAGTCATGGCAGGGATGGGAATGGTGGATCCAGGCAATCCTGTAACTGCAGGCATTGCCAACTGTCCAAGTGAAGAAATAAGGGGAGTAGCTATAGATGCAGCACCAAGTAACGGTGCTGGAAGGGTGACACCCGACCCAGTTACAACAGGTGAGCCAAGTGATCCAGCAATGCTGTATGCAGTATGGCAAACGTTATAAAAATAAGACAAAATAAACCACAAGAAAAGTTCGGATAATGACAAACCTTGATGCAGTACCGCTGCGATCAAGCTTCTGCATGAGGATGGCTCTTGAACGTGCATTCAAGGACTAGAAAAAGAAAATGAGAAATTTAATTCAGCTCGATACAAGGTCCAATTTATTCCACCAATTACTAGGCATGCGATATTTTATCGAGTTGTAGTAAGGTAGAAGAAATCAGGCAATTACTAAGCATGTAATATGCCATAAAATCATTGCAAGGAAGAAGAAAGAGTAGATTTATCCAAAGTAAAACACATCCAATACAACTGATCGATGAACCCAAAAAACAACGAATGGACTAGAAATTGGCAAACAATAGTTGAATGATGAGTAATTCGATTACGATGTGTGGCTTATTTTTTCTAATTCTCTTGTAACTTACGTTTCAAACAACATATGCTTTTGTATAATGTAATTCTCATTACTAATACAATAGCCATTTCCTATATATAAAAAAAACTAAAATACAAAAAAATAATTTAAAAATAAGCAAAAAATCAAAATTAAGCAAAAAGAGCAATCAATCTTCCAGTACCATTCTGAATTAGAAAGGCAAAGATCATGCCAATTTTACTCAAAAGACGAAAAAAAGTACTTAAGTAGAAACAAAATTGAAGGCCTTAAATAAAGAAACAAAATAGAAAGCCCCAGTCAAAATGTAATTGCTAACTTCAACCATTTTAATACATAAGATATTTCAAAATTTAGAAAAGTAAACTCTTACCAAGCCTCCACCTTCATCATCATCAAAATCACCAGCATTCACTCCAACATCTTGCATGCCAACTTGATCAGAAATAGCTGATACCTGGAGATAAAAAAGTTGCATTATTAATATATGCATACCAAATAAAAGGTACAGGTAGATCATAGTAGACATCATGCCAACGCTTTCAGAAGTGTTGTGAAGATTCATTCAAAAACTTCCAGTTTTCTAGAAAATCTTGTACAATGCATTATAGAAAATGAGGATTTCCTACCCAAGGAGATAAATAGCAAAAACATTAAAGAATGGGGCAAGAAGGGAAGATTATGTATTTTACTTCCATTTTCTTACATCGAGATATTTCAGCATATAGGAATTACATTCTCAAATAAACATGGTGTACCTTAATGATTCGTCCAGCAATGTCAAGCTGTCCATTTAAACTCTGAGCAGCTCTAGCATCTTCAAGCCGTGCAAACTAGGTACCCATTTCAATGAGTCAGCAAACAGCCAAGGGCAGATGTAGCAGAAATAACTGCAAATTCTCTGATTACACTCACCTGGACAAAACCAAAACCTTTGCAATGCCCAGTTTCTGGGTCAACAGGCAACTGCACCAACTCCACAGATCCAAATGGTTCAAACACCTAGAAATGTGCTCATAGGTTAAACGCGGGAGCACAGTGAAATGTAAAAAAAACCATGGGTTCAAGAGGAATAGGAAGGGTTATGCAAGAGTCAAGACACAAAAAACCTCTAATTCATCAAAAGGAATGGTGATAAAAATAAAGTAAACATAGCAATTAAATATTTAGGGACAAGTTATGTCAATTTTGACGGCTACAATGTTTGAGGAATGAAGGAAATTCAACTGATTTACATAATAATTACCAAATAAATAAATACTGAAATTGCATTTCTAGACGTGACCAATTTAAAAAATGAGCCTCCATAAATATAAGAGAAATGGAGGGAAATAATCCTTCTCACCCACTCACACACGCACTTGCAGTTTCCCTGCTTTATAGCTATCCACTGCACAGTTTTAACACTTTTTATTAGGATCCCATTTTCCTTCCTCAGAATCATCAAGATAAATCCATGGGATCCACTCAAGCAACATTAGTAGGAAAAAGAAGGCTCAAAATTTTGGGGTTTTCCTCTATCCTAGTTTCATTTTCAACCCCCTCAGCACCAAAAATATTATTTTCCCACCAGCTTGAGAGGAAGCTATGCAAAGTCCATTCAAATTGTTAGGCTGAAAATGGCATTCATGTGTTGCCGGTCAACAAACAGGAGGTGTGTGTGTGTGTAGTTCTATTACAACCTCCAATTCTAACATTGTCAAGACTCAAAGAGAATACCCATTACTTCTCAAACCAGCTTCACGAAGGAAATACAGATTATGCAATTCCTGAGCGAATCCTGAGTGTTTCAAATGAATAATATTGATAGCATCCCACAACCAAGCCAACTACACGTGTTGGTGGGTGACATTGATGGCTTTAATATATACATGACAAACAACCTCCAACAAAGAGTGGGAAAGGTAAGGTTTCCACACAACTCGTCTCGAGGTCATCTCTTCAATATTGGTAAAAGCCGAAAGCATAGCCAACCAGACTATATCAGGCTGGATTATGAGTCAATAGCAAACTTAGCAGTATCCCTCCTTCAAAACAGATAGCTGACTGGCGCGGCCGCTGATCATCAGACTAGTTTGGGAAGTCATAGTTCAACTTCAAACACTAATTTATTACTAAAGCCTGATAAAAATCTATCACAATTACAATATTGAATCTAAGCTACACATAATGTACATAAAATCGAAATGCCAAAACCTTACCTGACGAAGTTGATCTTCAGTAATATTGAAGTGCAAATTGCCTACATATAACCTTCTAGCGCCCCCGGAGTACGGCCCTATAGATCCACCTGGTCCAACTACGGTGGTATTTGATTGAACAAGATTTTTTTCAGCTTCAGAAGGTTTGACCATGACAGGTTGACCAAGAAGAAGCTGACCAGAAAGTGCAATCGCCATAGGAACTGACATTGCATCATAAAACTCAATGTACCTGGGAAAATATACTAATGTTACGGATATTCAACCAATAGCCAAGTCTAACCCTTAACACGAATAATACCAGAAGTTCATGCATGAACTATGTAACATATGTGAATCAATAATTATAAAGCTCATATACATGAAAATGAAAATCAATTGCACTAAATCGAGCACAATGGAAGAGTTTGATCCATGTAGCCGACCCCAATTAATTTGGAACTGAGGCTATGTTGTTGTATATACATGAAAATGAAAATTGAGCACTGTAGCATCTTGAAAAATAACACGCTTCTTGGGCATCATCTGAAGGTGTAAATGTCTAGTCTTTAGACACATGTTTGATCACAAAGCTCAAGTTGAATATGGTATCAATCATAAAATCATTAAAAATGATTTCTAGAGGGCAGAAGTGCTCATAAAATATAACACAAATAACAAATCAAACCAAACCAGATAGAAGTACATAAATGCCATCAAACAAACTATGCTAAAAGAAACAAATGTTGACTAAATTAAAACGAAAAAGGACACGACATAGAAATGTCCAAGGCTTAATAAAAGAAACTGCTAAATTTAAAACAAAGACAGTTTAAACGCCTCAAAAAACCAACAGAAGAGGCCATTCGGGATAATGCCAAACAAACTAGTAAAGGTAATGAGTCTAAATGTCTCATGACAGGACATTGAAGACATGAAATAATATGGATCAAGACATTTAAAGAACACATTGCCGCCTGTAAGTTGTGATATAATTGAAGATTCAGACCTCATCATATTGAATTGGGTATTCTTTCACATATAAGTATAACCACAAGGAGGCCCCAATAATGGTTAATGGTTTTCACTAAAAAAATAAACCCACTCTTCTACACTTATCAAAAACAGGACTAAGGTAAAAACTAAAAACATGCAAGGAGATACAAGCTCACTCACCCATACTTTGATGTCAAAGAATCGAAAGGAGACTCTAAATATGTTGCACTCACAAGAAATGCCAGAGGTGAATTAAAACAACTATTTTTTTCCACATTTTTTGGGAAATGGCACATGATAATAAGGGCAAAAGATACAAATAGGGGCAAGACATCCCCAACTAGAAAGAAAAAAAAAATAACAAAGAAAAGGAACATTACAACAATAGGTCCCAGTCTCTAAGAAGACCCAAAAGATGTCTTTAAACAGCTGCTAGTGCACTTACTCTCTTTTAAGTCTTTTCCTTTTATCACAGCTAGTCATATTTTAAAAACATAACCAAAAACTATAAAATCTATGCAATTTATATGCTGCACATTACAACAATAGGTCCCAGGCAACTATTCCCTAGCAGTTCATTCATAATCTTTATCTGCCTTTTTTTTTTAAGATTGTGCGGAACATAATTAATCATCCTCCAGGTCCATGACAGTTTATTTGGTCTCCAAAAATTCAGGCATCATTCTGAATTTGATTCCACCCATTTACCTTCACTCGTCAACTGCATCAGAAATCTGCTACCTAGGACTCCACCTCAAACATGCTTTTCTAGCTCATCTACAAGCAATACACGAAATCCGATATTCTTTAGCTTCAGTACATGATGTCTTAACTACTTTGAAACAACAGTTCTCTTAGCACCACATATTCTCATGCTGTTCATAATTGCTGTACACCTACTACCTATATCAGAACACAACAACATGCATCAATAAAACTTTCTTTCTACATCCATCAACACAAAATGGAAAGAAAATCATCCATCAAACGTCAAGAATCTCCGTACTACTGGGAGAAGCTAAATTGCAAGAACACCCACCTTAACCAGGGACACAAATAAATTGTAAGAACATCCAATAGTGTGATAATACTAAATTAAGCTGCACCGCTACATCAAACCACATCACTAAACAACCAGGGTTTATTCGTCGCCAATTGTGGAAATTTATCTAAGAACAAAAAATAGAGGTAAGAAAACCAGATGCCCAAAAAAAAAGAAATTTTAAAAGAAAACTTACATACTGAACCCATGTTCTTTTTTTTTTTTTGGGATTTAAACATAGAAATTAATAACAAGAAAGATGATAAACCCATGTTCTTTTTTTTTTGGATTTAAACATAGAAATTAATAATGAGAAAGATGATACCGGAAAATGGAGATAACTTTATTTCAAGGAACAAAACTTACCCAACACCTTTGGAACGACGTGAGTTACGATCCATAATGAGACGCACATCTCGCACCTGATCATGACAATGTAAGTTTGTGAACAATACAACAGAAGAAAACACATACTGACATTTTATTTGAAAGCTTCAACTTACAAAACGATGACCTCCTGATAAAGATACTTTATAGTTAATTGTTATTGCACCATGAGAGGCGGCCTATATTGCCTGTACGTTTCGAGTGCAAAATTAAACTCACCAAATACAGAGAATGCTAAAACCACAGAATCACAAAAGCATGCTGCATGACGGCCAAAAAGTAATGCAACACATTAAACAACCTATGTTACTAAATATGTCGAGAACTCAAAAACAATTGTCCAGTAAGGAAAATTTAGTTTTTTATTTTCCTAATCCAAATATGTAAATCCCATACCAGATGGAGACAAAGTAAAATCCTCCACAAATCTTCCTCTTTCATCAAAATTACAACCACCAGTTCATTGATGGAATGAACAGAACTAGTTACACAATTTAAGAGAATCATTAGAGTTTTCATGACAACTTCACAGCTTCAAGTACAGGTGGATCATGGAGATGATTAAAATATCCTCAAGTGTAAAAAAATTATAGAAAACCCCAGTTCTGAGAAAAAGGAAGACTACGTGAATTTTAATGCACCTTTATAGGTCATTTGCTCATCCAACAATGAGTAGTCTCAATGCACATCACAGGTGGCAATAGAAAAACCATACCATAGAAGTTAACCAATCAATCTTCCATCCCTTGCAAAAGTATAGCTATACCTAATGGGTGAATCATCAAGTTAGACTTTTGGACAGGGTAAGAAATGCTCTAAATTTTCATGAATTAATGAGATTTTTTAACAGACGATTAAGAATTAGATAACTGAAATTTTAAGATATTTCTAATTAAATAAAAATGACATACCACACAAATTTCAACGCAAAGTTATAATAAGCAAGACAAAAATAATGATGTACCAAAAAAAGAAAACAAACAGCGCCAATTTTGTAGAAAGATATCAATAAAGAATAAAACAAATTAAACAAATCAACAGAACTCAACTTCAAGTATGAAAGATGAATTCTAAACAATTGCTAATAAAGAAAGAAATAACACTCAAAAGGATTTAAAATTACTAAAATTGAACTTAAAAAACTTTTAAAAATGTATAAAAAACAGAAAGGACTTGAATGTTCTAAATCACATGCTTTTGAACGCACCTTGATAAAGCTTGGATTATATAAACACTTAGATGAATAACTTACCTATACTACCTTATAGCGTCAATATTTTATAATAATTCCCCACATCGAATTAGACGTCTCCGAATTGATTACCAATTTTAAGTGACTAAAACATTAAAAATAGTTAAGTTTTTTTTATCCTAGCCAAGCCCAAAATAATAATAAAAAAAAAAACATAAAAAAATATAACTACAAGTCCACAGCGTATAAACAATGAATACTTGCTTATCAACTAGTGGCCATAAAAACGAATTTTGCTCACTAACCTTGCCAGCCCGGGAGAAAAACTCATACACGTCTCTTTCATCTGCTTTCAATGAAATCTAAAAAGATACCCCATAAACATCAATTAGTAATAATAATAATAATAATAATAATAAGCAATAGAAAATAATCGAATACGAAAATAATGCTATGAATAGAATTGACCACCTGATATGCAAACACAGTCCTTTGATCTCGTTCAGGATCTGCCTCTGGCTCTCCTTCCTTTTTCTCTCTAGGGCGCCTGCAAGCAAATGAAAACCTCAACAATTGAACAACCAAAATATATTTATCCAACGAATCATTAGACTTTTCACATACAAACTTAGTGCAAAGAATATTCGAGAAACAATAGAAAAAAAAAAATTCGCCGCTAAGTTTACAATCATATCCATGTAAAAAACCATGCAGGGAACTGCAATAAGTTAAACTGAAATAAATGAGAGAAGATGAAGCAAAATGATTATTAACTACATGCTATTCAATGAAACCAACTTGGAACACTAGGGTGGATAAGAGAAGATCTATCGCTGTGAGATTTCAAGGAAATAAGAGTTGGAAGGCTTCAAAAGAAACTAGCAGCATGGACGGGATAAACTAATCACTAAAACTATGACTATGATATCATTCATAGGCCGTGAAAAAACTCTCCCAATAGACATTTGGATGGAATTGCCACATGACCTCAAAAGCCTAAATCTTCAAAAAAGGAAGTTAATCAACAACTTCATCGGTAATCTGCAAAATAAAAGAAGATTTTGAGGATTTTGCAGCTTGAACACCAACTAAGGTAATGGCATCTGAAGGAAGTGCTTCAGTGAAGCAAAGCCCACTACTCCCTACCCGCAGTTCTGCAACAGAATAAATATAATTAATTGTGTTCTTAAGTGGAGGGGAACGAAAACCACAAGAACGCACTTCTCAATAACACTTCCAGCATCAAGAACTTGCAAACATTATGACCCATGACCCGAGTTCCTGAGCCTGGCATGGTAGCCAGATTGACCATCTGGAGATTGCTCTAGTGCATCTGCGAGTTCCCAGAATCTATTATTCAATACTTAGAATATCCACGGTGACAGATAACACAATCAACTGATCAAGCAGATGAAACTCAAGCACCAGCCCCAGGAAAAGAAGACATACAATCTAAATAAAACTAAAACACTGACTAAAGCAGCAAACTTAAAATGAAAAAAGATAAATCAGATGAACAATATGATCAATGGGTATATAACTTTTTCTCACTAATCCGGTTACAGGGAAAGCATCAATATTGTGAAATTTTAAGTGAAGCAAGATTTCATCATTCAGAAGATATATATATATATATATATTGTGCATTTATGACTCATAGATTAATGTGTTAGATTAGAATTCAATGGTTGTAAATATGGTTCCCATGACATGGGTATTTTTGTGGTTCCCATGGTAGTAATACCCTATATATATATACACACACACACACACACCATAAACACATACAGGCATCTGCTTCTGCACAGTATACAGATCTATCAATTCAAAGGGGTGTTTATTGGCAACTGATGCAAAGCTTGTGAGGACACCTATATTAGAATGAACGTCTCCAGGACACCATCTTCCTCTATTTTCCCTAACGAAACACCAACATAACTAGGTGAACCCAAATCTTCCCTTCAAAAATTTAGGTGCTGGACTCATAGTATATGTTGTATGCTCAAAATGCAACGAATTGTTGTGAGAACTTATGAAACCAAGCCTTTTCTAACCCGAAAGCACAAGACCTTCGAAAATAGTAAGATTAAGTAAGGAAATCAAAGATGTAAAGTAGCATTCAACTATTTTTTGTATGGTTCTAGGACAAAATTATAAAGGGCAACTCAGATATACGTGTATTCCAACCATTGCAAGTCAAACATACTTAAGTTTCAAATAAAATACATCGAAAGGCCTAAACAAGCAAGTACCTTTCCCTCTCTCTGAATTCCCTATCTCTGCTCTTCTCCATACTCTCCATTTCAGCATCCCTATCACGGAGCTCACTGGGGCGCCTCTCAGAGTGACTCCTGCTTCGACGAGAACGCTCATGTTCTCTCTCCTTCTCCCATTCAACATTACGATCGCGCTCTCTTCTGTCCCGCTCCCTATCCCTATCCCTATCTTTGCTCTTCTCTCTACTCCTCTCCCTCTCCCTCTCGCCGCCCTTATCGCGATCACGCTCCTTGTCCCTGTCGCGTTCTCTTTCCCTCCCATTCCTCTCCTCCCTCTCCTTATCCCTATCCCGACGTTCTTTGCTACTCCTGCGCCGATCCCTATCCCTCTCACTCCCTTCCCCATCACGACGCGACGAGCCCCTTCGTTCCCTCTCCCTATCCCTGTCCCTGTGCCGTTCACGCTCTCGACCATTGTCTTCAGATCTCGCCCGCTTCGACCGGCTATCTAAATCTCCATCGTTCTCATCACTCCTGCGCCTAGAACTCCTCCTCTCCTTCTCCACAGATTTCACAACCTCATCTCCACCATTCTCCGCCGCCTCTTTCTCCCTCGGTGGTTCCGAATTCTCCACTGTCTTCTCCAAGTAATCGTACTCGTCGAACTCCATCGAATTCCTCCAACGAAGCCGGAACCAATCGCTTCCTCAAACTCAACCAAAACCTGAAACTCTAATCAACGAATGAAACCAGGGGAGACAAATTCAAAGCACGAATTCACAGCAAGGCGAGTGAACTGAAAACCCTAAGAACTCGAAAAGTATTAGGAAGATCCATCAAAACCCTAGACCGACAAATTGCAATAACATCGAAAACCCTAACGAGGGATTTGATCGAAGTTTAAAGTATGAATTGACAACAAATGCGATGACATCGAAAACCCTAACGAATGAATTTACCTGAAAATTGTGATTGGAGGATTAGGGTTCAAACTCGTCGTCGCTCCGTATGTGCGCGCGTTCCTTTTATCGCTTATGGTAGTAAGTAACAGCCTAGGTACATACGTATATCGTACATGTTTATGTACCTGTGACCGTTGAAGTGAAAAATCAATAGAGTACCATCCACTCCCTCTTTAAACTTGTCTGTTTTTGCAAGTAATGTCTAGCCCATCTCACCAAATATACTTTTGACGAATAATTTTTTTTAAAAAAAGTTTTTGAATAAAATGAATGCAATGGACCAACAACTGATTGATTTGAGTGGAAGAGACTCGATTCTTCTTAAATGAGGTTTCGAGTTCGAAGCTAATAGATAAAAAAATTGGGTTGAGGGGGCGACCTTTAAATAGGGCTTGATTGGTTTTAGTGGTAAGGGACTTAGTTCTTCTTAAACGAGGTTTCGAGTTTGAAGCTAATAGATGGAAGAAATTGGGTTGGAAGGAGGCGACTTTTAAATAAGGCTCGAATAGTGTCCGAGCATGGATTAATCAGTGTGGTTGGCTCCGAAACTACTTGGGAAATGAAAAGAAAAAATGGATCCAATGGAATGAAGATGCTTATAGAACCGAGTCCTTAATCACTTGAACTATAATGTATTAGTGGTGGCAAATCTGTAAAAGAAAATACTAGGATGACCTGGTGGTGGGACACCCGGTGATGGTGTTCATCCATTGCGCATCGATGTGTATAAGCACATATGGCGATGCACGAATGGATGGACGTCATCACCGGCTGTCCATCTCAAGTGTCCCATCCCTGGTCACCCTAGCATATCCCATCCGTAAAATAGTGCTTCCCCAAAGCACCCCGGACAGTGCAACCACTTGGTCTTGACAGTTCAATTTTACCAGAAAACAACATAAACCAAAAGCATTCAATGAATAAGTTGAAAATAATTGCTTGTAATTGCACAAATCAAAATCTCACCATCAAGAAATTGTATGTTACAACTAATACACTGTCATTCTTTTGTGGATTCATGGAACAGTTGAGGCTTATTGCAACCAAGCTGTCTAGCAAGTCAATGCAATTGAACCAAATTCCTTCTCCCCAGTTTGCCAGAAAGGAATACATTAGATATAGCAGAAGTAACAAAATTTCTGCTTTTTTATACATAGTGATAATCTAATCTATCATGAGCGGGGGCAACAAAGAACTACCACCATGAATTTTCATAAGCAGCAAATGTAAAATTGTGTCATTCAATAGATTATCTTTGGGCAGGAGTTCGGCTCCCAGGAGATCCTTTTCTGCTAAATATTCCCCAATCTTCTTGCCTGGCATTATCAGACGCCGCATTCTGCTTGTTCTCTGTGCTTAAACTGGGCCTAGAGGCGGTGCTGGAGGAGTTACCTTCCTTTACCTCTCTGGACACTTCTGCTGCCTCGTTCTCTTCGCGAGTCACAGAAGGTATCTGAGAACTAAAGATTCCGTAACTTTTCGGTGTGGGAGAGGGAGGGACTGGCTGAGGAGGTTGTCGTTGACGGGATGGTGTAACTGGTTGAGAGGGCTGTCGTTGGGGGGAGGGTGTAACTGGCCGAGAAGGTTGCCGCTGGGGAGAGGGTGTAATCTGAGGAGGTTGTTGCTTCAGAGTCTCAGTGATAGGAGGTTGATTCATGTTTCTGAATGAAGAAACACCAGGTACAACTCGCGGCGGTCCTGTTGGAATCGATGCAGTAGCATCTCTTTGTTGTTGCAATGGTTGGCCAGGAGACTGATACCCCAAATCTTTCATGTTCATTGACGCAGTGGGTCTGCTTATTTTACTCTGAACAGAAGGAAATTTGGAATGTTCTGCAGGCATTTTAGCATAACTTGATGCATTCCCAGTTGATTTTGTTGGCGGGGACTGACTCATAGGGGCGCTTTTTCCTTTTGAAATTACTCGGGTTGCGCCTTCAATAGGAGAGTTGGCATTTGAAATGTTGTTCGAGTCAAATATCTTTTCATGATCATCATTGACATCCTTGGCTGACCACGTTTTTTCTGTCCGTCCATCATTTATCTCCTCTGGAGTATCGAAAGGTGCGTCCTCTTCATCGTGATCAATATCATATTCTAAATCTGAATCGGAAGCTGAAACTTTCCATGCTCCTTGAATCTCTTGAGGACTCTGAATGGGGTTTGAACTATTAATAGCTTTCTCTTGGACCTCAGTACTTGAAGATTCTGAAACCGTTGCAGCTTTTTTTCCCGGGCCTTTTTTCGTTGTACCAAACTTGACATGCCTTACAATAAAAGCGGCTTGCTTCTTTTCTGCCTTTGGAGCACTTTCAATGACAGAAACCTCTTCTATCTGCAGAAAGATGATGTATAGAGACATAATGCTAAGTGCATAACCATGGAACTCAAATACTTGCTTGGTAGAAGGATGTGTTGCAAAAATGGGTACAGTAAAAAATGAAAGAATGTTCTCCTACCAAATCTGTTAGACGAGATAACTGCTCTACAAGGAATTCTTTGTATTTTCTTTCCTGTTCTTCTTGCTCTTCTGGGTCCTTTTTTGGTTTTTGATGTTGGCCCACGACCGTACACTATTGCATAATTGAAAAAAAAAAAAAACATTACTTATACTTTGACAAAGAGGGAAATTCTTAATCAAACAGTGATACGAAGCATATTTGTAGGCACGGCCATAAAAATGCAATAATGTACACGCATCACATCTTGGAGAAATTGTAATGTCCCACTTTTAGAGATGTAATCACATCAAAATTTGGGGAGTTGAGAATAGCAATATACAAAGAAAGTTTTGAAACACAATTTTGGGGAACAAGACACTTTGTTGTAATGTCCCACACTACCATGTCATATTAAAATTTTCGGCTATCTTCATAGAGTACCTTGCGTGTTGGAGCTAGAGCTAGATACCAGTGCACAATAGGACACACAGACAAAGGACATAGCATAGAGACATCTGAAGAAAATTACCAAAGCTACACGTACAAATTTACAGTCGTAAGAGATTGAAAGACCGGCCAATGAGGGCCATCGTACCTCATAAATCACAAGTTACCAAGAAAGATACTTATATTTTCAATATCTTGCTATAGAAAAAGAAGCGTTATGCAAGATTTACAACATGCCATGTCAGAGCTTAACCTGCAAAAGAAATTATGTACCTTAACCCGGTAACCTTTTTCCATCAACCTCTTCACCATATCTGCTTTCATCTGAAGGTCCCTCGGTTCCTGAAGAGGAAAATCATAACATTAGTTGTGCTTTAACCGCATCTCAAGAAACTCGCAAATTGACATACTTAGACTAAGTGAGATGTAGTTTTACGCATGGTTTTAAGAACTTGGTCAATTTTCAAAAAGGGGATACAGAATCCATGTGTATGGAAAAAATATCGAAATTCATCAAAAAATGCGACATAATTTAGGGAAGTCCTACCAAACATATGCAAAACTTCCATGACTACATGGAAGTTTCGGGGGGAGTTTTAAAGAAATTTTGCAGAAAGTAGTATGTACCGAAAGCAATCTAAAATGAAATTTCAACACCCCAAAAGGTAAGTAGATGGTGAATTGCATGTTTTATTGGGAAAAAATGTAATGTAATTGCAAATGGTATGTTTTAATGAAAAATAACTATTTTAAACAATTGCACTGTGACTTTTATGGATTACAATTTTATAATTGTGTAGTTATCACACCTTCAAAGAGAAATTTGAGTTTTAGCATTTACAATAAAATTACATGGACTCTCGTACACCGGCGAATTTCCGCACAACTTCCCCAGTCGAATTAATTCCTCGAATTATTTTCGAATTTTGAGTGAGCAAATCACAAGGCGAAGTCGAAGTTTCTAACCTTGACTTCTACGAACAAAATCTTTTTTAGACTGAATTGAACTAAGTATCGCATAATGATACATTAAAAAGTAATTTTCTAATAACAAAGAAAGTGAATGCAGTCCAATCAGTGGTTCTCGTTTTATTTTGCTTCAAGATTTTGATAGATTCAATATTTCCGCTTCTTATCAAATTCTTAGAAGACATTGAAAGTTTAAATAGATTATAAAACACCATACAAAGAAAAAAAGAAAAGTGTAGGCAATTCCTTGCATGCATTGTAGGAAAACAAAACACATTAAAAAGGACTAAACAGTTCCAGGTTTTAGTCATGCCCCCAACCAACATGTCAACAAATGGAAAGAACCATTTGGAAGTATTTGCTTGATGAGATTAAAACCAAAATTAGGCTTACCGTTTTAGCTGAAAAACGAACTTCTTTGCAATCTCCTTTACGAAGAGTTGTGACTGACTGCAACAAAATGTCAAAAACTTAGCAAGATATTGCTCAGTGCCAAAATATTAACAAATGAAACATTTAAACACAACATATCTAGACAAGTAGAAGATCTCACTCGGCAGAGAATTTTGAACATACACGACCAATGGGTGTGCTAGGTTAAAAAATTGGATGTTATAACCATTGTGCATCATTTCTCTCAAATCCACTCCTAAATTAGCATTCTCAAGGAGCAAGATTATGAAGAACTTCACCAAAAACGTATTCATTAACAGCGGGGAGCTATCTGACATTATGCCCTTGTTTGGTTGGGGGTAAGTTGGACCCCTTAAGTTTCTCCATCTTGAATAGCATTTTGGTGGAACTTCTGAGAATTGGAAATAGTCGACTTCTCCTCTAGAGGGGAATTGAACTAACCTTGTGGTAGACCAAGGAAGTTTAATTCCTTAGGGGGGGGAAATAAATTTTTTAAACTAAATTTTGAAGCCCCAACTAGAAAACTTGACTCAATAGAAACCGTAGAAATTCGACGAGGTAGGGGCATACCAAAGTTAACATGGGATGCATTAATTAGGAGGGATTTGAATGGTTTGGAAAGTTCACCATCGGTTGCACTTAATCGAGCACAATGGAAAAGTTTGATCCATGTAGCCGAAATAGATTAATTTTTAACCGAGGCTATGTTGTTGTTGTTGTTGTTGTACCCTGAAGCCCTAACCTAACATTTCTAGCTTTGTCTTTATTTAAAATCCTTCGGCATTTTGGTCAAGGATAATAACTTACTTGTTTTAAAAATCCGACTTCACGAGAAATCGAGTGTTCAACCAAACGTTTATAGTACCAACTTCCCAAGAAGTGTATTTCTCGTGAAGGAAGTTATCAAATGAACCAAACAAGGGCTATAATTATAACCACATAAAAGTGATTGAAACATTGTAAGTAAAGAATTTCAAGATTATTAATTTAAAAAAAAAAATCATCCAAATTGCAATGCCACAAAACTTTATGCATAAAAGATCTTATAAACCATACCTTGCTTTTTACACGATCTTTTTCCTTTAGCTGTTGCTTATACTTTTCTCGGTGGAAATCCATGATTTTACAAACTGGTGGATTTGCGGCCCGTTGGACCTGCAAAGATATGTAAAAATAAATAAAAAAATAACTAATCTATAAATTGCTATGGAAAAAAAAAACACAACATAGAAAGAAGGATTTGAAAAGGAAGTTCTAGACTGCCAAGTGCCAACACATGATTTGGAAAATCTTAAAATGATTTCATTCGACGTAATATAAACAAATTTCCATTTAAGCAAAGAAAGACACTTCCTATTACATTTGATTTGAGATGACATGTGGAAATAATTCAATCCATAGATACTCTCTATGTATCAGCTAAAAGTCAAGAAACAAGTAAGGTGCAAGAGCGATGTTACCATCTCCCCATTGAAAATCTGAGATAAATTATTTCAACCAAAATAAATGTCTTCTACGAATGTCTTGTGCGTAATAAGTCAAGCAGTATTTCCTTAATATTCATCAAAGAAAAAAAAAACCAATTAGTTAAGCACCAAGAAAATATATAGAAAATTCTAAAAACTCACCTCAACCAAATCAAGGCTAAGCTTCTTAGCACGCTCAAGTGCTTCATGTCTTGACACAACCTCGTGGCCTACAGAAATAGCATAAAACAATGTAATGATTCTAATGAATAAGTTTAAATAAAAACAAAAATTACATCAAAAACCTAAATTCACACCCCAAACATCTCCATATACTTCGTCGCAATGTTCACTATGAATATTGAATAATGCGCATAGCCCCATACAATGAATAGGTTATCTGAAACATCTGAGCAAACCAAAATTCCAATTCATCCAATGATAATGTATCAACTTCATTGCAAGAAAATCAGAAAAGATCGACATCCCTCTTCGTCCGAAAGAATTGTAGCCTAATAACTGGTTAAGTACAAACCCGCCCAAACTTGTTCAGGATCAGAAACCACAAGAATTTGTGCCACTGTACCACTGCATCACGTCGCCAATTCTAGCACGCGATTATCATCAGTCTTTTCCAACACATACAAATGAAAACCACACGATATTTCCCATTTCCTCCAAAACCAACCACAATCATGACAAAAAAGCAAACTTTTTGGTGCATCCACTCAATTCATCAGTAAGACAGTCAAGTCACATAACAGAAACATCGAAAGCGTCGCGCAAAATCGCAATTCAGTTGAAATGGAACGACAAGTGAGTTGAAACTCAAGCAAGTAAACGAATTGGAACACAGGCGTACCATCATCTAACACGAGCCTAACGAACTGCCCCGTGATTTGATCATTAAGTCGAGGTCCAGTCGGATCTTTCTTCTCAGGTTTCTGCTTACTCTGCGAATCGAAAAATCAAAGTTTCAGCGAATCAAACACAGTAATTCAAGCAGAAACACTGCGAGAACAATCGAAATTACCTGAGTACCGAAAAACCTAACAGTCTCTCTCGGTCTCAATTGATTGAACGAATCGGTGGATCTGCTGGTGGTGAAATCACTGGTTCTGGTCAATCGAGAGATCGAATTAGCCGAAGAGGAGTCTCCGGGGATGTGAATGTACCATCGCTTGCATTGATTGGATAGGCATTGGAGCTTCGAAGTTCGGATTCGAGACCAAAAAACCATCTTTTCGGGAGAATTTTTGAAACCCTAATAGAGAAACGTTTCGTGTTCTTCGAAAATCAAGTTGAGCATCACAGCTAGAACTGGTGGTCTGACTGGGGACTTGAGTGGCCGCCGAGAGTGCGCCTTCTTGAGAGAACCTTTGAAACCATGAAAAGCACGGCTGGTTGGGGGTCAGGTGTGTCTCGACTCGTGACGGCTCAATATATTCAATAGAACTAGACGAGACATAAAAATCAGTTATACTCTTATAAAAGTACATTGTTTTGTTAAACGAACATTTAATTGTCATAAAGTTGATTTCAAAAAATTAAAATTACAAATATAATAATAGAATGAGACTCCATAGGTATTGGTTAAGTGGTAAATTTCGTTATTTAACACACTAATCGAAACAGATGTATTGAGTTTGAAATCTACCCACTTCTTTCTCCCTTTGATTTTTTTCTTGAATTCCCTTTCGGAGGGTAACTAAGGACTACTGAGGGATTAGTCAAGTCCACCACAAGTTCGGTGAGAAGCAATAATTCGAATACCCTCGACTATTAAAAAACAATAGAATGGTATGAGAATAAGTGAGTATTCAATTGACAAATATTTGGAACACAACAATATTCATACACACTTTTGGAACCATAACGACAAATAAAACTTCCGACAAATGAAAACAAATAATTTTAAAAATTTTTTTATTTACTGAGTTAAATAGAATTGAATGGAAATACTACATTTTTTTCTTGATAATTGTGGACGTCAAACTTTTTTTCAGCCCCTCACAACTTAGACTTGACTATTCCCATAAGAGTCAGTTAGACGTACAAATCCTACGACCAAAAAGAAATCAACATATTTGGAGATGGGTAGCATGAATCATTTCTCATAACTTATTGGCCATCAAGCAAGTCTAAAAAAAAAAAAAATAGTTAAGGTAGCCTGCCTGAATCGAATTCTTCCATTGAGTTTGATTTAGAGCAATAATAGTGTGCAAATTTTTAACTATGTTAAATAAATAAAATCAATGTGAGTCTGGTGTTTTTGAAAAATGGACTCAATATTTGAAAATAACTAATGATTTTTCTACATTGACTCGACAAAATCTAAAAGATTTTTATTGAAGGAACAAAGACACTAGTTCTTACTAATTATTATGGATCAGCTATTTTTATAACTCCTAGTGAACAAAAAGTACACTCAACGCAAAAGCTAAATTGAACCTCGCTCAAACTACTTTCAGAGTAGCATACATAAGTTCATTATTTATGCAATCAAAATAAAGGAGACTAAGAAAATGTCAGAGGAAGAACTACAAATATAAAAATACTATGCTACTATATACTCATCTATATGATAATACAATACAATGATGTGTTGGGCATGAAAACCCTATATACAATCAATAATCAGCTAAAAAGAAGTAAAACATGTGAAGCTGCAGAGCCAGAATAGGCTAGCTCTACAAATCAATGTTATATGATTTCTATATCTATAACATATATGTGTATCAGAAGACTATACTAAACTGATCTAAAGTGGAAAAGAATAATCAAATAATGGCAAGAATGAAGAGGCACAACATCAACAAGTTCATTCTGCTCAACTGAGACGAATCGCTGGCAGAAGATTGTTGCCTCCTTGGAACACTAGTGGCTTCTGGATTGTAATCGCCCGGTGAAACAGCAGTTGCTGGAGGTACTGCAGTTCTTGGTTTTAGCGGTAGAGTACTGGAGTCCAGGAAATCGTAGCCTGAAAGATAGATTTTCCGTTATAGCTTTCCACAAAGATGTAGAAATTAAAACAAAGAACTTCGCTTCTATGAAACGAACTTACAGTTAGACTCCTTCCAGCCTAATATCATCTTCTCACGATCGAAGACCACGCGATAGCCTGTCATAAAGTTCTCTGCACCGAGGGACAGTAACTTTAAATGCAAAGTTTTCAAAATCAAACAATTAATAAGTCGCAAAGAAATCAAAAAACTATAACTGGAACTTTGCCGCATCGTACTTTTGGATTAGCTTCGAGTTCCAGATAACTGCCCCCCTAAAACCAAAGTTTATGCTGCCAAAGAGGCAATTACCACCACCATTCTTCAGTTAACAGGACATGTTTAACATTCAACCTTTCCTATTTTTAACTATTTGCATAGACTGCTACCACTTTTTCTTGATAAGAAACTTAGAAAGCTACTACTTAGCTGCACATTGATGTAATCTCACAGATCATGAGCAGGTTGGGGGCCAAAAGATGGGAAAACAGGAAAACGCAGCATCTTAATCAGTTAAGAAGAAAATTTCTGTGTTTTGAAACAATTGGAGGCAAAGCAAAACCACTCGTTTTATTTGGCAATTATCATTAACATTATGAAACGTCTACAGCACACGCCTGACTGTTAATTTTTGGTGACAATTACACAATCTGCAAGCAAAGCACTGACTTAGTTGGAAGAAAGAAAAGAAGGGGGTTTACAGGTACAAGCTGAAAGCTTATCAACCAATTTTGCTCGACAAAAAATCTCATGTGCAAAGAAAGAAGCAAAGCCGTGGAAGTAGACAAATGGAGAAACCTAGGCTTGATATCTATTTGAAAGACATACTGACGATGACTAACAGCTACTGATACAACTCATTTTCATGTTGAGAGCATATCAGGGAACATTGCGACCATGGAAAATCATGTACAGCAAGGAATTCTCTAATTCAGGAGATTAGCATATTTATCTCGACCAAATTATAACCTGCTAGGAGTGGCCCCCACAAGCACTCAATATCAATTCTCAAGAAGTTGAGATGAATATGAGTGGTTTTCTAAATTGGGAGCAACTTCTCCACTCCACAATTGAACAGAGAAGAATGCTTAATTTGAACAATGAGACAACCGAGTCCCGAACAAAGAGTTACTGTTGCATTTAGCCATTTAAGTTTGTGAAGATTTAAAACCCCTCCAGTATCAGTTGAACTAACTGATGAACAATTCAACAAGACTTGAGCTCGCAAACATATTAATATAAAAACAGATACTTGTTTTGAAATAAAGCAGGCAACTGAAATATACTCTAATTAGAAACAAAAATACTTACGTCCAATTATATTCACATTTGGACTCTTCACAATCCCCAAGCAATAAATTTTCTGTGCATCAAATTGAAAGAGGTATCATATCAAGTGATGCGGCATAGTTTATCACAAATCTGATAGAATCAAGGTTATACCTCATCGGAAAAGAGAATTAGTGGATCAATCAGAAGAAACTGACTGCCACCTTTCATGGTCAGAGTCACATTTGGTATTGGATTAGAACTGTGTGATTAAAAAGTTGTCAGTAAAGCTCTTTCTAGTTAAAAAAAGGAACAGAGAGAAGACAAGGCTATGCATCAGATGAATCACCTCATATCATAACAAAATTTGAAAGGAATCATTGGATCAACTGCATGCTGTTTATCTTTCACCTGTGAATTGAACTGCCAAAAAACACAAGATTAAGCCTTTAGTAGTAAGACCATAAACTTCAGAGACAGATCGAGTTTTTACACATCAAGTACTTACACTGTCAGAGAGCTGTCCATAAGCCGGATCATTCAAGTATGTGAATGAGGTACCAGAGTCAAATATTGCACTAAACTCAACATCGGTGACAGTTTTTCCCACAATTATCTTTGTCACACTGATATTATATGTTGGGCTGGGGAATAAATTCAAGGAGAAAATGTTAGAGTGACTAGCATTTCAATCTGACCAAGCAAATACATGATCAAAATGGACCAAAACTGCAATTGTTTGTATGTAGAGATAACCACTCACTGCAATTGATTGATATTTAGAGGAGTTTCGTCCTGGTCTGCACTACCTTTGTCTCCAAAGTTAAGTCTTCCAGTTCCATCACTTCCAAAACAAAGCGAAAAGGAATCTGCAGTGATATTTGCACTAGATAAAATGCTAGGAACTGATGTCTTTTGTATTCCGAGCCCAAATAGACCATTAGGCGCTGCACCATCCAAAAAGGATCCAGTCTGAATTTTACCACAACTGCATCATCATCAAAGAAACAATAATTGGATGAGAACCCACGTAGATGTAAATAACCCCAGCTGGATGCAGCAACACAATATTAAAAGATTAACCTACCCAAACGTGATTGGTGCATCAATGGCTTCTAGACTATCATCTTCTCTTACCAAGTGTAAGACGTCCTCTACCAAAACTCCAGATGATGAAGTGTCATTAGAAAGATATAAAACTTCATAAGGACAAACATCAGGTACTTTGGAGCATCCTCTTTGAAACTCACACAAACTGCTCTCACATGGAACTCTTTTGCTCGTTGATGATGCGTTAGGACTGTAAATGTTGAATTTCAATATCTGCAGCGACAAAAACATCATTATAAGAAAGCAGATATTGTGATACGGTGCATACAGGCAAACATCAAGAGTAGAGAAAGAATTCAAGACCGACAATAATTTCAAGACACATATTGTACCAACTATCTTGCATATCATGTCACAAATCCAACCATTCTTGAGAGACATTACATTTATTACCTACATCGTGCATAACCGATCTTTAATATGTGTGCATGAAGCGCGACCAAAAATGGGATGAGGGCCATGAGGGAGCAGGCAGACTGAGGTTACCCAATATCCGTGCTTTCAAGCTCCAACGGCAACCGCACATGTTTACCTCCAACTCAAAATGGGTACTTATGAACATTAAGGCACACAATGTTTTCTCCCCCATAGATCAAATTCTAGAGGAAAAAAAAAATGAGACCATAATCTCGATCAGTAGTCCCCCCTCTCCAACTACTACCTATCAATGCAAACTCATGTTCCGAAACTCCATCTATCTGCTTATAAAAGGGTCACTTCAACTGTTATAACAACTTATAGTTATAAAGTAACTCAACGACATGCCAATATTCCACCTACTAATAAAACGGTCACTTCAAATATGCTTAGCATCTTCCTCCATTTGGATTTGTTAAAACTGCCATCCCGAAGATCATTACCCTATCAGGATCTCCATTTCCCCCAATGGATTAGTAATTTAGTACAGTTGTGTACATGTTCAATCGACGGGAAAACTCAATTTAATGGCCTTCGTCGTGACAAGACTATGATTTGAAATAAAACCTCAATAATTGAACTCAAAACCAAAACAACCACAAATAGTGAAAACTCTAATTATGGAAAATCTAGCCAATAAAAACAACCAGACAACCAAACCTAAATAAAATTCATTCCTAGCTGAATTTCTACAACATATCAGACAACCCATGTGGTTTGCTCGAGATACTTACATCGCCGGCAGTCGATCGCAACGCCTTCACGCAACTACTGCAATCACAGGGCACCCAAAACAGATCACTCCCAGTGTCTAGCGCCACCAGAAACCACACACTCGGCGTCCCCAACGACACATTCGCATAATGTAAGCTGAAAACCCCAAATCAAACAATCAACGACAAACCCTCCAAACACATAAAAGACCAAACCAAACCAAAAACTCACAATCCAAGCGCGTTGATCCGGAAAGTCTCATTCCCTTCCACGAATGAGACCGCATCGTCGCGGTCGTCCATCGCCGCCGCCGCCGCTAGGCCGCGCCCCCTGACGGCCGTCCGATCGCGGTGCACCATCGCGGAGTAGTAACCGAAAGTTCCCATCTTTGGCAACTCGTCCACGCCTAGAACCCCCTTGACTGGATCAGAGAACCTGTGGTGGATGTCGAACCCGAACGTCCCAAATCCATCGCAGCAGCACGAACAACAGCTCGAACAGATCAAGATCGACAGTAACCACGCAAGTGAGTCTCCTCCACCGCGCCCCATCATCGCAATTGTGTAGAATTGCTTGAAACCCTAGAAATGTTGAGAAGAATTGAAGGAGAGTTGAAGAAGAAGAAGAGAGAGTGGCGTTAGGTTGGGGTCGGCGGTGTGGGGCCCGCCAGTCGGAGAGAGTAGTTGATGATCAACATATCACTCTGGTCAACTACACGGTCTATACTCATGTCGGATGATCATGCACCGTTGGTTGTTTTCTTGATATGTGTGTGAACTGATCGCGTGCACTGTCCGTGCTAGTGTTCTGGGTCGGTCTTTCTTTTCTAGAGTGTTTCAATTTGATACGTTGTTGTGGAACACGGGTTTTATTCTAGTGAGGTGTTCGGTGGACGTCTTGGGGCTCATTTGGGTGGTTGTCCATGGAAAAAAAAAAAAAAACAATTCTTTAAATAATTACCTATAATTATGTGCATTTTTTTTTTTTTTTGAAGGTTAGATTATGAAAGCATATGATGCGTATTGTAAATGAGTATGAAGGATGTGTGATTTTCTCTTATACTTTTGTATGTAATTTTCTAACATATGAATATGAATTTAGCTAATTGATACGAGATGAGATGAGTTCAACTTAATTAACTTAATTGATTTGATTTTAAAGTGGGTAGGAGGTTATTCATCAAAGTGGACAACAAATGTTTTTTTCTCTTTGCTGCGCACTTGTAGGCTTATTTTTTTAACTTTATTTAGAGAAACACATTGTTATCTGCCACATAATTTTTATTTTTTGGCTATTAATGTAAAAAATTACGAACAATTCTTAACATACACAAGACATTTAATAGTTATACGTTGAACTGTGGAAGGCGAGAGACAACGATAGAGCACTATGGATAGATTAAATTATTAATTCTTACAATAAATTTACTTTGACTCATGAGTCCGGACTCACAGGGAGATTTTAAAAAAAAATTAAATATTTAAGAGGTATCGAATGATTTTTACGAGTGATTATGGTTACTTCATTAATTGCTCAAGGATGTATTTAAAATTAAAAAAAGTTTTGAGTCCGGACTCACGAGTCCAAATAGCACTATTAAACATGCCATGCGCGAATGTTAATTTAATGTAGCAATTCTTAATTTTTCCATGCATGCTTATTGACATTTCAATTTAATTCGAGCCTCAAACTTTGAGTATTAATTGAATATTACGTGGTGTGCACCAATCAAGCGGACAACTCATCGATTTTGGTATTAGGTCAATTGCGTAAAATGTTGGGGGTTCGAATCTCAACGAAATAAATATTGTGATTTCCTGCTCGCAATCAGCAATTGCGTGAGTAGATAATTACTTGAAACTTAAGACAAATTAAACAAAAATGTTTCCCTATCAAAACTCCAGGCTTTTTATTTTGAGAGATTTCTGGCTTTCTTAATTAGTGGTTATGATCAGTCTTATGACGTGGTGACGGATACATTAATTATACTAATTGCTGGTATAACTTCGTATTGTATGGCAGGAAAAAATGTGAAATATTCTCATACTTAAAGGATAGATTATGGAAAAGACTATCCTCTTGGAGTCATAGATACTTCTCTAAGGCAGGAAAATAGGTCCTTCTGAAGTTGGTAGGACATGCATTATCGACTTACTGCATGGGAACTTTCCTGATCCCTACTTCTATTTGTGATGCACTTCAAAAGATGATGAATTTGTTCGGTGGGGTTCGAAGAGGCAAGAGAAACAATGAATAAACTGGATGAGCCGTGAACGACTGTGTAGTAGGAAAGAAGATGGGGGAATGGGGTTTAAAGATTTGCGTAGTTTCAATTTGGTTATGCTAGCTAAACAAGGATGGAGAATTCTCAGTGACCAAAACTCTCTAGTCGCAAAGATTTTAAAAGCTAAATATTATCCGAGATGTAACTTTATGGAGGCAAAGTTGGGCCACAATCCTAGCTATACTTGGAGGGGCATCATAACGTCCAGAGTAATACTTGAGAAGGGATGTAAATGGAGAGTGGGGGATGGAAGAGGTATAAATGTTTAGAATGATCCTTGGTTGCGAGAGGCACAGAATTTCAAAGTCACAACCCCCCGATCCAAGGGTTGGAGACATTGGAAGTTAGTGAGTTGATGAGACCAGAGGCAAAAGAATGGGATATGAGGAAAATTGAGGACCTCTTCAATGAGAATGATGTGACCCTAATCAAAAAGATTCCTCTAAGTATTGTAGGGGGGGAACAAAATTGTATGGCAATACTCAAAGGAGGGACTGTACCAGGTAAAAAGGGGATATCGTGTAGCACTGGACCATTGTACAGTAATTCATAGACACAAACAAACGGGAGACTGGAGGCGCATATGGGACTTGGATCTACCACCAAAGGTTAAGCATTTTGTTTGGAGACTTTTAGGGGTAGCTTACCTCTCAGATCGAGACTGGTGGAGAGAGGAATGCAGATTGATCAGAAATGTGTATGTTGCGAGTAGGGGCCAGAATAGCGAGACATCTGATGTTAGAATGCCCAACCACGAGAGGAGAATGGTCGTCAAAGCTACAAATACCACATCAGGGAGAGCAAACAGGTTTCAAACAATGGTTTTTCAATCTAGGGCAAACCCTGTGCAAAAAGGAGGTGGCGAGATTGTGTGTAATTATGTGGGGTATATGGAACTTCAGAAATGACAAGCTGTGGAGCAAGAGTTCCCACCATATTTCACAAACCATAGCATCGAGCCTAGAATGGGCTCGTACTTGGACGATTACCCGTAGCCGTGACAATTCTGAAACTAATACTCATTTTCAACCACCAAACGTGACCTGGGAAGCTCCGCCTAGCGGGTGGCTTAAGTGCAATGTCGACGCCGCCATCTTCACAAACTCTCATCAGGTAGGGGTGGGGGCAGCCATCTGTGATGAAGAAGGAAAATTTTTGATGGGGATGTCTAAATTCTTCTATGGCAGCAACAACTCAGGAGAGGCAGAAACGTTGGCACTTAGGGAGTCTCTGTTGTGGGCTCATGAGTTAGAGATTGATAACATTATTTTTGAGTCGACGCCCTTAATACAATAAGGGGCCTCACCAACAGTGGTTCAAATGAATCAGAATTGGGTCTATTGTTGAAGGATTGTAAGGAAGTGTTAGCGCATCACTCGAGTTGGAAGACTCAACATATTTCTCGACAAGCGAATGAGGTTGCTTATAAAATAGCAAGGCTCTCGCGATGTCACGAAAATCCCAAGTATTGGGACGAAGCTCCTATGTAATGATTCTTTAATGTATTTTTATAAATAGTGAGCTAAATGATATCAGTATGACTATTTTAAAAAAAAAAAAAAAAAAAAAAAAAAAAAAAAAAAAAACCTACGTATTGTATGGCGTCACTTAAACAATTTTAATAATCTCTTTGAAATGACACATGAGTTTTCTTCTATCAAACTATTCTTCCATTGAAAATGATACACAACCAAACAGCATAAATTAAAAATGCCACCTGTTGATGTGTGTCTGTCATTAATTTCTTCTCTTTGAAATGCATATAGTCAATCATGTTGAATAATCGATTAACTTTGAATTTACGATACATGTATAGTCTGAAAGTGTTGCCGTTAATTGCAAGTCGTCAATAAAAACTATATAGTGTATACTTTCAGCTTCCAAGAAGTCTTGGTTTGCTTCGTGACTTCTTTTTGTTTACATTCAACATCTTTCCTCAATTAATTATTTGACTGAGTCGGCATTTCCTGCTAGTGTTTGATCATTCTAATTTGACTCTTGATAGTCTTGAAACAAATATATATGTCTTGTAAACTAATGAACAAATTAGGAAATGAAATACTGAAATGTTTTTTATCCATACATATATTGCTGCGTAGCTATCACTTACCAAGTTACCAGTGCTCATTAGATTTGTATCGATCGAATTAAGGTCATGTTCTCGTTTGCACATGTATAGATGAATAGATCACTCGCGCGTACAATTATAAAATATGTATATCTAGATATATATATATATATATATCTTAAATTGTGATGACATTGTACCAAATTAGTGAGCTACTATTAATTAATTAACTGGATTCCGATATAAAATGGCAAGATAAGTTGGCTTCCTTATAAAACTAGTTAGACCACATGCTTCGCACGCGTTATGTGATTTTGTTTTTGATTTTATTGTTTAGAGACTACTTTTTGTCTACTAAAAAGGTAATTTGTTTTTTAATAATTAAAATTCATAATATTTACAAATTTAGACTTTGATAAAATGAAACTAAATTTGTAATTGTTTGTCAAGCTTTTATAATTTCATCATGAACTTTAAGTACATATCTTTTTCTAATTTTAATAAAATTTTAGAACTAATAGAATTGATTGATAATTCATTTATTTATGGACTGGTTATTTGTCAAAAATAACACAATACAATTTTAAAAAATGCTTCTACACCATGCATTTTTTTTTGGAGAAAATATATAGCATATTGTAGTCAATTAGTATATAAAATTTAATTTGATTTCGTTCGTGAAACATTTTAATATTGTAATAATTAACTTCACTTAATCATTTATAATCCAAAGCAAATATCATATATTCTATGACAAAAAGAAAAGCAAATATCGTATACATTTGTCAATCAAAGTGATTGAAATATTGTTTTATGGATAAAAGAGACTAAAGCAATGTTTTATATGAAAAATAGTTAGGTTACATGAATAAATTTGCTATATGTTGTAAATTGAGTTGGAACTTGCTAAGAACTAGAGAAGGAAATAGGAGACTAAGAACTTTTACTACTATAAACTACTACTACAAATGAGAAGAGAAGAAATGAGATAGTTGGAATAAGATGTTTTCATTCAACTTGGTGTGTTCTTTACAAGTGAAGGAACCCCTTATATAGGCCCTTAGTAATGATGATAATAAGTAATTGCATTAAGTGTGCAAGTTACACCAAAGTCTCATGTCATACATGATTACAAGTTACATGACAATACATAGACAAGTGATTATACATTGGAGTTGAATACAAGTTATGTAGAGTGTACAAGTTACATTCAATGTAGAAGTCATGCTTGATGTTACAATTCAATGTGAGAGTCGCACTTGACAATGTGATCATTCATAAACTTGGTTAAAGGGTCATCCAATTTACAACACTATACACATATATACATTTCTTACAACTTACAACATTGTTGTAGTCCGTCACATTTTGCACCGTGATCAAGACAAGCGCATCTAAATGTTATGAAAGAATCCTAATTGACATTGTGTAGCAGACTGTGTATTAAAGAATGTCACCATAATTATCATTGTCTATTAATCGTATACCATATAATATATGTAAAAACATTTTGTTTTATGTTAAAACAAAAATGGAGGGCAGAATTGTCTTTGTTGTCAAGACAAAAATGAAGGGCAGAATTGGCATTGCACAATACAATGAACAGTGAACTCAGAAATGAAGGGCAGAGTTGGCATTGCACTGTGCAATGAACAGTGTCAAAACTAATCTTTCTAATATAGTAGATAAAAGAAAAATTAAAAAACCCTAACAAGCATGCATGAAATAAAAACCGAACGTTGGTCTTCTCGCACACTTACTGTGGAGGAAACCGAGCAACGGATACTTTAGCTAATTTTGCCCACACTTTACCTCAGTGGGAGTCATAACTTTGGCATCCCCTTCAATCCCAGTGCAAACTGTCATGTTAGAAGACCTGAGAGGGGTAACCTTGCTCAGGATGTATTTTTGTAACCCCCCATAATTTTTCGTAATCGAAATGCTTGTTCCCCTTAATATATAAATATATAAATATATAAATATATATATAACAATACATAAAAAGCGGGAATCACCGATTTATAGACTGTAATCAAATTTACGATTCTACCATTTTCATAGTCGATATCGCTGGATCAACCCCAATCTCTTAATCTCTCTGCTTATCTTCTTCTCTATCTCGAAATCCGATTCGTTCTCTTCTCTTCCACTTTTGTTTCGTAGTCATCATATTGATCTTTCTTTATATTTACTTGCATATCAATTTCTCAAAGGTTAATACCTAGGTAAGCTATCCCGTAATTCTATGATATATATGAGGACTAAGTTTATTTTGTTATCTGATTAGAGCATCGATTACGACTTTTTTTCTTATTCATTTTTTAGGGCAATGATTACGTTAAGAAAAAAATTCATTGCCTACATTTTTGTTATTCTCTGTTTTTTGGCTTTGGACTTATTTGACATTGAGAAGCTATGAAGTCTAATGTCTAATTTAGTGCAAACAAATAATTTGGACTTCATTAAGAAAAGACCATGTTTTAGTTGGCATTCTAATGATTGAATAATGCTTCACTTTTACTGTCACAAGTATAAAATTTCCCTTTACATCTATGGAGCTTGACTAAAGATCGAACTTTATTTGTTTATTAATTTTTGTTTTTTAGTTCATGGTATTAACCACTAATCCATGTTCGGGCACTGTTGGACTTTACTTACTAAACAACTAAATCTCCATAAGCAGCGTTCTCATATTAATGGGCAAAACCCAATTCTTTTTTTTTCTTTTCTTGTTTTTTGTGTAATATTGATTTAGCTAGCATAGCTGATCTCCATTACTTTAGTTATGTATTGTTCCTGCGTATTAGAGTGAACATACATTGAGTAGCAACTAATATTTTCCTCCCCTTATATAATGTTCCACTAATCACTTCCATTGGAAAAAGAAATAAAGATTCTAAAAAATGAAGGTGGATATATCAATTGGACGAGGTACTATTCTCTAATAAGAATTTAGAGAATAAGATGGTAATAAATAAGAGCATTGTTTGTTCAAGAGACAATTAATCTCTTTATTTTAATGTCTCAATTAGATCATTAATGTTGATATATATCAGCGAGCGAAATTATTTGGAATTTGTGTTATGTAAATATCTGATTTAGTTTAATATGTTGAAGAAGATTTGTGTTGCTATGTAGGGTCTTGAATTTTGTTTGTTCTCAATTTAGTTTTTTTTGTTGTGTCTATTGATTCTCCGATTTGATGACAACATAGGTTTTGATACCATTGTCTACATAAAATTGCTTCTATCATTCATAAAAGTCATTATTTTTTTATTTTATTTTTATAAGATCTCTTACCATTTTTTTTCGACAAAAAAGATTTCTTACCATTGTAGTTGATCTATTTGGAAAAGTCGATGGATGAGGTAGTCCATAAGATTCTTTTTGCACTTCCCTAAATGAGAGTGTTCCACTTTCATCTTATCCCGCATTGCATATGTGATAATCTTCAACAAATGGTGATCTACCTTTCAATCGTACCATTTACATCCAAAACTTACCCGATGATCATAGATGGTATGAATTATGCTATCGATACTCTCACTCATTTTCTTTTTCGCTCTTCTATTTGTTGTGCTCGTGTCTTACTGCCTCTCCCTCTTTCCGCTAACTCATATAGAAGTGATGAATTTATAGACAATTGACAACTCAGGTTTCGAAACAACCTTCTCTTCTTCTTAATTGATTAAGAATATGTTTTATTTTTTGTCTAGACTATCGGGTATCTGAACTTAACCGACTACTCCGGACTCGAGTCGAGTCAGCCCACTAATGATATGCTTTCATCTAAATACATGCATGAGATACATGTTTTTGTACTACTCTTCTACATGAAGTACGATTAGTATTTTCGCCTCATCTTTGAAAATAGAGAGATACTTGTAAGAGATTCCTCTTTTTGCTTACCTTGTTAAAACATTTGTACCAGTACCCTTCAACACCCGTCTTGCTCAGTTATATGTTATAAGATAATGATCTTTTGATGTCATCTTATTTGAGATGAAATGCCCTATAACAGTGTTGTCATCATTTTCTCCTTCCTTATCATTTTCAGGTTATTTATAATAACTTATCTTTTATGAAATATTGTGTTGTCTTATTTAATTTTGTTTTTTTAATCTTAATTTAAATTAAAAAGAACGGATTTTTCAAAATAGATGAAAGTTGATATAATGCTGAAAATTTTTAGCTACTTTTCTTATTTTGTCTCTCTATCACTTTATCATTTTACCATGCATGAATTTGATGAGAACTAATTGATTAGTACAATAAAAGATTTGAGTATTGTTCAAGGAGTTGTTTTACTTTTTAATCGTGCTGAACTTTCTTCTATTTCTCTTCTACAAGAATGCTTAAAGACATTTGCACTTCTCATAATCTTAATTTGCTTCTTGGGCTTTTCAGTTACCCTAATTTTAACATCGTTATTTACGATTTTTATTTAACTATGTTTGAACTTTGGAATGAACTTATGTTTGCCCTCTAAATTTTTGGTTTGGGTTCGACTTGAGTTGGAGTCATCTTATTAAAAAAACACCATTTGATAGTCGCCTTAAACTCATAACTTTCAATTTTATTAATCATTCAAACTTTCAATGATTGCACGAGAGAATCACTCTCAATCCACGAACGTCAACTTATTATGAGATTTTTTTTTGAATAAAGGAACTTATTATGAGATTTTAATTATGTTAGTTCATTTACATTTTCTTTATGACAATTTGTTCAAATTGGCATCCCGCTCGCACGTATTCGAAACTAGTATGTATATATAAAAGCAAACATATATAGATTGCACTTGTTGCAGTCCTCTGTTACTATTTAATTACCATCACCCACAAATGAATATAACACTAAAAGCAGTACTTATATCTAAAAAAAAAAAAAACCACTAAAAGACCTAACATAGAGTTTTACTCAGTTTTTGGGAAGATTGAAAGAGTCGTAGTCATGAAGAACACTCCGGTAGAGTTGAGCACACTTGCGGACTGTGTCAAGCTCTGCCTCGAGATCCTTCCTTCGACGCTCGCTCTCCTTCTCACATATCTCTCTTCTCGTCTCGAGATCCTCTCTCTCATGCTCCCATCCTTGGCGTTCATACTCCCACTCTCGAAGCTCTTCCTCGAGATTCGCTCTCTCGTCCTCCCATGCCAGACGTTCTTCTTGCCACCGTTGGCATTCTTCCTCGTAACTCGCTCTCTCGTTTTCCCATGCAACGCGATCTTCCTCGTATTTCGCTATCTCGTTCTCCCATGCAACGCGATCTTCCTTGTATTTCGCTCTCTCTTTCTTCAGGGCCTCAAGTGCCTCCAATGCAACATTTTTCAGCTCACTTTCTTCTTTGCGCTTAGTTGCTGCCAATGATTCTTCCACCATTTTATCTTGGCACCCTGCTTGGCTGAATCGGCCATCACCTAATACACTGTCATTGTTGGTACTAAAGGCTTCCAGTACCTACACGGCCGAGACCCACTTTTGGTTAGTACTTCATCTTCATCCGATCACAAATATAAGTTGTTTAAAGTAACGACATCAGAATTAAGATAAATTTGATTACAACTATAATTTACGTATACGTCATTTGACATTAAATTAATTGAAGAATTAAAGAATCATAAATATTTGAATTATATAAATATATAATTGGTAAAAAAAACAATAAATGCACTATCGAATTCCGAAAACGATTTATAATTTTGACCAAAAAGTTTTTGCTAGAAAGACTTATATTTTTGACCGGAAAGAATATTTATTATTTATATAAACCTCAAAGACAGCGAGACAACAACAACAAATCAATTTCAATTCTAAATTAGTTGGGATTGACTATATAAATTAAACTCTTATAATATTGACTCAGTGTTATTGATGACATGCATGCTTTCAAAATCTTTAATTAAATCTTTATAATTTATCAATTATATCATATATAACCTTTTTCATTTAGTATCAATTATATCCTCAACAAATTTGACCTCATTTTTCCTTCATAATATGTGTCAACATCATTCTCTTCAACTTTCTTGTAACACCTTTAAAGATTTATTTATGCATATGCAAAATTAGAGTTCAATATTCATGATGAATATATATGTCTTCCATGTATAAAATACACATATTTGTGTGTACATATGTCTACTCAATCACATGCATAATTTAGTTACTTAGTTCTTTATCAAATTAAACAACTATGGGTAACCTTCTAATAAGTTAATTTATGTCATTTTCATATGAATATATACACATAATTTTTAACTTACTATTGGTGATCTATGAATAACTAAATTTGAATTAAAGTATTAATGTATCATATATTGATTTATAAATTATTATTTTTGTGAGTCTTCATAAACTTAATTTAAACACGGGCCTTAAAAGATTTTGATGTAAATTAATCAATGCGGATGATTATTAAAAGAAAAGTTAGAAGATTTAAGTTGATTTTAAAGAAAAAATGCCTCAAATTAATTGATGATAAAATTGATACTAAATTGAAAAAGTTATGATATAATTGATACAACTCGTAAAAGTTTGGATATTTTTTATCATTAGGCCTTAATTAAATTTATTTTTAATCAATGCATCTCATGTTTTGTTTAAAAATAAATAAATAAATAATTAAAAGCATTCCGCTTTATCTTAAGCCTATATTTATACAGTCGAATTTCTTTTGTTGCTAGTATATATGGTGAGTTTTCTAATTAATTGAGGCATTCGTGTCGATTAGAAAACAAAATTACAAAAAAAAAAAAGAAATGATTGAATTATTATTATTATTATTTTGTACGAGAATATATAGTTAGTCATGTGCAAGAGAAAAGAGTTATTAATACATAACATAATATTAGCATTGCTATGTAATTAGGCAAAAAAGACCAATCAAACGCGAGGGCCCAAAAAAAGATATCAAACTTACCTAATAAGTATGTTTCTAGTGTACCTTCTACTTAATTTTATGAACATCTTATTTCATGCATTGGGAGATTAAAAAAAAAAAGGGCATTGCTAGGCATACATCATATGCCCGTTCTGATGTGCATACATGCATTGGTTAAAAGAAAAAATAATAATAGTTCTCTCAGGTTTGTTGAAGACTGGCTAGCTTGTGGGAATAATAGAGCCTAATTAGGCTCGGACGATCACAATTATCAAAAATAAAATTCACTGTAGAAATCAAATAAGTAGAGAAAGTACGTACCTTCAATCGAAGGGATCGAACGCAGATGAAAATAGAGAACAAAATATGAGGAAGGAGGAAAACGATGATCAACAACAACTTATCTTCGTAGCTGTTGCTTGATAGAGGGATCAACAACAATGCCACCGCTGCTTCGTAGGTCAAGAAGTAAAAACAAACCGCCATTAAACTAAAAGACTTGGGTTGATGCATGTCCTCGGGAAACCCCATTAACATGGATCCAACGCATTCAATGTTAATGTTTTAGTATTCACTCTAACTAATCTATACTATACTATATATAGTTTAGATTTATTGATATATCTATGCTATTATAATAGCAATCTCAAAACGGTTAATATATATATAATATAGATTTATTGATATATCTATGCTATTATAATAGCAATCTCAAAACGGTTAACCGTAAAGTTTTTTGGCTAAAAGTCTCAACAATGACCATGTGAATTGATAGAAATAGTTAAAATTAAGGATAAATTGGTAATTTAATTGATAAGTCCAAATTAATAGACGGGTTTTCCTAATAAAGTGGGATTTAGAAGATTTTTCCTTTTTCTCTCTTTCTTCCATGTTTATCTCTTTCCACTCAATACACATCTCCCTCTTCACGGTTTTCTCTCTCTCTTTCTCTCTCTCTTTTCACGGTTTTCTCTCTCTCTCCCCACGGTTTTTTCCTCTTCATTCATGTTTCTTTTATTATTGAAAACCACTTTATTCTTCAAAATTAATAAGCCATGCATTATTTTATCGGATGTCTCCGAAACAATATAAAATATAGCTTCATCACTAATATCATAATTAATATGCATAAAAATATATATGTTCTGTACAATAAACTTTTTGACTCTAGCTACTCTTGGATAATGTACAATGCCAAATAAATACAAGAGAGATCGAGAAATAATGTTGAGTGGTGATTTTTTTCTCTCTGTTTTACATTCGAGAGATATAGATTAAATCACGATGGTCGGACATTAAATTTTGATGGAATCAACCGTGAAAAAGCTCCATTTTGGTAAATAAATTCAAAGAAAATGCTACAATGATACTCCAAAGTCACACTTCTTGACGTGATGTGTCGGTCGTGTCCTTGGGAGCAGTCAATGTGCGTCTCGAGATACACACCTCACATGTCATGCATTCCGAACTATTTTCCACACATTTATTTTTCAAGTTAGGCCCACATGCTGCGTGAAACTTTGGAGTGTCACTGTAGCATCTTCCTAAATTCAATGTCATGAATTAGTGGGTTGTCTGATCTACGTGGAGGAGATCCATCCAGAAACCACGAAGAAGAGCAACCATTGCACTTTGCTATCTTTCCGTCAATACCCTGTACGAGAATTAAATTAATTTATCCAAAAGAAACTTTAGGAAAAACTGATAAAATAATTGAATTGTGAATTAAAGCTTTAATTAAACCATGAAAATATACATTAATAAATTTTTTGGGTACTAATACATTTAATTAATAAATTCAATACCTAGTAATAATGGTTCACTATTTTACTTTACCAGAAAAATCTTTACCTATACTTTTAGGAACATGCTGCGGTAACTCACTTTGGGCACCTACTAGTCTTGAATGTTGTGCAATACATCTTGAGATTTGCGCACGTGTCGCAAGGTGCATCACTCTACTTTCGACCGAATTTGTACCCAAATCGAATTACTGAAACATTTATCATATTTTTAAATTATTTTCACAATGTATCTTGAGACTAGGGTCAGAGCTAAGATTTCATCCCCCCTAAGGCTAGACTAAGGGTAGCTTAATTAGGCATTACTTTGAAGGGTGGGTTAGCCTAAGTATTTTTGTTTTTTTATCTAAGAGTCCGGTTTTTTATGTTGTGTGTTTTATATGGTGCTTTCAACTCAAGTTCGAGAAACTCAAACCTTATTAGTGATTATGTCCATGATTTTACAATTCCCTCCTTTGTTCGACTCGCTGAAACTCAATAATTAGAAGGAAAGTTAATAAAAAAAAACACTAAAGTAGACGACCAACTATCTTCAATGGAATTAGTCGAACCAAATAAAAATAGAGTCTACTGCATGAATAAAACAAATAAAAGGTGCATGATATGAAACCATGCATATACCTGTGCTTGGTACATTTATCTGGCAAAATAAAATCAGGCAAAGAAGCTGCAAGCCTACGCGGTTTGGGACACAAAGGTGAAACTTCACAGTGACGTCCAAGATACAAGTTTGGCTTCTGCAAGGACTCCGACCCGTTATTACAACTAGCAAAATTGTTGTTTTTCATCACTTGTTGATAGGGAGAGAGGGTTTAATTGTGAGTGGATTAACTGGATAATGAAGAGGAATTAAGAAAGACTTTGTGAGGAATGAAGAGAGAATTAAAGGGACAAATTAATTAATGCAAGAGAAGACACAAGAGAGAATATAGGAGATTAGTGAAAGATGAGGTATAAGTGCATTTGGTTAGGAGTGTTTTACTGAGACCTTGGGCTTTGAATTGCTCAAATCAATCCTAAAAATCGTTGGGTCCAAGCAAAGTAATTTCATTTCCATATTATGGCTTTGCAAAACATGTGGTCTTCCCGTATCCTTTTTGTCAAGAGCAAGTGAATAACATTTTGTAACTCTAACATTTGTTGGGAAGAATGAGGTTTACCTCAAATGATATAGTGACAAATAAATGTATGTTACATCCTAGATTAAATCCCACTAACATCACTATTTATTTTAAAAATCTTAGTTATTTATAATGTATTTGGATTCGGCCCGGTCTAGCTTAGGCTTTTTAAGGTTATCCAAGTCCATTCACTTCAATGCGGGCTTAACCGTGCTAAGGCTTGGGTCGGGTTTTTCTCAAAAAGAGCTACACTAGCCCGATTATTTTTTCGCGGGCTTGGACAGGATGGGCCGTGCGACCCTAAGCCCATAATCGGGGTCTATGCTTGAACAAAAAAAAAAAACTACTACCTATAGTTGGTTGGTTCGAGTGATTTGACACTCTGAGCCCCTTAAGTTGTGAGTCGAGCTCGAGTCCTATAGATGAAGACGCTAGCCACAAGGAGATCTTTATTCTAGTTGTGGGCCGACACGGAGTGAGCTCGGAGTAATCAGTTAGGCCCGACACCAAGTGGTCTTGACCGAAAAAAAAAAAAAAAAAAAACTACTAAAGCATTCTCTTCTCTCGCTCGCTCAGTGTATATAAAAACCTCAACAAAACATTTTCACATCTCTCACACTGTGCACCCAAAAATCCCTAATTTCTCGTATTCGATCTGAACTCTCGCTCGATCTCCAATGGCGACTATGCTGGTAACTCTTCTTCTCTCATTTATCGCTCTCGCTCTCGCGCTTCATTTCGAAAAACCCTAACTTGCTAACTAACTAACTAACTCACTCTCTGAATCTGCTGTTGCGATGGATTCAACAGCAACCGCAGATCATACTGTTGAAGGAAGGGACGGACACGTCGCAGGGGAAGCCTCAGTTGGTGAGCAACATCAATGCGTGCACAGTCGTCGCAGATACGGTTCGAACGACTCTCGGACCGAGAGGGATGGACAAGTTGATCCATGACGAGAAGGGGAACACTACTATCTCGAATGATGGTGCCACGATCATGAAACTTCTTGATATTGTTCATCCCGCTGCGAAGATCCTCGTCGACATTGCCAAGTCTCAGGACTCTGAGGTGTTCATTGATAAAAACCCTAAATTTTTGTTTTTTAGGGTTTTGGTGTTTTTGCGCATATATTGAGAAATGGTTGGATTAGTTGTTTGAGTTCACTATGTTATGTATTGGCATTTCGATTTGTAGCTTCAGTTAGGAATCTTAGGATGGCACTTGAGCTGGGTCAAAACAAAAGTGGTCTTAGTTTTGTAGGTCAGAGTATTGGTTATTCAATGCAAAAGAGGCGTTTTTGTAGAGAAAACTAGTGTCTAGGGTTTTCGTTTTTACTTATCTGTGCTTGATGGGAAATGGACCAAATGGTTGGATTAGTTGCTCGAGTTCACTAAATTTCGGTTTGTTGATTCAGTTAGGATGGTAGTTGAGCTGGGTCGAAGCAGAATTGGTCGTCTTAATTTCGTAGGTTAGGGTATTGGTTCTTCAATGCAAAAGAGTTGTTTTTGTAGAGGATACTGTTTTTTAGGTATGTCGAGGTGGAAGTTTTATTTCTCATTGGTTCAATTAGGAGCGGAAACGTGGAAAGTTTTCCGTTTTCTGGATGTGTTGGCAACGAATGAGACTTCCGGCATAGTTGAGTTGTGTTCGTTGATGCTAATGTGCAGTGAGTGCTCTGGTGTGTGATTCTACAAGCTGACTTATTGCGATAAACGGTGTAACTTACTCTAGGGCTAGTTGTATTGCATCTCTTCCTTTGATGATCTAATATACAGTTGATGCTGGCTGTAAATTCATTTACGCTGGAATAACAAATTACCAAACTGAGTTGTTGTTTCGGTTTCCTTGTTCAGGTTGGTGACGGAACCACAACAGTTGTGCTATTTGCAGGAGAGTTTTTGAAGGAGGCTAAACCCTTTGTTGAGGATGGAGTTCATCCTCAGAATCTGATACGAAGTTATAGAACTGCCTGCAATTTGGTACTGGTTCATACCCTTTTTGCAAATTAATTTGATTGAATGCCAGTCTAGTGGTCCTGAAATTTGCACCTTTTGTTTCAGGCTATGAACAAAATTAAAGAACTTTCTGTGAGCATTGAGGGGAAGAGTACAGAAGAGAAGAAGAGCTTGTTAGCGAAATGTGCTGCCACAACACTCTCTTCGAAGCTCATTGGAGGAGAAAAAGATTTTTTTGCGAACATGGTGGTTGATGCTGTTATGGCTATTGGGAATGATGATAGGCTGAATTTAATTGGGATGAAGAAGGTGCATTGAGATACTTATTCTAGTTTTTCTTATGGTCTTGTTCCAACTCTGTTCTATCTATTTTTATTTTTCTCTTGATCTAGAGGCTGTTTGGGGACTCAAGGACCCACTACTTTTCATTATTTTTTACTAGTCCTTTCTAGCTTTGACATGATGAGCTTTGCATTCCGGTTCTAGTTTAAAATTTGCCTGGGTTCAGTGGTCTGAAATTTATTGCACCCTTTCTTTTTTTCAGTTTCAAAAGTAAATACTTTTTTAGGTGTTGACTTAATTTGTGAGTTTGATTTATTTGTAGGTCCCTGGGGGTACCATGAGAGATTCTTTCCTTGTTAATGGAGTTGCCTTTAAGAAAACATTTTCATATGCTGGGTTTGAGCAGCAACCAAAGAAGTTCTTGAATCCAAAGCTACTCTTACTGAACGTTGAACTAGAGTTGAAGTCAGAGAAAGAGAATGCAGAAATAAGGTGGTGACTTGCTTTTTGCCGATCTTCAGTTAATCTAAATAAAATGGTTTCATGTAATTGTGCTGAAAATAGTTTTCCTTTTGCAGACTCTCGGATCCACTGCAATATCAATCGATTGTTGATGCAGAATGGAATATTATCTATGATAAGTTAGATAAATGCGTGCAGAGTGGGGCCAAAATTATATTGTCACGATTGGCTATTGGGGATCTGGGCACTCAGGTATTTCATCACTTCGTAAGCCTCAAAGATTAACTTGTGTCATTGCAACAATGTAGTTTCTTTGTGTAATTTCCCGTGTATCCTTGTTAAAATTTGAATAGTTATGCTGCTTGCTGTTATATTGAAGTAATCATGATGATCTGTCAAATATGCAGTATTTCGCAGACAGAGATATTTTCTGTGCTGGCCGTGTTAGTGAAGAGGATTTGAAACGGGTAGCCGCGGCAACTGGTGGGACTGTACAGACTTCTGTCAACAACATTATTGATGAGGTTGACTCTAAGCGCTTATAATCTTCTGTTGATTACGAGAATGCATATGCATCAACTTCCTTTGCAAGATTAAGTCTAATGCCTTCACCTGGTTATTTTATTAACTTTTGGTAACTCTTCAGAGAGGTCGTCATAGAATAATTAGATTGGTTGACTAGTAACAATTTTATTACATGTATTGAGATAAGACTTCTCAATTTGAATTTTGAAAAATACCTCTTTACTGTAGTTATTGCTTAAACCTTACCTATAATGTTTTACTCTCCTGGCAGAAAAAAAATATTTATTGCAACTTTATCATGTAGCGCACGGTTCCCCACTTTTATTGTGCTGCTTAAAATGTATTCACTTGGATTCTTAATTTATTGTCTATGGTAATGGTTTCTATGTTATCTTTCTAATCGAATGATTTTTTTAAAAGGTTCTTGGATCTTGTGAGGTTTTTGAAGAGAGGCAAGTTGGTAATGAGCGCTTCAACATATTCAGTGGATGCCCGTCAGGCCAAACAGCAACTATTGTTCTTCGTGGTGGTGCTGATCAGGTGTGATTTTTAAAAGAAGTTACTGCAAATTGAAATAACTGTTTGAAGCCCGTCGATTGTTAATTATAAAATGTTCTTTTTTTGTTTTCAGTTCATTGAGGAAGCCGAACGGAGCCTTCACGATGCCATTATGATAGTTAGAAGAGCTTTGAAGAACTCCACAGTTGTTGCTGGTGGTGGAGCAATTGATGTATAATATTACATGACCCAATTTGGGAGTTACTGATTGTCATCTATTATGAAAAATCTTAAACCTTGAAGTTTTTTCCCCTGACAGATGGAGATCAGCAGGTTCTTGAGACAGCACGCACGAACGATAGCTGGAAAGTCTCAGCTCTTTATAAACTCCTATGCAAAAGCACTTGAGGTAGGTGAAGTAGCTTTATTTTACTTGGCATTTTATACACGTGATTGCTCGTATCTCTAATTCTCTGGTGCTTCCTCATTATCGGCCCTTTCCATATTCATGAAATTTGATTCTGTATATTGGATTAAGAAATCATCCATGCCACGCGTGTGCTTCATTATTCTCTTAAGTTTGCTCATTCTTTTAGTGACTAGCTTTTTTATGGATGCAGTGTCATTAGGCATTGTCAATATATATTTCCCAAAATAACTTTGCGAGAAAAAAACAAACGTGAAATGTAGGGTAGTTGCAGAGTTGGGTGATATTTCAAGAACAGTGTGTTAGAAATTGATAAGTCTTTAATGTTTTGGTTAATCTGAATTTATATACATTTGTTTATGGACTAAACTACATACCTTATCTCGGACTCAACTTCCTGAGTTGAGGGAGTAAATTCGTGTAAAAGTTGGTAATTGTACTCTCTAATAGAGTTGCGATTTCCGCAGCTCTGGGAGAGAACCGATTCTATTTGCTTGTCAAGTTGTCATAGGCTGCGTAATGTCGTTTAAATGCAGCTTTCCTCTCTGCTAGAATTTGGAAATAGATAAATTCTTTGGCATACTCACTATAACCGGTTCAAATTTTTTACTTTTGCAGGTTATACCAAGGCAGCTGTGTGACAATGCAGGGTTTGATGCTACAGACGTACTAAACAAACTCAGGCAGAAACATGCATTGCCATCTGGTAAGCAATTATGCTTTTCAGTTTGAGATGTTACACCTCTGATTTTAGATGCTTATATTTGTTGATTGTCTTTTCCGGTTATGATATGCTGTGTGACTAACTAGCGATAGTTTTTTGACAGGCGAGGGTGCAAATTATGGGGTGGATATCAACACTGGGGGGATTGCTGATTCATTCGCCAACTTTGTTTGGGAACCCTCTGTAGTTAAGGTATTATTGGATTTTTTAAGGTTGATCGACTTGATTATGTAAAAGGTGGATCATGCCATGACTCTAAATTTGTTGCAGTTGAATGCCATCAATGCTGCAACTGAAGCTGCTTGCCTTATTTTGAGTGTCGATGAGACGGTGAAAAATCCAAAGGTAATTTGTTCATGCTTTTTAGTGTTACCCAAAAAAACTAAACTTGAGGGTTCTGCAAATTGCGATATTACATGCTTCCATATGTTACAACATTGTAGTACATGATCCTGAGGTTTGGGTGTTCTAATTCTTGTTTTTGCAGTCTGAGAGCGCACAAGGCGAAGCTGCTGCAGGTGCAATGGGTAGGGGTCGCGGTGGGCCAGCATTCCGTGGTCGTGGACGGGGCATGAGAAGGCGATGAGCTCTATGCTGAGGATTTTTATGTATGGATGGATTTTTTGGATTGCAGAAACAGTTTTGAGATTGATTATAATTTTGGCCTTCTCCCTCGAGCTTGTGGTGTAATTTTAATTTGTACTAGGTTATGCTGCTTTTGCTTTGAATGATGTAAGTTAAGTTTTTAATGGCTTGGTAATCATCGAAATCAAAATTAGTGAACCAATGAAAACGCTAAGGAAACATCCAAAAATTATTAGAGCTGTCTGACTTTCGAGTCTATGATTGCTAAGCAAACGCGTAATTTATAGCAGACGCGTCGTAGAAAAAGTAATTTTAGTTGATATTGGACTCTATTTTTTCTTTAATCACAAATTTTATTTCAACGTCAAACAACAACAACAACAATAAAGCCTTAATTTTAAAGTAGTTGGAGTCGATTATATGAATCAACTCTTCTACTTCATGATTTTGTAACTTTGAGTGAGACCGTTGAGCAACATGTGGGTGTAACAGGCGACACTTTTCAAATAACTTAAATGACTCTTAATCAATGGCGACTTTAATCGAGTTGTAGGCCGCAATTAGCTTTGGTGCTTTTTACTGTGTTGAATTTTTCAATTTCTACTACTTTTTGTTCTCGCATTGAAATAAAATTCAAACAAGAAGAGAGTCCCATTGAATTTTTTTAGTTTTCAGCCATTCTTTACTTTAGTTTGACTAATTCTGATGGATTATAATGTCCTGTGTAACTTTATTTTCCCTTTTTTACTTTGTTGGCAGATATGAATCTATGCTAAAGTAGTTTTGTTTTTGATATCTGAATGTGGGTGTTTTGAGTTTCATCTACACATTTTTTTTATTTTTATTTTTTGATAGGATTGCATCTACACATTTCATACATGTTTTCTTAGATGACTTCGGTAGATGCATGCGTATGTTTGTTTTATAGCTTAGCAGGAATTATGACAAAAAATGTAGCTCGATTGTTTTACGTATTTCCTAGCTCAAATTTGTCCTTTAATACTATCCATATGGAGAGCGGTTTGCAAATCTTGAAGTCGTGAGATTCATATAAAGTTATAGAGGCACCCCATTTTTCGCGGCCCTGCTTTGGATGAGTTTTTATTTGTTTAATGCCTACCATGCTCTTTACGTGAAAATTTTATGAGATCAAATCAGATTGTTTAGACAAGACATCAGTTTTGATAACAGCCTAGCTATTCTGGTTTTTAAATGAAAGGATCGATCCACGAGGTTGGCGTGGTAAAACTCGTCAATGATGAAGCTAATAAGTAAATATCATAAAATAAGGAGTTACCAATTGATCAATAGAGCTGATGCTTAGACATTGGGGCAAAAGTTCTCATATATATGAAAGCCGGATTTGAATGGTTTGAAAAAAGCTACTATTCCATCATGTCTTAATTATAATTCTATTGATTGGAAAAGTTTGACCTTCGTTAATAGGCCACTGGAGGTTTTGCAGATATTTGTTCAAATGAGGCTACCATGCTCTTTAGTGGTATACTTTTTGCTCAGATTGTTGATTTCTCGATGAAGGTGGGTATTCAATTTTGATAACTTTTGAAAGTTTTGGTCTATTTCTCGAGACAGTCTTTGAGGAAGAGATTTGCATTCAACGTTTGAGACTACAAAGATTAATGAGTGCTTAGACTTTATTAATTCAATTTTGATAACTTTTTGCTGAAGGTGGGTATTCAATTTTGATAACTTTTAAAATTCTCAGTCTTTCATTTGCATTCAACGTTATTGTCTTGGGTTATGTATATGAAACCTTTCAAAATATGATTATGGAGTCTAATGTGATTCTCTAAAAGCAATAACTTTTGTGTATTGCTTCTCCTAGAATTCTATCTTCAAACCGAATTTGTTTACCGTACGAGTAGTTTGTCAGGCACACTACTTTTGGATTTTGAACTAATGGCCCCCAAAATTTTCTCAATTGTTGTAGTATAAAGGTACAGATTGACTCATTACTGTCTCGTTATAGTGATAATCGCCGAATTATTGAATGAAGGTTATTTTTAGATAAAAATTGTTGGGTTTTTTTTTTTTTAATGAATTGGTACCAGTGTAGACCAGTAAATGAAGAAATCTGTTGTTTAAATGTACTATACTTCTGTTCTAATCATATTTTCATGAAAAATTATATCCTATTGAAAACATTATTTTAAGCCTCTGAAATGATTATGATATGCATAACTAATAAGGACCTGATCCTTGGCTGTTCAATGAGAAGATAAATGAAAGGAAATCTTTTCATACGGGCAAAAATGGTACCTAAATTTCTTATGAATCCAAAGAAATTGGGATCTTGGAAATAGTCGAAAGGTATGGGGAAACCTCAGGAGATCTATTTTTTCTTATTGTATTTCTTGTGGAATTTATTGCCGCATCTCTCCTAGGATGTGTGAATGGTGCAAAATACAATCAAAAGTAGCAGTGAATTTATTACGAAGCTCGAGTCCATAGTCGGAAAGGCTCATTTCCCATGTCCAACCAAATTCATCTTCGTAATAACTGATATTCTTATTGAGGTTTCTCATGATTGTTGCATAGGCAATTCGTCATGAAGCCTTCGCACATATGGAAGGTCGGAAGGAATTTGTGCAGATTGACCAGAATGATTTATTCCCCTATCTTCTTGTTAATATTGGTTCTGGTGTCAGTATGATCAAGGTGAATATGATTTATGCGTGCCAACATTAAATCAAGCTAAATGGAAATGGAGGTTTTTTATTCATCAACATAGATCATTATTACTAATGCTGCTAGTGTTGATCTCTATAGGTGGATGGTGAAGGCAAGTTTAAGCGGGTAAGTGGGACAAATGTTGGTGGTGGCACATATTGGGGCCTGGGGAAGCTTTTAACAAAATGCAAAAGGTTTAATCAATTCTCTACTTATGTCAAGTTTCCCATCTAAATATCAGCATCTCTTTTACACTATTATATATATGGAACATGATTTTGTAACCCACTAAGTACACACACCTGTTTGTGCACCATCCATCTCGGCGTGCGACGCGCACGCTTCCCAGGGCACATCGGACGGTGCGCAAACAGGTGCGTGTACTTAGTTGTGACTCATCACGTATGTTCTTGGTTCAGTTTCGACGAGTTGCTTGAGTTGAGTCAACGAGGGGATAATAAAGTTGTAGACATGCTGGTAGGAGACATCCATGGCTGTATGGATTATTCTGAGGTATGCATGGTTCTTGCAAATTTTGTCAAAGAAGTTATTGTTTGCTAAGGCAAGCACAGAAAAGAACAGCAAGGTTCACAAAATGGTTTGGGATAAGCAACAAACTCCATATTTTTATGCAAAGATTAAAAAACAAGGACAAGAACTTTACTTCATTTTTTTGATAAGAAACCAATAGACTTGGATCCAACTTGAGTCAAACCCATGAACTCCCTCAACCTTGCCTTTTAGCTAGTGATGGCTCATTTATATTGTGCATGAGTAATTAGAAATAAAAAAGGTAGCAATGCTATAAAAGGTTTAACTGAATCGCCATGTTATATAATCTGAATTAAAAGTCTAAAAGTGTTTCATACTCAAATTGTGATGTTTTTATTTGTATCTTTGGTTGCTTTATAGTTTCTTTTTTGTATAGATATTGAGACACAATATAAATATATATTACTATCCAGATGGCAATTTAATGCTAACTCTGCAATTTTTTCTGCTATATATTGAGTATTGCCTCTTTATTTGCTGGTCACAGGTAGGTCTGTCGGCATCAACAATCGCATCTAGCTTTGGTAAAGTAATTTTTGGCGACAAGGAGCTTGAGGACTATAGTCCCGAAGACATCTCGCTCTCTTTGTTGCGAATGATTTCGTCCAATATTGGGCAGCTGAGTTGCATAAGTATATGCGTCAAATGTGAAAATTGAATCGGCTCGTTATTCATTGTAGAAGAGATTGAGACGCATAATAATAGCAGCACTTGAGGAATGGGAGATTGTAACTTATAAGTGCTTTTTTTTTTTTTTCTTCAAATTTGAACCATGACCTTAATCGCTTTCCAATTTTTTTTTGGAATTAAAATTATGAAAATAGATTAGAGAAAAAAAAAAAAAAGTGTAAAGAGAAAAGGTTATATGTAAGAGACTTTATCTTGATTTTTTCTACCATATAGATGGAAAGAAAAATTGATAAGTTCTCAAGAGAAATTTTTCCCCATACTTAGTGATTTTAATGTAAAATCAAGGTATAAACATTTACTATAAGATACATTTGAGATACCGTGCAATATGAAATGACAATTTGTCATGGAAATCCTTAGCAAAGGCCCTGATTAGATGTTCTCGACTCTCTATAAGCTTAAGCTTTTAAACAAATAGATCATGTACTCCCCTATGTGTTGTGAATTATTTCATGAAGCATTTTCACTCCAAAAAGAGGAATAATATTACATTTTCTGGCACCTCTTTGTAAAGTCTATTCTTGATAATGTAGATAACAATTTGGCCTCTCTGGTGCATTTTCAATTTAAAATTTTGGAGCACATGGTCTTGATGACTTGATGGCCCATCAACTAGTGGAACGATTGCCAATGGGACCTTATGTAGGAGGAAAGATTCATGGGCCACCATTGCACCACTAGGAGATTTGAGTGAGAAGGTAAGTGACAACGAGCGTGTGTTCAACCTTTTCTTAACCGCTTTAGGCATAGAGTTTAAGTCTAAGAATGATTAAGCTTTTATTTTTCATTTGAATGTGTAATTAGGATTTATTGGATTTTTTTTTTTAGCATTTCGTCATTTTGTTAAGTTGGTATTAGAATTTGATAGTGACTTGAGATTCCTAGTTGTATTAGGAGTCTTATTTCATTGTATAGTTGATTAGGTTGTAATTTCTACCACTGAACTCATTAATAATTATGTGGTTCAGTCAAAGTCGGATATGCAGCGTAATCCCTACAAGTAAACATGGTCAGGTCCCATCGGATAGGTCTGGCCCTTGCTGTGGGGGCTTCCCTAGCTCTCTGCCACCACCATTGACCTTACTGAAATTTCTCATTTGGGTCAGGTTACCAGATTCAAGGCACTCGACGAATATAAATGTGGGTTGGCATGTCTTGGATAGAACACCGAAATTAGAACACCGAAATTGATCAATTGAATTGAGAAAAACAACAATGACTACAAATTCGAAAGTAACTCAGAGAAGACTTTTAAAACTCTCTCAATCCAAACTCTTAAGAGTTCCCACTATTATATGGACTGACATAAGCTAAGTCGAGATGATCTACGTCCAGTCGGCGGTGAGAACTATCACCTAACATTTCCCACTATTATATGGAGTCGCGCGCAACATATTCCATACAAATAGCGGAGCTGCGCTCTACGCATACAAATCATCTATCTCATTCTTGCTGACAACCTCGAGTTCCATGTCTCGTGTGTCCGCGCAAGTGTAGTGGTGAGTGCTGGAACCCCGGTAGACTCATGTCCCATTGAACCGCGCATCTCTCGTGCAATGGACACTAGATAATCCTTACTTTAGTTTTCAAAGATCAATAGTTCCAATTCTCTAGGATTTCAAAACTAGTTAGGCTACAAAGCTCAAGGAAATAAAATACAAGTCTAATCCATTCCAATTTATCCCAATAGCATGTTTTTCATCAATTATCTATCAAGAATAACATCAAGAGTAGAAATTGGAATCAATGAAACATTTCGCAAGGCATTATGTCAACAATATTCAAATATGAATAGACACAAGAACAACATAATGTGAGAGTACGAATAGCAATGTGACCATAAAATGCTAAGAGTCAATGAAATGAAAGATATAATTCTCACAGCTTTATTTACAAGTCACAAAGCTTGTCCTAGCCTATCCGATCTCTCGACGCTCCTAAATGCGTTCCCGAACTCCCGAGATCTCCCCTTAGTTCCCTGGAGTTGTTTGATAAGTTTTAGAGTGAGTTTGGACCGCTAGTTAGAGTTTTAAACTCATTTATAGTGTTTAAACCATTTTTGGAAATTGCTGATTTTTGTACTGTCTGGGCAATTAGGGCGCTAATTTTTAACAGTAGCGCGCTAATTTCAACATTAGCGCTCTACCTCGAATATCTAGCGCGCTAACTTTTGACATTAGCGCGCTAATTAATATTAGTGCGCTAGATTGTCTACCTAGCGCTATGTGCAGCAGAACCCATAATTCTGCATTTCGAATTCTGGGTTTTTGTTACACATAGGTCTTGTTGACGCATTGGGGACCCTCATACACACTACTAGAGGTCCCTAACATCAACCCTAACATAAAACAACAACTAACAACCTCAAACACATGAATTCACAACTTGAGCTTTGTTAATGAAGTGAAGAAGTTACCTAGCTTGAAGAACTTCTTCTTCTTCACCAAACCCTCACCGATTTGAAGCTCGTCTCCTCCACAAGATCACTCCAGCAAATCTCTTCTTTCTCTCCTTCCTAGCCAAACCGATTTGATGATGATAAGTGATAAATTAGTTGACTTATATGTTTCATTTGACTATATATTGGATATGTTTAACCATAGTCATTGATCATGTGTGCACACGTATCTGGAGGCTCAACTAGTGTACCACCTTCATTCAATCATCACCCAAGTCATGTTTCAATGACTCAACAAAGTGACTTCCTTGACCTCTAGATTAGTCAACACGTGTCTCGATGGACATCATGTAATCTTGAATTTATTTTACTAACTTAGGCACATTAATGTTACATCCAATATGACCACATCAAAGCTACTTAGAAAATCATATTTAACACAAATTAATTAAGCTTAACCCATAAGTCGCTACCTCGGTCCCACGTCGACACGCAACTCGAGGTACGTCTTCGTTCGTCTCGATACCTATATACCCGTATACTTTGACTTAATAGTCTATACATATACAATACACTAGGCATACATCACAACAAATATAAAATATACCTCGGCCCTTACCTCGATTAATTGACATATCACGGTGTGAGTCTCACGGTAGGGGTCGTTAATCCTGTTTAAGGAATTAAATTCAATTAAAGATTTTGGGCCGTTACAGCAGTAGCTAGCGAGGGTGGAACTGAAGATGCTAAAAGAAGGAGAGATGCATTTGCCCATGCTTTCTCTGCTCTCATAGCAAGGTAACTTTAAAATAATGAATTGATGGAATAATCTATTGAGCAGTTCGTATATAGGTAATTTGTTTCTAGTTAGAGTTACTTTATAGATGAAGAGTTTTCCTTGATCAAACCACACCAAAAAGTCTCAGACATCTAGCTTGATGTACTAATAAGTAAATGTGTGATCATTTGATTCATTTGTCACTTGCATGCAAGTATATAATGTATAGCGCTAAAAAGTGACTGTTGCTCAAAATAAATGGATCTATCCACCTGAAAATGTAACAATTACCTAAGTTAGCTTCGGCACTTTGTATTATGGTACAGCGTTAACTTTGAAATGATCGCTTCTACTTTTATTTGAGACCTTTTTCATTTTCTGTACACTTTCAGAACCTCTTAATTTCACTGGACAACTTAAATTAATTTCAAACCCAGTTTTTCTAGAAACTCTACGACCTGTCACACTGATCTTTTCTATTATTTTTTTGAGTTTCGAATCTTGGATGCTGACATAAGCTTGCAATGTTTAACTCGTTTAGATGACTCTCTATGATCTTATGATTCTTATATCCTGAATGTCTTGACATTTTAATTACAACCCATCTTCCAAATATATTGCATTTGCTGTAATGACTTGTTTCTACTTAAATGAGCCTTGCAAATAAGTTGTACACTTGCTACATATAATGTGTTTACTTAGCATATTTCGACTTAAAATTTTTATGATATGCTTTTTATTTATATAAATTATATGAGCATATGGACTAGACTCTGACAAAAAGGGGTACTGAGTAGATCTGATTTTGAGTTGTTCAATCATCCTCATGTAACAGGGAAAATGAGGCATCACTTGCTGTTTTGACTGACCTTCTAATAGAGCTTGATAGTATGGATGAGGTATGTGAAATGTGAATCCATGTGGTCCTCGTCTTTTAATTTAAACACATATTTCTCTTGGAGATGCCCCTTGTTAGAAAACTCGACATAGTAAAAACTGAAGAAATTGATGGTGTAGGGGGTAGGATATAACTTGTGGTGCATTGATTAAGAAGGATCTAAAGAATTTTGAGAGAGCGTCACCAAGTGCATTAAATCGAGAAGAGAGGAAGACCATGTAGCCGACCCGATTTTTTTAGCGCGGCGTGATTATGGACTTGGGGTGCTGCTACTCATTTTTTTTCTTACTAATCTTAGCAGTCTCTGCTATCAGATCACTTTGCACCTGCTACATTTACTAATCTCTTCAATGTATTCAAGCAAAAGATTTTCCTTGTGATAGTTGCAACAATCTATAGCAATTAGAATAGACAGTACATAGTCAATGGATCACCAATTCAAAACTCTCTTTCACACTCAAAAGTCTAAACATTGGTTTTGAGAATAATGTTACAGACAAGCACCATCAATGTTTACTTGTGAAATGTTCTACATTTGAAATATGTGGAGGGTAGGAGTAGGCAGGTAGATCCTTAATTATTTATGCTTAATTTCTTTGATTCCAGTGAAAAGAATCCAGATGTCGACAATCGGTTGGACGCGACAGGCTTGGGCCCATTGAATTAAATTGGATGATGATCCACTTGAGCTCATCCATTAAACATCATCACCATTCCTGATGCTCTTGCAATTCTAGCATCCACAATCATACCTTAGTAAGAAATACTGGCACAAATGAATTAAGTTCTATGCACAAAGTTGATTTGGCTTCAAAGTGATGTACTCACAATTTCTGGTTCTTGATCTAGAGACCCTCCCCATTGTTTTACTCTTGATCCTGCCAGCCTAGCCTGCAAGAACAACAACAGGAGATTTCGTGTGATTCAGTGTTTTAGATGCAACCATTTCTTTTTAAATAGATAGAACATATAGGTAGAGAGCTACCTCTTTTTCCCAGTTTGTTAAAAGAGTGAGTAATATTAGAATCAAAGTCTGCAAGCCCACTCCAGTGATCATACCAGTCCATATGCCCTGCTCATTATAAAAAAATTTCGCAGTTAGTGATGTTTCAAAAGTTTAAATTCATCAACTCAAATGTAATGCATGCAGTTTGTTTCAAGATGTAAATCCTAATTAATCAATCCTCTACTCATGATTTAATTGTCCCTCACATTTCTACGCCGAAAAATAATGTTCTACATAGAAAATGAAACTAGTCCAAACAATTCAAGAGCTCTGCCGAGGCAACAATGTGAAACTTACCACAACATTCATGTTCAACACTGAGCCAAGGAAGAAGCCCAGTGGAAGACCAACAATGTAATAGCAAGCAAGATTGATGTAAGCAACAATCTTCTGCCAACCTGCCCCAACAGCCACACCTGCAAACCGAAAACATCGGCAGTTAAAATCCATAGCACTAAAGCCACTCGAGTGATGATTAAAGCGAGGTACTAGTTCTCAAATCGAACCTGTTAAAACGGGCTGAACGCTGTTGAGTAGCACAGCCAAAGCAAATACAACGGCGAGATCGGATACGGCGTGCACAACCTCTTCGCTATTTGTGAAGGGAATGCCATACACTTTCCTCAGACCCAAAACAAGCGCGAAGAAGAACACTCCGAGCGCTATTGAGAACATTACAATTACTATTATCGCGAACTTAGCAGCCCTCGGCCTCCCTGCTCCGAGCTCATTTGAAATCCTCACACTAAGTAGTAACGCATCATAAGAGAAATTAATATTTTTAGTGCTTCCGAAAACATCTGATGTGCCAATTTTTGCAAAGCCAACAATGCTTACCTGATTGCTGCATTGAACCCGAAGAACACCATAATCTCCCATCCATTAAGGTTGGTGCTGCCATCACAAAATGAAAATTAATCATGTTATTCACAAGAGAAATGAAAATTAACAAATTTATAGGCCAAATTCGTCGATGAATGATTAATCGATCATACCAAATGGAGATAGCAGCAACTGCAACTTGAGCATTCTTCAACTGCCCCGCCAAAACCACGAGAAGCATATAGTACCAGAACTCAAGACTGCCAAATCAAAACAACAACATAAAAACCAAAAATCAATGACACAACACACAACCTCTCATAATTAATTAACATTCAAAACTTGGCCAAACTAGTTATCAATCCGAAACGAAACCTCATACCACATCATGACTGCTGAAGCAATTGAAAGCCAAGCAAAGCCACCCAATGCTTCAAAGGCACTCCAACTAAAACCAGTCCAAGCGCCAGGACAGTAACCGATCGCAACGTAAGCGAATTGGCCTAGAACATTGATCCACCAAGACAAGTTCAGCGAAATTGCGGCGCCGACGAGTCCCCATTTAAACTGCACTATCAAAAGCCAACTGCACAAGATATGGAAGGCTAGAGCAATCCCAGCAATCCATGCCATGGTCCAGACCTTGCTTTGTGCTTGGAGAAACTTCTGGAGAGGAAAATTGAACCCATATGCAAACAATTGGGGATCATGTACAGCGAAAACGTCCCGGCGAGCTTCGCAATCTCGTCGTTCTGCCCAAAAAATCTCAAAATTGGGGTTGCCCATATGTAGATTGGCAACATCAGAACACAAGTCGAGTTCAGGATCACCCATGATCGTTGCATATAGATTCCCAACATGTCTAGCCGTTTTGCTCCAAATGCTTGCCCGCATAGTGTCTCAAGTGCACTCCCCATGCCCAACTGTTCAAATTCAAATCCAAAATTGAAACCACTAAACAGAGAAGATCACACAATCACACAAAAGGGCTTGAAATTGGAATCAAAGACCTTAATAGGCGAAATGGGTGGTTTGAAATCTTCAACAAGAACACGAAATGAACCTACTTGATCGATTTGAATCAGTGAATTGATGAACTATCAATCTCAAACTAAACAGGACACGAATAGAACCGACAGCGAAGTAAGTATTGAAATCAAAACCAAAAACTCAATTAAAGAAATGGGAAGCTTGGAATCATGAAAGCGAACACACTAAATGAACCTACTTGATCGATTAAGATCGGTGAATTGACGTACTATCAATCTTAAACCAAACAGAACTCAACAGGGCACAAACTGAATAGACAGCAAAGCAAGTATCGAAATCGAAACCAAAAACTCAATTAACGAAAAGGGCGGTTAAGAATCATGAAAACGAACACTAAATGAACCAACTTGATCGATTAAACTAGGTGAATCTACGTAGACCTACCATGATCCCGAAAGCGAGGCCAGCGATGACCATGTTCTCTGTAGAGACGGCATCGAGTTCGAGAGTGGTGAGGTGGCCAGCGAAGACTTGCGTGACGGCGCCGAGCGAGTACTGAGCGAGAGAGGTGAAGATAGCCGGACCGGCCAAGTTCCAGAGCTTCTTGTTCTCTTTAATGGCTTCTCTGGCGAAGACCTTGCAGTCGGTGATCTCATCGATGTCGGGCTCGCGCTCCAACAGAGGATTGTGCAAGTCCCCGCCCATTATTCGATCGATCGAAACAACAACGTGTTCGCGTTTGATCGATCGATCGGTGTTTGAGTTGCAGAGACAGTGTTATATAGCGGGACACGTTGCGGCGACGAGAACCTCGTGGGATGCTCTCACCGGACTTCTCGTGGGTTTTGGAGAAAAACAGAGCGCGTGGCATGCAAAAACGTGCTCTGTTTTGGTTTTGACGAGGAGGTGACGTTGTAGTTGGCTCCGTCGGATGCTGCGTTGGGATTTGTGTGTGACATTTTATGTTTATCGCGTGGACTCGAGTGTTGGATATAAATGTTCCCAAATGGCCAACTGTTTGTATAGTGGTGGGCAATTTAATATGAAGCTGACTGGTGCTGCGTGATTGATTCGTATAATTAATAATAATGATATTAACTCAAGTTTGGTAAGAATTTAATAATTGATGAACATCGAACATCAAAAACCATGATAAACACACCCCTCAAGTTTGAGATTTGACTTTGTCGAGATGCGTTTTCACATCGATCGCTATTTCGGTCTTCTGCCGCGCTGAATGTGTAGTTGGGGCGGTTGGGCGCGCGAAAAGCAGATGGGCCAAATGGGCTTGTTGGGATTCACAGGCCAACTCAAGTGTCCTGTAACTATAACTACCTAATGGGCCTTGTTGAATTATCAAACATTCTTAGCTCATGAATCACGATGGAACAGCGGCCCAGAAGCCCGAATTAACAGGCCCGTAGTGACGGTGTTTTTCATTTCTTTTACTGAGGGCTTTTTGCTTGAAGCGGATCGTTGTCCCTTAACTAAGGTCCGAGTCTGAGCCTTACGATTGAAAACACCATCATTAGGAGCCCCCCACTTATATGGTGTGCGCTCTGAGCGAACTCGGAGTAGTTGAATGATTCATATATCTGGTGGCTTCGACCAAAAGAAAATAAGAAAAAAGTTTTTTTTTTCTTTTATTGTCAAATTATTGTCAATAAATAGTTTATCATTGCAATTTATTATTTTGATACGATGGTTGAGAATCTTGAGATACACATAATAGCATATTCATATGCATTTGCAAATAGGTTCGGTACAACTTCCAATAGTAATTTCATAAATAGATTTAGTAATTGGGGTAGGGAAAACTTTGTGGGTACCGTAATTGTTTATATTCTTACAAATAAGTAATATTGACTTGCCTCAAATATATACTTAAAACAAAACCCAATGGAAATCCCCTAATTGTTTGAGGGTGAACTCACGACCTAATTCTACGCGACCCTTCTTTAATACCATATTGAGTAATAAGGTTGTTGACACAACTAATTAATTGTTCAATTAACATCATAATGTTTAAAATTTGAGGAATAGATTTTCTTTGATAATTTATTAGTCATATTCTTGCAGAGATTCTATGAGTAATTGACAAAGAAGTCCGTACCTTCCTCCCAACCTTCAACGAGCCATATGTATAAGGGGGACGCATCAACTGTTTTTGCTTTAATAGTTTTGGACCATTAATTAACGAGAATCAAATTATCATGTATGTGAAAGTCATGCATATATATATATATATTTATATATATTTGTATCCCAATCGAGGAGTCAACGTGACGTAAAGGAAAATATTTGAAGAAAACGATACAAATACAATCCCCACAAAGAAGAACAAAATGGGTGCATTCACAATTTGAAGATGACTCTATAGTTCAAAAACCACAATGTTAGAGCTTATCTTGGAATGGAAGGCTTTCAGTGGATTTGACATTCACTTGAAGTTTAAAAAAAAAAAAAAAATAAAAAATGAAGAAGACCAAGACCATGCATGGACATTGCAACAATGAAATTCTTTATACAATTCATCTAAACTTAATATTTTTTTAACTTATTGTCAACCATCAGACAAGGGCTAAAGTTCTTTAATTTATGTGGTCAAATATAATTTGAAGGTAACATTTTATATATTTACGTATAATGTAGTGGTCAAACAATCTTGAAGCAATAATTTTTTTTTTTTTTTTTTCTTTTTGGTACATCGGTGAATAATTCTTTATTTGAGGAGACTAGACAATTGACGTATATACAGAGCGTCTAATTAATAACAATCATAACAATAATAGTGATGGTGATAATAGTTTCTTTTATTTTCTTTTCTTTTTTTGATGTGATGGCAAGATCGAGTTGCATCAACTTTAACCAAATGCCTTGAGTTTGAGCCTTAGTTATAAAAGTTTTTCAATGAGAACTTTGAAAAACTTTGTGCAACTTAGTAGTCCTCTCCGGCTTGAGCCCATTGTAGTCGAGGCCCATTGAGCTTCTGATATTGAGTTTTCAATTTTGCAAAATAGAGGAAATACCGCATCGGATGACATGTAAAACACTTTAAATATAAGAAACAAATTTTATATAGGGCTTTGAAAAAAAAAAAAAAAAAAAAAAAAAAAAAAAAACAATTTTTATGCAGGGAATTAAACGCAGCCTCATTGTTCACTTTCTGAATCAAATTAGCAGCCTTAATAAACTTTTCGAATTCAAAGAACCTAATTGAGGTAAACATGCATGGACTGATGTCTTAGTCTTCCTACTAAATCAATGAAGATCAATTTGCTTAAACAAAGTAGATATATAGAAGTAGAATGAATGCAAAGAGTTAGATAAGATTGGGCCAGGTACCACATTGAAAGTATTAGGTAAAGTGGCATATCATGTGTGATATAATATTGTAGTACATCACCTTCTAATCAATCATTCTATTATTTCTATGTATCATTTCATCTCCCTCGAATGAAATATTTATATTTTTGAAAGAGGGGACCCTCCATCATTTAATAGATTCAGTGGGTGGTGTGTCCTTTGTTTTCTCCAAGGATGAGAGACTACTTCACTCCACTTGGGGAAAAGGGCTGTAAGTTTTTTTTTTTTTTTTTAAGTGCTGTAAGTTGCTGCTATGAATTCAATGGTCATAGTTCAAGATTACAAGTATTTCTATTTTTTTTTTTTTTTTTTTAAGGAGATGGTACAAGTGAAAGGTACGCATGAGAGTACTCTTGATAGTTAGCCTCGGTAGATAATAAAAGTCATCTCGTTGCCAAGGCATCGTTGTTTATACGAACTAGACATCACTTGTCAAAAGACAAAATTTGGAAGTTACGTGTGTTCAAACTCTGTTGAAGTAAAAAAAAGTCCTCTTTGCGACATCTCTCGCCTAGAATTACTCTAGAATATATTTTTTAAAAAAAACTACCTCATTTTTTGAGATATGTTGTTAGAAAATTCGCATATGCAATCTTATGGAACTTGTATACATATTTGCTTTCGAGAACATGGTATAATAATTAGTGTTAGTAGTTCATATATATGGCCTTTCGTGCGAAGAGAGGCCTTAATTTGTTTACAACACTAATTGGCTGAGTTGTAAATTCGGATATTCAAGATTAAAATCAGGACTACTACAATAAACAATATAATTGTAACAATGTCTTTGTGTCACCTGCATTGTTGCAACACTTGTTTATAACTTATAACATAACACTTGTTGAAAAATTGAAGTCTCCAATCATAAAATGAAGTTTAGAGCTTAATGAAAGAGTTTAATCCATGTAGCCGAACTAGGGATGTAAGTGGGGCGGGAAAATTCCCACAGGGGACGGGGATTCCCCGATGGGGATGAGAATGGGGACTTTAAATGGAGATGGAGGTGAGATGAGGAAAAAATCTCATACTCAAGCGGGTATGGGTACGGGGATGGAGAAAAAAATAAATTCGCAAGGATCCTCGCGTGGATTCCCCATTAGTAATATCTGCGGGGATCCCCGTGGGATTACCCATGGGGATATCCGCGAAGATCCATTTATATATCAAATACATCTATATACATTGTATATATATATCAATTTTATATAATAGTACAATGTTTTCACTCAAAACACTAGTGATACATAAACTCTAATGTGATTTATAATTTTAACTTGTTTCATTAATTATATGTTTTTTTTAAATGATTATATGTTTTTGTTTTGAATTGTTTGCAACTATATATTTATACGTTATGCTTTATTTGTTGGAATTTTCAACAATTGTGATTATATATATGTGTACCATACTTTTTATAAATTTTTGAAAAAAATTAAGTGCGAAAAAAAATTTCTCCCAGTGATAATTCTCAAATTTTCGCAAGAATCTCCGCGGAGATATTCAATAGGGAATGAAATGGGAATGAAGAATCTGGGATGAGGATAGAGATGAAAGTACATCTCCGTGTAGGAATGGATACGGGGATGAGGGAATAAATTCTTAAGGGGGAACCCTCCCCATTTGCATCCCTAAGCCGAACCCAACTAATTCGCCCTAAATCCACTATGAATCTTTGATAGTTTTTACAGGCCTATTGAGGCCCATTACATGTATAAGTCAGGCCCAAAACAAAATTGGGTAAAAAGTGGGGCCATAAAAAAAGGACACGTGGTGGGATAACAGGTGCCGGCGCAGGTGAAGAACATCAAACTCGAAGAGTACAAAAGCCAGTGTTGCAACAACGAAACGAAATCAAGGAAGATGAACTCAACAACAACAAAGTAAAAGACGCGTAAAAGCGGGTGTGGTGTTGGCGCGTTGCGTTGCTGCGATCGCTGTTTTTGGTCCGAAGCGACTGATTTACAATTACAGGGTCCGGTTCTCTGTGTGGGTGGGTTGTGTGTGTATGTATATATGTATTGTCTGTGGAGCCCAGAACTGGGGATCACCTGTGCTGTCATTTACTCTCCCTCTATCACTCTCACTCTCCCCTGTCTGATCTGAATCTGATCTGAATCTGATCATTTTTATGGGTTTTGTCTCTTGAGAGAGTACAGAGTTAGAGGTCTGTTAATCATCTCTTCTCCTTCTCTTTAAACCCACCCATTTCGATTATTTCATCTCCAACTCCGAAACTCCCCTTTTGAAGAGTTCAAAAAGCATCGAAATCTGTGTGGATCTTCAGATCTAACGCTTCTGGATTTCGGATCTCTGAGTTCGGCCAAACTAGCTGATCCACTGAGATTCGAGGGACTAGGGTTTTGAGGTGAGTGGTGTCTTGTTTTGTGTTTGATTTTGGTTTCTGAAATTTGGGAGATTTTTGGGGGTTGTGGGTTTTGAGGGCTTGTTTGGTTAATTGAAGAAAAGGGGGGTTTGATTTTGTTGGGTTTTTGAACTGTGATGAGGAAAGGTGGAGACTTGACTACTTTTTCTCTCTTTTCACCTTCCCTCATTGTTCCTTTTTTTTTTTTTTTTCAAAAATTGACAATTTGTGTGGCTGATGAGCCATTTTGACTTCTAAGGAGAACACACAAATTTATGGTCTTCGTTTACTTTTCTAGTTTTTCATGGTGAGATTGTAATTGGGTTTTGAACGATCTTCAATTTGTTGATTGTAGAAAAAAAGGGCTGATTTTTATGATCTTTAATTTGTTGATTGTAGAAAAAAGGGCTGATTTTGATGGTGATCTGTTGAAATTATGCATACTTTGTTGATTGAAGAAAAAAAAAAAGGGCTGATTTTGTTGATGTTATGTTGAAATTATGCAAACTTTATTGATTTGTTGATGTGGGTGGCTGTGGTTTTCACTTGCAGAGACTTGTTGAGAGTTTTGGAGGTTTTTGCATCCTTGTTGGATGTGGAGAACTTTGTGGTTGGTTTGGGTGAAATGAGGGATGTTATCAGAGTTGATGAATTTTCTGAGCTCGTGCTGTCGACCGTCTGCAGATCATTATGGGCATGCCGGATCAGATGCGGTAGGGAAGCAAGACGGGCTTCTCTGGTACAAAGACATTGGGCAGCATGTCGCCGGTGAGTTTTCGATGGCCGTTGTGCAGGCCAACAGTTTGCTTGAAGACCAGAGCCAGATTGAATCAGGGTCATTGAGCACGCTCGAGTCCGGCCCTTATGGAACCTTCGTTGGGGTATACGATGGGCATGGAGGGCCTGAAACATCGCGCTATATTAATGAACACATGATCTACCATCTCAAGAGTGAGTACCCTCAGTCCTCCAATGACTTGGAGCAATGAATTTCGCTTTTGTATTGACTTTAGGAGCAAATTGGTTGTTGAATTTGATGTTTTGTTTAATCAAATTGGCATGCCTTCTTCACGGAATTGCGTGTCTGGTTCTTCTAACTAATGCATTTGCTTTGCAGGGTTTGCAGCCGAGCAACAATCGATGTCAGTTGATGTGATAAAGAAGGCATTTCAAGCAACAGAAGAAGGGTTTTTCTCTGTTGTCACGAAACAATGGTCGATGAAACCTCAGATTGCAGCTGTTGGGTCCTGCTGCTTGGTTGCAGTTGTGTGTGGAGGTGTTCTCTATGTTGCCAATGTCGGTGACTCCCGCGCTGTGTTGGGAAGTCTTGTCAAAGCAACTGGAGAAGTTTTACCTGTACAGCTCTCTGCAGAGCACAATGCTGCTATTGAATCTGTGAGGCAAGAGTTGCGTGCTTTGCATCCAGATGACTCGCATATTGTTGTTCTAAAACACAATGTTTGGCGCGTGAAGGGTCTCATACAGGTGTGTTTATTTTTGTCTCTCTACGACTATTATTATCATTATTTGTGTTTCAGAACATTATAGTGGATTTGGTTGGTGGTAGTGTTACTTTTGTTTCCTGCTGTTGGGTTGTATTATGTTTGTTCTATCTTTTACCGGTGAACAAAACCCCTTTTTTTGGTGAACTTGTGTTTGTGCTTGGAGTAAATTCAAGAGGTTGGTTGTGTGCCATAGTTGGGTTTCATCCTGGTTTCAGATGTGGACAATTAATTCAAATCAAATCACTTCGACTAATAGTTTATATCCGAAAGAATCACACAGTGATGAATGTTTATACAATGTTAAATATGTTAATTTTTCACTTTAGGCAATTACTTCTTGGGATAGATCTTTGGGTTGTTTCCATCGGAGTCTTTCTGAGGCTTTTATTTATCATAAGTCTTTTAACGTACAAGGGAAGTGTGGAAGCCAGACATGCGCTTCCCATCTTCTGCCTTGTTTTTATACGATTCAAGGAAGATGACTATTTTGCAAAGGAAAATGATTGGGTGACATACTTGTGCCACATACATTTGCAACACGGTTATTGAGATATTTTGAAGCACGCACCATTGCATCGAGATGTGTGGATAATGCGTTGTTAAAGTGTTCAAAGGAACCCGACAACTGTGCAACTAATGTATATGTCGCCCTAGCATTTTCCTCTTGCCAAGACACCCTCCTAAGAATACTGACCAACTAGCCACCTGAAGTTGTGTTTTGGTCCCAAAACCAGTATGATTTACTGCTCGTGTATGGATGATCTAGTCGCGTACTGTATATTTTAATTGAAGCATTGATAAAAGAAGAGGCATACAAGGTGTTTTAGAGTACACAGCCACTAAAATGTCTTCATAAACTGAGATGCACTGTGTTTCCTGATCGTCTAATGTGCATGATGCCCTTTTCCCCAATATTGTCTTTCTCCGATAGGGTTTTATTCATGGCTTGTGCCCTAGCCACTTGGCTATTCAGTTTTTTCATGGCCCTTGTTTATGGCAGACAACTTGAAGTATGATTAAGATGTTTGAATAGACACTGGCAGTCTATTGACTCTATTGTTGTTGGAGTAGGAGTTAAGTTGCCATTTTACTTATAACTTATCTAATTTTGTCTATTTTCACACTTCTTCTTTTCATCTCCTTTTTCTTGCAACATGCTTGTATCTGATTATGTCGTTTTCATTCACAAAAGAAATAGAAAAAAAAAAAATTCCTTTTTCTAAATGCTGCTCATTGCCTTTTTACAGGTTTCTAGGTCCATCGGTGATGTGTATCTTAAGAAGGCAGAGTTCAACCGAGAGCCTTTATACGTTAAGTTTCGCCTTCGTGAACCTTTTAAAAGGCCCATTCTTAGTTCCGAACCATCAATATCTGTTCATAAACTTCAGCCACACGATCAATTTCTGATACTTGCATCTGATGGGCTATGGGAACACCTGAGCAATCAGGAAGCAGTGGATTTAGTTCACAATCATCCTCGAAATGTAAGATATTACAAAGTACTCGTGTTTTCTATATTTTTGATTGAAAAGCTTTTGACCTCATTGATTCTTAGTCATGAAGATACTAAAAACACATTTTGAAACTTTTCGTGGCATATTCTGCAATAATTAAATTGAAGATGCATCTGTTGATAACTTGATATAACTGATAAATAACTATACCCACAGTTTAGTCAATGTTCTTATTTTAAGAAAATTTACAAGTAGTTGTCAGTTGATGTACTTCTTTAACTGCTTTCGACTTTGATTGATTCCGAGTGATAAGAAATTGAAAACAAAAGACATCAACTTTTTGCGGCACATATTCTGCTTTTAATTCAATTGAAGACGCATCTGTTATAATAGGAGAACAACCAATGCACAGTTAGGCAAAGTTGTCTGACATTTTAAGAAACTTTGTTGGTTGTTTTGTCAGTTGATGTCCGTCTTTAACTGATTTCTTGCATTTTCCATAAGTGCCCATTGGAAATTCTTGCCTACTAGATTGAAAATTGACTTGGTAGATGTGTGTTAATGCAGGGAAGTGCTAAAAGGCTTGTGAAAGCTGCATTGCAAGAGGCAGCAAAGAAAAGAGAAATGAGGTACTCAGATTTGAAGAAGATAGACCGTGGTGTGCGGAGACATTTCCACGATGATATTACAGTTATCGTCGTATTTCTTGATTCAAATCTCGTGAGCAGGGCCAATACAGTAAAGGGTCCTACTGTTTCTATTCGAGGGGGCGGGATCAACCTACCTTCTAACACTCTCGCCCCTTGTGCCACGCCGATGGAACTCGGTTCCACTTGAAGAAGACACTGCTGTTGTTTAATCCTTCTCTTTTACTTTTATATCAGATGACCTACTTAGCTATTTAATATGACTAGGACTCCATCAGTTGGTGTCCAATAGAGGGAAGAGTTCAAGCCTTCAATTCTTTTGATGTACACTGTAACATTAACTTGGAAGAGGGACTACTGCCTTTAAGTTTAGTTTATGAGCAAAAGTAAACAGACAAGATAGTTCTAAGGTGATATTTAAAAGCAATCTCCTCACCTGGGAACTGTACTGCTTCATATTCCCATGAATTTGTGCTTCTGTAAATTGCTTGTAACATCATCTTTTGCAATTTAAGCTTTTCTTCTTCTCTTTTATTCATTCTCCCTTCTAGTTTTTTGTTTTCATTTTGTGCTCAAGCAAACATTCTGTGGAAGCTAGTACTCTGGATAGCAAATCTAACAAGGGTAGTGGCTCTACCTGCCCTCCCTCTTCCTTTAGTACTTAAAAAAGAACTTCTATTGTGAGAAGGATAAACTGGGAGAGACTGTCACCATGGAAAGATCAATTATGGTGTTGAAGTGAAACTGTACAGGATTTTGATTGTACGAGAGCAATTGACAGAACTAGACAAGTTTTTTTATATATCGAAAGAAAAAAAAAATCCAAAGGTAGATGAGTTGCTTTAGCTTAAGAATCATTTGGAGAATTCATGAGGGTTGAATCCCAAGGTTCAAATAACACAAACAATTACAACAGTCGTCCTTCATTGCTCACAATGGCAAATTGGCAATCCTTTAGCTGCAAACTGCAAAGAATATTTACAAACTATTGGTGTTCCTTACTAGTAAATTGTTTTTGACAAAATGCACTCGAGCGGCGTTGTGTAGTGGTAGCGACTCAAGCTTAAGACGTTAAATGAGGCAGCGGTCTCGAGTTCGAGTCGTAGCAACTACATTATGTCTTCCGACTATTTTGAGGTGTTGAGGAAGGTGCTCTTGATCATCCCTCGTGGGACTAGTCAGACTCTAATTGGGAAGGGACCGAGGCGGTTTGGATTCCCGCGGATCCAACAAAAAAAAAAGTCGTTTTTGACAAAATGTTTCTTACCTGCATTTGACAGTTTCAAGTTTTAACTTTTCTCTTCTTTCCTGTTGTAGTTTACAGATGGCGAGAGTGCGATTGTTTGTATACAGGATTCCATGAAAGCAAGATTTATAGTTTGTAATTTGTATTACTTAGGCATGAAATCTACCATCTTTTTTTTGTTGGGAAAATCTACCATCTTTCCTGCACAAGGGAAACTCTCTGCTGAACCTCACAAGTTCTCAGGCTTCAGTCTGATGGTATTCTTCATCGATGATAGCAACGGAAGGATATGGAGAATTTTCATCCCTGAAGTTGATTTTTTTTTTTTTTTTTTTTTTTAATTTTATTTTATAGATAATGCAGTTATAAAAGAACAACTATGATGAGTGGCTAATTAATGATCCCATGTTAATACCTCGTCGAATTTCTAGCTTTCTATTGAGTCAAGTTTTCTAGTTGGGGCATTTGTAGGTCGTCTTTGCGGCAGTAACCAAACCACACGCAACCGCCCTTCCCTAATCTTTGTATCAATTGGTGCTACTCCTACTTGTTTTTGAATTTCTATATTTCTTATTCTATCTTTACGAGTTTTACCACACATCCACCTAAATCTCGATGTCTAGTGTTTCTAAACTCACAAGTGCATGTATTCGGTTTCGTCCTACTCAACTTAAAGCCCTTAGATTCTAATGTATTCCTCCGAGTTCTAATTTCCTATTCACTCCATCTTTAGTTTCATCCACTAAGACAATATCATCTCGCAAATAGCATACGCCATGGTATATCCTCTTGAATATGTCTAGTTAGTTCATCTATAACTAAAGTAAATAGATATGGGCTTAGAGCCGATCCTTGATGTAGTCCTATCGTAATGGGAAATTCTTTTGTAGCTCCTCCAAATGTCTTTATAGTCGTTACTACTTCATCATACATATCCTTAATAGTGTCTATGTATCTAGCATGCACTCTTTTTCTTTCTAGAACCCACCAAAGAACATCTCTAGGGACCCTATCATATGCTTTTTCTAAATCTACGAATACCATATGAAGATCTTTTTTCTTTTCTCTATATTTTTCTAACAATCGTCTTACAAGGAAAATCGCCTCCCAAGGAATAAAGGAAGAGCAGAGGTAGATGACACAGCTGAAGAACTTACTAAAAGAGGTCTTGCATGCAAGGTCCAAGCCTTTCAGCATAGAAGGGGCTAAGCAGAATATGTACATAGTGAAATATAGTGAACAGGCAATGTCATGAGAGATAAAAATAAACAGACCGTAGAAATTATGAACTTGAAATAAGAAGAGATTGCGTCGCTGATTTTCGAGAGCAAAGCTGTACATCCATTGAGATTTTTAGATTGAAATCCTTACATGATTCTAGCATGAGATATTTTGATCACACATTCAAGTGAAGCATCTCAATGATCATTGACCATGCAAAAGAATATGCCACCAAGCAACTAAAAAACTACTAACAGTCACAGCTACCAAGTTTACAGTCAAGGTTATGGTCCAGATTCTACCTTACATACAAGGACACCAAGAACTGAGACAAGAGAATGAACTCGCTTACTACAGCAGCAGGGGAGTGAACACCTAAAAATGGGACAATGTCCACCTGCAACCAGTTCTCCACTGCTGATCCAACAACTGCGCCCACAACAAGCCCGCCAACTGTTATTACAGTTGCTTTTCCTGCAAAAAATTAGGGAACTTTCAGATATTTAAAATGAAAATTGTATAAATGATCATTAAGGCCACCTTTGGCACATATTGGAAGAAGTTTTCATGTACTGGACAACATAGGTTTAACATCACCAATCTTGAAGTTCTTCTACTATTTAGATTAAGGCATCACGAGGACAACTAAATGGAGAAGAAAGACTAAATTGAAAGGAGGAGCTTTCACGAGAGACAAGAGATTTCACTTAATTAAATGAAAAGGATGACCAAGAAAATGGACAATTGGAACGAGACGGTGTCTTGTGTGAAAACATGAATGCAATTACTAACAACCTCAAAACACTTAATATAGAAAGAAAGAGAAAGAAAGAACCAATTACATAAGCTCTTCCATGAGAACCATCTGGTTGAAACCTTTAACTAGTTCTATTGAATCACTAGAATAATCATGTCATAGTTGAGGCCATTACTTTCCCCCACCCCAAAAAAAAGAAAAGAAAAATCACATCATAGTTGAGAATTGCATTATGTAATCATTGTAGAAGTAACTTTGTTCGGGTGATAACTGAAAAACGGCTTCAATAGATCTCACTTCCATGTAACAAATAACAAGTTAATCGATCATATTACTCTCAATTCTAAGGGTAAGCATGCCTTTACTACTTGATTAAAGTTTCTGTAACACTGTTTTTTTTTTTAAAAAAATCAAAGACATAATAATCTGCTTCATTCACAGAAGATGGAGTTATAACCCAGTTAAACACACATTCCAATTGAACAGTAAACAAATTCGCTAGATTTTCGACGTTATTTTTTGTTTTCTCTATTACATTGATACAATAACAGAAAAGGGAAAAAATATTGTAAGTAACCCAAGTGCTCACCTAGCTTGACATTCTTCTTGGTCAAGAAATACAAGGAAGCTCCAAAACTAGTTGCCAATATCAGTCCAGGCACATCCGCTGCAGAATACGTCCCAGGTGAAGGTGCGGAAGTTCCATTGGCATAGGTTAAAACCATCAAGGCTCCATAAACCCCTGCTTGAATTCCCAAATCGCTTCCAGTTGGGGATTCAATCGTAATCGGAGCATTCTTAAGTCTAGTCTGTATCCACAAAGGTAATGAACCCACGCCCGATTATTAACCGGTTTAACATCAGCATAGCGAACATTACTGTTCTCTACTTTTCCAGCTCTCCGTTGCGTGAGGCTTTGCATCAGCAACATATCATATGCAGCCTCAACCTGAAAATCAAACAGAATCACTATCACAACATTTCCACCAAAGTGAGATATGGAACTAATAATTGCAAGGAGGAGCAACTCATCATCCTACTGCAATTGAATTTATTTGCGGGTTTCACAATCACAATCACTGTTAGAACTTAGAACCTTTTTTTTTGTGCCCCTCTACTTCGGCTCGACTAATCCCACAACAGCCAGTCGAGCGCCACATAGCCTGAGTCCCAAATTAATTGGGGTTGGCTAGGTGGATCAAACTCTTCCACTCGATTTAGTGCAATTTATGGCGAGCTTTCAAAAACAAAAACTTGTTAATCAATGCTCTTCGCGCTTTCGGAATTGCTTAAATTGGTACCATCTCTAATTCATTCAACTGGGTCTCACTATCGATTCATTTACTCGATCATCACCAAATCATATCAAACAGAAATCTAATAAGATCTTACCACATAAATTCTCATCACAATACAAAACTCAAAGACAGCTATTGCCCACAATCGCCCAATCAAAACCCATCAAAATTCTCATCAATCCAGCAATACCCACATCCCAAACACTCCATTTGGCCCAAATTCAACCACACAACACCAAAAAAATCCAAAATTTAACCCAACCGACCATAAAACCAAGCAATCCAAACACAATTTCACACCACAACAGCTCAAAATCCATCAAATTCAACTCAGAAAGCCCAAAAAGAACCCCCACAAACCTGCGCCACGGCCTCCTCATCGTCCTTACAAGAAGCGAGAATCGAATTCTTGGCGCGAAGAATGTCGTCGAACGAAGCCCCTTCGGAGACCCCGAGCAGCTTCAGAGCGTTCTCCACCGACATCTCGAACGGCGCCGGGTCGTCCGCCCTCGACCCGGCCAGCGCCACCGGCCCGCTGCGGAGCCGGAGCGGCCGGGCCGGTCTCCAGCACCGGTGCTTGAAGAAGCTCGGCGGGGGCGAGTCGACTCGGGGCGAGTTGCGGCGGAGGATGGCTCGGTTGGGCGCGAAGGAGAGAGAGGCAGCCATTTGCTTCATGAGCATGCGTGGAGAGTGAGAGAGAGAGAGAGCGAGAGGAAATAAATCTTGGTTTCTTTCTTTCTTTCTTTCTTTCTTTCTTTCTTTCATGGTTGCATTTCTAATTTTGTTTGTAGACCACTACTACCATCTAGAGGAGCAGGTTTGTCCTATTATTTTGTGGGTCCCACATAATAATTCGAGGTGGGATATTTTTGTGTAATATATTGGCAGAAAAAAAAATGTTGGAAAAAAAAAACATAAGACAATTGTAAATTGGTAAAAATATAGTAATCTCATTTTTATTTTTTAAAATATTTCTAAAAACTTAAAAATATTTAAATTAATTAAGATATTTTAATATTTTAAATACTTAAACTTAATGCATAAATATTAGCAAAAAAAAAGCTTGAAAAATCATATTATTAAACTCTATTTTTAAAATTATTGTCAAGATATAAATTTTTGCTTTAAGTAGTTTTCAACTCAAACGAAGGACCAAGACGACAATGACTTTAGGTCAACATCAACATCAACATCACATCAACATAACCTCAGTCCCAAATTTTAGTCAAGACTTTTAAAATTTTTAAATTATTAATTCAAGACATAAAAATTAATTTGGTCCCCGAACTTTTATTACTGCCCATTTGGTCCTTAAACTTTCATAAAAATTTAATTTGGTCATTCTACCATTTTAGATGTTAAATCTCGCTAACGTGGCTAACAGAATTGTCATGAGGCTAGCTAAAAAGAGCAAAATGATTTATATTACTGAATCAGATGATTCACTTCAACCAACAAAACCAAAAAATATAACTCAATTTCTCCGAAAGCATAAAAAACTCAAAGTTCCAGGAATAAAATTAAAGCATAAAAACTTAAAATTCAAGGGCCAAATGTACACCAATGGAAATTTATGAACCAAATGCACATTAATGAAAGATAAGAACCAAAAGCATAAAAAACTCAAAGTTCAATGACCAAACGATATATTTTGCCTAATTTTTTTTACGACAACTGAAAGAGTTGTTTATCCGGTAAAAGAAAGATGAGCTGCAATAATGCACTCATAATTTTTTCTCCCCTTCAAATGGCAAGTACATCAAATTGATTCACATACTACAAATCAAATTAAGAACTGCAAACAATACCTTAGTTCATCAAAGTTTCTCAAACTCTACCTATGCAGGTGAAAAAACATAAGTCTTCTCCCTCAAATTGAAAGTCCTGCATTGATCTTATAAGCTTAAGAGACTGCATGCATATGCTCATTTTTATCAATCATGCTTTGGGCTAGTGCATGTTGCTATGTGCAGTAGTGTTTGTTCCCTCACTTATCCCTTCCAAGTTGCTCTTATAAAGCTCAATGCTGACACTGTTGTCCTCTAAGCACCTCAAGCTGGTGCTCTGAAATGAAATGCTATCCATCTCTACATGGAACTTCTGAAGCCCAATGCCATCTAAGCTCACAGAGCTTTGCGAGCCGCTGGTCGATCGACGACCACCCTTCAAAGATTGTTTCACGCTACTCAAGTTATCGGTAGAGTAAAGGGCTTCCTCCAACTCTTCCCATACTTTTATCATGGTTGGACGGTTTTTCGGAGCCTTCACCGCGCATCTCATGCCGAGTTGTGCCATCTTCAGCATCATCTCAATGTTGCATGGTTCACTAAGTAGTCTCACATCTAGTATTTCTTCAACATTGCCCTTACCTATGCTGGGACTTGCCTGCAATGTTAGGAGAAAAAGAAAAAATGTTCTTGAGCATTTGTTCAATGCAGCTTGTGAGGATATGTAGAAACTAGAAATAACTGATATACAAGTAAGTTGCTAGCTAGCTTGATAAATACCCATTCAATTATGTGATAGCGCGAATTCACTTGCGTTATATCTACAGCAGGTCTCGCCGCAACAAGTTGCAACAATATGACTCCGAAGCTATAAACGTCGCTAAAAGGCGACAAGTGAAAGCTTGAGCAGTAAGCAGGATCAATGTACCCTGGGGTCCCTTTGATCTGGCTACTGACATGGGACTGGTCTCCTATAGGCCCTGACTTCACTAGGCCAAAATCTGAAATCTTGGCTTCAAAACCATCTCCTACTAATATGTTGCTTGGCTTGATGTCTCTATGGATTATGCTTGGATTCACTCCTTCATGTAGGTGAGCTATGCCTGTAAACAACTCTAGTCTCAATCTCACAAATCCAATAAACACACTATAAATCGATTGTCAAAGGAAAAAATGAAATGAATTTCATTCAAGAACTAACTAAAATTCAACACGCGTCTGCATAGCGACGATATTCTTGCAAGAAGTTAATACATCAATACAATTAGAAAGCAGCCTAGAGCTAGAAGTAACTAGTAAGTCAATTAGTACTTGATGGATTTGATGAACATACCTTTAGCAGCTCCGATGGCGATTTCCACCCTCTGCCTCCAAGTCAAGTTCTTCCCCCCTCTTCCTAGAACATCGTAGAAGCGGCTTACTGATTAGTATGCGAAATTAGGTTGAGCGAGCGATGAAAGTAAAGAAAGTTAATAAATCTTACCTACTATATATTCAAGCAGAGATCCATTTGGCACATACTCATACACCAGTATTTTTTCTCCTCTACCACCTGTTTGCATCACACATTAACACTAATTAGTACTTGTTTCATATGCAATTGATCAGCTCTATATATAGCTAGAGAATTAAAAGTGGCTAATGAAAGGACTTAAAGAAACTATGGAGGTAGATTTACTTGTGAAAAACCTACCAGTTTCTTCACAGTATCCCACCAATCCCAAAAGGTTCCTATGTTTAACTCTTGAGATCAGCTCCACCTCTGTGTCCCTCAAAAAAGAAAAATAGGAATCACAAAAACACTCAGTGATGAAGTTTCATATGCACAATGGAAGTGTACTGAGTATTAACACAAACATGTATGGCACATATGAATACCATTTCTAAATTCTTGTGCACTTTGATAGGAATCTGGATGTGCCCTCTTGATTGCAAGGGTTCCTTCTCCGTCGAACGTCCCTTTGTACACGTTGCCAAATGCCCCCGACCCGATCAAGCACTCTTCACTGAAATTCTTTGTAGCTTTCTCTAGTTCTTCCAACTGGAAATGTCTCAGTAGCAATATCTTACTCTTTGGACACTCTGCTTGTTTGCATAGCATTAGTCAATCAACATTTCCATAATAACCTGGAAAAGAGAACAAACATTGAAGCATATGACTAGTTAATGATCGATAAATCTTACCTCTTTGCCTCCGCCGTTGCTCGAGAGTGCAGAAGCCTCGCCTTTTCACCAAGAAGTAGAACATAACACCTAAAATGACCGACGCAACACCAATCAAGAAACCTTCAAATAGATGTCTCCTAAAAACAGTTGACTTGTAAGCCATCGTCGTGGGAGGAACCATAGGTGCATGCCTGCTTGAAATCACAATCAATCACCAAAATTCATTACTGAAAGAAATCATATTGCATACAAGTTTATCTGTGCCTACCTCATTTTCTCTCTTTCCATCCTTGACGTGCCTTGTCGACGCTAATTAAGTACTCTTATCTAGTTATCTTCCATTCCATGAAAAAATAATTCATGATTAAGTTTGAAAGAGAAGATGCAACAAATTAAGAGAGGCACAGGGAATAAAAGTTGGTACACAATAGTCTAACAAACATTGCCGGCATTATATTAGATCATTTTCAAAAGAAAGTTTTAATTCAGCTTATATTGATCTGTGTATGTTTTCATTTCATGACTTGGTCTTCTTCTCACAGGACGGCACTAAAGGTTGTAAATGAGGCTTATAATATAGTGAAGCTGTAACATGAATCTCTCTAACATGTTGATGTAAATCTCAACATACAGAATATTCAAGACTTCTTAATCAGTAAAACATATCCGGTAACAGTAAAACTTAAGATTCTCAATTGGGGATGATTGGTGAGCAGGGGTCCTATCAATGACATCATGCATTAATGTCTTCTTTTCTTGTTTCTCTTTGTTGACTTCATTTTCAAAGTTCCCAATGAGCGACATCATCCCCTAATTCCTGAAACATGATTTAATTAACCACATATACCTTCAAATATTAGCGTAACTATGCTCATCAGCCATCACGCACAAAGATAAATTTGGTTGGGTGGCCACAATGGTAAGGGCAAAATTATGTGAGTTAAGCACGTGACCTCGACTTCGATTCTCCGGTGTGGTAAAATCGCTCGAGCTACTGGGCTATGTCTAGGTTGATTGCAGGAAGGCCTCGTGAAAATAGTCAGGCTCGCCTAGATACCCATGAATATATATATATATAAAAAAACCACTCACAAAGATAAGATCGACAATGATACATTAAAATTATATATACTCTCTCGGGTCAATATTATAAGTAATTTTAATTATGTAACATAATGACTACGAAAAATGATAATTCTCTTGACAAATGTCTCGTTGATAAGTTTACTTGCGTACCTTTTAGTTACTGTTACATTCGCGGTAACAATTTTAGCAAGTACGATGAGCGGCCACGATTGCGTGACATCGACGACTCGTTCTAATGAACGGCTAGGATCACCCGGTTTAAAAAAGAAAACCATGTCCCGGTCACGTGCCCCTCTCAACACCAGACCATAGGAGAGGAGGTCAGTCTAGTCTTTTCCCGTCTCTTGGGCTTTGATGCCCATTTGGTTCGTTCGTTCGTTGGGTCTGTTTGTGAGTCGTCGTCGTGGTGATCGGAAGGGAAATCGATCGAAGTGGAGAAGAAGAGATGAGTGGGCACGATTCCAAGTACTTCTCCACCACCAAGAAGGGAGAGATTCCCGAGCTCAAAGACGAGCTCAATTCGCAGTACAAGGTATCGCCGCGATTTACTACTTCTTCATCTCATCTTAGCTGCTTAGGGTTTCATTTCGAACTTACTGTTCATGTTTTCGACTGATCGGTAGGTTCAGTTCCAGATCTGATGTCTTTTCATTGCAAATGATCGAAATGGCGATGAATCATCTTAATTTTGCTTTTCTTTTTCATCCGATTGTAATGTGAATGATGGAGAGATGTGAGAGAATATGGATCTGACTGAATTTGGACTGCGTTCAATGGATTGTTGTGCAAGGAAGAGTCGGTGATCTCTGATCTTAATATTGATGTGTTTTAGGTTTAGGTTTTGGCAGTTGAGAGTTAGGGTTGGGAGTGACGGATATTGTGATTGAATCGGAAGAAATGTGATTTTTGAGAATGAGCGCTTGTCGAACGTTAATTAGGAAGAATTTAAAAGATTTGGAAAGCACACCGTCAACTGCACTTAATCGAGTGCAATGGAAGAGTTTGATCCGTGTAGCGGACCTCAAATAATTTGGGATTGAGGCTTTGTTGTTATCTAGTTAGTTGCAAAGATGGAATTGATGATTCAAAAACTATGTGGAAATTTTGTAGTGCGCTTTGCAACCTAAGCTCATTGGAATTTGTTGTCTTTTTCAAGTTCATGATTGACTCAGCTTTGGCGAGTATTCCTTTCAGTTTATTTGAGCATTTATTAACAGCTAGTGCAATCAAATAGTTGATGAATGTTAGTTTTAGTGAGTATTTACCAAGATAATAGTAACAAAGACTTGTTAAAGAAAAATCTAAATGAATGATTCTGGAGTATGCCTCAGTGGCCGCGAGGCTCAAACATGTGTGGAAGAGCATTCAAGTTTTATAGAAATTAATTAAGCGATATGTGCTTTATGTGTAGCTAGTTAGTTTTTTATAATTCGTCCTTTTTTGGGAAAGAAACAAATTGTATATACGTAGAATAGAAATTACAGAGAACAATATAAAGGAGGATAAAATATCCACAGAACTAATGAAAAAAAAGTCTTTGTTCTAAACAAATTGTATATACGTAGAATAAAAAGAGCCTATGTTCTAAGCAAATGAACAAGATCCTTTATAGACTCAAAATCGATTTTCTTATCTTCAAATATAATTTATTTCCTTCCAATCCGTAATAACCAAACTAATGACGAGCAAGAATGTGTCGTCAATTGCTTTCTTTGAGGCCAGCAGCCTCTTAGAATCTCCAACTTTTAGGTATCAATGTGACTCCTAGTCCTTGTTTCGACCTGGTGAAAGTAACAAGGTGATGTTTAGTGTGTTACTGCATTGCCTTTGTATTGGGTAGCAACAAAGTTGTAAAAAAATAACTCCCATAATGCAAGATTGCAGTCTTGTTTCAAAGGCAAGAGTATTTTTGTTTATTTTGTATTCTTTCCTCTGGTTGAGCATCTTTTATTATAGCTTTAGAAAGTTAGAATCATTTTTATATCTGGAGAGCTTAACTTTAGATATGCTTTACAGGATAAGAAGAGAGATGCTGTCAAGAAGGTGATTGCTGCAATGACTGTAGGGAAGGATGTATCTTCATTGTTCACTGATGTTGTGAACTGCATGCAAACAGAGAATTTGGAGCTCAAGAAGCTTGTTTATTTATATCTTATAAATTATGCCAAAAGCCAACCAGACTTAGCGATTCTTGCTGTAAATACATTTGTGAAAGTAAGTGATGAAATCCTACAAATATTTGTTATAATTGATGTTAGATTATATAGGTTCACTGGTTCTGTCAATTGTTCATGGTTGATGGTTCGTCTTATTCAACCAAGTTGCAACTTTATGATTTGGCTTCTCCTTTGCTTAATTATATTATAGATGTTATTCAAGTTACCCTGTAGTTAAGTAGTTGCAAAAAGTGCTCGTTTTGTTGAAAGTAAATCCCTATTGCAACCCTCCTTTTCTATAGTTGTATAAACATTTTCCTGCTTCACCAAAAGAGAATCATATTACTTTCTCTTCCACCCTACATAAAATCCCTGATTTTTTTTTTCTATATTCAAGAAATTTTGGTTGGCATCTTAAAAGGAGAGTTAGCAAATACTAATTCTAGGAAAAGGGAGTCGCACATAATTACTTTTAGTAGTGGTCATAACAAGAGTCAAATAGATTTTCTTTTAACGAGAAAAATAGATAGAAAAATATGTAGAGATTGCAAAGTAATACTTGGTGAAGTGCTTACTACCCCAACATAAGTTAGTAGTACTTGATATTAAGCTAAAACGACGACTTAATAGGAATAAAAGAAACAACGATAGAAGAAAGTGGTGGAACCTAAAAAATAGTAAACAACTAGAGTTTAGAGAAAAACTACTAAAGGAAAATGTTTGGAATCTTGATTTAGATGCTAATACAATGTGGTTAGAAATGAGTAGTTGCATAAGGAGAGTTGCATCAAACGTATTAGGTATATTTAAAGGCTTGAGAAACTAGAAGGAAACATGGTGGTGGAACAAGGATGTCCAAATAGCAATTAAGACTAAAAGAGCGATGTATAGGAAAATATCTAAGTGTCAAGATGAAGATGCGTACAATCAATATAGAGAAACTAGAAAACAAACTAAAAAAGTAGTTAGTCAAGCTAAAACAAATTTCATCGAAGATCTATATACAAGGTTAGGTAATAGAGATGGTTAAAAATATATTTATAGGCTAGCCAAATTAAGAGATAAAGGAAACAAGTCCTAAGTCATGTAAGATGTATTAAGGACGAAAATCAAAATGTTTTAACACGCGAAGATGATATTAAGCAGAGATGGAGAAGTTACTTCGATAGTTTATTTAATGATGGGCAAGTTGATATTATAGTAGATGAAAACCCATACCAAGAATGTAAACTATACATGCAATATTAGAATTTCAGAAGTGAAAGAGGCATTGAAAATGATGAAAATAAGGAAAGCATGTGGCCCAGATGAAATACCCATAGAGGTTTGGAAATGCTTAGGAGAAATTGGATTGACTTAGTTGACAAAACTTTTTAACAAAATTTTAAAAATCAAAACGGATGCCAATGGATTGGAGAAGAAGCACGCTTGTGCCAATCTTCAAAAACAAAGAAGACATTCAAAGTTGTTCAAACTACCGGGGAATTAAACTTATGAGTCACACTATGAAACTTTGGGAGAGGATAATTGACAATAAGCTAAGAAGAGAAACGACAATATCAGAGAATCAATTTAGCTTCATGCCTAGGAGGTCAACTGTGGAGACGATTTTCCTTGTAAGAAGATTGTTGGAAAAATATAGAGAAAAGAAAAAAAAGATTTTCATTTGGTATTTGTAAATTTAGAAAAAACATATGATAGAGTTCCTAGAGATGTTCTTTGGTGGGTTCTAGAAAGAAAAATAATGCATGCTAGATACATAGACACTATTAAGGATATGTATGATGGTGTAGTAACGAGTATAAATACATTTGGAGGAGCTACAAAAGAATTTTCCATTACGATAGGACTACATTAAGGATTGGCTTTAAGCCCATATATCTTTACTTCAGTTATGGATGACCTAACTAGGCATATTCAAGAGGATATACCATGGTGTATGTTATTTGCAGATGCTAATGTCTTAGTGGATGAAACAATAGATGAGGTGAATAGGAAATTAGAACTTTGGGGGAATACATTAGAATCTAAAGGCTTTAAGTTGAGTAGGACGAAGACTGAATACATGCACTGTGAGTTTAGAAATACTAGACATCGAGATGATGGAATAGTAAAATTAGGGTAGTAGAAATTCCTACGGTGAACCACTTTAGATACCTAGGATCAATCATACAAAATGATGGTAATGTTGAGAATGATGTCGCACGTAGAATTCAAGTTGGATGTAAGAAATGGCGGAGTGCAACAAAGGTAATTTGTGATCGAAATATTCCTACTAAGTTAAAAGAAAAATTTTATAGGACCGCAATTAGGCCAACTATGCTCTATGGAAGTGAATGTTGGGCGGTAAAGCAACAACAATTACATAAAATAAACGTAGCAGAAATGAGGATGCTTAAGTGAATGCGGGGTAAAACTCGTAAAGATAGAATAAGAAATATAGAAATTCAAAGACAAGTAGGAGTAACACCAATTGACATAAAGATTAAGGAAAGGCGATTGCGGTGGTTTAGTCACCTGCAAAGATAGCCTACAAATGCCCCACTAGAAAACTTGACTCAATAGAAACTGTAGAAATACGACGAGGTAGGGGTAGACTAAAGTTAACATGAGACGCATTAATTAAGAGGGATTTGAATGGTTTGGAATGCTCACCATCAATTGCACTTAATCGAGCACAATAGAAGAGTTTGATCCATGTAGCTGACTCCAATTAATTCGGGACTGAGGCTACGTTGTTGTTGTATCTTAAAAGGAGAGGAAATCTATTTGCAGAACTTATTTTCTCTGCTATATCTTACAGAAAGTATAGTTAAACAAGAATCCTGTCAAACATATTACTTTCAACATCGAGATTTCATGTATTGTTGTGCTTATAATGAATAATTTTCTCATGTTCACTGTATCAACTATAGATTTCATGTGCTTTGAAGATATTGATTTTTTTAAAAAAAATATTTGAGGCATTCTTTAATCCCCAAGTTTGACTAACTAGTCATGCTAGTTTTTTGGGGTCACATTCTGTGTATTCTCTTTTAATCTACCCTCTTATTCTTCCTGTGTTGATATCTATTTTTAATTACATAAAACATTTGTTATAATGGTTCTTTGAATGAATTATTTGTTGCTAAAAAGGGTGCATTTCTTTGTATCCTATGATGGATTCAGATAATAAATATCCGTGGGAAATTCAGAAAATTATATTACGCAAAAGAATAAAGTAAATTCCAATTGCTGAATACTTTTAGCAGATATCCAGTGGTACTAGTGAATAAGTGTTTTCTAGCTCGTAAGATATAAAGTGCTACTACGTTGAGTGTTAAGAATCATCAATTCTTGGGTCATAGTAGTTGGGATTGTAATCATATTTATGCTTCTATTATTTCTGGGTCTAAAGTTTTCAATTTGCATCAAATAATTGTTTTGTGCTTCAATGCTTCTGTTTAAGTTGTATATGCTTCTACCTTTTACTTAAAGAGTGCTGCTGTCATTGGTACTGAGCTTCTACATTTTATATCGTCCTCCAGGATTCACAGGATCCAAATCCCTTGATTCGTGCTCTCGCTGTAAGGACTATGGGCTGCATCCGTGTTGATAAAATTACAGAATATCTGTGTGATCCTCTTCAGAGATGTCTCAAGGTTAATATTTTCATAAGTAGCACTCCTCAGTGCTGATTATTTTTGAAATAATTGACGGTTTGACGTAGCCTCAGTCCCAAATTAATTGATGGTTTAATTCGTGATTTAATTTTTTCCATTGGGTTCACACACAAAACTAATTTAATGATGTGACATACCTATTGTATCGATGCATTTCGAGTTTAGCAATTCTGTATTTGTTAGTAACTCCAGTGTATTTTGTGTTTTCCTATAATCTGACAGGATGATGATCCCTATGTTCGGAAGACCGCAGCCATTTGTGTTGCTAAACTTTATGATATAAATGCTGAGCTAGTGGAAGATAGAGGTTTTTTGGACACTCTCAAGGACTTGATTTCAGACAATAACCCTATGGTTGTAGCAAATGCTGTTGCAGCACTTGCAGAGATCCAAGAAAACAGTGCGAGACCGATCTTTGAGATCACAAGTCAGACGCTTTCAAAGCTACTGACAGCTTTGAATGAGTGTACTGAGTAAGTTTATTGTGAAAACTTTTACGCTTATCCTTGCAAGCTTTTTTCATTGCTCTAATGCATATCCATTATACGAGTTATATCTGTCTTGGGATATTTTAATAGCTGAAGAAGGAATTGCTATGACGGAGGATTGGATCTTTTAGTGGTGGCGGTGCACAATTTGCCAGTACTATTAACTGAGGACTTGTACCCTTGCTTATTTTACTTCTCTATAATCTTGGAGTTGGTTCAAACTCCTAGTTTAAGGTGTCTAAACACATGATTCATCACACTTTGGGGATCCAATTGATTATTGTTGGATTTGATATAAGTGTAATTATTTTGTGAATTCAACACTTGATATATTCCTTTATTGACTTGAGTCCGGTGCAAGTTCACTTCTATTCTATGAATCCATAGGTGCCAAGTGCCAACTACGTGTACTTGTTAAAATATACTTCAGTTCTGATAAGCTTGAGGTCTTTGTACCTTCTAATTTCTTTTGGTTACAATTTATTCACTTGTTTGTTTCTTCTGAATTATATTTGGTGAGATGAGAGCGAGTGACTTCAATATGAAGTTGTGTTTCATGATGCAGATGGGGTCAAGTCTTTATATTGGATGCTCTATCTAGATACAAGGCAGCTGATGCTCGTGAAGCTGAGAATATTGTGGAACGGGTGACGCCACGATTACAGCATGCAAATTGTGCTGTTGTGCTTTCTGCTGTTAAGGTAATTATTTGTTCCCTTTGTGTGACCAATAACAATTTCTCGAACATTTTAGGCGCACTGCAATTAATTGGGTTTACATTTTCCTTCCATGGACTTCATTAATTTCTAATTTGTACTTCCCATGGCTGGTTTACGAAATTCTGTTACGGCATTGGTTGTTTCAGATGATTCTTCAGCAGATGGAACTCATCACTAGTACAGATGTTGTTCGAAATCTTTGCAAGAAAATGGCTCCTCCTCTTGTGACGCTTCTTTCCGCTGAACCAGAGATACAGTATGTTGCATTGAGAAACATCAACCTAATTGTGCAAAGACGACCTACCATTCTTGCTCATGAAATAAAGGTGTCTAGTTTGTTCGTTCATGTATATGTTGCATATCCTTTCAGAAAGATGTTTTATTGAAAATTCTCAATGTACATCTTTTTGTCTATTTCTAGGTATTCTTTTGCAAGTACAATGATCCGATTTATGTAAAGATGGAAAAGCTTGAAATCATGATTAAGCTTGCTTCTGATAGAAACATAGATCAGGTACTTGAACCTTGTTGACAGTATGAAGTGATAACCGATAATTTGCTCGTTGAATTTCTTCTGATCCTATACCCTGTTTACGTTTTGCAGGTTCTCTTGGAGTTCAAAGAGTATGCCACGGAAGTAGATGTTGATTTTGTAAGAAAAGCTGTGCGGGCTATTGGTCGTTGTGCCATCAAACTAGAGAGAGCAGCTGAGCGTTGCATTAGTGTTTTACTTGAGTTAATTAAGATAAAAGTGAATTATGTTGTGCAAGAAGCTATTATAGTCATCAAAGACATTTTCAGACGATATCCTAATACGTAAGTTTCTAGCTTGAGGAATTTTCTCATTGCTCTTAACTCACCTTATAAACGTATTCTGCTTTTGCTGTTTCTGAATTCAGTTATGAATCCATAATTGCTACACTCTGTGAGAGCTTGGACACCTTAGATGAGCCGGAGGCAAAGGTATTCAATTCCTTTCTTCTTAACAATCATTTTGGTGAATCGATCTCGTTTCTCTTTCCTTATGAAATAATCTCCATTGATACTTTACTAATATGCTATATTTTTTTGCCGGCTTTTATTTTTCAGGCATCCATGATATGGATAATTGGTGAATATGCAGAACGAATTGACAATGCTGATGAGCTCCTTGAAAGCTTCCTGGAGAGTTTCCCAGAGGAGCCTGCAATGGTCCAATTACAATTGCTTACTGCAACTGTCAAGCTGTTTCTTAAGAAGCCAACTGAAGGTCCACAACAAATGATTCAGGTTTGATTTTGACCATTTCTTGTTTGCACTTGCTCAAATATAATTTTGCAGCTGCGCTTTTAAATTTTCTTATCACTATCTACTGCGTTCATAATTTGGGACTGAGGCTATGTTGTTGTTGTTGTTGTTGTTGTTGTATCTACTGCGTTCATGCTTTGTGGAAAGCATAGGAACATTTTCAAGTTCTCTATGAAAAGTATTTGTTGAGGTTCTCGGTTTATATTGCACCTTTTGCATCCAAGCATTTTGTTTTGGAAATCCATCCAAATGTATTGTTATTATGTTCATTTTATTTTTCCCTCTTCTAAAACCTTGGGTCCTTTGATGTTTTGTGGAATTTTCTTCTTTAATGGTCTGGTAGAATCATAATATGTAAGAACTGATGAAGCATTTACAAAGAGAAGGAATTGCCAGAAACAATTGCCTTTTCTTACAAAGATCTAATCAATGTTTAATTGTTATTGAGGCGTAATTGAGGCATTTTGCTGTAGAGAAGCAAGGAGTAAGCCTCAAAGTGGAATAACACATAAGCCTCAGTGTTTTTCTTAAGAAACAACAACAACAAAGCCTCAGTCCCCAATTAGTTGGGTTAGCTACATGAATCAAAATCTTCCATTGCGCTTGATTTAGTGCAATTGATGGTGTGCTTTCCTAATCCTTCCTAATCAACGCGTCTCAAGTTAGCTTCGGTCTATCCTTACATCGTCAAGTTTCTTCAGTTTCTATTAAGTGAAGTTTTCTAACTGGGGTATTTGTAGGGCGTCTTTGGAGGTGTTCAAACCATTGCAGCCGCCCTTCCCTAATCTTTTGCGTCAATTGGTGCTACTCATTTTTCTTTGAATTTCTGTATTTCTTATTCTATCTTTAAAGTTTTACTACGCATCCACCTTGCATCCTCATTTCCGCTACATTCATTTCATGTAGTTGATGTTATGCTGCTGTTCGAACAGCAGCTCCCCAGCTCTGCTGTTCTCTTCTTTTGAAGAAAAAAAAGAACAGAAGTATACGGCAGCTCTCTTGAATGATTGAATCAACCCAAACCTTTAAGAAGAAGAAGAAAATAGAAGTTTGTTATCCAAAACTGTAATTTTGCAATATATAAATTGCATCGTATGAAGTTCCTTTACACGTGCAAATAGCATTCGGATGGGGTCTATATATTTTTTGTGGTAAAATACAAAAAATGTGGAAACGCCCATGAAGCTCCTGCTGTTAGAACTCAACCATATGTTATGTATTGCTTTTGGTCATTATGGATCTGTCTCTGGAAATAATTAACCAGCCAAACAGTAAGTAGAACTGCTGGGTTTTGCTGACGGGACTTCACTTTTTATTCAAAAACAGGTTGTTCTCAATAATGCTACTGTGGAAACAGATAATCCAGATCTGCGTGATCGTGCGTACATATACTGGCGCCTTCTTTCCACTGATCCAGAGGTAAAAGTTTAGCTTCAAACTAGACTGCATACTCTTTAAACAAAATTTTACGTGCAAGTTTGATTGTTGATGAAGAGTTTTTATTTCCTCTGTTCAGGCAGCAAAAGATGTTGTCTTAGCTGAGAAGCCTGTTATAAGCGATGACTCAAACCAACTTGATCCTTCACTTCTTGATGAGCTTCTTGCAAATATTGCTACCCTTTCTTCGGTGTATCATAAACCTCCTGAAGCATTTGTGACCCGTGTGAAGACGACAGTCCAGCGATCTGAGGATGAAGAGTATGCTGATGTGGGCGAAACAGGGTATTCAGATTCAACAGGTCGTGCTATTGACAGTAGTGGCACGACTACAACTAGTTCCGTAACTGCTGCAACAAAGCAACCAGCACCTGCACCTACCCCACCTGCTCCTGCAGCAGCAGTTCCAGATCTACTTGGTGATCTGATTGGCCTAGATAATGCAATTGTTCCAGTAGACGAGCCCACTACAGCCACCGGGTGAGGAAAATGCTCCTTTCACTCAGTTTGTTGACTCAAGATTTTGAACATTTAAATGGGTTTGATCATATATTTAATAGCCTCCTAATCTTTGATGTACAGTCCTCCTTTACCTGTTCTTCTACCAGCCTCAACTGGTCAAGGCCTGCAAATCAGTGCACAGCTTACACGTCGCGATGGACAAATATTTTACGACATGTCGTTTGAGAACAATGCCCAAATCCCACTAGATGGTTTCATGATTCAGTTCAACAAAAATGCCTTTGGTCTCACCGCTGGAGGTCCTTTACAGGTGGTTACATAAACTAGATAACGCTTCATTCCCTTTTTTTTATCACTAGAGGCTTCATTCTTTTATCACTTATATCAAATGGCATTGTTCTGAAAAAAATGGGGTAATATCTTATATTTAGGTCCCACAGCTGCAACCTGGCACTTCAGCAAGGGTTCTTCTCCCTATGGTGTTATTCCAGAATATCTCCCCTGGTCCTCCAAACTCACTCTTGCAGGTTGCTGTCAAAAATAATCAACAACCTGTGTGGTACTTCAGCGATAAGATTTCATTGCTGGTGCTCTTTACCGAAGATGGGAGAATGGAACGCACAAACTTCCTTGAGGTAAAAAAGTCTATTTAATTAAGCAATTGTTTTCTTTCTGGCTTTGATTAGTTATTTTGCTTATGATCAGAATTCGTCGTCAAATCTAACAATATTAGAGAGAGCTATGATTTCTCTTGGCAGTTCGATTGACGGATGAAATTTTTTACTTTGAGCTTCTTTTCAATTCTTCTTTTTTTTTTTTTTTTTTGTTCCCTCTTTGTGACCAACTTTGGATATGTTTCTTGTTGAAGACATGGAAGTCACTTCCCGATTCAAATGAGGTGGTGAAGGACTTGCCCAGCGTTGTGGTTAATAGCGTAGAGGCTACACTGGACCGCCTTGCTGCATCCAACATGTTCTTCATTGCAAAGAGAAGGCATGCCAACCAAGAGGTGCTGTACCTGTCGGCCAAAATCCCAAGAGGAATCCCAGTCTTGATTGAACTAACTGCGGTCATTGGAATAGCCGGGGTTAAGTGTGCGATCAAGACACCGAACGCTGAGATGGCCCCTCTTTTCTTTGAATCTGTAGAAGCTCTTCTCAGGGGTTGATATGCCCATGTTTCTGTAAGTTGTTGTAAGATGTAAGTGCTTAGCTACTTCAGAGTTTTGGTTATCCATTTTGTCTCATATTCAATTCTACTGTTTTGTGTTTTTTTCCCTGGGTTTTTTCACAATTCATTTGCTTGATAAGATGAGTTTTTACTGTACTTTCTTGTTATGCGAAGCTCTAATTGTATGAAATTGGTCTCTCAATTTGTTTCAATGCTAGTATACTCTCTGCTCGTTTTGAATCAAGTTTTTATTGAAGACTTTCTTGAGCATATGTATATCTATATTTAAATTTGACGATGCTCAAGTACTACCTGGCCTGATAAGAGGTGGTTTTTCCAATTCAGTTTGCCCCATTTACGAGACTGGTTTGATCACATTTTTCACGGTTGCATTTATATATTTTTCTTTAATTACTTTAGTTTCTGATCCATCATGTACATACTCTGGATGTGATTGAAGATTTGTGGATTTAATGTGTTGATCCCACTCCAACTGTATTGGTAGTTTGGTACTGATATTGACATCGGAATTGGAATTGCTCTAAAATTAGCCAACTTTAGACAAATAAACTTTTTTAGTTTAAAAAAACTCTTTATTCTCAAAATTTGAAATGTCTAGGTCTAAGAAGAAAGTCTAAATTATTATTATCATTTTTTTTTTTTTTTTTATGACCAGTAGGTGTCTGAACCGCCTCAGCTCCTCTCGATCAAGCCTCAATTAATTTCATGAGGTTAGGAGGGCGTCTTATCACTAATTTAAATGTCGAAAAAAAAAATGATTCAGTTGTCGTAATTCAAACCCATCACCTCTGATTTTTGTCAGAGTATTAAAGCACTATTCTTAGCCACTCCGCTGCACCATTCGGGGGTTCAAAGTATGAATTAATTGAAAAGCAATTGCATATCCGAAATGGGTGAGAAGATACATTAAAGGCGTCCATAGACTTCGTAAGTTGACGACTAGTATAGCAGGTTTTGATGCTCAACAGCCCATGGGCGCCATTAAAATAGTTATGGGCGCCATGTATGTTGGGTTGACAATATTGCTAGAATTTTGCGGACAAGGACTTTTAAGTAGTTTTTTTTTTTTTTTTTTTTTTTTTTTTTTTTTTTTTTTTCATATAGTAGTTATTTCTTTCGTTCCTTTATTTTGTTCTCTCTTCTCTTCTAGGGTTTAGACAAAAATGCCACATTATGAAATCGAGAAAAAGAATATCTTTGAATTATGTAAAATACTTGATTTGTCGTGCAACGTTTGATTTTGTAAGTCTTCTCCGTTCCATGCCTTTCAAATTGGTGTCAATATTAATTGTAGAGCATCTCAACATGTATACTTGATTATTAAGCAAACAAAATTTATGCAAAAATATCTTAACTCGTGTCCAAATGATTCCCCGATAACATTCATACACTCGATTTAATGCAATTGGCGGTGTGCTTTTTAAGTCCTCTAAGTTCCTCCATGTACATTTACGTGGCAAATGATGACTTAAAAATATGTTATCAATGACGTAATTATGAGTTGACACGTGATATTGTTGTAAGAAGGAAGAGGTTTGAGTCCCATTGAGGCATAAGAAAACGTTAATTTTTCTCTTATAAAAAAAATATGTTACCATTAACCTTGCTTTAAAAAAAAAAAAACTTCAAAAAGAATCTTTTTAGTCAAAAATAAATAAATAAAAGGAAGAGAACCCTTATCCTCAAGGGACGACAATATGGCAGGCACATTTATAACTATATATGGTTTGAATTCAGATTTTAATAATTAGAGCATGGGCATGAAATCGACAGCGAAAATAGGTTTATAATTAAAAAAACCCTTCATTCGTATAATTGAAAAACATGCTGCGAAAATAATATATATATGTATATATATATATATAATATTTTTTTTCAGAAAGTTTATATATAATTAATTCAAGAATGATATAGATTTTATTCCACATGCATGAAACGCATATTGGTTTTCTATACATATGATATAATATAAGTTTGTTTATGTATGTGTTATCATTTAGGTCTAATTTACCTACATCATATCATTTTTGCAAATACCAACTGAAGTAGATGACTCTCTGATTTGATACGAAGTTACTTGAGTAAGCAAAATACATGCATCATATTGGCTTTCTATATATATGATATAAATTTCTCTATGTATGTGTTATAATTTAGGTCTAATTTACATACATCATATCATTTTTTCTTATAAAAAAAAAACATCATTTTTGCGAATCAATGCTAAACAACGACACACTAAGCAAAGTGGTACATTGGTATATAGCTCAAGGGTTAATTGGTATGTGGTTATTCAGTAACTTTAATTTGCTACATTTTTCTAAAAAAAAAAAAAAAAAAAAAACTTAATTTGCTACATTTAAATTTAGCATTCGTCGCAAAATAAAAGTGAACATAATTGATTAAGTTCATGCAACACACGCGTATACATAGATCCAATTCCCAATGCCACGTACATTTGTATAAATATATTATTGATTCCAGAATGAATACCTTGATTAGCATTCATCACAATATTACATATAACACCTTGTTTTTATTTAATTCCCATTTCTGGAGAATATACAAATTAAACTAACAAGGAGAAATTACGACTTTCGCACTTGTTACAATTTTCTTAAAACACAAATTACGACAACTTTTAAGTGCACATTTGATATATTAGAAGCGCATTCGATCAAGGCAGGCGGTCATGGAAATGATAGAAATATTGAGTTGATATTATTTGGAGGAAGATATCATCATTTTCTGCTTCTGAGGCTCGGACGGGACCTTCACGTCAGTGGCTAACCCAACTCTTTCCAATAGTTTTATGACGCACCAACCGAAGTCCACCTCCCACCACTTTTGCCGGAAACTCGCCGAAAACTCGAAGGCGTGGTGGTTGTTGTGCCAACCTTCTCCAAAAGTGAATAACGCCACCAACCTTTCATCATGTACAAAAATTAACAAAATCAAAGCTAGTAAACAACATTTTTGTCATTCGGATCGAGTTTGAGCAGTCGACTATATTTCCTAGCTTGCATGGGAGATTATATATATATATATTAATTAGTGCGCGTACCAATTGTTCTTAGACAAGTCTCGAGTGTTCCAATCTCGACGACCCCAAATGTGGCAAGCTGAGTTCACTAGAAATGTGACATGAAGAAGCCATACAGTTCGAACACCCTGCACAGTGCATACATATGTATAGTTTTGAATTTAATTACATATATATATATATATATATATATATATGTATATATATATTAACATATTAAGTCAACCCATATGAAAGTTTTGAGGAGGTAAAAATTGTTTTCATATTACACAAATTAATTAATCTTACCATGCCCCATGCGACAAAAGGCATGCCCCCTAATTTATACAAGAAAATTCCAAGTGCGATGGGGTGGAGCAAGTACGTTCTCCTCATAAACCTGTAGAAAAACTGCTTTCTCAAATCCGCGACATTCTTACGTTTCGCCACCTGCATTTAATTTTTCACCATAAACCTAAATGTCAGCGTAAATATAACACGCGGGTCGAGGCGGTATGAAAGGTTCTCGCGAGTCAATGTGTCTTGCGGTGTGACATATATAGTGTTACCGTCTTTTGCAACATGTAGTCGATGTCAAGAAGCCAATTAACATGACTGAACCAAAATCCATCTATTGGGCTATGTGGGTCTCTCTCAGTGTCCACATACTTGTGATGGAACCTGTGTTTGCTCACCCAATCGATTGGGTGTCCCTATAAGTATAACACAACCATATCAATGAATTAGCAATAATTCATTCAAACACATGCATGTATATGATAAGTTAATTAGTTATACCTGTATTGCATGGGAGGCACAATAAGCGAATAAGTACTCTAGCACCTTGGGAAGCTTAAAGCTCGAGTGTGCGAGGTTTCTATGAAATGAAATAGTGATTCCATAGCCAGTGATCCAATACAGAACAACTCCTAACCAAAAAGCTTTCCGGTTGAAGTGAAAAGGTGCAAACAAGCAAAGAACGTGTATCACCAAGAGCACGGTCCCGTAGATCATGTCTCTTACGTTCCATTTGCGACCCCAGTAAGTATTCTTCGCTCTTTTCTTCGCCACCACATCGGAAAATGGAATTTTGTAGTAAGGACTACTCGCTAACTTCTCCTCCACCACGACCATATCGATCAATTAATCTCCTAGTAATTAAATATTCAAGTGCTATACCTTAATATATTATTAAATTTTTATGTATGACTTAGATATATATATATGTATGTAGCAAGTTTGAGGGGTTTATATAGAGAGGGATTGTGGGTAGGGAGAGAGAAGATTATAAATTGGGGCTTCAATGCATGCCCATCTACGACCCATAAAAGTATTAATTAATTATAACCAATTGGAGACACAATTCTATATATGCATGTATCCATGCATATGGGTCTAGTACTGGTGGTGGTAATGGACCAACAACGACGTTTACTGTGCCATTTAATATGATCCTCAGTGCAATGCAATGGTGCGGCTCTTGGCTGGATCATGACCCACTAGGAAATTAGGTTAGATATTGATTTGTAGAAGTGCCACAAACAAGAGGCAAGTGCATAGCATTGATGCATAGTGATCAATAAACCGCATTCAAAAAGGTGGGGAAATTTCTGTTGTGATGAAGAAAAAGTGGAAGTGATATGGGCCTGTCCAAGTATTAAGGGTGTGATAAAGGTCTAAGGAGAGTTGTGTTTGAGACAGATAGTCTTAACACAGTTAAGGGTCTGAGGTATTTGGGCCCAAATGAATCTGAGATGGGCTCAATTTTTCATGATTGTAAAGAAGTTTTGAAGTTAGATTGGAAGTTTCAATTTGTGTATCGACAAGCGAATGAGGTAGCACGTCAGTTTGCTAAACTCTCGCAACGTCACGGTAATCCTTGCTTTTGGGATATAGGTCCTACGTTTGTTAGATCAATGTTGTAATCCATTTTAGTGAGCTATGAATGAAATCGGTATTTCGGTCAAAAAAAAAGGGGTGTGAATAGAAGTAGTTGTAATGTACGTGTCAGGTTTATTAATTTTAAGTCGAGAGTGGAACATGTAAACATTCTAAACATAAAAAAATATAGGCAAAACTCATCTTTTGGTCACTGAACTTTCAACATTTTACACTTTTGGTTCCTTAACTTTCAAAACCACGTATTTGGTCTCTCAACTTTTCAAGTAGAACACATTTACAGTGATGTATTCAATTGAGATTTTAATAAACTTTTGATTACTTTTAATGACTAAAAAAGTTTAGGTGTATTCATTTAAAACTTTTAGAGAGTTTATAAAAGTAAGATGTATTCAATGTGGACTTTTATAGACTTTTAAAAAGTCTACAAAAGTTTTGGGGCATTCAATTTAAACTTTTAGAGAGTTCATAAAAGTAAGGTGTATTTAATTTTTTGGTGACTTTTATAGATTGGTTACAAATCTCGACTTTTGTAGATTTTTTGTATAAAAATACACATAAAGAAGTCTTCAACTTCTCCTTACCTCAATCCATAAACTTTTAGAGACTTCTAATTTTTGTTGGTTACATTTTTCAATAAGAACTTCATTGTTCACAAGAGGTCTTTTTCTTATCAATTGTTTTTATCAACTTCTCCAATCGCTCCACAACTCTAGGATTTTATTGCTCACCCATTATACTCTAATATCTATGTTGATGAAAATGGATTGATGTCATTATTAACAAAATCTCATTCTTGCATCACTATACATTTTTGATAGTTTTTTTTTTTTTTTTTGACAAAGAAGTTTCGTTTATTTAGTGTATTATTGTAATTTCAAAAAATGTAGTATTATTATTTTTGAAGAAAATAATTGTATAATTTTTTTTAAAATGCAAGAAGTGAAGTTTTTAGAATTTAAACTATCATTATAAAAGCAAAAATATACTTTTTTTGCTTAAGTAAAAAAAAAAAATAAAGTGCAAAAATTTTACACTAATATTTTCAATGATCTTTTCTAAAAAAAAAAAATATATATTTCCAATGATCTTACTTGATTCTTTTTTACCACTAAAGGATGATTTATTTACCTATTTATTATGTTGATATTTATTTACTTATTTGTTATACTACTACCTTGAGAGTAATTCATTAATATGTCTATATGTTTTTTTTACTAAAATACAAAAATACTTTTTAAAAAATTAGTAATAGTTCTTAAGAAAAAAATATAATTATTTATTTTTTTTATAATAAAGTGCAAAATATTTGTTTCATTTTAAAAATCACAATAATCTATTAGTATCATCAAAATCATGTTTAAAAAGTTCACAAAAGTCACTAAAAATCTTAAATGTTGATAAAAGTCATCGTAATGAAATCTACATAAAAGTTTATCAAAGTCTTTAAAAGTCTACCAAAATCTAAAACTTCATAAAAGTCATTCACTTATAAAAGTAACCAAAAGTCTATTAAAAATTTCGATTGAATACACCCCTGTTAGTCCTTCCGTTAGTTGAACCGTTAAAATTAATGATGTGACAAACTCAACTCGCCACGTGACCGGTTGTTATTTGAACCGGCTGTTCAAGTGAACCAAACCGGTTCTTAAAAAAAACCAAACTAAACATTTAAAATCAAAAACCCAAGCCCCAATACCTTTGTGTTGAATGAAATTGACCCCCCCCCCTCTCTGTTCGGTAATCTTCCAAACAGTATAATATGTTGTTTGTTCATTTGTTTTTTAAAAATAAAGTTTCGATTTTCTGTTGTTTATTCGTGAAGGAACTCGGGAGCTCTGCTGGGTTAGATATAAAAAAAGGTTGTTTTTCTGAGGTGGTGTTTGATGGGTTGAACTGAAGAAACAATGAGAAGTTGGTGTAGTGAAGAAGCAGATGATGATGGGTTTTTTGATGCTAGAGAGGAGATTACATCAGTGTCTGATTTGAGTTTTGAATGCCAAGAAAATTGGGATTTTAATTCATGAAACAATACAATTCCTCACTTTTCACCAAAAATCTAAGATCAGATGATCAGAGTCGATCTTCTCTAGGTAGTTAAGACACTCTTAAGGAGTTTGACTAAACAAATTCTCTAACAATTTAGAGGTTTGGCCATTGCCATGGATACTTCAAAACTTGTCAAAATAACAACATTTAATGATCTTTGGAAGTAGCTAGCCTTTGTGAATCTTTGGCTGTTAAAAATCAATGTGCCATGTATCTTCGGATCGGAGAGATTTGGATCTTTGCCGACCCATTAGGACAAGGAACAGAGATTTCTCTTGGAAAAAAACCGTTTAATCTCCCATTAACTTTGATAATCGCCATTTCCAAACTTCGCCTCCACCTTGTGTCTGGATCCAACTCAAGTAGGCCTCCGAATTTGTCCGCAATGTTATTATGGCTCTCTATTTTTATGGTTGAAAGTATACAAAAGATTTAATCAATTACTATCATGCATTTATTATGGCTCTCTATTTTTATGGTTGTTCACAATGTAGCTCGGCTTTCCACGGGAGTAGTTTGGATATTAGATCGCCCCGAGCACATCTTTGCGTCACATAACATGTTGTTGTTATTCCAAGGATTTGCAAAACACATACAAGAAGCTCTACAAACTTTTATTTTCCACATGAAAGAAGACTTGAAAATTGAAAACTGTCACCATTTGAAATCAAAATTAGGACTCTTTACGTTGTCATATTCATTGTAGGCTATAACCACGTGGTAACTCCACTAATTTGGTATATGTTCACTAATGCGTGTGTTGTGGCGGGTTCAATTAGTCTTTTTGTGTGCAATTAAGTAGGTTTCTTATTAAAAAGAAAAGAAAATTTGACTATAGGCTATGGCTTCCCTTTTGATTGATCAGGGAGTGCAATGCACTAAGGCGATTCCTTAATCTAAGTGAGACGATGTCCATGCAATCAAAATGATATATTTAGAAGTCTTTAGAAGTCTTAGAAGTCTTTGAATATTTATTTATTTATTTCTTCTAGGTCCTTAAGGAACTCTAAATGTTTATTAATCACAGTGAGAATAATAAATATTTTGTAATAAAATTGAATTTACCTATGACTTGGTGTTCGTGTTAAAAGATATTGTGACCAATGAAACTGCTCTAGATATTTATCAAATTACTTTTATTCTCAACCAATATATTATGTATAAAAATATTTCAAACGTAACTTAATTTAATTACAATACTCTTGACTCCAACAGGAGTCAAATCCCTTGATATTTGTAAGTGACGAGTGATGTAGTATCCGTCTCACTAGAAATACTTTAACCACTTGTTATTGTTATCTTAAACATAAATTACGATATGTATGATTAAAAACATATATCATACACTTATATACGATTGATTGAGTTGATTATTAGGTTGAAGGTATCATCATCTTCTGCTTGTGAACCTCCGAGGGGACCTTCACTTCAGTTGCTAATCCAATGGTTTCCATGAGTTTTATCAAGCACCAACCAAAGTCCACCTGCCACCACCTTTGAGAAAAAGTGGCTGAAAACTCGAAAGCGTGATGGTTGTTATGCCAACCTTCTCCGAAGGTAAGTATCGCCACCAACCTTACATGAAAAGAAAAACTAAACTAAATTACACTACATTTAAATCATATTAATCCTTTTATTTATGTAATATAAACCATTAAAAACTATATAAAATTAAAGTCTTCTATTTAGTGCATGTACCAATTGTTCTTGGACAAGTCTCGAGTATTCCAATCTCGACGACCCCATATGTGGCAAGCTGAGTTCACCAGAAATGTGCCATGAAGAGTTAAAACAATTCGAACACCCTGCATATATACAAGATAATAACAAAAATTCTTAATTATTATATAGAGTAACACCAATACAATTCTTTTTATAAGAGTGTGTATACAAAAAATATAGTTCTCAAAAAAAAAAAAAAGGAACTCCAATGGGGGCAAGTTTGTTTTGGAGATGGTGGTGATGTTGCAGTGAATATATATATATGGCAGTGTCGCAGAGAGGCAGTGATGAGAAAGGTTGTCGGGGACAACGTGGATGAGTTCGGTGGCAGCGGTGGTGGTGGTTGGGGAGGGTGGTGGTGAGTGGAGATGAAAGAGGTGTTTTGTAGAAGATGAGGGTATTTTCATCAAAAAGGCAAAAGGTGATGTGTGTGTAAGGGCAAAGTGAGCGCGCGATTAGCAAGCTCCTAAAAAAATGATAGTAACAAGAATTACATTATACATATATATAAGTTAAAAAAAAAAAAAACTACATGTTTCTTTTTTCCGAAAAAAAAAAGAAAAAAAAAAACTACATATATTTTATAAGAAAGCAATACTCTTAACCTTGTCTGTAGCAAGTTATGTATATATGCTTCATCCATCTCATATATACATATATACACATTAGGCATATCTTACCATGCCCCAGACCACAAAAGGCATGCCTCCCCATTTGTACAAGATAATTCCAAGTGCAAGGTGGTGGAGCAAATATGTTCTCCTCATAAACTTGTAGAAAAACTGCTTTCTCAAATCTGCAACATTCATACGTTTCGCTCCCTGAATTTTTTTTTTTTTTTTTTTTTTTTTTTTTTTTTTTTTTTTATGAATTACAAACGTGTAAATGTTTCAAAAGTCTCCGAACATATACTATGAAATTCACTTTAAATGTGTTTCCTTTTTGAATTACCGTCTTTTGATTCATGTAGTCCATGTCAAAAAGCCAGTTAACGTGACTGAACCAAAACCCTTCTACTGGGCTATGTGGGTCTCTTTCTGTGTCCACGTACTTGTGATGGTACTTGTGTATGCTAACCCAGTCAATTGGATCTCCCTGTAATACACAACCCCTCAATAAATTAGCAAATTCTTTTTTTTTTTTATTAATCATGAGTATCTAGACACTTGTCTGACTGCTCGACTTCTATTTAAGTATATATATATATATATATACTAGTTTCAAGACGTGCTACGTACGATTGACCCGCTCGCTTCGCTCGCGGGAATTAATTTCTAAGAATTTACTAATAAAATTCAAATTTGTAATTAAAGTTTAAAAATTAGAAAAAAAAATTGAATAAATTGTAAACGAATGTGATCACATTCATACATTGTTATCTAAATTTTTTGCGATTACAGTTTCTTCAATACATCAACTAAGGGCAATAATTGAAACAAACAAGAATTATGCTAAAAACTTTAAGAACAATCTATCTTCTTGTCCATTTAACAATTTTGTCCGGCACAATATCCATATTTGTTAGAGAAGTATACAAGCATGAAGTTATTCTGACAATGGAGAAATCTGGTTGAAATAAGGGAATAACAATGCAATCCTTAATGTTGATATGACATAGAAAATTATAAAGGAGATATTAAAGAAGGTTATTTTGAAATATGGCATAAGAGGGTCATGCGTTGTATAAGAAATTTTTTTTTTTGGTATGAAGTGGGTGGCTAATCAATAAGCTAAAATAATATTTATTTATTTTCAGTAATATATAAGAACTGTTGTGAACATTGATTCTTGCACTTTAGTGAAAAATAACGATTAGTCTTGAGTATACAAAACAACAACCAATCAATAAGCAAGTCAAATATATGCACGCGTTAGTGCAAATTTTGCAACAAGAATAAACTTATAAGTATGTAGGCAATAGATCGATCATCAACACCAAAACAAAGAAAAAAACTGATTAACTTGTGAAAGTAAATTACTACACATAACACCTTCCCTCTAACATCCAAATTAAATTAATTTTGGTGACAATCACCAAATTCTTTTTCGTATTTGCACCAGTTGTCGAGTGTATAATGTAAAAAGTGAGCTAATCAAACACAAAGAAGATGAATAAAGTTACTATTGTGTCAATGACCTATCTAAAATATATTTGAATTCTACTACCTAACTTCATGAACTCAAATTAACGACTTAGTTTCTCAAAAGCTTCGTTGTAATGTCACAAAATCTTTACTCTAAGTTAAGTAATTGAAAGTGTTTGACTTGTTTAAATCCTAGAAAATTTGAATAAATACACTAAGCTATGATTTGTTAGAACCACGCTACTTGAATACAATCACTGAGATGGATTCCCTATTTTCAAAAGGATTAACCTACAAAGAAGTTTAATATCTTTTAAATAATATGGTCAATTGAGAAAACATCATAAGATCAGATGATTAAGTAAATGAAGCCCATTAATGAATTATCAGAAAAAATTAAATCTAAAATGTTGTTATGGATAATTGAGAACATAAAAATTTTTGTTATGACACCAAATCGCTAGTTAAAAGCAAACGAGTGTTATCTCTATGCTAAATTTGTATGTAGAAATGACTTATGACTATTGTGATAAAATTACGCGTTGCTAAAAATTGGTTAATTGTCCGCCAAGAAAAATCACATGGGCTAGTATAATTTTATTCGACGCACAAGTATAAAAGTTCAATCACCATATTGATGCTTCCCTAGTATGTAGTAAGCTTGCATCTGTAAACTAAACTAAACTATCTACTTGCATCGAGAGGAGAATCAACGATTGATAACCCGATTACAACTAAACGCATTAAAATCTTAAACTTATGAATGTCAAAGACAAGCCCATATGAAAAGCCTTCAAACACTCTCGGTGATTTTGATAAACAATTCTATTACCCACCCAATTTCTCAAGGCTCACATAACACCTCCATTCCCTTATTCATCATCTAACACTTAATTTTATTTAAAAAGCGGTTCGAGACAATTCATAAAACACATAGAATGCATAAACACCGAAATTCAAAACAAAACAAAAAAATCAAAGAATTAGAGAGTTCTACATAGAATTTCGATCATGGGTATCTAAGAATTTCTAATACCAAATCTAATCAACACAAGTAATGATTTAACTATCATGATGCATAACCAATTTTAATTTGCTTTGATTGAAAAGAAAAGCAAAATTCAAGCGATGGAGATAAGGTTTCACATTGATGTTGTTAAGTTGCTTTACGTATTAAAACAAAATGTTCAACATAACATCGTACATCGTAAGCAAAAACATTGGCATCCAATTATTCTTGGCATACTTGAAGCATAGATGGGTGATTGAAACCAAGAAAGCAGGCGAAAGAGATGGAAACCTCAACATTAAAACATTACTACCAAGGAACAATATAATTAATGAAGCCCTTCTCGGACCAAAATAGGACCACGGTTCCCTCTTTTTCACATATATGGAGAAACAATGTTTATATAAGACACACAAATAGTCACATACTCGAATCAGTGTTAGGTAAGAGATGTCGGCGAGCCCAATCAATTGCAGATAAAGGAAATTTGAAAATCTGATTCGTACTCATGATTAGGAACGAAAACCTAGAGTGCAGCAAAGAAGTGTATTAGGAGCGAGAGATCGCAACAGTGCAATGAGAGAAAGAAAGCGAATAGTAGGTAAGGGAGAGCCACCATCAATCGAATAGGAAATCAGAGAGTTGAAGGGTAAAAGTGATTTTTTAGGGTGACGAAGAAAATTAGAGGTATTTGTATTGAATCAAGAACTAACGAAATCGGAAAGTTGAAGAATCGAGAACCAACAAACCAACGAAAGAGAACCAACGAACCAACGAAATTGAGGAGTTGAAGGATAAAAGTGATATTTTAAAAGATCAGGGAATGCACGAGAAGTATGGGCAAATAAGTAAATTTCATTACCACTCAAAAATTTGGATCAGCGAACGCACGAGAATTATGGCCAAATAGGTAAATTTCATTACCACTCAAAAATTTGTGATTCATGCTTTTATATGTATATATATATATATATAAAATTCAAAATTCAAAATTGTAATTAAAATTTAAAAATTAGAAATACAAGTACCTTTTTTAGCTTATCAATATTCTATGATGTGATTGAGATAAGATGTGAATGAAAAAACAAGCTAGTCATGCTAGGACATTACTTCCTCAAAAAAAAAGTGTATTGGATTGATGAGAATGAGTTCATGATTGATTTGGAGATAAAGAAAAAAAAAACGTGTGGTGGATTGATAAGGAGTTAGAGTTTGATTTGGAGACAAAAGAAAAAGTTGATTAATTGGGAGATAAAAAAAAAGGAAGTATGGGCAAATAGGTAAATTTCATTACCACTCAAAAATTTGTGATTCGTGCTTTTATATATATGATATATATATATATATATAGCATTTATTACGCATTTAATGTGTTTTGCATTAAATGCACTACATCAATCACCATTAGATTAAAATTTTATAGTAATCCAATAGTGAAATATATAGTTCGGTTGGATCCTGTTGAGAAAAAAACCTCTTGAATGGATTTCAGTCCAAGGTGGAATATCGGTAATGACGAAAAGTTTTAGAAGTTTATCAAAACGTGCGTTTAGTTACCTGCAACGCGTGAGAGGCAAAATAAGCGAATGAGTACTCTTACACCTTGGGAAGCTTAAAGCTAGAGTGTGCGAGGTTTCTATGAAAAGAAACAGTGATTCCAATGCCAGTGATCCAAGACAGAACAACTCCCAGCCAAACAGCTTTCCAGTTGAAATAAAAAGGCGCAAATAAGCAGAGACCGTGCACCACCAAAACCGTGGTCGCTTGGCAAATGTCTTTAACGTTCCATTTGCAACCCCAGTAAACGTTCTTTGCTCTTTTCTTCGCCACCACATGGGAAAATGGGATTTTGTAGTAAGGACTACTCTCCAAATTCTCCTTCACCGTGACCATATCGATCACTCTCCCAATAAATATTCAAGCTAGTGCTACCTTATATAAGTTTCTAAGTGTGGCTAGCTTGAATTGGTTTCGATCACAGTAATAATAAGTTTAAGTTGTTTATATAGTGGGAAAGGGATTGAAGGAGAGAGAGAGAGAGAAGATTAATTGGTGCTTCATCAATGCCCTACGACCCATTAAGTACTCCCTTAGCTCCATATTATCTTTCACATTTATGCTTGTGCACATGATTTAAGGTGATGATTGAAAGCCTTTTTTTTTTATAGGAACGAGACTTTATTTAATATAGCCTAGAAGAGTATGAACATATCTATATTCTATATATATATAAAAGTCGGAGGAGAGAGAGAGTTTAAAAGTTACCTCATCTCACCATTCTATTTTTCTATTTTTCTCAATTTTCTTATTTTATTTATTTATTTATTTATTTTTTCAAGAGATATAATTATACATTATGTCTACATTTATTAATAATTAATAGTGGTTATCTTATCATTAATAGATTGAGTACGTTGAACTTGAAATCATGGGTAAATACAAGGAATTGAGTTATTTTTTGTTATTTATTTATTTATTATTTCAAGAGATATAATTATACATTATGTGTACATTTATTAATAATTAATAGTGATTATCTTATCATTAATAGATTAAGTACGTTGAACTTGAAATCATGGGTAAATACAAGGAATTGAGTGTAGTGCAAGTTACATTCCCCCTATAAATTTCAACTCTCATCCATTCTTCTTGCAATCGACTTGTTTTTTTTTTTTTTTTTTTTTCCTTCACCTTCCAAAAAATCACAAAAAAAAACCAATTTTATTATACATAACCTTAGATTCCTCCAGTTCTCAACCAATTATCACCCAATAAATTCAAGATAGGATCGATGGATTTCAACATCGCATGTACATTCAAAAGTTGTTCTACTTACCCATAGCTTCATGCATCCAGTGATATAAAAACCATTCACAACGCTTATAAGCTAAACCACTTTTGATCGCACTCCTTTATGTATGTTTGCTCTATATTGGATCTAATCGTTTGGTACGTTTTCCATAAGTTCAAGACTGAAGTGAATCATTATATCTATAACACAAATCAATAATCACGTGACCTTTATGTTGCCTTTGTTATGTTGTCTGTTGGTTTAGATTCTTCAATTGGAGTGAACAGACGATATGGAGAAATTTATATTTAACGGTTATAGTGGATCAATATACACTACTGCATGGGATTACCATTGCTTAAAGATGTTCACTCCATAGAATGCTACAAAAGCTAAAGAAGGCAATATAGTGTTTTGCTCTTTCTTATTATTATTGTTCTTTTATAAACCTTTTGTTTGACTCGATGAGAATAACTATGAATATAGTGCTTTATTATTTTTATTATTATTATTATTATTATTATTATTATTATTATTATTACACCTGCGCGAAGCGCAGGGAAACGACTAGTGTACATATATACAAGGGGGCGAGGAACAAGGTGTTCCCCTTAAATAAAGTCGAAAAAAAAACCCCTACCAGTGTAGTAGGGGAAAAAACACGTTGTTCCTAGACCACGTGTGCACACAAAACACCCCTACCCCAGGTTGCATCGAGCATCCTGATGTAGTGCTACAAACTCACCAACCGAAAGCGGTGGTCGTGTAGCTGGGCAACCCAAAACTGAAAAGAAAACAAAAATAAAATTACATCTCATTTTCCCGCGAACTACAAGTTAACCTAACCCTTCACAACTTCTCCCTTACAAGATTCTCTGTCAATCACCCGCCAACGTCGTCCAATCCTAATGCTTGAAGTGTTTGGTTCCCAATAATGAGCAGGCAATTCTCCGTTTGAACTTCTCCCACACTACCGTCACGTCATTGTCTTGCACATTGAAGACTTTGTTGTTACGCTCCGCCTAAATCTCCCACAATAGTATCGCTACACTAGTCCTCCATAACACCTTTAGTTTCTCCCTCCTCACTCCTATCAAGTCATTAAATAAAAAACACTTAGTCGAGTTTGGCAAGGTCTGAGTGATACTTAATTCACTCATAAGGTTCCTCCATAGCCTTGCAGCAAACTCACACCCCATGAAAGTATGCCCCAAGTGTCTCCTCATTCTTCCTGCATAACATACATCGCGAAGGACTTATATATAGATCACTCCTCCGCCGTTGCGTCACTTCGGCGATGTTCACTTTGTCACACCAGAACAACCAGCTGAAGAACTTTGTTTTAGATGGAGCCATCGACCGCCATATGTTATCCGTCGCCACACATCGGTGAACTGTGTTTGAAAATGTAATGTCTCTGTTCTCACAGAAAGTCTCTGTGGGCACAGACAACAACTTAGTATCTATGGGTGCTGTGGGCATAAATATTTGCAAGCTGAACACAACATCAAGTAAATAAAAAAAATAGTTTTGCAGTAAAGTAAATAACGCGCACAAATTGTTTACGCAGTTCAGACCTCCGTTCTACGTCTGCAGGGCCACGCCTAGGTGTAAGATCCACTAAGTAATAAAGAATGATTACAACTTATACAACATGACTCCTCACTTGTTTTCTCTCAAGTTGGTGATCCCTCACCAAGTCCTACTGTACTAATCACTCCCCCTATCTCTTAGCTCTTACACAAGCATCTCCAATATCCCCTCGGAGTGTAGGCTAAGTCCCCTTAGCCGGTGTGTATGTAAATACAATTCGTGAGATGGTGCTCATGCTCGCTTTTGCTTTTACAATAATAACACAACAAAACAGAGTAATTGAATCAAAATAGTGGCTGATGAGCATAGAATAATATATAGAGAAGGCTTGTGGACGTTTATGACTTCGTTCCTTCTCATTCAATGAATTGACACCAAGGTGTTTTAGGAAACTTCTTTGATTGGTATCTTTGATTGGAATCTTGAGTTTCCTTGTTCTTAGATTTGATTGTGATACAACGACTGTCCTTCCTTGTTTGCAGATTCTTGTCTTTCCGTAAAGATACATAGAATATCTAAAGATCTAGCATATATGATGATTGCATATGTGGCAGCTTATATGGCAGAACTACACAAGGAGCACCTCGATTGATTTGTTAGTAGCATAAGATAATTCAGTACCCCGTGACACATGGAGTGTGACACAATAACGATGATCAGGGACAATATATTTTCAACAGTGTTGTCGACCGCCATGAGCCTGAAGGCCGATTGAACTGTGAAAATTCTGTTTGCTTCTATGTGCCACACCCTATTATCCTCCCTTTCCATACGCATTTGCACTCCCTGCAACAACTCCATTAGTTGCGCCGCTTCCATCCTCTCATTCCTCCTCATCCTCCTTCTCATAGCTAAGTTCCACCCGCTTTCGTTTTGCTCGTGTTCAGCTCTGATTGCAGCGATTGACTTTCCCTTCGATCGTGAAACGTTGTATATCTGTGGGAATCTTTCCCTCAGCGGCTGCTCCCCAATCCATATATCATCCATAAGTCTTTTTTTTTAGATTAGTGATTTAAAGTCTTTAAAAGATAGACATTGAGACTGAATTAGCTCTCATTAATAGTCTATTTTTTATAAGTTTTTGCTTTAAAAATTAATGTGGACCCCAATTGGAATTAATGACATAACTTTAAATTATTGGTAAAATTAGAAAAAAGACTATAAATGTACCGTGATTTCCTAATGTGACACTGTGACGGCCCCAATTTCCCACTAACTGGGCCCCGCCCGGCCTAAGCCCACGTGGACCCCCAAGCCAGTCTCGTAAGGTCAACGCAGACCTAGTCAGCCTTCCAATGCATCATTATAAGTAAATTCATAATTTTAATTTGAGTTATTAGTATTTTTCAAGTTTTACAAATTAACGTAAGCAGTTAATACATTAAATAACTCAACAACAATTAAAAAATCTCAAAGATACCAGTTAAGACAACCTAGAGTGTGGGAACCTCGAATATGTATATCATCGTCAATAAACATTCAGAGGAGAGTAAACGAAAGATATACATGCCCAAATTCTCAAAAAAACCCAACTACCAGTGTTTTAAAACAAGTATATCTAATAGTACAAAAGAATCACCTAGCTATGAAGCTTTCCCTTGCTGGACCGTGGATATGCACTCAGTCAAACACAAGAATGACGAGCCCAGGTAAGTAAAAGCCAATAGGATCTAAACAGTAATTCAAAATAAATGAAAGCGAGTCTAAAAGTCATGCGGATAAAAAGGAAAGCTATATGGAATGCATGATAATAAGACTGTAAAAATAATGAAAGTACAACGAGAAATGAGTGTTAAAGGAAACAATAGAGAGGTTCCCAAGTAGTCCAAGACCACCGAGTGCGGGTGTCATAGGATCGGGGTCATAGAGCGCATGACAACGCCAAGCAGACTCGGGTCTTAGGACGCGACATCGCTTGTTGTACCTAGACCGTCGCGAATGAGGGATATCAACGGTGCCCCGGATAAAACACATCTCATTTCGACCAAATACTCAAGTGACTCGAGGTCATGGCCCCGGTTGCAAGCCGACAATCGCTCCAATCAGAGACACTCGTATGACTCACTTGGCCCTCGGACACTCATAAGTGGGTGGGAATTCCAAGAAAGAAACACAATACGTACAACATCAATAAAATATAAGCTCAAATGAAATACTGTGCATTTCCTAACTGGTTTTACTTACATTCTCCGCGAGCAATCCATCGCGTCGTCGAGCTTCGTCGCATCACAACCCAATGTCCACTGTTGTTGTGTCTCTCGGGGATCAATCGGTCCAACAACGCGCCACCGCGCCGTTGCTCCACGCCGTTCACCGCGCGCTTCGCTTGTCGCGCCACCGCTGCTGCCTGTCGCGCCACCGCTGCCGTTTGCGCGCGCGCCACGCGCCACCATTGCCATGTCGCGCCGCCGCCGCCGCCAGCGTTACTGGCGCCTTGCGCTGCATGCCATTCGCTGCTGCGCCGCGCCGCCGCCTCCGCCGCGCGCCGGTGGTGGTTCGCACGGCCACGCCACTTCACGCGCCTCCGCGTCGCCGCATGAGCCGTCGTCCGTGCCGATGGTCCGTCATTCGCCGGTTCGTCGCTCGAGTCACCGCTCTCCTCTCGCCGGCGTCCATGCTCTCGCTGGCGCCGCTCCCCTCTCTCTCTCTCTCCGTCGTCTCTCTCTCTTTCCCTCTCTCTCTATCTCTCTTATCCGATCTCTCTCTCGCTTTCTCTCTCATCCGATCTCACTCTCTCTCTTTCTCTCTCTCTCTCTTATCCGTTTAAATGCAATTTTTTTTCTAATTATCTACTCGATTTTTGTGTCCAAAATAAACCCTGTTTTCACCAAAAATTGACGAAAATACCATTGCACTTTGAAACACGGGTACACCGTGTTTAAATCTTAACTTGACCCTATTTCGCGTCGATTTCGATCCGGATCACGACGAATGTGTTCCACATACGACCCTAAAATGGCACGTGGCACGAGTAAGATTTTTAGGGCCGTTACGGTCTTCCCAACTAAAAGAAAATTTCATCCTCGAAATTGAAGCAATTCACAAGTAAGAATTTAAGGCCCAAGGCCATACCCGCCCAAGGCCATACCCCTGCCGGTCTAAGCCAGCGAGCTTAGCTCCTCCGCGACGAGCTGGGCTCCTCCGAGACCTTTAAAGCAGTGTGGGTGCACCTATTTGACCTCTCACACCATCTATGTCTTTCCCCAAATATATGTCAGGGCAACATCCTCGAAACATATATAGGGAACAGTCTTTCGCCTCTATAGACTAGAATACGCGTCCAGGGGGTTTAAGTACGCATCCTAGTCTACCGTCTCTAACACGCACATCCTCAGTATATCCGCGAGAATGTAAATCTCGAACTGTTCGTCAGTCTATCTAGTCTAGTGGATTTCAAACCCAACTCATCGACAACAACATGAACCTGCTCTCGGCTCTGCTGTGGCCGCCTTCTGCCCAATCGTGGACATGTATTGGCAAAGGGACCTGGCTGTTCACACTCCCAACAAGTACGCTGAGATCCCGATCCAGATGGAACACTTTGTCCCCGTCCATACCTCTACCTCTGACCACTGCTTCTGCCACTTCCCCAGTCCTCTGATATTGCTGTCGCGAGAACTTGACGGTGCCGGCGGTTGTGGTGTGCTGATATCACCATGTACTGGAGCAGATGGTATTGGCGCAATACGCGCTGCAGGAGGTGGAGATGTAACAAACCCCACACTCTGAGCTCGATCTCTCGACCTCCACTGTCTAGGTCTCTTCCTCCTCTCGTCACCTCCGGGTCTAACATCTGGCTGTGCTGGTGGTGGAGCTGTGTCTACTGTACCAGTGCTCTAAAAAGCCTCACTGGCCAAGTTTCTCTCATACGCCTCCTGTAAAGTGCCTAAAGCTATGGTCGCCATCATAAAACCGATCTCACCCAACAAGCCATTCATGAAGTAGTAGGCCCGGTCAGTGTCCGTATCAATTATGCCTCTGGCATAGTCCATCAACCGCAAATATCGGCCCTTATACTGTATCACTGTCTCGTCGGCCGCATGTCGGATGTTCTGAAACTCGGTCCTCTTCATATTCCTTACCGAGGGAGGGAAATACTTCTGATTTATGCTACGCCACCATTCATCAACCTCTCCTAACAACGAAGCTGATGAGATGTTCGACCTCATATGCTCTGGTGTGGCCAAGACGTCATGAATCTTCTCGTGATTCCTCATAAACTTCTCTGCTGCTCCGAGATCCGTACCACCGTGAAACTTTTTTGAGTGACGTCGCTGAAACTCGCGAGACTGTCTCGCCTTAGCCGTCACTCGTGTGCTCCCATAAGTGGGCGTGCTCGGTGTAGCATCCGTCGGTGTATCAGGAGTAAACGGTACTCTCTCAGCCTGAACCTGTACTCCCCCAGGTCTGGTCGACGTTGTACGAGTCGTAACAGCGGCATGTACTGTCGGCGCACTCCCGCCCTGAGTAGCCGGTGCTGCTGCTGCAGATGTAGAAGGCGATGTCGTAGTCCGCGCTCTCGAAAGTAGGAGAATCCCCTGAAGTTGTTGGCCATGTGAGGTGACTAGCTGAGACATCGCATCTAACCTCTCTTGAACGTCACCCGGACCGGTATCACTGATCTCGGGCTGATCGGCTATCGCAATATGAATGCGATTCTCGATTCATGACATAGCTATCGATAGTAGTATAATACAATACATCAAATAGCTCATATAGTCCAAATTTTAATTTCTCCAACTCTCCTCACTTCCCAACTAAGACTCTAAGTCAGGATCATAGGGTTCCACTATAAGTTCCAACCGTGTCCTAACTCTATTTTTAATGAGGGCCGCTAAGGGCACCCCACCGTTTAATGCGGGCACCCAGTTAATGTGGGCACAAAACAAATTACCAAGGGCACTCAAAAATTACACACGAAATCCTGAAAATACCCCTCCTGCACAAACACGAAAAAAACCCGCTGCACCCCATCACCCCCTCCACCACCTTCACCGATCTTGACTCCAAGAAACCATTTGGTTTGAACCGACCAGTGAGAGGAATCTCTGAAATCGTGTCTCACCTTGTGTTTCTCCTTCGGTTTACGGCTTTTTTGTTGTTCGTAGGGTCGTGGTGTGAGCCGATTTCGTCTCCAAGTTAGGGTTCGGTTGAAGTTCGTCGGACACACCTTATTTAGTGTAATTAAGTTACATTTGGTAGAGTAGTTGTGATTTACAGTGGTGGTTTGTTCAATAGTTAAAAAAATGGGAATTCGCGGTTCTCGGCCACACAGAGCCGAGACTATGCTAACTGTCTCGGCCAAGCATGGCCGAGAGGAAGCTACATTTTTGGGAAGTCGCAGTCTCGCCACAAAGGCCGGAAAGTCTCACAGTGTCTCGGTTACGCATGGCCGATAGTACTCTAGTTCTCTCGGCCGAGACTTGACGAGAGCAAGGCGAATTGAAATGGTCAACCCATATCGGTGGTGCACAACCGAAACCTTTCCATCGGACTCGGTTGGACACCGCCGATATATTGGAGCAATTGTCTGTCATGGGTGACCGAAAACATGGGCTGGTTCACGAACCTGCTTGACCGAGACATCAAAAATGGATGAAATTGAACATTACTTTTTGTAAATTTTTTGTTGGGTTCTGTTCCATGCGCTTATGTAACGGCCTGAAAATTTGACTTGTGCCACGTGCCAGGTCAAGGTTGTATGTGGGACCCACTCGTCGAATACGTATGTTCGAATCTTGAATGGAGACACCGATAATGTCCAATTTAAGATTTTAATGCTAATTGTTGAGAAAAATATATACGGAGAATGCGGAGAACCGAAACACGAACGGGGACGCGCCTCGAGTCGCGTCGACGTGGGGACAGAAATGTGGCTATAGTGAATTTATGTGGTTTCAATGTAGTCACGTTAAAATCATATACATTGGATACGCCTCGTGATGCGAGCGACGCGAGTATCGAGATTTGTGAAATGAGGCGTGTTGGTGTCTCGAGATGCGCGCTGCCCAATTTTTTAAAGAAAGCATTTGACTAAATATGTTTTTGATGTGCCTCGAGTTTCGCTCCGCACGAATCTCGAGGACACTTGATTTCTTCTTGAGGAAGAAACAAAAAGAGATTTGGATAAGAGCAAAAGAGAGAGAGAGTGATCGGGAGGTGAAAGAAAGAGGAGAGGAGATGGGAGAGAGGTGAAGGAGCTCGCGAGCCAGCAGATCCGGCGGCGAACCAGCAGCCGCGGATCATCGGCACGGACGACTGCTCGCGAGCGACGTGGAGGCCGCGGATGGCAGTGGCGGTTTCAGCAGTGGCGACGACGGCTCCCGATGCAGCGGCGAGCAGCCCCGACAGCGACGACGCAGGCCGTGAGCGTGGCTGGTGGCGAGATCAGACCAGCTGTCCAGCGACGGAGCTCCCAGCAGCTGCGCGGACAGGGGATCGGCCGGGGGAAGCCCTCGCAGCGGATCGACGCGTTGAGGCGAGGAGCAGCGGGCCAGCCACAAGCGGCGGTCAGGAGCAGCGAACGGCGGCGACCGGCCAGGGTGGCTGCGTGGCTCGGCGACGATCGGACGACGGCCATGGTGGCTGTGCGGCAGCGCGAATGTGGGCGAACGGAGCACTGGAGTGGCTTGGCGTGGCCAGCGGAGGACGGTCGGCTGGCGCGGCGGCGCGGAGGACGGCGGCTTGGTGACGCCGGCGAGCGGCGGTGCCGGCGAGGTAGCGACATGGTAGCGGCGGCTACGCGGTGAACGGCGCGGTGGCGCGTTATCGACCGGTCAGATGCGCGATTTCGACGAAATCGCGACGAAGTGATGGAGGTGAGGTGTACTTCACCTAATTTTAGTGCGATCTGCATGATTTAAGTAATTTAATTGGTATAAATGGACACCAGGGACTTAGGAGGTAGAGTCGGGTGTCGGGTTAGCAAATCGAGGCGTGAGCGAGACGTCTTGATGGTGATATACGAATTTTGAGGTAAGTAAACCGGTTAGAAAATGTACAAGTATTTCATTTGAGCTTGCATGTTTGATTGATGTTGAATTATGTCCTTTTCTTGGAATTCTCACTCTTATGAGTGTCCGAGGGCCAAGTGAGTCGTACTCGTGTCTCGATTGGAGTGGTTCTTAGGCTCGCCACCGGGGCCATGACCTCGAGTCACGTATTCGAATGAGATGTGCTTTATCCGGGCGCCGTTGATATCCCTCATTCGCGACATTTTAGGTACGGCGATGCCGCATCCGATGACCGAAGTGCGCTTGGCGTTGCGCGACTCTGCGACCCCGACCATGTGGCACCCGCATTCGGTGGTCTTAGACTACTTGGGCACCTCTCTTTATTGTTTCTTGTGACACTCATTCTCGTTGTACGTTCATTGTTTTACGATCTCATGATCATGTATTCAATACTGACTTTCGTTTATCTCGCATGCCTTTTAGAGGCTGTTTCATTTTATCTTGAATTCTTGTTTAGATTCTCTTGGATTTTACTTACCAGGCTCGTCAATCTTGTGTTTGATCGAGTGCAGAGCGCATGAACAGTAGCGAGAGGAAAGCTCCATAGTTAGGTGAAATTTTTGTATATCTTTTATTTACTCTCCTCCGATGGTGATATATTTATGTTGGGTTCCACAATTAGGTTGTCTAACTCCCTGATCTTTTGTTGAGTTATTGAATGTATTAGTTGCTTCCGCTATAAAATTGTAAAACTTGAAAATTATTAATAACTCAACTTAATTTTTTGAAATTTCTTGTAATAATGGATTGGAAGGCTGACTAGGCCTGCGTTGACCTTGCGAGACTGGCTCGGGGGTCCACGTGGGCTTAGGCCGGGCGGGGCCCAATTTTATGGGAAATTGGGGCCGTCACAGTTGGTATCAGAGCCGAAGTTTTAAATACTCGACTCTTAAAATTAAAACACAAAATCAGCGGAAGTTAGGAATGGTTGAACTTAGAGTGGAACCCTATGATCCTGACTGAAGTCTTCGTTGGGAAGTGAGGAGAGTTGGAGAAATTAAAATTTGAACTATATGTGATATTTGATGTGTTGTATTATCGATAGATATACGATATTTACTCTGTGTGTCGCGTGAGACGTGATGAATAAAATTGATAAAATGAGATAATTAAGGTTTTTAAGGTTTTCAATTCGAAACTTTGGTATTACAAAGGGTATAATTTTCAATTGAAACTTAAAATGCCATGTAGGACTCAAACAAACTTGTGAATTGGGTTTCAAGCCATTTAAAGGAATTCTGATCTTATTTAGGACTCAAAAGAGTTCATTAAATTCATTTCAAGTTGTTTAGTTATTACTGAAATTGAGGATTTCCTATAGTATTGAGACTTGAAATGGAAGTTTGAGTCTCTAAATGATTTTAAATTTGTAATATGGAGACAATTGAATAATTTTGAGTCTACTTGGGACTTGAAATCAATGTTTTGGAATTTAGAGAGCTTTTGGAGTTTTAAAATGCTAGAACACCGATTGGATTGTGGAAAATGGAAAATACTAGAATGACAACAATACTCTAAGTGACACACCCATTTCACTTAAATGAGGCTGCGATGATGATCTCGTCTTTGCTTGATAATCCTTTACTAGGACTTTGAGATTGTGCCGACAACAAAGAAAGAAGGTGTTTAGGAGTTATATCTCCATCTCCACTTGTGCACTTTGACGAGGTAACTCAGAAAGTCTCTAAGAAGAGAGATGGACATGTCTCTTACGATGTAAAAACTCTCTTGAAGAGCAACTGTTGTTGCAGCCATGGCTGTTGAGTGGAGAGTTTGGTTTTGGTCATTTGATCATATTGATCATATTGCCACAATGAGGTCAACATCACAATCATAATGTGCATTGGATAATAGTGTCTTGCTAGATAAACCTTTAACCCTAAATACTTGATTCTTTCTTGTCTGAAAGAAAAAAAAAAAATTTGGTGAAGTGACATGATAAAATGAGGGACGTGTAAAATAAAAACAAAAATTTCTTAAGAGTGAGTTAATGCAGACTCTAAGGGAGCAAAGTGTTGAGATGACTTGAGAGCTAACGATTACATCATGTACGGACTCCTTAGCTTTGACGAAAGCTTTGGAGTAGTAGTGTTGAATCAGAAGCCCAAGTAACTCCACTTTAGTGACACTATGCATTTATAGTCTCGGGGTTGGTGAAGTCGACCACCACCTTTAGGGATTTGTAAATGAATTAAGTGTTACCGGCAGAGGTAGAGTCTGTGAATCATTCTCGAGGTTAAAGGCAACCTAAGTATAAAACCTACGAGATTATAAATCTTAAGATTTTTACATATTTAGAATTGATGGAGATATGCCAGTAAACGTACTTAAGGAAATTCTCGTACAAGTAGAGCATGTTAAAAAGAACGAGCACCTTTGAATAGAGTGAAAAGGTAATGGGACTTTGTAAAGTTGCTAAGACTAGCAATTCACCTATAGAAAAAAAAAAGGTGCGTTTAAAGTTGCTAAGAAAAGAGTAGCACTTGATTCTATATGGTATATTTGTGGTGTGGTAATATACTATATAAGATAGCGGTAAATATACGCCGATTCGAGGAATCGTAGCGATAGAAAATGCGATGACGTTTCAGATCGGGTCTAGGAATGATCGTGGGGCTGCAGGTTCGCGGTTTGCAAGTGCTGAGGAGCTGCATACTCTGTCAGACAAATTTGTATCGCACGACCAACAACTGCAGGAGATTCTTCGATTGTTAAGGGCACATGCTACACCATCATTGTTTATAGCAACAGCTCCAGTTATTAAGGTTGGGTGTTTTTGCAGTAGATGTTTAGGCAGGACCTGCAGTGACTGAGGTGACACATGTTCGGGCCGAAATAGTATTTCCTATACCTGAGACACCGGCTGAGGATACGCTGATACGGGTGTTAGGGCTACAGTTGAGGCGAGGCAGGCTCGTAAGTTCAACGGGGGTACTAACATCGAGGCTGGAGAGAGGTATATGAGGAGCCACGAGAGGATACATGATGTATTGGCCATATCAGCGCAAATGCGGCCGAGTATATCACCAGCTCCACTGGTCGGCGAGGTTGATGTCTGGTGGCGTATTACGAAGGTGTCGATGGGGAACAGTCCGTAAAGAGGACAGAGTTTCAGACCGTTCGACATAGGACCAGGGAGTCAGTTGCAGTACATGGATCAGTATATACGCGTGATGAAGTATGCTGGGGGTGCGGCCGATACGGACATTGACCAAGCTTACTACGTCATACACGGTTTCCTAGAATTTGTTGGTTATGTTGGGTGACGACGGCTCCGAGCACAATACATGAGGCTTAAGCAAGGGCTATGGCTGGCGAGAGTGTGAGAGCGCACGCATCAGAGTACCAGTCGTCTTCTCGACATTGTCACATTCAGTGCGATGGTCTGGAGATGATCAGAGGAACACGAGGGTTAGACGATCGTGGCAGATAGATCAACCTCAGCGCGTATTGCGTTTCCACCATATGCGGCGTATATGGCGTCAGTGTTAAATGGTCCAGCGTAGAGTTACGCTAGTGCACTACAGTAGCCAGCACTGTCAGATCCTCAGCATCAATACCATTAGATGGTTGATGGCAGAGGTAATGGTCGAAGACAGTGTCAAAATTCCAGTCAAGTGCAGAGATATGGACAGAGGTTTAGTCAGGCTCGAGTACAGGGACAAGGACAACATGTTACATACGAATCGAGATTTCAACGTACCTGTTTGGGAGTGTTGACAGCCAAGACACTTCACCAGGACGTGTTCACAACAGCGGGCAAGCACAGCAGAGCTAGGAGCAGATTCATGCTGTTGTCGCGCAAGGTCCGACTACTACCCATCGTAATCGGATAGAGAGTATGAGTTGGGTTGGGACCCACTCGATCAGAGAGAGAGTATGAGTTGGGTTGGGACCCACTCGATCAGAGAGACGGATAGACAGGCAGAGAGCTTGATTTACATTCTCGCGGACATACTGCAGATATAAATATGTTATTGACGGTGGATCATGGGACTTATGTATCGTTGTATTCCAATATATGTTGCGAGGATGTTGCCCTGACATATATTGAGGGGTGGAGACAGATGGTGTGTTCATTTCTTGGAGGTCACGGAGGAGCCCAGCTCGTCACGGAGGAGCCCAGCTTGTCGCGGAGGAGCCCAGCTTGTCGCGGAGGAGCCCAGCCCTACAGAGTAAGATGGGGGTATGACCTTGGGCGAGTATGGCCTTGGGCGGGTATGGCCTTGGGCGGGTATGGCCTTGGGTCTTCAGTCAGAACACACTATCGAAGTGCGTAAATTTCGAGGACGAAATTTTAATTCGTTGGGAAGACTGTAACGGCCTGAAAATTTGACTTGTGCCACGTGCCAGGTCAAGGTTGTATGTGGGACCCACTCGTCGAATACGTATGTTCGAATCTTGAATGGAGACACGATAATGTCCAATTTAAGATTTTAATGCTAATTGTTGAGAAAAATATATACGGAGAATGCGGAGAACCGAAACACGAACGGGGACGCGCCTCGAGTCGCGTGCTGACGTGGGACCGAAATGTGGCTATAGTGAATTTATGTGGTTTCAATGTAGTCACGTTAAAATCATATACATTGGATACGCCTCGTGATGCGAGCGACGCGAGTATCGAGATTTGTGAAATGAGGCGGGTTGGTGTCTCGAGATGCGCGCTGCCCAATTTTTTTAAAGAAAGCATTTGACTAAATATGTTTTTGATGTGCCTCGAGTTTCGCTCCGCACGAATCTCGAGGACACTTGATTTCTTCGAGGAAGAAACAAAAAGAGATTTGGATAAGAGCAAAAAGAGAGAGAGTGATCGGGAGGTGAAAGAAAGAGGAGAGGAGATGGGAGAGAGGTGAAGGAGCTCGCGAGCCGAGAGATCCGGCGGCGAACCAGGCTGCGCGGATCATCGAGCACGGACGGCCGCTCGCGAGCGACGTGGAGGCGCGGATGGCGATGGCGGTTTCAGCGGTGGCGACGACGGCTCCCGATGCAATGGCGGCAGCAGCCCGGCAGCGACGACGCAGCCGTGAGCGTGGGTGGTGGCGAGATCGACCAGTATCAGCGACGGAGCTCCAGAAATGTGCTGGACGACGGGAGGATCGGCCGGGGAAGCCCTCGCGCGGATCGACGCGTTGAGGCGAGGAGCGGCGGCGCCACAAACGGCGGTCGGAGAAGCGGCGAACGGCGCGCGGCCGGCAGGGTGGTGCGTGGCTCGGCGACGATCGGACGACGACCATGGTGGGCTGTGCGGCAGCGCGAATGTGGGCGAACGAGCACTGAGTGGCTTGGCGTGGGCACGGGGATCGGTCGGCGTGGCGGCGCGCGGAGGAGCGGCTTGGTGACGCCGGCGGCGGCGGTGCCGGCGAGGTAGCGACATGGTAGCGGCGGCTACGCGGTGAACGGCGCGGTGGCGCGTTATCGACCGGTCGGATGCGCGATTTCGACGAAATCGCGACGACGTGATGGAGGTGAGGTGTACTTCACCTAATTTTAGTGCGATCTGCATGATTTAAGTAATTTAATTGGTATAAATGGACACCAGGGACTTAGGAGGTAGAGTCGGGTGTCGGGTGCGCAAATCGAGGCGTGAGCGAGACGTCTTGATGGTGATATACGAATTTTGAGGTAAGTAAACCGGTTAGAAAATGTACGAGTATTTCATTTGAGCTTGCATGTTTGATTGATGTTGAATTATGTCATTTTCTTGGAATTCTCACTCTTATGAGTGTCCAGAGGCCAAGTGAGTCGTACTCGTGTCTCGATTGGAGTGGTTCTTGGCTCGCCCACCGGGGCCATGACCTCGAGTCACGGTATTCGAATGAGATGTGCTTTATCGGGCGCCGTTGATATCCCTCATTCGCGACATTTTAGGTACGGCGATGCCGCATCCGATGACCGAGTGCGCTTGGCGTTGCGCGACTCTGCGACCCCGACCCTGTGGCACCCGCATTCGGTGGTCTTAGACTACTTGGGCACCTCTCTTTATTGTTTCTTGTGACACTCATTCTCGTTGTACGTTCATTGTTTACTGATCTCATGATCATGTATTCAATACGACTTTCTGTTTATCGCATGCCTTTTAGATTGTTTCATTTTATCTTGAATTCTTGTTTAGATTCTCTTGGATTTTACTTACAGGCTCGTCAATCTTGTGTTTGGTGAGTGCAGAGCGCAGACAGTAGCGAGAGGGAAAGCTCCATAGTTAGGTGAAATTTTTGTATATCTTTTATTTACTCTCCTCCGATTGTGATATATTTATGTTGGGTTCCACAATTAGGTTGTCTAACTCCCGATCTTTTGTTGAGTTATTGAATGTATTAGTTGCTTCCGCTATAAAATTGTAAAACTTGAAAATTATTAATAACTCAACTTAATTTTTGAAATTTCTTGTAATAATGGATTGGAAGGCGATTTAGGCTGCGTTGACCTTGCGAGACTGGCTCGGGGGTCCACGTGGGCTTAGGCCGGGCGGGGCCCAATTTTATGGGAAATTGGGGCCGTCACAGCTTATATGTTGTAATTTTTTTCAGGTATGGCTCGTCCGAATGCACCGGTGACTAGGGAGGATATTAAAGGAAAGATGAGGATACTTAGTATCAGGGTCACTAGGTGATCTTATGAAATACCAAGGAACATTAGAGAGATAATAAAAAGACTCGATGATTAAAACTGCAAAGAACACAATCATAAGCGATGGAAATGTAGTCCTACATCATAAGCGTCATGAGGAATCTGTTTTAGTAAAAGCAAAGCCACTTCAAAAAGCAAAATATATAATAATTACAACCAGACAAAAGTAAACAGTGAAAGCAAATAGTAACTACTACTTTAAATAATAAGAGACCAAAAGCAAAAGCACTGCGGCATGGGCCGGATGGCTAGACACGTCTATGAAGCATGGGCTTGATGTGAGGATGGCATGAGCCTGATTAGTCGCTAGGTCCTTGGTAACGGATAATGCAATGTGATAATACGGGGGAAAAATAGAGAAATTCCCCGAGAGCAGCATACACATAATCAAGGAACCGCATCATAGTCGGAAAATGAATATACACACGTATAATGGGACATCCCAATAAATACCATAGGGCAAGTAGAAGACAAATATCATATTGTGTCCACACATAGCTGATATGATATGTGAAAATGTTGAGCGAATGCCGTCTTGGAGGAGGTTTCCAGACAATCTCAACGCCATTGTTGAATAATTCTTGATAAATGAACTCTACCAAAGGATGATGAATGCCAAGATTCATGGTAACCGTAGGAGCTTCACAGCTAGTCACAAATCTGCATCAGAAAGATTCTGAATGTTATCATCGGAAACATATCTGGTAGATGACGAACATTTATAAGCGATATGTTTAAATTCAACCAAAATGTACAGCACAAACACGAAAAGACCCAAAAAAAAGGTTCTCAGTCGTACATATCCGAAACTTTCTTCGAAGTCTCGCTCACGAACGACCGAGAGTTACTGAGTACTCTCGGTTTTACCATTCCGTGACCTACGTACACCTATCGTCCTATATGACCGAGATATCACCATAAATCTCGATCCTGCGAGGCCGATACAATCGCGCACATCCACAGAAACTTCGGATAACCGCGTAAAAAACACAATAAATTTGCAAAATTTCCGTGAGTTCGACCTCCTCTTGCACAGTAGCATTACAATCCTACATTATATAGTGGAAACAAGTACGGATTTGAAGAAATTACCAAACCCTACGTTGACAAACAAATCATCATTTTCACAGTTATACACAACTAAACAGTTCTAAAAAACCCGAATATGGTTGTCAAACATTGTTACCTCGCTGTTGGACGATGTCAATCCCCAAGAATCGATCAGCTCTTCGCCAAACGGAATGTGGATGTGGCTTTGTCGTTCAAGCTTGCTGGTGGGGTGCCCTAACTCCTTGTCAAAATGGTTTGTGGGGTTTGAACCATTATATATATACATGGGCAAAATGGTCTTTTCCATTTTTGTTGGAATTTTTACAAATAAGTTGGGTGCCTTCATGAAATGGTGGGGTGCCCTTAGCGACCCCCTTTTTAATTTGTGTCTTATATTGGTTGTGGGTTAATCAAGAGCTATAAGTAAAAAATTAGGCTCAGATATCAACTGTGACGTTGGTATCACAATGTCTTATGCCTTAAGCCATATAGTTATCTAAAGCTGGCTCTGATACCAACTGTGACGGCCCCAGTTTCTCACAAAATGGGCCCCCGCCGGCCTAAGCCCACGTGAACCCCCGCGCCAGTCTCGCAAGGTCAACGCAGGCCTAGTCAGTCTTTCAATCCACCATTATAAGTAAATTCATAATTTTAAGTTGAGTTATTATTATTTTTCAAGTGTTACAAATTAGCGAAAGCAATTAATGCATTAAATAACTCAACAATAATGTAAAAGAGTTAGACAACCTAATTGTGGAACCCTGTAAACATGTACATTCATGTATATCATGTGTCAAATGTTATAACTAAGCAAAAATGATATACCAGTCGTGTGTATCTCTCAACCCAAATAAGTATCCCAAATGTGATAACATATATAAAAGTCAAAAACCTACAAAAGTGTGCAGATGAGGGCCGCTCCGATATCCTCAGAGTAGATCGCCAAGTGTCGGCGTCTTGCCTTGCTCGAAATGAAGCTATCACAACAAGTAAACAACAACAAACCAATGGAGGGAAATGAAATATTGTATAAGTCCCTATTTGGCTACCTCGAGAAATCGCAAATCGTCCTCAAAACGTCTCGCTCGCGTCTCGATATGCGCACCCACACCCGACTATAGCATCTTAAGTCCCACGATGATACCATTTAAGTTACTTTTGCACTCGGTCAAACACAAGAATGTCGTGTGCTGCGCCCGCATGAGCTGCTGTCCGGTTCCTCGCCGCACCGCTGCAGTGACGCGCCGCTGCTGGTTTGCTGACCGTCCAAGCCTCCGCCGTCGCGTCTCGCAGGTACCGCTGCTGCCGCTGTCCGCGGCCTCCACGAGCCGCTGCTGGGGTCGCGCCACTGCCGACCGTCACCGTAAGTAAAAGATCTCTTTCTTCTTTTTTTATTATTATTTTATTATATTTTTTTCTTCGTAGGATCTAAACGATGCACCAACTCGTAATTCAAAATAAATGAAGCGATCGAAAGTCACTTGAAAAATCTAATAACTCAACTTAAAATTATGAATTTACTTATAATAGTGGATTGTTGAGTTATTTAATACATTAATTGCTTCCGCTAATTTGTAACACTTGAAAAATCTAATAACTCAACTTAAAATTATGAATTTACTTATAATAGTGGATTGAAAGGCTAACTAGGCCTGCGTTGACCTTGCGAGACTGGCTCGGGGGTCCACGCGGGCTTAGGCCGGGCGGGATCCAGTTTGTGAAAAATTGGGGCCGTCACAGACACATATTGTGGAACAAGAAAAAAAAATTTAATGTGACAAATAATATGGAACGGAGGGAATACTAATTAATTAAGAACCTATCGTACCCTTTCTAGCTAGCAGATGCCGAATTAATTATCTCTAATGAGATGGATAAGATATCGACAAAGTTGAAGGACATGTGTTGGAGTCAAGTGGTTGTAATTAAGTTGGTTTCTTATCAAACAATTGTAGCGTTTTTAGGTCTCTTTCTATATATCTGAATCTAGGTAGTCTATCTCATAATTAGTGGTACGTATTGGACTTATGACATGTGCCATTCGGTTTATGTCGACGTACGCTTAGTGAATGGTTCGGCCATTGGTTTAAGATGTCCTTACCAGCCACAATTTTTTTATTTTTTTGATGAATTTTATTTTATTTATTTTTTTGATGATACTAGCCACAATTGTTTGATTAGGGGGGTGATTTTCACAAACTTAAATTCGCACATCAAGTCATATACGTGTCTGAAAGTCGTTAGATGTGTTTCGTATGAACATAGTTCAAAGTGTGTTGCACATTTATTTATTTATTTATTTATTTATTTATTATTATTATTATTATTATTTTCATCCCACAACTACCGTGACATAGTGTGTGACCTCAATTGTGTCAATGTAGTGTTGTTCTTGATTAAGTTGGAAACGGACTAGGATTGTGCCACAAGAGGTAATTAAATAAGCATCTATATATTATATATAATGGCAATGCCTTAAGATCTTCTTGAAATTAAAATAGCCTTATTGACAAAAGTACACATCAATGTTAACATTTGATTGGATGAAATTTTTTTTGAAAAAATAAAAGTAGGGGTATTTAAGTAAATTCAATTTAACTAACATAAAAGTCGGGACTTAAAAGTGGAGAGAGAGAAATAATGTGTGTGTGGAGATTTAAAAGTGATAAACGTGGAAAGAGAGAGAGATAACCGTATAGTAGTTATCTTTTTTGTGGATATGTGTAGTTATCTTAATTGAATCTTTTGATTTAATTAGCCAAGTTGCTAGAAACATTAATGTGCTAGAAACATTAATGTGCGTAAGTATCTAAGAAATATGAGTTGATTATTGTGAATTGTAATTTTAATTGTAAAAAATATTACAATATATTCTTATAAATTAATTTTATTAATTTTATCATAAAGTTTTAATTGTAAAAAATTGACTAGTTGATATATAGTGAACAAACCACATGCACGAAACTTCAGTTTGGTTAATAATAACGTGGTTGGGTGGCTAATAATAATAGTATGTACTTCCCTTGAGAGCGACAACTTGTCCCACATAGAATTAAGGAAGTGCAATTCTCGAGTAAAGTGTATGACCTGAAGTACGTCAATGAAGCTAGCGTTGTTCTTGATTAGGTTGGATACCGACGAACGATCGTGCCATGAGAGGTAAATTAGCATTGATAGGGAACAAACCGCATGCATTAATGCAAATTAACTTTAGTTTGGTTAGGGGAAGTGCATTTTGCGAGTAGTTGGGTAGCTAATAATAAGGAAAATGGTAAAATGACACACTTTGAGCGTATACTTTGGACGCACACTTTATTTTTTAGCTATTTATGGCTCATTTCTTGTCTCCAAGACATGAGACCCACATGTGACAAAACACCATAAATAGCTAAAAAATCAAGTTTTTGCCCCACAAAGTGTGTCATTTAATCATTTTCCTAATAATAGTACTACACTTCCGTTGACAGTGACAACTTCTCCCATATAGAATTAAGGAAGATCATTTCTCCTTAAAAAAATAAAATAAAAGACTACCATATCAATTATACACTAGTCTCTCTTAATTTAGTGCACTTACCGATCAGTGAGAAAAAAAAATAAGGCGGCTTACCTTCATTACAAGCACGCTCTCTCTTTTAAGGGCAATTAATATAGAAAATTAATGTATTTGTTCTTTTCTAAACTAATCGGCATCCCGCGCGGGCAAGACTAAGTATCAAAATATTATATAAAAAATGATGAAAAAATGTAAAAATAATTATTATATAATCTCTTATATGAAATCAATGCCGCTCCTTCACTAGAACATTTTTGGCATTTAATAGAGATTTTAAAACCCCTATTAAATAGAGTGTTATTAAATGTTATGTGAAAATTTGTTATGTTTTAATTTTTAATACATGTATTACATAGAGGTTTTTAAAAAACTCATATCAATTAGGTGTTATTTAATAACACCCCCCTTTAATAGGGGTTTTAAAACCTCTATTAAGTACCAAAATTGTTCTAGCGCTTTTAGGTCCCTAAACAATTAATAAAAAAATACTTTCAAATACTATGCATATTTTTAAATCTACACAAAATATTAAATATTTATAATATTATATAGAAATAGCCGGGTTTGAACCCATGACCATTTACTCCCAAATCTAATATCATACCATTGGGCCACCCAATCAATTATGATATCATAATGTCACATGTCACGTTGTGAGAGCTTATCACACGTCGCATGTCGCATTGTGAGAACTTCTCCCAAAAACAATTTCGAAAAAAATTAAAAACAAAAAATCATATTTATATAACAATTAAAAATATAACCTAAAAAATATGTATAGCTTAATTTCTTATTAAATAATCTAATATATCATGTAGTATCTAATAAATAGATAATCTTGAAAAAATTTAAAAACCAAAAATCTATTTGTGTAACAATTAAAAACATAACCTAAAAAAAACTATATAAAATTGGGAAAAAACTTAAAAAAATTATTTCACAAAAAAAGGGCGGTCCATGTAGACTATGTTGTAGTGTATTGTATTACAGGCATACGTTAGCCTGTTCTAGTTAGTTACATCAGGGGTGTGTAATGTACACCCTGTATATAAACACACACACATTGTACATTGTATTATGATTCTTCAATAACATATTTTGAGTTTTGATTTCTCTGTTTGTTCATGGTATCAGAGCAGATTCGTTCATACATTAGTGTTTCGAGTTTTGATTTGTTTTTTAGAGTGTTTTTTGAGATCGTTTGCAATTATTTGCAATAGATGATTTAGGAATTGATTGCAATCTATAGCAATCATTTCTTGATTTGGTTTGTGAGTAACCATGGCAACTATCCATGGTTCATCGAGTTCTTCAGTTCGAAATGGAGGTAAAAAAGTAGCTGATTTTGGAGATTATGGAGTGGAGAATCCGTATTTTCTTTAGAGTTCTGATCATCCTAGTGCGATATTGGTTTCGAACCCTCTCACTGGTTCAAACTATCTTTCTTGGAGTAAAGCTATGTTGATTGCATTGGGAGCGAAAACAAAGCTTGATTTCATGGATGGTCGATGTTTGAAACCTGGATCAACAGATTCTACTATTGATCGATGGATCAAGGTGGATTATATGGAAATTTCTTGGATCTTAAATTCTATTTCAAAAGAAATTGTTGAAGCCTTTCTCTATACTACTTCATCTCTTGATTTGTGGAATGAATTGAAAGAGAGGTATGGAGAGTGTAATGGACCTCTTCTGTGACGGCCCCAAATCTCGAGGTCGCCACGTGGGGAGGCGCTGCCCCAGCGGTCCTGTCGGATCCTTGACCCAGTGGGTCCCACGCGCCACTGACGCCCTTTGCTACATCACGACTCCTCGATATGCGTATTAACTCCTTACGTTAATCAATTTAGTTCGACAGTTAAATCATTTTTATAGCATTAAAAACAACAGCTGAAGTCTTAAACTTAAAGCAAGTAAAACAATTAAATTTGTTTTCATATAGTACACCATTTATAAGAGCAACTCCTATTGTGGAAAACCGGGGGTACTCTGTATATAGGCGACAATACTAAACAATAATATATACAAGTACAGTGTCTATCCAGTCTCCCATTTCCCAAAAGTAAAGCAAAATATCAAAATCGCACGTACTAGTAGGTTCTCGACCGCGGGCAGTCCGATAAAGTCGCCCCAAAATCCCCTTGCCCCTACTAGCAGGGTCTGCACTCGACCATCACAAAAAGTAAGATGGAGAGTACAGTTAGTACGATTCCAACGAAGTACACCGAACATTTATAAGAAAATAAACGGATACCAATCAACATGTCAAAATAATCATGCGGAAACTAAACAGACAACTGTGCTAAGATCATCACATGATTAAATAACACGAGAGAAACAAAACCGTGTACTCGTCCCGGTCAGACTAAACTGTACTTCAAACCCCCAAGATCCTTTCGGTGGGTGCCCCCACTTCCTTTCACCTGGTCTGAATACCCCCAGGATCCTTTCGGTGGGTGCCCCCACTTCCTTTCACCTGGTTTCTCGAGTACAGCCTAGTGTGCCATAAGTACACATCGAATATCAAGTGTCTCGACCCCCAACCCAAATGTGTCACGGAATAGCATACAATAACAAGGAATAGGGTGAATAGAATCCAATAACCACGAATAGGAAATCAAAGATAGAAAAGTAAACCCTCAGTGACTTTCAGATGAAATCTTACGTACCTCAAAAATGACTCGCTCGCATCTCGATATGCGCACCCGACACCTGACTATAGCATCCTAAGTCCTTGGTGTCCATTTGTACCATTTAAGTTACTTAAATCATGCAAACTGCAATTAAAATTAGGTGAAATACACCTCGCCTCCATCGCGTCGTCGACATTCGTCGATTCGCACCCCTCGTCGAGGAGCGATCGGTCCAACAACGCCATCGCGTCGTTCACCGCGCGCCATTGCGGCACCACCATAGCGCCACCGCGCCACTCGCGCGCGCGCTTTGTCCCTCGCGCGCGCCGCTTCGCTCGCGTCGTCAACTCGCTCGCCGGGCCGCCGCATGCCATTGCGCCTCGTCATTGCCGGTCTTCAGAAATCTCGCCATCGCTGTTGCCGTTTCGCGCGCTCTTTGGCCATCACCGCGTCACCCACCACCGCGCGTTACGCGCGCCGTCGAGTGCCGCGACCTGCTCTCGCCGGCCCTTCTTGTCTGCATTGCATTTGTCATGCTCATATGCCGTTGGTCGCGACCTCCTGCGCGCGTTGCGTTGCATTCTGCGCGTCGCCGCGTCCACCTCGCCACCTCGCGTCACCGCGCGTTACGCGCGCGCCGTCGAGTCACCGTGCGGTCGTCCGTCTTGCGCCGTTGTTGGGACGCCGTCTAGCCGCCTTCGGCTCGCCCTCGCCGGGAGCCGCTCCTTCCCTCACCTCTCTCCGCCGTCCCTCTCTCTCTCTTTGGTTCTACCTCTCTCTTTTTCTCTCTCTCTGCTCTTCTCTCTCTCTCTCTCTTTTGTTTTCTTTTCTCTCTTTCCTCTCCTCTCTCTTATCCGAATCTTTTATTATTATTATTTTTTTTTATTTCTTCCTCATTAAGTAAACTTGTGTCCTCGATTTGCGTCCAAATTAAACCCCAAAAAATACCTCAATTTCGCCACAAATTGACGAAAATACCCTTGCAGTACGAAATACGGAAATATCGCGTCTAAACCTTAACTTTACCATATTTCCCGTCGATTTCGATCGGATCTCGAGGAGTGGGTCCCACATACGACCCTAAAATGACACGTGACACGAGTTAGATTTTTAGGGTCGTTACATCTTCTTTATCAAATCAAACGAGATATCAATCAATCAAGGAAATCTCTTTATTTCTCAGTATTACACAAAACTTAAAAAGCTATGGGATGAACTGAGTTGTTTGGCTCCTCTTCCTTCTTGTGAATGTAGAGCTGCGGCAAAGATAGCTGTTCTTGAATCTAATGATAAGTTGATGCAATTTCTGATGGGATTAGGTGACATGTATGATCATATACGCAATCAAATCTTAGTAATGGGTCCTTTACCTAACATCAACAATGCATATTCAATGATTCTTCGAGTTGAGAAACAAAAGGAGGTTCATGTTAGTTATTCTCCTGACTTGGACACAACTACGATGATGAAGACTAACATAATCATTACTGGTTTTTCTGTGGGAAACAAATATGTTGGTAAAAGGAATTACAAGAAATTTGTTAATAAAGATGATATGTTTTGTGATTATTGTAAGGCCAAACGACACACTAAAGATACTTGTTTCAAACTCCATGGAGTTCCAGATTGGTACAAGCAAAATCTTGAGAAGAAACAGATTCACAATGGTTCTAAGTCTTTTGTCAATATGCTAGAGTCACATTTGGATATGCCAGATGTAGGAGCTTTTCAATTTGACGATTTGCAGACTAACATTGCAGCCATGATCCAATAAGGAATTGAAAGCTTCATGAAAGGCAAATATGTTTCAGCTGATGGTGTCTCTGCTCATGTGAATTATGGTCTTCCTGAGTTTACTGTAGTTCACTAGATCAGACTTATAGTCTTAATACTTTCATTGGCACAAATGCTTGGATTGAGGATAGTGGGGCAACTAATCATATGTGTACAAATTATAATTTACTTGTCAATGTCACTACCTTAGTTAAACCTGTTTCGATTTGCCTACCTGATGGTCGTACTAGACAAGTTTCTTGTATAGGAGATGCACATCTCAGTTCAGCCATTGTTCTTTCTTCTTGTTTGCATATTAGCTCCTTCAAGTACAATCTTTTGTCATTTAGTAAACTCATTTCTTCTACTAAACTGACAGTTAAGTTTTATCCATCCTTTTGTGCTATACAGAACATTGAGCATTCTCAAGTTCTAGCTGTGGAACTAATGATTGGGGGTCTCTACATCCTTGATTCCAGTTCTTTCAATAAAGACGTTATCAACTCATTTGTTTCTCCTTCAGTGTCACAACTAGCTTACTGTAATAATGCTAGTACTTCATTCTCGTGGCACCATCGACTGGATCACCCTTCTGTTGTTGTAACAAAACATCTTGATTTGTTGATTACAGATTCCTCAAATGTAAATCATAATGTACCTTGTGATGTTTATCACATGTCTAAACAATGTTGACTTGTTTTCCCTTTGAGTTCTATTAAGTCTACTTTCCCTTTTCAATTATTGCATATGGATGTTTGGGGGACCATATAAGCAACCTTCTCTTCAGGGAGTTCATTTTTTCTTGATTATTGTAGATGAATATAGTCGTTTTACATGGGATTTTTTGATGAAATGTAAGTCACTCACTGGGACTGTTATCAAACATTTTCTCTCCTTTGTTCATAATCATTTCCAAGCACCTGTCAAAACAATCAGATCTGATAATGGTACTGAGTTCTACAACCAACATTGTCAATCTTTGTTTTCAAGTTTGGGCATTGTTCATCAACGTTCTACTCCTTACACACCTCAACAAAACGGAGTGGTTGAACGTAAACATCGCCATTTGTTACAGATCACTAGAGCTCTTATTTTTCAGTCTGGTTTATCCAAGAAGTTTTGGGGTGATGTTGTTCTTACTGCTACATATCTTCTTAATCGATTGCCTTCTCAGCTGCTTAAATGGAAATCTCCTTATCAACTTTTGTTTGGGCATCTTTCAGACTATATTTCATTGAAGACGTTTGGTTGTATATGCTTTGCCGCCAATGTCTCTCCAAGTGAAGATAAGTTGGGCACAAGAGCTATTAAGTCCATTTTTCTTAGTTATTCCCCTGGACAAAAGGCTTAAAAGGCCTATAAGCTGTATAATTTGACTACTCATGCCTGTTTTGTTTCAAGAGATGTGATTTTCTTTGAAAATCAGTTTCCTTTGAAGTCTGTTTCTACTTCTCTTGCATCATCTTGTCCTTTGCCTGTTCTTTTTGATGAAATGCCTGATTCTTTGGGAGCTGCATCTGGTTATGCCAAGTTACCTATTTTTATTCCTGGCATGTCTCTTCCTTCTGCAACAAGTCCAGTACAGTCACTGTCGAAGATGTTCATGTTTCAGTAATTGATCTACAGTGCCTATTGCTGTTGTTGAGCCTACTGAGGATGTTCTTCCCAGTGCTATTGAGCCTTTTTCAGTGGCTGCTCCTTCTTTACCTCTTCCTCAACGGAAAAGTCATCGTGCTCATCACAAGACTGCTTGGATGAATGACTTTGTATTAAATAATGTTCATACAGATTTATGCATTGCTGCTGATCATGTTCTCACTCCTGGTGATCCACCAACTTTTCCTTTTATTCACTCTCCTCATCTCACTGATGATTACAAGTCTTTCTTGACTGTTGTTTCTCATATTAAAGAGCCTATTTGTTATGCTCAAACTCAATGTTTGGGTATGAACAAGGAGTTACAAGCATTAGAGGAGACTAGTAATTGGGTTCTCACTGATCTTCCCCCTGGCAAGACTGCCATAGGTTCCAAATGGGTTTACAAAGTGAAACTTAATCCAGATGGTACACTGGATAAATGCAAAGCACGTTTGGTTGCAAAAGGATTCAATCAAATTGAAGGAGTTGATTACACTGATTCATTTTTATTGTTGCCAAAACTGTGACAGTGAGGATTGTCTTAGCCCTGGCTACTGCTCGCAACTGGGCACTACATCAATTAGATGTTAATAATGCCTTTCTACATGGTTATCTTGATGAAGATGTTTACATGAAACCTCCTGATGGTTATGCTCTTCCTTCTCTTAATCAAGTGTGTAAACTTCATAGGTCTATGTATGGTCTTAAGCAGGCTTCCAGACAGTGGAATCATGAATTTACTTCTCAGCTTCAACTTTTTGGTTTTGTCCAATCCGTTAATGATCCTTATTTGTTTACCTATAATGTTGATGGAATCTTCTTGGTTTTACTGGTTTATGTTGATGATGTACTTCTTATTGTAACTTCTCTTGAGCTGATTACCAAGGTTAAAGTCTTTCTTCATCAGTTGTTCACCATCAAAGATCTAGACCAAGCTCGTTAATTTTTGGGATTGGAGTTGGTTAGATATTCTTCAGGGCTTTATGTTCATCAACGAAAGTATGTTCTTGATCTACTTCATGATGCTGGACTTACCTCTGCTAAACATGTTGCCACTCCTCTTCCTCATGACTGCAAGTTTGCTGATGAAGATTCCCCTTTGCTGATTGATGTTGATCGACATAGATGATTGATTGGTCATCTTCTCTGCCCGGGTTTCTCTAGTCCTGACATTACCTATGCCACACAACAATTGAGCCAGTTTGTTCAAGCTCTTACTGAACAACACTGGTCTGGTGCTCTCCATGTTCTTCGCTATTTCAGGGCACTCCTTCTCAGGGCCTATTCTTTCCTGTTCAATTTGATTTATCTCTCACTGCATATTGTGATTCTGACTGGGCCGCTTGTCATTTTTCACGCAAATCCCTCACTGGTTATTGCGTGTTCTTGGGCTCCTCTTTGATTTCATGGAAAACAAATAAACAACCTACTGTTTCTAAGTCATCTGCAGAAGCTGAGTATCGTTGTATGTCTTCTACAGTATGTGAATTATTGTGGCTTTCTTATCTTCTCAAGGATCTTTATCTTACAGTCTCCCTGCCTATTCCCTTATGGTGTGACAATCAGACAGTCATTCATCTTTCTGCCAATCATGTTTTCCATGAGCGTACTAATAAGCATTTGGAGATTGATTGTCATTTGGCTAGAAATCAGTTCAAGCTTGGTTTTGTTCTTCCTAGTATGTTCCTACTAGGCTGCAACTTGCTTATCTATTTACAAGGTCATTGCCTGCTCCATTGTTTTCTGCTTTGCTGTCCAAGATGGGTTTATGTGACTAGCATCGACTTCCATCTTGAAGAGGGATGTAGACTATGTTGTAGTGTATTGTACGACAGGCACATGTTAGCCTGTTCTAGTTAGTTACATCAGAGGTGCGTAATGTACACCCGTATATAAACACACACACACATTGTACATTGTATTATGATTCTTCAATAACAGATTTTGAGTTCTGATTACTCTGTTTGTTCAGTCCATGCACCAGGTTGTACCCAACATTACTAAAACTAATCATGGTACTAAAGCCCATAATTAGCTTAATAGCCCATTGTCCAAGGGCCTCGTAGACGTTTAGCAAAAATAGAGGGTCGTTTAACAATAGGTTAAGATATGTTATGAATATAAAACTAGACCCATCCTTCAATTGTGATGGATTGTGGTCGAGTCTTTGTTGGACTCGATAGGAGAGTTATGGAGATGTTGAGATAGTCTCACATCGGGTTATAATATAATTATAAGGCTTATATGTGTGGAGTACATACTCCATCTTGTCGTGACAAGCATTTTAGAGTTAACATCACTTTCACACTTCAGCTCATACATAAATTAACTAGTCACCACAATTTCCTCATCTTGAATTGTGCCCAATATTACAAAAACAGAAGCAAGGCGATAATGGTGTTCGATCACAAAGCGTTCGCCGGAGTCTCACAACGCAGCAAAAAGGTGGCAAGGATGAGGAAAAGTCACTATTGATAGTACTCCTATTATAATTTGTGGCGCCTTCTTTTTTTTTTTTTTTTGTGAGAAGACCTTTATACCTAAGTTAATTAAAGTTCCCATGTTCACATAATGCGTGCCCTATAATTGTCCTACAACTGTGTCCAAGACCATATATCCTTAGGCCTATATAGGGCCATCACTTTTTGTACAATTAAACTCATCCCTAAATCCAAGATTTCTCTTCTTCATTATCTAATGTTCTTCTTCTTCATCCCTACCCCTCCGCCCCTCTGCTCCCTCTTCTCACTTCTCTCCACTGTACTTATCAAATAGGCAACTTATTGATTTGGTACGAGGTCATTTGTGTCAGAGGTTAAGGGTTCAAGATCAGTGAAAATTGTATCGCACGACACCAAGTGAATATATGTCCAAACTCAGTGCCCAAAGTGGGTATGTGTTGCAGCTTCTAAAAAAAAAAAAAAAACCCTACCTACATGGACACAACAAACACTAAGGAGAGATAAGGATAACTTTTCATAGAGGTTTTGAACCTCTATGAAAGACTTTTATATATATATATATATATAGTTGACTTGACAAATATATATATATATATATATACATATAAAATTGGGAAAAAAAAAAAAAAAATGGTTTCACCAAATGTAAAAAAAAAAAAAGGAGGTCCGTGCACCAAGTTGTATCGAATTAATGCCACAGTACGTGGTATATATATAGTTGCATAGGAGTTATCTTGCTATATATAATCAACACATTGCTCCTTGTGAGAATCATAGATTTTTGAAGCATATATACATGGCATCGAAGGGATCACCAAAACTATGTCCAACATCCTCTATGCCAAACTCATCATCAAAATGCAAACCTCCTCCTCCTCCTCCTCCTCCTCCTACTACTACTACTACTACTACTACTTCATCAAGGACCAAAGCCCACCACGATCGCCCCGTTGAGGAGAATCTCGAGGTAAAGATCAGGAAGATAGTGTTCTCGGATGCAAACAACGACGTGAGAGAGGATTGGATACCTTACCCTAGAAGAAGGCCGAACCTCGCGCGAGAAATCCTCCTCCTCCTCCAGAGCGAGCGAGAGACCTGCGAAAGCGAAGCGAGGGAGAGACTACTGGGGCGAGAGAGCGAGAGTGAGTGAGAGTGGGCGAAGCGAGAGAGCGACAGTGAGTGAGAGTGGGTCAACTTTCCATAGGTTTTCTACCTCTATGAATTAGTCTATTAAAAGTCTAATCATCTAATACAGAGGTTACTTAAAAACCTCTATCAATTAGGTGTTATAAAAAGTAATACATAGGGGTTTTTGGGTGGTGAAGACCAAAGCCCACCACGATCGCCCCGTTGAGGAGAATCTCGAGGTAAAGATCAGGAAGATAGTGTTCTCGGATGTGGCGGTGAAGCGTAAAAACAGGGCTTATTGGGTGAGGAAATGGAGGTTGTGGGACTTGACCATATCGATTGGAGTGATGGTGCACGTGCACGTCATGTGCTTTCTGTATGCGTATAGTACGTTCAGTTTGAGTCGTTTCTTGGTGGGACTATGTATTGTCATAATTACTGGATTGTTTGGTATTAGCGTCTCTTACCATAGGAACCTCGCACACAGAGCTTTCAACCTTCCAAAGTGGCTCGAATACCTGTTCGCTTATTGTGGGATACTTTCATTTCAGGTGATGACTACTTATTAAATCAAGTTTTTTTTTTTTTTTTTTTTTTTTTTTTTTTTTTTTTTTTGAGTGGAGTCGAACTCATAACCTTCTCAAAGACTCAAACCTTACTTTTTAACAAATGATAACTTTTTAAATCAAGTTATATAAGTCCAAGAAAAATCAAGTAATTGTAGACAGTGGCATAACCAAAAAATTTTGTTAAAGGGCCAACTTTAACCTTAATTTTTTTTTTTCCAAACAAAAATGTATATTAGTATGAAAAACTAAGCATGACGAAATTTTTTTTTTTGACAATGCTATATTCAAGACACTTCAAATACATCATTTTTTTTTTTTTTACAATGTTACACTTGTTATATAGGGAGTATGTGTTGACCATAGAAAGCGGGAACGTCGAAAAGGACGAATACGTAAGGGTACTATAGGAAGCCTCGGGGGTTGTCGCTCCCCCGTATCATAATCTACTTTATATTTTATAAATTAATAGTGATTTTTTATTTTTAACCATTAAATTTAGATTCAATAAATTTAGATTCTCCCAGTTACATTTGAGGGCTACGCCGCACTCAGGAATTAATTATTCCCTCACTTTTTTTTTGATGGGAGGATGGATGATTTATTGGGTGATTTCACCTATTCTTTGATAGGCGGTTAATTAGGGTTCTCCCTTCCACTTAATCAACGTGGTGCAGCCTAGCTTGGTCTACGAGGGTGGGGTGTCTAGGGCACGAAGTCAGCCTAATTGGTTTGACGTTTCTGGGTTTAGTATATTAATATGGGAGGTCGTACCGATAAGGGGCTATGTATTCCTTATTCTTTCTACACTTGGCGAACATATCGTTAATTCCTAAGTCTATGTAACAAATTAATAATAACAATAAAGTCTCTTTCATATATATATATATATATATATATATATATAAAATATGTGTGTAAGTGTAAGGTCTGTAAAAAAATATATGTACATGATTTGTTTGTATGTTGGCAGGGACATCCAATATTATGGGTAAGCATGCACAGGCTGCACCACCAGTTCACTGACGAGGATCGAGACCCACATAGTCCGACCGAAGGATTTTGGTTCAGCCACATGAACTGGATTTTCGACATCAAGTATATCCTCCAAAAGGTCCATATATGATCCCGACATTTTCTAATACTCATTAAACATCTAGCTAATTTTTTTTTTTTTTTTTTTAATTTCTTCATTGAAATAAATCGATGGAGAGAAAATTATATCCTAAAGTTTTTTTTTTTTGATAAATGACTCTAACATGAGTCAAATTAATCGAAGAATTATATCCTAATTAAAGTTATATTTATATATATCTATCATATATCTATCATATATATAAAAGCACGAATCACAAATTTTTGAGTGGTAATCAAATTTACTTATTTGCCCATATTTTTTTTTTTTTTTCATCTCCAAATAAACATTTTCTTTTGTCTCCAAATCAAACTCTAACTCCTTATCAATCCATCACACGTTTTTTTTTTTTTTTTTTTTTTTTTTCTTATCTCCAAATCAATCCCGAACTCCTTATCATCAATCCAAAACACGGTTTTCTCTTTCTCTCAGTCTTCAATCGATCACTCTCGTGTTCCGGATGAACTCCTTCTCATCAATCAAATACACAAACTCCTTCTCATCAATCCAATACACGAGACAGAGAGGTTGATAAATTGATAGAGACTTCTAAATTAGAGTGTGCACTTGTTTCTGGGGCAAATCAATTTATATGAATATTGTATCTGTTGAAAGCTTGAATTGCATGCTACCATTTGATACATTTTAAGGGGGTGCATACTACTGGTCATCGTCTTCATCATTCTCACCCAAACCCTCATTGTTTTATATATATATATATATATATATATATATCGGTTGGAGATCAAATTCAAGGAAAGCCGTGAGTGTTGGTGGTGTTGTTGAAGAACAGTTGAAGGTGAGATAATATTTCAATTTTTGATTTTAATGACTGTGGGACTGGTTTTGTCTATGAGTTTGAAATTGGAATTAGGAGGGGTTGTTGTGGTTGGTTGTTGATTGTGTGATGAAGAGAGGAGAAGGTTCGGTTTTATATATATATATATATATATATATACAATGAAGAAGAGAGAATCCGAGAGGGAGAAGAATAAGGTGGGGGTTGAAAAAGAAGGTGGTTTGAAGAAGGTGTTGGGGGAGGGAACAAACCCAAAACCCAGAAGAAATTTGAATGAAAAAAATTCCGATTAATCATGTGAAAAAAAGGTGTCTAAAGCTTTAATCCCAACTAATTCAATTATTTACATTCATAATTTAAAAATTATCCTTTCTATCTATAGAGTTTGAGGTAAAGATTGAACTTTATGTACAATTCTACAGAATCTCCACAAGCAAGTGTTTACAAATTGATGGGTCAAACCATTTGTGTTTTTTTTTTCCTTGTTTCCTTTTTTTTTTTGAAGAAGAAATGTCTTAGCATAACTAGCTTGTTTTTTCATTCACATCTTATCTCAATCACATTAGATAATATTGATAAGCTAAAAAAGGTACTTGTATTTCTAATTTTTAAATTTTAATTACAATTTTGAATTTTATTAATAAATTCTTAGAAATTAATTCCCGTCAATCGTGCGTAGCACGTCCTGAAACTAGTATATATAAAAGCACGAATAACAAATTTTCGAGTGGTAATAAAATTTACTTCTTTGCCCATATATATCTATCATATTTACTTATTTTCCCATATATATCTATCATATATATAAAAGCATATATATATATATCATATATATATATATATATATCTATCTATATACGCTACCTCTTCAACGTCTTGAACACTGCCTCTTCAAATCGATCAACAACTCAACTGATCAACGACTTTCCTTCCTCTTCAAATCATTCATTCTCTGCTTTCCTTCATCGACTCATTCGTTGCTTTCCTTTGTTCTTCGATTCAAATGTGAGTTAATCCACCTTTCTTCTCCTTTTTTTTTTTTTTTGGAGAGGTTCGATTCAAATGTGAGTTAATCATCTGGTCTATATGGTTCAATTTGATTCATATTTTTTGAAATAAATTTGGGTCTAATCCACCCTTGATTCAATGTTGAATTTAACGCAAAAGCCCTCTTTCATATGGTCTATATGGTTCAATTTGATTCATGGTTTTTGAAACAATACCTTGGAAGCTAATATGATCAACCCCTCTTTCATTGTATGGTTATTAGAATTCGGGGGATACATATATGTTTGACTATTTGTAGTGAGCGATTTCTTGAAGACAATAAGCCGAAACTGAATTGGGCTTTAAGATCTTGAATACTAGGTGTTTGTTGAAATGTCCAAATAATCTCCATCTTCTTCTTTATATAAGAATATATATATATATATATATATATAGATGTTTGATTTGTCTGTCTTTTTACAAGTTGGAATTAAAAAATTGCATATTTTATATTTGCATACTTGGAAAAAAAAGGAGATGAAGTAATTTGAATCTTTGTTTGTTGAACTTGTTGTGTTGTTGGTGACGAACTAATCTCTTGGTTCATTAATTCCTACACAAATGAATGTAAAGTTTTTGTGCACATTTGAGATAAATGAAAGCCTCCGATAAAAGCATGTAGGAGATGGAAAGTAAGCAATGAAATTCTTGTGTCTTTTTATCTATATTGAACTTGCGGTCGATATATTTTAATTTTTCTGCTAAATTATGTCTTTTATGTCTTGTTGAACAAGCTATTCGAAGTAATCTTTGTGATACATAATTTATGGTGCATAATTCTTTTGAGAGGTCACAACCACAATACATGCTAATCATATTATAACTTGGAACTGAAGTTGAACTAAAAACACAAACTGTCTCCAAATTATATTTTCAATAATTGTGGTTTATCATATTATAATTTGATATCGAGGAGCAAAGCCTATTGCATTTGCTCGATTATGAAACATTATGATGTATGTTCGACACTCTCGTATGCATACACTATTTGATTGCAATTTTCAACCGACCAGTTAATGTCCATATGTGCAGAAATACCATCTTAATTCATAGTTAAGATGAAATGATGGACCATCTTAGTTTTACAATTATGCTTGTCTACCATCTTAATTTTACAATTATGAGTGACACGTTCTTCTGTGGTTTTATGTTTGAATTAATTTCCTCAAAGTAGGTCTTGACAATAAAGCGAATAAAGGAATGATAAAATAAGAATAATATGTAACATCAATTGAAGTATAATGAGAGAGCCCCTTATTGATGCAGTTGTCATCCCTCTTTCCATTTTTTCTAGATTATTTTCGAGGTATCCTGAGATTTGCCCCGGCCAATTTTGGACTCGAGGAATGTAGGACTACAATAATTTGCAAGAGTTTTAAAGCTTTTCCATTCCTAGAGTTCTCATCCATCTTTCCACCCGATTTATATTTTGAAAATGTGTTCGTAAGCAATTCTTCTTAGTAATCCGACTTCGAAAAACTCGTGATAAATCATTTTTAATACGTAATATGAACTTGAACTTGTAATTTGCTCTTTATATAGACCTACTTCCATTTGGTGAAGTTTTAAAGATCTAATTAAGTTTTAATGTATTTAATGTATTTAAGTTTTAAAGGTCTAATTAAGGTAAAGTTACACATAAGAAGTTTAATCCTCCAATGGGTGGCTTAAACTACTTGCGTTTGGTGGCGGTAGTTATAACTTAACATCAAAAAATTGAAAGAGTTTATTCTAGATTGAGTTAACTCATAAACAATAACTCCATAATCTTTTGTTTTGATAAGAAGCCAACTTAATTAGATAAAGCATACTTGACTCCAAAATGAGTCAACCCCCAACCTTTCCTTTGACATCTGCCTCAATATTAATTCATCTAATTAGAGATGATTTGGCATAACTCTCTAATCTTTCCTTCTTGTTTTCCACTTTATTCATCAAACAAGTCCAATTTGTAAAGTTGGTCATCTTTCAAATTTTAGGCTAATGTTTCTTTTTTTATTTTCTAGAACAAATAATTAAACAATATAAAAATTAACAAGACATATTTGCAAGTTGATCAAAAGTCTATTGTATAGTTATATTTTTTTTTCAAAAGAATATATTTGCGAGTTGTGTGCTAATCTATTGGAAGACTAAGGAGGACTAACAACCAAAAGTCATTAACCTCATAGCTAAATATTGATGTATAGTTCTTTTTTTTTTAAAGATAGTATTTAGATGAGCGGTTCATGTCGTCAGTATATTTCATGTAATGTTTAACAATGTTTATAGTATATGTGTCCACAATTGTGAAGTCAATTTTGTCACGTCTTTTGCTTTGATATTTCGTTCCTATGGATCCTTTTTTTTTTTCTATTTTTTTCTTTGCTAAATGATGCTTCTTGAATTGCATTTTTACTTCTTACGTATTCAAATTATGTACGTTTAGATTTTATATTACATAGTTTGTTCAAACTCATACATATTATTTAAATTAAATTTTATATTTAGTTGCATATTAAATTAACATTATTTTTTTAATTACTACTCTAATGTTTGTTTCATTGGATTGTAGTTTAACGATCTCATCTAAAAATTCATTAAGTATAATCATTTTACCTTGCATTAGTGAGTTACCATGGTTAAAAACTTAGGAATTATCAACAATAGTGATACGCTGTAAGAAAAGCAATAAATACTAATCGGAGGGAGGTGGATAATTTGAAACGTAAATTTGCAATGGAGGAAGAAAAAGAAATGAAGCGGGCTTGCCAAAGACAACTAAGGAGTGAAAATAAAGAGTTAAATGATCACAGTATGGATTTGAAACTTCACAAAATATTCTATGAAATATTGAGTAGGGTAAATGCTATGAAGCAAAATGAATGATTTTAATTAATAATTTAGAAATTAAGTTGCCTTTATTTTATTTTTTTATGTATAGGTCCCCGGAATGCAAAACCACGTTATGTCGCTATGGGTTTTGAGCATGTTGAAAGTTCAGCAGATGTGTTACCATCTGTAAACTCTTGTCGAAATTGTAGTGCGAAGAGATTTTTCATGAATCTAATAGTTTATGTTGTTCAAACAGTCAAGTAACCCTCGTTCCTAATGTTATCCCTGAAGAAATGTTCGACCTATTCACTTCAAACACTGAAGAGACACGTGAGTTTTTAATGTACATCCGTACTTATAACGCCAATTTTGGTTTTACATCTTTTGGTGTAAAGTGCGAGAGAGAGTATGCCAAAAGTAATGTGGGTGTATATACATTAAGAGTGCAGGGCCAAATTCATCATTTTATAAATAATTTACTTCCTGACAAGCAACATCATTCTTTTTTGCAACTGTACTTTTATGATACTGATCATGAAGTGCAAAACCAAATGCATTACTCTGATAGGATGAAAGAGACAATTTTGGCAAGGTTAATTAGTATGCTTTCGAAAAATCTATATACAAGTTTTTTCCGCACTTTACAAAATAAGGAAGATTTAGAATATCATGTTGTTCAATTAGTTTCAATTGTTAGTCACATTCTACTTATTGTTTTTCATGTTTTCTATTAATTGTAGTGGTTCTTTTCAATTTTGGTTGATTAACTAGAAATTAATTCCCGCGAGCGAAGCGAGGGGTCAATCGTGCGTAGCACGTCCTGAAACTATATATATATATATATATATATATTCCCTCGTGCCGCTAAATTAGTTATTTTTGTATACATTAATTCATGCAGCGTGGAGGTGTGAATAATGTTAGGGATCTCGAAAAGCAATTTTTCTACAGATTTCTGCAGAAGACAAATTACATTCACCCATTCCTACCTGCGATTCCACTGTTATGGTGGGGCGGATTTCCCATGCTTGTCTGGGGTCTGGTAATTAAGAGTTACAACACTACTCATTGAAACAATTAATGTCCTGGTGAATGTGTATCATAATCCTTTTTATTATTTGTTGATGCAGTACGTGCGAACCGCATTAGCTTTCCACTTAACTTTTCTGGTAAATTCAGCTTGCCATATATGGGGTTACCAAGCATGGAACACTGGAGACTTATCAAAGAACAATTGGTAATTTATACTCTTGGATTCATTTTAATTAATCATGCTCAAATGCATGCAAACACATGCATATGCCTGCTGCATGTGTTATACTTCTTTTAATAATTACTTTGTACTCTTGGATTCATTTTAATTTATAGTCTATATATATAATTTGATGAAGGTTGGTTGCATTGTTAACATTCGGAGAAGGTTGGCATAACAACCATCATGCTTTTGAATTCTCAGCTAGACATGGGCATGAGTGGTGGCAGTTCGATCCGGGCTGGTATGTTATTAAGCTTCTTGAACTTGTTGGCCTTGCAACCCACGTAAAAGTTCCATCTGAGACTCAGAAGCAAAGGATGGTGGCTTTAAACAAAAAAGCTCGCACCTAAGCCGGTGCATTAACAAATCACGCATATAATTGTATTATATATATATATATATATATATATATGCGCTTTTAGTTTGTATGTTATTGCTGTTATTGTTCCATCCTTGTAACCGGCCCCATTTAATTTGGGATGATGGTTTTATATTGTTCTTGCATGTTGTTAAATTAATAATAAGAAATATTGTGCTTGTTTTTATTATATATTTGTTGGGCTGTGCACGTCATGTGGTTGCATGTTACACTTACACGCCTAGTATGTTCAATCGGAGTTGTTTTTGGACGGCAATATTATTGGAAGCCCCTTCTATGCAATTGCAAATTATAAAATTTACACAATTATCAATCGCAACGTGTCATTTGTTCATTTGATAGAGAAAATAAAGGAGAAAAAATTTATTAATTTTTCTATTATTAATTTACTCATCGCTAATAAAGGAAAATAATTTTTTGACATCATCGAACACACACCCCAAACGTACATTGACTTTGAGAGCCGTCCATGTGCGTCTCGGGATACACACCCCGCGTGTAATGCACCGAAAACTATGTGTACATGCATCTCGAGGCGTGAAAAGGGTAAATGCGTAAAATTATTCTCTTCTATCTTAAGAGAAGACGTCAGTTAAATTAAATGAGGGTAAATTAGTAATAGAAAAAACGCACAAGACTTATCAAAAAACAAATGATAGTCGATTAATTTATATGGACGAATAATAATAATATATATTTTCAAACTTTTTGTTTCGTGTCAATTTTGATCCAATTACTTTTTTTTTTCAATCAAATTGAGATGCAACATATGAAATTGATAAAATTGCTAACAAAATGAGGTGGTTTAAATTTTGACATCAAAATAATCCCAAACTTTGGGTTTGATCCACCGAATGTTCGTGTCTTTGTGGGTTGTAACTTTTAAAATTTACAAACAACCTCTTTTATTTCATTTTTTTTTTAATTTGGTTTTACTTTTTATATCTTAAAATTTAAGCGATCTCATTTTGCTAGCAAATTTACTAATATCATATGTCACACATCAAACATCAATTTGCCTAAAAATGTAATTTAGTCAAAATTGACACAAAACACAAAGTTTGAGATTATTTACACACAATTATTAGTTTGAGATCAATTATTTTGACACAAAATTGAAAGTTTGAAATTATTCATACTATTTATACCCTAATTTATAACAACTTAAACTAATTAGGTGGTCCAATGGTTTGATATAAAATTTAAAAGTAAGAGGTCATGAGTTCAAATCTTGGTGGGTGCAAAAGTTGTTTCTTTCCTATCAAAAAAAAAATTATAACAACCTATATTTTTATTTTCTCATGTCATGGACTTAATAATTAATCAAGACTTAGAAGTAGGGCTTCTCTCGTTTTGGTTGAGGGAAACCCTAGAGTCGTCGCCCCCTTTAAGAGTCTACCTTCGGATTCACGCTGTTTGGGGCTGCCGGCGTCGGTAAGGCCTACTTCTGTGGTCTTGGATGTTGCCGGTGAGCCCCCTTTTCTTTTTTTTTTTTCTTTTTTTTTTTCCAGCGATTTGGGGTTTTTCCATCGATTTGGGGGAGATGGTGATGGAGGTTTAGGAGAGAGGGTGACCAAGGGTTTCGCGGATTTGCGTTTGTTAGAGGAGGGTTTGGCGGGTTGGGTGTTAACGGAGAGGAGTTCGGTGGAGGAGGGGTTCGGCGGATTTGGGTGAAGGTGTGTAAGAGAGTTTCATTAATTTCATGGGTTTTCATGGAGGTATCGATGGAGGAGGGTGTAGATGGAGGTGGGTTTGAGCAAGGCGTTAGGGTTGTGGAGAGAAGTCGAGGTAGGCAGCGGCGGCGGAGGGGAGAGGACTTGGGGGGGTCGTGCGGAGGTCCGATGGCATTCGTCTGTGTCTTTGGATATTGGTATGGTTTGATTAAGATAGAGTTGTTGTTGGTTTCGTTTTTGTGTTTGTGGTGATGATGATGGTGACGGGTGGCTAGTGGTGAGTGGGGGAGTGGTGAGTGAGATTTGAGGTGCGGGAGTATTGGATAGTTGGGTAATGTGTCAGAGTATTTGGCATCAAGGGAGAAAGATGAGAGCCGAGGTTGGAAAACTTTGTGGTTCACAATTAATTTTCTTTTGTACATATACTTATAAATATATTAATAAAAAGAGTATCGCCTCCATTTCATCAAAAAAAATAATTAATTAAGACTTTGACTCTGTTTGGTAAAATTAGATGATAATGTAATTTGAAAATGATAATCTAAATTGATAAGTGATAATTTAAGCGATAGTTGATAATCTAGTGTTTGATAATGATAATGATAGTCTAACTGATCAATTGAAATTTTTTAGAAAGACCGACTGATCAAGTAACTGATAATGTAAAATAACATAAGAGGACTTGTTTATAGTACATACTAATTATTAATTAAACTCATCACTTGTACAATCATATTACTTGTTAATAAATTTATCCTACAATACACCCGTTTTACATATATTTATTCTTAGTATTGTGTTCATATAATACAAACATATTAAAGAATAATATTTACACCCATTCTGCATATTAATCAATGGAAGTATATATTATTAACAAATAAATGTTTTTAGGTAATTAATAATTGTTAATATTAATATGCTATATATAGTTTTTTTGACCTATTAATACGCATCTTGGTATACGTACATGATAATATACAATAGTTTACACATTACGTTACCTTTTTTTTTAGAACACGTTACCTAGTTAGTATAATATTATTACTACTTTTTGCAAGGAGTAAATGTACTCATACATTACGTTAGCACATTAGCAAAAGTACATAAGAATAAAAATAGGAAAGGATATGCTAACGGCATCTAGGTTTCAACAATGTTTACTACCTTAGTTAAATTAGCCGCACAAGGGCATAACAAGAAAAAAAGAATAAGACGTCGGTTTTTTTTTTCTAAAAGCTAGTCTACATAGTGTCTAAAATTTTAGATTATCATCTAGATTATTTTTGAAATAAGTTAATTATTAAACACAACTTATTTGTCAAAGTAGCTTATAATGTAGCTTATAAGCTAATTGATAAGTTACTTCGTGCTTACCAAACAGAGCCTTTAAATGAGATGTTGGTGGTTAGTTGCCTTACTAGCTTACGGAGAAGGTTGGCACAATAATCACCATGCATTCGAGTAGTCCGCTAGGCATGGTCACGAGTGGTGGCAATTTGATTCAGGTTGGTACGTCATCAAGGTCCTTGAACTTGTCGGACTGGCAACTCATGTGAAAGTTCGAGGCTCAAAAGATCAGTAGGATCACTTGAAAAGCCCAATAATGCACCTAAATATATAAGCCAGTACACACAGTGATGGAACCAAAAAATCTTATTAAGGGGCAAACTTTAACTTTAACTTTTTATTTTTCTAACAAAAAAAATATATTACTCATTCAAATCATTTATATAAGTTGTTTAAAGTAAAGACACAAGAATTAAGACAGCCTTAATTACGAGTGTAATTTACATATATGTCATTTGACATTAAATGAATTGAAGAATTTTGTGTAATGATAAAATGGGTAAAAATGCAATAAATACACTCTTAAATTTCGAAAGCGACTTACAATTTTGAACAAGAAGTTTTTGCTAAAATGACTTATATAAATGACCGAAGAGAGTAGTATGCAAAATTAGGCATAACAAATTTTCTTTTTGACAATGCTACACTGAAGACACTTCAAATACATCATTTTTGTTGACAATGCTACACTTGTTAATTAATTAATTCGACAAATCATATAGCTATATGGGCAATATTTGTCATCTGTTTTGTATATGGTAGTATAAGATATCCATATATTGCCTGATCATCATGTTATTTATTATTATTTTTTAGATTCGAAAGAAACCTTTTCTTGCTCCTATAGGACTCGAACTCTCACCCTATTGCAACAATATCACATATCAAACCATTGAGCGACCTACTTGGTTGCTCTGATTATCATGTTATTAATGTTGCAAGTAGTACTATATAATGATTAATGACATGTCCAAGTAATTTATTTAACTACATATCTAATTGGGTAACCCAATGGTTTCGTATGAGATTTGAAAGTAAGAGGTTATGGGTTCAAACCTTGGTGGGTGTAAAAAGATGTTTCTTTCCTATCAAAAAAAGTAATTTGTTTAACGACCTATGTATTTCTAAATTAAAGGTGGCAAAACGGGTTGGCGTGTCATATCTGTGTTAACCCGTTTACGACACTAATTCGCATAAGCTTAATCCTAACACTAACTCGCTAATTTTTCATGTTATCGTGTCAACCCAACTAACTCATTTACATGATATATTATTTAATTTATTATTTTATAATTTGATATATGTAACATAAAATACAAACTCTTTTCAAAATAATATGTTATTCCTAAGATTTAGTGCAAATGACTATTGAAACTATGTATATTGTTATATTCTACAAAATAATAACATTTTACCTTGTTATATGAGCTTTTAAAATTGTAATTCGACCATTAATATAATAAAATAATAACACATACATTATATTATGATTTTAACAGAGTTAAAGGGGTCATAAATAGGTTATCATGTGTTTAGTAGTGTCAACCCGTTTATGACACTAATCCGCACTAGCTCAACACTAACTCGTTAATATTATCTCGTGTTAACCGTGTCGTGTCATTGTGTCATGACCAATTTTGCCACCCTTAAATTAAATGATAAAAGGGCCAAATTGACCCCTCAATTCAGATCGATTTAGACTCGATTCCTATAATTTTAAAAGTACGACAACTCGGCTCCTTAAGTCTATATCACCCACTATAATCTATATGTTGCTTGAGGGACTGAGTTCGTTTGCTTGGGTTTAGGGACTAAATTTCAAATTGGTCATTTTGGAGAGCCCGTTTGGCCCTAATTAAGGTCATTGTCGTTTTTTTAGAAACACTTATTATATAGATTTTTTTTAGATAAATGGAGGCCATCGATACTCTTTTTATATGTATATATACAAAAATATATAGTACAAAATATATCGAGTTTATCATACAAAAATAAAAATAAAAATGACCCTACAAATGGTACAACCCCTTCCATACAAAAATGGGACGGCTCTCCATACATAAATAACAAAAACCCCCTACAATTAAATAGCCAAACCATTGATATAATGACCCGACCGAACTTTCTAATTGCAAAATAAGGTTATCCCCCAAAATTTTCTTGATATCCTTTGAATATTGGCAAGAATTTTAAAAACCCTATATGAGTCTAGACTTATGAGTACAAATAGATTTATTGTAATCAACAATCTAATTAATTTGGAATTGAAGGTTGTTATTAGTGTATAAGATCTAGACGACATGGACCATACATATATAATTAAGAATTAATTAATCAGACGTCGTTGAAGTACGTACACTTTATAAATTGACTCTTGAGTCTTAAGATAAGACAACTTATCCATTCAATGGAGGCAACGGAACACGATCTATTAAGTATATATCTTCTATACCATAGAAAGATGAAAACGTTACTGTTCATTATACAGTGTCGTGACAATAATGCCCTTGCTGTAATGTGTATGCGTCACACTTGTATCCGTTGTTTCAAGTATAATGACATTTGTATCCCTTTATCAATTATTTATTGGTGTTGTTGGACGTTTGTCTTTTTTGTTGTTTTGTTGTTTTCTTCTTCTCAACTTCACCCCCTACATTACATCTTTGGTGTAGGTGATTCTCCTTTTACTTCTCTAGCTGAGGTGGTTCATGTCATTTTATGTGCTTCTTCAATTCATCTATGTTGATTCTTTATTGTTTGTTCATGTTCTTCTTCAATTTATCTCCGCTGATTCTTTATTGTTTTTTCCCACAATTCTCCGCCTTCGTCCAATTGGCATCTATTTTTCGATTTTGCTTTCAAAGTTTGTTTTCATTTTTATTTAGAAGTTATTAAAACAAATTCCCATTTTCAGTTGCTTCATGAGAAATCCTATATTCGAGAACGGCCACCTTTTTCCTTATGTTCCAAATGGTGTGCTGCTTCTTTTTAAAACATCGCATTTTGTTAACTACATCAAATGTATTTTTGTATTTTAAGTGATTTCTATATTTTTTTTTTGCATTTGCTTGTGCTGCTAAAGTCATTGTTGTAGAATTGCAGCAGTTTCTCATTGCATTTTCTCAGCTAATTACTTTTGAATCAGTATAGTTAAGTTTCGTGTGCTTGCGTTATCGATTTATTATTGCTGTACATTTTTTCCTCACGGCCATTTCTCAAATGAAAAGATGTGCTTTTATAATGAGATGATTTATATTAATTATTACTACTTAACTAATGCGTCCTATATTCCAAAAAAACTATCAAAACTATATTATTGTTATAATTATTAAATGACTACTATGTACAACATTTTCTATTATGTTTTCATTTGCGGTCTGTGATAACAATTTTTTTGTGACCTATTTCGCTTGAAATTTATGGGTGTTTCATCAGAAATGTCTCTTTCTACTTGTACATTTCATTTTGTCTTCTCTTGATGTTATGGTTACTCGTATAGGGGAATGATGGTGGTTTCATTAGAATCGCTTCCATCGGGTTTTATCGTAGATGTTCTTACTGAAGTAGGTAAAAGTTCATTGACAAATTTGTTCAATGCATCCTTGACGTGTAAAACTATCAAGTCCTTATCAGAGAATGATAAAATTTATCGACATATACATCTGATTACTGTAGCATTGACTACAATGGATGAAAATACTTTTGTTGTTCAGTTCTTCCTCAAATGTTACACTCTTGATAACCCTGAAGCAATTTTCTTCAAAGGAATGGTAATAAAAAATTTGTTTTCTGTGTTTTATATTATTCACGTTGTGATGTATAGACAACTATCGGTAATTACTTATTTTCAGATTTTATATTTCAAATACCGCAACGTTGGTGACGGAATAAAAGAAATTCATCGTGCAACGCTTATGGGCGACAGTCATGCAACATCTATGAAAGGAATGTTGATGATGATTCAATCGAAATCTACAATTGGAGATGATATACAATATTTGGGTAATCACTTGTTGCGTCGATTGCGTCCAGAACATGAAGGTTGTAGTCAACTTCATCAAATACGACGTGCTTGTCAACTGTTATTAAGAAATCCCGTACATAGTAATAGTTTGTTACCGCTTCACTTTCAATGTATTTGATGTACTACTGCACAATTTCATCACGCTTTGATGCTGCACATGAATGAGGATCTTTATCCTTAATATTCTTGTTCTTGTTGTTTTTGGACGATTGAATTAGCTACATTCGTCTTAGATATACATAATTTAGTTAATAAATCCGTTTTTCTATTGTCTATGGTGCGTCGTTCAGACATTTTGTATTTTGTAATCTCTTTCGTAATGTTAACACCATTAACTCATGATCAATATTTCTATTTTGTAATAATGGATGATTGAATTACATATTACATGATCACTTACATAAAAATATAATGATAACATTATATTGTTGTTATCTAAAACTTCTAATGTAGTCATATGTTAGTTTAACTAATTAATGATATCATGGCAGTAATGTGTTTTTTTGTCAAGCAACAGTAATGTTAGCTAACAACAATGATATAATCAAATGTTGTAGTAATAATATAATGTAATGGTATAGTATAGTAATTGACAACAACAACTCGTAAAGTTTATATAGTAATCTGGTGGTTACTACAGGAACTATATAATGCCATAACATTTGGGTCCACCAGAAATGATGTACTAAATCGATTTCAAACAATTAATCATTTCAACTGCATATGGAGACAAAGACGTAGACACATTTTGTCAAAAAAAACCACGCTATTACATATTCTTATATCACATCAGCTGACTAAGCATGTCATTTGGGGAAATGTATCAACGTTATTATCTTGATTCTTCTTTCTCTTGTACATCTTTCAATCTGTCACTAACTTTGCTTCTCTATGCATACACCGTTCTTTGAGTTCCATTTCTTCTACATCTTCCCACCATCGACTCCTGCCGTCTCTGAGAGCTTCTTCTTCTGCCAATTTCTTTACTCGACTTTCGTGCATCTCTGTTTCCTTGGTTTCCTTGTCCTCTACAACACGACCATTTGAGCAGTAGAGGCAACATCTTTTCTTGCAAATTAGTGACTTCATAGTTCCACTTTTCACTTTGTCATACAAACACTTATCAATATTATTTCCTTTCATTAATTTAGATATATTTTCAGCTTCTTTTTTTATAGTGATTGAACATTTTAATGAGAGAGCCATAAGTGGAATTATTACAACATTCATTCGAATTTAATTTTTAATTTTTTTTTAAAAGTTATTATTTCATTTCATTTAGGAGGAATCATAACTTTCTTCTCAATGATTCACGTACTTTCTTCAATGGTTTCCTTCAGTACAATTTACATGTCCTTGTTATAAGTAAATAATATATATGCTTCATTTTTTAATTGTGTAAATATGACATGTAATGTCTTTTCTTTCACAAAATTAATATGTCGTTCGTGTGAAGAAACAAAAGACATACATGTGTTTTACAATGTAACAAATGCAAATGTTGTTTATTCTTATTAGCTCTCTGTAGCATATGAAAATAAATCCACCGGTCTTTCGTTAATTGCTAATGTTCACTTCCATCTCCTATAATGTAATCAATGTATTATATGTTGTCCTTCTATTTTACAGCATTTTTGCATTATGGATAATAGCAGTTGTCGAACAAGAATACGTTCTATGCAATTTGATAATATTAGTGAGGTTACTACTGCACAAGACGTCAGAGATGTAATTCCTTCATACGACATTGATCTTGCATCACAAATAAATGAACGTTTTGGCAACATGAAATTTTATATAAATATATACACACACATATATATACATATATACATATATACTTTGTTCAACAACATGCGAGGTATATTGTCAAATTCTGCTACTAAATATGGTCGTTCGATATTTCTTCCAGATATATTAACTACTGCTCAGGTACTTCAACTTCCAACAAGATGTATTTACTGTGACGCAAAAATATTTGTACATGAAACAAGAAATTTTTGCTATTGAAAAGGACAAATTTCCCTACCGACAATAAATGTACCTGATTCATTATATGGTTTACTAACTTCAACTACTAAAGAATCGCAACATTTTCATGCATATATTTGTAGTTATAATAATACATTTGCTTTTACTTTGTTCGTTGTAAAATATGATAAAAACTTTTGTACCAAAAAATAAAGGTATTTATACATTTTGAATTCATGGTCAAATATATCATTACATCAACCACTTAATACCATTCGAAGAGCAACCTTCATATTTACAACTATATTTCTACGATACCGATAATGAAGTTGAAAATCATTTAAATGTATGTAATAAAATGAATGAAACAATAGTAAGTAAATTAATTTCTATACTTACAGTAAATCCATATTGCATTTTTTTCCGAAATCTGAAATATGTTCATGACTTACATAGTTGCAATATTTATATTAAAGCTAATGTTGGATTAGATCAACGTGTTTATAATGCTCCAAAAGCATCTGAGATTACTGCGATATGAGTTGATGATGGATCTGATTGTCAGTCAACAAAACGTGATATTATTGTTCACATACATGCTGGTGATAGTGTTAAAGTACAATATTATTTTGGTTGCTACGATGCTTTGCAGTGTCCATTACTTTTCCCATTTGGTGATAGTGGTTGGCACGGAGGGATTCGTAAGAAAAGAATTAATATTGTTCATTCCAACAATTCCGTAGTTGATTTGTTTCATGTCAATGACATATTTACAATTGAAGATTTAATAACAAGAGAAACATCAGGTCAGTTAACATAAATCTATATTTCAATTACTGAACAAGTTATGCATTAATATTCCATGCATTTTTTTTACAATACCAAAAACGCCACTTATACTCTGTCTAATATATGTTTTTATTGCATATATTATTTGCAGTACTTTCTTCAACACAAAACGAAACTCCATTTCGTGCAGCGTGTACTACTTTTATAAGTTACAAATTAGGTATTCAACTAAATCTTACTTATTACATTGTGGTCGCCTTTTACAACAATATGTCATTAACATGTATGTTAAAATTGAAACACAACGATTAGATTACATTCGTTGCAATCAAAAAGAAATACATGCTAAATTATATCAAGGCATTATGGATAGCATACAAGTTGGTGAAAATGAAGGATCGAAAATAGGTCGTCGCATTGTCCTCCCTGTATCATTTATCGGAGGTCCTAGAAATATGAGAAAAGATATATGGATTATATGACTTTAGTTCAACGATTCGGAAAACCAGATTTATTCATTACAATGACGTGCAATCCTAATTGACATCATCTTACCTAATACGCTACTCATTTACATATATGAACTGCTCATTAAAGTTGAAATCGTTATTTACCAGATTTATTCATTTATTGTTTGTATTTGTTCCAAATTTAACTCGCAAATCGAAAAACCAGATTTAACTCGATTTATTCATTTATTGTGTGTATTTGTCCCCTCGACCTAATATTTAGTCTTTTAGACTACCCGATACCCGCTTCGACATGCATAATGAGATAGACAAATCAAATGGAATATAATGACACACATTACCATGCCGTTTAATCTATTTTAACGTACACATCATAATTTAGACAAATCAGTATACAAAATTTATTATTTACCTAGCTCCAGACGCGCATTAGCCTAGCTGCGGGTCCCACGAGCGTCTGAGCTGTCAGCTACGTCTGCAACCATGTCAGAAATAACGGTGAATTAAATTCAAGCCGTTACAATTCTTGTCAACTAGGTGAAATTTCATCCCGAGATTTTAAATTGAAATAAATAAGTAGGGATACCGTCGTCGCATAGTAGACTCAAGCTCCCAGGTGAGCCCCTCAGTCCCGTGGTGCTGCCATCGTACTGAAACCTTCAGAATCTCCTTATTTCTCAAAATCTGAGTCTTCTAATCCATGATTTCCACAGGCTGCTCCTCATATGACACGTTAGGTCGCACCTCAATCTGACGTATATCAATCATAGGCCTCGGACCCGACCTAGCTAGCCTCAACATAAAAATATAAAACACTGGATGTACTCCTGTCAACTGCGGTGACAACTCCAGACGGTATGCACTCTGCCAACACGTTCCTAAACTCTGAACTGTCAAATAAACCTTGGTGTCAGTTTTCCCTTAATGTCGAACCTCTGCTGACCTTTCCAGGGCAAAACCTTCAAATACACCAAGTCCCCAACCTCGTAGCTCAAACCCTCAACATATTTGTCTGCATATTTCTTCTGCCTATCCTGCGCCGCTTGAAGTCTCTGCCTGATTTGTCTTATCTTCTCCGTATGGTCAACAATAATATCAGGTCATATAGCCGCTATATCCTCCGGTGCCGCCCAACATGCTGGTGACCTGCGGGGCCTAACATAGAATGCCTCAAATGGTGGCATCCTGATACTCGCATGATAACTGTTGTATTAAGCAAATTCACACAAAGGTAAATACTCATCCCACGATCCACCAAACTGTAGAATACATGCCCTGAGCATATCCTCGAGAATCCGAATTAATTGCTCTGACTGCCCGTCAGTCTGAGGATGATATGCAGTGCTAAACTGTAAATGGGTGTCAAACTGCTCCTGCATACTCTCCCAAAGCCGCGAAGCTCGGATCTCTTTCAGAAACAATAGAGATCGGTACACCATGTAATCTGAAAATCTCTCTCTCGAAGATAGTGCTCAGCTGTGTAACAGAATATCTCATGGCGATCGGTATAAATTGTGCCGATTTCGTCAACCTGTCAATAACTACCCAAATCGCATCGTGCCTCCTCGTAGTCCGAGGTAGGCCACTGACGAAGTTCATGGTCATGTGCTCCCACTTCCGCTAAGGAATGGGCAGCGGCTGTAGCAACCTAGCTGGTCTCCTATGTTCAGCCTTCACCTGCTGGCATATATGACAACTCCGGACGTGTCGCCTTCATCACTAGCCACCAAAACAATCTCCGCAGATCGTGATACATCTTGGTCCGACCAGGATGAACTGTATATCGCGACCGATGTGCGTCCTCGAGAATGATGTCCCTGAGCTCCGATACCCCTGGTGTCCATAAACAACCTCTTGGTGTCTCAAGCACCCGTCTGACCCCTGATCCTGAGCCATGCCACTGATCCGCAAATATCGGTCATCAGCTCTCTGACATTCAACAACCCGCTCAAGAGACACTGTAGGAACTCGCATCTGACAACAAATCTGTAGCTCAACAATAGCCTCTGTCAAACACAACATTGACGCAGCTTCAAGCAACTCGTGCTCATGTGTCATATGCCGCACTACTGTCTGGTTCTCGATGCCGCCCCTGCTCAACGCATCAGCTACGACATTCGCCTTACCCGCATGATACTCAATAGCGAAGTCATAGTCCTTCAGGAACTCGAGTCATCGCCGTTGTCACATGTTCAACTCCCTCTGAGTGAACATGTACCTCAAACTCTGGTGGTCTGTGAACAACACAAGCTTTTCGCCATACAGATAATGCCTCCAGGCCTTCAGTGCAAACACGACCGCTGCAAGCTCGAAGTCGTGCATCAATACACAACCTAACCCAGTGTCCGATGCATCAGTATAAATCGAAAAACCTCTACCGGCAACAAATGCCAAAACTGGCGCCGAAGTCAATTTTCTCTTCAGCTCCCAAAAAACATCCTCACACTCTTGTGACCAATCAAATCTAACATCCTTCTTGGTCAATCTCGTCGGCGGCGCTGCAATAATCAAAAAATCTTGCACGAAGCACCTGTAATATCCTGCCAAACTCAGGAAACTCCGGATGTCAAATACAGACTCTGGTGCCCTCCAATCAATAATCACTCGAATCTTGTCACCATCAACTGATATGCCCTGATCACTGATGACATGCCCTGAGAACTTCACCTCACTCAGCCAAAATGCGCACTTGCTAAACTTGGCATAAAGTCTATGCTCTTTCAGCGTGGCCAACACATCTCTGAGATGCCTCTCGTGCTCCACACAAATCTTACTGTAAACCATGATGTCTTCAATGAACACAATGACGTATCGATCTAGAAATGTCCTAAGCACCCTGTGCATCAAATCCATGAAGATCATCGGTGCGTTAGTCAATCCAAACGGCATGACTGTAAACTCGAATAGGCCGTAACGCGTAGTAAACGCAGTCTTCTCCACAACCTCATCTTGAATCCGCAACTTATAGTATCCTGATCGTAAGTCGATCTTCGAGAAGAACTTAGCCCCAGCCAACTGATTTATTTGGTCATCAATCCTCGAAAGTGAAACGATTCCGAATTGTCACCTGATTCAGCTTCCGGTAGTCCACACACATCCGCATTGAACGGTCCTTCTTCTTCACAAACAGAACTGGAGGTCCCTAATGTGACATGCTAGGGTGAATGAAACCCTTCTGCAATAAATATTCTAACTGGGTCCTCAACTCCTCGTGCTCCGATACTGACATCCTATACGGTCAGCTGTAGATTGGCCGAGTCCCCGGAATCAGCTCTATGATAAACTCAACAGTTCTCGGTGGTGGCCATCTTGGCAAATCATTAGGAAACACGTCTGGATACTCACAGACAATAGGGATATCCTAAACCTTAATCACCGTCCTAAGCTCTAGCTCTACTATAGCCGCATACGCCTCCATCTCTTGCGACGTAGCTAACCTGCCTCAAGTGATAGATAATGCAGATGCAACTCCGGTAAATGTAAACCTTGGAATCCCCTCGATGTCAAACGTCACATGTGGCGGCCCTCGTCGCCCCGGGGTGACGTGTATCCGTGTACTCCTTGCCAGCTGGCCCAACTACACGTGTACGACACCTTCCCGTCCTTTCCAATGTCTCGAATTTCGTATCCACGTCAGTAGGTTAATATATATTCAGCGGAAGTCGTATTTTAATTGCAGAAAATATTAATTAATTCATCAAATCCTAATGTGGAAAAACCCTGAACATTTCAAAGTAAACAACTGTACTATATAAAACTACGCATGTACAAGGTCGTGTCACTCCCCAGTTCCCAAAAGAATCAAAATATCAAAATATCAAAATAATCACACGTACAAGTAATCCTCAGAGGTAAGCAGTCAGAGATAGTTGCCTATGATCCCCTTGCCCTTACTTGTACTAGGATCTGCACTCAATCATCACAGAAGAAAATGGATGACGAGTCCAGTCAGTAAAATCCCAAGGAACTCCTCTGAGCATTCAAATAAGCAAATGGAATTCAATAAATACTATTAAATAAACATGCGGAATGTAAACAGGCAACTGTAAGTAGGACATCGCATGCGTAAATAACAATAAAGTGCAAATCAGTGTGTCTGTTCCAGTCAGACTAAACCATACTTTGGGATTTCTTTCCAGGATCCCACTAGTGGGCGCACCCAACTAGCTATCACCGATCCCTCTCGGTGGCCGGGGCGTAACCTACAACGCACCGACACATTGTAGCGGTTCCTCGGGTCGTTATCCACCGAGCACTCCTGATACACATGTTATGGTCTAGAATGCATAGACACACAACGGAAAATTCGGTGGGAGTAACTAACCAACCGTGCAAACAACGACAAGATATAGATATAGGAAAAATCACAAGGAAATACTGAAATTGAATGGAATTACAAAGCAAAATAAATACTCAAGAGTTTTTCTTTTGGGTTTTACAAACCTCACAACGCGCTCTACTACCATCAATCCCCGAATCCAAGTCCACTGGGTCCTTGGTCGCCAATTGATCACCCGTGTCAACCTATGTCCATTTATCAATAATGTAATTTAGCATGAAAATTTACAACAAATTTCTAAAAAATTTAGGCCAAATTGCTTATTTCGTGCTTTTCGAGGCAAAACCCCCCAAAAAGTCACGTCCGAAATATCCAAATATGTTATTTTTCATAGAAATTCATAAATTTCTATTTATTTTATGGAAATATATTTTTTTTTTCAGACTTTTCCCAATGTTTCCGGAATTTTCCAGATTTTCCCCAAATTTTTCCTCTCTTTTTTTTTTTTTTTTTTTTTTTTTTTTTTTTTTTTTTTTTTCTTGTTTGGAGTGCAGGTCGGGTCGGCCACCCTGGAGTCGGTTTCGACCCCCGTGCCGGGTTTGGTTTGGGTCGGGTCGACCCAAACCGGTCGGACCCGACCCGGCCCATGAGGGTGCATCTTCCTCATCTGATCTTCCTTTTTTTTAATTTCGGGATTTGGGGTTGGGGTTGCTCTCCACCCCAACCCCGGTGGACTTGATGGCAGGTGAGACACCCCTGCCATCACCACCGCGACCCGGTTCGGCCTCCATGGCCGAACCCTTGTCCCGGCCACCACGGCCAACCACCGAAACCCACAATAACAACGAGGACTCACCTCGATCGTGGCGTCTCCACGTTCTCCTCTCCCTCCCGGCTGCTTCTCCTCCTCCTCTCCCTTTCTTCTTCTTCCTCTCGGCCTCCCTGGTGTGTGTGGGGTGTGTACGGTGGTGAGGGTGGAGTGTGAGTGAGGTGAGAGAAATGATGTTGGAGTGTGTAGATAAGGATTGTGATGTTGAATTTTTGTCTTGACACCAAAGGGTGACACAGCTGGGACACTCGCTCGTTTTTCGGGCGTTTCGACGCCCGATTTCGCGTTCGAACCGCGATATACGCGTACCGCCGCGTCACTAGCCGCATAATACCCATTCCATATTAGTAATTTGGTCATTTTTTATTAATTTGTGTGTTTTAGTTTCCCCGACCTAATATTCGGTCCCGTCAACTACCCGGTACCCGCGTCGACACGCATATCGAGGCGAATACAGTTCACACAATCTCGCACGTATTTTTATACAACATACCACATGAGATGTATTTCAATAAATTTCACCGCAAATAAGCATCCAACACACCATACCTAGCATACCTAAGTCCCCGTGTGTCCTAGCCTACCGCGACGTCCATGTGGATCCGAGCTGGCGTCCACGTCTGCAAATTTAATAAAAAGGGCCGTTACAGTTCTTTCCAACTAAATAAAATTTCGTCTCGAAATTTCACTGTAATTAAAGTCCCATACCAGAGAATAGCTGAGGGTATTGTGTCCTCATCGTCGACTCGAGCTCCCAGGTTAGTCCCTCCGTCCTATGACGCTGCCAACGAACTAGGACCTTCGCGAGTTCCTGTTCCGGAGAATCTGTACTCGACGGTCAACGATCTCTATCGCTCTCTCCTCATAAGTCACGTCGGGTTGTATCTCCACCTGTCCCAACTCAATCGTCGGTCTTGGCCCTGACTAGCGTGTCTTAACATGGAAATGTGAAATGTCGGATGAACCCCAGCTAACTCGGCATGTAACTCCAACCGATATGCAACAGTGTCTACTCTTTGTGCAATCCGGTATGGCCCAATGTATCTCGGCGCCAATTTCCCCTTAATGTCAAATCTCTGTTGACCTTTCCAAGGAGAAACCTTCAGATACACCATATCGCCCTCATCATAGCTCAGACCCTCGCGATACCTATCTGCGTATTTCTTCTGTCGATCTTGTGCAGCTCATAGTTTCTGACGAATTTGTCGATTTTTCTCTGTGTGATCAACAACTATCTCAGGATTTATTTGTGTACCGAGACCGGTGTGCATCTTCTAGAATCCCGTCCCGTATCTCCTGATCCGCAGGTAGCCACAATCTCCATCGGTATCTTAAACACCGATCTGTGGTTTCTGACCAATCAGTGCATTCCGGATTCCGGGACAGACCACCGACCCACTCTAGAGCCCATCAGCCCTCTAACACTCGGAAACCCGTTCAATCTATACGGTGGTATCCTCAACTGTGACAAAATCCCAAACCACCGGAACGTCTTCAATCCGGACCTCCATTCGAACATTCGGCTCAACTATCGCTGCAACCGCCTCCATCTCCTGCGTTGTAGCTAGTCGGCCTCTCGTGATGGGTAAGTCAGTTGACGACCAAAATAATACGAACTCCGGTATGCCTGGAATATGAAACTCTATCCTCTTACCGTAACAATCTATCCGTGCATGATAGGAATATGAAACTCGATTCCTCTATCATCACATCTCGACATATTTCGTTAGGGTATATCTTTATCCCTAGCAGCCGTACTGAGGACAAGATGTGATTCTAGTGTCTGTGTAACTAACCCTAACAATCCAACAATACGTCCAGCAAGAAACAATAAAATACTACCAGAATCAAGCATAATATGCATGTGGCGACCAAATACAAGTAATGTACCTTCAACGAGTTGCCTAGTTGCCCCGCTATCTGGTTGTGCTAACGCATGTACTCTATCTCTGGCCTGGTCTGATACTCGCCATGGCGATGGTGGTGTCCGACAGTCAGCCCTCAAGTGTCCCCTCTGCCCACACTAGTGGCATCTACGGCTCTCCAGTCTACCCGTCTGTCCGTCTCAAGATCTCGGACCCTGACCCCGTCTTTGTCATGTCCCCTCTGATCTCGACCCTGACGGTACTCCTGTGGCTGTGCCCTCTGTCGATCCACTGGTGCTGAGGTGATAGCATGAACTGGCTGCGACTCCTCATATCGGAACTGACTGCCCTGAAACTCGTCACGACGACCCCTCTCTCGGCTATCATCTCTCCAGCCTCTATCCGGACGATCCATCGGTCTCTTCTGGCTCTTGACTAGACTGAGAACTCTGCCCTGATTGTACCTCCTTACCAGTCACACGTCGGCCAACCCTCTGCAGTAGGTATGTCTCATGAGCCAATGCCCTGTCAAAGATCTCTTGCAGTGTCGTGGCTCCTGTCGAGACAACTGCTGACGCAATCATGTCATCAACCCCTCTGGTGAAGTAATAGATCTGTAAGCGCTCTGTCCCGGCGACATCCAGAGAGAACTGAAGCAGATGTCGAAACCTCTCCATATACTGCATCAAAGTCCGACTACCCTGTCTCGAGGATAGGAACTCTTCCCTCGGCCTCAACCTAACCTCTATAGGTATGTACTGATCGTAGAATAGCTCCCTAAACTCAGCCCATGTCGTCGGTTCCGGATGAGTATCCGTATATGTCGTCCACCAGACCGCCGCATGTCCTCTCGAACCGGCTCCCGAAAGTCGTGCCTGTACTGTCTCGTCGTTCCTCATCAGCTTATGGAAACGCTGATGTGACACTATCCATCTCCCAGCAGCCTCGGGGTCGCCTCCATAAAAGAATCCAGGCTGGAACTTCAAAAACTCCCTCAATAGCTTCGCCTCTGGTGCAAGGACGAATGTCGATGTAGTAGGAGTATCAGCAGTGGGGGTGGCAGTAACCTGGTCCGTAGTCGTGGGTGTAGGCGTAAGAGTCGACGTCTCAAAGGAACAACGACTATGGTAGCTATCTCTGTAGGTGCCTCTACCGCTAGACGTCGGGGTACCAGGGATATCCCTCGATGTCAAATCATTAGGAAACACACGGATACTCTCGTAGTAGCCGATAATACACCTTCATCCGTGTCTCTGTGCTAGAGAGTCTATCCTCCACACTCATCGTAACCGAGACATCCTAGCCGCATTGCTCTCCGTCTGCACGACGTAGGCGTAACGTCCGTCCATAATCTTGATCGAGAATGTGCTCCGGATCAGTCTCGAAGTATATACGTATATCATATATTAAAATGAAAATATAACACATATATAAGTTATAATTCTACCCACCTCACATCACTTCCCAACTAAAGCTTTACGGCACTAACTTCGGGTTTTCCACATCAACATTTGTTGATTAAGTTTTATTGTCTTAGGACTTCCTCTTTTCGCTGATACCAACTGTTGCGTTGGTATCACAATCTCCTAAGCCAACCTGTGCTCTGATACCAACTGTGGCGGCCCTCGCCGCCCCGGGGTGACGTGTCTCCGTGTACTCCTTGCCAGCTGGCCCAACTACACGTGTACGGCACCTGCCCGTCCTTTCCAATGTCTCGAATTTCGTATCCACGTCAGTAGGTTAATATATATTCAGCGGAAGTCGTATTTTAAATGCAGAAAATATTAATTAATTCATCAAATCCTAATATGGAAAAACCCTGAACATTTCAAAGTAAACAACTGTACTATATAAAACTACGCATGTACAAGGTCGTGTCTCTCCCCAGTTCCCAAAAGAATCAAAATATCAAAATATAAAAATAATCACACGTACAAGTAATCCTCAGAGGTAGGCGATCGAGAGATAGTCGCCTAAGATCCCTCCCTTCTTACTTACTTGTACTAGGATCCGCACTCAATCATCACGAGTAAGAAAATGGATGACGAGTCCAGTCAAGTAAAATCCCAAGGAACTCCTCTGAGCATTCAAATAAGCAAATGGAATTCAATAAATACTGTTAAATAAACATGCGGAATGTAAACAGGCAACTGTAAGTAGGACATCGCATGCGTACATAACAATAAAGTGCAAATGTGTGTGTCTGTTCCAGTCAGACTAAACCATACTTCGGGATTTCCTTCCAAGATCCCACTAGTGGACGCACCCAACTAGCTATCACCTGATCCCTCTCGGTGGCGGCGTAGACCTACGACGCACCGACACATGTAGCAGTTCCCTCGGGTCGTTATCCACCGAGCACTCCTGATACACATGCTATGGTCTAGAATGCATAGACACACAACGGAAAATCCGGTGGGAGTAACTAACCAACCGTGCAAACAACGACAAGATATAGATATAGGAAAAATCACAAGGAAATACTGAAATTGAATGGAATTACAAAGCAAAATAAATACTCAAGAGTTTTTCCTTTGGGTTTTACAAACCTCACAACGCGCTCTACTACCCCGTAATCAATCCCCGAATCCAAGTCCACTGGGTCCTTGGTCGCCAATTGATCACCCGTGTCAACCTATGTCCATTTATCAATAATGTAATTTAGCATGAAAATTTACAACAAATTTCTAAAAAATTTAGGCCAAATTGCTTATTTCGCGCTTTTCGAGGCAAAACCCCCCAAAAAGTCACGTCCGAAATATCCAAATATGTTATTTTTCATAGAAATTCATAAATTTCTATTTATTTTATGGAAATATATTTTTTTTCAGACTTTTCCCAATTTTTCCGAAATTTTCCAGATTTTTCCCCAAATTTTTCCTCTTTTTTTTTTTTTTTTTTTTTTTTTTTTAAATTTTCTTGTTTGGGTCGGGTCGGACCCGACCGGCCGGGTTTGGTTTGGGTCGGGTCGACCCAAGCACGGGTCGGACCCGACCCGCCCAAGAGGGTGCATCTTCCTCATCCGATCGAAATGGGACTGGTTCGATCAATTTTTTTTTTTTTAATTTCGGGATTTGGGGTTGGGATTGCTCTCCACCCCAACCACGGTGGACTTGATGGCAGGTGAGACACCCCTGCCATCACCACCGCGACCCGGTTCGGCCTCACTGGCCGAACCCTTGTCCCGGCCACCATGGCCAACCACCGAAACCCACAATAACAACGAGGACTCACCTCGATCGTGGCGTCTCCACTTTCTCCTCTCCCTCCCGGCTGCTTCTCCTCCTCCTCTCCCTTTCTTCTTCTTCCTCTCGGCCTCCCTGGTGTGTGTGGGGTGTGTACGGTGGTGAGGGTGGAGTGTGAGTGAGGTGAGAGAAATGATGTTGGAGTGTGTAGATAAGGATTGTGATGTTGACTTTTTGTCTTGACACCAAAGGGTGACACAGCTGGGACACTCGCTCGTTTTTCGGGCGTTTCGACGCCCGATTTCGCGTTCGAACAGCGATATACGCGTACCGCCGCGTCACTAGCCGCCTAATACCCATTCCATATTAGTAATTTGGCCATTTTTATTTAATTTGTGTGTTTTAGTTTCCCGACCTAATATTCGGTCCCGTCAACTACCCGGTACCCGCGTCGACACGCATATCGAGGCGAATACAATTCACACAATCTCGCACGTATTTTTATACAACATACACACATGCGATGTATTTCAATAAATTTCACCGCAAATAAGCATCCAACACACCATACCTAGCATACCTAAGTCCCCGTGTGTCATAGCCTACCGCGACGTCCATGTGGATCCGAGCTGGCGTCACGTCTGCAAATTTAATAAAAAGGGCCGTTACATCACAATCTTGCTGAAATAGTCGATCTATGCGTGATAAGATGATAACCAATCAATACCGAACATCGCATCGAATTCCAAGTACTCTAACACTTTAAAATCAGCCGGTAGCTGATGTCCCTCAATCTCCACAACACAATTTCGACATATCCGGTTAGGGTAAATCTTATCCCCAGTTGCCGTTTTGAGGGTAAGATGCGTATCTAAGGTTTGTACAGGTAACCCTAACTCTCCTACCATGCGTCCCGAAATAAAAGATAATGTACTACCAGAATCCATCATAACATGCATAGAAATATCACGAAGAGGTAACATACCCTCAATAAGCTGACTGGTCGCCTACCTATGCGGCTGCGCAACCCCAAAAGATGTAGTCTAGGCCTTATCTCTGGCCTGCTCCGTCTGTAGTGTTAGGGTGCTGGTCTGGTAGAATCCGCCACAATATGGCCAACCTGACCGCATCGATAACAAGTACGGGTCTCTCACCTGCCAGAACTCCTCGGACTCTGCGCATCACCCTGACCTCGACTCTGGCCTCTCTGACCTCTATCATGCCTCTGCTGTCTAGGCTGATTAACTGGTGCAGAAGCCATAGAGTATGCCATCTGACGATCATCACGTCGCTCTCGGTCATCACGACGATCTCTGTCACTTTTCCGACCCTGATCAGACTGCCAATCACCTCGATGAGGTCTCTGGCCCTGTCGCTGTCGATCCTGGTCTTTCCTCTGTCTCTTCGGTGTCTGATCGAACCGAGAAATTGAAGCTGGCTGACTTTGTTGACTCTGCATTGCAGACTGAATCGCTAATCGACTGGCCCTCTGAACCAGTTATGTCTCGTTTGTAAGGCACCTGTCGTAAATCCTGTCAATGTTCGAGCTTGACTAGATACCATTGTGTTCGCAATCCTCTCATCCAGACTTCGGACAAAGTAATATATCTGTAGTCGATCTGGATCTGCTATGTCCATGGAGTATGACAACAGATATCAGGACCGCTCCATATATACCGTGACCGACATATAACCCTGAACCAAGGACAAAAACTTATCCCTCAATCGAATCTTAACCTCCATCGGTATATACTCGTCCATAAAGAGCACTCGGAACTCTGCCCAAGTAGTCACAACAGGATGAGTCGCAATATAGGTAGTCCACCAAATCGCCGCATCGCCTTTCAAACAGAAACTCGATATCCTCGGCCGATCAATCTCCTCAACCCGAAGCAAGTCATGTAGCCGCTCATGTGATAACGACTACCTCCCGGCTACCTCTGGATTCCCGGCTTCATAAAAATACCCCGGCGAGAACTTAATGAAGTCCATCATCTTCTTCGCCTGAACAGTCATCATACTCCCTGAAGTCGATGCCACTGCTGGCTGCTCGGTAGTAGCAGGTGTAAGCACCACTACAGCCTCCACTGGTACTGCTATAGGCGTTGCCCTCTTTATCAATGTCACGAATACTGACGCGTGCACTTGAGCCTCGGCTGTAGTAGGAGCTACGACTGCCAGAGTAGTCGTCATCGGTGCAGCCAAAATAGTAGTAGGAACTATCGTAGTCTCCCGACGATCCCAAGCTCTCATCATCTCTATCAGTATCGCGAACCTATCATCCATAGTCCGCGCTAATGACTCCAGCGTCAAAGTAGGCCTCGTCGGATCACTAGTATCTCCGATCACTAGTACTGGAATTTAAAGGAAACAATTAAATAAACATGCAGAAATAAATACATGCAACTATGATCATCGCATGCGTAAGTAATAGTGCAAGCTCAAATGTGTGTTCCTAGAGCCTAGGGTCAGATTAGCGCCATACTTCGGACTATTCCACAGACTACTGCTAGCAAGTAGCACTCAAGCAAGGCCAATATCTGGATCCGCAAGGTGGTCGGTGCGAAACCAACGATGCACCCACACGTGCCCCGACGCGACTCTCGAGTCGACCTATTCACAGAGATCCCTGACGCACGTGCTATGGCCTAGTGGACATACACACAGAAATGGCACGGAGGGAGAGCCTTAATGTCCGTACATTTAAACCACACCAAGAATAGAGTAATGAAAGACATAATATGAATTCAAAAGCAAAAGTAAATATTGCTCAAGTAATTTCAGTTGGGATACTACATACCTCAAATCACACTTTGTGTCCCGATAAATTCAGTCCGGCTCTGCCAATATCCAGATTATTGCCTGAAATAACCTATTTCCATTTATAAGTGATTTTAAGTCAATCGGTTGCATTTTATGTTACTTAGCAAAACATAGTGTAAAACTCGCAAGATCTAGTGCGTTATGTACGGGAAGTAGCGCTAGATTTCAGAAGCGACTAGCGTTCTTCGTCAAGAAGAACGTAGTGCGCTACTCTTTCTACCTAGCATGCTAATCGTCATCTAGTGCGCTAAACGACCATTTTAGCGCGCTAATCGCGCTCTGGACATCAGTTTTGCTGAAACTTATTGTTTCCACCAACACCAACACCAACACCAACAACCATTACCACAACTCCAAACACTGAAATTCATACATTTAAACACCACCAAAACAACTACTTAACAACCATCTACACAACCCATAATGGATTCACACCAACACCTCAAAAATTGAGATCAAAACATAAAGAAAGTTGAGGTGTGATTCTCACCTTGCTTTTGATGATTTCTCCACTCCAAGCTCCTCAAATCACCAAGTGTAACACTCCAAACCCTTGTTTCTTCTTCTTTAATTTTCAGATATAAAGAGAAGAGAGAGAAAAGGTGGTGGAAAATGAGGTCCATTTGACTTTTATAGTCAAATGATCATCTCTCCTCACTTGTGCATCTCAAGGCAATCCAATAACCCACATTTGCTCCATTTCCCAACTGTAGTGAGTCCGAAAATGACATAAATGGCACATTTGGGTATTCCGACGCTCGATTTCGCGTTCCGAACCGCGACATACGCGTACTACCATGTCCTTAACTACCAAATATACATTCCAGTTTAATATTCAACTCGTTTTACTCATTTATTGTGTGTATTTGTTCCCCCGGCCTAATATTTAGTCTTTTAGACTACCCAGTACTCGCGTCGATACAAATATCAAGGAGAATACTTCATACACAATCCCACTCATTAAATGAAATATAATGACACATATTATGATGTCGTTTAATCTATTTAACGTACATATCGTAATTTAGACAAATCAGCATACAAAATTTATTATTTACCTAGCTCCAAGCGTGCACTAGCCTAGCTGCATGTCCCATGAGCGTCTGAGCTGTTAGCCACGTCTGCAACCACGTCAAAAATAATGGCGAATTACAACATCTGCAAAACATGTATTGCATAATTCATAGTTTCTCGTCACCTCACATACTTTTTCTCTACACATAAATGCTTATAAATACTACTCTATTCAACGAGTCTTCTTCAAAACATAAAATACTTGAATAATATACCTTTACCGTTCACCATGCCTAAAACAAAGAAATTCTTAAACGATATCAAAGACATCTCAAAAGACTAGATCGCACATGTTTGGCCCAAAAAAAATTTGAACCTAAACTTTCTTTAAGCGGCACCACACATGTGCAGAAACTCATTATGGTCGACGAACAGGTAATGAATAAATACTACTACCTACATAACCTTTTATAAACAAAATCATACTTTCATGCAATTTTAATATCAATTTCCCTCTCATTCGGATGCTATATAATTCATTCCTCTTTTACCATAGTTTTTCCTTACACAACAACCTTTTCATCATACCATAACTTCCGATTAAAATAATGACAAAAGCAACTATAAATACTATAAAAAACCAATGTCATTGACATTATTTATTAGTAAAATATAATTTACCATAATATCGCCGCTCAACTACTACAACACATAAGTGCACATTATATATTCTTTGTTTTTTTCATCATTACAAATATTTCCTTCTTACTTACCGAAGCAAATTGTCCAAAACACAATTCACGTATTAACTTTTATATTTGGTGCAGGGTACAAAAATACAAGCAACTATTTTCGATGAAAACATCGACCGATTTCAATATACACTCAAAAAAAACAAAGCCTACGCAATTTCCCATGCACATGTCCAACCCATTAGCACAAAATTCCAAAGCGTCCTTAATGAATATCAGTGGACCTTAAACAAAAATAGTTTTGTTCAAGAACTTCCTTTTACGAATGTCTTTGTACAAGAAATTACATTCACACCACTGAATGAACTACAACAGTTTCTAAACTCGAACAACTCAATCAATATGTATTTCTTTCTTACATATAATATTACACTGTATTTCAATAACTAAAATCACAAACAAATTATAATATACTTATTTTCGTACTACAGATACAATAGCCATTGCAGTAAAGATCGATGAACCACGTCACATACAAACAAGGAATGGGGAAGCTACAATACAAGAAATAACTATCATTGATGAAAAGTAAATCCATCTTTACAATAGCTTCTAAGTTTCACACATTATCTCCTTACATTATTTTTATACAAATGCAGTTTGCTCCCTGTAATCCTTACCTAGTGGGAAAACTTCGCACTTAAATATGGAGAAAGCATTTCAACCGCCATCTCCTGTAAACCAGTCATTGTTGCTAGTTGGCATCCATAATGGTAATTAAAATAAATTCACAACTTACACATAATAAATTTAAAAAATACCAAAACAGCTTAACATTATATTATACTAACACTATATTATCTATACCCTTTGAACCAACAAGCCTATCATTGTCAACAAAATCAACAACAGTGATGCACATGACATATGATGGTGGTCACGCGCATCATCTTAAAGAATTGTATAAATACTCACCTTCTATTCTTCAAAATTGTATACATTGGCCAAAAATTTTATTATATATATATATATATGTATATGTATATATCTATGTATATATATACATATACATATATTACTATACTAACACATATCTCTATTACAGGTTAGAATTACATAGAAGAACTCTTGATTGCTTCATTGACGAAGAAGCTCCACTAAACGTTCAGAACATGTCATGTGCTACAATGACAATGCACACACTTTCTCACATCATCGATCTACCTGCCACTGTTTCCCAAGTAAGCAAACTGAAATCTACATATATACTATTGCGGCAACAACATATAAACATAAAAACATAACCACTAAAAGAAAAAAAAATCTTTCTTATAGGTCACTATCTTCACTCTTAAAGCAAGGATATCGATCAAGCACCAAAACCAACCATATTGGTATATGAGCTGCAGCAAATGCAAAAGATTCACAAACTTAGAATACAAAAGCGAGTTCAATCAGATAACGTAACGACCCTCAACTTTAAATAAGCCACGTGTCATGTTTCAATACTGTTGACTAGACCGTCGTGACTTGCCGTACTTGTCGAAACCTCTGGAGTTGACACCAAAGTTCATTTTATTTTTCTGTGGTGCATGTATTATTTATTTATAACCAAATGTGATTTTCTAATGTCCAAATGGATGTTTATTTGTTTTGCTGAATTGTCGAGTAAGGTATACGTGGGGCATTTGGTGAGTCGAGACATGAGCGGGGACGTACCTCGAGTTGCGTGTCCAAATGGATGTTTATTTGTTTTGCTGAATTAGCTCTCATTAATAGTCTATTTTTTATAAGTTTTTGCTTTAAAAATTAATGTGGAACCCCCAATTGAAATTAATGACATAACTTTAAATTATGGGTAAAATTAGAAAAAGACTATAAATGTACCATTGATTTTCTAATATGACACATATTGTGGAACAAGAAAAAAAATTTAATGTGACAGATAATATGAAATGAAGGGAGTACTAATTAGTTACACTACAACAAAATGCATCTTTTGCAACTAAATATTTGCGACTAAATATATTTTGTTACTAAATATATGCTTTATTGTAACCAAAATAAGTTTAGTCATAAAAGAGTTTTTTTTTTCGACCACATCCAAAATGGTCATAAATGGTACATGCATTTGGTTGCGAAAAAGTTAAAATTAAATTCCATTTACGAAAAATATTTTTGATTAACATTCGTGACGAATTTTTTGCAGCGACAAATATTTTGTTACAAATAATTAACGTATTTTGCAACTAAAAGAAATATTAGTCATTACAAATTAACTTTTTATAACTATTTATTTAATGGTCATAAATGTTATATTATTTGGTTGCAAATAAAATTATATTAAAGTTAATTTACTTTTTGTGACAAATTATTTGTAACTAAATATTTTTTGTTAGTACTAATTGATTTTTTAGCAATGGTATTTACATTAGTCACGAAAAAACTTACTTTTCGCGATAACTTATCGAATAGTCATAAATAGCGTATTAATTTAATCACCATTAATATTTATTATATATTTAAGAAAATATATTTTTTGTTCATAAATACTTGTCGTAACAAATAAATTTGTTACAAATACTTTTTCTTTAGCAACAACAAAAAGTTAGTCGTAAGAATATTCTTTTTTCATCATTTATGTAATTGCTTAAAATAATATTTAGTTTGTTGTAAATAACTTTTTTCCAAATATGGATTAATAAGAAAAACTTTAATGTTTACGATTTTTCGTTAATTTTTTTATTGAACAAAATTTATTTTGTCAAAGATAAAAAATTTATTTCGTTAAGAAAATTTACATTCAACTCAAAATGTATATAAAAATTGTACTTAATTTTGTAGTGACTACTTTATTTATATAAATAATGTGTTGATTTAAAAAATATTAGTGAGCATCAAAATTATTAACTTATACTTTTTGTCACGAAAATAAATTAGTAATTATTTTTGTCTTTTGAACTATTTATATAAGTTTCTACAAATAAATTAAAGATTATATTTGTCGCAAAAAAATTGAGCACGATGGAATAGTTTGTTCCATGTAGTGACTCCAATTTTGGATTTAGGGGTATTTTGTTTTTATTGTTTTATTTATCGCATTAAAATCGAGCACAATGAAAGAGTTTGATCCATGTAATCTTAAAAAATTTAAATATGATATATTTTTAAATTTTAAATAAATAAGACTTTGTGATTTATTTTAATACATGCTCTATAATTTTTTAAGACTTTTGTATTTCATATATGCTATTTTTGAATACAAAAAATTTAGTTAATAAAGTGTAATAAAATCATATTTGACTTTTTCGTAGCATATATTTACACAATCGGACTATTTGTGAGAATTGAGAAGTATATTAAATAAAAAAATATTGCATTTTTAAAGATATACACAAAAAGCTATCCGTATTTTTTTTTTTTTTTCATTTGTCCTTATCTTAATGTAAACTTATAATGCACATACCTTCACGAATGTACTACATGTATCATAACAATAAAACTAATCGGCGGTTGAAATTTTGAGCGTTATTTTGATTGATTGTAGGCGTGGATTTATGCTATATCAACAACGTGGATAAATACTTATCTTACGTAGCTTGAATTAACATTAAAGTTCGAGCTCTCTAATGGCTATCATTGCACCCTTTAAAAGTCCACATTCGATATAAAAAGTGTCTATTCCTTATATGTCACGTCGACTCGACATTTAAAATAAAATTTTTATTGAAGATTTTTTCATCTGAATATCTATTTAGTCCTATGTAGGTGGCCCTCTAAATATCTTACTAAATACCTTTAATGGAAGAAAAGTTTATTAATTTTTAAGATGAAAATACATTGTTTAGAGACAATTGACTTTTTTTTTTTGTTACACAATTGGCTTGAATTAGATCTAATTTTTTGTCGCAAATTTTTTTTATGCATAAAAAATAAGCATTAATTGCTTTGTATTTCTTAAAAAAAAAAGAATATCTGACCAAACATAAAAAAGAATAACTATACAATCTGAAGACAAGAAACTCACAACAACTACTTTAAATGAGTTGACTATGCTTTGATATTCACATTGAGATCTCAATCTTATCCAAACAATTTTAGTAATTGTAGATAAGTGTAATGTGTATGTTGCTATTGTCCTTATAAACTCAATACCTAAACCCCTCACCCAAAATCTACGTACACACGGCTCTTGTTCTCACCCAAAATCACTCCATGCTGATCTCGCGCTCTTTGTTCTCTCTGTTCTCTCTCGCGCTCTCTCTCGCGCTCTCTGTTCTCTCTCGCGCTCTCTCGCGTTCTCTCTCTGTTCTCTGTTCTCTCTCTCTCTCTCTTCGATCCACTTCCGCCACTCTCGCGCGTTCTCTCTCTCTCTCTCTTCGATCCACTCGCGCGCCACTCTCGCGCGTTCTCTCTCTCTTCGATCCGTTCCCGCCACTCTCTACCCTAATCCCTATTTTTGAGGGAGGTAGATTTGTTTTTTGTTGTCAATGACAATCTTAAAGGAAATGACTTTAGTTACAATAGATCTGATCCTTTTTAAAGCACGGTGTAGAGAAGAAGGGGCTTTGATTACACTTGAGAAGAAGACAAAGAAGAGGAGGAGAAAAGAGTTCTAAAAAGGTTGGTTGTTTATTTGAGTACTTTTTTTTTTTTGATTTCTACAATTCTTTCTTTGTCGATGTTGATTTCTAGGGTTTTTTACGCTGGAAAAATATGAAATGGATTTATGTATATTTTCTAATGAAAAACTTAATTAGTTGTTAACAACTGCTTGATTTATTGGGTTTCTATGTTGGAAAATTATGAGCTTAATCGGTCTATATTTTTCGATGAAAACGTTGGTTAAGCGTTAACCATTAGTAAAAACTATAAGGTGTGAATGAAGCCACCATTTTAGGTGGGGGATGAGGAGGTCGATGGGGAGGGGAGGGCGTGTTAGGAGGACGCCCTTTTGAATGTATTGGCAAGAGAGCATTGGGAGGTCCGAGGCGAGAGTTAGAGGGAGGGCGTGTCAACCATGGTTGCTTGCAAGGATTGGGATCTGGATCTTAGGATGTCAAGATTGAACGGCCCCTTCATTGATAAAATATTATAATTAGATGAAAGGCAAACAAATACTAATTCTATCCATTTAAGAAAAGCGAGGAATATATTTGCTTAGATTCTCATATGGCTAGGTGTGAAAACCCGGGTTGTCTAGCAGGGGTGAAATGCATGAAGGTCCGCGGTAAATGAGAGGAAGAATGTTAGATTGGTAGCATACTTATAAGTATTCCACCTCTGCTGAAAAATTGTGGGTGTCCTCCACATTAGCAAAGCAAATTCAATAGGCTGCAAGCTGCGAGAGTGTTCAAAGGGAAGAGGTTCTACTGAGTGGTGCTAAATCGAATGAGCTTCTTTAATAAGCATTTTGAATGTTGGCTTTTTTTCGTTCTTTCTTATTTAAGTTTCTCTTTGGATTTTTTAGCTTCTTATCTGTACTGTTAGTCTGCAAGATCACTTTAATATATATGAGACCATTGGCTCACCTATTACATTTTTGTATCTTACTTTTCATCTCATCAATGAATTACTTGTTTCCTATCAATATAAAATATATAAGGTAGTTTTCCTATCAATATTAATGGCAGCAAGGCATGTCTTGGAAGACAACCTTCTACGCGACGTTGTTGCTACGCATTTGTGTTTCCACATAATTTCTTGAGTTTGCCTTTGTGTCAATACTGTTTTGTATGCTATGTATCTTTTTTATTTCCTCCACCATATCAACAGATCGTATCCTACACCACAACCTCACAATTATCTTCTATTTTGTATGCTATGTATCTATTTTTGTTTTGATTAAGAGATGACTTTGTTGTACCGTTCCTTGATTTTTTGTTTGAGTTAAGATATTTTAGTGCTTATATTCGTATTTTACATGATATGTATCTTTATTTGTTTTGATTAAGAGATGACTTTGTTGTACGATCGCTTCTATGACATGCTAATGATTATTAATTTTTATATTTGAGCCATGACTTTGCCTCCTACTACAAAACTTGTGCATTTTTCTCTCAAACTATTTCTATTACTTTTCTTGAACTAAGTGCATCATCCTCTAGTTGGCCTTTCTTTGATTCCTAAATATGGCTTGTAGCTATAATACACTCTGGTTGGCCATTAAAATCTACACCTATAGGACTTATGAAAAAAAAAATTAGCTCTACCTTTATGAACATATTATTAGTAATATGATCTATGATTTTTTCCGTCTCTAACCTACTAAGTATGATTTTTTTAATATCAAACTTGTGATAGGTAAGCTAATGGATAAAAGTTGGATGCAGCTTAGAAACAGATATTGGCCTGAATATATCAAAGGAATAAGAGATTTTATAACTATAGCACGTGGCGTATTGGATAAAACATCTAGGACACGATGCCCATGTAGGTCATGCAATAATAGATATTATGAACATATTGATATAGTTGAAAAGCATTTAAAGAAAAATGGGATGGATAAAAATTATACTCAATGGGTGCATCATGGAGAAAGTTATACCACAATGAATAATGATCATGCATTTGAAAGTGACAGTGATGATAAGGAAGAAGTTAATGGGGTGGAAGACTTGTTAGAAGATATGAATGTCGATTTTCCTGAAGATGCAAATGCCTCATCTTTTGAAACATTCGAGAGTCAAACTTCTGGATTCCCACAATTCCGAGAACCTACAATTGATCATGCGACTAATGAAGAATCAAGAAAGTTTGAGAAATTGTTTCAAGAAGCACAAAAACCTATTTACTCAGGTTGTGAGAATTTCTCCAAGTTAGATATTGTGATAAAACTTCTTCATTTGAAAACAATAAACTTATGGAGTAACAAATCGTTTGACATGCTTCTTGTGTTGATGAAAGATTTATTACCTATTGAAAACACTCTCCCAAAGTCTCATTACGAGGCTCGAACATTTCTTCGGGATTTGGGATTAGGTTACATCCCTATTCATGCATGTGTAAATGATTGTGTTTTATTTTGGAAGGAAAATGCAAGCAAATGTAGTTGTCCAAATTGTGGTGAATCAAGGTATAAACCAGTTGAAGGAAATAAAAAGCAAATTCCTCAAAAGGTACTTAGGTACTTTCCATTAAAACCGAGACTTCAACGGTTATTTATGTCAAGAAAGACCGCGAATGATATGATTTGGCACAATAGAAATCGCGTGGACGATAAAAGTATTTTGGAGCATCCGTCTGATTCATTAGCTTGGCAAGAATTTAACAAAGAATATGAGTGGTTTTCTAACGATCCACGAAATGTTCGGCTTGGTATTGCAAGTGATTGGTTCAACCCTTTCGGTGGAATGAGCAATCCTTATAGCATGTGGCCCGTAATGCTTATCCCCTACAATTTGCCACCTTGGAAATGCATGAAAGAAAATTTTCTTTTTATGTCTCTCCTTATTCCAGGACCAAAGTCACCAGGAAGAGATATCAATGTTTATTTGCGTCCTCTAGTAGATGAATTGAGAGATTTATGGGAAAACGGGGTGCATGCTTATGATGTTGTGTCCAAGAAATACTTTAGATTGCATGCAGCTGTATTATGGACAATCAATGACTTCCCAGCATATGGCATGTTGTCTGGTTGGAGCACGAAAGGATATCTGGCGTGTCCGAATTGTAATGAAGGCACATGTTCGATGTACTTGAAGCATAGTAGAAAGGTATGTTATATGGGTCATCGTCGTTTCTTACCAAGCAATCATTCTTGGCGAACACGACATAAAAATCATTTTGATGGTAATAATGAGAAAAGGCTTAAGCCAAAGGAATTGTCTGCGCGAGATATTGTCACAACTTGAATTTGTGAAAGATACACAATTTGGGAAGGGTCCTCGGAAAAATAATGGTCCACGTCGTGCTATAGAGTTAAATTGGACAAAGAAAAGCATTTTCTTTGAATTGCCATATTGGGGTACACTTAAGCTTCGACATAATCTTGATGTTATGCATATAGAAAAAAATATTTGTGATAGCATACTCGGGACATTAATGAATATTGATGGAAAAACTAAAGACTCGGCAAAAGCTCGATTGGATTTAGAGGCGATGAGAATAAAGAAGGAATTACATTTAGTTAAAAAAGGCGAGAAATTTATCATTCCTCCTGCATTGTATACATTTTCAAATGAAGAAAAAAGAAGTTTTGTCATTGGTTGAAGTCGGTAAAGTTTCCGGATGGGTATGCATCAAATATTTCTAGATGTGTGAACATCAGTGACTCCAAGATTTCAGGATTAAAAAGTCATGATTGTCATGTACTTCTCCAACAACTTATTCCTATTGCAGTACGTGGGTATTTGGACACAAATGTGGCTCCAACACTAATTGAGCTAGGATTTTTCTTCAAAGAGTTATGTTCTAAGACTCTTAATTTACAAAATTTGGAAAGGCTTGAAAAAGATATAGTGATGATATTATGCAAGCTCGAAAGAATATTTCCACCAACTTTTTTTGATATTATGGTCCACCTAGCTATTCATTTACCACGTGAAGCAATACTTGGCGGACCTGTTCAATATAGATGGATGTATCCCATTGAAAGGTAATAACTTAAGTCTTATCATCAATTAGCTAATTTTATTATATATATATATTTATTTGTGTAATTTAAGCAATGGATTTTAAATTCAATATGAAACAGGTTTTTGCACACTCTAAAGAAATATGTACGATATAAGGCAAGACCTGAAGGTTCCATTGCTGAAGCTTACATCGATAGTGAATGCTTGACATTTTGTTCAATGTATCTTCAAGGAGTTGAGACAAGATTTAATCGTGAAGATCGAAATCATGATGGATGTGAAAGACAAAAAAAAATCTACCAATTTTCTCAACAAAGTTCAGAGAGTTAGGTTCAACAAAATACGACTCACTCGAAAGAAGTGAACTTAATAGGATTCGGTATTATGTGTTGAACAATTGTCCTGAAGTCATGCCATACTTTGAGTAAGTTTGATTCATGTGTATTTTTGCTAAAATTATGTTTGCTTTTCTATTCTTATTGCAGTGAAATCTTGTTATGATATTTATTTATATTTTAATTATAGTAAGCACATGGAAGAACTTAGAGAAGGAAATCTCAATAATGTTGATCAGATGCAAGAAACGTTGTTTCCCAAGTGGTTTGAAGAACACGTAAGTATTAAGACCTATAGAATATTTGTAAAATATTTATTGTTATAGCTCATTAACATATTTGTTAATATTATTAGATTAAATTATTGCGCCACCAAAAAGCAATGAAGCAAGTGATGATCTATATTCATTGGCGTGTGGTCTGATCCACGAATCAAGCGATTACTTGGGTGTGTAATTAATGGAATTAGATTTCATACAAAGGAACGAGAGAAGTGTCTTCGAACACAAAATAGTGGAGTAGTTGTTCCTGGAATTCATCAATCCAATGAAGTTCATTTTTATGGTGTATTGAAAGACATCATTGAAGTCAGTTATTGTCTTGGCAATCGAGTTTTATTGTTCAAGTGTGATTGGTGGGATGTTGGAAATAGCAAGACAGGAATACGCAAAGATAAATATTTCACTAGTGTTAATACAAATAAGACATGGTACGAGAATGATCCTTATGTGTTAGCTTCTCAGGCCAGACAAGTCTTTTACTTGAATGACACAAAGCTATGTAATAGTTGGCGAATTGTGCGCGAAATAAAGCCTAGAAATGTCTTTGATGTCGTGGAAGTAGAAGATGAACGACGATCAAATAGTGAGGTGTTTCAAGAAGAGGTTCAAGATACGACTAGTGTTGGCGTTTCTGATGAAATGGATGCATTGCAATTGATGAGAAATGATATGATTCCAACTAAAGTTGATGTAAGCACTAGCAGAAGAGATGATGTTTCATCGGTAGGTATCATTATTGATAGTGAGAGTGATGAAGATGTTGAAGTAATGGACTATTCTAGTGATGAGAATGAATTCATGTCAAATGATGATGACAGTGATTTAGAATGAATGTGCACGGTGCGTTTCATTTTTCTTGATTGTTTTTCATTTGACCCCTATTAATGTTAGCATTAAATAAATGGTCTATATATAATAAAATATGCTTTTAAATTGGTGATTTTTGTTGATTGCAATTACTTCTTATGTCAAACTTAGTAAAGTAATCATAACACTTAATATTATGCTATGATTTCTTTGAAAGTTTTTTTGTATAGCTATGGCTCCTGGAAGTCAACAAGGAACAAATCGCGCTTCTCGCAATTCTAGTAATGTCAATTCGGGTAATATAATGATTTATACTTCTTCTTGTTGCTTTATACTTGTTGAAATTGTAAGTATAAACTAACTTATTTTTCATGAGAATTTATATGCAGGAGGTAATGTTGTTCCATCTCAAACAACAAGTGCTACTAATTCACATGTCTTCGATCAAATATCATCACAAGTTGTTACCAATCCTACTACTACACTTAGTAACACCGGTCAGATTCTTATGACAATGAGCTTTTAATTACATATGCAAACAATTATCAAGCTAGATTTTGCATTTTCAATTGTGTTTATGTGATGTTTTCTTTTCTTACTTAGGCGGACAAATTAAAAAAGGGCGTGGGAAAGCAAAAAATGTAGCTCTTGATCAATATTTAGCAAAAAGCAATGGGATCAAGCCAAAGATTAATATTCCTGATGGAAAATTAAAACCAGTGGGAGCATGGGCTGCAGAATTCACGACAGAGTTGGGGATAATTTGTCGAACATATGCACCAATTCGAGTTGCATAGTGGAAGAAAGTGGAACAGAAAGATAAAGAACAAATTTACAACCTCATTAGTGTAAGTAATTATTTTTGTTGAACCTAGTCTTAATATATGTCTTATCTACACCTTATATTATATTTTTAATGTCAGGATAAATTTGAAATATACTTGAATTGCTCTCGAATTTTGTTTGCTGTGAATAAAATGTTGAGCCGTCGATTCAAGGGTTACAAACATGAGCTCCATAAATACTATCAGACGTTTAATAGTCATGATGAGGCTTGTGAAAAGCCATTCAATGACGTGAGTGCTGAAGATTGGGAACTTTGTTGTCAAGAGTTTGCATCAGCAAAATTCAAGGTATCCTTTCATGAGTTTTTTTTAGTATCATTCTAAGAAATTTTTTATATTATCTTCTTATAGAATGTGTTTTGTATAGAAATCAAGTGAAGCAAACACTAACAACAGTGGAAAAGTTGAAATTAATCATTGCTCGGGATCAAAGTCTTTTGCCCGTTATCAACATGAATTGGTATTTCTATAATATATTTTTTAACATATTTTTGAATACTTGTTGAAATACTATTTATTCGTTGTTGTGAAAAATGCTTCAGGAGGATGATGGTGAATCAGTTGGTCCGATTGAGTTTTGGAAGAAGACCCACTACACGGAGAAAGGTTGGAAAACACCAATGGCACAACAACTTTATGTAAGTTTTTTTTTTGTTTTATTTTTTTTATCAATTGACCTCTCATTATTTAATTTATTTATAAGATTTATTGCATATATCATGAAGCTCTTCTTGCTGAAATTGTGTACTTTTATGAGTAATATCATCATAGCCAAGAGTGGACCTTAGCTTGTTGTCTTTTTTGCGGCGGCTTTTCCTCTTCAATTTATTCTTGCTTCTCTTTCTAGTTCTCTTGCTTCCACCCTACCTAGCATTATGTTTCTATGATGTCATACTCAAGATTGATTGTCTTAAGTTCAAAATTATGTGTGATTGATCACGAGTGAGTAGGTAGGTGATTATCATATAACCACGACCTTTACTTAGGGAAAGATTCAACCTTTGTTTTAATGAGTCCAACTATTAATTCTTTTTGTTGCTAGATATATTCATAAATTATTCTCTTTTCTGACACCTTAAAACTAGAAGTTTTTATTGTGGTTTAGCATTTCTAAAAGTAACTGATCAATATGTTGAAGCAATCATATAATATATTGCTTAATTGATAAATGAACATGTTTCGAGATATCTAAAAAATGAAGATGTGCATGAAGTTTGGCTTCTACCTCAGAATGGTAAAATACTTTCCGGAAATGTAATTGTAGTATATAACATCATATTAATTAATTATATAGTATCTCATTCAAGGAACAATCAACAATTTATATAGAAACATGAATTAGGCAGAAGTATGCAACTTTTTATAATAAGAAAGCAATACCACAACCTCCAAAAACTTTAGAATTCTTGTTGATGTTAATGCACGTGTTATTTTGATTAAAGTTGTACATTTCATTATGTTGTAGGAGGAAATGATAGAAATTCAATCTCAGCCATCACCAATGAGTGAAGATGAAATATATAAAGAAGTGATGGACAAAAAGTTAGGCTATCTTTGGCGGGCGTGGGTACGGAGAAATTGGCTCGTCATCCTCAATAGCAAAACGAATAAGAGTTGAAGAACTTCAAGAAGCAAGGGAAAAAGCTACTAACGCAGAAAAAGAGCTAGTGAGTTGGCTCAACATGTCGAGACTCAAAAAATAGAGTGGCGAGACAAGGTGGAGCCGCACACTACACAATCGAATTACATAATACTCAAGCAAACTATGGAAGATTTAAAGAGAAGGCAAGATGAAATGGAGGCAATGTTTCAATCGGCTATGGAGAAATACAACACATCTTCTTGGTAAGACTATTAATTTAATGAATTATATATATTTAAAGTTTTTCAAAGTAGATAAGATTTATTGTGGGTGCATGTTTATATGCTTGTTCTTTTGTTAAATATGACATTCTATTGTTTGATACCACATTATATCTTTTGTTAGACACTACAAATTTGGCAATTGGTTCACTTCAGTGTATGCTAGTTTATTAATTATACTCATCCCTCAACATTATATCTTTAACATTAATGTCTTCTTTTTGTTATTAATTTGATTTCACATGAATTTTCTAGGTGCATGGGTGATTCAAATTACATTCAAATTTGGCGCAAGATGTTTGCTTGTCGGGACTACGAGGAGTTTAATTGGTTTTCGTACTAGTTTTATTTTAATAGAATTATTTTTTTTAATGGGTTTACAATTAGAGACATGGACGATTCATAGTTTCTCTTAGTTAGTTAGTTAGTTAGTTTGTTAAATGATTTTGCTTTATGATTTTTTAATATAGTATAATGTCATTGTTTACTCTTCTCACTTTGTCAATGCCTGAGTCTGCGTGAGTACTGAATGCACCAATTTTTTATCCCTCCCTCACTTTATGCATTTGGAACACAAAAACTTCATAAAGTGTTTACTCGAAGTATACCTAATGGCTTACCTTTCAGGGTGCTGCTCTAGCAATGGATGAATCAATTTTGGATGTTGATCAGGTTGAGAATCTATTAAAGTTTTGTCCTACAAAAGAGGAAACGGAGATGCTAAAGGTGGAGATGTATATTTAATCTGGAGTTCTTCACTCTTCCTTGATACTATTGATACTTTCCTGATGTATATTTAAATTACAGTTGCCACCAATTAATTTTTGTTTTTTTCCCTGTTCTATCATGTAGGGCTACAGTGGGGATAAGGAAAACCTGGGGAAGTGTGAGCAGGTTCTTATCTTCTTCTCTAGTTCCTCAATTTTACTAGATCATGTCACTTGTAATCCTTTTTTTTTTCTTGGTAGTCATGTAGTCTCTTTTCAGATGAGAAATCGCTATCATTACATATTTTTGAAAACTTCCAAGTCTTATTTATTTAGTGCCGTCATCAAAGGAATTGTTTGTAAGAAAAACGTGGCCCATCGGCGGATGACGTCAAAAATTGAGAAAGCTCGTCTGCTAATCCTTGGAGGAGCGCTTGAATATCGGCGTGTTTCTAATCACTTGTCAAGTTTTGATACTTTCTTTGCGACAGGTTTGGTTTTCTTTTTCCTTTGTCTTACTCTTTCAAGAATTTAGAATTTGTGCGGTGTCTCTCTCATTGATCATTCTCGGTTTGTGCTTCTTGATCAAATTTTCCGTAGAAGAATTTCTTACTCTCACTACTTTCATCTTTCCATTTAGGAAATGGACCATTTGAAAATGGCAAGCGATTACAAAGATAGATTCTCAAAGCATCCCAATATTCTCTTGGTAGAAAAATCGGTTTCTCGATATGCCCAAGAATACCTCCTTGCCAAAGACATCTCATTGGTTCTTAATATAAAGAGGCCACTCTTAGATCGTATTGCTAGATGCACGGGGGCACAAATCGTTCCTTCCATTGATCATATTTCTTCCTCAAAGTTGGGGTATTGTGAAATGTTTCACGTGGAGAAGTTTCTTGAAGAGCATGGCAGCTACTGGGCGAGGATGGAAAGAAGTTGGTGAAGACACTTATGTTCTTTGAGGGATGTCCGAAGCCATTGGGTTGCCTTGTAAGTATTAAAGTTACACTTTACTTTTAAGTTTATTTGTGGACATGTACATATTTACGTATTTAAAATTTGACTAGAGTGCATAGTAGAACATCCTTGAGAATAGCTAGTTAGGCAGTCACTGAGTGTAGAGGCTCTATATTTGATGTGATCTACCAAGCAGATTAACATGAGTGAATTTTCCCAAAAGTGAATCTGTAGATTTAGGTATTGTCTGAATTTAATAAGATTGTCAATTGATGGAGGTCTGTGGAAATTGTGGAAGCCCATCAAAAACTTTGGTATCAAAATAAAATCTGATTAAGTTTTAAATATCAAAACAAAATTTTTCTCAAGTTACTCGTGGATAAAAGTTATCCTAATAGGAAAACTGTCTTGAAGTTTAAGGATATATAGGTCCTATGCTATGACTCTAATGGCCTAATTATAAGGCGCTACCATTTCTCTCCAACACGCGCATCCAGAGCTTGAGTGTGTGTGTGTGTTTTTTTTTTTTTTGGTAAATTCGAGCTTGTGTTTTTACATGTGATAGTGCCCATATGTAGCTAATCTTTATAAGTTCACCAAATTCTGATGTGCTAGTATATATATGCAAGATCCCTTCATGTGTATTCCTTAATGATCTACCACTCTCACCAAATTCTGATGTGCCCATATGCTTCAACACATTTGTTTGATTTTGCTCAAGGGTGCTAATGGGGAAGAATTAAAGAAAGTCAAGCATGTAATCCAATATGGAGTCTTTGCAAAGCATATCACTTGGCTCTGGAGACATCTTTTCTTAGATGAAGGTGCCTCCTCTCGGAACTCCCCTTGAAGTCTCCTTTAACGGTTACCTTCTGCCGGAGAAACCGTCCAAGTATTGGCGGGTCGATTTCTACAATTCCTGGTTTCAACTTTCCTGCTTACGGCAAGTCTCGGGGCCTCAATAAACGAGTGAACTGAAAGAAATAACCAATACTTCTCGTCGATTCGGCTTTTTCAAAATGATAATCTGTTCTAAGCAAAGTGGAAAGGGTTGTCTCACTTCCCTCTCTTAAATGACTTTGCTTTATGATTTTTTTATATAGTACAATGTCATTCAAGTATTTTGTTTATTCTTTTTAAATTGCACATTAACATTGTAAATTTTATTTAAATGATGACAATTTTTGTTTGTCGTTATTATAAACTTTTACAACTAAATATATCAATTTGAGTAACCAATTATATTTAGTTGGTAAAAGTTCTTTCAACAAAAATTGTTTGGTTCTTGATATAAACTTTTGCAACAAAATAAATTATGTCCATTAACAAATTAATAACAAAATATTACTTGTTACTATTAATATCTTTTACAACCAAATACTTTTTGTTGTGATTGTAATTGTTTTTTGCAACTAATGAATTTTTGTCACGATTACTCAAAAGTAGGGATTACGACATTTGTTATAAAGTATTAATAACTAAGCAAGTATAGTCACTAATAATATTTACATTTGCAACCAATTTAGATAAAAAACATTAATGTCAAAATGTTATTGGTCACTAAAGCTACAACATATTAGCAACAAAAAATAGAATTCACGACTATTTTAATATTGTTGAAAAATGTAAAAATTAGATGATTTAAATATTTTTAATTATATTAGTAACTATATATTAGTCACAAGTTATTGGTCGCTATTAGTAGTATTTGCAACGACTTACATTATTTGGTCACAAAATATTATCTGTGTCATAGGTATTTGTGACTAACGAGTGACCAATTTATTTGGTTAGTAAAACGTTTCTACAACCATAAATGTAGTTGTAGTAACCAAAATATTAGTTGCAAAATAGGTATTTTGTTGTAGTATTAAGAACCTATCGTACCCTTTCTAGCTAGCAGATGCCGAATTAATTATCTCTAATGAGATGGATAAAGTATCGACAAAGTCGAAGGACATGTGTTAGAGTTAAGTGGTTGTAATTAAGTTGGTTATCAAACAATTGTAGCGTTTTTAGGTCTCTTTCTATATATCTGAATCTAGGTAGTCTATCTCATAAGTGGTACGTATTGGACTTATGACATGTGCCATTCAGTTTATGTCGACTACGCATAGTGAATGGTTCGGCCATTGGTTTAAGATGTCCTTACTAGCCACAATTAATTTTTTTTGATGAATTTCATTTTATTTATTTTTTTGATGATACTAGCCACAATTGTTTGATTAGGGGGAGTGATTTTCACAAACCTAAATTCGCACATTAAGTCATACGCGTGCCTGAAAGTCGTTAGATGTGTTTCGTATGAACATACTTCAAAGTGTATTGCACATTTATTTATTTTTTTATTATTATTATTATTATTATTATTATTATTATTATTATTTTTTTTGCATCCCACAACTACCGTGACATAGTGTGTGACATCAAGTGTGTCAATGTAGCGTTGTTCTTGATTAAGTTGGATACTGACTAGGATTGTGCCACAAGAGGTAATTAAATAAGCACCTATATCTTATATATAATGACAATACCCTAGGATCTTCTTGAAATCAAAATAGCCTTATTGACAAAAGTACACACCAATGTTAATTAACATTTGATTGGATAATTTTTTTTTGAAAAAATAAAAGTAGGGGTATTTAAATAAATTCAACTTAACAAAATAAAAGTGGGGACTTGAAAGTGAGAGAGAGAGAGAGATAATGTGTGTGTGGGGATTTAAAAGTGATAAACGTGGAAAGAGAAAGAGCAGATAACCGTATAGTAGTTATCTTTTTTGTGGATATGTGTAGTTATCTTAATTGAGTCTTTTGATTTAATTAGTCAAGTTGCTAGAAACATTAATGTGCGTAGCATTTACCCTCCCACTAATATATATAAAAGTTGAAGGAGAGAGAAAGTTTTAGATGCTCTCTCCTTCCACCATTTCATTTTTAAAATTTTCTCAATTTTTTATTTTTTATTTTAAAATATTTATATATTTGTGTTATTTATTATTTTAAGATATATTCATCCCCATATTTTTGAAAAACGAAAAATAGATATTTATATATTTATGTTATTTATTGTTTTTAGATATATTCATTCTCATATTTTTAAAAAACGAAAAATTCAACTTTGAACAACTAAACAACGGTCTAATTAATGATTTATTCATCAATGCATTATAATAATTAAGTCTTTGTTTCGAATCTTACACAATTAATTTGGTTACCGCAACATTATTTATATATATTGTTTAGGGCGCTGAAATAACAATTATGTTCATTTGAATTCTTTTTTTTTTGTTAATGAATGGTTACTTCAATGATTTATAAGTAAATATTTTTTTAATTCTCTATTGTATATTTTTTTCTAAGAAATATGAGTTGATTATTGTGAATTGTAATTTTAATTGTAAAAAATATTACAATATATTCTTATAAATTAATTTTATTAATTTTATCATAAAGTTTTAATTGTAAAAAATTGACTAGTTGATATATAGTGAACAAACCACATGCACGAAACTTCAGTTTGGTTAATAATAACGTGGTTGGGTGGCTAATAATAATGGTATGTACTTCCCTTGAGAGCGACAACTTGTCCCATATAGAATTAAGGAAGTCCAATTCTCGAGTAAAGTGTGTGACCGTTGTTCTTGATTAGGTTGGATACCGACGAACGATCGTGCCATGAGAGGTAAATTAGCATTGATAGGGAACAAACCGCATGCATTAATGCAAATTAACTTTAGTTTGGTTAGGGGAAGTGCATTTTGCGAGTAGTTGGGTAGCTAATAATAAGAAAAATGATAAAATGACACACTTTGAGCGTATACTTTGACGCACACTTTATTTTTTATTTATTTATGGCTCTTTCTTGTCTCCAAGCATAGAGACCACACATACAAAACACCATAAATAGCTAAAAAATCAAGTTTTTGCACCACAAAGTGTGTCATTTAATCATTTTCCTAATAATAGTACTACACTTCCGTTGACAGTGACAACTTCTCCCATATAGAATTAAGGAAGATCATTTCTCCATTAAAAATAAAATAAAAGACTACCTTATCAATTATACACTAGTCTCTCTTAATTTAGTGCACTTACCGATCAGTGAGAAAAAAAACATAAGGCGGCTTACCTTCATTACAAGCACGCTCTCTCTTTTAAGGGCAATTAATATAGAAAATTAATGTATTTGTTCTTTTCTAAACTAATCGGCATCCCGCGCGGGCAAGACTAAGTATCAAAATATTATATAAAAAATGATGAAAAAAATGTAAAAATAATTATTATATAATCTCTTATATGAAATCAATGCCGCTCATTCACTAGAACATTTTTGGCATTTAATAGAGATTTTAAAACCCCTATTAAATAGAGTGTTATTAAATGTTATGTGAAAATTTGTTATGTTTTAATTTTTAATACATGTATTACATAGAGGTTTTTTAAAAACTCATATCAATTATGTGTTATTTAATAACACCCCCTTTAATAGGGGTTTTAAAACCTCTATTAAGTACCAAAATTGTTCTAGCGCTTTTAGGTCCCTAAACAATTAATAAAAAAATACTTTCAAACACTATGCATATTTTTAAATCTACACAAAATATTAAATATTTATAATATTATATAGAAATAGCCGGGTTTGAACCCATGACCATTTACTCCTAAATCTAATATCATACCATTGGGTCACCCAATCAATTATGATATCATAATGTCACATGTCACGTTGTGAGAGCTTATCACACGCCGCATGTCGCATTGTGAGAACTTCTCCCAAAAACAATTTCGAAAAAAATTAAAAACAAAAAATCATATTTGTATAACAATTAAAAATATAACCTAAAAAATATGTATAGCTTAATTTCTTATTAAATAATCTAATATATCATGTAGTATCTAATAAATAGAAAATCTTGAAAAAAATTTAAAAACCAAAAATCTATTTGTGTAACAATTAAAAACATAACCTAAAAAAAACTATATAAAATTGGGAAAAAACTTAAAAAAATTATTTCACAAAAAAGGGCGGTCCATGTAGATTATGTTGTAGTGTATTGTACTACAGGCATATGTTAGCATGTTCTAGTTAGTTACATCAGGGGTGTGTAATGTACACCCTGTATATAAACACACACACATTGTACATTGTATTATGATTCTTCAATAACATATTTTGAGTTTTGATTTCTCTGTTTGTTCATGGTATCAGAGCAGATTCGTTCATACATTAGTGTTTCGAGTTTTGATATGTTTTTTAGAGTGTTTTTTGAGATCGTTTGCAATTATTTGCAATAGATGATTTAGGAATTGATTGCAATCTATAGCAATCATTTCTTGATTTGGTTTGTGAGTAACCATGGCAACTACCCATGGTTCATCGAGTTTTCAGTTCGAAATGGAGGTAAAAAAAGTAGCTGATTTTGGAGATTATGGAGTGGAGAATCTGTATTTTCTTTAGAGTTCTGATCATCCTAGTGTGATATTGGTTTCGAACCCTCTCACTGGTTCAAACTATCTTTCTTGGAGTAAAGCTATGTTGATTGCATTGGGAGCGAAAACAAAGCTTGATTTCATTGATGGTCGATGTTTGAAACCTGGATCAACAGATTCTACTATTGATCGATGGATCAAGGTGGATTATATGGTAATTTCTTGGATCTTAAATTCTATTTCAAAAGAAATTGTTGAAGCCTTTCTCTATACTACTTCATCTCTTGATTTGTGAAATGAATTGAAAGAGAGGTATGGAGAGTGTAATGGACCTCTTCAGTGACGGCCCCAAATCTCGAGGTCGCCACGTGGGGAGGCGCTGCCCCATCGGTCCTGTCGGATCCTTGACCCACTGGGTCCCACGCGCCACTGACGCCCTTTGCTACATCACGACTCCTCGATATGCGTATTAACTCCTTACGTTAATCAATTTAGTTCGACAGTTAAATCATTTTTATAGCATTAAAAACAACAGCGGAAGTCTTAAACTTAAAGCAAGTAAAACAATTAAATTCGTTTTCATATAGTACACCATTTATAAGAGCAACTCCTATTGTGGAAAACCCGGGGAAGTACTCTGTATATAGGCGACAATACTAAACATTAATATATACAAGTACAGTGTCTATCCAGTCTCCCATTTCCCAAAAGTAAAGCAAAATATCAAAATCGCACGTACTAGGAGGTTCTCGACCGCGGGCAGTCCGATAAAGTCGCCCCAAAATCCCCTTGCCCCTACTAGCAGGGTCTACACTCGACCATCACAAAAAGTAAGATGGAGAGTACAGTTAGTACGATTCCAACGAAGTACACCGAGCATTTATAAGAAAATAAACGGATACCAATCAACATGTCAAAATAATCATGCGGAAACTAAACAGGCAACTGTGCTAAGATCATCACATGATTAAATAACACGAGAGAAACAAAACCGTGTACTCGTCCCGGTCATACTAAACTGTACTTCAAACCCCCAGGATCCTTTCGGTGGGTGCCCCCACTTCTTTTCACTTTGTCTGAATACCCCCAGGATCCTTTCGGTGGGTGCCCCCACTTCCTTTCACCTGGTTTCTCGAGTACAGCCTAGTGTGCCATAAGTACACATCGAATATCATCAAGTGTCTTGACCCCCAACCCAAATGTGTCACGGAATAGCATACAATAACAAGGAATAGGGGGAATAGAATCCAATAACTACGAATAGGAAATCAAAGATAGAAAAGTAAACCCTCAGTGACTTTCAGATGAAATCTTACGTACCTCAAAAATGACTCGCTCGCATCTCGATATGCGCACCCGACACTTGACTATAGCATCCTAAGTCCCTGGTGTCCATTTGTACCATTTAAGTTACTTAAATCATGCAAATTGCAATTAAAATTAGGTGAAATACACCTCACCTCCATCGCGTCGTCGACATTCGTCGATTCGCACCCCTCGTCGAGGAGCGATCGGTCCAACAACGCCATCGCGTCGTTCACCGCGCCGCTGCCGGCACCACCGTCAGTAGCGCCACCGCGCCACTCGTCGCGCCTTTGTCCCTCGCCGGCGCGCTGCTCGCCGTCCAACCGATCTCGCCGGAGCCGCCGCTATCGACTGCGCGCCTCGTCGTCATTGTCGCCAGCCGTCTCGCCGCCATTGCTGCTTTCGTTTCTTTGCTTCGTCGCGATCCGCGTCACCCACCACCGCGCGTTACCGCGCTGTCGAGTGTCACGACCATTGCTCTCTCGCGCCATTCTTTGGGCTGCTGCGTCTGTTGTCGCCACCGCAGCGCTGCCATTGGTCCGCGCGACCTCCTGCGCGTTGCGCGCGCCGCTGCTGGGCCGCCACCGCGTCACCGGCCACCTCGCGTCGCGCGTGCGTTTACCGCGCCGTCGAGTCACCGTGCGGTCGTTCGTGCCGCCGTTGTTGGGACGCGTCTAGCCGCCGGCCGCTCCCTCGCCGGAGCCGCTCTTTCCCCTCACCTCTCTCGCCGTCTCCTCTCTCTCTGGTTCTACCTCTCTCTCTCTCTCTCTCTCTCTCTTGCTCTTCTCTCTCTCTCTTTTGTTTTCTTTTCTCTCTCTCCTCTCCTCTCTCTTATCCGAATCTTTTTTTTATTATTATTTTTTGATTTCTTCCTCATTAAGTAAACTTGTGTCCTCGATTTGCGTCCAAATTAAACCCCGAAAAATACCTCAATTTCGCCACAAATTGACGAAGATACCATTGCAGTACGAAATACGGAAATATCGCGTCTAAACCTTAACTTTACCATATTTCTCGTCGATTTCGATCCGGATCTCGAGAAATGGGTCCCACATATGACCCTAAAATGACACGTGGCACGAGTTAGATTTTTAGGGTCGTTACATCTTCTTTATCAAATCAAACGAGATATCAATCAATCAAGGAAATATCTTTATTTCTCAGTATTACACAAAACTTAAAAAGCTATGGGATGAACTGAGTTGTTTGGCTCCTCTTCCTTCTTGTGAATGTAGAGCTGCGACAAAGATAGTTGTTCTTGAATCTAATGATAAGTTGATGCAATTTCGATGGGATTAGGTGACATGTATGATCATATACGCAATCAAATCTTAGTAATGGGTCCTTTACCTAACATCAACAATGCATATTCAATGATTCTTCGAGTTGAGAAACAAAAGGAGGTTCATGTTAGTTATTCTCCTGACTTGGACACAGCTACGATGATGAAGACTAACATAATCATTACTGGTCTTTCTGTGGGAAACAAATATGTTGGTAAAAGGAATTACAAGAAATTTGTTAATAAAGATGATATGTTTTGTGATTATTGTAAGGCCAAACGACACACTAAAGATACTTGTTTCAAACTCCATGGAGTTCCAGATTGGTACAAGCAAAATCTTGAGAAGAAACAGATTCACAATGGTTCTAAGTCTTTTGTCAATATGCTAGAGTCACATTTGGATATGCCAGATGTAGGAGCTTTTCAATTTGACGATTTGCAGACTAACATTGCAGCCATGATCCAATAAGGAATTAAAAGCTTCATGAAAGGCAAATATGTTTCAGCTGATGGTGTCTCTACTCATGTGAATTATGTTCTTCCTGAGTTTACAGGTAGTTCGCTAGATCAGACTTATAGTCTTAATACTTTCATTGGCACAAATGCTTGGATTGAGGATAGTGGGACAACTAATCATATGTGTACAAATTATGATTTACTTGTCAATGTCACTACCTTAGTTAAACCTGTTTCGATTTGCCTACCTGATGGTCATATTAGACAAGTTTCTTGTATAGGAGATGCACATCTCGGTTCAGTTCAGCCATTGTTCTTTCTTCTTGTTTGCATATTAGCTCCTTCAAGTACAATCTTTTGTAATTTAGTAAACTCATTTCTTCTACTAAACTGACAGTTGAGTTTTATCCATCCTTTTGTGCTATACAGAACATTGAGCATTCTCAAGTTCTAGTTGTGGAACTAATGATTGGGGGTCTCTACATCCTTGATTCCAGTTCTTTTAATAAAGACGTTATCAACTCATTTGTTTCTCCTTCAGTGTCACAACTAGCTTACTGTAATAATGCTAGTACTTTATTCTCGTGGCACCATCGACTGGGTCACCCTTCTGTTGTTGTAACAAAACATCTTGATTTGTTGATTACAGATTCCTCAAATGTAAATCATAATGTACCTTGTGATGTTTATCACATGTCTAAACAATGTTGACTTGTTTTCCCTTTGAGTTCTATTAAGTCTACTTTCCCTTTTCAATTATTGCATATGGATGTTTGGGGGACCATATAAGCAACCTTCTCTTCAGGGAGTTCATTTTTTCTTGATTATTGTAGATGAATATAGTCGTTTTACATGGGATTTTTTGATGAAATGTAAGTCACTCACTGGGACTGTTATCAAGCATTTTCTCTCCTTTGTTCATAATCATTTCCAAGCATCTGTCAAAACAATCAGATCTGATAATGGTACTGAGTTCTACAACCAACATTGTCAATCTTTGTTTTCAAGTTTAGGCATTGTTCATCAACGTTCTACTCCTTACACACCTCAACAAAACGGAGTGGTTGAACGTAAACATCGCCATTTGTTACAGATCACTAGAGCTCTTATTTTTCAGTCTGGTTTATCCAAGAAGTTTTGGGGTGATGCTGTTCTTACTGCTACATATCTTCTTAATCGATTGCCTTCTCAGCTGCTTAAATGGAAATCTCCTTATCAGCTTTTGTTTGGGCATCTTTCAGATTATATTTCATTGAAGACGTTTGGTTGTATATGCTTTCCCGCCAATGTCTCTCCAAGTGAAGATAAGTTGGGCACAAGAGCTATTAAGTCCATTTTTCTTAGTTATTCCCCTGGACAAAAGGCTTAAAAGGCCTATAAGCTGTATAATTTGACTACTCATGCCTGTTTTGTTTCAAGAGATGTGATTTTCTTTGAAAATCAGTTTCCTTTAAAGTCTGTTTCTACTTCTCTTGCATCATCTTGTCCTTTGCCTGTTCTTTTTGATGAAATGCCTGATTCTTTGGGAGCTGCATCTGGTTATGCCAAGTTACCTATTTTTATTCCTGGCATGTCTCTTCCTTCTGCAACAAGTCCAGTGCAGTCACCTGTCGAAGATGTTCCTGTTTCAGTAATTGATCCTACAGTGCCTATCGTCTTTGCTGATTCACTGCGAGGATGTTCTTCCCAGTGCTATTGAGCCTTTTTCAGTGGCTGCTCCTTCTTTACCTATTCCTCAATGGAAAAGTCATCGTGCTCATCGCAAGACTGTTTGGATGAATGACTTTGTATTAAATAATGTTCATACAGATTTATGCATTGCTGCTGATCATGTTCTCACTCCTGGTGATCCACCAACTTTTCCTTTTATTCACTCTCCTCATCTCACTGATGATTACAAGTCTTTCTTGACTGTTGTTTCTCATATTAAAGAGCCTATTTGTTATGCTCAAGCTCAACATGACCCTGTTTGGGTATGAACAAGGAGTTACAAGCATTAGAGGAGACTAGTAATTGGGTTCTCACTGATCTTCCCCCTGGCAAGACTGCCATAGGTTCCAAATGGGTTTACAAAGTGAAACTTAATCCAGATGGTACACTGGATAAATGCAAAGCACGTTTGGTTGCAAAAGGATTCAATCAAATTGAAGGAGTTGATTACACTGATTCATTTTTTCTGTTGCCAAAACTGTGACAGTGAGGATTGTCTTAGCCCTAGCTACTGCTCGCAACTGGGCACTACATCAATTAGATGTTAATAATGCCTTTCTACATGGTTATCTTGATGAAGATGTTTACATGAAACCTCCTGATGGTTATGCTCTTCCTTCTCTTAATCAAGTGTGTAAACTTCATAGGTCTATGTATGGTCTTAAGCAGGCTTCCAGACAGTGGAATCATTAATTTACTTCTCAGCTTCAACTTTTTGGTTTTGTCTAATCCGTTAATGATCCTTGTTTGTTTACTTATAATGTTGATGGAATCTTCATGGTTTTACTGGTTTATGTTGATGATGTACTTCTTATTGTAACTTCTCTTGAGCTGATTACCAAGGTTAAAGTCTTTCTTCATCAGTTGTTCACCATCAAAGATCTAGACCAAGCTCGTTAATTTTTGGGATTGGAGTTGGTTAGATATTCTTCAGGGCTTTATGTTCATCAACGAAAGTATGTTCTTGATCTACTTCATGATGCTGGACTTACCTCTGCTAAACATGTTGCCACTCCTCTTCCTCATGATGTTGCAAGTTTCTTGATGAAGATTCCCCTCATTCGATTGATGTTGATCGACATAGATGATTGATTGGTCATCTTCTCTGCTGGGTTTCTCTAGTCGACATTACCTATGCCACACAACAATTGAGCGGTTTGTTCAAGCTCTTCTTACCGAACAACACCTGTGCAGTGTTCTCCATGTTCTTCGCTATTTGGGGCACTCCTTCTCAGGGCCTATTCTTTCTGTTCAATTTGATTTATATCTATCATTTGCATATTGTGATTCGATTGGGTCGCTTGTCTTTTCACGCAAATCCCTCACTTGGTTATTGCGTGTTCTTGGCTCCTCTTTGATTTCATGGAAAACAAATAAACAACCTATCTTGTTTCTAAGTCATCTGCAGAAGCTGAGTATCGTTGTATGTCTTCTACAGTATGTGAATTGTTGTGGCTTTCTTATCTTCTCAAGGATCTTTATCTTACAGTCTCCCTGCCTATTCCCTTATGATGTGACAATCAGACAGTCATTCATCTTTCTGCCAATCATGTTTTCCATGAGCGTACTAATAAGCATTTGGAGATTGATTGTCATTTGGCTAGAAATCAGTTCAAGCTTGGTTTTGTTCTTCCTAGTATGTTCCTACTAGGCTGCAACTTGCTTATCTATTTACCAAGTCATTGCCTGCTCCATTGTTTTCTGCTTTGCTGTCCAAGATGGGTTTATGTTACTAGTTAGTTACATCAGAGGTGCGTAATGTACACCATGTATATAAAACACACACACATTGTACATTGTATTATGATTCTTCAATAACAGATTTTTAGTTCTGATTACTCTGTTTGTTCAGTTCATGCACCAGGTTGTACCCAACATTACTAAAACTAATCATGGTACTAAAGCCCATAATTAGCTTAATAGCCCATTGTCCAAGGGCCTCGTAGACGTTTAGCAAAAATAGAGGGTCGTTTAACAATAGGTTAAGATATGTTTTGAATATAAAACTAGACCCATCCTTCAATTGTGATGGATTGTGGTCGAGTCTTGGTTGGACTCGAGAGGAGAGTTATGGAGATGTTGAGATAGTCTCACATCGGGTTATAATATAATTATAAGGCTTATATGTGTGGAGTACATACTCCATCTTGTCGTGACACGCATTTTAGAGTTAACATCACTTTCGCACTTCAGCTCATACATAAATTAACTAGTCACCACAATTTCCTCATCTTGAATTGTGCCCAATATTACAAAAACAGAAGCAAGGCGATAATGGTGTTCGATCACAAAGCGTTCGCCGAAGTCTCACAACACAGCAAAAAGGTGGCAAGGAGGAGGAAAAGTCACTATTGATAGTACTCCTATTATAATTTGTGGCGCCTTCTTTTTTTCCTTTTTTTTGTGAGAAGACCTTTATACCTAAGTTAATTAAAGTTCCCATGTTCACATAATGCGTGCCCTATAATTGTCCTACAACTGTGTCCAAGACCATATATCCTTAGGCCTATATAGGGCCATCACTTTTTGTACAATTAAACTCATCCCTAAATCCAAGATCTCTCTTCTTCATTATCTAATGTTCTTCTTCTTCATCCCCACCCCTCCGCCCCTCTGCTCCCTCTTCTCACTTCTCTCCACTGTACTTATCAAATAGGCAACTTATTGATTTGGTACGAGGTCATTTGTGTCAGAGGTTAAGGGTTCAAGATCAGTGAAAATTGTATCGCACGACACCAAGTGAATATATGTCCAAACTCAGTGCCCAAAGTGGGTATGTGTTGCATCTTCTAAAAAAAAAACCCTACCTACATGGACACAACACGCAAACACTAAGGAGAGATAAGGATAACTATATATATATATATATATATATATAGTTGACTTGACAAATATATATATATATATATATATATATATACATATAAAATTGGGAAAAAATTAAAAAAAAAATGGTTTCACCAAAAAAAAAAAAAAAAGGAGGTCCGTGCACCAAGTTGTATCGAATTAATGCCACAGTACGTGGTATATATATAGTTGCATAGGAGTTATCTTGCTATATATAATCAACACATTGCTCCTTGTGAGAATCATAGATTTTTGAAGCATATATACATGGCATCGAAGGGATCACCAAAACTATGTCCAACATCCTCTATGCCAAACTCATCATCAAAATGCAAACCTCCTCCTCCTCCTCCTCCTACTACTACTACTACTACTACTTCATCAAGGACCAAAGCCCACCACGATCGCCCCGTTGAGGAGAATCTCGAGGTAAAGATCAGGAAGATAGCGTTCTCGGATGTGGTGGTGAAGCGTAAAAACAGGGCTTATTGGGTGAGGAAATGGAGGTTGTGGGACTTGACCATATCGATTGGAGTGATGGTGCACGTGCACGTCATGTGCTTTCTGTATGCGTATAGTACGTTCAGTTTGAGTCGTTTCTTGGTGGGACTATGTATTGTCATAATTACTGGATTGTTTGGTATTAGCGTCTCTTACCATAGGAACCTCGCTCACAGAGCTTTCAACCTTCCAAAGTGGCTCGAATACCTCTTCGCTTATTGTGGGATACTTTCATTTCAGGTGATGACTACTTATTAAATCAAGTTTTTTTTTTTTTTTTTTTTTTTTTTTTTTTTTTTTTTTTTTTTTTTTTGAGTGGAGTCGAACTATAATAACCTTCTCAAAGACTCGAACCTTACTTTTTAACAAATGATAACTTTTTAAATCAAGTTATATAAGTCCAAGAAAAATCAAGTAATTGTAGACAGTGGCATAACCAAAAATTTTTGTTAAAGGGCCAACTTTAACCTTAATTTTTTTTTTCCAAACAAAAATGTATATTAGTATGAAAAACTAAGCATGACGAATTTTTTTTTTTTGACAATGCTATATTCAAGACACTTCAAATACATCATTTTTTTTTTTTTTTTACAATGTTACACTTGTTATATAGGGAGTATGTGTTGACCATAGAAAGCGGGAACGCCGAAAAGGACGAATACGTAAGGGTACTATAGGAAGCCTCGGGGGTTGTCGCTCCCCAGTTTCATAATCTACTTTACATTTTATAAATTAATAGTGATTTTTTATTTTTAACCATTAAATTTAGATTCAATAAAGTTAGATTCTCCCAGTTACATTTGAGGGCTACGCTGCACTCAGGAATTAATTATTCCCTCACTTTTTTTTGATGGGAGGATGGATGATTTAGAGGGCCGCTAAGGGCACCCCACCATTTAATGAAGGCACCCAAAGTTTTTGTAAAAAATTGTGCAAAAGTGGAAAAGACTATTTTGCCCTTGTATATATAGTGATTCAAACCCTACAAATCATTTTGACAAAGAAAAAAGGCACCCCACCACAAGGTTGAACCCCAAAGCCACATTGCATTTGGCGAGCGTTGATCGATTATTGCGGATTGTCATCATCAAACGACGAGGTAACAATGTTTGATAACCATATGATGGTTTGAAGGAGCTGTTTTTTTGTCAAGGTAGGGTTTCTCAAATTTTCGAGATGTTTTTTCACGGACGCGATTGATTCGGCCTCGCAGACCGAGAGTTATGCACACTTCTCGGTCACCATCCACCGAGGCGAATAACAGTCTCGGTAATGGACAACCGAGAGCTATTTTACATTCTCGGTTGGACATCACCGACAGACAAACTATACACTTCGACTTACTCTCGTGAAGTGGTGACCGAGACGACAATAAAAGTCTCGGTTATGGACAACCGAGAGCTATTCTAAATTCTCGGTCATGCTTGGCGAGATCGTAAACAAAATCTCTCGGCTGCGTGGCGAGATGTAAACAAAATCTCGGCTGTGTGGCGAGAACCACGAACGCCCAATAAATGAACCATTGAATGCACCGCCACACAAACATAACAACTACTCTATCAAATGCAACTTAATTAGACTACCAACGCACATTCAAACGATCGATTTCAACACTATCGACGTGTGAACGAAAAACTTGAACCGAGCCCTAATTTGGATATGAAATCGACCAAAACTCGAGTCTTCAAACTCGAAAAACGTCCTACAACGAGAGGAGAGAGACATAGAGGAACGAATAAAACTTAGATTCGGGATTGCTAGGTGGTTCGTTCACGAGAAATGGAGAAAGTCAAGCAAGAGGACGGTGGTGGGGGTGGTGGGGTGCCCAAGGGTTTGCACGAGGGTGGGTGATAGGGTTTTTTGCACGAGGGGCATTTTCGGTATTTTGGGTTTAATTTTTGGGTGCCCCAGGTAAATCGATTTGTGCCCACATTAACTGGGTGCCCTCATTAAATGGTGGGGTGCCCTTAGCGGGCCTCATGATTTATTGGGTGATTTCACCTATTCTTTGATAGGCGGTTAAGTAGGGTTCTCCCTTCCACTAAATCAACGTGGTGCAGCCTAGCTTGGTCTACGAGGGTGGGGTGTCTAGGGCACGAAGTCAGCCTAATTGGTTTGACGTTTCTGGGTTTAGTATATTAATATGGGAGGTCGTACCGATAAGGGGCTATGTATTCCTTATTCTTTCTACACTTGGCGAACATATCGTTAATTCCTAAGTCTATGTAACAAATTAATAATAACAATAAAGTCTCTTTCCTATATATATATATATATATATAAAATATGTGTGTAAGTGTAAGGTCTGTAAAAAAATATATGTACATGATTTGTTTGTATGTTGGCAGGGACATCCAATATTATGGGTAAGCATGCACAGGCTGCACCACCAGTTCACTGACGAGGATCGAGACCCACATAGTCCGACCGAAGGATTTTGGTTCAGCCACATGAACTGGATTTTCGACATCAAGTATATCCTCCAAAAGGTCCATATCTGATCCCGACATTTTCTAATACTCATTAAACATCTAGCTAATTTTTTTTTTTAATTTCTTCATTGAAATAAATCGATGGAGAGAAAATTATATCATAAAGCTTTTTTTTTTTTGATAAATGACTCTAACATGAGTCAAATTAATCGAAGAATTATATCCTAATTAAAGTTATATTTATATATATCTATCATATATATATATAAAAGCACGAATAACAAATTTTTGAGTGGTAATAAAATTTACTTCTTTGCCCATATATATCTATCATATATATAAAAGCAACTATATATATATATATATCATATATATCTATCTATATACGCTACCTCTTCAACGTCTTGAACACTGACTCTTCAAATCGATCAACAACTCAACGACTCTCCTACCTCTTCAAATCGATCAACAACTCAACTGATCAACGACTTTCCTTCCTCTTCAAATCATTCATTCTCTGCTTTCCTTCATCGACTCATTCGTTGCTTTCCTTTGTTCTTCGATTCAAATGTGAGTTAATCCACCTTTCTTCTCCAATTTTTTTTTTTTTTTTTTTTTTTTTGGAGAGGTTCGATTCAAATGTGAGTTAATCATCTGGTCTATATGGTTCAATTTGATTCATATTTTTTGAAAGAAATTTGGGTCTAATCCACCCTTGATTCAATATTGAATTTAACACAAAAAGCCCTCTTTCATATGGTCTATATGGTTCAATTTGATTCATGGTTTTTGAAACAATACATTGGAAGCTAATATGATCAACCCCTCTTTCATTGTATGGTTATTAGAATTCATGGGATACATATATGTTTGACTATTTGTAGTGAGCGATTTCTTGAAGACAATAAGCCGAAACTGAATTGGGCTTTAAGATCTTGAATACTAGGTGTTTGTTGAAATGTCCAAATAATCTCCATCTTCTTCCTTTATATAAGAAATAAATATATATATATATATATAGATGTTTGATTTGTCTGTCTTTTTACAAGTTGGAATTAAAAAATTGCATATTTTATATTTGCATACTTGGAAAAAAAAAGGACATGAAGTAAATTGAATCTTTGTTTGTTGAACTTGTTGTGTTGTTGGTGACGAACTAATCTCTTGGTTCATTAATTCCTACACAAATGAATGTAAAGTTTTTGTGCACATTTGAGATAAATGAAAGCCTCCAATAAAAGCATGTAGGAGATGGAAAGTAAGCAATGAAATTCTTGTGTCTTTTTATCTATATTGAACTTGCGGTCGATATTTTTTAATTTTTCTGCTAAATTATGTCTTTTATGTCTTGTTGAACAAGCTATTCGAAGTAATCTTTGTGATACATAATTTATGGTGCAGAATTCTTTTGAGATGTCACAACCACAATACATGCTAATCCTATTATAACTTGGAACTGAAGTTGAACTAAAAACACAAACTGTCTCCAAATTATATTTTCAATAATTGTGGTTTATCATATTATAATTTGATATCGAGGAGCAAAGCCTATTGCATTTGCTCGATTATGAAACATTATGATGTATGTTCGACACTCTCGTATGCATACACTATTTGATTGCAGTTTTCAACCGACCAGTTAATGTCCATATGTGCAGAAATACCATCTTAATTCATAGTTAAGATGAAATGATGGACCATCTTAGTTTTACAATTATGCTTGTCTACCATCTTAATTTTACAATTATGACTGACACGTTCTTCTGTGGTTTTATGTTTGAATTAATTTCCTCAAAGTAGGTCTTGACAATAAAGCGAATAAATGAATGATAAAATAAGAATAATATGTAACATCAATTGAAGTATAATGAGAGAGCCCCTTATTGATGCAGTTGTCATCCCTCTTTCCATTTTTTCTAGATTATTCTCGAGGTATCCTGGGATTTGCCCCGGCCAATTTTGGACTCGAGGAATGTAGGACTACAATAATTTGCAAGAGTTTTAAAGCTTTTCCATTCCTAGAGTTCTCATCCATCTTTCCACCCGATTTATATTTTGAAAATGTGTTCGTAAGCAATTCTTCTTAGTAATCCGACTTCGAAAAACTCGTGATAAATCATTTTTAATACGTAATATGAACTTGAACTTGTAATTTGCTCTTTATATAGACCTACTTCCATTTGGTGAAGTTTTAAAGATCTAATTAAGTTTTAATGTATTTAATGTATTTAAGTTTTAAAGGTCTAATTAAGGTAAAGTTACACATAAGAAGTTCAATCCTCCAATGGGTGGCTTAAACTACTTGCGTTTGGTGGCGGTAGTTATATACTTAACATCAGAAAATTGAAAGAGTTTCTTCTAGATTGAGTTAACTCATAAACAATAACTTCATAATCTTTTGTTTTGATAATAAGCCAACTTAATTAGATAAAGCATACTTGACTCCAAAATGAGTCAACCCGTAACCTTTCCTTTGACATCTGCCACAATATTAATTCATCTAATTAGAGATGATTTGGCATAACTCTCTAATCTTTCCTTCTTGTTTTCCACTTTATTCATCAAACAAGTCCAATTTGTAAAGTTGGTCATCTTTCAAATTTTACGCTAATGTTTCTTTTTTTATTTTCTAGAACAAATAATTAAACAATATAAAATTAACAAGACATATTTGCAAGTTGATCAAAAGTCTATTGTATAGTTATATTTTTTTTTCAAAAGAATATATTTACGATTGTGTGCTAATCTATTGGAAGACTAAGGAGGACTAACAACCAAAAGTCATTAACCTCATAGCTAAATATTGATGTATAGTTCTATTTTTCTTTTCAAAAAAAGATAGTATTTAGATGAGCGGTTCATGTCGTCAGTATATTTCATGTAATGTTTAACAATGTTTATAGTATATGTGTCCACAATTGTGAAGTCAATTTTGTCACGTCTTTTGCTTTGATATTTCGTTCCTATGGATCTTTTTTTTTCTATTTTTTTCTTTGCTAAATGATGCTTCTTGAATTGCATTTTTACTTCTTACGTATTCAAATTATGTACGTTTGGATTTTATATTACATAGTTTGTTCAAACTCATACATATTATTTAAATTAAATTTTATATTTAGTTGCATATTAAATTAACATAATTATTTTTTTAATTACTACTCTAATGTTTGTTTCATTGGATTGTAGTTTAACAATCTCATCTAAAAATTCATTAAGTATAACCATTTTACCTTGCATTAGTGAGTTACCATGGTTAAAAACTTAGGAATTATCAACAATAGTGAATACACTGTAAGAAAAGCAATAAATACTAATCGGAGGGAGGTGGATAATTTGAAACGTAAATTTGCAATGGAGGAAGAAAAAGAAATGAAGCGGGCTTACCAAAGACAACTAAGAGTGAAAAGAAAAAGTTAAATGATCACAGTATGGATTGGAAACTTCACAAAATATTCTATGAAATATTGAGTAGGGTAAATGCTATGAAGCAAAATGAATGATTTTAATTAAAAATTTAGAAATTAAGTTGCCTTTATTTTTTTTTTATGTATAGGTCCCCGGAATGCAAAACCACGTTATGTCGCTATGGGTTTTGAGCATGTTGAAAGTTCAGCAGATGTGTTACCATCTGTAAACTCTTGTCGAAATTGTAGTGCGAAGAGATTTTTCATGAATCTAATAGTTTATGTTGTTCAAACAGTCAAGTAACCCTCGTTCCTAATGTTATCCCTGAAGAAATGTTCGGCCTATTCACTTCAAACACTGAAGAGACACGTGAGTTTTTAATGTACATCCGTACTTATAACGTCAATTTTGGTTTTACATCTTTTGGTGTAAAGTGCGAGAGAGAGTATGCCAAAAGTAATGTGGGTGTATATACATTAAGAGTGCAGGGCCAAATTCATCATTTTATAAATAATTTACTTCCTGACAAGCAACATCATTCTTTTTTGCAACTGTACTTTTATGATACTGATCATGAAGTGCAAAACCAAATGCATTACTCTGATAGGATGAAAGAGACAATTTTGGCAAGGTTAATTAGTATGCTTGCGAAAAATCCATATACAAGTTTTTTCCGCACTTTACAAAATAAGGAAGATTTAGAATATCATGTTGTTCAATTAATTAGTTTCAATTGTTAGTCACCTTCTACTTATTGTTTTTCATGTTTTCTATTAATTGTAGTGGTTCTTTTCAATTTTGGTTGATTAACTAGAAATTAATTCCCGCGAGCGAAGCGAGGAGTCAATCGTGCGTAGCACGTCCTGAAACTAGTATATATATATATATTCCCTCGTGCCGCTAAATTAGTTATTTTTGTATACATTAATTCATGCAGCGTGGAGGTGTGAATAATGTTAGGGATCTCGAAAAGCAGTTTTTCTACAGATTTCTACAGAAGACAAATTACATTCACCCATTCCTACCTGCGATTCCACTGTTATGGTGGGGCGGATTTCCCATGCTTGTCTGGGGTCTGGTAATTAAGAGTTACAACACTACTCATTGAAACAATTAATGTCCTGGTGAATGTGTATCATAATCCTTTTTATTATTTGTTGATGCAGTACGTGCGAACCGCATTAGCTTTCCACTTAACTTTTCTGGTAAATTCAGCTTGCCATATATGGGGTTACCAAGCATGGAACACTGGAGACTTATCAAAGAACAATTGGTAATTTATAAGGATCTTAGTCTTAAAGTGTTAATTAATCATGCTCAAATGCATGCAAACACATGCATATGCCTGCTGCATGTGTTATACTTCTTTTAATAATTACTTTGTACTCTTGGATTCATTTTAATTTATAGTCTATATATATAATTTGATGAAGGTTGGTTGCATTGTTAACATTCGGAGAAGGTTGGCATAACAACCATCATGCTTTTGAATTCTCAGCTAGACATGGGCATGAGTGGTGGCAGTTCGATCCGGGCTGGTATGTTATTAAGCTTCTTGAACTTGTTGGCCTTGCAACCCACGTAAAAGTTCCATCTGAGACTCAGAAGCAAAGGATGGTGGCTTTAAACAAAAAAGCTCGCACCTAAGCCGGTGCATTAACAAATCACGCATATAATTGTATTGCATATATATATATATATATATATGCGCTTTTAGTTTGTATGTTATTGCTGTTATTGTTCCATCCTTGTAACCGACCCCATTTAATTTGGGATGATGGTTTTATATTGTTCTTGCATGTTGTTAAATTAATAATAAGAAATATTGTGCTTGTTTTTGTTATATATTTGTTGGGCTGTGCACGTCATGTGGTTGCATGTTACACTTACATGCCTAGTATGTTCAATCGGAGTTGTTTTTGGACGGCAATATTATTGGAAGCCCCTTCTATGCAATTGCAAATTATAAGATTTACACAATTATCAATCGCAACGTGTCATTTGTTCATTTGATAGAGAAAATAAAGGAGAAAAAATTTATTAATTTTTCTATTACTAATTTACTCATCACTAATAAAGAAAAATAATTTTTTGACATCATCCAACACACACCCCAAACGTACATTGACTTTGAGAGCCGTCCATGTGCGTCTCGGGATACACACCCCGCGTGTAATGCACCGAAAACTATGTGTACATGCATCTCGAGGCGTGAAAAGGGTAAATGCGTAAAATTATTCTCTTCTATCTTAAGAGAAGACGTCAGTTAAATTAAATGGGGGTAAATTAATAATAGAAAAAACGCGCAAGACTTATCAAAAAACAAATGATAGTCAATTAATTTATATGGACGAATAATCATAATATATATTTTCAAACTTTTTGTTTCGCGTCAATTTTGATCCAATTACTTTTTTTTTTCAATCAAATTGAGATGCAACATATGAAATTGATAAAATTGCTAACAAAATGAGGTGGTTTAAATTTTGACATCAAAATAATCCCAAACTTTGGGTTTGATCCACCGAATGTTCGTGTCTTTGTGGGTTGTAACTTTTAAAATTTACAATCAACCTCTTTTATTTCATTTTTTTTAATTTGGTTTTACTTTTTATATCTTAAAATTTAAGCGATCTCATTTTGCTAGCAACTTTACTAATATCATATGTCACACATCAAACATCAATTTGCCTAAAAATGTAATTTAGTCAAAATTGACACAAAACACAAAGTTTGAGATTATTTACACACAATTATTAGTTTGAGATCAATTATTTTGACACAAAATTGAAAGTTTGAGATTATTCATACTATTTATACCCTAATTTATAACAACTTAAACTAATTAGGTGGTCCAATGGTTTGATATGAAATTTTAAAGTAAGAGGTCATGGGTTCAAATCTTGGTGGGTGCAAAAGTTGTTTATTTCTTATCAAAAAATTTTTATAACAACCTATATTTTTATTTTCTCATGTCATGGACTTAATAATTAATCAAGACTTAGAAGTAGGGCTTCTCTCGTTTTGGTTGAGGGAAACCCTAAAGTCGTCGCCCCCTTTAAGAAACTACCTTCGGATTCACGCTGTTTGGGGCTGCCGGCGTCGGTAAGGCCTACTTCTGTGGTCTTGGATGTTGCCGGTGAGCCCCCTTTTCTTTCTTTTTTTTCTTTTTTTTTTTCCAGCGATTTGGGGTTTTTCCATCGATTTGGGGGAGATGGTGATGGAGGTTTAGGAGAGAGGGTGACCAAGGGTTTCGCGGATTTGCGTTTGTTAGAGGAGGGTTTGGCGGGTTGGGTGTTAACGGAGAGGAGTTCGGTGGAGGAGGGGTTCGGCTGATTTGGGTGAAGGTGTGTAAGAGAGTTTCATTGATTTCATGGGTTTCATGGAGGTATCGATGGAGGAGGGTGTAGATGGAGGTGGGTTTGAGCAAGGCGTTAGGGTTGTGGTGAGTGGGGGAGTGGTGAGTGAGATTTGAGGTGCGGGAGTATTGGATAGTTGGGTAATGTGTCAGAGTATTTGGCATCAAGGGAGAAAGATGAGAGCCGAGGTTGGAAAACTTTGTGGTTTACAATTAATTTTTTTTTTGTACATATACTTATAAATATATTAATAAAAAGAGTATCGCCTCTATTTCATCAAAAAAATAATTAATTAAGACTTTGACTATGTTTGGTAAAACTAGCTGATAATGTAGCTGAAATCCGATAATCTAGCTGATAGCTGATAATTTAACTGATAGTTGATAATCTAGTGGCTGATAGCTGATAGCTGATAATCTAACTGATCAATTGAAATTTTTTAGAAACACCGACTGATCAAGTAATCGATAAATGTAAAATGACATAAGAGGACTTGTTTATAGTACATACTAATTATTAATTAAACTCATCACTTGTGCAATCATATTACTTGTTAATAAATTTATCCTACAATCACCCGTTTTACATATATTTATTCTTAGTATTGTGTTCATATAATACAAACATATTAAAGAATAATATTTACACCCATTCTGCATATTAATCAATGGAAGTATATATTATTAACAAATAAATGTTTTTAGGTAATTAATAATTATTAATATTAATATGCTATATATAGTTTTTTTGACCAATTAATACGCATCTTGGTATACGTACATGATAATATACAATAGTTTACACGTTACGTTACCTTTTTTTTTAGAACACGTTACCTAGTTAGTATAATATTATTACTACTTTTTGCAAGGAGTAAATGTACTCATACATTACGTTAGCACATTAGCAAAAGTACATAAGAATAAAAATAGGAAAGGATATGCTAACGGCATCTAGGTTTCAACAATGTTTACTACCTTAGTTAAATTAGCCGCACAAGGGCATAACAAGACAAAAAGAATAAGACGTCGGTTTTTTTTCTAAAAGCTAGTCTACATAGCGTCTAAAATTTTAGATTATCATCTAGATTATTTTTAAAATAAGTTAATTATTAAACACAACTTATTTGTCAAAGTAGCTTATAATCTAGCTTATAAGTTAATTGATAAGTTACTTCGTGCTTACCAAACAGAACCTTTAAATGAGATGTTGGTGGTTAGTTGCCTTACTAGCTTACGGAGAAGGTTGGCACAATAATCACCATGCATTCGAGTACTCCGCTAGGCATGGTCACGAGTGGTGGCAATTTGATTCAGGTTGGTACGTCATCAAGGTCCTTGAACTTGTCGGACTGGCAACTCATGTGAAAGTTCGAGGCTCAAAAGATCAGAAGGATCACTTGAAAAGCCCAATAATGCACCTAAATATATAAGCAAGTACACACAATGATGGAACCAAAAAATCTTATTAAGAGGCGAACTTTAACTTTAACTTTTTATTTTCCTAACAAAAAAAATATATTACTCATTCCAATCATTTATATAAGTTGTTGAAAGTAAAGACACAAGAATTAAGACAGCCTTAATTACGAGTGTAATTTACATATATGTCATTTGACATTAAATGAATTGAAGAATTATTGTGTAATGGTAAAATGGGTAAAAATGCAATAAATACACTCTTAAATTTCGAAAGCGACTTACAATTTTGAACAAGAAGTTTTTGCTAGAATGACTTATATAAATGACCGAAGAGAGTAGTATGCAAAATTAGGCATAACAAATTTTCTTTTTGACAATGCTACACTGAAGTCACTTCAAATACATCATTTTTTTTGACAATGCTACACTTGTTAATTAATTAATTCGACAAATCATATAGCTATATGGGCAATATTTGTCATCTGTTTTGTATATGGTAGTATAAGATATCCATATATTGCCTGATCATCATGTTATTTATTATTATTTTTTAGATTCGAAAGAAACCTTTTCTTGCTCCTATAGGACTCGAACTCTCACCCTATTGCAACAATATCACATATCAAACCATTGAGCGACCTACTCGGTTGCTCTGATTATCATGCTATTAATGTTGCAAGTAGTACTATATAATGATTAATGACATGTCCAAGTAATTTATTTAACTACATATCTAATTGGGCAACCCAATGGTTTCGTATGAGATTTGAAAATAAGAGGTTATGGGTTCAAACCTTGGTGGGTGTAAAAAGATGTTTCTTTCCTATCAAAAAAGTAATTTGTTTAACGACCTATGTATTTCTAAATTAAAGGTGGCAAAACGGGTTGGCGTGTCATATCCGTGTTAACCCGTTTACGACACTAATCCGCATAAGCTTAATCCTAACACTAACTCGCTAATTTTTCATGTTGTCGTGTCAACCCAACTAACTCATTTACATGATATATTATTATATCATGTAAATGATATAATAATATATGTAACATAAAATACAAACTCTTTTCAAAATAATATGTTATTCCTAAGATTTAGTGCAAATGACTATTGAAACTATGTATATTGTTATATTCTACAAAATAATAACATTTTACCTTGTTATATGAGCTTTTAAAATTGTAATTCGACCATTAATATAATAAAATAATAACACATACATTATATTATGATTTTAACAGAGTTAAAGGGGTCATAAATAGGTTATCATGTGTTTAGTAGTGTCAACCCGTTTATGACACTAATCCGCACTAGCTCAACACTAACTCGTTAATATTATCTCGTGTTAACCGTGTCGTGTTATTGTGTCATGACCAATTTTGCCACCCTTAGATTAAATGATAAAAGGGCTAAAAGGGCCAAATTGACCCCTCAATTCAGATCGATTTAGACTCGATTCCTATAATTTTAAAAGTACGACAACTCAGCTCCTTAAGTCTATATCACCCACTATAATCTATATGTTGCTTGAGGGACTGAGTTCGTTTGCTTGGGTTTAGGGACTAAATTTCAAATTGGTCATTTTGGAGAGCCCGTTTGGCCCTAATTAAGGTCATTGTCGTTTTTTTTAGAAACACTTATTATATATATATTTTTTAGATAAATGGAGGCCATCAATACTCTTTTTATATGTATATATACAAAAATATATAGTACAAAATATATCGAGTTTATCATACAAAAATAAAAATAAAAATGACCCTACAAATGGTACAACCCCTTCCATAAAAAAATGGGACGGCTCTCCATACATAAATAACAAAAACCCCCTACAATTAAATAGCCAAACCATTGATATAATGACCGACCGAACTTTCTAATTGCAAAATAAGGTTATCCCCCAAAATTTTCTTGATATCCTTTGAATATTGGCAAGAATTTTAAAAACCCTATATGAGTCTAGACTTATGAGTACAAGTAGATTTATTGTAATCAACAATCTAATTAATTTGGAATTGAAGGTTGTTATTAGTGTATAAGATCTAGACGACATGGACCATACATATATAATTAAGAATTAATTAATCAGACGTCGTTGAAGTACGTACACTTTATAAATTGACTCTTGAGTCTTAAGATAAGACAACTTAGCCATTCAATGGAGGCAACGGAACACGATCTATTAAGTATATATCTTCTATACTATAGAAAGATGAAAGCGTTATTGTTCATTATACAGTGTCGTGACAATAATGCCCTTGCTGTAATGTGTATGCGTCACACTTGTATCCGTTGTTTCAAGTATAATGACAGTTGTATCCCTTTATCAATTATTTATTGGTGTTGTTGGACGTTTGTCTTTTTTGTTGTTTTGTTGTTTTCTTCTTCTCAACTTCAGCCCCCCTACATTACATCTTTGGTGTAGGTGATTCTCCTTTTACTTCTCTAGCTGAGGTGGTTCATGTCATTTTATGTGCTTCTTCAATTCATCTATGTTGATTCTTTATTGTTTGTTCATGTTCTTCTTCAATTTATCTCCGCTGATTCTTTATTGTTTTTTCCCACAATTCTCCGCCTTCGTCCAATTGGCATCTATTTTTCGATTTTTCTTTTAAACTTTGTTTTCATTTTTATTTAGAAGTTATTAAAACAAATTCCCATTTTCAGCTGCTTCATGAGAACTCCTATATTCAGAGACGGCCACCTTTTTCCTTATGTTCCAAATGGTGTGCTGCTTCTTTTTAAAACATCGCATTTTGTTAACTACATCAAATGTATTTTTGTATTTTAAGTGATTTCTATATTTTCTTTTGCATTTGCTTGTGCTACTAAAGTCATTGTTGTAGAATTGCAGCAGTTTCTCATTGCATTTTCTCAGCTAATTACTTTTGAATCAGTATAGTTAAGTTTTGTGTGCTTGCGTTATCGATTTATTATTGCTGTACATTTTTTCCTCACGGCCATTTCTCAAATGAAAAGATGTGCTTTTATAATGAGATGATTTATATTAATTATTACTACTTAACTAATGCGTCCTATATTCCAAAAAAACTATCAAAACTATATTATTGTTATAATTATTAAATGACTACTATGTACAACATTTTCTATTATGTTTTCATTTGCGGTCTGTGATAACAATTTTTTTGTGACCTATTTCGCTTGAAATTTATGGGTGTTTCGTCACAAATGTCTCTTTCTACTTGTACATTTCATTTTGTATTCTCTTGATGTTATGGTTACTCGTACAGGGGAATGATGGTGGTTTCATTAGAATCGCTTCCATCGGGTTTTATCGTAGATGTTCTTACTGAAGTAGGTAAAAGTTCATTGACAAATTTGTTCAATGCATCCTTGACGTGTAAAACTATCAAGTCCTTATCAGAGAATGATAAAATTTATCGACATATACATCTGATTACTGTAGCATTGACTACAATGGATGTAAATACTTTCGTTGTTCAGTTCTTCCGCAAATGTTACACTCTTGATAACCCTGAAGCAATTTTCTTCAAAGGAATGGTAATAAAAAATTCGTTTTCTGTGTTTTATATTATTCACGTTGTGATGTATAGACAACTATCGGTAATTACTTATTTTCAGATCTTATATTTCAAATACCGCAACGTTGGTGACGGAATAAAAGAAATTCATCGTGCAACGCTTATGAGCGACAGTCATGCAACATATATGAAAGGAATGTTGATGATGATTCAATCGAAATCTACAATTGGAGATGATATACAATATTTGGGTAATCACTTGTTGCGTCGATTGCGTCCAGAACATGAAGGTTGTAGTCAACTTCATCAAATACGACGTGCTTGTCAACTGTTATTAAGAAATCCCGTACATAGTAATAGTTTGTTACCGCTTCACTTTCAATGTATTTGATGTACTACTGCACAATTTCATCACGCTTTGATGCTGCACATGAATGAGGATCTTTATCCTTAATATTCTTGTTCTTGTTGCTTTTGGACGATTGAATTAGCTACATTCGTCTTAGATATACATAATTTAGTTAATAAATCCGTTTTTCTATTGTCTATGGTGCGTCGTTCAGACATTTTGTATTTTGTAATCTCTTTCGTAATGTTAACACCATTAACTCATGATCAATATTTCTATTTTGTTCTAATGGATGATTGAATTACATATTACATGATCACTTACATAAAAATATAATGATAACATTATATTGTTGTTATCTAAAACTTCTAATGTAGTCATATGTTAGTTTAACTAATTAATGATATCATGGCGTAATGTGTTTTTTTGTCAGAGAAATCAGCAACAATTGATTCTAGTTAAATTAATTAATGTTAGCTAACAACAATGATATAATCAAATGTTGTAGTAATAATATAATGTAATGGTATAGTATAGTAATTGACAACAACAACTCGTAAAGTTCATATAGTAATCTGGTGGTTACTACAGGAACTATATAATGCCATAACATTTGGGTCCACCAGAAATGATGTCTTGAATCGATTTCAAACAATTAATCATTTCAACTTCAAAAACAAAGGAGACATTCAAAGTTGCTCAAACTATCGGGGAATTAAACTTATGAGTCACACTATGAAACTTTGGGAGAGGATAATTGTTGCATATGGAGACAAAGAAGTAGACACATTTTGTCAAAAAAAAAAACCATGCTATTACATATTCTTATAACATTTGGGTCACTTGAATCGATTTCAAACAATTAATCATTTCAATCGCATATGGAGACAAAGAAGTAGACACATTTTGTCAAAAAAAAACCAGCATGTCATGTCATTTGGGGAAATGTATCAACGTTATTATCTTGCTTCTTCTTTCTCTTGTACATATTTCAATCTGTCACTAACTTTGCTTCTCTATGCATACACCGTTCCTTGAGTTCCATTTCTTCTGCGTCTTCCCACCATCGACTCCTGCCGTCTCTGAGAGCTTCTTCTTCTGCCAATTTCTACTCGACTTTCGTGCATCTCTGTTTCCTTGGTTTCCTTGTCCTCTACAACACGACCATTTGAGCAGTAGAGGCAACATCTTTTCTTGCAAATTAGTGACTTCATAGTTCCACTTTTCACTTTGTCATACAAACACTTATCAATATTATTTCCTTTCATTAATTTAGATATATTTTCAGCTTTTTTTTTTTATAGTGATTGAACATTTTAATGAGAGAGCCATAAGTGGAATTATTACAACATTCCTTCGAATTTAATTTTTAATTTTTTTTAAAAATTTATTATTTCATTTCATTTAGGAGGAATCATAACTTTCTTCTCAATGATTCTCGTACTTTCTTCAATGGTTTCCTTCGGTACAATTTACATGTCCTTGTTATAAGTAAATAATATATATGCTTCATTTTTTAATTGCGTAAATATGACATGTAATGTCTTTTCTTTCACAAAATTAATATGTCGTTCGTGTGAAGAAACAAAAGACATACATGTGTTTTACAATGTAACAAATGCAAATGTTGTTTATTCTTATTAGTTATCTGTAGCATATGAAAATAAATCCACCGGTCTTTCATTAATTGCTAATGTTCACTTCCATCTCATATAATGTAATCAATGTATTATATGTTGTCCTTCCATTTTACAGCATTTTTGCATTATGGATAATAGCAGTTGTCGAACAAGAATACGTTCTATGCAATTTGATAATATTAGTGAGGTTACTACTGCACAAGACGTCAGAGATGTAATTCCTTCATACGACATTGATCTTGCATCACAAATAAATGTACGTTTTGGCAACATGAAATTTTATATAAATATATACACACACATATATATACATATATACTTTGTTCACAAACATGTCTCTATGTTTGTTATGTTTTGCTATAAAGATAACATAGTGAAACGTAAATATTTCATATTTAATCCAATGTCATTTTTATATGCTTTTCTAATAATCTAACTTTTTCCTGTTGTTGCTAACATTGTTAGGTTTCAAATAACATAGCGTTAGCAAACGTCATAAAAAGAAGTGATTGCCATATGCAAAGAATACGACAAACAACATGCGAGGTATATTGTCAAATTCTGCTACTAAATATGGTCGTTCGATATTTCTTCCAGATATATTAACTACTGCTCATGTACTTCAACAACCAACAAGATGTATTTACTGTGACGCAAAAATATTTGTACATGAAACAAGAAATTTTTCTTTGTTGAAAATGACAAATTTCCCTACCGACAATAAATGTACCTGATTCATTATATGGTTTACTAACTTCAACTACTAAAGAATCGCAACATTTTCATACATATATTTGTAGTTATAATAATACATTTGCTTTTACTTTGTTCGTTGTAAAATATGATAAAAACTTTTGTAACAAAAAATAAAGGTATTTATACATTTCGAATTCATGGTCAAATATATCATTACATCAACCACTTAATACCATTCGAAGAGCAACCTTCATATTTACAACTATATTTCTACGATACTGATAATGAAGTTGAAAATCGTTTAAATGTATGTAATAAAATGAATGAAACAATAGTAAGTAAATTAATTTCTATACTTACAGTAAATCCATATTGCATTTTTTTCCGAAATCTGAAATATGTTCATGACTTACATAGTTGCAATATTTATATTAAAGCTAATGTTGGATTAGATCAACGTGTTTATAATGCTCCAAAAGCATCTGAGATTACTGCGATATGGGTTGATGATGGATCTGATTGTCAGTCAACAAAACGTGATATTATTGTTCACATACATGCTGGTGATAGTGTTAAAGTACAATATTATTTTGGTTGCTACGATGCTTTGCAGTGTCCATTACTTTTCCCATTTGGTGATAGTGGTTGGCACGAGAGGGATTCGTAAGAAAAGAATTAATATTGTTCATTCCAACAATTCCGTAGTTGATTTGTTTCACGTCGATGACATATTTACAATTGAAGATTTAATCACAAGAGAAACATCAGGTCAGTTAACATAAATCTATATTTCAATTACTGAACAAGTTATGCATTAATATTCCATGCATTTTTTTTACAATACCAAAAACGCCACTTATACTCTGTCTCATATATGTTTTTATTGCATATATTATTTGCAGTACTTTCTTCAACACAAAACGAAATTCCATTTCGTGCAGCGTGTACTACTTTTATAAGTTACAAATTAGGTATTCAACTAAATCTTACTTATTACATTGTGGTCGCCTTTTACAACAATATGTCATTAACATGTATGTCAAAATTGAAACACAGCGATTAGATTACATTCGTTGCAATAAAAAAGAAATACATGCTAAATTATATCAAGGCATTATGGATAGCATACAAGTTGGTGAAAATGAAGGATCGAAAATAGGTCGTCGCATTGTCCTCCCTGTATCATTTATCGGAGGTCCTAGAAATATTAGAAATATGAGAAAAGATATAGGGATTATATGACTTTAGTTCAACGATTCGGAAAACCAGATTTATTCATTACAATGACGTGCAATCCTAATTGGCATCATCTTACCTAATACGCTACTCATTTACATATATGAACTGCTCATTAAAGTTGAAATCGTTATTTACCAGATTTATTCATTTATTGTTTGTATTTGTTCCAGATTTAACTCGCAAATTGGAAAACCAGATTTAACTCGATTTATTCATTTATTGTGTGTATTTGTCCCCCCGACCTAATATTTAGTCTTTTAGACGACCCGGTACCCACTTCGACATGCATATCGAGGCGGATATTTCACACACAGTCTCACCCGTCAAATGGAATATAATGACACACATTACCATGCCGTTTAATCTATTTTAACGTACACATCATAATTTAGACAAATCAGTATACAAAATTTACTATTTACCTAGCTCCATACGCGCACTAGCCTAGCTGCGGGTCCCACGAGCGTCTGAGCTATCACTAACGTCTGCAACCATGTCAGAAATAACGGTGAATTAAATTCAAGTCGTTACAATTCTTCTCAACTAGGTGAAATTTCAACCCGAGATTTTAAATTAAACTGAAATACTTACCGGCAAATAAGTAGGGATACCGTCGTCGCATAGTAGACTCAAGCTCCCAAGTGAGCCCCTCAGTCCCGTGGTGCTGCCATCGTACTGAAACCTTCAGAATCTCCTTATTTCTCAAAATCTGAGTCTTCCAATCCATGATTTCCACAGGCTGCTCCTCATATGACACGTTAGGTCGCACCTCAATCTGACGACATATCAATCATAGGCCTCGGACCCGACCTAGCCAGCCTCAACATGGAAATATAAAACACTGGATGTACTCCTGCCAACTGCGGTGACAACTCCAGACGGTATGCCACTCTGCCAACACGTTCCTCAACTCGGAAGGTCAAATAAACCTTGGTGTCAGTTTCCCCTTAATGTCGAACCTCTGCTGACCTTTCCAGGGCAAAACCTTCAAATACACCAAGTCCCCAACCTCGTAGCTCAAACCCTCAAGATATTTGTCTGCATATTTCTTCGCCTATCCTGCGCCGCCTGAAGTCTCTGCCTGATTTGTCTTATCTTCTCCGTATGGTCAACAACAATATCAGGTCATATAGCCGCTATATCCTCCGGTGCCGCCCAACATGTTGGTGACCTGCGGGGCCTAACATAAAGTGCCTCAAACGGTGGCATCCTGATACTCGCATGATAACTGTTGTTGTAAGCAAATTCACACAAAGGTAAATACTCATCCCACGATCCACCAAACTGTAGAATACATGCCTCGAGATATCCTCGAGAATCCGAATTAATCTGCTCGCCGCCCGTCGCCCGAGGATGATATGCGATCTTTGAAGCGTAAATGGGTGCCAAACTGCTCCTGCATACTCTCCCAAAGCTGCGAAGCTCGGATCTCTGTCAGAAACAATAGAGATCGGTACACCATGTAATATGAAAATCTCTCTCTCGAAGATAATGCTCAGCGGTGTAACAAAATATCTCATGGCGATCGGTATAAATTGTGCCGACTTCGTTAACCTGTCAATAACTACCCAAATCGCATCATGTCTCCTCGTAGTCCGAGGTAGGCCACTAACGAAGTCCATGGTATGTGCTCCCACTTCCGCAAAGGAATGGGCAGCGGCTGTAGCAACCTAGCTGGTCTCCTATGCTCAGCCTTCACCTACCGGCATATATGACAACTCCGGACGTATCGCCTTCATCCCTAGCCACCAAAACAATCTCCGCAGATCGTGATACATCTTGGTCCGACCAGGATGAACTATATATCGCGACCGATGTGCGTCCTCGAGAATGTTGTCCCTGAGCTCTGATACCCCTGGTGTCCACAAACAACCTCTTGGTGTCTCAAGCACCCGTCTGACCCCTCAGACCACTTAGTGCACCCCTGATCCTGAGCTAGGCCACTTATCCGCAAATATCGGTCATCAGCTCTCTGAAACTCAACAACCCGCTCAAGAGACACTGTAGGAACTCGCATCTGACAACAAATATGTAGCTCAGCAATAGCCTCTGTCAAACACAACATTGACGCAGCTTCAAGCAACCCGTGCTCATGTGTCATATGCCGCACTACTGTCTGGCTCTCGATGCCGCTCCTGCTCAACGCATCAGCTACGACATCGCCTTACCCGCATGATACTCAATAGCGAAGTCATAGTCCTTCAGTAACTCGAGTCATCGCCGTTGTCACATGTTCAACTCCCTCTGAGTGAATAGGTACCTCAAACTCTGGTGGTCTGTGAACAACACAAGCTTTTCGCCATACAGATAATGCCTCCAGGCCTTCAGTGCAAACACGACCGCTGCAAGCTCGAAGTCGTGCATCAACACACAACCTAACCCAGTGCCCGATGCATCAGTATAAACCGAAAAACCTCTACCGGCAACAAATGCCAAAACTGGCGCCGAAGTCAATTTTCTCTTCGGCTCCCAAAAAACATCCTCACACTCTTGTGACCAATCAAATCTAACATCCTTCTTGGTCAATCTCGTCAGCGGCGCTGCAATCATCAAAAAATCTTGCACGAAGCGCCTGTAATATCCTGCCAAACTCAGGAAACTCGGATGTCAAATACAGACTCGGGTGCCATCCAATCAATAATCGCTCGAATCTTGTCACCATCAACTGATATGCCATGATCACTGATGACATGTCATGAGAACTTCACCTCACTCAGCCAAAATGCGCACTTGCTAAACTTGGCATAAAGTATATGCTCTTTCAGCGTGACCAACACATATCTGAGATGCCTCTCGTGCTCCACACAAATCTTACTGTAAACCATGATGTCTTCAATGAACACAATGACGTATCGATCTAGAAATGGCCTCAGCACCCTGTGCATCAAATCCATGAAGATCATCGGTGCGTTAGTCAATCCAAACGGCATGACCGTAAACTCGAATAGGCCGTAACGCGTTGTAAACGCAGTCTTCTCCACAACCTCATCTCGAATCCGCAACTTATAGTATCCTGATCGTAAGTCGATATTCGAGAAGAACTTAGCCCCAGCCAACTGATTTATTTGGTCATCAATCCTCGAAAGTGGGAAACGATTCGAATTGTCACCTGATTCAGCTTCAGGTAGTCCACACACATCCGCATTGAACGGACCTTCTTTTTTCACAAACAGAACTGGAGGTCCCTAATGTGACATGCTAGGGTGAATGAAACCCTTTTGCAATAAATCTTCTAACTGGGTCCTCAACTCCTCGTGCTCTGATTCTGACATCCTATACGGTCAGCTGTAGATTGGCTGAGTCCCCGGAATCAGCTCTATGATAAACTCAACAGTTCTCGGTGGTGGCCATCTTGGCAAATCATTAGGAAACACGTCTGGATACTCACAGACAATAGGGATATCCTAAACCTTAATCACCGTCCTAAGCTCTAGCTCTACTATAGCCGCATACGCCTCCATCTCTTGCGACGTAGCTAACCTGCCTTAAGTGATAGATAATGCAGATGCAACTTCGGTAAATGTAAACCTTGGAATCCCCTCGATGTCAAACGTCACAGTCTTGCTGAAATAGTCGATCTATGCGTGATAAGATGATAACCAATCAATACCGAACATCGCATCGAATTCCAAGTACTCTAACACTTTTAAATCAGCTGGTAGCTGATGTCCCTCAATCTCCACAACACAATTTCGACATATCCGGTTAGGGTAAATCTTATCCCAGTTGCCGTTTTGAGGGTAAGATGTGTATCTAAGGTTTGTACAGGTAACCTTAACTCTCCTACCATGCGTCCCGAAATAAAAGATAATGTACTACCAGAATCCATCATAACATGCATAGAAATATCACGAAGAGGTAACATACCCTCAATAAGCTGACTAGTCGCCCAAAAGATGTAGTCTAGGCCTTATCTCTGGTCTGCTCCGTCTGTAGTGTTAGGGTGCTGGTCTGGTAGAATCCGCCATAATATGGCCAACCTGACCGCATCGATAACAAGTACGGGTCTCTGACCTGCCAGAACTCCTCGGACTCTGCGCATCACCCTGACCTCGACTCTGGCCTCTCTGACCTCTATCATGCCTCTGTTGTCTAGGTTGATTAACTGGTGCAGAAGCCATAGAGTATGCCATCTGACGATCATCACGTCGCTCTCGGTCATCACGACGATCTCTGTCACTTTTGCGACCCTGATCAGATTGCCAATCACCTCGATGAGGTCTCTGGCCCTGTCGCTGTCGATCCTGGTCTTTCCTCTGTCTCTTCGGTCTCTGATCGGACCGAGAACTTGAAGTTGGCTGACTTTGTTGACTCTGCATTGCAGTCTGAATCGCTAATCGACTGGCCCTCTGAACCAGGTATGTCTCGTTCGTAAGGCACCTGTCGTAAATCCTGTCAATGTTCGAGCTTGACTAGATACCACTGTGTTCGCAATCCTCTCATCCAGACTTCGGACAAAGTAATATATCTGTATCGATCTGTACCTGCTATGTCCATGAAGTATGACAACAGATATCAGGACCGCTCCATATATACCGTGACCGACATATCACCCTGAACCAAGGACAAAAACTTATCCCTCAATCGAATCTTAACCTCCATCGGTATATACTCGTCCATAAAGAGCACTCGGAACTCTGCCCAAGTAGTCACAGCAGGATGAGTCGCAATATAGGTAGTCCACCAAATCGCCGCATCGGCTTTCAAACAGAAACTCGATATCCTCGGCCGATCAATCTCCTCAACCCGAAGCAAGTCATGTAGTCGCTCATGTGATAACAACTACCTCCCGGCTACCTCTGGATCCCCGGCTTCATAAAAATACCCCGGCGAGAACTTAATGAAGTCCCTCATCTTCTTCGCCTGAACAGTCATCAGACTCCCTGAAGTCGATGCCACTGCTGGCTGTTCGGTAGTAGCAGGTGTAAGCACCACTACAGCCTCCACTGGTACTGCTATAGGCGTTGCCCTCTTTATCAATGTCACGAATCTTGCCGCCTGCACTTGAGCCTCGGCTGTAGTAGGAGCTACGACTGCAAGAGTAGTCGTCATCGGTGCAGCCAAAATAGTAGTAGGAACTATCGTAGTCTCCCGAGGATCCCAAGCTCTCATCATCTCTATCAGTATCGCGAACCTATCATCCATAGTTCGCGCTAATGACTCCAGCGTCAAAGTAGGCCTCGTCGGATCACTAGTATCTCCGATCTCAGGTTGAATGGTATCTGATGGATGTCCATCCATCGGTAACTGCATCGAAGAACGTGCATCCAGTCAACCTCAATACCAATATACGTGTAACATATGCGTAATACAACCAAAACATTACACGTATATCCATGATTTCTACCCATCTCATCTCACTTCCCAACTAGGACTTTAGGCACTTATTTTGGGTTACTCATAAGGTTTATCCTCAAATTAGACCACTAATGTTACCGTATCAGAGTTAACTTTCATTTCCTTAAAGTTCACTAACCTTTGTTATGATACCAAAATGTAACGGCCCATTTTTCAAATGGACCGCCACGGGGCCAACGCAGGCCTACAAATTGGCCTACCAGCGCGAGCTGTGTGCCACATGCCATCTCATCCACCATTTAATCATTATTAACCTCAATGAACAATAATTTGTTGTTTAAATAGTTAATGAACTCAAATCATCTACCTATAATATCAAGTTAATCCCAAATAAACCATAGCGGAAGTCTTTTATCATGACAATTAAAATACGAAACAATTAAGTCATGCATCTAACTCTAATACCTAGTGTGGAAAACTCATATATCATCATAGACCAATAATGTACCTCAATGTATCAAAATATCAAAAACATGGAGTCCTGAGGTATCTCACAATCCCAAATCCCAAAATAAAACAAAATATGTATATACAAACGTACAAGCCTGACTATATGTCTCTGAATCACAAATATTTTGGAAGTTTGCCTTTGCCTCGACTTGTACTAGGATCTACACTCAAGCCATCACAAAAAGACAAATGACGAGTCCGGAGCGAGTATTCCCAAAGAAATTAAGTGAGCAATACTGAAAGTAAATACTGGAATTTAAAGGAAACAATTAAATAAACATGTAGAAATAAATACATGCAACTATGATCATCGCATGCGTAAGTAATAGTGCAAGCTCAAATGTGTGTTCCTAGAGCCTAGGGTCAGATTAGCGCCATACTTCGGACTATTCCACAGACTACTGCTAGCAAGTAGCACTCAAGCAAGGCCAATATCTGGATCCGCAAGGTGGTCGGTGCGAAACCAACGATGCACCCACACGTGCCCCGGCGCGACTCTCGAGTCGACCTATTCACAGAGATCCCTGACGCACGTGCTATGGCCTAGTGGACATACACATAGAAATGGCACGGAGGGAGAGCCTTAACGTCCGTCCATTTAAACCACACCAAGAATAGAGTAATGAAAGACATAATATGAATTCAAAAGCAAAAGTAAATACTGCTCAAGTAATTTCAGTTGGGATACTACACACCTCAAATCACACTTTGTGTCCCGATAAATTCCCAGTCCGGCTCTGCCAATATCCAGATTATTGCCTGAAATAACCTATTTCCATTTATAAGTGATTTTAAGTCAATCGGTTGCATTTTATGTTACTTAGCAAAACATAGTGTAAAACCCGCAAGATCTAGTGCGTTATGTCTGGGAAGTAGCGCGCTAGATTTCAGGGCAGCTAACTGTTCTTCGTCAGAAGAACAGTAGCGCGCTACTCTTTCTACCTAGCACGCTAATCGTCATCTAGTGCGCTAGACGACCATATTAGCGCGCTAATCGCGCTCTGGACATCAGTTTTGCTGAAACTTATTGTTTCCACCAACACCAACACCAACACCAACAACCATTACCACAACTCCAAACACTGAAATTCATACATTTAAACACCACCAAAACAACTACTTAACAACCATCTACACAACCCATAATGGATTCACACCAACACCTCAAAAATTGAGATCAAAACATAAAGAAAGTTGAGGTGTGATTCTCACCTTGCTTTTGATGATTTCTCCACTCCAAGCTCCTCAAATCACCAAGTGTAACACTCCAAACCCTTGTTTCTTCTTCTTTAATTTTCAGATATAAAGAGAAGAGAGAGAAAATGTGGTGGAAAATGAGGTCCATTTGACTTTTATAGTCAAATGATCATCTCTCCTCACTTGTCCATCTCAAGGCAATCCAATAACCCACATTTGCTCCATTTCCCAACTGTAGTGACTCCAAAAATGACATAAATGGCACACTTGCCCTTGTCTTAACCCAAAAAGTGGGGTTTTAGGTATTCCGATGCTCGATTTCGGGTTCTGAACCGCGACATACGCGTACTACCATGTCCTTAACTACCAAATATACATTCCAGTTTAATATTCAACTCGTTTTACTCATTTATTGTGTGTATTTGTTCCCCCGGCCTAATATTTAGTCTTTTAGACAACCCAGTACCCGCATCGATACGCATATCAAGGAGAATACTTCATACACAGTCTCACTCATCAAATAGAATATAATGACACATATTATGATGTCGTTTAATCTATTTAACGTACATATCGTAATTTAGACAAATCAGCATACAAAATTTACTATTTACCTAGCTCCAGGCGTGCACTAGCTTCTAAGTTTCACACATTATCTCCTTACATTTTTTTATGCAAATGCAGTTTGCTCCCTGTAATCCTTACCTAGTGGGAAAACTTCGCACTTAAATATGGAAAAAGCATTTCAACCGCCATCTCCTGTAAACCAGTCATTGTTGCTAGTTGGCATCCATAATGGTAATTAAAATAAATTCACAACTTACACATAATAAATTAAAAAATACCAAAACAGCTTAACATTATACTAACACTATATTATCTATACCCTTTGAACCAACAAGCCTATCATTGTCAACAAAATCAACAACAGTGATGCACATGACAAATGATGGTGGTCACGCGCATCATCTTAAAGAATGGTATAAATACTCACCTTCTATTCTTCAAAATTGTATACATTGGCCAAAAATTTTATTATATATATATATGTATATGTATATATCTATGTATATATATATACATATACATATATTACTCTACTAACACATATCTCTATTACAGGTCAGAATTACATAGAAGAACTCTTGATTGCTTCATTGACGAAGAAGCTCCACTAAACGTTCCGAACATGTCATGTGCTACAATGACAATGCACACATTTTCTCACATCATCGATCTACCTGCCACTGTTTCCCAAGTAAGCAAACTGAAATCTACATATATACTATTGCGGCAACAACATATAAACATAAAAACATAACCACTAAAAGAAAAAAAATATTTCTTATAGGTCACTATCTTCACTCTTAAAGCAAGGATATCGATCAAGCACCAAAACCAACCATATTGGTATATGAGCTGCAGCAAATGCAAAAGATTCACAGCTGCCGAATACAAAGAGCAGTTCAACTGTATACTGTAACGACCCTCAACTTTAAATAAGCCACGTGTCATGTTTCAGTACTGTTGACTAGACCGTCGTGACTTGCCCTACTTGTCGAAACCTCTGGAGTTGACACCAAGGTTCATTTTATTTTTCTGTGGTGCATGTATTATTTATTTATAACCAAATGTGATTTTCTAATGTCCAAATGGATGTTTATTTGTTTTGCTGAATTGGCGAGTAAGGTATACGTGGGGCATTTGGTGAGTCGAGACATGAGCGGGGACGTACCTCGAGTTGCGTGTCGACGTGAGACCGAGGTAGCGGATTATGGGGTAAGTATAAGTTGAATTAATTATAGTGGTGTGTATAGCTTTAATGTGGTCACTATGAAAATTCAATTAGCAAGCCTAAGGTAGTGAAATAAAACAAAGGCCTTATGATGTGCATCGAGACACGCATTGAACTATCTAGAGACCAAGTGAGTGTAGGTTTGGAGTCATTCATGCATGACTTGTAGGACAAGTGGGAGAAGATAGTCCCTAAGATAAGCATTGGGATATGAAAGTGTACATTGATGTGTGGCAAAAGTATAATCAACTCCACCCATATATATACATAATTGGTCAAACAAACTTATCATCAAAGCTTTCATCCTCAACGATTTTGTCAAGGAAGAAGAGAAGAAGAGGGACTGCTGGAGTGCTCAAGAGGTGGGAGAAAGCTCATGAAATCATTGAAGTGAGGAAGAAGATCAAGCTAGGTACTCCATTAACATAGCTTGGTCAATTCATTCAATTTATGTATTTGGTGTTGTTGTTGTTATTTTTGTGTTTTGGTTAATGTTGGGGACCCCGACTAATGTGTATGAGGGTTCCCAAACAATAAACAAGGCCTATGTATAATGCAAACTCAGAATTCGAACTGCATAATTTTGGGTTCTGCTGCACATTCCGCGCAAATATGTAAATTAGCGCGCTAATATAGATTAGTGCGCTAGATGTACAAGGTAGCGCGTTAATGAAGAAATTAGCACGCTAATTTCCCTGGCAGTACATAAAGTTGAAATTGTCCAAAATCTCCAAAACACTATAAATTGGTCTACAACATGTTTTAGGACCTCACGAACCTAAGGGAAGGTCTCGTGAGTTCGAGTGATCGTTTTGGGGAGCGTGTCCGAGCCGTGAGGGCGGATTAACGCGAGTCCGAGGTATGAAAGTAAACCAGTTAAGGAAATGTATAGTAATTCATATATCGCATTTGTTGTCTTATTTGATAAATTTCTTTTTTTTGGATTCTATTCTTTATTCCTAAGTTGAGTGTCTATGGCCTAAGTGTGTCGGGAAGGTACTCTTGGGATTATAACTAGTTGGGCTAACGTGAACACTACTTGCGGGGGTGCAGCTACCCAACCAAACGTGAGTTTTCCCTGAGTACTGGATTGTTGTGGTTTGTTATGGATTGTTGTGATTTAAGACCACTTAGTATGCCTCTTTGTTTCCTAGGCACTCATATTTCGTTGTGAATATTTGTCAGTCTGTTTATCATGCACTCTTTGTATTTTATATTTGCCTTTAAATATCCGAATGATATTTGGACTATTTTTACATGATCCATGAATTATTGTTTATATCCTTCAGGTTATACTTTCTCTTTTACTGTACTCATCGTCTAGTTTGTGACGGTAGGTGCAGAGCGGACAGAGACGAGCAAGGGGAAAGGACCAGTGATCAATGATTTTCTTTGAGAATTTTTCGGAGCGGTTCCTTCCGTGCACGATAGTATGTTTCGCCAATTTTGTTGTAATTATTGTATATTATTGTTTTTGATTACACTGGGACATATTGGGATCGAGTGATATAGGATATGCATGTTTATCCGATGATTTCAGGGTTTCCACACTGTAGGTTGTTTCAGTTTCTAAAAATCTAAGTTATTTAATATTGTCTTAAGTTTATTTCCGCTGCAAACTAATATGTAAAAGACATAACATAATAACTCAATGTTGGAAATACAAATTTAATATGAAAGTAACTCTTGGAGGATGACTAGGTCTGCGTTGACTTCGCGAGGAACAACTCGAGGGTTTGCGTGGGTTTAGGCAGGCGAGTCCAATTTTATGGAAAATTGGGGTCTTCACATATACAATGTACAAATACCAACTGCTACATACTTCCAAGGTGCAAAAGAAAACAAAACAACTTTTCCCTTACATAAACATATCTGCACATTTTATTTATTGATTACATAAATATTTCTACTTACTTCAATAGGCACAAAATTCAAGTCCAGGTAAAAGATGATTCCGACTCTATAGATGTTGTTGCTTTCAACATTCCTGCTTGGCAATTACTGCAAAAAATGCTTCTCAAATAATGCATTTTCAAGAACAAGTACACTCTATCATTGCAATAACAAATACATATATAAGTATTATATACAAATACTTCACATACAAAAGACTAACCGTATCGTATTTTCACATACTGGGACAACACTTCAATCCTGTATTAACTTCTCTAATTATAAACAAAGATAGACCATGTGTAATATCGATTATAATGGACATGGAAAGCACCAATGCAGCAATGTGGAACGTTATCTAACTAATTCATCACTTTACACAACAATCCATTTTCTCCAACAGATCATACTCCCATGGAAGTAACACAAGTTCAACCTCGCAACTAAATTGCGAGTCATCAAAGAAAAAATCAACTTCTTACAATAGTGATAAAGGCAAAACACTTGAAGCATACGATGACAGCGACGAAACTATCTTCTTCACTCCAAAGACCTCTTCCACAACAACAAAAAGAGAAGCAACAAACACTTTGGATCTTTTGAAGAAAATTTTCAAACATGATAATCCAATGTAAATGTCAGAAGAACACAACAACAACCCTTCCTGTCAATATGTAGATATATAGTTCATATATATTTCACTATCTAAATATCTACACTTCCATGTACAAATATATTATGTATCATAAATAAAATGTCTTTCCTTTTCCTTTCAAGACTTACAATTGCTTCAATATTATAATTCCCTATGATCATCAACTACACAACACCAATGCTATAAAACAACACAAACAACACAAAAGAAATCTGTGAGTATAATGTCTAACATCTGTATTAACAAGAATGCCCTATATCTACAATAACATAACATATATATATATATATATATATATATAATTTTTTTTAAAAAAAACTAACATATATATTGAACAACAATACATGTCATTATTATACTATTATTGTACTAAGAAATAAACGCATTATCTCTTAAATTAATAAACCCAATATTCCATCTCAAAATTTTAAGCTTATAAAATTAATTACCAACAATTGCTTAGAAGAAACACTATAAAATCGTTTATAATAATATACCATACTGCTGTAACTTTCCAAACAAATTATCGTTTATTGAAATCTATATGCACTACCAACATCTATAAATACCTTTCACTCGTCACTATCCTATACCATCTACTGTTCTCTTCTACTACATGCTTCAAATGTTTTATTTTATTTTGAAATACAAGAAATACTCCTTTTATTACCATCTCAATGAATATATGTAAAACAAAAACACAACAAAAACTAGAAAAAAAAAACAACGGTTAACCGAAAGTTCTACTGCCCTCATCTTCCTCACCAATCTCTCCTTAATCTGTTTGTCACCTTTCTTCCCTACATTTCCTTTGTTGATGCAAAACATTCATCCATACCCCAACTCATTACGCACACACTAACAAAAAATCCCTGACCTCAAATCTCATTCAGCAGTTGCCACACAAACACAAAAGTAAAACCAACAAGGCGATCAAATGAAACAAATATCTCAAAACGAAGACAATCATGCACGATTTCGAAGTCGTCCTTAAACCCTATATACTTGCAAAATACCCAATATTTAGAAAAACCTTACCAACATCATGAGAATCGAACATCATCCCAAAATCTTTGAGACAATGGTTGCTAACGAAAATAACGAATTAATATTTGAGAAATTCCATAGAAGCAGACACATTGTTTAGATAATTTCACCATTTTCATTAGCAACCAAAGTTTCAAAAAAAATGTCACTCTCCTTCTCCAGAAGAAAATGCATCGGCAAAGAATGCTTTATGATCAATCTACTAAGATATATATATATATATATCAACTTCCCATAAAAACACAGTTTCTATCGATACAACCAAGAAAGAACATCACAACCATACCCTAAAAAACAAATACAACCAGCTACGACATTTCCCATCACATAAAACCTTTTTAAGTTTCCCAAGTAACCTTCATATTCTAAACAATAACCTCTAAATACCCTATACCATTTTCCCTCATTTAAATGACACAACATATCTTAATAAAAAATACAATAGCTATATAATATATAAACATAGAAAAAAACCGAAAATGAACCTACAAGCCGCCTTACTATTTTGCTTGACACATGACACACTCTCTTTGATAAAGATAGATTCCTACCATTACATGTACTTTACAAATCACTTCACACGTTACACTTAAACAAGTGACAACACATACACCATGTCTTCATTACACTATTTAATATAAACAACTCATACCAGTAACATAAGAGCAACTGTCACGGGGCTATTAAGTGAGGGGTTTACCCTTAGGAAAATTTTTCTCCCTTAACCCAACCCGTAGTGCCTAAGGGCCACCTTAGTTCAGCACTACCAATACTCAAAGTAAATGAACAACAAACAATGGCACCAATGAAACGTTTTACTAAGCTCTCAATGAGAATACAATACTGGTAGTCTATGCTTCCCCAAGCCTAGAGCCCATGGCTTTATAGATCATTCAAGAAGTAGTTACATAACCGTCAAGGACACATGTCCTGATTACATTGATTCGTAGACTAAGTAAAACCCCATTCCTTATGGTCAAGGTAATTACCCAACTGCTTGGTCAATTACCACATGCTCCATGTGTTCGGGACATTCTCGGACGTGCCTTGGTCATGTCAGGGGCCATGACCAATGTAGTTACCCAACCGCTTGGAACCACCTTGACTTGGTCCATCCGTGCCTCGAGGTGACTTGGTCCATGTTTCTCTTAGGGACAGGGACTGCTCGGTGGTGCCTAGCTAAGCCTAGGCACCCTGGGTGCTAGCCGAGGCTCGGTCGAGTCTCACCTGCTCGGGATGGCTCGGACCATGGGTCTGTGGGTCTTGCCTTAGCATGGTTGCCCAAGGCATGCTCGAGGGTCTTCCTTGCTTCTATACCCATGCCGCCCCTAGGAGAGGACACACCCCTCCTTATAGTAGATGTTAAGTCGTTCCCCGAACTCCAATAGGAAACATCATAAATGAGACCAATCGTACTTTGACTTGGTCAACGCACAAGTCAAGCTTTGTCAACCCTTGCCAAGGTATGCCTTGCTTCGTGCCAAAGGAATTTGCCAAGGTGTTACCTTGCTCGTGCCTAAGGAACTTGCCAAGGCGCGGCCTTGCTCGTCCCAAAGGTTTCTGCTAAGGCGCAGCCTTGCTCGTGCCAAAGGAACCTACCAAGGCGCGACCTTGCTCGTGCCAAGGCGCAACCTCGTCTGCGCCCAGGCGCCATGCCTAAGCGCAAGCCAAGGCGCGACCTCGTCCATGCCTGTGCGCCGCCTCATCTATCCTGCATGCTATCCCGCAACCTAGCCTCATGGAACCATCCGAGTCCTTCGGAACTCAGCTATTTGCTAGGTTTGTCGCTGCCCAACCCAACCTACTCAGTCATGCTATTGAGGGGCTAACAAACATCCCCCGCCGAAATGTTCGATGCCCTCATCGAACTGCTCGGTTGCTGCCACTTCTGGTAGTCTGCTATCTCCTTCTCAAACTGTCATAGAGTAGTGTCTCGCTCCCAAGTAGGTTCATCAACATCAACCCACTTGATCAAGTAGAAAATCTGCCTATTTTTCTTGCTCTAGCCACGCATCCTGTGGCTTAGAATCTGCTCAATTTCTCTTGCAAAGTCCTTTCGTACCAAGGGCGGAGCACGTCTCGCTGTGCTCCTCCCTCGATCCGCCTCATCCTCCCTTGATCCGCCTCATTAGAATGGAAAGGTTTAAGATAGCTGACATAGAATGTAGGATGTAACTTCAACCTTTCTGGTAGCTTAAGGCGGTAAGTCATCCTCCCAACTTGCTTGTGTAACGGCCCGAAAATTCGACTCGTGCCACGTGTAATTTTAGGGTCGTATGTGGGACCCACTTGCCGAAATGCGTATGCTCGAATCTCGAGTGGAGATGCTAATTGTTGAAAAAAACGTATACGCGGATAATTCGGTGAGCCGAAACACGAACGGGGACGCACCTCGAATCGCGTGCCGACGTGGGATCGAGATATGTGGCTATAGTGGATTTATGTGGTTTTAATGTGGCCACGTTAAAATCATATACAGTGGATACGCATCGTGATGCGTATAACGCGAGTATCAAAATTTTGGAAATGAGGCGAGTTGGTGCCTCGAGATGCGCACTGCTCAGATATTTTTAAGGAAAACATAAAAATAAATATGTTTTTGGATGTGTCTCGAAATACGTAAATTTGCCAGACTCGAGACAATTTTGGTAGCATAGAGGCGGTGGACAAAGAGGTGAAATTATTGAGTTTGCCTCGAGATTCGTGTTGCACGAATCTCGATAACACTTTGGAATTTGAAACCAAAAAGAAATGTATATATATAAATATATATAAAGAGAGAGAGAAAAGAAAAGAAAAGAAAAAGAGAGAGAGAGAAAAACCAGTGAGAAAGAGAGAAGAAAAGAGAGATCTGGAGAGGAGAGAAATGGAGCGGAGAGAGAGAGAAAGAGAGAGCCGGCGAGAGGGACGGCCGAGAGGTGGCGGATCGGCGAGATCGGAGCAGCCCAGCAGCGGCGCGGTGGGCGGAGACGGCGGACGGCGGAGCGCTCCAGCGACCAGCGGCGGCGCGTCTCAGCAGCCGGCAGCGCGGCGATCGGCGCGGACAAAGGTGGCGGACAGATCGGCGCGGCGCAGTGGCGCGGCGACACCGGCCCGCGGACGGCGGTTGCGCGGCGGCGCAGGGAGGTCGCGACGCGGCCTGCGAAGCCGAGGACGATGGCCGGCGGGGAGCAGAGGTCGACGCAGCAGCGAAGACGAGCAGCTGGTCGGCAGCGGCGTGACCGGATCCGCGACGACGACGGCCAGCGGCGGCCGATCGGCACCGGCGAGGAGTCGGACCAGCAGGCGCGTGGCGGTGGCTGCGCGGCTGTGCGGCGGGGCTCGCTGCGCGACTGCGCGGTGGAGATGAGGAGCAGCGGCGGTCGGCGCTCACGAGCAGCAGCGGCGGCCGGCGGCGGAGCAGGCGGTGGCCGGCGGCGGCGGCGAGGGCAGCGGTGGCGCGACGACGACGACAGGTGGCGCGAGCAGCCGGCAGCAGCAAGTGCGACGACGCGCGCGCGCAGCAGCGCAGCGGCGCGCGGCTCGGCGAGCGGCAGCGGAATCGCGAATGTCGGCGCGGTGAACAACGCGAGGGCGTTGTCGGACCGATCGGAGGCGTGAATCGACGAATGTCGACGACGCGATTGAGGGACTTAGGATGCTATAGTCAGGTGTCAGGTGCGCATATCGAGACGCAAGTGAGTGCGTTTTTGAGGTACGTAAGATTCCTTCTAAAAGTCATCGAGGGTTTACTTTTCTATCATTGAGTTCCTATTCGTGATTATTGGATGTTATGCCCCTATTCGTGCTGTTATTGATTTTCGTGACACATTTGGGGTGGGGATCGAGACTTTTGCTATTCGTGTTGTACTTATGGCACACTAGGCTGTACGCGGGTAACCAGGTGAAAGGAAGTGGATGTTTCAACTGAAAGGATCCTGTGCGCCCCAGTCCGTAGGTTTCGGGCTCACTGCGGTACTGTCGGCGGGCTGGGTCGTACCAGGTGAAAGGAAGTGGGGCACTCACTGAAAGGATCCTGGGGGTTTGTCGTACAGTTTAGTGTGACCGGGAGGAGTACACGTTTTGTTTCTCATGTTATTTATTCATGCGATGATCTTAGCACAGTTGACTGTTTAGTTCGCATGATTAATTGACATGTTTATTGATATCTGTTTATTTCTCTTATAAATGCTCGGTGTACGTAAGATTCCTTCTGAATGTCACCGAGGGTTTACTTTTCTATCGTTGATTCATATTCCTTGTTATTGTGTACGTAAGATTCCTTCTGAAAGTCACTGTGGGTTTACTTTTCTATCATTGATTACCTATTCGTGCTTGTTGGATGTTATTCCCCCTATTCCTTGTTATTGATTTCCGTGACGCATTTGGGTTGGGGGTCGAGACTTTTGCTATTCATGTTGTACTTATGGCACATTAGGCTGTACGCGGGTAATCAGGTGAAAGGAAGTGGGTGCTTCAACTGAAAGGATCCTGTGCGGTGCCAGTTCGGGGTGGTTTCGGGGCTGCGGGTACTGTCGCCGGCCGGGCGCGTTACCAGGTGAAAGGAAGTGGGGCACTCATCGAAAGGATCCCTGGGGGTTTGTCGTACAGTTTAGTGTGACCGAGAGGAGTACACGTTTTGTTTCTCATGTTATTTATTCATGCGATGATCTTAGCACAGTTGACTGTTTAGTTCGCATGATTAATTGACATGTTTATTGATATCTGTTTATTTCTCTTATAAATGCTCGGTGTACTTTGTTGGAATCTTACTAAGCGTACTCCTCATCTTCCTTTTGTGATGGGCGAGTGCAGACTCGCTAGTAGGGGCAAGGAGATTTTGGACGACCTTATCTCGATCGCTGCATGGTCAAGGACCTACTAGTACGTGCGATTTTGATATTTTGCTTACTTTTGGGAAATGAGAGATCGATTAGCTCTTTGTACTTGTATATATTACTGTTTAATATTGTCGTCTATATACATAGTACTTCCTCCGGGTTTTCCACAATAGGAATTGCTCTATTAAATGACAATAGGAATTGCTCTATTAAATGATGTTTATATGAAAATGAATGTAATTGTTTTACTTGTTTCAAATTTAAGACTTCAGCTGTTGTTTTAATGATTAAACTATCGAACTAACTGCTTAACGAAGGGAGTTAACACGCATATCGAGCAGTTGTGATGTAGGAAATGGCGTCAGTGGCGCATGGGACCCACTGGGTCAAGGATCAGACGGGACCGCTGGGCCAGCGCCTCCCCACGTGGCGACCTCGGGATTTGGGGCCGTTACAGCTTGACCACCTCAAATGGTCATTTGTACCGCTGAACCAAGCCTTTGTGCGTTTCCTTCCTGTTGAACTTCTTCAAAGTCTGAGGAGTAAGTTTCAACAAGACTAGGTCACCTTCCTGGAACTCCGAGGGTCTTCTATTCTGGTCAGCATACTTTTTCATCCTCCGGACAACTTTGGCCAAACTGTATTGAGCTGCCTCCCTCAGCTCCTGCTTGCTTCTCGCAAAGCGATAAGCCGCTGGGCTTGACCCCATCGACTTTGATTTGGCTAACTCATGTGGAGTAGCCGGCTATTGTCCCGTCGCCACCTCGAATGGACTCAGCACCGTCGTTAAGCTTTTGTGAAGATTGTAGCAGAATTGGGCTGCATCAAGTAAATCCACCCAGTTGGACTGACTTGCATTCACATAGTGTCTGAGTTAGTCCTCCAGCAATGCATTGATCCTCTCCATCTGCCCGTCTGTTTGAGGATGGTTTGTCGTGGAAAACTTCAACTCCGAACCCAACAGATTGAATAGGGCAGTCCAAAACCGTCCAGTGAATCGAGCGTCTCGATCACTGATATTATCATCCGGTATCCCCTAATATTTTTTCACATGCTTCAGGAACAACTCCGCAGCCATGTCTGCATCGTAATTCTTCGGAGCAGCTATGAACGTATCATACTTCGAGAACCGATCCACCACCACCAGCACGCTGTTCATTCCCTGCACTTTAGGAAAACCAGTGATGAAATCCATAGATATACTCTCAAAGGGTCTGTATGATACAGGCAAAGGCTCCAGCAACCCTGGTGCCTTCCTCCTCTTTGTCTTGTCTTGCTGGCACACAAGACAAATCCACACATATAGATTTACGTCCTCCTCCATCTTAGGCCAGAAGAACGAACGTGATAAGAAGGCATAAGGGCATAAGTGTCTCCCTCAGAAGTTGTCGCCTTAGTCCGCCGGTATTAGGGACATATGGGCGTCCTCCCTTAGCATAGAGGATCCCATCTTCGCACTAAAATCTCTGAGTGATTCCTTCAGCCATTAGCTTTAAAATCTTTGAACAAATAGGGTCCTTGCTTGTCTCCTCCTTGATGCAAGGCTGGAACTCACTTTCCAGCCTCACCATTGTCGACACCATCTCAGCCACCACCTTGCGACTAAGAGCGTCCGGGACTAAGTTAAGCCTTCCATGCTTATGCTCGAACTAAACATCGAACTCTGCTAGGAAATCCAGCCACCTTACTTGCTTATGATTGAGCTTCTTCTAACTTATGAAATAAGTGATAGCACAGCATTGTTTTTCCGCACCACGAAGCTTGTTCCCAACAGGTAATGCCTTCAATGGTGAGCATGAATCACAACCAGCATTTCTTTCTCATGAGTCGGGTACCTCCGCTCAGCTTCCTTCAGTTTCCTACTTTCGAAAGAAATGGGTGTCCCTCCTGGACAAGTACCGCCTCCAATGCTCAACTGATGCGTCAGTATGCACTTCGAAAGGTAGGTCAAAATTGGGCAGCGCCAATACTGGTTCAGAGGCAATGACCTGCCTCAATTATGCCATGGCTTGGTCGCATCGATCCGTCCATGCCCAAGTCTGATCCTTCTTCAATAGGTCTTTCAGTGGTGCCACTCTCCTTGAGTAACCTTCCACGAACCGCTGGTAGTAGTTAGCCAAACCCAAGAATGACCGCAACTCTTTCACTACAAAAAAAATATTAGATCAGAAACGGAAGTTTCCGTCTCTGATTTGCATAAATTCCGTCTCTAATTCAAATCTGCAACGGAACAGAGACGGAATTTATTCCGTCTCTAAAATCGTCGACGCTGACTCAATCAGCAACGGAAATGTGCTTCCGTTTCTGATTAGAGACGGATTAGAGACGGAATTTAGAAATGGAACATAGACGGAACAGAAACGGAAATTTTTCTAAATGGTACAATTGTAATTGCATTTCGTCTCTGATCGTTGCTAATCAGAGACGGAACAGAGATGGAATTAAAGCATTCCGTCTTTGATCCGTCTCTGATTAGCAACGGATCAGACACGAAATTATTAGATTCCGTCTCTGTTCCGTCTCTGATTAGCAACGGATCAGAGACGAAATACAATAATTATGTCTCTGATCCGTTGCTGATTTATGTAGCTTTGCCTCGAAAATTAGAGACGGAATAGCAATGGAATATATGAATTCCGTTGCTAATCCGTCTCAATCCCGCTTTGTTTAGTTTTTCAACCTAAGCTTAATCCAATTGGTTCTCCATAACATCTAAACCTGAAAATACAACCATAGGACCTGCTCCATCGCATGCACCCCCTCCAACAACTCCTTGGGGGTGCTAACATCCCCCAAAAAAGCAGAATTTGACATACATACACAAATCAACAATATATATCAACAACAAATATTCAAATGAGAAAAAAAAAAAATTCGATATTAAAAAAGATTTATATATTCACGAAACGTAGTCAAGTATAATAAATGTTTGATATACCTAAGTATCCATAAAAAAACTACAATTCTCATTGTTTTACAACAACCATAAAAGCACTTTCTCTTCCTCCTCATCTCCAACCCAAGGACATGACCTATAAGTACTCTAAGCATGAATGCATGCATCTCTCGGAAACCAATCAATTCAAAGAACGAAAACCATTTAATCAAATGTAAGAGAGTGCCATGTACATTTGACAATTTTTTAAACAACATACAGTAGATAAAAATCAATTTTATGGAAAATAGGACCAAACAACAACATCATCGGTATCAGCAAATCATAACACTAGTGACACGAAACTAGAAACATGGATAGCACTTGCAAAGACCAAATAGTACCAACAAAATCAAAACAAAATCCAATAGAAGAACCAAACAACAACATCATCGGTATCAGCAAATCATAACATTAAAGATAAACAAAACGATACAAAAAGCCCAAAAAAGACATTTACTAATGCAACTGCAACTCCTCCCCAAATATCAGAGCAGTGACCAACCCCAACACAATAATACATTTACTAAATTCTATATTCCAGCCATTTACAAACATCAAAATTTATTGTATCATGGAACTCCATAGCACAACAAACAGATGGTCACCGAAAATTAAACAAGAGTTGGTGAAAAGCAGGGCCATACACTAAACTCTAGAGGTACACGAGTACATTACCAGTGCGCTATGTTTTTCGTGAATAAGTGATGCAAATGCTGCATATAATGATGTTGTGTACATATTTCCTACTTGCTTTGGCAGCAAAGTTGTTAGTTGCACCTTTTCATTGTACAAGCGTTTTGCGACTTGCTGGGACATCTGTTGATACACGATATCCAAGTAAATAAAAGGCGCAACGCCGCACAAATAGCTATAAATAAGAAAAATGGGGCATAAACCGAACCAACCTTTTCAAGGTCCCTGTTAGAATAGCTCTCATCACCAGACAAAGTTGAATATGGTGCTAGCTTTTCCTTTGCATCCTCATCAACGTAACCGATGAATAGAAGTAAATGACATCAATTGCATGTTATATGGACCTAAGAGAAAACCAATGCGTAGATCAATCAAACAAGCAAAACCGATGATTACCTCAGGCGCTCCTCAAAAAGTCGATGAAGTACGATCGAGCAAAACTTTTTTGTACAAGTCGGCAGAGCGATTTAAGACACAAATTAGTGTACCATTTCTTCAAACATCCACTTGATTCAATATAAAAGAACATATCACAAAGGCAATACCTTGTTATAAGGGGAATGAAACACAAAGTAGTCTGGCATCATAAATCGAAAATTGTTATCCTTGAAATTTCTCATATCTGGACAAAATCGGTGTGGGCCCGACACCGCCATCGTCGTTTCGTTGCACTTTGTCATGCAACGTAAAGACGTGATCTTCAAAGTAGTAAGAACAAAAGGATGTGACTTCTTCGACCAAATAAGCATTACACATGAAGCCCTCTACCTTCGCTTTGTTCCGAACATTATTTTTCAAATGTTTAAGGTACCTATCGAAGTATAGGAAATGTTGATGTAAAACTTATTGAATGGGAAAATAATTTCAAGGGCTCAAGATATTACCTCTAAAATGGATACATCCATCGAAATTGAACGGGACCGGCCAGACGGGCCTCGTAGGCCAAGTGGATTGGTAGGTGTTCCATAGAGTCGAAGAAGCTTGGAGGGAATATTTTCTCCAACTTGCAAATGAGTTTTGGTATTTCAGACTCTAAGACCTCCATATATTTGAGACTGACATTTCTCGCAATTAGGGATCGAAAAAAAGGCTTAGTTCGCTAATTGCAACCCAAACCGGGTTTGGGAGGAGTTCTCGAATGCAATTGGTATCAACCGTTGCATGAAAATATGACAATCATGACTTTTCATGCGAACATTCGCAATTTCTTTGGATCCACACATCGACCAAGATTCGAAGCATAACCATCGGAAAACACAACTTTTCAACTCACTCGCACAATTTTTGTTTTTTTGATGTATCAAGAGCATAGCATCCAAGGATGTAAGTATTTGTCGCCGAATCAATGTGTAGAGAAGGTCGGTGACAATATTCACGAATATCTTTTCTCGCTTTCGCATTGTCCTTACTTTTGCCCGGTACACACATAATAATGTTGAATATGTTGTCAAAAACATTTTTCTCGATGTGCATGACATCTAAGTTGTGGCGGATCAAGTTTGTCTTCCAATATGGCAAGTCCCAGAAAATGTTTTTTTTTCTCCATCCCGAATTCTTAGCTATCCGCCCATTCACATAATCAGCTCTGATTTCTGTTACCTTCATCAAGCCTAACGATTCAATTTCTGCCAAAATTTCATCACCAGAACGCAAAGCGGGCGGATCGTCATTTAAGACCATTTTGCCTCTAAGGAAAAAAATTTTGTCTTTCCTGAATGGTGATGCCTTCGCCAAGAAACGACGGTGACAGTCGAACCACGATGTCTTTCCACCATTTCGCAATTGAAATGCATTTGTTTCCTCCATACAATATGGACAAGCCATCTTACCGTGTGTGCTCCAACCGGACAACATGCTATACGCAGGGAAATCACTAACAGTCCATAAAAGGGCCACTCGCATGAGAAAATTCGTCTTTGTGGACACGTCGTATGTAATCACCCCATTGTTCCATAAATCTTGCAACTCTTTCACAAGCGGCTGAAGGAACACGTCGATTTTCTGTTTTGGGTTGGTCGGTCCAGGAACGATAACCGTTAAGAACATAAACTCAAATTTCATGCACATCAACGGTGGAATGTTGTACGGAGTCAATATTACGGGCCATGAAGAGTACGATTTTCCTGAAATCCCAAATACTTGAAAACCATCAGTGCACAATCCTAAACGAACATTCCGAACCTCGGCGGCGAAGTCTCTATTGACATCATTAAAATGTCTCCAAGCTATCGAATCAGAACAGTGTTGCATAACATCTTCTGGCGAGGAATGTTCTCCATGCCATCGCATATGTTTTGTCGTTGACTCAAACACATACAATCGTTGCAACCGAGGGCCCAAAGGGAAGTAGTACATTTTTTTGCAAGGGCGTTTTTTGGTGTTCCAGCCACGACCTCGTCGCTGTGCAATGTAGCGTGATTTCCCACACAATTTACATGATGTCAACTCAGAGTCCACTCCCCAATAAATCATACATTGGTCCTCACAACAATCTATTTTCTCAACAGGTAGACCTAGACCTCGCATTAGTCTTTTAGTGGCATAAAAATTTTCAACCAATGAATTGTCATTTGGCAAACAATCCTTCATGAATTTTATGATTTCATTATACCCTCGTTCGAGATATATGATGTTCGACTTGATCGCAAGTAATCTTGCCATTGCGGACAACGTTGTCATGGTTTCGCAACCCGCCACAATTGTTCGCTACTAGCCTCTATCATGTCATATAGTTGGCGTGCTTGGGGTTTTGTGATTCTTCCACGTGATTCCAATTGAAACTTGGACCGCCACGTTGTGTAGCATCTCGCGGTAAGTTGTCGGATCGTCTCCTCCCACATCAGCATCATCAATATGGTTATCCATTTGGTAGAAGTTTTGCGGGCCTTCATCTCCATTCTCACCATGTTCGTACCAACAGTGATATCCCGAAACAAATCCATACCTACATATGTGGTACTCAACCGTTTCGACGTCCAGTGCGGTACAAGTCGACATTTCTTATAATTGCACGTACATCTAATCTTCCTTTCACTTTGGTATGTAGGAGAATGTTGCTTAGCAAATGATATGAATTCTTTAACCTTCGCCGCGAATTCAATTCGAACGAAGTCGTTGTCGAGACGGTTGTACATCCAGTCTCGACTTGTAGATGACATTCCTATTGTAATTGTGCAATTAAATTAGTCAACTAGTTTCATAATTTCGACGGTACATGGCTACTTGCGTGTCCAACTAACACAATTTATTAGAAGGGGGAATCTGAGAACCTACCTAACTACATGAACAAAAAGCTTTGCTTCTAGCCATTGAATAAAGGGGGTTGGAAACAACTTTCTTAATACCTAGCTCGGTACATGACTGATACCAAACAAAGTATGATAATTGGTCGTAAAAATAAAAGCAACGAGGAGTTCAAAAAAATAAATAAATCATAAGTTATAAGAGGCATACAAATACCACATAGTATCAAAGCTCCTAGTACTTGTTCACTCGTACCTCCTTAAGGTTATAGGTTTATTCAATTCTCTTGAAATTTTATGTGAAATAGCAACATTAACTAAAAGAGTAATCATAGTTTTTTGAACCCTACCTAGTAGTAGAAATTATATAATTATAGGTACTATTCATCTATACCTACTCTATTGGTAGCTTTATCTACACACATGCATATACACACAAGTGAATCAAATATAGTAGGAAAAACATGAAAAAATGTGGCATAACAATATCAAAGAATGTAAATTAAAAAATAAAATATAGCACAATTTTCAAAGTATTGGCGGCTCGAAAACAGTGAATGCTTGTTGCTTAATGGCAACCAAAGCTCCCTAAACAATTTGCAGCACCTATCTCCAGCATGACATCTAAATTTGTGCACAGTTGCAAACAAACTCAGCTAAACGATCTACATTTCAAATCAAATCAAACCAATTTAATAATGTAAGATCAATCTTCAAAAAAAAAAAAAAAAACAAGGTAATCACATAGAAACCCAATGCACAAAAAATGGTTTTTTGTTTCTTCAATCAATCCTATTCCTACATAGTATCAAAATCGAACTAATAGGAACATGACTGGAATCAATGGAATTAACTTTTTAGTTACAACAATTTGAAGGATGACCAAGTCTATGATGCCATGAACAATTATGATTACTTACCGTAAATGACTCGAGGAAGCTCTAAAGTAAAGGAAACTAAATCAATGATGTACAAGCCACCTATGACTCTCCCAACAGCAAGAACTTAAGTACTATCAAGGTCCTGTAATAGATAGAAATTGGTAAGGAAGGTGAATTTAACAGTGGAAGTAGCAGTAAGCACACAAACAACACCAACAATAACCACCATAAGAACACAAACCCTAAAACCCAAAACCCTAAACCATATATATAAAAAGGTAAAAACTTGTACAAATCCAATTAGGGAAAACTGTGTCACTCACAAGTAGCTTTGCAACAACTAAAACATGGCAAAATGAACATAACTACAAAACCCAGATCAAAACAGAGAAATGCAGTTCACATTTCATTGTTACTCGGTAGAACAAGCATAACCACAAAACAACTAAGCATGCAAGAGAAGAGCAGAACAAAAACTTCTAAACCAAACAAAATACACAACATTAACTTAATAGATCAAGTGAAGAACACCAACAAATGCACATGAAAGCCAAACCAACATGAAAATGTGAGCAGATACAACAAATCAAAACCCAGAAACTAAAAACCAAAAACCCCCATAAAAATGTCAGCACTAGAAGCTCTAATCAGGGTGGGGTAACGGCTTAGGGTGTACAATTTTTATTTTTGATTGTTACCTTGACGAGTTCGGCGACGGCTTAGGGTGGGGCGTAGGTCGGCGACGGCTTAGGGCTTCGGAGGCTCCAATCTCCGGCAGCCAGTGCCGGCAGATCCGACGGCCTCGTCGCAACCGCAATCGCAGCGACGGCAGAGATTTAGGGTTTGGGAAAGAACGTCCTCGACGAGAGCGGTGAGAGAGAGAGAACGTCCTCGACGAGCAGAGAGCGGTGAGCGGAGCGGTGAGCACAGAGCGACCAGAGAGCAGAGAGCAGTGAAAGAGAGAGAGCGGTGAGGGTGAGAGAGAGATCGCTCACCGGTGAGAGAGAGAACGGAGAGCGTGACCGGAGAGAGAACGAGAGAGCGTGAGCAAGATGAGATGAGCGGAGAGACGGAGAGACCAGAGAGAGAGAGTTGAGAGCAAGAGACGGAGACGATCGACTTGTTGGGGGTTGGGGATTTGGGGGAGGTGACCGAGAGAGACGGAGAGACGGAGAGAGAGAGAGAAAGCGAGTGACCTGGTTGAGCAAGAGACGGAGAGACCAGAGAGAGAGAGTTGAGAGCAAGAGACGGAGACGGGTTGGGGATTTGGGGATTCGGGGGGGGCCTTGATCGAAGCACGCACAAATCTCGAGATTTGATGAACGATTATAAGAAAAGAAAGTTTTGGTGGGAATGTTGGCGCCATTTTTTAGAGACGAAATTTAATTACGTCTCTATTTCCGTCTCTATTTTCGTCTCTGATCCGTCTCAATTCCGTCACTGAATTAGTTCGTCTCAATTCCGTCTCTAACTACTTATTTTAGCAACGGAACTTAATTATGTTGCTAATTCCGTTTCTAAATATCATTTTCCTTGTAGTGTTTGACCTTCGTGGGGTTTGGGCACTCTATGATTGCCCGCACCTTCTTTGGGTCCATTTGTAAGTTACTCTGACCTAAAACATGACCAAGGAAGGTGATCGTTTGCGAAGCAAACTCATATTTTTCCCTCTTTACATACATATGGTTAGCCCTTAAGGTAGTCAAAACCATCCGTAAGTTACCCACATTATCTTGGAGGTTTTGACTGTAAATTACAATTTCATCAAGATAAACAACAACAAACCAATCGATGAACTCCTTTAGCACATCGTTCATCAAATTACAAAATGTCGCAGGGGCATTTGTCAAGCCAAATGGCATGACTAAGTATTCAAATGATTCGTACCTAGTCACCATGGTCGTCTTAAGGACATCTCCAGTTGCAACTTGGACTTGGTAGTACCCCGACCTCAAGTCCAACTTCGTGAAGTACGATGCACTGGATAGCCGATCGATTAAGTCTGCCACCAACGGGATGGGGTACTTATTCTTCACTGTCAGCTTATTCAGTGTCCTGTAGTCCAAGAACATTCGAAAGGATCCATCGTGCTTTCGCTGGAACAGAACTGGTGCTCCATAGTGTGCCTTGGATGGCTGAATAAATCCAGCATCCAACAACTCTTGCAATTGTTTCCTCAGCTCCTTCAACTCGTTTGGAGCCATTCTATAAGGGGCCTGTGCTGGGGGTTTTGAGCCAGGGATTAGCTCAATCTCATGATTAATCACCCTTTGAGGGGGCAACTGCTTTGGCAACTCCGAAGGCATCATATCACTGAAGTCATCCACTACATCAGCAACTACATCAGGTACTGTTACTATTGTGCCTGCCTTAGTCTCCACCAAGGTCGACTGGTATGTTGGTTCACCCTTCCGTAATCCATCTTTCACTTGAATGGCTGAAATGTGGGACATCTTTGTACTCTCTTTCCCTAAAATCATGTTAGCCGCATGAACAAAGCAAGGATGGGACTTGTTCATCACAAATAATCCCCTCAAGAATGGCATCAAGGCAATGCTCCCTAAATGTAGAAAGTCATTTCCTAGGATGACATCAAAGTCATCCAAGGGAACTGCCATAAGGTTGATCTTCCCTTCCCAAGACCAAACCCTAAGATTCACATTAGATGCCATACCTCGAATTCGTTTTACTTCAGAATTTACAGCTTTCATTCGGCTGAAATTCTCAACAAGAGTGAGTCTCAACTTTTCCACCATGTGTTCCACCACAAACGAATGTGTTGCTCCCAAATCCACAATTGCCAAGACTCATTTTTCATTCACCTCCGCATCAACGTACATCAGCCCCTCTGAAGGGCTTCTCTTGGCTTATTAGATGGCATTCAACAATTGCAATGGGTTCATCCGGGGCTGGCCATTATCTTCCGCAATCAAGGCCGAGATTTTCTCTTTCTTTGGGTAGTTCCGTGCCCTGTGAGGGCCGTTGCATATGAAACAACCCTAATGTGGGGAACTGGTTGAGGGCTTCATGTTTGCTTTCGGGGATGGCTTCGGGCTCGCTTGCTTATGAGGGAAGGGCTTCTTCTCGCCCTTCTTATGGTGGTCCTTGAATGGATTCTTCTCCTTGTTCTTCCCCCCGCTCGTGGAAGAACTAGTCTTGAAGTCCACAAGACTATCAGCCGCAGCAATTGCCCTGAGCAAGTCCTTCACCCCTTGCCTCCTGAGCTCGGATTGAGCCCATGACTGCAATACAATAGTGAAGTTAAAGAGTTTGTCCTCCTCTAACATGTTTTTGATGTCCAGCAAAACAGAGGAAAACTCCTTAACATAGTCTCAAACCGACCCCGTCTGATTGAGCTTGCGCAAGGCTTCCCGCGCTTGCCAAGCAGCATTGGTAAGAAGGAATTGATTCTTCAACTCCCTCTTTAGCACCTCCCAATACACGATTTTGGGTCTACCCGCAGCTGCATCATCGTCTACTCTGGTTATCCACCAGAGTTTTGCGTCACCTTCTAGGTACATGGAGGTCAAGATGATCTTTTGGTTCTCCTCGTCCGGACAGTAGCAAAGTATTGCTCCATGTCCCAAAGAAAATTCTCAAGCTCCTTCGCGCTCCGCTTGCCTGAGAACTTCTTTGGCTCCGGCACCTTAGTTCTAGGCTTTACCGCACCCGCAACCTCCGATGATCCACCCATGGCTCGCTTGAGCAGACTCACCTCCAAAGCCATTGTCGCGGCTATTTCGGTGGTGAGTTCTCCCATAAAACGTACATCCGCTACAAGCTCCTTAAATTTGGATTACCACATAGCTATCATGGCCTCTTTTGATTCTCATCTAGTCACCAAGGAAGCCACCAACATCTCCAAGCCTTCAATGCGCTGCGCCGACACTGAAGACCATGTCGACTCTGCCGGGACAGTCATTGTTGCCATCATGTGTTCTAGGTGAGCTACCCTCTCACTTGGAGCACTTGCTGCTTGGTTCGCCATCGTCTCTGAAACGGGGCTGTGATACCAATTATCACGGGGCTATTAAGTGAAGGGTTTACCCTAAGGAAATTTTTTCTCGCTTAACCCAACCCGTGGGGCCTAAGGGCCACCTTAGTTCAACACTACCAATACTCAAAGTAAATGAACGGCAAACAATGGCACCAAGGAAACATTTTACTAAGCTCTCAATGGGAATACAATACTGGTACTCTATGCTTCCCCAAGCCTAGAGCCCATGGCTTTATAGATCAGCCAACAAGTAGTTACATAACCGTCAAAGACATATGTCCTGATTACATTGATTCGTAGACTAAATAAAACCTCATTCCTTTAGGTCAAGACAATTACCCAACTGCCTTGTTCCCTTGCTGCAACCTAGTTCCACAGCCGCCACAATTGCTTGGTCAATTACCACATGCTCCAATTGTTTGGGACATTCTCGGACGTGCCTTGGTCATGCCAGGGGCCAGACCAAGGTAGTTACCCAACTGTCTGGAACCACCTTGACTTGGTCCATTCGTGCCTCAAGGTGACTAGGTCCATGTTTCGCTTAGGGACAGGGACTGCTCGGTGGTGCCTAGCTGAACCTAGGCACCTGGCGAGCGCCGAACGCGTCAATAAAATTTAAAAAAACCTAAACCAACTATTTTGTAGAATAGTGGCAAAGGGTCGATCCCATAGGGATTGGTATTCTTTCTAAGGTTTAAAAATAACAAAAAGGGAAATCGGGGGTTTTGAGAGAGTGAATTAATTAACTAATTTAAATATAAACAAAATAAACAAAACAATGAAAATAATTTGAAAACAATTAATAAAAACACCTATGTCAAGACATACAAGTTCGGTTCGATAAAAGATTGGATTTGGTCTTCGATTTATGTAAAATATGCAAATCAAAATATCCTAGTGTAGCTATAGAACCGGTAACGTACGTGGTTCCTCGCACTTCCTAATCTCGATAGCCAAGGTACGACGGTGACTATTTCTCTAATCAAACACACAACCATATATTCAAGTGAATTAGGTTTAATGGGGCTTTGTGAAGGCACTACACCTAGATAACCGGATCACTCGTGTGTCCGATTTAGCCTAGATTTTTAAGGTATTCAACCGGTCCCAAAAGGGTCTAATCAATCGGTATGGTCGAATGCCACTAGTGTGGTCTTATTGCACAAGTACGGATGCTTACGACTTACTGGCGAGTAAATCAAGATTTAAACTAGTGTTTAACCTTGATTATTAAAACAATACCAAAGAAAATAAAATAATAATGAAAAGATTGAAATTAAAATATGTAAATCTCACAAATCCTTTGATACGCACAGTCGAACCTCCCTCGCAGTCTTGCCTAGGCTAGAGGTTTTAGCCTCGCATAGTTGAAGAACACAAAAGAAAAGAAAAAATAAAGAATGGGGGAGAGATGTCGGCCAAGAGAGGCCGAGCGGAGTCGACGTCCAGAAGAAGAAGCAAAAAAATCTATCTCCTTCTGCCTCTCTCCCCACGAAACCCAAAATTGGGTTTTATTTGTGACACGTGCGCCGAGGAGGATCTGGTGCTGGTTGGAGCTTGTTGCAAGTCAAGGACACGTGGCAGACACGGATTGGTCAATCAAACTAGCAGGTGTGACGTGGCGCGTTATGATTGGATGAGACAACTGTTGTGATGCAGCTGGTGAGGAAAGACTGCCACGTGTCGCGCCGGATTGGCCGAACCGCTTGCTTGTGACGCGTCGTCCAATGGGAGCCTCGCCACGTGGAAACAAAACGCGGAAGAGAAAGTCGCGCGACTCGCGCGAATTATCGGGAGTCGTGTCTTTGGAACGCATCCCGAGGCCGATCGATAGGCCGCTGAAACGCGAAGAAGAAAGGCGGTGTGTGACGTGGTCTATCCCGCCGACGTGGCGATTTCCCATTGGTGCGCCGGCTTTGTATGTGGTTGTGGACTAATAGGCGCGACACTTGGGCACTGGTGTGACGCGGGCACCGACGTGGCATCTTCTTATTGGCTGAAACATACTTTCTGGTATTCGACCCATCGCGCAATGCGTATTTCGAGGCAAATTGTCTGGCATCCGATCACTGCAAGTAAATAATTCATTTTGAGTATTTTTCCGCCACAAATTCAACTGCGAACTCCGTTAACCCTGAAAATAATAAATAAACGTAATTAGGCTAGTATTTTGGAGACTTGACAATAAAAATATATAAATAACATATATATAATATTACATAATTAACGACTCAACAGCACCCTAGGTGCTAGCCGGGGCTCGGTCGGGTCCCACCGGCTCGGGGTGGCTCGGACTATGGGTCCGTAGGTCTTGCCTTGGCATGGTTTCCCAAGGCATGCTCGAGGGTCTTCCTTGCTTCTATGTCCATGCCGCCCCTAGAAGAGGACACACCCCTCCTTATAGTAGATGTTAAGTCATTCCCCGAACTCCAATAGGAAACATCAAGAAATGACACCAATCGTACTTTGACTTGATCAACGCCCAAGTCAAGCTTTGTCAACCCTTGCCAAGGTATGCCTTGCTCGTGCCAAGGCGCGACCTTGCTCGTACCAAAGGAATATGTCTAGGTGTTGCCTTGCTCGTGCCCAAGGAACCTGCCAAGGCGCGCCTTGCTCGTGCCAAAGGAATCTACCAAAGCGCGGTCTTGCTCGTGCCAAGGCGCAACCTCGTCTGCACACATGCGTGGACGAGGTCGCGCCTCGTCCACGCCTGTGCGCCGCCTCATCTGTCCCGCATGCTATCTCGCAACCAAGCCTCATGGAACCATCCGAGTCCTCCGGAACTCGGCTATTTGCTAGGTTTCTCGCTGCCAAGCCAAGCCTACTCAAGTCATGCTATTGAGGGGCTAACAACAACCATGGTCCTATGATACTAATTATTTTTCTTGCTTTCACAACATCTATGATACAAACAACCTAAAAATTATCATCTAAAGTAGTCGTTGTAGTTAACATAAATATTTTCTACATACATAATTCCAATGACATATACTGCTATATAGTAATTTATCTTAATTGACTATTAAATTATAAAGTCTCGTTCTTTTAAAAGAAAAAATCACCTCTGATTTTTTCGCACTAATTACCTCTCATTTATTGTTAAATCTATTGACTTAAATCAATAGTCACATATCTTAGACTTGCGACTCAATTTGTATGTTTCGCTTTTACGTATCTTTCAATAGTCAAGACAGTAAATGAAGACAAGTAGGTCTATTTTTTTATCACTAGAATAATTTTGATATTTAATAGAAGTTTTTAAACCCCTATTAAAAGGGGTGTTATTTAATAGAAGGTTGTGCGACTCAATTTGTTTGTTTTCTTTATTATCGGCTATTATTAAATAATAAAGTCTTTCTTTTAAAAGAAAAAATTACCTTCATTTATTGTTAGAAGACTTGTACCCTTTCAATAGTCAAGCATATCTACGGTTTGAAGACAATTTGTATGGTTTATGAAGTGGCTCGCTCACGGTTTGAAGACAAGTAGGTTTATTTCTTATATAAAAAACTACTTTTCTCGATTTGGTCAACAAATCAAGTGCATGCATTGAATGTGCATTACTCCACCAAAGCAGCGTGAATGTGCATTACTCCAATCGAATGGCCGAACCATTTCATGGAGTCATATTAAATGACAATTGACATTTACAAAATCTGATATAGTTAAGATTGAAGTGCTACTACTAGTTCTTTTGGTTTTTTATGTAGTGTTCGGCGTGAACTGTAAAGAGTTTACAGACGGATCCATACTCGAGCATTATCAAACCTCATATAGAGGGTGACCCTCCTTACTTAACTTTTTCCATTCACGAGACTCAACTCGAAGGGAATCGAGTCCCTTACTATTCGAATCAACTAGTTTTTGGTGAAGTGTTACCAGTTTGAATATAGATATTTCAAGCTCAAATTGCATGTATAAAAATGGTTAAACACATAAAACCTCTCCCAACTGTAGTCGCAAATCAGCCTTCTTTAGTTTTGATAAGATATCAATTTACTATCCCTCAAACTTGTTCCACTAGGATGGCTCGCAATGGACACTCGGTGATAGTGTTCATCCATCGTGCATCGATGTGTGTCCACACATATCCCGATGCGTGAAGGAATGATACCTTCACCGGGTGTCCATCCCGAGTGTCCCATTCGGAGTTACCCTAGCATTCCCTTAAAAGTAAAATCCATAACCTTTTACTCAAGTAACCTCATGCGAAAGCAGTGAATTACTCATTTTTTTTAAGCTCAAGCAAACGATTACATGCTTAGAAGGATAATCTTGCTCCTCTTAAGAAACCCGGACGAGTTGACCAAGTGGTAAAAGCAAAGGCGAGAATGTGTGGGTTGAGCACATAGTCTCGAGTTCGATTTCCCACGACAGCTAAATCTCGAACCACTTGTGGTCTATTTTCACAATCCCATAGCCCATTTAACTAGTTAAACAAGTGTCTGGATACCCATGATTTTTTTTGTGCCCCCTAAAGAGGCATCTTTGTCTCAATTACAAGCTCCCAAAGAGCAATTACAAACATACTAACTTTCTAGGAACAAATATGACCGAACATAATAGACTCGTAAACCTAGGTCGATCACAGCAAATTGAAAGACCTAAGTCAACTTAATTAGATGGTTGTCTTGTTCAAAGAGTTGATCATGGCGCATTGGGCTTAAATGATGATTTATTGTTGTTGTCATGGTGTTTATGAGTGGCTAAAAGACCCAACTATGACTGCAGAAATTTGTTGTGAGGTTTAAAGCTGGCTGCAACACTTGAAAGCAGTCAGCCATGTCCCAATCGACCATAGTTTAGTAAGTCGTAGTTCAACCGTTCTTCGACAGTCAATTTTAGCTCAGTTGATCATAGGTTCAATCAGTCGTAGCTCAACCATTTTTTTAGCACAACGAAATATGGTCGATGCAAAACGTGTTTAATGGAATTAGGCTCAACAAAATTAAGTCATTTCATTTCATAGTACATCATGTCTCGAGACAACCAAGCTATATAGTCATGGATCAGCCAATGGTGGCATGGTTAGTTGGGGTTAAGGTAGGTCGTGGTACAGCTTCATGTGTGACGGCCCCAGTTTTCTACAAAGTAGGCCTCGTCCGGCCTAAGCCCACGTGGACCCCCGAGTCAGTCTCGCAAAGTCAACGCAGGCATAGTCAGCCTTCTGATCCATCCATATAAGTAAATTTAATTTTTTAAATCGAGTTATTTATGTTTTTTTCAAGTTTTACAAGTTAGTGGAAGCAATTAATACGTTAAATAACTCAAGATAAAGTAAAAGAGTCGGACATCCTAAATGTGAAACCCTGTAAACATGTATATTTATGTATATCTTGTGTCAAATGTTATAACTAAGCAAAAATGATATACAAGTCATGTGTATCTCCCAACCAAAATAAGTATCCCAAGTGTGATAACAACATATATAAATAATACAAAAGTCAAAAACCTGCAAAAGTATATAGAGGAGGGCCGTTTCGATATCCTCAGAGTAGATCGCCAAGTGTCGGCGTCTTACCCTTGCTCGATTGCGGATCTGCACTCGGTCAAACACAAGAATGTCGAGTCCAGTAAGTAAAAGCCAGTAGGATCTTAATAGTAATTCAAAATAAATAAAGCAGTCTAAAAGTCATGTGGATAGAAGAAAGCTATATGGAATGCATTATAATAAGACTGTAAAAATGAAAGTACAACGAAAAATGAGTGTCAAATGAAACAATAGAGAGGTGCCCAAGTAGTATAAGACCACCGAGTGCGGGTGCTACATGGTCGGGGTCATAGAGTCGCGGCAATGCCAAGCAGACTCGGATCCTAGGACGCGGCGTTGCTTGTTGTACCTAGACCGTCGCGAATGAGGGATATCAACAGTGCCCCAGATAAAACACATCTCATTTCGACCAATTGCTCAAGTGACTCAAGGTCATGGCCCCGGTTGCAAGTCGGTTACCACTCCAATCAGAGAGACTCGCATGACTCACTTGGCCCTCGGATACTCATATGTGGGTGGGAATTCCAAGAAAGGGACACGGTACAATATCAATAAAATATAAGCTCAAATGAACTACTGTGCATTTCCTAGCTGGTTTTACTTACCTCGAGCAATCGCAAATCGTCCTCAAAACGTCTCGCTTATGCCTCGAGATGCGCACCGACACCCAACTATGGCCTCATAAGTCATTGGTGTCCAATTATACCATTTTAATTATTTTAGAGTCACATTAAGTGAATTTATAATATGGGACCACAATTTGTATTTTTATTTCAAAAAATATGATTTTTAGCACACTTTTTTAATTATATTGGGGTGCCAAATGCCCGAAAAAGCCTCGAAACTTATTTTTCTTGTTTTTTTTTTAATTTCTCATATTTTTCTGGAATTTTTTGTACTTTTCATAATTTTTATCTATTTTCTGTGATTTATTTTATTTAAAATATGTTTTATTTAATTTTTAATTTAATAATTATTATTTAATAGGTTGGGCCCAAGTCGACCCGACTCGGTCCAACTAGACTCGGGTCGGTCTGACCCGGTCCAACTGGACTCGGATCGGTCTGACCCGGTCCACTTAGGTCAGGGTCGGCCGACCCGGCCCACATGGGGGTAGCAAGGCCCGACCCGCTGGCTACCCCCATTCCCTGTTCGTTCTTCAATTTTCTTTTTTCTATTTCTTTCTCCTTTTCTCTATTTCTTTCTTTCTTTCTTCCTCCCTTATTTGCTTCATTTCTCCATTAAAAACCAATAACCACAATAAATTAACATTCTCTACTAGACTTTAAAATCCCCAAATCCAAGCACATTACCTACATGAAATTGAAGGAAATGCAAAGATTGAAGAGTGAACTACTTGAAATTGAACAAATGTAAAGATTAGAGAGAAGATTAACTTACTTGAATTTCTTTTCTTTTTTTTTCTCTTGTTCTTATCTCTTTTCCAACCAAAAACACAACCTCAAAACCCAAATACACACCCATCTCTCTCTCTCTCTCTCTCTCTCTCTCTCTCTCTCTCTCTCTCTCTCTCTCTCTCTCTCTCTCTTATCTACTCCCACTTTCCACACTTACTTATCACACTCCCTTCACCAATAAGTGACACATGTCCAATTTAGGAATTGTCTATTTTTCTCTCAACAATTAATTTATTTATTTACCCAACAATTTCACACAATTTAAAACTTTTGAAACTTTAGAAATTTTATTTTTGATTTATTGGTCATGTTATAGTCTTATACCCGTAAACACACGTATCTCGAGAAGTTAACTCACTCGTAACTTAACGATCGAAATACATTAATTAAATTGCGTGCATTTTTTTAAATATGTAATACACAAATCACCAAAAAATAAAATACCTCGGTATCAACTCTTGAGGGTTGACCGAGTGTGCCAAATCACAACAGGTCCAGGTCACAGTCCTGAAGTGCCACATGGCACCGGTTAAAATTTTAGGGTCGTTACAGTCTTCCTAACTAATAAAAATTTTGTCCTCGAAATTAAAATAGCTCGGAGTAAGACTTACCAGAATCAAAATAGATATGGAAAGTGTTCGCGCATTTAAAACTCTAGTTCCCAAGTCAGCTCCTCGTCCCTGTAATGTTGCCATTTAACGAAGACTGACGGGATGTTCTTCTTCCTTAGTCCCTTCACCTGACGGTCCAAAATCTGAATATGTTGCTCCTCGTATGTGATGTTCTCCCCGATATCTAACTCACATCCACCATTGGTCGTACGCCTCCTCTCGGCCTATCCCGCCGAAGCATCGAAATATGCAATATGAGGTAGATCTCGGCTAACTGAGGCGGTAACTCTAACTCATATGCAACCTTGACGACTCTCCTCTTGACCTTGAAAGGACCAATGAATCTCGACGCGAGTTTTCCTTTGATTCCAAATCTTATGTGACCCTTCAAAGGCGAGACTCTCAAGTGCACATAGGCTCCCTCATCATACTCTAACTTACCATGGTACTTGTCGTAATATTTCTTTTGTTTTTCTTGCGCACCCTTCAGACATAATCTGATCTGTCGTATCTTCTCTATATGATCTACCATAATATCTGGCCCAATAACTGCCACATTCTCGGGCTCTGCCCAACATGATGGAGATATGCATGGCTTACAGTAAAGTGCCTTTAATGGTGCTATCCCAATAGTGGCCTGATAACTGTTAGTATAAGCAAACTCACACGGATGAAGATATTCTTCCTATGATCCACCGCACTCTAACACACACATCCTCAGCATATCTTCAAGAATATGAATCAATCTTTATGACTGTCCATCGGTTTGTGGATGATAGGTTGTACTGAGATCCAACCGTATGTCGAACTGTGCCTACATGCTCTGCCAAATCTGAGATGTAAACTGTGGTCCTCCGTTTGACACAATCGATAACGAAACGTCATGTAGTCAAACAATCTCCCGCTCGTACAAACTCGCTAACCTATCCACCCGATGTGTGGTAGAGATCGGTAAGAAGTGCGCAGACTTCATCAACCTGTCCACAATCACCCAAATACTATCATGTATGTGCTGAGATCGAGGTAGGCCACTGACGAAATCCATTGCAATATGCTCACACTTCCATTGAGGAATGGGAAGTGGTTGTAGTAACCCACCGGGCCTCCGATGCTCAGCCTTAACTCGCTGGCATACCTCACACGCTCGTACGTAATCAGAAACAACGGTCTTCATCCCCGGCCACCAAAAAAGATGACGCACTTCAGCATACATCTTAGTCCGAGCCGGATGAACCGTAAAATGTGAGCGGTGAGCATCATCGAGTATCTCATTACGTAACTCAGCTACTGATGGAATCCATAGTCGACCTCTAAATCTCAGGCATGAGTCTGTCAACTGACTCCAATCTGGATGATCCGGACTCCGAGCAAACTCCAAGAACCTCTGGTACTGCTCATCTGCCTGGTTACCCTCAAATACACTCAGAATCAACACTATCTGAGTCCGCATCTACCCACAAATCAACACTCTAATACAGGTTGGGATATCAACAGAATACATCGACTCGACTATCTCGAGTAAACCATACTCGAATGTCATGTGGCAAGTAACAATATATGAGTTTGCCCCTCTGCGGCTCAATGCATCTGCAACAACATTGGCCTTCCCCGGGTGGTACTCTAATGAGAAGTCATAGTCTTTGAGAAACTAAAGTCAACGTCTATGTCGCATGTTCAACCCTTTTTAAGTGAAGAGGTACTTCTTAACTCTTGTGGTCTGTAAACAACACAAATTTTTCTCCATAGAGATAATGACGCCAAATTTCCAATGCAAAGACCACTGCAGCTAACTCCAAATCATGGGTAAGTTCTTCTCGTGAGTCTTCAGCTGTCGGGACGCATAGGCAATCACTCTACCGCCCTGCATTAAAACACAACCCAAGCCGACCTTAGAAGCATTGGTGTTCACCTCAAAACCCTTCACTGACTAAGGAAATACTAAAACTGGTGCAATAGTCAATCTTTCCTTCAAAGTCCTGAAGGCTTGCTCACAACTGTCATTCCACTGAAAACTCGTATCGTTCTTCGTCAATTGCGTCATTGGTGCCGCAATCTTCGAGAAGTCTTGAACAAAACGCTTGTAATAGCCTGCCAACCCCAAGAAACTATGGATATATGTCACTGACCGTGATGTAGGCTAATCTATCACATCTTTGATCTTAGCGGGGTCCACTAACACTCCACTGGCTCTGACAATATGCCCAAAAAATCTAACTTCAGTGAGCCAAAACTCGCACTTACCGAACTTAGCGTACACTCTCTGCTCCTTCAAAGTCTGTAAGACTGTCCGGAGGTGTCCCTTGTAATCCTCACGAGTTCTAGAATAGATAAGAATGTCGTCGATGAACACTATAACGAATCTATCCAAATACTATCTCAATACTCGATGCATAAGATCTCATTCATCAATGCGTGGGAGTTGATACTTGTTCTTTATTGTAACTCGGTTCAGCTGACGGTAGTCAATGCAAAGTCTCAAACTGCCATCTTTCTTCTTGACAAACAATATTGGTGCACCCCAAGGTGACATGCTCAGACGTCTGAATCCCAACTCTAACAACTCATCTAGCTGGGTCTTTAGCTCCTCTGACTCTTTAGGAGCCATCCTGTATGGTGGAATCAAAATGGGTTTGGTCCCCAGAACTAAATCTATGATGAAAGCGATCTCTTTAGGTGGTGGTAATCTTGGTAGCTTAGTAGGAAAAACATCTTAAAACTCGTATACAACAAGCACCTCCTATATCTTCACTTGAACTCTCTAGGCCGTACTCAAAACACTAGAAAATGTCTCGAGATCTGAACTCGTTGCCACTGGCTCGAGTGATCGCAACGTGGTCGAAGTCCCCTGAAAACTAAACTCTGCTCGATCAGAAAGTCGAAATGTAACCACCTTGCTGAAACACTCAAGTTGTGTGTGGTCGCGGCTAACCAATCCATACCTAATAAGGCATCGAACTCTAGGAACTTCAATACTCTCAAGTCTACAGGCATTTATTATCCCTCTATCTCAACTGAGCAGTCAACACATAATAAGTTCGGGTATATCTTATCCCCAGCAGTCGTGCTAAGGATCAAGGTCGCTCTAGCCTAATAAGTCTCAATCCTAAATCATCAACCATACGACCCAAAATAAAAGATACAATAGAACCCGAACCAATCATAGTATGCATAAATCGACTGCAAATGTAAATCATACCCTCGATAAGGTTACGAGTGGAAGCTGGATCTGGTGTAGTGATGGCATGAACTTGCTCTCAGCGCTGTTGTGGCTGAGCCCTGCCTAGTCGTGGACATGTACTGACGAAGTGTCATGTCTGTCCATATTCAAAACATGCTCTATGTGGTCCCACCCCTGGTGCAATCCGCTGTCCCTGTCCCTGTGTCTGACTAGACCTCTATCCCTGTCCCTAGTCATGTTTATGTCCCTGACCATGTCCGTACCTCTGCCCCTGACCACCGCATCTGCCTTTACCCCCAGTCCATTGATATTGCTGTGGTGGCCCTGACTGTGTTGGCTGTTGTAGTGTACTGGCATAACTCTACGCCGAAACAGATGATACTGGCGCTATGCGCGCTGGATGGGATGGTGGCGCCACGGATCCTATACTATGATGCTCTGTCATCTCTCGACATGAACGGTCGGTGTCTCTTTATCCTCCTGTCACCACCTGACCTATAATCCAACTGTGCTGATGTTGGTGCTGGAATGATCTCATTGGGATGTGTGCTCAGGTACGCCTCTCAGGCCATGCTCTCTCATATGCTGCTTGTAAACTCCCTAGCTCTGTAGTCACCACGATGCCTCCGATGTCCCTCAACTGACCCTCCATGAAATAGTGTGCCTAGTCGGTGTTTGTGTCAGCTATCCCTCCAGCATAATCCAACAACTACAAATACCTGCCCATATACTGCATCACCGACTTTCCAGTGTACTATCGGATACTCAGAAACTCGGCCATCTTTTGCTTTAGGACTGAAGGAGGAAAACACTTCTGATTAAATCACCTCTTAAATTTTGCCCAATCCTTGGGCCTACCTTGGGTAGCCACCATACTACGCCACCACGTATCGGCCTCACCAAACATCAGACCTGAAGATATACTCGGTCTCATAGCTCTGGTGTGGCCACGATGTCATGTATTTTCTTGTGGCTTTTCACAAATTTCTTTGCCTCCTCGAGATTTGTGCCTCCGTAGAACTCAGTTGGTCTATGTCTCTGGAACTCTCGTGACTATCTCGCCTCGGCTGTCACCATAGTGCTCATCTCTATGGGCGTAGTCGGCGTGGTCTCCGTCGGTGCAGGTGGTGCAGGCAATATCGTCTCAGTCTGAACCGATATTATATCAGCCATAATGGGTGGTGTCAGTACGACGAGAGCCGCTAAAGTGGCTTGTACAGTAGGCGCACTCCTATCTTGAGCAGTGGGCACTATCGACGAAGATGGTGCTGGTGTAGCTGTGATATGTGCCCTGAGTATCCTAAGGATCTCGTCCAATCACTGATCCTGAGATGTGACTCTCTGAGTCAATGACTGTACCTCCTCAATACTCGCAAATCGAGGACCTGCTGTCCCTTTATCATTACTCGAACTACGCTGATCTGCTATCGCGATCTGCATTAGCAAGCGAGTCTCTAATCAGCGTATAGTTACCGGTATAGTATAATGCAATACAACAATTAGCATATATAGGATCCAAGTTTTAATTTTCCAAACTCTCCTCACTTCCCAATTAAGACTATAAGTCAGGATCATAGGGTTCCACTCTAAGTTCCAACTGTGTCCTAACTCTATTTTAATTTGTGTCTTATATTGGTTGTGGGTTAATCAAGAGCTAGACGAAAAACTTATGTTCTGATACCAACTGTGACGACCCCAGTTTTCCAAAAACTGGGCCCCGCCCGTCCTAAGCCCACGTGGACCCCCGAGCCGTCTCGCAAAGTCAAGGTAGGCCTAGTCAGCCTTCCGATCCATCCATATAAGTAAATTCTTAATTTTAAGTCGAGTTATTTGTATTTTTTCAAGTTTTACAAGTTAACGGAAGGAATTAATACGTTAAGTAACTCAGGATAAAGTAAAAGAGTCGGACATCCTAAATGTGGAACCCTGTAAACATGTATATTCATGTATATCTTGTGTCAAGTGTTATAACTAAGCAAAAATAATATACAAGTCATGTGTATCTCTATACCCAAACAAGTATCCTAAATGTGATAACAACATATATAAATAATACAAAAAGTCAAAAACCTGCAAAAGTATATAGAGGAGGGGCGCTCCGATATCCTCAGAGTAGATCGCCAAGTGTCGGCGTCTTGCCCTTACTCGGCTCCGGATCTGAACTCAGTCAAACACAAGAATGCCGAGTCCAGTAAGTAAAAGCCAATAGGATCTAAATTGTAATCCAAAATAAATAAAGCAGTCTAAAAGTCATGCGGATAGAAAGAAAGCTATATGTAATGCATAATAATGAAACTGTAAAAATGAAATTACAACGAGAATTGAGTGTCAAAGGAAACAATAGAGAGGTGCCTAAGTAGTACAAGACCACCAAGTGCGAGTGCCACAGGGTCAGGGGTCAAAGAGTCGCGATAATGTCAAGCAGACTTGGGTCCTAGGACGCCGCGTCGCCTGCTATACCTAGACCGTCGTGAATTAGGGATGTCAACGGTGTCTCGGATAAAACACATCTCATTTCGACCAATTACTCAAGTGACTGGAGGTCATGACTCCGGTTGCAAGCCGGTAACCACTCCGATCAGAGACACTCGTATGACTCACTTGGCCCTCGACACTCATAGATGGGTGGGAATTCCAAGAAAGGGACACGGTACAATATCAATAAAATATAAGCTCAAATGAACTACTGTGCATTTCCTAGCTGGTTTTACTTCGCTCAAACAATCGCACATCGTCCTCAAAACGTCTCGATCATGCCTCGAGATGTGCACCTGACACCTGACTATGGCCTCATAAGTCTTTGGTGTCTAATTATACCATTTTAATTATTTTAGAGTCACATTAAGTGAATTTATAAGATGGGACCACAATTTGTAATTTTATTTCAAAAATAATTAATTTTTAGCACACTTTTCGAATTATACTGGGGTGTCAAATGCTTGAAAAAGCCTCGAAACTCATTTTTCTTGCTTTATTTTAATTTCTCATATTTTCTAGATTTTTTTAATTTTTTTAAATTTTTATCTATTTTAATCTATTTTTTGTGATTTATTTTATTTAAAAATCTGTTTTATTTAATTTTTAAATTAATAATTATTATTTAATGGGTTGGGCCCGGGTTGACTTGACGGGTCCAATTTGACTCGGGTCGATCTGACCCGGTCAACTTGGGTCAGGGTCGGCTCGACCCGGCCCACACAAGAGTAGCCAGGCCCGACCCGCTTGCTACCCCCCTTTCCCTATTCGTGAAGAACGAACAGAAAGCACCGTTCATTAATCTTTTTTCTTTTCTATTTCGTTCTCCTTTTCTCTATTTCTTTCTTTCTTTCTTCCTCCCTTATTTGCTTCATTTCTCCATTAAAAACCAATAACCACAATAAATTAACATTCTCTACTAGACTTTAAAATCCCTAAATCCAAGCACATTACCTACATGAAATTGAAGGAAATGCAAAGATTGAAGAGTTAACTACTTGAAATTGAACAAATGTAAAGATTAGAGAGAATATTAACTTACTTGAATTTCTTTTCTTTTTTTTTCCTCTTGTTCTTTCTCTCTTTTCCAACCAAAACACAACCTCAAAACCCAAATACACACCCATCGATTTCTCTCTCTCTCTCTCTCTCTCTCTCTCTCTCTCTCTCTCTCTCTCTCTCTCTCTCTCTCTCTCTTATCTACTTCCACTTTCCATACTCACTTATCACACTACCTCCACCAACAAATGACAAATGTATAATTTAGGAATTGTCTATTTTTCCCTCAACAATTAATTAATTTAGTTACCCAACCATTTCAGACAATTTAAAACTTTTGAAACTTTAGAAATTTTATTTTTGATTTGTTGGTCAAGCTATAGTCATATACTCGTAAATGCACGTATCTCGAGAAGTTAACTCACTCGTAACTCGACGATCGAAATACAATAATTAAATTGAGTGCATTTTTTTAAATAGGTAATACACAAATCACCGAAAAATAAAATACCTCGGTGTCGACTCCCGAGGGTTGACCGAGTGTGCCAAATCACGACATGTCCAGGTCACAATCATGAAATACCACGTGGCACGGGTTAAAATTTTAGGGTCGTTACACTATAGCAGAGCCAAATGGGACTTTTTACAGGAGACTCGTCATATTGTAAACCTTTACACTTGAGAGTTCCAACTCAGTCGGTTATGACATAACTAGTGGTGTTGTAGCCATGGTATAAATAGTTTGTCCAAGAAAGGATATAGTCGACTGCAAGCCATATTCAACCATTAAACATGATTCAGTCACTATAGACCAATCTAACATTAGATCAGCCAATCACAAATATAGTCACTAAGGTTGAAATAAGATTTAAGTTTAAATTGTGAATTATAATTTTCTAACACACTCAATACCGATCTAATTAACACCAGGGACTTAGAGTGATATTGTTGGGTGTTTGGTATCAAGGATTCATTGGGAGACGTGTCGAAGCTGTGAGAGCGTATTTTTGCGATATCGAGGTAAGTAAACCAGCTAGGAAATGCATAGTATTTCATTTTAAGCTGTTGAATATTATTGTTCATTGCTTTGTTATCTATCATTGGAATTCCATTCTGATTGAGTTGTCCAAGGGCAAGTGAGTCAACGGTGTTGCTTGGAAGGAGTGCCTGGCTGAGGTAACATACCAGAGTCATGACCTCGGGATGCACTGCAATGGATACTACTTCTTTACTGGGTGTGAGTTCTTAGCGTGGTTGTCCCAGGAAGTCTCACTATCTCGTGGGTTTAGGGCTTGTGAGTGTACCAAGTCCTAAAATTCGAGTCTTGATGGTTTGCCAAGACTCAACGACCTGTTGATCGGGACTACTTGCATCTCTCTGTTTGCATCCCTGGACACTCATGTATCGATTGCTTTTGATTTATTTATTGTCTTTTATATATTCATGCGTCTTTTTACCTTTCTTTCTATATGCATAAATATAAACTGATTTATTTATTTTGAAATGTTGTTTAGTATCCTACTGGCGTTACTTACTTGGGCTCGTCATTCTTATATTTGATTGAGTACAGATCCGCAATCGAGTAAAAGAAAGGGGTCAATACTAGGAAATCTACAGTGAGGACTTTGGAGTGGCATTCCCTCTCGTACTTTTGTAGGTTATGTATTACTTATGTATATTATTTTTATCACATGGGGTATATGGGTTTTATGAGATACTTAGGGACATGTTTACGATATTAATTTTCTCTCCTCTGTTTATTACACATGTTGATTGTGTTATGCGGGATTTCCACACTCTATGATGTTTTGACTGATTGGTTTAAAGTTGTTTAGATTTGTTTAAGTTGAAATCGTTTTCGCGTAACCTTTGATAACTTGCAAATTTGAATAACTCATTATCAATGTTAAATTTTGCTGCCTTTTAATAGAAAAATGGTTAGGAAGGCTGACTAGGCTTGTGTTGACGTCGTGAGGATTGACTCGAGGTCCACGTAAGTCTAGCTAGGCGGGGCCCAATTTGGGTTGTGGAGCTGGGGTCGTCACATCATATATTAGCCAAACAAACAATATCTTTATGTCTTTCAAACTTTCTTCAAAATAAGATTTCGATTCCGTCATATGTTAAAACGAGCAACTCGTTATGCCCTAAACCAAAATTTGTGAAAGAATATAACATTCGTTGGAGAAGATGATAGTGTGACTTACTGAATGTGGATAGTTTTCTCCTTCTAGTCGTCGGAGTTCCGTCAGAAATTTGCGGGCAAGGTGATTTGATGAGGAATGAAGCAAGAATTGAGTTAAGGTTTTTCGGTCAAAAATTTTATTTTTTATTTAAGTGTGTCGAAAGCACATAAATGGGTGGAAATAGTCGCCCTCTAAAATTAATTGATCGAGTATAATTGTAACGGCCTGAATCTAATTCGTCATTATTTTTGACGTGGTTGCAGACGTGGCTGACAGCTCAGATGCTTGTGGGACCCGCAGCTAGGCTAGTGCGCGCCTAGAGCTAGGTAAATAGTAAATTTTGTATGCTGATTTTTCTAAATTATGTGTACGTTAAAATAGATTAAATGGCATCGTAATGTGTGTCATTATATTCCATTTGACGGGTGAGATTGTGTGTGAAGTATTCGCCTCGATATACGTGTCGACGCGGGTACCGAGTAGTCTAAAAGACTAAATATTAGGCCAGGGGAACAAATACACACAATAAATGAATAAAACGAGTTAAATATTAAACTGGAATGTATTTTTGGTGGCTAGGGACATGGTAGTACGCGTATGTCGCGGTTTGGAACGTGAAATCGGGCGTCGGAATACCCGAAACACCACTTTTTGGGTTAAGAGAAGGGCGAGTGTGCCATTTATGTAATTTTCGGAGTCACTAGGGTTGGGAAGTGGAGCAATTGAGGGTTATTGGATTGCCTTGAGATGCACAAGTGAGAATAGATGATCATTTGACTATAAAAGTCAAATGGACCTCTTTTTCACCACCTTTTCTCTCTCTTCTCTTTATATCTGAAAATTGAAGAAGAAGAATAAAGAATGGTTTGGAGTGTTACACTTGGTGATTTGAGGAGCTTGGAGCGGGGAAATCATCAAAAGCAAGGTGAGAATCACAAACACCTTAGCTTTCTTTATGTTTTGATCTCAATATTTGAGGTGTTGGTGTGAACCCATTATGGATTGTGTAGATGGTTGTTAAGTAGTTGTTTTGGTGGTGTTTAAGTGTATGAATTTCAGTGGTTGGAGTTGTGGTAATGGTTGTTGTTGTTTGTGTTAGTGGAAACAAAAAGTTTCAGCAAAACTGTTGTCCAGAGCGCTAATCCGAGCGCGATTAGCGCTCTAATATGGTCGTCTAGCGCGCTAGATGACGATTAGCGCGCTAGGTAAAAAGAGTAGCGCGCTACTTCCCAGACATAGCGCGCTAGATCTTGTGGGTTTAACACTATTTTTGCCAAGTAACATAAAATGCAACCAATTGACTCAAAATCACTTATAAATGGAAATAGGTTATTTCGGGCAACAATTTGGATATTGGCGGAGCCGGACCGGAGGTAATTTATCGGGATGCGGAGTGCGGTTTGAGGTGTGTAATATCCCAACTAAAATTATTTGAGCAATATTTACTTTTGCTTTTGGATTCATATTATGTCTTTCATTACTCTATTCTTGGAGTGACTTAAATGGACGGACGTTGAGGCTCTCACTCCATGCCATTTCTGTGTGTATGTCCACTAGGTCATAACACGTGAGTCAGAGATCTTAGTGAATAGGTCGACCCGAGAGTTGCGTTGGGGCACGTGTGGGTGCGTCGTTGGTTCCACGCCGACCACCTAGCGGATCAGGATATTGGCCTTGCTTGAGTGCTACTCGCCGACAATAGTATGTGGAAAAGTCCGAAGTATGGCGCTAGATTGATCCTAGGCTCTAGGAACACACATTTGAGCTTGCACTGTTACTTACGCATGCGATGATCACAGTTGCCTGTATTTAGTTCCGCATGTTTATTTAATAGTTTCCTTTAAATTCCAGTATTTAATTTCAGTATTGCTCACTTAATTTCCTTGGGAATACTCATTCTAGACTCGCCATTTGTCTTTTTGTGATGACTTGAGTGCAGATCCTAGTACAAGTCGAGGCAAAGGCAAACTTCCAGAATATTTGTGATTCAGAGACATATAGCCGGGCTTGTACATTTGTATATACATATTTTGTTTTATTTTGGGATTTGGGATTGTGAGATACCTCATGACTCCATATTTTTGATATTTTGATACATTGAGGTACATTATTGGTCTACGATGATATATGGGTTTTCCACACTAGGTATCAGAGTTGAATGCATGAGTTAATTGTTTCATATTTTAATTGTCATGATAAAAGACTTCTGATGTGGTTTATTTAGGATTAATTTGATATTATAGGCAGATGATTTGAGTTCATTAACTATTTAAACAATAAATTGTTGTTCATTGAGGTTAATAATGATTAAATGGTGGATGAGATGGTATGTGGGACACAGCTGGCGCTGGTAGGCCAGGTTGTGGCCCGCATTGGCCCTGTGGCGGTCCATTTGAAAAATGAGCCGTTACATTTTGGTATTATAGCAAAGGTTAGTGAACCTCGAGGAAATGAAAGTTAACACTAATACGGTTACATTTGTGGTCTAATTTGAGGATAAACCTGATGAATAACCTTTAGATGTGGAAACCTTAAGGAAGTTCCTAGAGTCCTAGTTGGGAAGTGAGGTAAGATGGGTAGAAATTTAGGGATATACGTGTTATGTTTTGGTTGTATTATGCATACGTTACACGTATATTGGTATTGAGGCTGACCGGATGCACGTTCTTCGATGCGTAGTTATCGATGGACGGACAACCATCAGTTACCACTCAGCCTGAGATCAGAGATGCTAGTGATCCGACGAGGCCTACTTTGACGCTGGAGTCATTAGCGCGGACTATGGATGATAGGTACGCGATGGTGATAGAGATGATGAGAGCTCGGGATGCTCGTGAGACTAGCTGCACCGATGACGACTACTCAGGCAGTCGTAGCAACTACTACAGTTGAGGCTTTTGTGCAGTTGGCAGTATTCGAGACATTGGCGAGAGAGGCGACGCCGAGATACTTGATACCAGTGGAGGCTGCACTGGTGCTTACACCTGCTACTACCGAGCAGCCAGCAGTGGCATCGACTTCGGGGAGTGTGATGACAGTTGAGGCTAAAGAGATGAAGGACCTCATTAAATATTTTTATGGAGTCGAAGATCCAGAGGTAGCCGGGAGGTGGCTGTTATCACATGAGCGGCACCATGACTTGCTTCGGGTTGAGGAGATCGATCGGTCGAGACTATCGAGTTTTTGTTTGAGAGCTGATGCGGCGATTTAGTGGACTACCTACATCGCGACTCATCCTGTTGTGACTACTGGGCAGAGTTCGAGCATTATTTATGGACAAGTACATACCTATGTAGGTTAGAGTCCGATTGAGGGATGAGTTTTTATCCTTGGTTCAAGGTGATATGTCGCTGACGGTATATACGGAGCGGTACCAATATCTGCTGTCATACTCCATGGACATAGCAGGTACCGGTCGACTACAGATATATTACTTTGTCCGAGGTCTGGATGAGAGGATTGGGAGCACAGTGGTATCTAGTGGAGCTCGAACACTGACAGAGTTTTACGACAAGTGTCTCGAGCACGAGACATACCTGGTTCAAATGGCAAGTCGATTAGTGATTCCAGGTTGCGCTGCAGAGTCAGCAGAGTCAGCCAGCTTTGAAATCTCGATCCGATCAAAGACCGAAGAGACAATGGAGAGACCAGGATCAATAGCGACAGGGCAAGAGACCTCGTCGAGGTGATTGACAGTCGGATCAGTGTCGCAGAAGTGACAGAGATCGTCGTTAAGACCGAGAGCGACTTGATGATTGTCAGATGACATAATCTACCGCTTCTGCACCAGTTGATCAGCCTAGACAGCAGAGGCAGGGTAGAGGTCAGAGAGGCCAGAGTCGAGGTCAGGCGCAGAGTCATAGGAGTTCTGGCAGGTCAGAGACCCGTACTTGTTATCGATGAGGTCAGGTTGGCCTTATTGTGGCGGATTGTACTAGACCAGCACAACTACCACCACAGACGGAGCAGGCCAGAGATAGGGCCCAGACTGGAGCTTTCAGAACAAGAAATAAGCAATCAATCTTCATCCGACACATCTTAAGAAGAAGGCAAACAAGAAAATGGGTCGTTGGGAATGAAAGAAGCATTGAACGATGTCCATCACCCCCTGCATCAGAGCTCTTCGTCACTATTACAAACATTTCACTAGTGTCTCGACTTTGAACTCATTTAACCACCTCCGCCCTACTTCCAAATGGGTCGTTTGGAATGAAATCCAAAGTGTCGTCAACATATGAAGTAGAACACGAATCTCCTTGCATAATGGTTAATACCACCATTAAAATAGACCTTTAATCAAAAACCAAAAAAATATCAAAGATACTTAAAAAATAAGCTCCATCGGTAAGCATATATCGATTGGATATCATCTGTTCGGTTGCTTACAACCGAACAAATTGAAATTGTTCAGTCAGTGTTAACCAACCTTAAAGTATTCAATCGATTTCGCACGATCAAACAGATGATATCCAATCGGCCCCACATGACTGAGTAGCAGTGCAGAATCTGGGCACCAACGTGTATACGAAACATTAAAAAAGGTCAAAAAACATCAATCAATACCTTTCCATCTTGCACGTTTGTCACTTCCACACGTCTTTGCTCCATTACTTATACTAAAAATCCGCAAAAGAAAGCAAAGCAACAATGCTCTAACAACATAAATCCAAAATTTCAAACACCATGAATTGAATAACAAAACATTGGAAATCCACATTTTTCAAAGAATAAAAATGAAGAAATCGACCCTGACGATGTTCGTGGTGATCGAAAGTGAAACCTCGTGTCGCCAGTCATCGAAAAAATCGTCGGGGTCAAAGTGTGGAAACTAGTGTGAGGTGCACAAGGTGGGAAGAAGATGAGGGTATGTGGTCATTTTGGGATTTGGAAAGGGTAAAAGTGTCATTTGACTTTAGGGCATTTTGGGAAATGAAGAGAAAAAATTTAAGTGGTTTGCCCAAATCAATTTGTGGGGTGCACATAGTCGTACCCCTCTAGGTGATGCAATGTATGTACGCATGTATTATTTATTTATTTTTCAGTGCTATTTTCTTACCGTCTTGAATACAACTACTAAACTACACCTAGCCGGAATCATTCCCCTACCCCACTACTCGATTGTTAGAGTGGCATTCGTAAGAAGAGGAAGTTGTTGGAAATCAGGATAGTCCCACATCGTCTAGCTAGTTAGAATACAATTATAAAGCTTAAATGTGTGGAGTGGACACCCTAACTTGCTTTAAAATCTTGGAGTGAAAACAACACTCTCCTCACCTTAGATTGTGCCCAGCATTACTAAAATTAATCATGGTACCAAAGCCAATAATTGGCTTAATAGCCCATTGTCCAAGGGCCTCATAGATGCTTAGCAAAAATAGAGGGTTGTTTAACATTAGGTTAAGATATGCTAGGAAGATAAATCTAGACCCATCCTTCAATTATGATGGATTGTGGTCAAGTCTTGGTTGGACTCGAGAGGAGAGTTTTAGAGATGTTGAGATAGTCTCACATCGGGTTATAATACAATTATAAGGCTTATATGTGTGGAGTACATACTCCATCTTGTCGTGGCGTGCATTTTAGAGTTAACCTCACTTTCACACTTCAGCTCATACATAAATTAACTAGTCACCATAATTTTCTCATCTTGGATTATGCCCAATATTACAAAAACAGAGGCAAGACGATAATGGTGTTCGATCACAAAGCGTTCTCCGGAGTCTCACAACGCAGCAAAGAGGTGGCATGGAGGAGGGAAAGTCACTATGATAGTACTCCTATTACAATTTGTGGGCCTTCTTTTTTTGTGAGAAGACCTTTATACCTTAGTTAATTAAAGTTCCCTTGTTCACATAACGTGTGCCTTATAATTTTCATGCAACTGTGTCCAAGACCATATATCCTTAGGCCTATATAGGGCCATCGCTTTTTGTACAATTAAACTGATCCCTAAATTTAATATCTCTCTTCTTCATTATCTAATGTTCTTCTTCTTCATCTATGACGGCCCCAAATTCAGAGGCAAACCGGGCACCGCCACTTCGCCAGACACGTCACCAAGCCATGCTACGTCACATGCACACCTGTCTATGACGGCCCGGGAACTATCCGTCTTGTAATCTGACTTAGTAAATTTTGTTATTTTAAAAGATTAATATTCTATCGAATTTTGCTAAGTTAAGAAGTTTACAACTTAATTTTGTTTATTTTAATTCTTTTCAGGTTATTTTTAATAGCGAAAGTCTTAATAACATGCATATAATTAATGTAAACAAGTTATGCATTAATTAACAACCTATGGGGTGGAAACCCAGCAAAAGGATACCATGTATATCAATTAAGGCGACAAAATGTATAATAGGTGTCAATATACATGTATCAGGTGAAAAAGTCTCCCAAAATGAATCACAATAAGTATGTATATGTAAATACAAACACCTACGAGTAAGCTAGTGGAGGCGCTCCAAATCAGAGTAGTCGCCAATCACCGCCTTCCCCCGGCTCGTCGTAGGATCTGCAACTTGCCACCAACAAATAATGACAAGTTCCAGTAAGTAAATCCCAGAGAAATTCAGTTAGTATTCACAAGAAGTCCAAGAAAACGGCTACAATTCATGCATATAAAGTAAATGAACAAGAATGTAAAGCATGAATATAAGTCGTGAAATAATCATGAATATGGAACGCGAGTGTGGTGTACAACTGTCGAGCCTTGGGACATAAATACTAAACCGAGAAGGCCCTGGAGGTGAGGAAATCCACACCCCCTCTTCACGGTCGAAATGAGGATCTCTGTTGGTCGGAAGGTAAACTTCCGCCCAACGCCTCAAATGAGAGGAAATCTGTGACGGAGGTGAGCCTCATGTCAACTCGCTCTCGAGATCATCGACTCGCTGAGAGATATCTCACGCGTAGTCTAAGGTATGACCAACACCGTAGCAACAAATGTATCATCATCAAAGAAAGAGTCGAAAATCACATCGTCCCTTTGACCATACACAAACACACGCGGGAATAGAGTAAACATGCAAGTTAAACTGACAAAAAGTAATGTGAACTAAATAATTTACAAGAAAAATAAGTAAATTATAAACTGACTTTCTCGTGGGTTTACTGACCTCAAACAATCGCAAATGTCTCTCCAAAATGTCTCGCTCACGCATCGAGATACGCGTTCGATACATGACTATAGTCTCTAAGTCCCTGGTATCTAAATTATACCACTTTTGTTATTTTAGAGTCACATTAAGTGAATTTATAATGTATGACCAAAAATTTGAGATTTTGTTTTAAAAAGTTTAATTTCGGCACACTTTTCGAGTTATATCGGTGTGCCGATGCCCCCAAAAAGTTCTCAAAACTACTTTTTATATTTTATTATATTTTTCTTGGTTTTTCTGGATTTTTCCATAATTTTCTAGCTATTTTTCCTGTTTTTCTGATATTTATTTGATTTAAAAATATATTTTATTTAATTTTTTAAGATTTTTAATTAATTAAAATTAATTTGGGGTGGGTTGGGCCCGAACCGGGCCCGGTTCGGTTGGGCCCGGTTCGGCCCAACCGGGGCCACCAGTTCGGGCCGGCTCGCCGACCCGCCAGGTCCGGCCGCGGCCGCTCTGCGCCTAAGGTCCGGCGGCTCGCCCGCCTGGCCTTGGGAAGCCCGGCCCACATGGGCCTGGCCAGTAGGCTCAACCTGCTGGGGATCTTCTTCTTCAACTTCTTTTTTTTTTAAGCACACAACAACAACAACAACAACAACACCAACAACTTAACAACAACAACCATCCAACAATACCATCACTATTAAACTCTAAATTTCTCCACAAAAGTTAACAAAAATTGACACACTCACCTCGATTCGGAGATCTTCGCGAGCGTCGCCGAGTGGAGAGAGCGTCGCGAGAGATGTGCGACCGAGTTGAGAGAGTGATGGAGAGCTTGGCGGTGAGGAGTTGGAAGTGGAGAAGAAAATGAAAATGATAGGGGGAGAAGAAGAAGCTCGGGTAGAAAGAGGGAGTGAGTGAGGAGAGAGATTTTGTTTTATTTTTTATTTTTGCAGGAGAGAGAAAAAGTGGGGAATGGGTTAAAGTATGGTGATTGGATAGGTGATGTGATGGGATGTGTGATGTGACACTAAATCTCAGACTATCCATACACTCGCGTTACGCGCACACCGCGACGTCGTACACTCTCGTCACTACACGCGCACAACGTGACCAAGCGCAATCCTTAATTAGCGCGGCGCGAATTATTAAATAATAGTAAAATAATAACACTCGCCAAGCAAAAATAGCATTTTTTTACCTCGTTAGGCATGCCCTAGACTTTTCCGCGACATCCACGTGGGTCTGAGCTTAGGATCTTAATCTGTAATTTGTCGGTTAATCGAGATTAATTAAAGCAGGCTGTTACATCATCCCCACCCCTTCGCCCCTCTCCTCCCTCTTCTCACTTCTCTCAACTGTACTTATCAAGTATGCAACTTATTGATTTGGTATGAGGTCATTTGTGTCAGAGGTTAAGGGTTCAAGATCGGTGAAAATTGTATCGCGCGAGACCAAGTGAATAGATGTCCAAACTCAGTGCCCAAAGTGGGTATCTTTTGCAGCTTCTAAAAAAAACCCTACCTACATAGAGCAACACAACACGCACACACTAAGGAGAGATAAGGATAACTATATATATATATATATAGTTGACTTAAAAAAAAACAAAAAAAAATAAAAAATTAAAATTTTAAAACCAAAAATTCTATTTGTATAACAGTTAAAAACATAACCTAAAAAATAGCAAAAAAAAAGAAAATTAGAAAATTAAAATTTAAAAAATCAATAACCTTATTTGTATAACAATTAAAAACCTAACTTAAAAAATAGAAAAAAATGAAAATAAGAAAATTTAAATTAGCAAAAAAAAAGACGAAAATTAAAAATTAGGAAAAAAACTTAAAAACCAAAAAATCTTATTTATATAACAATTTAAAACATGACCTAAAAAATAGTAAAAAAAGAAATTATACTTTAATTAATGACGCCATCATATCACAGTCAAAATCTTATTCTGTGTTTTACCATCCTACTCTTCACTTAAGTGCGAGAAAGATCAATGACTTATGTTTATTGTTTTTTTGTTATAAATTTTAATTATGACATCATCATGCCACGTGTTATATTAGGAGAGCTTCTCAAAAATCACGTGTCACATCGTGAGACTTTCTCACAAAAACAGTTCCTTTATATATATAGACATAGAAGATTCCTTATTAACTTCTCAAAAATTACAAATTCCAACCAAACACGCAATTACAAGCACCTTGGAAATATACTTCCACGAATAACATTTCATGCGTGCTTCAAAATGCACATCTCGATAACCATCGAAAGGGCTTTAAATCTCCTTTATTTAAAAAAAATTAAAATAAATTTGTCTAAAAGGACATTTCTGTTTGACGTGTAGCCGCCTTAAAGTATCTCCAACCACAAACTTCGTTTCTACTCTGAAAATCTATTTCTTATTTTATTTTTTTTTTGTTATTTATTTGTATTAATTCTAATAAATTATTTAATCAGTAAAAATTAAGAAAAAAAGAAATAATTATTTATAAATTCTTAAAAGAAGAAAAATAAAAAGAAATGAAGGTTAAAATAATTATTGAATTGTTTTACTATTCATCGAACTCTAAAATAGAAGGGAAATAAAGTATGATTGAAGATAGTCTTACGCCTTACTCACGTATGGCATAAGCAGCGAAACACGAGAGTTAAAGAGAGTTGCTTATATATGCACCTAACTAAGGCAAGGTTGGTGGAGTTCGACTCATGTTGAATTTAAGGGTTGTAATTTAGTTAGTATTTTATAAAAAAAACACAACACGAAGTTTTCAATTTATCAAAAGAGAAGCCAATGAAGTAAACTTATATCGAAGTTTCAACGATTGGTTGATTCAAGTGGTAAGAGACTTAGTTCCCCCAAAAACAAGGCCTTGAGTTCGAGCCTCGTGAATGAAAAAAATATGAATTAAGAATGTTGCCCCTCGTATGGCTCGACAATGCCTAAGTGTGAATTAATCGGTGCAGGTTAACGTTGGACACCACATTAAAACTCGAAAAATAAAAATGTTTCAAAGAAAATAAAAAACTCGATGTTAAAAATATAGGGAGTGACTATTAGCCCCTACTACCCTATATCAGCCCCCAATTTAATTTAGGGCTAATCATGATAAGAAAAAAAATATCATAATCTTTACAAATTGTATCAATTATATCCTCAATTAATATGGGCACTTTTTCTTTCATAATGTATGCCCACACATGATTCTTTTAACTTTATATCTTTACATATTATTCATACATATGCATTAGAGGCTCAGAGCTCAATATTCATAATAAATACATATGTATATAATACACATATAGTTGCATATACATATGCCTACACATACATAATCTAAGGATATATTTCGTTTGTCAAATTAAACAACTATCAGTAACCTTCTCATTAGTTTTAAATGTCATTTTCATCATATATATGTATATACACATGATTTTCAACTTACATTGGTGATCTATGAACTAATTAAATTTGAATCAAATTATTAAAGTATATATCATTGATTTATAAATTATTTTTTTGTGAGGCCTCATATACTTAATTTATACATGAAGCTTAAAAGATTTTGATATAAATTGGTCAATATGGATAATCATGAAAATAAAGTTAGAAGATTATGTTAATTTCAAAGTAAAAGTACACAAATTAATTGTGGATAAAATATTAATAGTAAATTGAAAAGGTTATGATAGAATTGAGAATTTTCAAAGGTTAAGATATTATTGATACAACTTGTAAAGGTTATGATATTTTTTGTCATTTGGTCTTTAATTTAATACATTTTTAAACTAAAATGTCTTTAGGCAAAATTACATAAATAACCTCTCTCTCAATTATGAACCTATTTCATTACTTTTTCACATTTTACTTTCCACTCGATCTTTACACCCTTCCTCAACTTTACTTTTCACTCTCTGCACCCCTCCCTAAATGAAACCTTAAACTCATCTCAACTCTTATCTTACTCACTACACTCACATTCTCCTCTTCTACTTAATTTCCACTTTCTATATCTCACCCAAATTAAACCATAGACTCATCTCATTTTCTCTTATACTTTCTAATCTCTACGCCCTTTCTCATTTTTTTGTTCATACACTCAACAATTCACCATCAAGTACAACATTTTAATTATAGTATTTGGTTGAGATTTTAATTCTTATTTTTAAATGGTTATAATCCTTTATTTGTGTTGAATCTTAGCTTTTAAGGATTAATGAATTAATCTTGAAATGCATATGGAGCAAATTGAGTTTAGGGGGAGAAAGAAATGACGTGCAACAAGGGGTTGGAGATTGAAAATCACAAAGATGAAAAGTGGGCTTTCTTTAGAGAAAGATGGGGGCAAATATAAACTAAGGGTACAATAGAGAATTCACTAACAATTAAGGGGGTGTTTAGAGCATGAACTAACTTATTAGGGGCTATAAATAACGTTAAATTAATTGAGCGGCTGATATAACATATATGGGTGCTAATAGTAACTCCCAAAATATATTTTCTTGATAGCCAAAATTTTTAGGGTGCGACTATTAGCCCTCCACTACCCTATATCAGCCCTCATTTAATTTAAAATATTTTTAAATTAAAATTTATTTAGACAAAATTACATAAATAACCCCACTCTAAATCATGAACCTATTTCATTTACTTTTCCTATTCTACTTTCCACTATCTACACCCCTCCTCAACTATACTTTTCAATTTCTACACCCCTCCCTAAATGAAACCTTAAACTCATTCTCAACTTATATCTCACTCACTACATTCTCCTTCTCCTTTTCTACTTAATTTTCACTTTCTATATCTCACCCCAAATTGAACTATAGACTCATCTCATTTTTTCTTCTACTTTATAATCTCTACACCCCTTCTCATCTCTTTGTCCATACACTAAGTAATTCACCATCAAACATGTGACAGCCCGAATTTAATTTGTCATTATTAATGACGTAGTTGCAGACGTGACTGACAGCTCAGACGCTCGTGGGACCCGCAGCTGGGCTAGGGCGCGCCTGGAGTTAGGTAAATAGTAATTTTGTGTGCTAATTTGTCTAATTTGCGATGTTTATGTTAAAATAGAGTAAACGACATCGCAATGTGTATATGCATATTACATTTGACGTGCGAGACTGTGTGTGAAGTATTCACCTCGATATGCGTGTCAACGCGGGTACCGGGTAGGCTAAAAGAAGAAATACTAGGCCGGGGAAATAATACACACATGAAATGAATAAAATGATTTAAATAATAATATATAATGCATATTTGGTGGTTAGGGTCATGGTAGTACGCGTATGTCGCGTTTTGGGACGCGAAATCGGGCTTTGGAACACCCGAAAGATGACTTTATGGGTTAAGGACAAGGGCGAGCGTGTCATCAGAGTCAATTAAGGAGTCATTAGAGGTTGAGAAATGGAGCAAATAGTGCTCATTGGATGGCATAGTGATGCACAAGTGAGGAAAGATCCTTTATTGATATAAAAAGTCAATTTGACTTCATTTCCACCACATTTTCTCTCTCCTTATCAAGAAATCTGATAATTGAGAAGAAGAAGAAGAAGCAAGGGTTTAGAACACTCAATTTGATCATTTGAGGAGTGCGTGGAGTGGTTGATTCATCAAATGAATGTGAGATACACTATCACCTCAACTTTCTTTATCTTTTGGTAAGAATTGTTGGGGTGTTTGTGTCAATCTAATATGGATTGTTAAGTGGTTGTTTTGTGGTTGTTTTAGTGGGTTTCAAGTTCTACGAAGTTGAGTAATATATGTTGTGGTTGTTGTTGTTGTTGTTGTTATTGTTTTTATTTACATTTCGAGTATGGATTTTCGAGTTTTGTCTTGAATTTTGGATATGCGAGTTAGCTCGCTGATTTGGGGGGTTTTGTTATGGTTTTTGAGTTGGATATCATGATATTGAATGTTGTGGATGGTGGTGTTGAAGTTGTGGAGCTTTATTGGGGTTTCGCCAAGTTTTATCGGGGTTTCACCAAGTCTTGTCGTGGTTTCGCCAAGTTTTGTTGGGGTTTAGGTTTCGATTCAACCAATTGGGGTCCTATCTCAGGGATCGATACCGGACATAATATGAATTAATATGATGGATTTGATACTCTAATGTGAATTTGGGAAATTCCAAAGTTTTGAGAAATTGATAAATTAACGAATATTAGGTACTTGGATTTGAACGACAGGTGTTGGGGTACGCATTTGGAGGCGTGGAGATTTTCTTTTGTACTTGTGGAGCGCGGTTTGAGGTATGTAGTATCCCAACTGAAGATTTCTAGAGCATTACCTTATTTTTGCTTTTAAATCCAAATTATATCCTTCAATACTTTATTCTTGGTTTTGGTTTAAATGGACGGACGTTGAGGCTGTGACGGCCCCTTCTTCTAAACAGGGCACCGGCCGGCCTAATCTCGTAATCAAGCCTTAATCCTAGCCACCTAAGACTTAATTACGTATTAGTCAGCCTTTCATCCCTATATTCTAAAATACACGTGTCCAAATATTATTAGATTTCAAAATTAATTAAAACTTTTTATCATTTTAATATTATCACGTAGTTTAAAGGTTATGCGGAAGCTCTAATTATTCAAAAACCCTAAGTGTGGAAAACCAGGAGAAATAAAATCAATGCATATATATATCATAAAGATAATAACACAATATGATATATGAGTCTCGAAATGGGAAAACTATACGCTCAATCCACTATACAACCCAAAATATACAGTAAAGATATAAACAGTAATAATACAGCAAAAGTCGAGTCATACAATATGAGATACGAGAATCGCCGAAATGCTCAAAGAAAGTCGTGATCTTCTCCTTCTCCGATCTACTGTTGCTCGACGGACCTACACCCACCGTCACAAACTAGACGGTGAGTATATTGATATTTAAGTAATAACTGGAGAATTTCATGTCACATTTCCAAAATATGAGAAAGGTATTTAAAAGCATAAAGTAGCAAAAAAGTTGTTGAATCAAGTAATGCAAGTAATACCACAGCAAAAAATGTATAGACTGACACAGGTTAAGTCGAGATGATCTACGTCCGGTCGGCGGTGAGAACTATCACCTAACCTTTTCCACTAAAAAAAGAGCTGCGCTCTATGCATATACATCATATATCTCGTTCTTGCCGACCACCCCGAGTCCCATACCTCGTGTGTCGCGCAAGTGTAGTGGTGAGTGCCGGAACCCCAGTAGACCTATGTCTCCGTGAACCGTGCATCTCTTGTGAAATGGACACTAGATAATCCCTACTTTAGTTTTCAAGGATCAATAGTTCCAATTCTCGAGGATTTCAAAACTAGTTAGGCTACAAAGCTCAAGGAAAATAGAATACAAGTCTAATCCAATCCAACTTATCCCACTAACATACTTTTGATCAACAATCTATCAAGAATATCATCAAGAGTAGAAATTTGAATCAATGAAACACTTTACAAGGCATCATGTCACAATATTCAATCATGAATAGACACAAGAACAACATGATGTGAGATTACAAGTAGCAATGTCTACAAATAGACCATAAAATGATAAGAGTCAATGAAATAAAATATAAAATTCTCACAGCTTTACTTACAATTCACACAGCTTATCCTAGCATATCCGGCCTCCCGACACTCTGAAATGCGTTCCCAGACTCCCGAGATCTCCCTTTAGTTCCCTGGAATTGTTTGATAGGTTTTAGAGTGAGTTTGGATCTCTACTTAGAGTATTAAAATCATTTATAGTGTTTAAGCCATTTTTGAAAATTGATGATTTTTGTACTGTCAGGGTAATTAGCGCGCTAATTTTGAACAGTAGCGCGCTAACTTTTGACTTTAGCGTGCTAATTTCAACATTAGTGCACTAATTCAAATATCTAGCGCGCTAATCGATATTAGCCCACTAGATTGTCTACCTAGCGCGCTATGTGCAGCAGAACCCAGAATTCTGCATTTTGAATTCATGGCTTTTGCTACACTTAGGCCTTGCTAATGCTTTGGGACCTCTCATACACTCTACTAGAGGTCCCTAACATCAACCCCAATAATAAACAGCAACGAACAACATCAAATTCATGACTTCACAAAGGTGAGCTATGTTAATGGAGTGGAGAAGTTACCTAGCTTGAAGAACTTCTTCTTCTTCACTAAACCTTCAATGATTACACTCATTTCTCCTCCCCAAGAGCACTCCAGCAAATTCTTTTCTTTCTCTCCTTCCTTGCCAAACCAATTTGATGAGAATGAATGATCAAGTTCATAAAAATGTGGACTTAAGTGGTTTTAGTTGACTTGTATATGTTTGAACCATGGCCATTGATCATGTGTGCACACGTATCTCGAGGCTCAACTAGTGGACCACCTTCATTCAATCATTTCCCAAGTCATGCTTAAATGACTATAATAGTTGACTCCATTAACCTCTTGATTGGTTAATACGTGTCTCGATGCACATCATGTGATTATGAATTTATTTTACTAACTTTGGCACATTAATAATGCATCAAATATGACCACATTAAAGCTACTTATAAAATCATAGTTAGCTCAAATTAATTAAGCTTACCCCGTAAGCCGTTACCTAGGTCCCACGTCGACACGCAACTCGAGGTACGTCTCCGCTCGTCTCGATACTTATAGACCCGTATAAATAGACTTAATAGTCTACACATATACAATACACTAGGCATACATCACAACAAAAATAAAATATATCTCGGCCCTTGCCTTGGTCAATGGAGATATCACGGTGTGGGTCCCACTGTACGGGTCGATGATCATGTTTAAGGAATGAAACACAATTAGAGATTTTGAGCCGTTACAATTCTTCTCAACTAATGAAAATTTCGTCCTCGAAATTAAAACCCAAACCATGACTCATATGTGACTTGAATAGGTAGGGAAACATATCTCGCATATAATCCTCTCGTTCCCAAGTGAGTTTCGTATCGTCGTGAAACTGCCATTTGACAAGTAATTTTTGGATAGACTTGCCTTTCAAGTTATGTGCCAATCGATCTAAAATCTGCACAGGCTGCTCCTCATATGAAATATCCTCACTCAGGTCTATTTGGCTCAAATCCACAGTCGGACGATCACCTACTCTCGACTCAGCTAATCAAAGCATGGATATATGAAAGATTGGATAAACTCCTGACTTCTGTGGAGGTAGCTCAAGCTCATATGCAACCTTCCCGAACCATTTCTTAATCATGAAAGGTCCGATAAACCTTGGTACAAGTTTACTTTTCACTTCAAACCTCTAAAGGCCCTTCGGAGGGGAAACCTTTAAATATACAAAGGCTCCCGCGGCGTACGTGAGATCACCGCGATATATGTCTGCATACTTCTGTTGTTTATCCTGGGCTACTTTAAGTTTCTGACGAATCAGTCGTACCTTCTCCATGTGATCCACAACAATCTCAGGCCCCACGATCTCTCGATCCTTTAGCTCAGCCCAACATGATGGGGAGCGACACGGTCTACTATATAAAGCCTCAAAAGGTGCCATCTCAATACAGGCCTGATAAATGTTGTTATAAGCAAACTCACACAACGGTAGGTACTCCTCCTATGATCTGCCAAACTCCAAAACACAAGCCCGCAACATATCCTCGAGAACCTGAATCAACCTCTCAGTCTGCCCGTCATTCTGAGGATGAAAAGTCGTACTAAATTGTAGGCGCGTACCATGTGACTGTCCCTCTCCTAATCTAGGGCACCGCCCGGCCTAATCCCGTAATTAAGCTCTAATCATATCCACGCAGGACTTAACTATGTATTAGTCAGCCTTTACAACCTAGACAATCTCGAGATTTGTGCATCAAATCTCGAGATTTGATGAGTGCCCCCTCCACCCCCCCAAAAATCCGCAAATCCTACAAGTTCGGTCTCGGTCTCGTCTGTCTCTGCTCTTCGATCTGCTCTTCGATCGTCTCCTCTGTTTTTTCTTCTTCGATCCGCTCTTCGATCGTCTCGTCGTCTCTCGCTCTTCGCTCTCGGCCACCGCCCCCAAATCCCCAACCCCCAACAAGTCTCTCGTCTCCTTCATCGGCTCTCAACTCTCTCTCTCTGGTCTCTCCGTCTCTTGGTCGGTCACGGCTCTCTGTTTCTCTCCGGTCACCGCTCTGCTCTCTCTCTCTGCTCTCTTTCTCGTTCGAGCCCTAACCCTAGCGCGTCCCTCGCTCCGTCAACGCTTCGCTGCTCTTGCCGACGTCGGAGCCCTCGCATCTGCCATCTCTCCATCGTTGATCGCCTATTTTCTCGTGTTCAGGATAAGTAATACACTAGTCCTACCAGTTTATAAAATTTAGAGTTAATCAAAACTTTTTATTAAATTAATTAATTAGAGGAAGTCTTATTGATTATGCATAAGCAATTAATAACTTATACGGAAGCCATTAATAAAATCCTAAGTGTGGAAAACCAGGAAATGACATCACATATATAAAGTCCTCAAAATGCAATGAAACATTAAAAAGTTTTAGTCAAGTTGGGGAAACTAACGCTCAACCCAATATACAACCCCAAATAGTATATGAAAGATATATATAACATATACAATCAAAATACCAAAAGAATACCTACAATCGATGCAACGACGCGCCGCGGGCTCAAGGATAATCGCCGATCTTCTCCTTGCCCGACCTGCAGGTAGACGACTCTGCACCCACCATCATAAAAAGGACGGTGAGTACAAGAATAAAACAGTAATCCCCGATGACAAGTTTAATTTGCATTTCCAAATATTCAAATGGTTTTTAAAAGCATATAAATGGGAAAACTAGAAAATAAACCATATGCGAGTAAATACCAGAGTTAAACAAGTGATACTGACACTAGGCTAAGTAGTGGTGATTTAGGTTCGGTCGGCAGTGAAACATGTCACTCCAACTCAATAATCATATAGCACAAGGGACTCTAACCCAAGTGTTACCAGGGACTCTAACCCCAGTGTGTAGACCACCTTAGGGACTCTAACCCCGAGTGTCATACAGTGTCAAGTAACATGTGCCGACATCCCCAAGGACTCTAACCACGTGAGTCGCGCGCACCTCGATCGAGTACAAGACCTAAATGCAAAAACTACTTTTTAAATTTCAAGAAATACCAAGTATGGATTGTCAAGGCATAGGCACATCTACACACCTAAACAAATAAGGAATACAATTCCTCTTAAACATTTATAAGATACTCACTAGCCTAATAGCATGCTATTTATCATTCAATTCACATTTAAAACAACAAGAATAGACATAGCATGGGATAGAATCAATGAATCAAATCAAATGAATGGATATCATGCAAACTAGACTCATCAAGTGAGCATAGACACAAAGAACACATGATATAAGAATACAAAGGCAAAATAGTCAAAAGGACTATGCAAGGACAACAATTAATAGAAATGAAATGACAAGTAAAGTTGTCATTGGGTATACTCACTACAACAAAGTAAAGTCTTAGCTTTACTGGCCTCCCGATACTTCAAATCTTGTATTCGCTCTCCCGTACCATTTCCTAGGTTCCTGAGTTTGGTGTATCATTAGTTCAAGTATAGTTTTTTTAAGCTCAACTTAGTGGTATTTATTGTGTATTCAAATTGGTTCAATAGACTTTAAATCAATCTTCATAAATCAGCCCCTAAAGACTAAATTAAGTTTCAATTTCAGTCCTACACTTTAAAGCAGTTTTTAGGCATGAAATGGTCAAAATATCGAAGTCATCCATCAATAAAATTATTTTTGGTCTCTCTCTTAGCTTTCCAGAAAGGTTTATTTTGCAAAATTCTGATTTAAAATGAAAGAGATATCATGATTTTACTAAACATAGGTCTAATTGGAATTTAATCCGACCAGCGGATTTAGAAAATCTATTTCTCCTAATCTATAGTTCTTAAAAATGTGATTTTTGGTCACAAGGCAGAAACTATATCCAAATACAACATACTTAAAGATCAGCTCATTTGAATAAGTGGTTAGGGAGTTATTCCTTTAATAAGTTTAGTTTCAAAACTTTCCTTTTTAATTCCAGCACCTATTTGTAGAGCATATTTGGACATAAAAACATTTGAATCAAAATATCTTCATTTGAGCAAAGTTATTCCCTTTAAATAAGCTTTCAAATGCCGCTGGTTTGGATCAATTTGGATTTAAAATGGGTAGATTATGACCAAATTACCCAGGTTGATTCCTAATACAACATGCAGAATTCTAGTTTTGGTGTTGCAACTTCAAAAATCCATATCTTTATGATTTCAAAACCAAATTGAGAACTTCAATATAGTTGGATTATCAGCTTGAAATGAGGAGTTCAAATATATAAATTAATTGCAAATACTCAATCATCTACTATCTGAAATTAGGCTAAAACCAGAACTTGTTCTAATTTCAACTAAAAAGATGTTTACCTAGTTGATGTAGCACCCTAGCTTGAGAATTTCTCACCAACTCTCATGGATTCCTTCAACACCTTGATGATTCACTCCTCTCCAACAATTCCTTCTTCTTCTCCAGCAAAAATGAATGAGTGATTTGGTTTGAATATTGTTTTATCACTAATAATATATATTAAGGTGATGTTCCTTCCTAGCCCTTAATCTTCATGGATTTATGTATCCCTAGGAATATCTAATGGTCCACCCTTGTCATATATCCCACTAACTCCCACTATCTCAACCTCAAGTGACACCATTTCATTACTCACTTAGTTCCTAGATGTGTCAATGTGTATCTCTAGACCAATCCTATGCTTTCCATTTAATTTACTCAACTATAGGCCTTTAATTTGATTTACATTAACAAACACAACCATAGGCTTATAAGTAATTCCTTATTTCTTATTAGTATTAAATAAGACTTACCAAAATGCTAACTACCCGGTTCCCCGGCTCGCACGCTACTCGAGACGTGTCCCCGCTCTCGTCTCAACGCCTACAACTATACAAACCGACTTAGTAAGTCTACACAATACATAACACTAGGCACACATCAATACAAAAATACGATATACCTCGGCCACGTGCCTCGGTTGGTGCACGTATCATGGTGTAAGACCCACGTCAATGGTCGATGATCCTGATTAAGGAATTAAAACGAGGTTTAGAGATTTGGGTCGTGACAAATATTCCCAACAAAATAAAAATTTCGTCCTAGAAATTAAGTTTAAGTTACGGTTCTACCTGACTCAAACATGTACGGGAATATATCTCGCATGTAGTCCTCCCGCTCCCAAGTGAGTTCCATTTCGTCGTGGAACTGCCACTTGACGAGTACCTTCGGGATGGACTTGCTCCTCAACTGTTGTACCTTCCAATCTAGGATCTGAATGGGCTATTCCTCGTAAGAGATGTCCTCGCTCAGGTCGATCTAACTCAAGTCAACTGTCGGTCGCACGCTTGCCTTCGACTCAGCTAGTCGAAACATCGAAATGTGGAACACCGGATGGACCCCTGACATCTGTGGAGGAAATTCAAGCTCGTATGCCACTTTCCCGACCCGTTTCTTAATCAAGAAAGGCCCGATGTACCTCGGTGCAAGCTTGCCTTTCACCTCAAATCTCTGAAGACCCTTCTGCGGGGAAACCTTTAAATAGACAAAAGCTCCCTCGGAATACGCGAGATCACCGCGATACTTATCTGCATATCTCTTATGTCTCTCATGTGCTCCTCTGAGTCTCTGATGGATCAGTTTGACCTTTTCCGTGTGGTCAACAACAATTTCAGGCCCCACTACCTCCCGGTCCTCTGGCTCAGCCCAACACGATGGCGAGCGACACGGTCTGCCATACAAAGCCTCAAATGGCGCCATCTCAATGCTAGCCTGATAACTATTGTTATAAGCGAACTCACACAACGGTAGGAACTCCGCCCAAGATCCGCCAAACTCCAACACGCATGCCCGCAACATGTCCTCGAGGACCTGAATCAATCTCTCGCCCGCTTGTCGGATGAGGGTGGAAAGCCGTATCGAATCGTAGGCGCGCACCGCATCTTGTTTCTTGCATACTCCGCCACATCCCGGACGTATACGTAGCATCTCGATCTGACGTGATCGTTAATGGTACCCCATGCAGCCTGATAATCTCTCTCTCGAACAGTACGCTCAGCTGATCGAACGTGTAATGCGATGCCACTGGCAGAAAATGAGCAGACTTCGTCAGTCTGTCAACTATAAAGCAGATTGAATCTTGTCTCATCGCGGTCCTCGACAATCCTCTGACAAAATCCATAGTGATATGTTCCCACTTCCATCGAGGAATGGGAAGCGGCTGTAGTAATCCCCCGGGTCTGCGATGCTCGGACTTCACTTGCTGACAGATTCCACAGTTCCTGATGAATCTAGACACGTCTGCCTTCATCCCATGCCACCAGAAATGTCTCCTCATGTCGTAGTACATCTTAGCCCTGCCTGGATGTACGGTAAATCTAGAACGGTGCGACTCCTGAAGGATTTCATCTCTCTGCTCCGATACCTCTGGTATCCACAACCTGCCCGTATCTCAGACACTGATTTGTCGTCTCTGCCCAATCTGTACACTCTCCACTCTGTGCTAACTCGCTAAATCTCGAGTACAATCGGTCAGTCCTGTGACCCTCTGACACTCGTTGTGTTGACACGGTATGTAGTCTCATATGTGCGCAAATCATCACCTGAGTATCGGTAGGAACCTCTGTCTGACATGTTTTTGTCGCTGCGTCGAGTAATCCATACTCATGCATCATGTGACATCTGACCACCTTGGCATCTCTAGTAAGTCTCCTACTCAACGCATCTGCGACTACGTTTGCTTTTCCTGGGTGATACTCCAAGGAAAAGTCGTAGTCCTTCAAGAACTCCAACCATTTGTGTTGTCTCATGTTCAGCTCTTTCTGTGTGAAGAGACATTTCAGACTCTTGTGATCAGTGAAGAGTGTGAATCTCTCTCCATACAGAAGGTGTCTCTAAGTCTTCAACGCAAATACAACCGCTGTCAACTCTAGATCGTGCGTGGGGTAGTTCTTCTCATGTAGCTTTAATTGTCTCGATGCGTATGCCACGACACCGCTGCCCTGCATCAACACACAACCTAGACCCGTATGAGAAGCATCTGTGTACACTAGAAATCTTTGTCCAGCCTCTGGCAGTACTAACATTGGCGCGGTAGTTAATGACATCTTCAACTGAGTAAATGCAGCCTCGCGCTTCTCAGTCCACTCATAAGCAACATCCTTCTGTATCAGCCTCGTCATCGGTGAAGAGATCTTCGAGAAATCCTTCACGAATCTACGGTAATATCCTGCTAACCCCCAAAAAGCTCCTGATCTCTCGGACTGATGTCGGTGCTGGCCAATCTGTGATCGTCTGAATCTTGGCCGGATCTACTGCAATCCATGATGCTCCAACAACGTGCCCCAAAAACTTGACCTCTGCAAGCCAGAATTCACACTTGCTTAGCTTAGCAAAAAGTTGGTGTTCCCTCAATGTCTGCAACGTCTCTTCGAGGTGCTGCTCGTGATCCTCATGTGTCCTCGATTATATCAAGATGTCATCGATGAAGACTATCACGAAGCGGTCGAGATATGGTCTAAGTACCCGGTGCATCAAATCCATGAATACGGCGGGGGTGTTGGTCAGCCCGAATGGCATGACCGTGAACTAGTAGTGTCCGTATATGGTGTTGAATGCTCTCTTGGACCTATCCTCATCCCTGATCCTAAGCTGATGATACCCCGATCTCAGGTCTATCTTGGAGAAAAATTGTGCTCCTCTCGGTTGATCAAATAAATCGTCTATTCGCGGAAGTGGGTACTTGTTTATGACTGTCACTCTGTTCAACTGCCCGTAGTCGATGCATAGTCTTAGACTGCCATCTTTCGTCTTCACAAACAGACTAGCGCTCCCCACGATGACATCGAAGGTGTGATGAATCCCTTCTTCCCCAAATCCTTAAGCTGAGTCCTCAAGTCCTCTAACTCCCTCGGAGCCATGCGATACGGCGGTATCGCGATCGGTCTGGTACCCGGTACTAGGTCGATGATGAAGTCTACCTCTCGTGGTAGCGGTACTCCAGGTAAATCCTCTGGGAAAACATCTGGAAGTCTCGAACAACCGGTATCTCCTCTAGTCTGGGTCCCTGACTCTCTGCTACAACGTACAACGCTACCAAAGTCTCCATCTCTCCACATGATGCAAGCCGACCTCTCATGGTGTTGAGTCTCGGTGTACTACCTCAGTGAACGAACATCGGACGTCCCGAAATCTCAAATATGACAGACTTACTAAAGCAGTCGATGTGTGCGTGGTAGGCTGACAACCAATCCATCCCTAGCAGCTCGTCGAACTCTAACATCTCGAGGACTCTAAAATCCGCCGGTAACTCTACCCCGCCTATCTCTACCGGACATCCCCGAACTACACGATTAGGGTAAACCCTATCCCCGACTGCGGTGCTCAAAATCAGGTGTACGCTAAGCCTAACAGGTGTCAATCCTAATATGCCTAACATGCGACCAGCAATAAAAGAAACAGTGGATCCAGAGTCAAATAATGCATATAAGTCTCTACCATAAACGGAAACCGTACCCTCGATGAGGCTGCGTGTCGCTCCAGCATCTGGCTGTGCGACCATGTGAACTCTCTCTCGACCTGCTGTGGGGGATGTGCTGACGGCTATGTGCACTCCCCAGACATGTGTCCCACCTGACCACATCTCCAGCAAGTGATTTGACGACGCTGCCCTGCCTGTTGCGCATGTCCCTGTAATTGTCGCTGACCTGTCGTGGTCCATCTCTCCCGAAAAATACGCCAGCCTTAGTCTAATGAACTCCTTCACTAGCTTGGCGTCCCTCGACAAGCCAGTGATCTCAGATATAGCGGGTGTGGGTGTGTCTACTACTGCTTCTATTATCGGTATTGTGACGACCGGTAGTGCTAGTGGACGTGGTGCCGCTGGCTCTACGGGTGGTACTGGTGCTCGTGCCTCTGCGGTAGTAGTAGTAGTAGTAGCTGGTGCAGTATGAGTCTATGTGGTCGGGGGTGCTATAGTAGTAGCTGTGGTGACGAAGGCGGTCGAAACCAGTGCAGTCATCTGCGCCGACATGTAAGCGATGAAATCGACAATCTGTCGCTCCTGAGCGGTCGTCTGGTCAGACATCCTCTAAAAATTGTCAACTGATACGGTGGGAGGCTGACTGCCGCTAGCTCCGGTGTCTCCAGCCTCGCGCGAATCCCCCATCGGTGTCTTCAAGTGGATAGCGAAAGCGAATCAGAAACTACGTGACATAACGTATATATATACATATAGAAACTAACACGTACATATAAGAAATCTCTATCTCACCTTCACTCGATTCCCAACAAAATAGTTCCTAGGCAAGGATCATCTGGTTTCCACTTCGAAGGTTTGTGTTTTATACGAGTTCGTGTTTTTCTTATTTATCCCTAAGGTTCTAATACCTAGCTCTGATACCAACTGTGACTGCCCCTCTCCTAATCTAGGGCACCGCTCGGCCTAATCCCGTAATTAAGCCATAATCATATCCACGCAGGACTTAACTACGTATTAGTCAGCCTTTACAACCTAAACGCCTCTTTTCTCGTGTTCAGGATAAGTAATACACTAGTCCTACAAGTTTATAAAATTTAGAGTTAATCAAAACTTTTATTAAATTAATTAATTAGCGGAAGTCTTATTGATTATGCATAAGCAATAAGTAACTAATACGGAATCCATTAATAAAATCCTAAGTGTGGAAAACCAGGAAATGACATCACATATATAAAGTCCTCAAAATGCAGTGAAACAGTAAAAAAGTTTTAGTCAAGTCGGGGAAACTAACGCTCAACCTAATATACAACCTCAAATAGTATCTGAAAGATATATATAACATATACAATCAAAATAATAAAAAAGACCTACAATCGATGCAGCGACGCGCCGCGGGCTCGAGGGATAATCGCCGATCTTCTCCTTGCCCGTCCTGCAGGTAGACGACTCTGCACCCACCGTCAAAAAAATGACGGTAAGTACAAGAATAAAACAGTAATCCCCAATGACAAGTTTAATTTACATTTCCAAATATTCAAATGGTATTTAAAAGCATATAAATGGGGAAAACTAGAAAATAAACCATGTGCGAGTAAATACCAGAGTTAAACAAGTGATACTGACACTAGGCTAAGTAGTGGTGATTTAGGTTCGGTCGGCAGTGAAACAAGTCACTCCGACTCAATAATCATATAGCACAAGGGACTCTAACCCAAGTGTTACCAGGGACTCTAACCCGGTGTGTAGACCACCTCAGGGACTCTAACCCTGAGTGTCATACAGTGTCAAGCAACATGTGTCGAAATCCCCAAGGACTCTAACCTAGTGAGTTGCGCACACCTCGATCGAGTACAAGACCTAAATGCATAAACTACTTTTTAAATTTCAAGAAATACCAAGTATGGATTGTCAAGGCATAGGCACATCTACACACCTAAACAAATAAGGAATACAAGTCCTCTTAAACATTTATAAGATATTCACTAGCCTAATAGCATGCTATTTATCATTCAATTCACATTTAAAACAACAAGAATAGACATAGCATGGGATAGAATCAATGAATCAAATCAAATGAATGGATATCATGCAAACTAGACTCATCAAGTGAGCATAGACACAAAGAACACATGATATAAGAATACAAAGGCAAAATAATCAAAAGGACTATGCAAGGACAACAATTAATAGAAATGAAATGCCAAGTAATGTTTTCATTGGGTATACTCATTACAACAAAGTAAAGTTCTAGCTTTACTGGCCTCCCGATACTCCAAATCTTGTATTCGCTCTCCCGTACCCTTTTCCTAGGTTCCCGAGTTTGGTGTCTCATTAGTTCAAGTATAGTGGGTTTAAGCTCAATTTAGTGGTGTTTATTGTGTATTCAAATTGGTTCAATAGACTTTAAATCAATCTTCATAAATCAGCCCCTAAAGACTAAATTAAGTTTCAATTTCAGTCCTACACTTTAAAGCAGTTTTTAGGCATGAAATGGTCAAAATATCGAAGTCATCCATCAATACAATTATTATTGGTCTCTCTCTTAGCTTTCTAGAAAGGTTTAGTTTGCAAATTTCTTATTTAAAATGAAAGAGATATCATGATTTTACTAAACATAGGTCTAATTGGAATTTAATCCGACCAGCGGATTTAGAAAATCTATTTCTCCTAATCTATAGTTCCTAAAAATGTGATTTTTGGTCACAAGGCATAAAATATATCCAAATACATTATAATAAAAGATCAGCTCATTTGAATAATTGGTTAGGGAGTTATTCCCTTAATAAGTTTAGTTTCAAAACTTTCCTTTTTTAATTCCAGCACCTATTTGTAGAGCATATTTTGACATAAAAACATTTGAATCAAAATATCTTCATTTGAGCAAAGTTATTCCCCTTTAAATAAGCTTTCAAATGCCGCTAGTTTGGACCAATTTGGATTTAAAATGGGTAGATTATGACCAAATTACCCAGGTTGATTCCTAATACAACATGCAGAATTCTAGTTTTGGTGTTGCAACTTCAAAAATTCATATCTTTATGATTTCAAAACCAAATTAAGAACTTCAATATAGCTGGCTTATCAGCTTGAAATGAGGAGTCCAAATATATAAATTAATTGCAAATACTCAATCATCTACTATCTGAAATTAGCCTAAAACCAGAACTTGTTCTAATTTCAACTAAAAAGATGTTTACCTAGTTGATGTAGCACCCTAGCTTGAGAATTTCTCACCAAATCTCATGGATTCCTTCAACACCTTGATGATTCACTGCTCTCCAACAATTCCTTCTTCTTCTCCAGCAAAAATGAATGAGTGATTTGGTTTGCATGTTGTTTGATCACTAATAATATATATTAAGATGATGTTCCTTCCTAGCCCTTAATCTTCATGGATTTATGTATCCCTAGGAATATCTAATGGTCCACCTGTCATATATCCCACTAACTCCCACTATCTCAACCTCAAGTGACACAATTTCATTACTCACTTAGTTCCTAGATGTGTCATTGTGTATCTCTAGACCAATCTTATGCTTTCCATTTAATTTACTCAACTATAGGCCTTTAATTTGATTTACATTAACAAACATAACCATAGGCTTATAAGTAATTCCTTATTTCATATTAGTATTAAATAAGACTTACCAAAATGCTAACTACCTGGTTCCCCGGCTCGCACGCTACTCGAGGCGTGTCCCCGCTCTCGTCTCAATGCCTACAACTATACAAACCGACTTAGTAAGTCTACACAATACATAACACTAGGCACACATCAATACAAAAATACGATATACCTCAGCCACGTGCCTCGGTCGGTGCACGTATCACGGTGTAAGTCTCACGTCAAGGGTCGATGATCCTGATTAAGGAATTAAAACGAGGTTTAGAGATTTGGGCCGTGATAGTACCATACTGCTCCAGCATACTCCGCTACATCCTTGACTTATAAATAGCATCTATGTCTGACGTAATAGTCACCGGTACCCCATGCAGCCTAATAATCTCTCGCTTGAATAGTATACTCAATTGATCAAACGTGTAATGTGCGGCCACTGGTAGAAAATGAGCAGACTTCGTAAGTCTGTCAACAATAACCCAGATGGAATCGTGTCTCCGGGCGATTCTCGGCAATCCTCTCACAAAATTCATAGAAATGTCCTCTCACTTCCATCGTGGAATGGGAAAAGGCTGTAGCAATCCTCCAGGTCTGCGATGTTCAGCCTTCACTTGCTGACAAATCCCACAGTTCTTGATAAACTTAGACACATCCGCGTTCATTTCAGACCACCAAAAATACCTCTCCATGTCGTGGTACATTTTGGTCCTTCCTTGATGAATGGTGAATCGGGAACGGTATGACTCTTGAAGAATCTCCTCTCTCAGCTCTGGTAATGACGGTATCCACAATCTACCCCTGAATCGCAAACGTTGGTCAGACTTTTCCGTCCTATCAACAAAATCTACACTCTGCGCCAACTCGTTAAACCTCGAGTACAACATGTCGATCCTCTGACCCTCTGACACTATCTGTGTAGACACGGACTATACTCTCATCTGAGTGTAAATCTCAATCTGAGTTTCGGTAGGAATCTCCGCATCTCCAACAGGTATCATACTCATCGCATCTGCGACTACGTTCGCTTTTCTCTGATGATATTTCAAGGAAAAGTCGTAATCCTTCATAAACTCTAACCATCTGCGTCGTCTCATATTCAGATCCTTCTGTGTGAAAAGATACTTCAGACTCTTATGATCAGTAAAGAGTGTAAATTTCTCTCCATACATAATGTCATCATATCTTCAGTGCAAACACTACTGCTGCCAGCTCCAAATCGTGCGTCAGATAATTCTTTTCATTTACTTTCAAATGTCTGGATACATATGCTACCGTACCAATACCCTGCATCAACACGCATCCCAAACCCCTATGAGAAGCATCGGTTACACTGAAAATCTATGTCCAACCTCTGGTAACATTAACACTGGGGCAGTAGTCAATAATCTCTTCAACTAAGCGAATGCGTGACGACCCCAACTTCTAAACAGGGCACCGCTCGACCTAATCCCGTAATCAAGCCTAAATCAAATCACATAAGACTTAATTATGTATTAGTCAGCCTTTCGTCCCTCTATTCCTCAATTACATGTTGCAATATATTATTAAAGGCATAGTTAATTAAAAAATTTTATCGTGTTATGCGGAAGCTTTCATTATCCAAAATTCCTAAATGTGGAAAACCAGGAAAATACAACATCAAATGCATGTATATATATGGAACTAGTCACTCAACCCAATGTACAACCCAAAATGACATAAACAATAATAATACAACAAAAGTAGAGACATACAAAATGAGTGAGGAGAGTCACCAAACTGCTCAGAGGAAGTCGTCGATCTTCTCCTTCCCTGGTATGCTGCTACTCGACGGACCTACACCCACCGTCACAAACTAAACGGTGAGTATAGTAATATTTAGTTTCAAAGACAAATAATTCCAACTCTCTAAGATCCCAAAACAAGTTAGGCTACAAAGCCCAAAGGAAATCGAGTACAAGTCCAATCCAATTCAAGTTATCCCGATAGCATGTTTTTCATCAATTTTTTTATATCGAAAATGACATCAAAAATAGGAACTGGAATCAATAAAACACATCACATGGCATCATGTCACAATATTCAATCATGAATAGAAACAAAAACAACATGATGTGAGATTACAAGTAACGATGTCTACAAATAGACCAACAAATCAATAAGAGTGTATGAAATCAAATTCTGCAACGAGGACAGTAGGTAATGTAGCGAGGACAGTAGGTATGAGAGGTTGACCTGCGACTAACGAATGCCTTCTCAAATTCCTCAAACCACTCAAATCTAACATCTTTCTAGGTCAATATAGTAATCGGTGAAGCGATTCTCGAGAAATCCTTCATAAATTGGCGATAATACCCTACTAAACTTAGAAAACTCCTAACCTCAGTCACTGAAGTCGGTGCTGGTCAATCCATAATTGCCTGAATCTTGACTGGATCCACTGCTATCCTTGCTGCTCCGACATGTCCTAGAAACTTGACCTCTGAGAGCCAGAATTCACATTTGCTGAACTTAGCATATAGTCTATGTTCCCTTAAAGTCTGCAACGTCTCCATGAGATGCTGCTCGTGATCCTCTCTAGTCCTCGAGTATATCGACATATTATCGATGAAGACTATCACGAAATGGTCAAGAAATGGTCTGAAAACTCAATGCATTAGATCCATAAACACTGTTGGATCATTAGTCAGCCCAAACGGCATAACCGTGAACTGAAAATGTTCATATCTAGTGCTAAAGGTTGTTATGGACCTATCCTCATCCCTTATCCTAAGCTGAAGATACCCTGAACGCAAGTCTACCTTGGAGAAAAATTGTGTTCCTCTCAGCTAATCAAATAAATCATCAATCCTCGAGAGTGGATATTTATTCCTAATGGTGACTTTGTTCAACTATCTATAGTCGATATAAAGTCTTAAAGTACCATCCTTCTTCTTCACAAAAAGAACGGGTGCTCCCCATGACGACATAGAAGGTGTGATGAATCCTTTATGTCCCAAATCCTGAAGCTGAGTCTCCAACTATTCTAACTCTCGTGGTGCCATACGATACGGTGATATGGAAATCAGTTTAGTACCTAACTCAATAATGAAATCAGTCTCTTGCGGTGACGATAAACCAGGTAAATCCTCGAAAAATACATCAGGAAACTCTCTAATAACCGGTATGTCCTCCAGTTTAGGTCCCCAACTTTCTGGTACACTGTATTGCGAGATCAATGCCTCAATTTCCTCACTATTCGCAGGTCGACCTCTCGTACCTACTGTCCTCGCTGAAATACCTCTATAGGTGAACGTTGGATGCCTTGGGATCTCAAATATCAATGTCTTACTGAAATAGTCGATATGATCGTGGTATGCTGCTAACCAGTCCATCCCTAAAATTGAGTCAAACTCTAAAAATCCGAGGACTCTAAAACTATCATGTAACTCTACCCCATCTATCTCGACTAGACAAACCTCAATAAAACTATTAGGGTAAACCATATCCCCAGCTGCAGTACTCAAAATCAAATGTACGCTAAGCCTAACAGGTTTCAACCCGATGATGTCTGCCATGCGACCAACAATAAAAGATACGGTAGATCTAGAATCAAATAAGACATATAAATCTCTACCACAAATGGAAATCGTACCCTCAATGAGACCTCGTGTGGCGTCGCGTCTGGCTGGGCTACCATATGAATCTCATATCGGGCGTGATGTGCATAGACTGTTGCTGGATGCGGGTGCTCTCTTACAATGCATCCGACATGTCCGCATTTATAGCATGTAATATGTCTGCGCTGACCCTGAGTTTGAGATTGGTCATGTGCCTGATACTGACCCCATCTCTACTGTTTTCCCTGTCCCTATCTAGTATCTCGGCCTCGGCCTCTGCCTCGGCCTCTACCACCCTGCGGGTGCAGCCGTGGAGCATGTGGGGCGGGAAGTGCAGGAACGGCGGGAGCTGGTAACGCTGGTCTGATGCAAGGTAGTAACGCTGGCCTGACGGGAGGTGTCAAGAGAAGTATGCCTATCGTGCTCTGCGCTAGAGCAATGTATGATATATGAGGAATGACCAGTGGGTGAGTGGTTGTCCCCGACCCCGAGAACCTCTGTTCCATCCCCTTACTCCCTTACCCTTATGTATCCTCTTCTCATATTCCATGATCTGCTCTGCTGATAAAACTAGACCCGATGCACTGCCATCAGCAACTTTGCCCAAATAGTATGTCTAATGTGATAGGGTTGACTCGTAGATCTCGATTAGTGTCATTGCGCCTGTACTGACTACATGATAACCAATGTCTGGCCTAAGTCCATCACCGAAGTGGTAGACATCCTCGGATTCATCTCTCACCAAGTCTCCAGAAAACTGTCCCAGATAATCATATATGTCCATATACTGCATCATAGGTTCCTCCGCTCCCTGTCTCAAGTCCATGAATTATCTCTTCAACCTCTTCATTACTGAAGGCGAAAAATATTGTTGATAGAACTTCTGCTTGAAAGAATCACATGTCTCAAACTCTCCATGAGTAGCTACTATCATACGACACCAAACATCGGCGTCTCTCTCGATAGTATACGACGATATCTATGCCCGAAGTCTATCATCGATCTTCAGTATCCTATGAAGCTTCTTCTGAGAAAGAATCCATTTCTCAATTTTTTGAAAATCTCGTACTCCATCGAAGTAGGATGGCTTGAGTCTAATGAAGTCCTTCACCAGCTGAACTTCCATTGATGTGCTGGAAGATGTGGGCGTGGGAGACGGTACTACCTCAACTGTCTCTACTACTGGTGCGGTCACGGCTGGAATAGTCTGCACCATCGGCGATGCTAAATCCGTAGTAGGAAGTGTTGGCACCTGTACAGTCGGTGTAGTAGTCGTAGGAGTCGATGTCGAAGCCGGTGGAGCAAAACGGGTTGTCATCAAGGCGATGAAATTGGTCAACTGCTGGCCATGAGCTGTCACTTGGTCAGACAGCCTCTGTAAATCCTCCGTAATAGTATACGAGGCTGACTACCACTAATCTCTACATTTCCTCCCCCTCGCGTATCAGCCATTGGGGTCTGCGATGGATAGCGAACGCGAATCAGCTACTACGTGACACAGTGCATAAGTATATATATACATATAGAATTAACAAATACATATAAGAAATCCTCATCTCACTTTCACTCTTCCCAACTAATGGTTTCTATACAAAGGTCATCTAGTTTCCACAACTAAGGTTTGTGTTTTATTAGTATAAACAATCGTGATTGCTCTGATACCAACTGTTACGGCCCCTTCTTCTAAACAGGGAACTGCTCGGCTTAAATCCGTAATTAAGTCTTAATCCTAGCCACGTAAGACTTAATTACGTATTAGTCATCTTTTCGTCCCTATATTCTTCAATACACGTGTCCAAATATTATTAGATTTCAGAATTAATTAAAACTTTTTATCATTTTAATATTATCACGTAATTTAAAGGTTATGCGGAAGCTCTACTTATTCAAAAATCCTTGGTGTGGAAAACCAGGAGAAATAACATCAATGCATATATATATATATCATAAAGATAATAACACAGTATGATATATGAGTCTCAAAATGGGAAAACTATACGCTCAATCCACTATACAACCCAAGATGTAACTTAAAGATATAAACAATAGTAATACAACAAAAATCGAGTCATACAAAATGAGATAGGAGAATCGCCGAAATGCTCAAAGAAAGTCGTCGATCTTCTACTTTTTCGGTCTGCTGCTGCTCGACGGACCTACACCCATCGTCACAAACTAGACGGTGAGTATATTGATATTTAAGTAATAACTGGAGAATTTCATGCCACATTTTCAAAATATGAGAAAGGTATTTAAAAGCATAAAGTAGCGAAAGAATCGTTGAATCAAGTAATGCAAATAAATACCACAGTAAAAAATGTATAGACTGACACGGGCTAAGTCGAGATTATTTACGTCCGGTCGGAGGTGAGAACTATCACCTAACCTTTTTCACTACTATATGGAGTTGCGTTCAACATATTTCATACAAATAGCGGAGCTGTGTTCTACGCATATACATTATCTATCTCATTCTTGCCGACCACCCCGAGTCTCATACCTCGTATGCTGTACAAGTGCAGTGGTGATTTTCGGGACCCCGGTAGACCTATGTCCCCGTGAACCGCGCATCTCTTGTGCAATGGACACTAGATAATCTCTACTTTAGTTTTCAAGGATCAATAGTTCCAATTCTCTAGGATTTCAAAACTAGTTAGGCTCCAAAGCCCAAGGAAAATAGAATACAAATCTAATACAATCCAACTTATCCCAATAACATGTTTTTGATCAACTATCTATCAAGAATATCCTCAAAAGTAAAAGTTTGAAATCAATGAAACACTTTACAATGTATCATGTCACAATATTCAATCATGAATAGACACAAGAACAACATGATGTGATATTACAAGTAGCAATGTCTACAAATAGACCATAAAATGATAAGAGTCAATGAAATGACATGAAATATAGAGTTCTCACAGCTTTACTTACAATTCACACAGCTTATCCTAGCCTATCCGGCCTCCTAACACTCCGAAATGCGTTCCCGGACTCCCGAGATCTCCCCTTAGTTTCCTAGAGTTGTTTGATACGTTTTAGAGTGAGTTTGGACCTCTACTTAGAGTTTTAAAACCATTTATAGTGTTTAAGTCATTTTTGAAAATTGTTGATTTTTGTACTGTCAGGGTAATTAGCGCGCTAATTTTGAACAGTAGCGCGCTAATTTCAACATTAGCGCTCTAATCAATATTAGCGCGCTAACTTTTGACATTACTGTGCTAATTTCAACATTAGCGCGTTAATTCAAATATCTAGCGCGCTAATCAATATTAGCGCGCTAGATTGTCTACCTAGCGCGCTATATGCAGCAGAACCCAGAATTCTGCATTTCGAATTCTAGGTTTTTGCTACACATAAGCCTTGTTAATGCTTTGGGACCTCTCATACACAGTACTAGAGGTCCCTAACATCAACACCAATAATAAACAGCAACGAACAACATCAAATTCATGACTTCACAAAGGTGAGCTATGTTAATGGAATGGAGAAGTTACCTAGCTTTAAGAACTTCTTCTTCTTCACTAAACCTTCAATGATTACACACATTTCTCCTCCCCAAGAGCACTCCAGCAAATTCTCTTTTTTCTCTCCTTCCTTGCCCAACCAATTTGATGAGAATGAATTATCAAGTTGATAAAAATGTGGACTTAAGTGGTTTTAGTTGACTTGGATATGTTTGAACCATGGCCATTGATCATGTGTGCACACGTATCTGGAGGCTCAACTAGTGGACTACCTTCATTCAATCATTTCCCAAGTCATGCTTAAATGACTATAATAGTTGACTCCATTAACCTCTTGATTAATTAATACGTGTCTCAATGCACATCATGTGATTATGAATTTATTTTACTTACTTTGGCACATTAATGTTGCATCAAATATGACCACATTAAAGCTACTTATAAAATCATAGTTAGCTCAAATTAATTAAGCTTAACCCGTAAGTCGCTACCTCGGTCCCACGTCGACACGCAACTCGATGTATGTCTTCTCTCGTCTCGATACCTATATACCCGTATAAATAGACTTAATAGTCTACACATATACAGTACACTAGGCATACATCACAACAAAAATGAAATATATCTCGGCTCTTGCCTTGGTGAATGGACATATCACGGTGTGGGTCCCACGGTACGGGTCGATGATCCTATTTAAGGAATGAAACACAATTAGAGATTTTGGTCCGTACCATTCCTGTGTGTATGTCCACTAGGCCATAGCACGTGTGTCAGGGATCTCGGTGAATAGTTCGACTCGAGAGTCGCGTCGGAGCACTTGTAGGTGTGTCATGGGTTCTACGCCGACCACCTAGCGGATCTTGATACAGGCCTTGCTTGAGTGGTACTCGCCGGTAGTATTCTGTGGAGAGTCCGAAGTATGGCACTAGTCTGACCTAGGCTCTAGGAACGCACTTTGAACTTGCACTATTACTTATCCATGCGATGATTACAGTTGCCTGTATTTATTTTCGCATGTTTATTTAATAGTTTTATTTAAATTTCAGTATTTACTTTCAGTATTGCTCACTTAATTTCCTTGGGAATACTCACTCTGGACTCGTCATCTGGTTTTTTGTGATGGCTTGAGTGCAAATCTGAGTACGAGTCGTGGCAAGGGCAAGCTTGCAGAGTACTTGTGATTCAGAGATATTGAGCCAGACTTGTACGTTTGTATTATATATATTTTGTTTTCATTTTGGGGATTTGGGATTGTGAGACACTTCAATACCTTATATTTTGATATTTTGAGACCTTTGAGGTGTATATCTGATATATGTTGGCTTATGGGTTTTCTACACTAGGTATCAGAGTTAAAGGCATGACTTTGATATTTAATACTTTATTTGTCATGATTAAAGACTTCCGCTGTGAATATTTATGGTTTGAAACGATATTAACAGATGACTTGAGTTCATTAATAATTTAAACAGTAAATTGTTGTTCATTGAGGTTAATAATAATTAATGGTTGATGAGATTGCATGTGGAACATTGTTGATGTTGGTAGGCCAGGTTGTGGGCCCGCATTGGCCCCGTGGCGGTTCATTGGAAAATGGGCCGCTACAAAACACAACATCTTAACTATAGTATTTGGTTGAGATTTGATTCTTATTCTTGAATGGTTAGAATCATTTATTTGTGTTGAATCTTAGCTTTTAAGGATCAAAGAATCAATCTTAGAATGCATATGGGGCAAATTGAGTTAAGAGGGAGAAGAAAATGATGTGCAATAAGGGATTAAAGGTTTTTTTTACATGAAAGAAACAACTTTGCTCCCACCAAGGTTTGAACCTAAGACCTCTTACTTCCAAATCTCATTCCAAACCATTGGGCAGCCCAATTAGTTGGCACAAGGGATTAGAGGTTGAAGATCACAGAGATGAAAAAAAGCTTTCTTTGGGGAGAGACAGGGGCAAATATAAACTAGTGGCACAATGGAGAGTTTACTAACAATTAAGGGGATGCGTAGAGCATAAACTAACTTATTAAGGGCTATAAATAACGTTAAATTAAATGAGGGTTGATATAACATATATGGGTGCTAATAATAACTCTAAATATATTTTCTTAGATAGCCAAAATTTTATTATGAGAAACATTTGGGTGGTTTGGGATTTGGTGGACTGGTGTGGCTCGTTGAACTTTGAAAGTTCATTGAGTTTGTATTGTACACAACCTTTAGTCACACATAGGAAAGAAACATTTTGTTTTTTCCTTATAAGACACAATCCACTTGAAGTAAGTGGTTAAGTAAATGTGGGGTTGGAGGAAAGGTCCATGTGTATTCCCTATCGGTTAATGCATATCAAATACTTGATATTTAATGTCTTTGATAGGGCCTTGGGTAAGGTTGCAAGTGGGGCGGGGAATCCCTGTTCCCCGCGGTGCCCCGCCCTGGTGGGGCAAGGATTCTTTTTGCTCCCCGCGGGGCGGGGCACGGAGCAAAATCTTGCCCCGCCACGTGGGACAAGGCGGGGACGGGGATTGTTCTCGCCCCGCGAAAATTCTCCGCTCTGCATCCCTTGCATAAAATTCTTTATTTTTTATGCTGTTACTAAAAAATAATATAATTTTTTTGACTTAAAACATATGGAATATATGAAATGAAACTCAAGATCTCCAACAACAGAATCTATTTTTACCATTAAATCAATTCTATAATATATATATATCATAAAGATATATAAAATTATATTTAGAACATCATTGAAATATATTTGCCATACTAGTTTTGAAAATTTTATATATTTAATTAAGTATGATAACTTGTAACTCAATCGACAAAACAAATCTACATTAATCCTTCAATTTGAAAAAAAACATTTTCTTAAAAAAATTGAGAAAGTAGTACTTAAATGCCAAAATAACCAAAAAATGAAGATCAAAATAGATATTTTTTACAAAATGGATGGGGCACCGCAGGGATTCCCCGCCCCGCGAGGATCCCCACGGGGTGGGGCGTGGGGCGGCAAAGTTCGCCCCGCTGGGAATTTGCGGGAATAAATCCCGCCCCCGCCCTGCCCCACTTGCAACCCTAGCCTTGGGCCTCGGGGCCTTTGTGTGGCGGCCCTCGCCGCCCCGGGGTGACGTGTCTCCGTGTACTCCTTGTCAGCTGGCCCAACTACACGTGTACGGCACCTGCCCGTCCTTTCTTCTGTCTCGAATTTCGTACCACGTGTGTGTACAGTGTATATATGACATATGCAGCGGAAGTTTGACGTAAATGCAGAAAAATATTAATCAATTTAAACAAAACCTACGGTGGAAAAACCCTAAGAAGTATTATATTACTCCCCAGTTCCCAAAAGAATCAAAATATCAAAATAATCACACGTACAAGTAATCCTCAGAGGTAGGCAGTCAGAGGTAGTCGCCTAAGATCCCCTTGCCCTTACTTGTACTAAGATCTGCACTCAATCATCACAGAAGAAAATGGATGACGAGTCCAGTCGGTAAAATCCCAAGGAACTCCTCTGAGCATTCAAATAAGCAAATGGAATTCAATAAGTATTGTTAAATAACCATGCGGAATGTAAACAAACAACTGTAAGTAGGGCATCGCATGCGTAAATAACAATAATATGCAAATGTGTGTGTCTGTTCCAGTTAGACTAAACCATACTTCGGGATTTCCTTCCAGGATCCCACTAGTGGGCGCACCCAACTAGCTATCACCTGATCCCTCTCGGTGGCCGGCGTAGACCTACGACGCACCGACACATGTAGCAGTTCCCTCGGGTCGTTATCCACCGAGCACTCCTGATACACATGCTATGGTCTAGAATGCATAGACATACAACGAAAATCCGGTGGGAGTAACTAACCAACCGTGCAAACAACGACAAGATATAGATATAGGAAAAATCACAAGGAAATACTGGAATTGAATGGAATTACAAAGCAAAATAAATACTCGAGAGTTTTTCCATTGGGTCTTACAAACCTCACAACGCGCTCTACTACCCCGTAATCAATCCCCGAGTCCAAGTCCACTGGGTCCTTGATCGCCAATTGATCACCCGTGTCAACATATGTCCATTTATCAATAATGTAATTTAGCATGAAAATTTACAACAAATTTCTAAACTTTTAGGCCAAATTGCCTATTTCGCGCTTTTCGAGGCAAAACCCCTCAAAAAAGTCGTGTCCGAAATATCCAAATATGTTATTTTTCATAGAAATTCATAAGTTTCTATTTATTTTATGAAAATATATTTTTTTCAGACTTTTCCCAATTTTTCCGGAATTTTCCAAATTTTTCCCAAATTTTTCCTCACTTTTTTTTTTTTTTAATTGAAATTTGGTTTGGGTCGGGTTGACCCAACCGGGTCGGACCCGACCCTGGGCCAGAACCGGTCCAGGCTCGACCCATGGGCCGAGCCTGGCCCGTTCTGGGCCCGGCCCATGAGGGGGATGCACACGCGCGCACGCTCGCGCGCGTGTGCATATTCATCCTCTGATCGAACCAGTTTTTACTGGTTCGATCAATTTTATTTTTTTTTTTTCTGTGATTTGGGGTTTGGGGTTGGGGTTGCTCTAACCCCCGGTGGACTCGATGGCAGGGGAGACACCCCTGCCATCACCACCGTGACCCGGTTCGGCCTCCATGGCCGAACCCTTGTCCCGGCTACCACGGCCAACCATCGAAACCCACAATAACAACGACTAAAACGCACTTCGATCGTGACGTTTCCTCCCTCTTCTCTCCTTCCCGGCTTCTCCTCCTCCTCTCCGCGTTCCTTCTTCTTCCTCTCGGCCACCCGATCGGTGTCTGTGTGGGGTGTGTACGGGGTGTGAGAGAAAAGGTGATGGGAGTGTGGTTTAGATAAGGATAGGTGATGTTGAATTGTGTCATTAACACCACAATGTGACACAGTTGGGACACTCACCCATTTTTCGGGTGTTTCGACGCCCGATTTCGAGTCCGAACCGCGATATACGCGTACCGCCGAGTCACTAGCCGCCTAATACTCATTCCATATTAGTTATTTGGCCTTTTTTTATATAATTTGTGTGTTTTAGTTTCCCCGACCTAATATTCGGTCCCGTCAACTACCCGGTACCCGCGTCGACACGCAGATCGAGGCGAGTACAGTTCACACAATCTCGCACGTATTTTTATGCAACATACACACTTGCGATGTATTTCAATACATTTCACTGCAAATAAGCATCCAACGCACAATCACTAGCATACCTAAGTCCCCGTGTGTCCTAGCCTACCGCGGCGTCCACGTAGATCCGAGCTGGCGTCCACGTCTGTAAATTGAAGAGAAATTTATAAAATGGGTCGTTACACTTTGGGCCATAACACAAGTTTTTTACTTTTTTACATTAACTTTAGATAATTTCGTAGTGGATAATTAGTGGTTGAACCGTTGCAACTTTTAAATTGTGAAAAAATGTTTAATTAGTGGGATAATTGGTGGTTAATTAACCACACCATTAATAAAAAAATGAGGTGGTTTTTGGTTTATAAAAGAAGTGATCTAAACTTCATTTTGCGCACTAAGTTAAATTTTTGAATTTGATATTGTCTTCACTGGGTTTGAGTATTGAGAGATATTTTCTCTGTTGCAGAAGAAAAGATATTTGGTTGGTATGTAATTAAAGATCAAACTAGTTATATCCTGGGGGCGAACCTATTGTAGTATTTATATACCGGATTGGAGGAAATTTCGTTTTAAGACATTGTAATTAAGTGCAAGGCTCTGGTATAATTTTATTTAATTCTCTGTAATTGAATTGAAGCATGATATGATGTAGTTATTATTTAGGCATAAGAATGTTAATTATAATATACACATTCTGGTTTTGAATAGAATTATAGGTTGTGTAATATGCATGTTTTTTGTGTATGTTCCAACAGGAGGCGAAGAGAGGAGCGTTGTGATGCTTCATCTATGGCTTTTCATGTATGGCTTCTTACACCAACTCTTCGACTACATTTTTTGGGATTTCGGTGAGTTTGATTTCATCTACTTTGATAATTAGGATGTCTCGTTGAGCATGAATCTTCAGTTCATCTATCATACTTGAGATTGAAATCGGTTGGCTTTTTTGAAATTGCATTTTAGGGCATACGATTTGATTATTCACAAAGATCGCTTCTAGGTTATTGTTTTAGAGAATCATAAGAGGGTCATTTCCAAATCAAAATTAGGGCTTCCTAATTTTGTTGTTTCTGTGATTTTAGAGAATCTTATATATCTCCAATGTTATTATAACTTAATTAGAGAGTTTTTAATAATAGAATCCATCTCTTCGTATTTCCATCAAACCAACTTTCACATCTCTTGCATGTGCAAGAATTAGTTGTCTATAACCTGGGTTGGGTTGCCACAACGGTAAAGGCAAAGGCGGGGTTGTGTGAGTTATACGCACGACCTTGGTTTCGATTCTCCGGTGTGGCAAGATTGATCGGTCCACTGGGGTACGCTTAGGCCGATTGCACCATGGCCTCATGAGAATAGTCAGGCTCGCTTGAACGCTCACGGAAAAAAAAAAAAAAAAAAAAAAAAAAAAAAAGGAATTAGTTGTCTACTTTATTAGGTTTTTTTTTTCTTGATTTAAAGGTTTATCCTAGCTAATTTGGTAGGAGTACGGTGCCACTATGGGATGAGTTCAACTTAGTTGGTTTGATTTCAGAGTGGGGATGAGTACATATTTTTAATAGGGACGATGTGTATTTTGACTTTTTCCCCTACAAGTTACTACGCTGGTCGGGATTTTTTCGGCTTTAGTTAGGAAACGCATTGTTTCCCGCCACATTGTTTCTTTATTTTTTTGGCTATTAATAAATAAAGTCCAGTTACTATAAAAATAAAATAAAATAAGTGTTTTTAGAACCATCCAGTTTGTTGATAAACATAGAGTCTGCATTGAATCCCATCCTAATGGACATGTCCCATAGTGATTGAAATCAAATGGAACATGATAAATCTTATAGGTAGGTACTCCTTATTTGGGTCTTCATTTCTCCAATTCGTTTCATTTACAAATTACTGGTTTTGGTGACGCTGATTGATCACCTAAACCGTCTGCTAGTAGTGCTACCATTGGGTGTAGTTTATTTCTTGTTAATAACTCAGTCTCTTGGTCGTTCCATAAATAACCGAATAATTTCTAGAGCTTGCAACTCCTCTAAAGCTGAATATTGCAGTTTTGCTTGTCTAACTGCTGAAGTTTAGTGGACAAGAGCTTAATATATTGTTGTTGCATATCCTTGCTAGTGTTCCTTTAATTTGGTGTGACAATTTCAGCACATACACACTCATCGCTGTAAATGCCATGTTTCATGTTCGCGTCAATCTCATTGGAATTGATCTTCACACTGTATGGGAGAAGCTTTTTAGCAATCAGATTGCTCTTCATCCCATTCTTATTCCTCCTCGGATCAGGATGCTGATGTCCTAGCTAAGCCACTCGCATCTTTTCTTCTTTCTTGCGCAGAAACTTAAGAGTTGCACAGGCACAAGCTTTGGTAAATAGTTGCTGATTGTTACTGAAGTATTTTATATTACTGAAGCTCCGGGATTTCTTATACTTTCTCCTTTGCCTCTGTTCTCGAAGTTCTAATACTCAGTTCTTGATATAAGAAGCTCAACACAATCGTAATTGCCGGTTCTCTATTCTCTGTTAGATGTTAAACCTTAACAATCAGAATAATATATTTAAGTACTGTATCGTCATAGTTCTCATTCATTAGTACTTAATTTAAGTTATATTCATTAACATACAAAGTTCATTAAGAATGTTGCATAAGACAGATATGTATAGTAGTAGTAATATATTTAGAAATGTGAAATTCCGTCTTTAGGACCAGTATAGACTATAGATAGTAAAACTTTCTCCACACGTAGGAGTTGAAGACTTGAAGAAGTTGAACTTCATTTGCCAAGATACGTCTTCATTTTCTGCTTCTGAGACTCGGAGGGGACCTTGACATCAGTGGCTAACCCAACTCTTTCCAATAGTCTTATGACGCACCAACCAATGTCCACTTGCCACCACTTGTTCTGGAAAGTTGCGGAAAACTCGAAAGCATGGTGGTTATTGTGCCAACCTTCTCCAAAAGTAACCAACGCAACCACCCTTTACATTAAAGAATCAAGTTAAACAAAGTTCAAGTCATACTACATATATGTAACATATCATTTAAATCATTTGCATAGCTTTTGTATGATCTGATTAATGTATCTACCAATTGTTTTTGGACAAGTCTCGGGTGTTCCAATCTCGACGACCCCAAACGTGGCAAGCTGAGTTCACTAGTAATGTAGCATGAAGAACCAAAACAATTCGAACGGCCTGCATACATATTTAGATTATTAATTTACAACACCACATGTTAATCCTGAATACTAACTCACTCTTCTGACCAAAATAAATTTCAGACCTTTGGTTGATATTTTGTCCAAGTTCATCATGAATCTTGGTAGAATAAATTCATTAGATTCTAGTAGTTATGTAGGCTCTCTATGAGTTCATTGTTTGTGAGTTTAATTTGAGACAAAATTGTCTCTTAGTGAGCAGGGCTTGATCCTCGTGAACTTTTAATAAAAAAAAAAAAATAAAAATAAAAATACTAGCTTTCTCCTCTTAAATTGTGTACAATGAGCTACCATGTTTAGTGGCATAATCTATACTATATATAATGTCAATCCTCCTTGCCATCCTATTAGTTCAAACTTATCATAATTCCAAGAATGTCCTTAAATGCATTTTTTTTTAATTCGCTCAAGACAACTTCAAAAAGTAAATAATGAGAGCATTTTTAGACAAAAAAAATAAAACTTATTTTTAGTTAGTTTTCAAAACGAAAGTTTATATTACTTTTCTTTATTTCTCTCCATTTTTTTCTCAATCCAATTAAAACTTAGTTTCAAATTGTTCCAATAAAAATTGTCTATTCAAAATATATCCAATTGAACAATCAATTCTCATTTCAATGTCTCACATATAAAGCATTTTTTTCTTATACCTCACTTGCAGAGCACGTGACGATTGACTAGTCAATGACAATTGTAATTGCCACTCGTAAGTTTGTAGTTGAGATAAAATTGTCTCTTAATGAGGCGGGAGTTGCTTTTTATGAGCTTGTAAAAAAAAAAAATGCTAGTTCGCTCTTCTTAGATTGTATATAGAGCTACCTTATAATTAGTCAGTAACGTATAATCAATGATAATTGGAGAATTGCATCCGTATATATATAAATTAATGTATGTCATCTTACCATGCCCCACACCAGAAAAGGCATGCCTCCCCATTTGTACAGGAGAATTCCAAGTGCAATATGATGGAGCAAGTACGTTTTCATGAGAAATACATAGAAAAACTGCTTTCTCAAATCCGCTACATTCTTGCGTTTTCCTACCTGTATTTTTCCAAAACAAACATAAAAAGTTTATTAATACAGACTGTGCTGCCTGTGTATAATTAAAATTGTTGTAATGAAGGCAAAAGAAATACAGTATCTCGAATGAAATGCAGGTTGCATTTATAATTGCCCCTAAACTATTTGATATAGTAAATTGAGACGTGCAATCAATGCATAACATGTTTAGATTTTTCCTATAAAACATTGATCATTGAATAAATTTAAGGCTCTATTTGGCATGCACAAACTAGCTTATCAGCTAGCTTATCAACTAGCTTATAATCTACTTAAATAAATAAGTTATGTTTGGTTAGCAGCTTATTTTCAAAATAAGCTAGATGATAAATTTCAATCATAAATGCTATTCCCACTAATGTTTCATTTTTAAAACGTCATTTTAATTTTTTGTTCCAATTTTGCCCATTTTTTTCTGCCCATGTAAATAGCCAATTTTTGACTAAAAAATAACGGATTTTCATTTATTCTTTTGAAAACAAATTAGCGAATGCGACGATGATAACACAATAATGACAATACCTTATATGCAACGTAACATGATAAATACATTTATGTTAAAAAATATGGTAATTACATTTACACAATAACATTTTTCTTAACAATATTATGGTTTACAATATTATTAGTATTTATTGGCCAAAATAATATATAGATACTCATTCAAGTAACATCAATTAATATTACTAATTTACTACAAATGAAATTTGGAACATTATTATTCCAAAAAAATGTTTAATATAAACATATGGGACATGACATGGTATGATTATTATCTGAAAACATTAATATTACGTTATTCTACATATATAATAATAAATTTATTTGTATATGCAATGTAAATAATAGTTTATATAAATGTCTTTTTTAAGAACTAAAAAGAAAGTCATTTTGTGTCATTTTGTATTTATCAGCTACTTGATCAGCTATTTCTTTTAAATAATTTTAATTGATCATCTAGATTATCAGCTATCAGTTATCAGTTACTAGCTTTTCAGCTATCAGCTAGACTATCAGTTTTCATTTAGATTATCTGCTATCAGCTAGATTATCAGCTAGTGTTACCAAACAGAGCCTAAGATCCACAAAAGAGGTTAAATATTTTTCAAAGCAATGATGCGATGGTAAAATTATTGAAATGTGCTAAGTGACGAAAATTAGGGTATCTAATTATTCCATTCTATTCTAAAGGTATTGATTTCTCCCTAAACGTAGAATAGAATATTCGGGCCTTGGTTTGAAAAGGTCTATATATGCTCTTCTTGACCCCAACCCTAATTAAAGCTCAAATATTTGATAGGCGAATTTAAGTGTAGTGTGTCCGTTAATGCTGGTGTGACTCGTATAAAAGTTTAGAAGCAGTTTATATATACTTTAAACAAGTTTTAGTTAGTACCAAAAAAAAAAAAAAAAAAAAAAAAAAAAAATTCAAGCCCGAGGGAAGAATGGGGAGTGCAATTAGTGTGATCCATGATCGAAATATTCTTACCAAGTTAAAATGAAGATTTTATGTGAACGCATTTAAGTTAGCTATGCTTTATGGAAGTGTATATGTTGTGCGGTAAAGAAACACACGTACTTAAAATGAACATAGGAGAAGTGAGAATGCTTTGGTGGATGTGCGGTAAAACTCATATAAGATAAAATAACAAATACAAAATTTTTAAGAAAAGTAGGAGTAGCACACACCAATTGACAGAAAGATTAGGGAAAGGCAGTTGCAATGGTATGGACACCTTCAAATACGACCTACAAATGTCTCTATTAGAAAACTGGACTCAATATAAATTGAACAAATTCAGCGTGGTAAAGGTCGACCGAAGTTAGCTTTGACGCATTAATTAAGAGAGATTTAAATGATTTGAAAAGCACACCATCAATTACACTAAATTGAGTGCAATGAAATGAAAGTTATATATATATATATATATATAAAATAGGTAATGGAGCTCAAAATATATACTCATGTTATGAGACTTGTATGTTTTCACCATTAGATCTTAATCCAATAGTGAGTAATGTTGTGCATTTAATGTCATCTATAACACCACCAAGTTAAATTTTAGTTTATGTTCATCTTATACGTTACACCCTCTGTTTAAAAATATAGGTCATTTTATGCAAAACCTCATTTCCATAATTATAAAACATTTTGACAATTTGACATCTTATATATCCATTTCACCCCTTTTTCAAGCTTAAACATTCAATGGCCATTAAAGTTTTTCTTTCTTTGTGTCAAATGGTAAAAATGAAAAGTAAACTTATTATTAATATTATTTTAATTAGTGTGTCAAAGCTTAGAACGATCTACTCCCTCCTTCTATTTTTATAGGTCGTTTTGGCTTTTAGCACACTAATTAATATGATATTAATGTTGTGTTTACTTTCTATTTTTACATTTTTAACACAAAGAAGGAAGTGCATTTAAAGAAATTAAATATTGGGTGTAAAAAGATAGGTGAAATGAGTATTTAAGGTGAATATAGATGGAGGGAGTATATATATATATATATTGCAATGGAGTATTTTTTAAGGAATGTTTACAAGCATGTTTAGGCATGGCCTCTTCTCGGGTTTGAGCGGGCTGCATCTAGAAACATCTTAGGGTAGGTCGCTTTAAAAACTCATGCCCCTCTAGGCTTGCTCAGTGAACAGATCTAGTCGAGCTTCAATAAAGTGGAGCAAGAAAAAGCTGGGACATCTTTGATTATCAAGGAAAAGAACAAAAAAAAAAAAAAAGACAAATCCGCATTTAGTGGTAACCTTGTAGACCATGTAGTCGACGTCTAAAATCCAGTTAATATGACTGAACCAAAATCCATCAATGGGGCTATGTGGGTCTCTTTCCGTGTCCACGTACTTGTGATGGAACCTGTGTTTGCTAACCCAGTCGATTGGATGTCCCTACAAGCAGCCAAAAGGAGTTATAAAGCAAAGCATACATATTAATTGACATATAGTATAACTTAATTAGTAACAATTAACACATGAAGGCAAACCATATGTCAACTTATGTTGCATACCAACCAAGTGAATTACTCATTGGTCTGGTATGGAGTTACTCGGATATGAGGTTAAGAGTTCGGATTTCATAGTTAGCAGGTTGTGGTTTCTTTCTTATTAAAAGAAAAAATAATAATAATAATGGCCACACGCGGTTAAGTACCTGTAATGCATGGGAAGCACAATAAGCAAAAAAGTACTCTAACACCTTGGGAAGCTTAAAACTCATGTGTGCGAGGTTTCTATGATATGAAATAGTGACTGCATTTCCAGTGATCCAGTAGAGAACAACAGCCACCCAGAATGCTTTCCAGTTGAAATAAAATGGTGCAAACACGCAAAAAAGGTGCACTAGTACAAGCACTGTCGCGTAGATCATGTCTCTTATGTTCCATATGCGATTCCATATCGCATTCCTTCTCTTCTTCGCCACCACATCTGAAAATGGTATTTTGTAGGAACTGATGATGTTCTTCTCCTCCACTGCTACCATGTCTCTCCTAGTTAGCTAGTAAATATCTTAACATTTCTACAGTCTTATGCTGTAATATATAGAGTGAGTGTGAAAGAGGGATTAACGGGTGGGGACGGAGTGGGCAGATGAATAGGGACTTCAATGCCCATCAACAACCCACAATTAATGACTCAGTACGTACTAAGTATGGACATTCAGTCAACAGCTACATCAGTGTGCCATTTAATATGGTGTTCTTGGTGAATTAAATGATTCTGCCTTTGGCTTGAGTAACATTGATTGCAAATTTGCAACTACGGGCAAGATGCAGTTGCGTAGTCGCACGCCATCAGTAAAGTGGTTTCCAATATTGATGTGTTCTCTTTACTAATCTATATAACACTTTTGATTCAATCATAAATCATAAAATATAAACATACCTCTTTTCATTGTCATTAAGTTTGAGAATGTTTTTCTCTTTCTTTGTCTTCTTCCGTTAGACAGAAAAACTTGATGGTGAAATCTCTTTAGTTTGAAACAAATCATATCCCAATAATTGTTTTACAGTTATTGGGTTCGTTTATTTTGAAGAGAGAGGGGAGGGAATTAAAACCCCCGTACTCAAAACATTTATGCCCAAACTACCATCAAGTTGTAGGCCCAAAACATGTAGAGTACGTAACAATATAATATGGGTCACATATAATATAGATTAATTAGGAAAAGATAATCTAACAATCTCCCACTTGACCCATGTTATGACTTGATTCAAAATAAAATATAATTGCGCACTTTTATTGAATCTATCAAATCACTTTTTCACTGAATTAAAATGATATGATCATGGCAGTCACAAGTCATTTAATCGAAGCGATTCCTTCCATGTATCACAATCAACTCAACCAGTATAACTTTAATAAGGATAATTCAACCCTCTAACCATAATGTTATCTCACTGAAATATAAAGAAGATAACAAGTACATAAGCAAAGACAAAGCTTTAATTGAATTCACAAGTGTCATGCAATACAATTATAAATGTAGTATACATACCACAATATTATGTTAACAAGGACTTAACTATAATGCCCATACGTTCAACATGGCCAATAAACGTTTTGGGCGGTAATCCCTTAGTTAACGGATCTGCTATCATCAGATCAGTACCAATATGCTCAATTGACACTCTTTGTTTTTGCACTTCTTCTTTGACGGACAAGTACTTCAAATCCATGTGTTTTGCACCTTTTAAATACTTGTCATTCTTCGAAAAGAAAATTGTTGCAGAATTATCACGGTATAGCCTTATAAGTCTAGCTATACTATCAATAATAGCAAGTCCTGACACAAAATTCCGCAACCATAATGCATGAATAGTGGCCTCAAAGTATGTCACGAATTCAGCCTCCATAGTGAAAGTAGCAATTACAGTCTGTTTCGCACTTTTCCATGAAATTGTTCCTCCGGCCAATAGGAACAAGTAACCGAATGTAGATTTCCTCGAGTTCACACATCCGGCATAGTCTGAATCTGAATACCCAATCACTTCGAGATGACTCGACCGTTTGTAGATCAATATGTAATCCTTGGTGCGTTGTAAGTACCTAAGTTCTAGGATTACTTTGATATCGACCCAACATTCCAACAGCAAAACGATATCAAGTCGAGTACAAGTCTGGGCATACATTAAGCTCCCAACTAATGACGCATAAGGAATACATTGCATTTGTTGAAGTTCCAAATCATTTTGAGGACATTGCATTAAACTGAACTTGTCCCCTTTCTGAATTGGAACTATTCCTGCGGAGCACTTGTCCATTTGAAATCTCTCTAATATTGTATTGATATATCCTTTCTGAGACAAACCTAACAATCCTTGTGATCTATCACTGAATATTTCTATACTTATCACGTAGGATACCTCACCCATATCTTTCATTTCAAAGTTTATAGAGAGAGAAATCTCTTTACATCATGTAACAAAGCAACATCATTTGCAGCAAGAAGAATATCAACAACATATAGGACCAATATAATAAACTTGTTCCCACTGATCTTCATGTATATACACCAATCAACAGTGTTTTCTACAAAACCATATGACGTAATGGTATTATTAAACTTAATATACCATTGTTTGGAAGCTTGTTTCAATCCATATATTGACTTATTCAATTTATACACCAAGTTTTCTTTTCCTGTGGTCAAGAAACCTTCGGGTTGGTCCATGTAAACTTCCTTTTCTAAATCTCCATTCAGAAAGACGGTTTTCACATCCATTTGGTGAATCTTAAGATTATAATAAGCTACTAAAGCCATTATAATTCTTAAAGAGTCCTTCTTTGAAACTGGAGAGAAGGTCTCTTTATAGTCAATGTCATCCTTTTAATTGTAACATTTGGCAACAAGTCTGGTTTTATGTCTTTCAATGTTGCCATGTGAGTCTCGTTTTGTTTTGAAGACCCATTTGCAACTAACTTACTTTACACCTTCAGGCAACTCGACTAATTCCCAGACTTTGTTGTCATCCATCGATTTCAACTCGTCTATCATAGCATTAAACCATTTTTCAGAATCATCACATTTCGTGGCTTGTTTAAACGGGACTGAGTCTTTGTCAATGCTCAAATCACATTCATGTTCAAGTGAATAAACCACATAGTCATTTGAAACTGCTGGTCTTCTTGTCCTTACAGACCTTCGTAATGTTATTTCTTGTGGCTCGAAGTGATCATTTACAACTTGTACATCATTAGCTGGTTCATTAACAATAAGTTCATTTTCCTCATTTGGAACAATGATTTGTTATCCGGGTTTGTTGCGTAACCGTGATACAACAAGAGGAACAACAATTTGAGGAGAAATACTAGATGTAGGAGCTTTCAATTGAATCTCATGAATATCCACATTTAATTTGTGATTCTTCACTCCCACTGATTTGGCCATTCTCAATGAACCGAGCATTACCATACTCAATTATTCTCGTACTATGGTTAGGACAATAAAATATGTACCCTTTAGACTTTTCAGGATAACCAATGAAGTAACCACTAATAATCCTTGCATCAAGTTTCTTTTCATGTGGATTATATATTTGTATTTCTGCTTGACATCCCCAAACATGAAGATGTCTCAAACTAGGTTTCCAAAGTTCATAAGGAGTCTTAGGAACTGATTTACTATGAACCATATTCAGCAGATATGCAGCAGTCTTTAATGCATGCATCCACAATGATGAAGGCAAAGTGTTACAACTTAACATACTCCTAACCATATCCATAAGAGTATGGTTCCGCCTTTCAGCTACACCATTTTGTTGAGGTGTACCAGGCATTGTGTATTGTGCACAAATACCTCGACTTTTAAGGAAATCTGCAAATGGACCTTGACATTGTCCACTTTCATCATATTTTCCAAAGTATTCGTCACCTCTATCAGATCTTACCGCTTTTACCTTTCTATCTAGCTGCCTTTCTACCTCATTAATGAACACTTCTAAAATGTCCACTGACTGAGATTTTTCATGCAACAAGTGTAGATAACAATATCGTGAGTAATCATCAATAAAGGTGATAAAATACTTTTGACCACTACAAGATGGAGCATCAAAAGGATCACAAATATCGGTGTATATCAATTCAAGAGGCTCACTGCTTTTTGTGGCTGGATGTTTTGATATATGTTTGGTTTGCTTTCCCTTAATGCAATCCACACATACATCCCAATCAACAAAATCCAATTGAGGTAAGATGTTACTTTTCACTAACCTCTTTACTTTTTCTTTGAATATGTGACCTAATCTTTGATGCCAAAGAAAAGCAGAGCATTCATCATGTGCACTATGTTTATTTCCAATAAGATGCTCAACATTAAACAAGGATTCAACAAACATACTGGTGACGACCCCTTCTCCAAATAACATATGGTTGTCTATAAAACAGAGTTAATTTAAATTTTCTATCTAACAAGTTATTCAGCGGAAGTTTTCTTAAGTTACTGGCGGAAATTATAACATAAAGCCTAACCTATTGTGGAAAAACCAGGAAATAGAGATCACATGCATATATAAACAAAAGTGGTGATATATATAACATGTGTCTAGTCAGATGTTCATATCACTCAACCCAAAAGGAAAAATATCATATACAGAGAAAATGTAATACAAAAGAATATAAAACATACAAAAATATGTCATAGCAGTCCTCCATCGGCTCGGAGGTAGTCACCAATCTTCTTTTTGCCTGGTCTGCTACTCGACTGATCTGCACCCACTGTCACAAACTAGACAGTGATTACATGAAATTATTTAAGTAATACTGAGAGACATCGATCCACATTCCCAAACAGACAACAAGTATCAAATGGAATAATTTAAATAGCACCTAAACTGAAAGAAACATCATGCAAAGAGATACTTGAGTTAACCGAATATGAAACTGACTCATGGCTAAGTAGTAATGGATTAGGGTCGATCGGCCGTGAGCTACGTCACATCAGCCTTTCCACTACAAATTTGAGTTCTGCTCTATATCATTTCATTTCAAATTGAGCTATATATCATAATTTCAAAGGGTCGTACTTATGATTACGCCTTTTCTATTCTGAATTCCTAACATACCCGGGTTTTAAAACTCGTCATGCTCACCCAAGTTATTCTTGCGCCAACAAACCCCGAGGTCCGGTTACCCCGTTAGAGGTACGTTACCCCGTGTGTCATGTAAGGTAGTGGAGAAATTCCCTAACATCCCGAAAAGTCTAGTGATCCCCGTATGAAAGCTGAATTTCTATCATCAAATGACCCTAACCACAAGAACCACTTTCACTTTCAATAATGACTCGGTAATAGAATCCAAGATATGTAACTGCATACTAATACACAAAAGATTAGAGGCAAAATAAACAAACTAACCTAATAGCATGCTATATCACTGACTTCCAAACACAACAATCAACATGACAAAATATGGGACTTGGAATCAATGATAGTATATAAACAACAGAGTATGCTATGAGCAACGTCATAAAATGAAAAATAAACAAGGCATAGCATATGGATTTCAAAGGTAAATTCAGTTCGAATAACTGAGAATGAATAAATAAATGGAATGAAATGTAAATAAATGTCTCACTCAGTTTACTTACATACCACAACAATTCCTAAGTTATCCGGCTTCTCGTCGCATCCCTGTACGCACCCAACACCTCGTAATGTCTCCTTTATGGTCCTAACATTTGACAAGTTATCAATTTAGATTCAATATTAATTATATAAAATTCCTAAATTGGTCGAAATCGAATTCGAGACCAATTTGCCAATTTTGCGCTTTTCGAGGTAAAACCCCGTAAAAGTCTCGTCTGAGATTTCAAATAATTTATTTTTCATAGAAATTTATCAATTTCTATTTATTTTATCGAAATATAATTTTTCGGGATTTTTCCTAATTTTTCTGGAATTTTTCCCTTTTTCCTCCCTTTTTCTCTTCTTTTTTCTATTTTTTTTTAATTTGGGTTTGGGTTGAACCGCGTCGAACCGGTTTCGAACCGGCCCAGTTCACCCAACCCATCTTCTTCTCTCTCTCTCTCTTTTTTCTTTGGGCTTGAACCGGGCCGAACCGGGTTCGGCTCACCCAAGTCGAACCGGTCCGGTTCAGGGTCATCCCCTACCTCTCGACACACAGAGCAGTTGCTATGTTTTGAATTTTTTTTTCTTCTTCGCTGGGGTTGGGCTTCCATCCCCAACCCCAGGTTGGGTCTCATATGCAGGGGAGACTACTCCCCTGCTTCCTTGCTCTCGGACAAACTGTCATGGCAGTTCGTCCGAGTTCGCCAACTCGAAACAACAACAACGACGACCAAACAACAACAACAAACTACACAACAACAACGTTCAACTCACCTTGCGTTACTTCGAGCTGTCGGCCTCTCTCTCTCTCTCTCTCTCTCTCTCTCTCTCTCTCTCTCTCTCTCTCCTTTCTCTTCAGTTTCTTCTTTCTCTTCTTTGTGTGTGTTTTTTCTTTGTATGAGATAGGTATGAGATAGAGATTGACTAATGGGGCATTTGACCCTTATTTATATGATTTGGGTTGGCTTGAATGTGAGCCACACATCTCAAACCACACACGTATCTCGAGGCACATCATGTGGTCTTACTCACACCACTTGTCCCTCAAGTCACATACAAGTGACTCTAAACCTTAACACACTTGCATAGATGGGTGTTTGTGTGTCTAGATGTATATCCAAGGCCTCGTTTTTTATTTTCTAACTATAGTCCCTTTTATTTATTACATTTGCATGTGGCCACATTGCAACCACACATTACCAATTAATTGCACATTTAATGTAAATAAATATGTTGCTACCTCGGTCCCACGTCGACACGCGACTCGAGGCGCGTCCCCGCTCGTCTCGGTATCTGCATACCCGTAGAATTGACTTAGTAGTCTACACACATACAGGACACTATGCATACAACATACAAATATAACATTTACCTCGACCACCGTGCCTCGGCAGTGACACATATCTCGTTGCGGGTCCCACGTCACGGGTCATTTGGTCCTGCTTAAAGAATTAAACGTGTATTAATTATTTAGGCCATGACAATACTATCAAGATTGAAACGATATAAGTTGTCAATTAAAATACCAGAACCATAATAGTTTTTTTGTTTAAATAAGCTAAAACAATTGTTTCCAATCTTTAAATTAAAGCCTATACAATCCAATATTGACACAGAAACAAGGTTCCTTGAACATTCAGGAACATAAAGACACTTTTCTAAATCCAAGAAGCATCCGGTATCCAAGATTAATCTGTAAGTCTCGATCTCTTCTATGCGTGTCTTCATTATGTTCCCCATAAATAAGAACTTTTCAGTTCTGCTTATGGGATGGATTGAAAGGAATCCCAGCATAATATGTGAAACATGAGTAGTTGCACCAGTATCAAGCCACCAGGTATTATTAAGCACTTCAATTAGGTTTGATTCAAAACATACAAAAATGTAATATATACCTTTCTTCTCAAACCATGCCTTTCGTTTCAGACAGTCTTTCTTGAAGTGCCCACTCTTCCTGCAGAAGTGACACCTCAGCTCCTTATAGATTCGACACTCATGGACTTTTATTGGGGCTTTGTCCTTTTTTCTGTCCTTCCTTCCTGGTATCGTTTTGCTCGTTAGCTCCATCATGCATAATGAGATAAACTGAGTGACCCTTCAGTTTCCTTAATCTCCCTTCCTCATGTACGAGCATGGCCTTGATTTCTTGCAAGTTCCATTTTTCTTTTATGGTGTTGTAATTCACTTGGAACCGACCAAACTCAAGGGAAGGGAATTAATAATGAACTGAACCAGAAATGATTCACTCACGTCCATACCCATTGCTTTGAGCTTCGCTGCCAAGTTAGACATACTAGTCACATGATCATGGATGGGCTGTGACCACTCAAATTTCTTAGTGGTCAACTCACTCATCAAGCTTCCCACAATGGACTTGTCAGCAATCTCCGATTGTGAGTACTCTTTTAGCTGGATCATGAACTCCTTTGCGTCGCTTGTCTTGGGCATGGATGGTTTGACATTTTCTACAATCGTCATTCGCATCAAATTGGGGGAGGGAGACTCCAAGCTCATTTTCCATTCTTGGAAAATGGAGGAGGGTTGCGATAGGTTGACAGCCAACGTAAAACTTTTGTCACTTTTCATGAAATGGATCAAACATATATAAACGTTGGGGCGTTCCCGCCTAGCGACACGCGCGCATCGGAGCCGAGTGTATTGAGAAATGAGCAAGGGTGTGTTTCACATCGCCGCCTGGGTGTGAAGAAAAATGAGCAAGGGTTCCCACACATAGGACGTGTGGGTAAAGAAGCTAGTCTCTTCACGTCGTCGCCCGGATGTGAAGAAAAATGAGCAAGGGTTCCCACACAAATGACGAGTGTGGGTAAAGAAGCTAGTTCAAAACAAACACGAAAACAAAAACAAAATCATAGATACGGACACTAGATCTTTTAGACAAAATAGAAATAGAAAAGGAAAACAAATATAAATGGGAGAAAAAATTCGTTTAGGAACATGGAACATAGGAACACTTACGGGGAAGTCAATAGAACTAGTAGATATCATGATTAGAAGGAGAATCAATATTGTTTGCTTCCAAGAGACAAAATGGGCAGGAGAAAAGAGTAGAGAAATAGGAAGCACAGAGTTTAAATTGTGGTACACTGGTATAGATAGAAAATGCAATGGAGTAGGAATTGTAGTGGATAATGATTATAAGGATAAGGTCGTAAAGGTTAAAAGAATGGGGATAGATTGATTTTAGTTAAATTAATTATTGTAGACGAAAAAATTAACATACTTAGCGCCTATGCACCACAAGTAGGATTAAGCGAGAGCATCAAACGCAAGTTTTGGGACGATATAGATGGATTCATGCAAAGTGTACCATTAGATGAAAAGGTTTTTATTGGAGGAGATTTAAATGGGCATGTCGGGGCAAGTAACGATGGGTTAGAGAGAGTTCATGGAGGTTTTGGTTACGGTAATAGAAATAAAGAAAGAGAATCAATCTTAGAATTTGCTTCAGCATACGATCTTGTCTTAGCATATACTAGTTTTAGGAAGAGGGTGTCGCAAATAATTACTTTTAGTAGTGGTCATAACAAGAGTCAAATAGATTTTCTTTTAACAAGAAAAATAGATAGAAAAATATGTAGAGACTGCAAAGTAATACCTGGTAAAGCACTTACTACCCAACAAAAGTTAGTAGTACTTGATATTAAGCTAACACGACGACATAATATGAATAAAAGAGTTAGCGACCCTAGAATAAAGTGGTGGAACCTAAAACATAGTAAACAAGTAGAGTTTAGAGAAAAACTACTAAAGGAAAATATTTGGAATCTTGACTTAGATGCTAATATAATGTGGCTAGAAATGAGTAGTTGCATAAGGAGAGTGAGATCAAATGTATTAGGTATATCTAAAGGCTTGTGACCACCAAAGAAGGAAACATGGTGGTGGAACGAGGATGTCCAACGAGCAATTAAGACTAAAAGAGAGATGTATAGGAAAATACATAAGTGTCAAGATGAAGATGTGTACAATCAATATAGAGAAGCTAGAAAACAAGCTAAAAAAGTAGTTAGTTAAGCTAAAACAAATTTCACGAAAGATCTATATAAAAGGTTAGGTAATAGAGATGGCGAGAAATATATATATAGGCTAGCCAAATTAAGAGATAAAAAAACAAGACCTAAGTCATGTAAGATGTATAAAGAACGAAAATCAAAATGTTTTAACGCGCGAGGAGGATATTAAGGAGATATGGAGAAGTTACTTCGATAGTTTATTTAATGATGGCCAAGTTGATACTATAATAGATGAAAACCCACACCAAGAAAGAAATGTAAACTATACACGCAATATTAGAATTGTAGAAGTTAAAGAGGCATTGAAAAGAATGAAAATAGGAAAGCATGTGGCTCCAGATGAAATACCCATAGAGGTTTGGAAATGCTTAGGAGAAATTGGATTGACTTGGTTAACAAAACTTTTCAATAAAATTTTAAAATCAAAACGGATGTCAATGGATTGGAGAAGAAGCATGCTTGTGTCAATCTTCAAAAACAAATGAGACATTCAAAGTTGCTCAAACTATCGGGGAATTAAACTTATGAGTCACACTATGAAACTTTGGGAGAAGATAATTGACAATAGGCTAAGGAGAGAAACAACAATATCAGAGAACCAATTTAGTTTCATGCATGGGAGGTCAACTATGGAGGCGATTTTCCTTGTAAGACGATTGTTAGAAAAATATAGAGAAAAGAAAAAAGATCTTCATATGGTATTCGTAGATTTAGAAAAAGCATATGATAGAGTCCCTAGAGATGTTCTTTGGTGGGTTCTAGAAAGAAAAAGAGTGCATGCTAGATACATAGACACTATTAAGGATATGTATGATGGAGTAGTAATGAGTATAAAGACATTTGGAGGAGCTACAAAAGAATTTCTCATTACGATAGGACTACATCAAGGATCGGCTTTAAGCTCATATTTATTTACTTTAGTTATGGATGAACTAACTAGGCATATTCAAGATGATATATCATGGTGTATGCTATTTGCAGATGATATTGTCTTAGTAGATGAAACTAAATATGGAGTGAATAGGAAATTAGAACTTTGGAGGAATACGTTAGAATCTAAAGGTTTTAAGTTGAGTAGGACGAAAACTGAATACATGCACTGTGACTTTAGAAACACTAGACATCGAGATGATGGAGTGGTAAAATTAGGGGAAGTAGAAGTTCCTAAGGTAAACCACTTTAGATACCTAGGATCAATCATACAAAATGATGGTAACATTGAGAATGATGTCACACATAGAATTCAAGCTGGATCGAAGAAATGGCGGAGTGCAACATGGGTGATTTATGATCGAAATGTTCCTACTAAGTTAAAAGAAAAATTTTATAGGACCGCAATTAGGCCAGCTATGCTCTATGGAAGTTAATGTTGGGCGGTAAAGCAACAACAATTACATAAAATGAACGTAGCAAAAATGAGGATGCTTAGGTGGATGTGTGGTAAAACTCGTAAAGATAGAATAAGAAATATAAAAATTCAAAGACGAGTAGGAATTGTAGAAATTCGACAAGGTAGGGGTAGGCCAAAGTTAACATGGGATGCATTAATTAGGAGGGATTTGAATGGTTTGAAAAACTCACCATCAATTGCACTTAATCGAGCACAATGGAAAAGTTTGATCCATGTAGCCGACCCCAGTTAATTTGGGACTGAAGCTATGTTGTTGTTGTTGTTGTTGTTATTGTTATTGTTGTCATTCGCATCAAATTCAAACTTAGCCTATTAGACCGCTCCCAAGCCTCGTATAGAGATCTTTCCTCTTCGGAGCTAGTCTCGGTAATGGTCGCAGGCTTTTCATCTACAATGATTGCTAGGTCTAGGTCCATTACACCCAGTTGGAACTGGATCTATTCAGACCAATCATTGTAGTTGAGCCCATTGAACTTAACCATCATATTACCCAAGGCAAACATATTAGAAGACGCTGCAAATATAACAAAATCATTCACATTAATGCTTTAAGTTAAACCTAATAGATTCAGACATACAATACATTTATTATGTATTTAAGTTCACCTTTGGGTAGTACTTTAATACATAATTCATGCTATATCAAATTCTTAATAAGCATATTTTCATAGACAATCAATCATACTTAGGTAAATAAGTAAGATATATTTGGATAAAACATACCTATTTTTAATTAAGTATGATGATAAATCTCTTAAGTTTCATTAATCATAAGCAATGGTCCACCTTTGGTGACCTCCTAGCATTATAATTAATTGTCTTAATTAAATATTTAACATCTATTCAAGCTAGGCCACTTTGGTGACTAACCAGCTTTTCATGAAATAAACATTTAATTAACCATACTTTAATTTTAATTTTAAAAAAATTTAAATTCTAATATATATTTCATGCAATTTGATTAAGGTCGTAATTCTTTATGTGTCCATTTTCATATCAAGATATACATGTCAATCATATGCATACATGCATGACAATGAATTAATCAATTAATAATGTGACATACATTAATATCACAAATTTAATATATCACAAATTTACATGCGTATAACATGTAATAAGTGTATATCACATTAATATGATCACATACATTAATATATGCATCTATACATATATCACAAAATTTTCTATTAATATTATATAATATGTGTATGTACTGTGTAAGCATATATATATATATATATATATATATATATATATATATATATATATATATATATATATATTGTTGATTCAATGATACCAATATATATAAAAAAGTCGATCACTTTAAACAACGCGATAAGTATGACATCTACATAAATTTCAAATTTGTGTTTATCTACAGACATCAAATTTGTAGACTTTACAAACAATTATGTAGATATACACGTTTTAGTGATTTCAGCAATAAGGTCACATATATATGAACCGAAATCACATTGAAATAGAAATTCTATTTCGCTATTAAAAAGGAATCGAAATAGCACAAAAATTAAAATGCCTATAATACCCGAAATTGGCATCGAAAATAAAATATTTTCTAACGTAAAAGATATGTCAAGCAAGTCATTCAACAAAATTGAAAATTTGGGAAATCTTGTCGAAATAAAAAAATCAACAACTCCGGCATCGAAATAGGTAAAATTTAAAATTAATAAATTACCTTTTATACCTTTTTATACCCAAATTGAACAATCGACTTCAAGAATTATTTTCAATAATGTCGACCGAAATTGAAACAATAATGCGAAAACTACTATCAAGAATCAAAGCGTTCAACCATGCTCTGATACCAATGTTGTCTTTACTGATCTATATAACACTTTTGATTCAATCATAAATCATAAAATATAAACACACCTCATTCCATTGCTATTAAGTTTGAGAATGTTTTTCCCCTCTCTGCCTTCTTCAGTTAGACAGAAAAACTTGATGGTGAGATCTCTTTAGTTTTAAACAAATCATATCTCAATAACTGTTTTACAGTTATTGGATTCATTTATTTTGAAGAGAGAGGGGAGGGAATTAAAACCCCATATTCAAAACATTTATGCCCAAACTACCATCAAGTTGTGGGCCCAAACTACCATCAATACGTAACAATATAATATGGGCCACATATAATAGAGATTAATTATGAAAAGATAATCTAACATGATGTACAGATAGTACAACTGCGAGAAAGGCTAAAGTGTCAGGTGCCAATATTGTGTAGTCTCGCAAGGGGTGTGGTGTAGTGTGGTAAGAAAAAATAAGCATTTTAGCTTTGACCGGGAAGAAGTCATAAATTCGATTCTTGGCAGCAACATCATATTTCCTTGGTTTTTTTCGAATATGAGGTTGGTTTAGTCAAACTAAAGTAAGAAAGGGCTGAAAATGGTTTGACGTCTATAGTTCAAAGAAAATTAATAAAAAAGATCGAGTAGTCCCTCCAAGCTGAAATTAGCCCTACTTGCTCAGAACCTGCTTTTATAGCACCAATACCCGCATCACTTAAAAATTCGATTATATGCTCTTAACTAGAGATTCTTGAACCAATTAGACTACGGTTTTTTTTTTTTTTTTTTCTTCTTCTTCTTCGAGTGGAGGTTAAATACATGTTTAGTACTTATTAAACTAATATAAATATAGGTATTCATTTATTTTTTCTATAAGAAACCAACACTTGGCTCTTACAAGAGTTGAACCCAAAATACTCTTCTCTTAACTTTGTTTTTGTCAAGTGATGTCTCATCCATCTTACTAGAGATGTTTTGGCACTATGAGTACTCATTTATTACCTATGTTGCTTATAGATTCAACTGCATATTTATATTCCGAACATAACTGATGAGTATCCTGATCACTTACAATTCTATCCTAACGTTTCGTGATTGTCAAATTTATTTTAATGTTTTGACTTTGAGTAAATTGTAGCTTTATTCAAAATCTGCTCTAGAATTTATGGTGTGCCAATTAAAATTATTTAGAAAATACTATATACGTGGATGACTATACTGGCACCACTTTTAACCGAAACAATCCTTTAAGAAGTTAATTGATGCGTAATCAATTTTTTATGCAAAATTTAATTTATGATACAATTTACACAAAATTTAAACGATATATAGGATTGATTTGCCCATTAATAGTCCTAAAGAATAAGAAATCAAATATTTGATCTTACATTTTTTTTGAAAATAAAAAAGAGTTTTGCAGGTGGGATATTTGTTAGTTAGTACTAAGTATATGTTAGAGTTGGGTTGAGTCGAACCAAAGTAAATACTATCTGAACATAACGAATAGCATTTTTGTGGCCCAAACTAACATAGTAACATGATTGCGGATAAATTGGATTTTGTTATCTCTAATTGAGTTGGTTTGGGACAGGCATCTCCACCTGTAACTAAATTCCTAAAGAAAAGAAAAATGTATCCGATCTTTTTTTCTTTGATAATGTGGTATTGAGGATTGCCCCCGACTATTCTACATAAGATATACCCACCTCAAAAAGTTAAAAGATACATAAGAAAAATGTATCCGTTCTTTTTTTTTTTTTTTTTTTTCTTATTCAGTACTGTTACCTTAAGTTTCTGTATCTTGAATTGGTTCTCATTGATCGAATCAAGTTTGAGTTGTTTATATAGTGACTTAGTGAGAGAGGGATTGAGGCATGTTATACAGCACGATCGGCACGACGTCTAGTGTGCCATTGAATATGATCTTAGGCCTATCGAAAAAAATATGATCTTAGCAAATAATGGTTCGGCCCTGGCTTACCTACGGTTATTCAAAAAAACAAAAAAAAAAAAGGTTCTGCTCTGGCTTGAGTGACAATGAAAAGAGTCGTTAATATAGTTATAAAAATGACTATATATGAGTAGATCTTAGTCATAAATGCTATCACTATTTATGGTGATTTTTTTCGATCACCAATCACCACGATAAAAAATAGATGAAGTTGATTGGTTGCGCTCTGTCAATATAGTATGTAGTGATATTTACCTTTACATGAGGTTGATTGGTAGAGGGATTTAGCCTCGTCGAACCTATTGACTTCCCGTAAGTGTTCCTATGTTCCATGTTCCTAAGCGAATTTTTTCTCCCCCTTTGTATTTGTTTTCCTTTTCTACTTCTATTTTGTCTAAAAGATCTAGTGTCCGTATCTATGATTTTGTTTTTGTTTTCGTGTTTGTTTTGAACTAGCTTCTTTACCCACACCCGTCCTTTGTGTGGGAACCCTTGCTCATTTTTCTTCACATTCGGGCGACGATGTGAAGGACTACTCTTTAGCTTGTGGAGTGGAGGTTTGAGGGATTAAAAGGTGGGTTTCTACTTTCTTATAAAAAGTAAATTAGCATATATAACGTAAATGTCTTTCTCAAAAAACAAAACTTTATGTGGAAATCATATCGTTATTGATCTCTTATCAAAAAAAAAAAAAAAAAAAAAAAAAAAAAAAATTCATTTCCAACCAATTGAGTGGTTCAATGGTTTGGTATGGTGTTTAAGAGTACAAGGTCATATGTTCAAATTTTGGTGGAGAAAATTGTTTCGTTCTTATAAAAAAAATCATTATTGATCCATTCATTTATTTTCAAAGAAGTCAAATTTTTATTGAGACAAAATAGAAGTAAAAGTGCTAAGACCAACTCCTATGGAGATACATGGATTATGTTATGGCGCTCCCATGGAGCCTCATAACACAAAAGGGATGACATTTTGTGAATATTGCAACGTCATTTTGGTGTGGCACTATTTATCAATAATATTTTATTATTTGCATTTTTTGTTTTATTTTTTGTTTTTATATTTTATAAAGTTATATTTATGATTATATTACTTGTAAACTAAAAATTAAATAAAATAATGGCAAAAGGTAAAATAGTGTAAAAGATAATGTTATGGATTAGACATGTAAATAATGTTAGTGTTAATGTTTACACCAAAATACATATGAATGGTGTTAGTATTATATTGTTTTATTGTTGTTGATTGTGAGAACCAAAAATGCAATGAATTTGCTTTCACGTTGGGGCCGCTAGATTGAATGAGTAAAGCGTTGCTTTGTCAGAAAGTTTAATGATCAGGTTGAAGAGCAATTTAGTGCAAGTTGGCGATGGATCTGTATCCAACATTCATCTTTACTCTCGTATACTGACTTTTTGCTCACCATTTAATATTCTCACATAGTCACATGGGGGCGTCCACCCTTGGCTTTCAATAGCATCACCTACCCCTCTGCACAAGAATAACTATTTTTTTTTTTTACTAATAAAAAATCGGCTCTTGTTGTGGAGTATGGATGACTATGCATGTACATCAACATATTATGTAGTCATGTAACTTGTATTTCTCACTTAATAGTACCTCCACTCGTCTATGTATTGTCATGTTACTTGTAACCATTTCCAATGTACACCAACTCTTTCATGTATTGTTAAATTACTTGTAATGTGTTGTATGACATGGGGTGTATGTGTTACTTGTACACATTGTATAAAGTACATTTATCATCATCACCAAATGGCCTATATAAAGGGTGCTAACCTCATTGTAAAAACACACCAAGTTGAATGAAAACATCTCATTCCAACTACTTCATTTCTTCTCTTCTCCTTTGTAGTAGTAGTTTATAGTAGTAAAAGTTCTTAGTCTTATATTTCCTTCTCTAGTTCTTAGCAAGTTCCAACTCAATTTACAACACGTTATCAGCACGAGTTTGCTCTAGCATTAAAGAGACCTTGAAGTTCAAGAAGACTTGTTAAGGAGACAAAGCTAAGAAGGTATAACTTTTGTTATTTAAATAAGTTCAATTTATTTCTATATTATCATGGTTGCTTCCTTTTATTACATGCATCACTTCTATATGCATATTTTATTCATATATTATGCATTATAACGTCACCGATTGCGAAAGTATGCTCTGTAGTTGCGTCTTGTACGATCTTCTACATCAGAAATCAAAAGTCAATATGTGACATAACTAGTTTTCTCGCTATACTACAAAAGATTAATTATGCTCTATTCTTGATTTTTTATATTGCAAATAGTGTTATGAGTTTGAGTTAATAGCGGGTAAGCCTTGTCCCCGATAAAGCTAAACATTGAAAGGGAGACGGGTTATCCCGTTCGATGAGGCATGGTTTTAAGTAGACTTCGTCTCGCCACCCAACCTGGAGGTTGTCCCACCAACTCATACAAGTAGTGCATTTTGCATATTAATAATCAAGTTGTGAACATATATTTAATCGTATATTATTTATTTTATATAAAAGAGAAAAACTATTTACTCAATTTCTTGACATATTTTCAGACTATGGCAAACCTTCAAAAACTTGAATTTGTTGCTCTTGATATCACTTGAAATAATATTTGTCATGGCAACTGGATGCCGAGATACATCTCCAAGCTAAAGACTTTGGAGAAACTATTATAGAAGGAAATGAAACATCAATGCAAGACCGTGCGAAAGCACTGATATTCCTTCGCCATCATCTCCATGAAGGTCTGAAAAGTGAGTATCTCATTATAAAAGATCATCTCACCTTGTGGTTAAGCTTGAAAGAGCGATATGATCACCAAAAGACGGTGATATTTCCAAAAGCTCAAAACGACTGGCTGAATCTTAGGCTACAAGATTTCAAAACAGTCAGTGAGTATAACTCCACCATGTTTAATATTACCTCTCGTTTGAGGTTGTGTTGAGAAAATATATCTGATGAGGCAATGATGGAAAAAACATTCAGTACTTTTCATGCCTCGAATCTGTTATTGCAACAGCAATATCGAGCGCGTCAATTTAAAAAGTACTCAGAATTAATTTCTTGTCTCATGATGGCTGAACAAAACAATGAGCTTCTATTGAAGAATCACAACTCATGTTCAACTGGTTCCGCTTCAATTAATGAAGCAAATGCAGCATCATATAATGACCATAAAAACGGTCATGGAAAGAAAAACCACGGACGTGGAAATGGGAAAGGATCAATCAGCAAAGATCGTGGCAAGCCCTATTCTAAATTTCGTGGCAATAAGTTCCAAAATAAATGGAATAAGAATGACGACGTTCAGAATAAGGGGGAAAATACTGCAAAAAATGGACATGCTCATAATCGTGACCAACCATGTCACAAGTGTGGTCTAAAAGGCCACTGGGCTCATGTATGTCATACGCCTAAGCATTTTAATGATCTTTATCAAGCCTCCTTAAAGGAGAAAGGCAAAACAGTTGAGATGAACTTCACTGTCGGAGATGGCTCGTCGGACATCAATTATATGGATGTCCCGAATTTTCATGATGATCCAAACACTAATCTTGATATTTTTAATGATCATATGTAATGATTTTCAATAATTTTATATACTAGTTTTTGTTATGCTTCTTAGTTATATGTACTAGTTTCTTATTATGAATGAAATATGACTCTTTTTCTAATTTGCCAAACATTATTTGTCTAGATGGATCAACAAATCATGTGTTCAAATCATGAATCAAATAAGAGCGATATATGTCTTGATGATTGTGCTACAACGCACACAATCCTTAAAAACAGAGAATATTTCTCCAATTTGAACTTAGTTGAGGCTAATGTTCAAACAATATCTTGCATCTCCAATTTGATTAATGGCTCTGGAAGAGCAAATATTATGTTGCCTGTGAGAACAACAATTCATGTTGACAATGCCTTATACTCTGAAAAATCCAGAAGAAATTTACTAAGCTTTAAAGATATTCGACAAAATGGATATCACATTGAAACCATAAACGAAAATAATAGAGAATTTCTCTATATCACATTGGTTTCAAATGAGAAAAAAGAAGTGTTAGAAAAATTCTCAACTTTATCCTCTGGATTATATTTTACTCATATAAGGCATGTCGAAACGAATGTCGTCTTAAATAAGAAAATTAATTATTCAAAGACATTCATTTTATGGCATGACCGGCTTGGTCATCCAAGATCATCAATAATGCGAAGAATAATTAATAATTCGCATGGACATCCTTTAAGGAGTCACAAAATATTTTCAGTTGGTGATTATAATTGTGCTAGTTGTTCTCAAGGTAAATTGATAGTTAAACCATCCCCAAGTAAAATTGTTGTGGAATCCTCAGTTTTCTTAGAACGCATTCAGGGAGACATATGTGGACATATTCATCTTCACTGTGGACCATTTAGATATTTCATGATTTTGATAGATGCATCAACTAGGTGGTCACATGTTTGTTTGCTTTTGACCCGCAATGTTGCATTTGCTAGACTTTTAGCACAAATCATTAAGTTAAGAGCACAATTCCCTGACAACCCAATCAAGACCATCCGTCTTGATAATGCCAGAGAATTTCAATCTCAAGCATTTAAAAATTATTGCATGTCTATAGGAATTATCATTGAACATTTTGTTCCACACGTGCATACCCAGAATGGTTTTGCATAATCTCTGATCAAACGTATTCAATTAATTGCTAGGCCTTTAATCATGAGAACTAAGTTATCAACTTCAGTTTGGAGACATGCAGTCCTTCATGCAGCATATATCATTCGTTATAGGCCTACTGCATACCATGAACATTCCACCATGCAACTCATTTTAGGTCAACAACCAAATATTTCACACTTGAAGATTTTTGGTTGTGCAGTGTATGTTCCTATACCACCTCCCAATAGAATTAAGATGAGTCCACAACGAAAACTTGGGATTTATGTTGGATTTAACTCATCGTCCATTATAAGATACATTGAGCCTTTAACAGAGGATTTATTTACAGCACGTTTTGCTGATTGTCACTTTAATGAAGCAATTTTCTCATCATTAGGGGGAGATAAAAAGTCAATTCAAAAGGAATGGCGCGAAATTGCTTGGAATGCATCAACTTTATCACATTATGATCCACGCACAAATCAGTGTGAACTTGAAGCTCAAAAGATCATTCATTTGCAACAAATCGCAAATCAATTACCTGATGCATTTATAGATGCAAAACAAGTGACAAAATCACATATTGCAGATGTAAATGCTCCCGCAAGAATTGATGTCTCTGTGCAACAAAATGTACAAGAACCAACGAAACGCTTAAAACGTGGAAGACCAGTTGGTTCAAAAGACACAATTCCTCGAAAAAGGAAAACGGGAGTAAAAACAAATACAAATCAAAATACTCATGAGAAAGCACAAGAATCATTTGATAAGGACTTGTCAGAACAAGTTGATTCTGACGAGTAACAACTACCTCTAGAAAAAGAGGAAAAAGATGAAAATAATGAGATCTCAATAAATTATTTAAACTTTGGTAAGATTTGGGATCGAAATAAAATGGTTCCTAATGATATATTTGCTTTCAACGTGTCCTTTGAAATATGTGAAAATGATGATGATCCAGAACCACGATCAATGGACGAATGTCGAAAAAGACCTGATTGGCAAAAATGGCAAGAGACTATCCAAGCAGAGCTAGACACGTTAAGGAAACGAGAGGTTTTTGGACCGATTGTTTAAACGCCAGATGGCGTAAAACCTGTTAGATATAAATGGGTATTTGTACGAAAGATAAACGAAAAAAATGAAGTTATAAGGTACAAAGCAAGACTTGTAGCTCAAGGTTTCTCACAAAGACCTGACATCGATTATGAGGAAACATATTCTCCTGTTATAGATGCAATCACATTTCGGTTCTTGATAAGCCTTGCAGTTTCTGAAGAGCTTGATATGCATTTAATGGATGTCGTTACAGCATATCTGTACGGATCTTTAGACAGTGAGATATATATGAGAATCCCTGAAGGATTTGTAATATCCGAAGAAATAAAATCAAAACCTCGTAACATGCATTCTATAAAATTACAAAGGTCTTTGTACGGATTGAAACAATCCGGACGAATGTGGTACAAACGTCTTAGTGATTATTTACTTAAAGAAATATATGTAAATAATATGCTTTGCCCATGTGTCTTCATTAAAATATCATCAACAGGATTTGTGATTATTGTTGTATATGTTGATGATTTAAATATAGTGGGAATCCACGACGACATCGTTAGAACATCCGAATACTTGAAAAAGGAATTCGAGATGAAAGAACTTGGAAAAACAAGACTTTGTCTTGATTTACAAATTGAACATTTTTCAAGTGGAGTACTTGTCCATCAATCAAATTACATTGAAAAAATATTAAAAAAAATTATATGGACGAAGCACGTCCATTGAGCTCTCCAATGGTTGTCAGATCACTTGAAGTGGATAAGGATCCATTTCGACCTCATGAAAGTGATGAAGAGCTACTTGGTCCGGAGGTACCATATTTAAGTGCAATTGGTGCACTTATGTATCTTACAAACTGTACAAGACCTGACATTGCTTTTGTTGTCAACCTACTTGCAAGATACAGCTCTTCGCCAACTCGAAGACATTGAAATGGTGTTAAACATGTTTTCCGATATCTTCGAGGAACAAGTGACATGAGTTTATTTTACTCGAAAGGGGTAAAATTGAATCTCCAAGGTTATGCTGATGTTGGATTTTTATCTGATCCCCACAATGCCCATTCTCAAACGGGATATGTATTCACATGTGGTAATACTGATGTATCATGGAAGTCAGTAAAGCAAACTATGGTTGCTACTTCTTCCAATCATTTTGAAGTACTTGCAATTCATGAAGCAAGTCGTGAATGTGTATGGTTGAGAAACATGATTGAACATATTCAAGAATCATGTGGATTACATTCAATAAAAGATTATCCAACCATATTATATGAAGATAATGCAGCATGTATCGCACAATTAAGTGAATGATTCATAAAAGGGGACAAAACAAAACATATTTCACCAAAATTCTTTTATTCACATGAGCTTCAGAAGAATGGTGAAATTGATGTCAAGCAAATCCGATCGAGTGATAATCTTGCTGATTTATTCACAAAAGTCTTACCAACTACGACATTTAAAAGGCTTACATATGGTATTGGCTTGCGTAAACTTAAGGACATTGCAAGTAAAGAAACTGAACTAGTTTCACCCATGTTCACATAAGGAGAGTTATTGATTAGTGTATTGCACTCTTTTTCCCTTAGCTATGGTTTTATCCCATTGGGTTTTCCTAGCAAGGTCTTTAATGAGGCAATCTTAACAATATTATACTCATCTTAATATTTATGAGAATAGTGTACTCTTTTTCTTTTACTATATTTTTCTCACAGGGTTTTTCTTAGTAGAAGTTTTAACGAGACACAATCTTTAAGCAAGTGTCATCCAAGGGGAGTGTTGTGGAGTATGGATGACCATGCATGTACACCAACATATTGTGTAGTCATGTAACTTGTATTTCTCGCTTAATAGTACTTCCACTTGTCTATGTATTGTCATGTTACTTGTAAGCATTTCCAATGTACACCAACTCTTCCATGTATTGTCAAATTACTTGTAATGTGTTGTATGACATGGGGTGTATGTGTTACTTGTACACATTGTATAAAGTACATTTATCATCATCACCAAATGGCCTATATAAAGGGTGCTAACCTCATTGTAAAAACACACCAAGTTGAATGAAAACATCTCATTCCAACTACCTCATTTCTTCTCTTCTCCTTTGTAGTAGTAGTTTATAGTAGTAAAAGTTCTTAGTCTTCTATTTCTTCTCTAGTTCTTAGCAAGTTCCAACTCAATTTACAACAGCTCTATCTTTTTTCACTTCCCAAAGTTAACTTACATAGTATGGGAAGCCCTGTGCTGAAGATGTGCGGGCCAAAAATTAATCTCACATCAATTAAATATAACTTTAGAAAAAAAAAACAATAAATCTACTTGGACTCATGAATCAGATTCATAGAGAGGTTTTTAAAAATTTTGTAAATATTTAAGGGGTATTAAAGGAATTTTACGAGTGATTATGGTTGCTTCATTAATTGCCAATGATGTATTTGAAATAATAATAATAAAAAAGTCTTGAGTCCTGACTCATGAGTCCAAATAGCACTACCCAAAAAAATACTCCTTCTGGTTCTTTATAAGTGACTTTTTAGCCATTTAAAAATATTTCATAATATATGTCATTTGATAGTTTCAATACACATTAATAACTTAATTGATTTTTATACCCTTCGTAGAAAAATAAAATATATTAATTACATATTAATAACTAGTGTATGTAGAAGTGGTGGGGTTAGGAGAGATTCAGGGTGATTTAGTCATTTAACTGCTACTTTCTCCTCATTTAAGGTAACTCCTACTCCCTTCGTTTCTTTTTAAATGTCGTTTTAAAGTTGTTCACAGTTTTTAAGAAAGTCACTTAATTATCTTGGTTGAGGAGAAAGTCACAGTTAAATGACTAAATCATCATTTATCTTTCTTAACCCCACTAATTATACATACACTAGTTATTAATGTGTAATTAATATATTTTGTTTTTCTATGACGGGTATAAAAGTCAACTAAATTAATGTGTGTTAAAACTATCAAATGACTGATATTGTGAAATATTTCAAAATGGCTAAAAAGTCACTTATAAAGAAACGAATGGAGTATTAATTAGTATCAAGACATTTTGAGTTAAAATCACATGCCTAAAAGTTGAAGGTGGTTAAGTTTGGGACAAAATCGGTATTGGCGGAGATTCATAGGCCCAAGAAGAAGCTTGCGGATGTTGTGAGAAAATTTAACACCTCGTAATTATTATTTTTAGGTTTATATAGATCTATTGGTATAGTTATGCCAACTTATTGGATCCACCAAGTTCACCAAGGTCTTTCGAGATGTTGTGAAAAAAATTTAACACCCCGTAGTTTTGTCAAGTTTATAGAGATCCACTGGTAGTTATGCCAACTTATCGGATCCACTAATTAAGTTCACTTAGGTCTTTTTATTTGTTGTGATCGACCTAGGTTCTACGAGTCTATTATGTTCGGTCAAATTTGTTCCCATAAAGTTAGTATGTTTGTAATTGCTCTTTGGGAGCTTGTAATTGAGACAAAGATGCCTCTTCAGGGGCACAAAAACAAAACCATGGGTATCCAGACACTTGTTTAACTAGTTAAATGGGTTCTGGGATTGTGAAAGAGACTACCAGTGGTTCGACGTTTGGCTATCGTAGGAAATTGAATTCGAGACTATGCGTTCAACCCACACATTCTCGCCTTTGCGTTTACCACTTGGTCAACTCGTTCGGGTTTCTTAAGAGGAGCAAGATTCTCCTTCTAAGCATGTAATCGTTTGCTTGAGCTTAAAAAAGTGAGTAATTCACTGCTTTCGCACGAGGTTACTTGAGTAAAAGGTTATAGATTTTCTTTTTAGAGGAATGGGACACTCGGGATGAACACCCGGTGAAGGTATCCTTCCATTCACGCAACGGGATATGTGTGGACACACATCGATGCACGATGGATAAACACTATCACCGAGTGTCCATTGTGAGCCATCCTAGTATTTTCCTTACTTTTAAGCTTCAATTGGGACAAGTGTGAGGGATAGTAAATTGGTATCTTATCAAAACTAAAGAAGGCCGATTTGCGACTACAGTTGGGAGAGGTTTTGTGTGTTTAACCATTTTTATACATGCAATTTGAGCTTGAAATATCTATATTTAAACTGGTAACAGTACTTCACCAACAACTAGTTGATTCGAATAGTAAGGGACTCGATTCCCTTGAGTTGAGTCTCGTGAATGAAAAAAGTTAAGTAAGGAGGGTCACCCTCTATATGAGGTTTGATAATGCTCGAGTATGGATCCGTCTATAGACTCTGTACAGTTCACGCCGAACACCACATAAAAAACCAAAAGAACTAGTAGCACTTCAATCTGAACTATATCAGTTTGTGTAAATGTCAATTGTCATTTAATATGACTCCATGAAATGGTTCGCCCGTTCGATTGGATAACGTTGATCTCGTATAGTAGGCGCAATAGGGTCAGTAACACATGCACACTGCTTTGGTGAAGTAATGCACATTCAGTACATGTACTTGATTTGTTGACCAAATCGATAAAATAGTTTTTTATATACTAGAACATTTTTTTGCCTTTAATAGAGATTTTAAAACTCTTATTAAATAGAGTGTTATTAAATGTCACGTGAAAATGTGTTATGTTTTAATTTTTAATACATGTATTACATAGAGGTTTTTAAAAACTCCTATCAATTATGTGTTATTTAATAACACCCCTTTTAATAGGGGTTTAAAAACTTCTATTAAATATCAAAATTGTTCTAGTGATAAAAAAAATAGACCTACTTGTCTTCATTTACTCTTCAGCCCCTTACCTCATACCTCAACATACAAATTGAGTCGCACAAGCCGTCTGTTCACTGGTAGATATGTCTTGACTATTGAAAGGGTACTCGATTAAGTCTAAGGTGGATCTAACAATAAATGAGAGGTAATTTTTTTCTTTTAAAAGAACGAGACTTTATTATTTAATAATAGCCGATAATAAAGAAAACAAACTTCTTTTTCGCTATGTACACACCCCATTCGTTGGTTATAATAAATTAAAATCTCGTTTTTATCAAAAAAAAAAACAAAAAAACAAAAAAACAAAAAAACAAACTTCTTTTTTTTAATGAGAAAGAAACCAACTCATCACAACAACAACAACAACAACTTAGCCTCAGCCCCAAATTAACTGGGGTCGGCTATTAACTGAGGTCGGCTAAAAGAAACCAACTCATCAGTATCCCTCAATTAGCCCTCTTATATATAGACTCGAATCTACACCTCAATGTAGTGCTCATAATTAATGCATCTTGAGGTCGGAAGGTGCATGTATACCAACATTATATGTCATTATCTACCTTAAGCCAAACATAAATGCCAATGCTCGTAATTTTTTTTTATTTTGTTCAAAAGTTGAACAAGCGCAATAGCATTTATGGAACTTCACAGTGAGTCCCAATTTTGCGTCCTTGGACATGGACCACTTGGTCCACTTCACACTAAGTCGTCCCACATAATTAATGTCAAAGCAAAATGTCCGACAATTGCATGTTAGCACTATTTTAGAGAAAAGAAAAAACATTTTTCAACCCTATGAAAGAATTACATATGAGGCGCTAGCTAGGATTCCTACGTGCATTATTTAATTATGGTCGATATATACGCATAGCTCTAGGGGTGTGAAGAGTATATTGAGGTAGAAAAATGTATATTCTGAGAGTATACAATGTAAAATGTAAGAGAGGTGTATTGGAGAGTAAGTGATGGTACATACTATCATGTTAGTTAGTTCAAGTAAACAGGTCACACTATATATACTATGATGTACATATTTGTATCTTCTAAGAGTGAATAATATACGCACACATAATCAATTGGATGGCCAAATGATTTGATATGGTGTTTAGAAGTAAATAGGTCATGAGTTCAAACTTTGGCGGAAGCAATTATTTTTTTCTTAATTATTAAAAAAAAAGTATACGCACACACATTGTGTGAGTTTTAAATTTGATTCTATGTTCATGGTATCAAAGCGAGAACTTGGTTTTCAGAAGATTGAATCCAAGTTCAGTAAGGGTTTCTTTCATTTTATTCTTCAGAGATATTTTCTTTTTAAGTGAGAGATAGAAAGCTGTATTGATTAACGAGTTTTAGTCTAGTCTTTTGAGTTCTTGATTTTCAAGATTAGGGTTTATATTTTTGAGATTGTTCATGGCAGACAATCAGAACATTGAGAGAAATTCGATAAATGGGGGTATTGATGAAGATTAAAGTGTGGTATGGTAGCAAAGAGATGATTATCATAATTTTTATTTAGACAAAGGTTGTCGGTTCAAATTTTGGTTTTTTCCTAAATCTCGATTATGGGGTTAGGGAGTTTGTCCACCGCAAAAGAAAATAACATTGAAATTTAGAATTCAAGTGATGAAGTGTAATAAAATGCAAAGATTATTTTCCAATAGTCAATATTTTGATTGAGGCAAGGATTGTAGGGTCAAGTTTTGTTATAGTGAACATATTGATGAATGATGATAGAAGTTATAAAAAGAATTCAAGCTATATTGATGGTTTGGATACCCATATAGTCTGTGATTAAAATATTCTTGTTAATTAAATTAATTAAAATATATAAGTAAGACAGAATAAGGTCAAGTGTGCCTTTCGGAAAGGAATATTGCTCGGGATAAAAGAAAATAAGCAAAAAATGAGCGCGATGGAGATAAAATGCTTAGGTAAATGCTTAATAATTAAAAAGCGTGAGATGTGTGTGTGTATATATATATATATAGGTATTTTTACCATCGGACTTAAGAAAATACTCATAGCATGAAAACTTCAATTGTGATCGTTGGATTATGATCCTATGGTCCATATTAAAGGTAACATATAATGTTAAAAAATTCAACATCTGGTAGCCCCATAAATGGCATGCAGAGTTCACTACAAAAGTTGAGTGGAGAGCCAATACGGTTTGCACGTACTACAACATTAACGACATGAGTATTATCGGTACATAACTAGTCACTACTACCAGAGAAATGAATTTTTATTTAAAGTATTTTATTGACTTCAGCGAGGGTAGAACCCCCTAACCTTGTCTATTTGTTGGCAAGTCATGATGTTTACTTCATCTCACGATAGATGCTTTGACAAGATTTACGTACTAATTGTATTTTTTTGACTTAAAATTATGTTAATTATATTGTATAAGCTTTAATAACATAATATTTAATAATATCGTTCATATAATGTTTTGAAATAAAATATTTGTCAAAAAAGAAAAGAAAGAAGACGTATATGTGGCTAGCTAGTTCTTACCAAACCCCACACAAGCATCGGAAATCCGCGCCACCAAAACAATATATAGAACCCCAAGTAGAAATGGGTGAAGGAAATAAGTTTTTCGAATAAACCTGTAGAAGAATTGTTTTTCGAGATCCCTTGCATTTTTCAAACATCGTCGACGCTGCATTCATATAAGCAAGGGTATTCATTAATTAACTCATTCATTGATTTCAGCAATATATAAACATATAATCCCTCCATTCAATAGTATATGATATAGTAAGTCGTAAAAAACACATCCCACATATTATGGAAATCATTAATTATGAATTTAAACTACATTCTTTTTTTAAGTTTACATAAATTAAATTCTTACATGTGCTTTTTATACACTTAACACCAATCTTTTATTTATCCAATAAATTAAGAGAGGATAAGTGTTTAACTGCAATTAAACGTTTAGCAGTAAAATGAGCAAAGAGGTACAAAAGTTTTTTGGGATTTTGAAAATGATATTTATTTTTAAAAAATTGAGCCTATGCGAGCATATAAGTGATAGGATGGGCTTGAGCTAAAGATCTTGAGGTCGGGCCCGATTAGGCTCGCCCGCCAGCTAACATGGGAACAGGTCTACGTACGGAGTACTCATTCAATCTTTTTAATCAGCTTAATTAGAGATTGTAAAGGGGTTTAATTGGTTCCTTTTTGGACTGTTATTGGTAGAAGTTGAAATGAATAATACTTGGCCCCTTTTAAAGAAAATTATTAAGAGTTAGTGCTGGAGAAACCTTATGTTTGATGTAAGAGATGTCAAAAAGCCAAGTCATGTGACTGAACCAAAATCCTTCAATTGGGCTATGCGGCTCTTGCTCCTTATCAGTGAATTGGTGGTGCTGCCTATGGATGCTTACCCAAAACATTGGTTCTCCCTGTCAACCATACAAACAAATCACAGCTTTATAAAAAAAAAAAATGATAATTTGAGAACCGACATGCATGTCCTTTCCGGCAGGAAGTTTGGAACGTCTGTGCTGATTTTTCATGTATAGAGGCAAGGCGTCTTTTGTTACTACTATTCTAATTAAGCTGTACAGTTCACCTATTGTATATATTCGATATAGAGGGCACACAATCCCTCAATTGTAATTAATTTTATGAGATTTATACAATTTTCTAGAGCTCGCCTCCAATTCTCAAAAAGAACCGACATGCATGTATTGTGTTTATATATGCGTGAATATTCAAGGTACATCCAACAATTAAAAGACCAAAGAATTAAACTTTAATTTGTTACACATATGCATAGAGGTGGATATGTTAATATTGATGTTTTTTTAATAATATTAAGCTACCCCTTAATTAGCACTAGAATTATATAATCAAGATGTTTTAATTAATATTATTCCATATATAATTGCACTTTAATTACTCTAAATGCTACTATATATATGTATATATATACTTATAAATTTATTAAACAAGAAGTAGGTAGCTACTCCCAAACAGTCCAACAACAATCGCTAGAGATATTGCCATCCAAAAACAACTCCATGTGAACGTACTACGCGCGTATAGCAAGCACATGATGTGCACGTGCACCATCAGCCCAACAGATATGATGAGCATTTCCATCCAGATCATCATCATCATGATACCCTTCCTTTGGGATTTTTTCACAAAAGTACTAATGTTTTTAGTTTAAATCCGAAAAATAAGGTGGTGTTTTTTTTTTTTTTTTTTCCAGAATATATCAGCGCCTTTTCAAAAGCGCTATCAAAGTGGGTAAATTTAGTTGTCGACGTGGGACGGTCCACGTAGGACCGCCACACGATAGCGCCTTTTGAAAAGGCGCTATCTCGTGTAAAGTCGTCCATGTGGACCGGGTTACACGGATAGCGCCTTTTGAAAAGGCGCTATCCGTGTAACCTCTTGGCGACGTGGGACAGATCCACATGGACATCGATGGGTCGAATATCGCCATGGGTTGTGCGGGTTGTCCGCCTCGCAATACGCGCACTACGTGTAACCGGTCGACGTGGACATCGCTGTTTGGTCGGCGCTATGGGTTGTGCGGGTTGTCCGCTCGCAATACGCGCACTACGTGTAACCCGGTCGACGTGGACATCATCGGCTTTCGGCGCTTTATGGGTTATGCGGGTTGTCCGCTCGCAATACGCGCACTACGTGTAACCCGGCCGACGTGGACATCGGCCGTTTTGGTCGGCGCCATGGGTTGTGCGGGTTGTCCGCCTCGCATGCGCGCGACGCCGGCCAGCGGCGAGGACGGAGCGGCGCCGAGTACAACGCAGCCAGCAGAAGAACGTCGCGGGGACGTCGCGGACGGGCAGCGGCGCGGTGGCGAAAGATCGGCTAGTCCATTTGGTGATGTGGCGGTGACGTGGCGAGCGGCGTGTACGAGATAGCGCCTTTTCAAAAGGCGCTATCCGTACATGTGGCTCGCCACGTAACCGCCACCTCACGCCATGACTTCCTATCGATAACGCCTTTTCAAAAGGCGTTATCGATGTTGGTGAGTTGGCGGTGAGGTGGCGGTTACGTGGCGCCACATGTACGATAGCGCCTTTTGAAAAGGCGCTATATCCGTACAAATTGCCTCCACGTCATCGCCACCTCACCGCCACTCAAACCAACCACACCCAATAGCGCCTTTTCAAAAGGCGCTATTGCCTACTTCGATAATAAAAAAAAAAAAAATCCTCTCTATTTTGAGAAATTAATTGTAAACTAACCCTACTTTTAGAAAAACACCCTTCCTTTGGTGCTTCCGATTGGTTTATATATCAATCAAAGACGTACAACTACATGCATGATGGGGTTGTACTTAATACGATATGCTAGAACTAGAAGTGATCACTAGCTATATATTAATGTAATTAATATGATTCGGGTCTAGGTCCATGAATGTTTATTAATTAATTATAACCCAAATTAGCTTCCTATGTGTGATATCGTCGAATGCGTCAAAATATATAATTCCGATGAGATTATCGATGGCCACAAGAACTGCAGTAGTGGCAAGCACGAGGTCGATCCACCAACTTAAGCTAATGAACTAAAAAGTAAATTGTTATCGCAAAAAATAGGTCACAAAAAAATTGTGAAACTGCTACAATTCATTATAAAAGCACATCTTTTCATTTGAGAAATGTCCGTGAGGAAAAAATGTACAACAATAATAAATCGATAACGCAAGCACACGAAACTTAACTATACTGATTCAAAAGTAATTAGCTGAGAAAATGCATTGTGAAATTGCTGCAATTCTACAACAATGACTTCAGCAGCACGAGCAAATGCAAAAGAAAATATAGAAATCACTTAAAATACAAAAATACATTTGATGTAGTTAACAGAATGTCATGTTTTAAAAAGAAGCAGCACACCATTTGGAACATAAGAAAAAAGGTGGCCGTCTCTGAATATAGGGTTTCTCATGAAGCAGCCGAAAATGGGAGTTTTTTTTAATAACTTCTAAATAAAAATGAAAACAAACTTTGAAAGCAAAGTCGAAAGATAGATGCCAATTGGACGAAGGCGGGAAATTGTGGGAAAAAACAATATAGAATCAGCGGAGATAAATTGAAGAAGAACATGAACAAACAATAAAGAATCAGCAGAGATTAATTGAAGAAGCGCCTAAAATGACATGAACCACCTGCTAGAGAAGTAAAACGAAAATCACCTGCACCAAAGATGTGATGTAGGGCAACTGAAGTTGAGAAGAAGAAAACAACAAAACAACAAAAAGACAAACGTACAACAACACCAATAAATAATGAGGGCCGCTAAGGGCACCCCACCTTTTTATGAAGGCACCCAAATTATTTGTAAAAATTTCACAAAACTGGAAAAGACCATTTTGCCCTTGTATATATAATGATTCAAAACCCACAAATCATTTTGACAAAAAAAGGGCACCCCACCACCAAGCTTGAACCACAAAGCCACATTGCGTTTGGCGAGCGTTTATCGATTCTTGCGGATTGACATCATCCGACAAACGATGTAACAATGTTTGACAACCATATGATGGTTTCTTAGAACTGTTTAGTTGGGTAAACCGTGAAAATGATGGTTTGTTTGTCAACGTAGGGTTTGGTAATTTCCTCAAATCCGAACTTGTTTCCACTATATAATGGATGATTGTACGCTACGGTGCAAAAGAGGAGGTTGAACTTGAGGTAATTTTGAGAATTTATTGTGTTTTTTATGAGGTTATCCGAAGTTTCGTCGATGTGCGCGATTGTTTCGGCCTCGCAGACCGAGATATATTGAAATGTCTCGGTCATAGAGGACCGAGCCTACTCTAACCCTCTCGCCAGTGTACAACCGAGAGTAGGAGAAAATTCTCGGTTGTACACCACCGACGCCACATTACCTATCACTAATTGTAGCTCTCGTCAAGTCTCGGCCGAGAGAACTAGAGTACTATCGGCCATGCGTAATCGAGACATCTGTGAGACTTTCCGCCTTTGTGGCCGAGACTGCGACTTCCCAAAAATGTAGCTTCCCTCTCGGCCATGCTTGGCCGAGACAGTTAGCACAGTCTCTGGCCTGTGTGGCCGAGAACCGCGAATTCCCATTTTTTTAACTATTGAACAAACCACCACTGTAAATCACAACTACTCTACCAAATGTAACTTAATTACACTAAATAAGGTGTGTCCGACGAACTTCAACCGAACCCTAACTTGGAGACGAAATCGGCTCACACCACGACCCTACGAACTGCAAAAAAATCGTAAACCGAAGGAGAAACACAAGGTGAGACACGATTTCGGAGATTCCTCTCCTTTGGTCGGCTCAAACCAAATGGTTTTTGGAGTCAAGATCGGTGAAGGTGGTGGAGGGGGTGGTGGGGTGCAGCGGGTTTTTTTCGTGTTTGTGCGGGGAGGGGTATTTTCGGTAGTTCGGGGCTAATTTTTGGGTGCCCTGGTAAAACGATTTGTGCCCACATTAACTGGGTGCCCTCATTAAATGGTGGGGTGCCCTTAGCGGCCCTCTAAATAATTGATAAAGGGATACAAATGTCATTATACTCGAAAAAACGGATACAAGTGTGGCGCATACACATTACAACAAGGGCATTATTGTCACGACACTGTACAATAAACAGTAACGCTTTTATCTTTCTATAGTATAGAAGGTATATACTTAATAGATCGTGGTCCATTGCCCTCCATTTAATGGCTAAGTTGTCTTATCTTAAGACTCAAGAGTCAATTTATAAAGTCTACTTACATCAACAACATCTAATTAATTCTTGTATATGTATGGTCCATGTCGTCTAGATCTTATACACTAATTAATAACAACGTCTTACCAATATCCAGAGGATATCAGAAAAATTTCCTTTTTTGGCAATCAGAAAGTTTGGTTACGTCATTACATCAGTGGTTTGGCTATTTAATTTTAGGGAGCTGTCCCATTTTTGTATGGAAGGGGCTGTACCATTTGTAGGGTCATTTTTATTTTTATTTTTGTATGATAAACTCGATATATTTTGTACTATATATTTTTGTATATATATATATATATAAGAGTATCCATTGCCGCCGTTTATCTAAAAAAATCTTTATATTATGAAGTGTTTCTAAAAAATTGACAATGACCTTAATTAGGGCCAAACGAGCTCTCCAAAGTGATCGATTTGAAATTTAGTCCCTAAATCCAAGCAAATGAACTCAGTCCCTCAAGCAACATATAGATTATAGTGGGTGATATAGACTTAAGGAGCTGAGTTGTCGTACTTTTAAAGTTATAGGAATCGAGTCTAAATCGATCTGACTTTAAGGGTTAATTTGGCCCTTTTATCATTTAATCTAAGGGTGGCAAAATGGGTCATGACACAATGACACGACACAGTTAACACGAGATAATATTAACGAGTTAATGTTGAGCTAAATGCGGATTAGTATCATAAATGGGTTGACACTACTAAACACACGATAACCTATTTATGACCCCTTTAACTCCTGTTAAAATCATAATATAATGTATGTGTTATTTTATTATATTAATGTTTATCATATTATATTAATGTATGTGTTATTATTTTATTATATTATTAGTTTGTAGAAAATAATAATATACATAGTTTCAATAGTCATTTGCACTAAATCTTAGGATTATCATATTATTTTGAAAAGAATTTGTATTTTATGTTACATATATCAAATTATAAAATAATAAATTAAATAATATATCATGTAAATGAGTTAGTTGGGTTGACGCGATAACATGAAAAATTATCGAGTTAGTGTTAGGATTGAGCTAATGCAGATTACTGTCGTAAACGCGTTAACACAGATACGACACGCCAACCCATTTTACCACATTTGATTTACAAATACATAGGTCGTTAAATAAATTACTTTTTTTGATAGGAAAGAAACATCTTTTTACACCCACCAAGGTTTGAACCAATGACCTCTTACTTCCAAATCTCATACGAAATCATTTGGTCACTCAATTAGTTATGTTGTTAAATAAATTACTTGGACATGTCATTAATCATTATATAGTACTACTTGAAACATTAATAACATGATAATCAGAGCAACCAGGTTGGTGGCTCAAATGGTTAATTTGATATGTGGTATTGTTGCAATAGGGTGAGAGTTCAAGTCCTATAGGAGCAAGAAAAGGTTTCTTTCTAATCTAAAAATATAATAATAAATAACATGATAATCAGGCAATATATGGATATCTTATACTACCATATACAAAACAGATGACAAATATTGCCCATTGAGCTATATGATTTCTCGAGTTAATTAATTAACAAGTGTAGCATTGTAAAAAAAAAAAAAAAATTGTTATGCCTAATTTTTCATACTACTCTCTCTCCGGTCATTTAAATAAGTCACTCTAGCAAAAACTTTTTATTCATAATTGTAAGTCGTTTTGGAATTCAATAATGTATTTATTGCATTTTTACTGTTTTTACCCTTACACAATAATTCTTCAATTCATTTAATGTCAAATGACATATGTAAATTATATTTGTAATTAATGTTGTTTTAATTCTCGTGTCTTTACTTTAAACAACTTATATAAATGATTGGAGGGAGTAATATATTAATATATTTTTTTTGTTAGGAAATAAAAAGTTAAAGTTAAAGATCGCCCTTAACAAGATTTTTTGGTTCCGTCAATGTGCAGACTAACTTATATATTTACTTTATTTAGGTGCATTATTGGGCTTCCATGTTTCAAGCGATCCTTCTGATCTTTTGAGCCTCTGATGGAACTTTCAAATGAGTTGTCAGTCCGACAAGTTCAAGGACCTTGATGACGTACCAACCCGAATCGAATTGCCACCACTCGTGACCATGCCTAGCGGAGTACTCGAACGCATGGTGATTATTGTGCCAACCTTCAACGTAAGCTAGTAAGGCAACTAACTTTCACCAACATCTCATATAAAGTCTTAATTAATTATTAAGTCCATGACCTGAGAAAATAAAATTTTAGGTTGTTATATATAAAAAAATTTGATAAGAAAGAAACAACTTTTGCACTCACCGAGGTTTGAACCCATGACCTCTTACTTTCAAATTTCATATCAAACCATTAGACCACCTAATTGGTTTAAGTTGTTATAAATCAGGGTATAAATAGTATGAATAATCTCAAACTTTCAATTTTATGTCAAAATAATCGATTTCAAACTAATAATTGTGTGTAAATAATCTCAAACTTTGTGTTTTGTGTCAATTTTGACTAAATTATATTTTTAGGCAAATTGATGTTTGATGTGTGACATATGAAATTAGTAAAGTTGCTAGCAAAATGAGATCGCTTAAATTTTAAGAAATAAAAAGTAAAACCAAATTAAAAAAAAAAAGAAATAAAAGAGGTTGATTGTAAATTTTAAAAGTTACAACCCACAAACACACGAACATTCGGTCGATCAAACCCAAAGTTTGGGATTATTTTGATGTCAAAATTTAAACCACCCCATTTTGTTAGCAATTTTATCAATTTCATATGTTGCATCTCAATTTGATTGAAAAAAAAAGTAATTGGATCAAAATTGACGCGAAACAAAAAGTTTGAAATTATATATTATGATTATTCGTCCATATAAATTAATTGACTATCATTTGTTTTTTGTTAAGTCTTGCGCGTTTTTTCTATTACTAATTTACCCCCATTTAATTTAACTGACGTTTTTTCTTAAGGTGGAAAATAATAATTTTACGCATTTACCCTTTTCACGCCTCGAGATGCATACACACATAGTTTTCGGTGCATAACACGAGTGGTGTGTATCCCGAGATGCACACACGGACGACTCTCAAAGTCAATGTACGTTTGGGGTGTGTGTTCGATGATGTCAAAAAAATATTTTCCTTTATTGTGATGAGTAAATTAGTAATAAAAAAGCTAATAGATTTTTCCTCCTTTATTTTTTCTATCAAATGAACACATGACACATTGCGATTGATAATTGTACAAATCTTATAATTTGCAATCGTATAGAAGGGGCTTCCTATAATATTGCCATCCAAAAACAACTCCGACTGAACATACTAGGCGTGTAAGTGTTACATGCAACCACATGACGTGCACGTGCACTATCAGCCCAACAAATATATAACAAAAACAAGCACAATATTTCTTATTATTAATTTAACAACATGGAAGAACAATTAATATAAAACCTTAATCTCAAATTAAATGGAGTCGATTACAAGGATGTAACAATAACAACAATAACATACAAACTAAAAGCTCATATATACAAACATACATACGTATATATGCAATACAATTATATGCGTGATTTGTTAATGCACCGGCTTAGGTGCGAGCTTTTTTGTTTAAAGCCACCATCCTTTGCTTCTGAGTCTCAGATGGAACTTTTACGTGGGTTGCAAGGCCAACAAGTTCAAGAAGCTTAATAACATACCAGCCCGGATCGAACTGCCACCACTCATGCCCATGTCTAGCTGAGAATTCAAAAGCATGATGGTTGTTATGCCAACCTTCTCCGAATGTTATCAATGCAACCAACCTTCATCAAATTATATATAGACTATATATTACAATTAATCCATGAGTACAAAGTAATTAATTATTAAAAGAAGTATAACACATGCATTTGAGCATGATTAATTAACACTTTAAGACGAAGATCCTTATAAATTACCAATTGTTCTTTGATAAGTCTCCTGTGTTCCATGCTTGGTAACCCCATATATGGCAAGCTGAATTTACCAGAAAAGTTGAGTGGAAAGCTAATGCGGTTCGCACGTACTGCATCAACAAATAATAAAAAGGATTATGATACACATTCACCAGGACATTAATTGTTTCAATGAGTAGTGTTGTAACTCTTAATTACCAGACCCCAGACAAGCATGGGAAATCCACCCCACCATAACAGTGGAATCGCAGGTAGGAATGGGTGAATGTAATTTGTCTTCTGTAGAAATCTGTAGAAAAATTGCTTTTCGAGATCCCTAACATTATTCACACCTCCACGCTGCATGAATTAATGTATACAAAAGTAACTAATTTAGCCGCACGAGGGAATATATATATATATATATATATATATATATACTAGTTTAATGACGACGTGCTACGCACGATTGACCCGCTCGCTTCGCTCGCAGGAATTAATTTATAGTTAATCAATCAAAATTGAAAAGAACCACTACAATTAATAGAAAATATGAAAAACAATAAGTAGAAGGTGACTAACAATTGAAACTAATTGAACAACATGATATTCTAAATCTTCTTTATTTTGTAAAGTGCGGAAAAAACTTGTATATGAATTTTTCGCAAGCATACTAATTAACATTGCCAAAATTGTCTCTTTCATCGTTTCGAGTAATGTATTCGGTTTTGCACTTCATGATCGTATCATAAAAGTACGGTTGCAAAAAAAAGGATGCTCCTTGTCGAGAAGTAAATTATTTATAAAATGATGAATTTAGCCCTGCACTCTTAATGTATATACACCCACATTACTTTTGGCATACTCTCTCTCGCACTTTACACCAAAAGATGTAAAACCAAAATTGATGTTATAAGTACGAATGTACATCAAAAACTCATGTGTCTCTTCAGTGTTTGAAGTGAATAGGTCGAACATTTATTCATGGACAACATTAGGAACGAGGGTTACTTGACTGTTTGAACAACATAAACTATTAGATTCATGAAAAATCTCTTCGCACTACAATTTCGACAAGAGTTTAGAGATGGTAACACATCTGCTGAACTTTCAACATGTTCAAAACCTATAGCGACATAACGTGGTTTTGCATTCAGGTGACCTATACATAAAAAAGAAATAAAGGCAACTTAATTTTTAAATTATTAATTAAAATCATTCATTTTGCTTCATAGCATTTACCCTACTCAATATTTCATATAATATTTTGTGAAGTTTCAAATCTATCTTTGTGATCATTCAACTCTTTCTTTTCACTCCTTAGTTGTCTTTGGCGAGCCCGCTTCATTTCTTTTTCTTCCTCCATTGTAAATTTACGTTTCAAATTATTCACCTCCCTCCGATTAGTATTTATTGCTTTTCTTACAACGTATTCACTATTGTTGATAACTCCTAAGTTTTTAACCATGGTAACTCACTAATGCAATGTAAAATGGTTATACTTAATGAATTTTTAGATGAGATTGTTAAACTACAATCCAATGAAACAAACATTATAGTAGTAATTAAAAAAATAAATAATGTTAATTTAATATGCAACTAAATATAAATTTAATTTAAATAATATGTATGGGTTTGAACAAACTAAGTAATATAAAATCCAAACGTACATAATTTGAATACATAAGAAGTAAAAATGCAATTCAAGAAGCATCATTTAGCAAAGAAAAAAATAAAAAAAGATCCATAGGAACGAAATATCAAAGCAAAAGACATGACAAAATTGACTTCACAATTGTGGACACATATACTATAAACATTGTTAAACATTACATGAAATATACCGACGACATGAACCGCTCATCTAAATACTATCTTTTTTTAAAAAAATAGAACTATACATCAATATTTAGCTATGAGGTTAATGACTTTTGGTTGTTAGTCCTCCCTAGTCTTCCAATAGATTAGCACACAACTCGCAAATATCTTCTTTTGAAAAAAAACATAACTATACAATAGACTTTTGAACAACTCGCAAATATGTCTTGTTAATTTTTATAGTGTTTAATTATTTGTTCTAGAAAATAAAAAAGAAACATTAGCCTAAAATTTGAAAGATGACCAACTTTATAAATTGGACTTGTTTGATGAATAAAGTGGAAAACAAGAAGGAAAGATTAGAGAGTTAGGCCAAAGCATCTCTAATTAGATGAATTAATATTGAGGCAGATATCAAAGGAAAGGTTGGGGGCGGTTGACTCATTTTGGAGTCAAGTATGATGTATCTAATAAAGTTGGCTTCTTATCAAAACAAAAGATTATGGAGTCATTGTTTATGAGTTAACTCAATCTAGAAGAAACTCTTTCAATTTTCTGATGTTAAGTTATAACTACCGCCACCAAATGCAAGTAGTTTAAGCCACCCATTGGAGGATTGAACTTCTTATGTGTAACTTTACCTTAATTAGACCTTTAAAACTTCACCAAATGGAAATAGGTCTATATAAAGAGCAAATTACAAGTTCAAGTTCATATTACCTATTAAAAAGGATTTATCACGAGTTTTTCGAAGTCAGATTACTAAGAAGAATTGCTTACGAACACATTTTCAAAATATAAATCGGGTGGAAAGATGGATGAGAACTCTAGGAATGGAAAAGCTTTAAAACTCTTACAAATTATTGTAGTCCTACATTCCTCGAGTCTAAAATTGGCAGGGGCAAATCCCATGATACCTCGAGAATAATCTAGAAAAAATGGAAAGAGGGATGACAACTGCATCAATAAGGGGCTCTCTCATTATACTTTAATTGATGTTACAGATTATTCTTATTTTATCATTCCTTTATTCGCTTTATTGTCAAGACCTACTTTGAGGAAATTAATTAAAACAGAAAACCACAGAAGAACGTGTCAGTCATAATTGTAAAATTAAGATGGTAGACAAGCATAATTGTAAAACTAAGATGGTCCATCATTTCATCTTAACTATGAATTAAGATGGTATTTCTGCAGATATGGACATTAACTGATCGATTGAAAACTGCAATCAAATAGTGTATGCAAACGAGAGTGTCGAACATACATCATAATGTTTCATAATCGAGCAAATGCAATAGGCTTATATAAAATATGCAATTTTTAATTCCAACTTGTAAAAAGACAGACAAATCAAACATCTATATATTTCTTATATAAAGGAAGAAGATTGAGATTATTTTGACATTTCGACAAACACCTAGTATTCAAGATCTTAAAGCCCAATTCAATTTCGGCTTATTGTCTTCAAGAAATCGCTCACTACAAATAGTCAAACATATATGTATCCCATGAATTCTAATAACCATACAATGAAAGAGGGGTTGATCATATTATCTTCCAAGGTATTGTTTCAAAAAACATGAATCAAACTGAACCATATAGACCAGATGAAAGAGGGCTTTTTGTGTTAAATTCAACATTGAATCAAGGGTGGATTAGACCCAAATTTCTTTCAAAAACTATGAATCAAATTGAACCATATAGACTAGATGATTAACTCACCTTTGAATCGAACCTCTCCGGAAAAAAAAAAAAAAAAAATGGAGAAGAAATGTGGATTAACTCACATTTGAATTGAAGAGCAAAAGAAAGCAACGAATGAGTCGATGAAGGAAAGCGATGAATGAATGATTTGAAGAGGAAGGAAAATCGTTGATCGTTGAGTTGTTGATCGATTTGAAGAGACGAGTGTTCAAGACGTTGAAGATGTAGCGTATATAATATATATATATATATATATATATGATAGATATATATGGGGAAAGAAGTAAATATGATAGATATATATGGGCAAACAAGTAATTTTCATTACCACTCAAAAATTTGTTATTCGTGTTTTTATATATAATATATATATATATAACTTTAATTAGGATATAATTCCCTGATTAATTCGACTCATTTTAGAGTCATTTATCAATAAAAAAACTAGCTAGATGTTTAATGAGTATTAGAAAATGTCGGGATCATATATGGACCTTTTGGAGGATATACTTGATGTCGAAAATCCAGTTCATGTGGCTGAACCAAAATCCTTCGGTCGGACTATGTGGGTCTCGATCCTCGTCAGCGAACTGGTGGTGCAGCCTGTGCATGCTTACCCATAATATTGGATGTCCCTGCCAACATACAAACAAATCATGTACATATATTTTTTCACAGACCTTACACACATATTTTATATATATATATATATATATATATATATATATATATATATATATATATATATATATATATATATATATACTAGTTTTAGAACGTGCTACGCACGATTGACCCCCGCCGCTTTGCTCATGGGAATTAATTTTTAAGAATTTATTAATAAAATTTAAAATTGTAATTAAAATTTAAAAACTAGAAATAAAAGTACATTTTTTAGCTTATCAATATTCTCTAATGTGATTGAGATAAAATGTGAATGAAAAAACAAGCTAGTCATGCTAGGACATTACTTCCTCAAAAAAAAAGGAAAAAAGAAAAAAAAAAAAAAACACAAGTGGTTTGACCCATCAATTTGTGAACACTTGCTTGTGGAGATTTCGTAGAATTGTATATAAAGTTCAATCTTTACCTCAAACTCTATACATAGAAAGGATAACTTTGAAATTATGAATGTAAATAATTGAATTAATTGGGATTAAAGCTTTAGACACCTTTTTTTTTCACATGATTAATCAAAATTTTTTTCATTCAAATTTCTTCTGGGTTTTGGGTTTGTTCCCTCCCCCAACACCTTCTTCAAACCACCTTCTTCTTCTCCCTCTCGGATTCTCTCTTCTTCACTTTGTTAATATATATATAAAACCGAATATCCTCCTCTCTTCATCACACAATCAACAACCAACCACAACAACCCCTCCCAATTCCAATTTTGAATTCATAGACAAAACCAGTCTCACAATCACTAAAATAAAAAATTGAAATATTATCTCACCTTCAACTGTTCTTCAACAACGCCACCAACACTCACGGCTCTCCTTGAATTTGATCTCCAACCGAGATATATATATATATATATGAGGAAGAACAATGAGGGTTTGGGTGAGAATGATGAAGACGATGACCAGTGGTATGCACCCCCTTAAAACGTATCAAATGGTAGCATGCAATTCAAGCTTTCAATGAGATACAATGTTCATATAAACCGATTTGCCCCGAAACAAGTGCACACTCCAATTTAGAAGTCTCACTCAATTTATCAACCTCTCGATCTCCGTGTATTGGATTGATGAGAAGGAGTTCGTCGGAACATGAGCGAGTAATCGATTGAAGATCGAGAAAGAGAGAAAACCGTGTATTGGATTGATGAGAAGGAGTTCGGGATTGATTTGGAGATAAGAAAAAAAAAAAACGTGTGGTGGATTGATAAGGAGTTAGAGTTTGATTTGGAGACAAAAAAAAGGTTGATTTGGAGATAAAAAAAAAAAAAGAAATATGGGCAAATAGGTAAATTTTATTACCACTCAAAAATTTGTGATTCTGCTTTTATATATATGATATATATATATATATAGAGGAAAGAGACTTTATTGTTGTTATTAATTTGTTACATAGACTTAGAAATTAACGATATGTTAGCCAAGTGTAGAAAGAATAAGGAATACATAGCCCCTTATCGGTACAACCTCCCATATTAATATACTACACCCATAAGAAACGTCAAACCAACTAGGCTGACTCCATGCCCTAGACACCCCACCCTCGTAGACCTAGCTAGGCTGCACCACGTTGATGTGGTGGAAGGGAGAAACCTAATTAACCGCCTATCAAAGAATAGGTGAAATCACCCAATAAATCATCCATCCTCACATCAAAATAAAGTGAGGGAATAATTAATTCCTGAGTGCAGCGTAGCCCTCAAATGTAATTGGGAGAATCTAAATTTATTGAATCTAAATTTAATGGTTAAAAATAAAAAATCACTATTAATTTATAAAATGTAAAGTAGATTATGATACTGGGGGAGTGACAACTCCCGATGCCTCCTATAGTACCCTTACGTATTCGTCCTTTTCGGCGTTCCCGCCCTCTATGGTTAACACATACTCTCTATATAACAACAAGTGTAACATTGTCAAAAAGAAAAAAATGATGTATTTGAAATGTCTTGAATATAACATTTTCAAAAAAAAAATTTCGTTATGCTTAGTTTTTCATACTAATATACTTTTTTGTTTGGAAAAAAAAAGTTAATGTTAAAGTTGGTCCTTTATTAAAAAAATTTGGTTATGCCACCGCCTACAATTACTTGATTTTTCTTGGACTTATATAACTTGATTTAAAAAGTTATGATTTGTTAAAAAGCAAGGTTTGAGTCTTTGATAAGGTCATGAGTTCGACTTTGTTGAAATATGTGATTCAAATTAGATTAAGGTTTAGTAGTGAAATTAGTAGGACATGTGTCCATGTAGAGTCATGTGTAATGGGTAGTTATTAATTAAGTTGTGGTAGTTATTAATGGGTAGTTTTAGTTATTGACTTGGTGGTGTGCACACATAAAGTGGTGCATGTTATGTTAGTGGGTTGAGACCAAGTCAATGTGATAATCTATAAGTATGTAATGTGTGTGTTGAGAAATGTAGAGAGAGTAATATGAGTTGAAATAAAAAAAATTGTTCTCTCTCCCTTTGCATTGTTAGCTTCTCTGTTATTTATTTCGTAATACCCAACATTGGTATCAGAGCCGATGGTTCAATCCTGAGGCATGTTCGATTCGAGAAGTCGAAGCTAGTTCGTAGAGAAGTGTTGCGAAGATAGATCGTGAAAAAGTGTTGCTAAGAAAGTGAAGAAAAAGATAATGGTGATATCAAAGAAGCTCCAGCATGAGAGTGTGAGTGCTCCGACGCCATCAATAATGAATTGATTTTTGATCGTGTATGACAAGATGAAGGTGGAAGCTGGTGACCATTGAAGAAGATATGTTTTAATATGTGATGAGAAGTGCATCATATGAGTTGTATGGAGAGATGTGCTCCAAGTGAGTTGAAGAGACGTGCTTCAAAATTATGAGTTTGAATTACGCAAAGAGACGTGCTTTGCAAAACTTAAAGTTTGATTTATATTTTCTATTTTACTTGTAGGAAATTTGAATCAAGGGGGAATGTTAGAATATGATTCAAATTTAGATGCATGGGTATTAATGTAATGTGTGACAATGTGAGCTCTCAAAAATATGCCCACAATATTGAAGTTACTAAGTCAATATGTGGTCAGTTATATTAGCTAGAGAGTAGGACATGTGTCATGTTTAGAGTCAAGATAGTGAGTAGTTACTCAACTATTTATTGTTAGTGGTGTGTACCAAGTCAAAAATCAGTTAGTGTGTCAAACCATTGCTTATAAATGTGTACTCCATCATTTGCAATTAACATAAGAAAATAAAGAGAACATCATCTCTGTTTTTGTTTAGCTTCATGTTTTTTATATTTTTTAAAATTATCAACAGACTTTACTCAAATCAAAAAAAAAGATAAAAAAAGGAACTTGATTTAATAAGTAGTCATCACCTGAAATGAAAGTATCCCACAATAAGCGAACAGGTATTCGAGCCACTTTGGAAGGTTGAAAGCTCTGTGAGCGAGGTTCCTATGGTAAGAGACGCTAATACCAAACATTCCAGTAATTATGCCAATACATAGTCCCACCAAGAAACGACTCAAACTGAACGTACTATACGCATACAGAAAGCACATGACGTGCACGTGCACCATCACTCCAATCGATATGGTCAAGTCCCACAACCTCCATTTCCTCACCCAATAAGCCCTGTTTTTACGCTTCACCACCACATCCGAGAACACTATCTTCCTGATCTTTACCTCGAGATTCTCCTCAACGGGGCGATCGTGGCGGGCTTTGGTCCTTGATGAAGAAGTAGTAGTAGTAGTAGTAGTAGTAGGTTTGCATTTTGATGATGAGTTTGGCATAGAGGATGTTGGACATAGTTTTGGTGATCCTTTCGATGCCATGTATATATGCTTCAAAAATCTATGATTCTCACAAGGAGCAATGTGTTGATTATATATAGCTAGATAACTCCTATGCAACTATATATATATACCACGTGTCACACCCCAATATTGAGACCCGAGTAGGCAATTTGGCTGGGCAAGCGGTAACCTAGCAGTGACCGAGTTTCGGAGGATTCGGTTGGTTCCATGAAGGTTAGATTTGGACTTGGAGGGTTGCGGCATGGCCTACGGTGATGCGCGCGTGTAGTTGGGAAATTGCATGCGGCAGAGTGATGGGCGCGTGTGGTGCGCGCCAGGCGCGGGCCTAGGCGTGGCGCGTAAAGGCACTTAGGCGCGGGGCCTAAGTGTGGAGCACACGGCGCAGAAGGTGCGCCAGCGCGGGCCTCAGGCGCAGGGCGTAGCGGCGCCTTAGCGGAGTGCGGGCGCCAGGCGCGGCTCAGCGCAGCCGCCCCGATGGCACCGAGACGTGATAGCGTCGTGCCTTAGCGCAAGCGCATTAGCGCGCGGAGCGCGGGCACGAGCGCGAGATGCGGGAATGCGGCGTGGAGCGCGGGCACGCAGAGCGTGTGATGCGGCGAGTACTTGGCGTATGATGCGGTCACGCCCGGGCGTATGGGCACGCGCGACGGACGGACGACGCGCGCGCGCGGCGAGCGCGCGCATGCGGACGCACAGACGAGCGCGCATGGACGCGCGCACTTGGATGAGCGCAAGGCGTGTTTTTCCTTGGCACGGCGCCTTGGCACGACTTGGCACATCTAGGCGCAAGTCTCGGGCACTTAGGCGCGAGGCACGGCGAACTTAGGTACATTCCTTGGCACGAACCCTGGCACGGCACGGCAAGGTTCGGCACATTTCTCGGGCACGGTGGTGCCTTAGGCACGAGCAAGGCTTGGGCAAGGCATGCCTAGCCGAGTTGACAAATCTTGACCGGGCGTTGACCCTGGTCAAAGTACGCTGGTCTCACTTTGGGATGTTTTCTATTGGAACGGAAGGAACGGCTTAACATCTACTATAAGGGGAGGTGGTCTCTCCAGGGGTGGTGTGTGCACGGTAGCAGGATGGACCTCGAGCATGCCTTGGGCACCATGCCAAGGTAAGTCCCTCGAGCCCATGCTCCGACCACCCCGAGCCGGCGGACTCGACCGAGCCACCGGCTAGCACCCGATGCGTCCGGGCGGACCGGATGGTTGCGCCCCGTCCCTTCGAGAAACATGGACCACGAGGCGTGGGGAGACCAAGTGGGTAGCGGTTACAAGGAGTAGCTGACAAAGTGGAGAGCGGTTACGAATCGCTCATTAAAGCACTTTGATCACGGGCATGATCAAGGCCGTCCCGAAATTGTGGGCGGTTGAGGCTAGGTGGCGGCATTGAAGCAAGGCGATTACGGAATTGTCTTGGCCATTAAGGAGGTGGCGGTTTAATTAGTCTTAATTGGGTTTTTGTAATCGCGATTGGCTAGGCTATAAAGCCATAGGTAGGGATGCTTGAGAGGGCATCCGGTGGGAGATCTCACAGTGAGGGATCTAGATCGTATCTCGTGTACATCCGGGAGAGGCTTGTAATTCCATAGAGAGCTAATAAACATTTCCTTCTTCGCCATTGTGTTGTTGCTAGTGCTTGTCGTGTGTTAATCTTCCGCATTTGTGTATTGGTTGTCTTGAACTAGGGCGGTCCCTAGGCACCACAGGTGGGTTGAGTGCGAAAAATTCCTTAGGGTAAACCTCACTCGACTCGCCCCGTGACAGTTGGTATCAGAGCCTCGTTCGGAGACGATGGCGACAAGAGCAGCAAGCGACCTAAGTGAGAGGGTAGCTCACTTAGAACAACAATTGGCAACGATGTCTGTTCCGGGGGAGCTGGCAGAGTCTTCAACAACGTCGGAGCGTATTGAAGGCTTGGAAAGGTTGGTGGCGTCGCTGGTGGCCAGGGAGGGGTCACAAGCAGCCACGATAGCTATGTGGGAAACGAGATTTGAGGAGCTTGAAGCAGATGTGCGTTCTATGGGAGAACACACCACCGAAGCTGTCGAGGAAATGGCGATGGAGGTGAAGCTCGTTAAAGCGAGCCGTGGGGGATCCTCGGAGGTTGCCGTTGCGGTGAAATCTCGAACCAAGATACGGAGCCAAAGAAATTCTCGGGTAAGCGGAGCGCTAAGGAACTTGAGAATTTTCTTTGGGACATGGAGCAATATTTTGCTACTACCAAGCACGGAGGAGTGCAAAAGGTCACCTTGACCTCTATGTATCTCGAGGAGATGCAAAGCTTTGGTGGCGAACCGAGTTGACAACGACGTAGCCGCTGGTCGACCAAAGATTGCGGAGTGGGAGGTCTTGAAACGGAATTGAAGGATCAATTCCTACCCACGAATGCGGCATGGCAAGCGCGGGAGGCGTTGCGCCGTTGAAGTTAGAAAGGAACGGTCCGAGAATACGTGAAGGAATTCTCTTCCCCATCGCTTGACATTAAGAACATGTCCGAGGAGGACAAATTGTTCAATTTCACTGCAGGTTTGCAAGGATGGGCGCAGTCGGAGTTGCGAAGGCAAGGCGTGAAGGACTTGCAGAATGCAATTGCAGTGGCGGATAGTCTTGTGGATTACAAGATTAGTGGTGCTTCTTTTGAATCGAAAGAAAAGAAGTACAAGGAGAAGGATCGAGCGGATAGATCCAAGAAGGAGGAGGAGTCTTCTTCAAAAGTTGATGCTAGTGCCAAAGCATCAAAGTGGGAAACGAGGTCGTTTCATATGTGACGGTTCTCACTGGCAAAGGATTGCCCAAAAGGAGAAGTCGAATGCGATTGTAGCGGACGAACAAGAGGTTCGAATGAATCCGTTGCAACTCCTCAACACGGTCCAGTGCAAAAGGTCGTGGGATCGTAGGGCGATGTTCGTGGAGGCTCAAGTCAACAATCGGATGGTGAAGGTGTTGATTGACTCGGGGGCCACACACTCGATGATATCGCAAGAAACCCGGCTCGAAAGCTTGGTTTGAAGCTTGCGGAGAGTGCAAGCATGGTGAAGGCAACAATTCCGAACCAAAGAAGGCCGCGGGGTAGCTTTGGACGTCGACATTCGGATTGATAGTTGGGATGGCAAGGTAAACTTGATTGTCGTTAGTTGACGATTTTGAGATCATTGCAGAAATGATTTCTTGGTGGTGCGAGAGTCGCCGTGATTCCATCACTTCATGGCTTGTTGATCATGGATGAGAAGAAGCCGTGCTTTGTTCCGGCCGATGCGAGGCGAGGGCAAAGGCAATGCACCAAGGCCGGTGGCATTGCAAGTACGTGATCGGGGATGGAGGTATGTTGCTGCAGTGGGCAACACCAGTGGACAGCAGAGCGTGAGTGTTCGATGAGGCATCGAACATTCGGCGTGGGGATGTTTGTCACACCCCAATATTGAGACCCGAGTAGGTCGGGGGTGGCAAAGTAACCTAGCAGTGACCGAGTTCGGAGGATTCGGTTGGTTCCATGAAGGTTAGATGCTTTGGACTTCGGAGGGTTGCGGCATGGCCTACGGTGATGCGCGCGTGTAGTTCGGGAAATTGCATGCGCAGAGTGATGGCGCACAGGTGGTGCTCAGGCGCGGGCCAGGCGTGGCGCGTAAAGGCACTTAGGCGCGGGGCCAAGTGTGGAGCACAATGGCAGCAGGTGCGCCTAGGCGCGCGGCCTCAGCGCGGCGCAGGGGCGTAGCGCCGCAAGCGAGTGCGAGGGCGCCTAGGCGCGGCTCAGGCGCGCGCCCGAGCGGCACCGAGACGTGATAGCGTCGTGCCTTAGCCGCAAGGCGCATTAGCGCGAGCGCGGCACGAGCGCGAGATGCGGGAATGCGCAGCGCGTGGAGCGCGGCACGCAGAGCGTGTGATGCGGCGAGTACTTGGCGTATGATGCGGTCACGATCGGGCGTATGGGCACGCGCGGACGGACGCGCGCGCGGCTGGCGAGCGCGCGCGTGGACGCATAGACGAGCGCGCATGGACGCGCGCACTTGGATGAGCGCAAGGCGTGTTTTTCCTTGGCACGGCGCCTTGGCACGACTTGGCACATCTAGGCGCAAGTCTCGGGCAGACTTAGGCGCGAGGCACGGCGAACTTAGGTACATTCCTTGGCACGAACCTTGGCACGGGCACGGGCAAGGTTCGGGCACATTTCTCGGGCACGGTGGTGCCTTAGGCACGAGCAAGGCTTGGGCAAGGCATGCCTTAGCCGAGTTGACAAATCTTGACCCGGGCGTTGACCCTGGTCAAAGTACGCTGGTCTCACTTTGGGATGTTTTCTATTGGAACGGAAGGAACGGCTTAACATCTACTATAAGGGGAGGTGGTCTCTCCAGGGGTGGTGTGTGCACGGTAGCGGGATGGACCCTCGAGCATGCCTTGGGCACCATGCCAAGGTAAGTCCCTCGAGCCCATGCTCCGACCACCCCGAGCCGGCGGGACTCGACCGAGCCACCGGCCAGCACCCGATGCGTCCGGGCGGACCCGGATGGTTGCTGGCCCCGTCCCTTCGAGAAACATGGACCACGAGGCGTGGGGAGACCAAGTGGGTAGCGGTTACAAGGAGTAGCGGTTACTGAGGGAGAGCGGTTATTTGAATCGCTCATTAAAGCACCTTGATCATGGGCATGATCAAGGCCGTCCCGAAATTGTGGGCGGTTGAGGCTAGGTGGCGGCATTGAAGCAAGGCGATTTAATTGCCTTGGCCATTAAGGAGGTGGCGGTTTAATTAGTCTTAATTGGGTTTTTGTAATCGCGATTGGCTAGGCTATAAAGCCATAGGTAGGGATGCTTGAGAGGGCATCCGGTGGGAGATCGGTGAGGGATCTAGATCGGGTACTCGACGGCCACGTACTGTGGCATTAATTCGATACAACTTGGTGCACGGACCTCCCTTTTTTTTGGTGAAACAATTTTTTTTTAAATTTTTTTCCCAATTTTATATGTATATATATATATATATTTATTTGTCAAGTCAACTATATATATATAGTTATCCTTATCTCTCCTTAGTGTTTGCGTGTTGTGTCTATGTACGTAGGGTTTTTTTTTAGAAGCTGCAACACATACCCACTTTGGGCACTGAGTTTAGACATCTATTCACTTGGTGTCGTGCGATACAATTTTCACCGATCTTGAACCCTTAACCTCTGACACAAATGACCTCGTACCAAATCAATAAGTTGTCTACTTGATAAGTATAGTGGAGAGAAGTGAGAAGCGGGAGAAGAGGGGTGGAGGGTGGGGATGAAGAAGAAGAACATTAGATAATGAAGAAGTGAGATCTTGGATTTAGGGATGAGTTTAATTGTACAAAATGCGATGGCCCTATATAGGCCTAAGGATATATGGTCTTGGACACAGTTAAAGGACAATTACAGGGCACGCATTATGTGAACATGGGAACTTTAATTAACTTAGGTATAAAGGTCTTCTCAAAAAAAAAAAAAAAAAAAGAAGGCGCCACAAATTATAATAGTAGTACTATCAATAGTGACTTTTCCTCCTCCATGCCACCTCTTTGCTGCGTTGTGAGACTCCGCGAACGCTTTGTGATCGAACACCATTATCACCTTGCCTCTGTTTTTCTAATATTGAGCACAATTCAAGATGAGGAAATTGTGGTGACTAGTTAATTTATGTATGAGCTTGAAGTGTGAAAGTGATGTTAACTCTAAAATGCGTGTCACGACAAGATGGAGTATGTACTCCACACATATAAGCCTTATAATTATATTATAACCCGATGTGAGACTATCTCAACATCTCCATAACTCTCCTCTCGAGTCCAACCAAGACTTGACCACAATTGTGACGGCCCCAGTTTCCCACAAACTGAGCCCCGCCCGGCCTAAGCCCATGTGGACCCCCGAGTCAGTCTCGCAAGGTCAACGCAAACCTAGTCGCCTTCCAATCCCTCATTATACGTAACTTCAAACTTTTACGTTGAGTTATTAATATTTTTCAAGTTTTACAATTTAGCGGAAGCAATTACTACAAATAACTCAACAATAATGTTAAAAGAGTTGGACAACCTAAATGTGGAACCCTGCATAAATATATCATCATCGGAGGAGAGTAAATACAAGATATACAAAAGATTCACCTAGCTATGGAGCCTTCCCCTTGCTGGACCGTAGATCTGCACTCAGTCAAACCCAAAAATGACGAGCCCATGTAAGTAATGCAAGTAGGACATATATACAACATTTCGAAATAACTAGAATAGTCGAATTCATGCAATTAGAAAGAAATGAACAGGTAACGCATGAATATAAAAGGCTGTAAACAAATCAATCGATAAGCGAGGCCAAATAGCAAGGAGTCCCGACCAAAAGGTCGTTGAGTCGCGGCAAAAGCCCAGCAGACTCGGGTTCAGGACGAGACACATGCCTCCCAGCCCTAACCCTTGCGACTATGAGATATCCACAGACCCGGATAAGTGCCCCCAACGTACACTCAATTGGGAGATATCGACGGCGTCCAGATAAGAGCTCATATCACAAATAAACAGTACCATGACTCACTTGCCAATGGACCACTCCACGCAATAGCACTTTCAATGATAGATATCAAAGCAATGAACAACAATATCCAATAGAGCAAAATGAAATGATTGTACAATTTCCTACCTTGTTTACTTACCTCGAGAAATCACAAATCGTCCTCAAGACGTCCCGCTCACGCGTCGATATGCGCACCCGACACCCGACTATAGCCTCATAAGTCCCTGGTGTCCATTTATACCATTTAGGGCTAAGTTACGTAAGTCATTCCAATCACAACCAAATTAGGTGAAGTAAACCTCACCATGGCCTTCAAAATCCATTTGAATCCATCGCGTCGTCGAGCTTCGTCGAAGTCGCGCCTCTCGTCGAGGATCGATCGGTCCGACAACGTGCCACTGCGCCGTTGCTCCACGCCGTTCACCGCGCTGCCATTGAAGCCACGCCACCGCCGTTCATCGCGCCGCCGCCGCTGCTGATCCCGTCGGAGCCGGCGTCCTGATCCCTGGAACCACCGTTCGCGGCCTCCGCGTCGCTCGCCGCCAGCATCCCGCTGCTGGTCCACCGCTGCTGCTGCTGCTGATCCCGCCATCCACAGCCGGTCAACGCGCCACCACGCCTGCTGCTGCTGCAGCTCGTCCGCGAGCTCCCTTGAGCGCCGGTCTCCTCACTGGCTCGCCGCTGCACTGCCTGATCGTCTGCGTCGCAGGCTCCCCGGAGTCGCCGCCCTTCGCCGGCTTGTTGTCCACCCGATTCGTCTGCGCGTCTGCTGGCCGTCGTCCGCACCAGCCGTCCAACCCGCCAACTGGTTTGCTGCTACCGCGAGCCGCCGTGCCTTGTGAGTTGGAGCTCCGCCGCACCCGCTCCTCGTCGGAGCTCCCTGCACCCCGCCTCTCTCCCTTTACCGTCGTCTCTCTCTCTCCTCTTCTCTCTCTCCCTCTTATCCGATCTCCCTCTCTCTTTGTTTCTTCTTGAGGAAGAAAACAAAGGTGTCCTCGAGATTCGTGGGGAGCGGAACTCGAGGCACATTACAAACATATTTATTCAAATGCTTTCCTTAAAAAATTGGGCAGCGCGCATCTCGATGCACCATAAATAGTCACACCACTACCACCTCATTTCACAATCTCGACACTCGCGCCACACGCATCACGAGGCACATCCAATGTATATGGTTTTAATGTGAGCACATTAAAACCATTATAGCCACTAAGCCACATTAAGCCGCTACCTCGGTCCCACATCGACACGCGACTCGAGGCGCGTCCCTATTCGTGTTTCGGCTCACCAAATGTCTCGCGTATACCAACTCGTAAAACAGCTCAAGAATTAGCACTAGAATCTCAATTTGGATATTACTAAATAATACACACATCAGAGAAAAATATCATACCTCGGTGTCTCCACCCGAGATTCAGATATACGTATTCCGACGAGTGGATCCACATACGACCCTGACCTGGCACGTGGCACAAGTCAAATTTTCGGGCCGTTACAACAATCCATCACAATTGAAGGATGGGTCTAGCTTTATATTTCTAGCATATCTTAATCTATTGTTAAACAACCATCTATTTTTGCTAAGCGTCTACGAGGCCCTTGGACAATGGGCTATTAAGCCAATTATGGGCTTTGGTACCATGATTAATTTTAGTAATGTTGGGTACAATCTAAGGTGAGGTAAGTGTTGTGACTAATTCATATATGAACTTAAGTATGAAAGTCAGGTTCACTCCAAGATTTTAAAGCAAGTTAGAGTGTCCACTCCACACATTTAAGCTTTATAATTGTATTCTAACTAGCTAGACGATGTGGGACTATCCCAATTTTCAACAACTTCCCCGTTCTTACGAATGCCACTCTAACAATTGAGTAGTGGAGTAGGGGAATGATTCCGGCTAGGTGTAGTTTAGTAGTTGTATTCAAGACGGTAAGAATTAAGAAAGTAGCACTGAAAAATAAATAATACATGCGTACGTATGCACTTAATCGAGCACAATGGAAAATTTTGATCCATGTAGCCAACCCCAATTAATTTGGGACTGATGTTGTTGTTGTTGTTGATGCGTACGTACATTGCATCACCTAGAGTACTACTACCTATGAATTTTCTTTGCATAATTGTTTGCAAAATGTATGCTTTCACTTAAAACCGTTGCCATAAACCTCCTCGAAAAAAAAAAAAAATGGTGCTATTGAGCGTTGAGATATTTCTCTATCTTAATATCATTTCCCAATTGGCCAAATGATCAAAAATATTCAAACCTGTACAAGGAGCTATGAGTTGATTATATATAGCTAGATATCTCCTAGGCAACTGTATATTTACTACGTAGTGGTATTTCGATACAACCTGGGGCCGTGACACATACAAGGTGCATGGAGGCTCCATAACTTTATATTTGATGAAAAAAAAATTATTTTTTATTTATATATATATATATATATGTTTTTTGGTCCAATCATCTAGGAATTCTGCTACACATATACCCTCTTATACGGCATCGAGTTTGGGCACATACTTCCTCGCTCGATGTTGATGTCATGCGATAAACTTCTAGACACGCATCTTATGTGTGCTCACACATCTTGTGGTATATCGCACAACACCGAATGGATCAGTGCCCCGGTGCCCAAAGTGGGTAATCTCAAGGGTGGAGCCAGGATTTCAACCTTTCTCCGGGCTAGCAGCTTGGTCTAGCTATTAATTTGAGGGTATGCTAGCTTAAGCATTTTTTATAAATTTTTTAATGAACAACTACAAAAACATAAAGAGGGCACATACACTACTACAGTCTACAGGGCAGCTATGTAATAGGCTCCGCACCCCCATCATTTTCCCTCCTATGTGTTGTACGTGTGTCCCCTCCAAGGTGGGTTATTTTTGTTGAAAAAATAACGCAGACTTGACTGAGTCTTGAGTCTTAGGTAGATGGGCCTTATGATCGGGCCCGATCCGTTACAAACACGGACGGTTATGGTCATAGGCCTGGTCCATATAGGCCTACGCGTAGTTGGATTTTGGAGTCTTGAGTTTCTCGACTTACAATTTACGATTTGGGCCAACCTTGATTGTTATTAGCTCAAGCCCAATATCTTCAAATTGTTTTTTTTTTTTTTTTTTTTTTTAAATGTTGTTCTTAAGCTTTGTTTGGTAATTAAGTTAAGATATTAGCATCAAACTCAAAGCAACCTAAAAAAACCCTTAATTACATTGTATTTTGTAAAATCGATTAATTGAGCATGATAAGAGTCGATGAACTTGAAAGGAAGCACATAGAAAAATCAGCTTATTAAATGGGCTTATAATAATCTTCCATTGTTTTGATTAATGTAATTAACGTGTTGAAAGAACTCAGGTAATTGATCTTTTGTAGGAAAACTTGTATTGTTAGGCGTATTAGTGAATGCTTGCCCAAATATTAATTAAATTTCTTTTTTCTCTAGTTAAATATTTTGTACAAATTTCTCAAAAACAAAAATCACTCAATTTGTTCTTAACTAATTATGCCTACAATATAAGTGTACTTTTTCTTAATTTCTTTTCAAATTTAGGCTCACCTTCATTGGAGGTATTATAATGTCTATTTATTGTATTTGTTATAATTAACTCAATTTCATTTCTTAAAGATTACTTTTAATTTTGATGAAAATAAAATACTATCGTGCTCCCGACACGCACATGTTGGCGCTCATTGATTTTCACTTCAAGACATACATCCACACATCTTGGATTCTTGACGTATATATTGGATGAAAATGTTGAACTATGTATTATACTCGATCAATTAATTTTAGAAAGGGCGACTATTTCCACTCATTTATGTGCTTTCAACACACTAAAATAAAAAACAAAATTTTGACCAAAAAACCCTTATTTGTATTGATAATTTTAACCTTAACATAATCTACCATCCACCTAGTTCGAACCTTAACTCTTTAATTCTTGCTTAATTCCTCATCAAATCACCTTGCTAGCAAATTTCTAACGGAACTCCGACGACTAGAAAAATATAACTATCCACATTCAGTAAGTCACACTATCATCTTCTCCAACGAATGTTATAATCTTTCACAATTTTTTTATTGAATTTTATTTCGTTGGTTTAGGGCATAACGAGTTGCTCGTTTTGGCGTATGATGGAACCAAAATCTCGTTTTGAAGAAAGTTTGAAAGACATGGAGATATTGTTTGTTTGACTAATATATGAATTTATGTTGCACATCATTCGTACCAGTCCCTTGTAACTTGGAAACATGAAAGCATACCAGCTCGATCCAATCGGAACACGAGCTTTGAAAACCAATTATAATCAACCAGCCGGATTCCTTGTTCGTAGTCCCTATTAGATCTAACCGGTAGCGCGAGAGATTGAAAGACTTAGAGTTCGGACACCACCAATGATTGGGGGAGATCTACGTAAGAGATGAGAGATATGCGAAGAGATAGAGTGCTAGACCGTAACATAAATGAATGGACGGAAAGGGAGGTGTAGAAAATGGGTGGGCAAAGCAAATTGTTTGACGATGAGAAATTGCAATAATGAACGTATTTTAAGAAACTAAGGGCTACAATCATGAGTGAATGTAACACATATTTTGGTGAATTAAAGTATGGGTGCTAAAAGCACGTAAATGGACGAAAAGTCGTCATTTTAATTTTATTCTCCTCTACTGCACTTCTCCCCACAATGGTTTTAATTTTTCATTGCATACTTAATGGGATCCACAATTACATCACACCATCTTTTTAAAAAATCAACACATTTGAAAAGTAATTGTTTCACACATTTTTTATTTCAAAAACATTGCATGGGTCCACTGTTGGTTGCGCAATGGCAGAAACGTATTCATGTCCGCACCCAATTGTAGATGCTCTAAATACAACAGCTATTGCCACGTCAACGTGCCACCTATTCAGTCTCCCCCACTTCGCCGCATCTCCACGTCCCCATGCGAGTGTGAGTTTTGCGCGTGAGTCGCACGTGTGTCGCACGTGTTACGGGTCGTACGCACCCGGGCCTAGTCGATTTATGACGAATATGGGTCGGACCCTGAACCCAGAAAACTGGTCCATTAACACGCACCCACTCTGTTTCGGGCTAGGGCATCGACGAACTCGCAATCGTCTTCTTCGCTGCTCATCATCTGTGTTTGAACTCAACGAATTCGCTTCATCATCGTCGAATCTCACCATTTATTCGTCAATCCAGGTGAGTCTCTTCTCAATCCCCATCTCTCAACTGTCCTTTGACACTCAAATCGCGCGCGCTGCGTCGATCCCCCAATTCTGTGATTCGAATTCGATTTTCTCTCAATTGGTTGATCTACGTTCGATTGTATCAAATTATGTGTGTTTTTTTGGTTGAATTTATGTGTATGTATCGAAATTTTGAATTTGTTCTATGTTTGCCACATTTTTGGTGAATTTTGGGGGCATTAGGAAACCCTAGCGCGCAATTCGGCTTGAATTGGGATGAATTCGGACCCGGTTTTGGGAATTCGATTTGGGTTGCGTGAGGGGTTTGTGCAAGCCATTTCGATCGTAGTGATTGTATGGGAGAGCGTTTGGAATGCAGTGTTGGGGCAATGCGACGATGCCCTAACCCTAACCCTAATTTGTTGAGATGGAAATTTGGGGGTATGTTGGAGGAATTATTAGGGGCAATGCAAGAATGCGAAAGAGGCATCTTATCCCCCTCTTTTACTGCATTGGTTACTTGTCTGAACACTTACCACGTGCATTCTTCATGAGCTGACCAGTGACCACAATTATATGGTTACGTATACGCGCCAGATTTGACCTTCTGTAGTTGCAATTACGCATTAAATTTGCTTATCATGCTGTCATTGAGGATAAAAAACTTTGGGCCAATCTGCATTTGGTTAATCGTTGGTAATTCTCAACAATTTGAGCTCGAACTACTATGAATATAGCATAAAACCTTTCAAATTGTTAATCATCTCCCAACATGCAGCCTTCCCGTACCCGTTGAGACTTGCAACAGAGAAAAAGCCAGAACCTGCACCGTGCACAGAAGTTAATGTCAGTTGTAGAACATTGATTGCAGGTTAAATAATTCAATTTCCTTTTATTCCCATCTCTTATTTTGATATGGTAAAGACTTTAAGCCGAGTTTCTTTCTCAGTTTTTTTTTTGTGAAATTGCAAGTTGTATAAACTACACTGTTTACTTGTAATATTTTTCTTATTTTCTTATTTATTTTTTTCAAATTAGTGTTGTCTAATAGTAGTAGAATGCTCTTGTAAATTGTGAGGATAGTCTTCTCTAGTATCTTCCTATCTATTAGCATTGCCCTCTTTTATTTTGCTTCTTCCTCCACTAGCAAAATCTTTATTTATAGGGCCAGTGAAAGAAATGCTACCTTATTTCTCTTCTTCTTCCCTTAATGACTTACACCAGGGTCTACTGAATGATTTCCCCTTTTTCGAGTTTATGAGTGGTCAGCTTCTTATTCCAGCAGTAGTTCGTTAAAATAACCATATCTTGCACTGCAGAGCGTTCTTCTGTCCATACCTTGTTTTACAACCATTTTGCTTTTCTCAAACAGCTTCTTGACTTTATGTTGCAGTTGTCCAGAAAAATGTCTTGACACATGTTTCTTATGCAAGTTCTAGTGTCCTTCATGTTAAAGGTGAGATTTCACTTTCCAAATTCATTTTTTTTGTTTTGACAATCACTTCTATCTGATTTTTCTTCTTTGAGTATATATCTGAATGAAATCTTGAATTCTTTCATTATAATTCTTCCCCGTGTAAATTGTGTTTGGCTTCAGAGATTTGAGGAATGCATGGACACAAAATGTTTTTGTATTGATTGAAGATTTATAAAAAGGAATGCATGGGTGTAGCCCAGAATCTGTTCTCTTAGTAAATGCAGAGGTTGATTCCATGGGAGGAGTCATCGATGGCGGAGTTGGCTTAGATAACAAAACCTCTCCCCGTCGAGCAGCAATTGAAAGGGCTCAGGCGGAGCTAAGGTAAATTGACAATCTCTACTCTTCTAGATTATTGTCTGTTAATGTTCAAGAAAGAAAGAAAATGCATAAGTATATATGTATATGTGGAGTCATAGACATGTCTTATTAATTTCTGATACAGACTAGAGTATGATGTTCGTGAAGAAAGGAAGAGAGAGCTAGAATTTCTTGAGAAGGTGAGATTCTATAGTTATTCTGTTTTTGCTTGTGAATGTATCATGCTATAACTTGTCGGAATAATCAAATTTTTAATGCACTTTTTATATCACAGGGGGGAAATCCATTGGACTTTAAACTAGGTCATGCTACATCAATCAGCTTTCAGTCTACTTCAGTGACTGACCAGCTTGTCACAAGGTATAGTTACGTTATCATACATTGAGGGTTCTGTTTGATATCCGTTTTTATCTTGCACCAGAATCACTATTTCCTTTGTATATTGTGAAAACTTTTCTAATTTGTATGTGTTTTTAATTCAATTACCTAATTTTTAGATCCATGACTTTCCTTCCTCGTACTGTATTTTCTTTATTATTCATGTTTCTGTGTGTGCCTTCATCATTACATATTAAGATGTTTTCTCACGTTTACTCTAAGTCGCAGTTGAGTCAGAAATATATCTAAAACTTGCATTTATATGACTTGTTTTACGTGGCATTAGTGAGGCAAAGGATAGCTTTCCCCGTACTGCTTCACCTCATGGAGATTCCGTAGAGAGCAGTGGTCGACCTGGAGCACCTACATGTCGTGAAGCAAATAGTGCTGATAATCTCTTTCTTTATGAGGGTGAAAATGATACTGTTGAAGGGCAAAGAAATAACAGTTGTCGTGGTAGAAGTAATATCACCCCATCAGAACAGTTCTCGCAACTGGATGGCTGTAATAGTTTGAAGGAGTCGGATGACTCGGGAATGTTTCGCTTTGTAGTAAAAAGTCAAGCTTATGCTCGCAGGAACCGATCTAGATCATCCCGTGAAAATGCTCGGGTTTCCTCAACTGAATTAGCTTCTGGTGGTGATGGTGATGGATCTCCAGCATTACCTTCTACTCGCTACAGTTCAAGAGATGCAAAGGGGTCGCATAGTGAGACAAAATATCAGAAGGATCAAAATGTATCATCTGTTTGTAACTCAAAATCAACTAGTCCTAGCGGAAATGTTATTAAGAATGTGATTTCTGATAATCAAATGGATAAAGATTTGGATGGCCCTCAGGTTCATGAATCGAATTGCAGCCTTACAAAAGGTGGTGAAGTGGACTTGGATGTTGCATTTTCAATGGATTCGCTGGATGGGAAGCGCATTGTACATCGGCAAGCTAATGATGGACCAGTCCCCAATGTAACTGTTACTGAGGCTACTTGCCTGGTGGATGGAAGACTAGATGCAATCTCACCTGTACTTGATTGTGTGCCAGGTGCAGCTTCAGTTAAGATGGAAACTGTCAGTAATGTCAGGCAGACTAATGGATTTGCCACTGCACCAAAAGATGTGAAATCTATATTAAAAGAAGGTGCAGGTAACATTACAGCCTTCAATAGAAAGGACAATATAGACTCCGAGTTGTCTAGGGTTCGCATCATCCATGCATTTGAGAGAAATTCTTTGTCTGATCAGTCTCATAGTTTAAGAAAATCAAATTCTCATGGAAATTCCATTAGACAGGCATCAGAGGTCGATGAGGCTCCTGATGGAGCTGTTGCTGGCACTGTCAAGTTAAATCACGAGGCCAATGATGACCACAATTCTATCTGCCCCAGCCCCAAGAGTGATGGCCTTCCTGTCAAAGTTGAGGAGAACATACATGACAAAAGATCTGGTAACAAGGATGAAACGAATCCTCCTTTCAAAATAATTGAATCGGATGCCCCTATTGTCTCAGAAACAGCAGGAAAAGTGGATAATCTATCAGATGACAGTTCTAATTTAAGAAAGGAAGGTCAATGCCATGTGGGCAGAGTTCTAAGCCCCAAAAAATCCTCCAACTGTGAGCTTTTAGAGGCCAATCATGCTGGGAGGATTTTAGCAGCAGTTCCTGAGATTCAAACATCCACAGAAAGTCAGTCGAAAGTGGCGACCAAGGCCCGGGAAGATTCAATTTTGGAAGAAGCACGAATTATTGAGGTTGTTTGACCGCTTCAAGATGCATTGATGAACTAGTTCTTTGTTCCATTATTTGTTTATTTTACATCCTGGTTCAAGTTTTTTACATATTTCTGTGAACCAGGCGAAACGTAAGAGGATTGCTGAGCTATCTGTTGGTAGTTTCCCGTTGGAATATCGAAGGAAGTCACACTGGGATTTTGTTCTTGAAGAAATGGCTTGGTTAGCTAATGATTTCACACAGGTATGCTTTTATATAGTTTTTCATGAATTCGTCCTGGTTATTCTAATTTTTACCTCTCTGTTGGTGGTTGTAGATTCTTTATGATATTTGAGCGTGTTATAGGATTTAGGTATCCTTTTATCTATATATGCTAAAAAATCACATCTTGTACAATATTTACTTTTGATTGATACTGTGCCAGGAGCGGGTTTGGAAAACAACTGCTGCAGCACAATTAGCTCGATGTGCTGCCACTGGTGCCCGGTCAAGATTTGATAAACAAAATTTGTCTTTGAAGCAAAAAAAGATTGCCTATACCTTGGCTAAAGGTGTCATTCAATTCTGGCACTCAGCTAAGGTTTTTCTTAACAATGATGTTCCGAGCATTGGATTTGGGAATGGGGATTTAACTTTAGTTGGATCTCATAAGGCTAATAAGGATCACGAGGTTGAGGTAAGCAATGAGTAATATTACATTTTTATGCTGAAGAATTCGTACAAATTTTCATGTTTATTACTTTTCATTGTTGTTTGTCAATTTCACTAGTTCGGTCAACACTGGCTTGGTTTAGGGATGGAGGAGGAGAGGTTGCTTTGTGATTTTTCACCACTTCTGCTTGAGATGAGCTAAAGCTAAACTGATTGCATTTTCTCAATCTATGATTTAAGATTTAAAGCTTAGGAATTGGAAACATTTTGTATTTGCTCTACGTGGCTAACACAAGGGAGAGATGCTATTTTATGCATCTTGTCTAGCTTACTTTTTTCAGGGAAGGTTAATGGTTGTTGTAGTTTTATTGTTGTTTCTAGATAATTTTAGTACTATTATATTTTCTCTTTAAAATTGGAGGGGAAGCAACCATTATGTTGGATAATGATCCAGTTTTTGATATTTTTTTTTTCGTTATGATGGAATTTCCTTTTCTTGAGCTGGAGTATGTTGCTTAAAGAGAACGCTTCTATCTTTATTCATACTAGATCAGAAATACCGAAGCTATGTTTCAAACTGAAAATGCATTACCTAACCAAACTCTTGAATATATACATGATAAAAGGAAACATGATCTTTTTTCACAAACACCTCTAGGCTTTTTCCTTACTGATCTTGTCAAGTATTACCATGAGTCACACTATTTTATTTTATTTTATTGAAACCATGAGTCACACTCTCTCGTTCCTTTTAAAACCAAGACACCACCCTATAGGTCTGTACTGAATTTAGGAGTCATTTATGGGTTATGGGATCTTAGCCATTCTCATTATGGTTAATACCTTAAAACGTGTCATCTGTTTTCCATAAATTGTTTGATTTTTAGGCCAAAAAGCTCGTGGGCTAGAATATTATGAAGCTTAATATTTGGTGTGGGCAAAAACTTCTGAGGCACCCATATTGCGTTTTTGTTTTAGTAGTTTATGGTTTTATCTAATTGATACATTTCTAGCCATTCTGTTGCTATAATACATGGTCTCGTTGTAGGAGAAAAACAAGTATTTCAAGAAACAGAATACTGGAAAAAATAATCAAGTCGCACTTCAGGGATATGCTGTGAGATTCTTGAAATATAGTGGTTCCCTCGATTGTTCTATTGAAGCTGAAGCACCAGTCACGCCTGATAGGATGTTTGATTCTGGCGTCGTGGATATCTCGTGCGAAGATCAATTTTCAGGAGTATGAAGTGTCTTTTTGTTCTTTAATTCTGCCTTGCAGATTTGATGAAGAACTCACGTATCGAGTTTTATTCTGGCAGGAAAGTCTGTTCTATACAATTCCACCTGGTGCGATGGAGGAATACAGAAAATCTATGGAGTTATATTGGTCTCAAAATGAGGTAATTATTTAAACTACTTTAGCTCGTTATTTTCAGGAGCCTGCTTCAAGATGTAGTTAAATTTCGTCATAGTTGGGCTTATACTTGGTTTCTGGTCTGAACTAGTGTGGCGCTTGTAGAGGTTCAGATACCCTTATAAAATAATTTTCTTTAAAATGGTGTGGCTATATTGCATTTGCGATTTCTATTTTTGCTGCCCCATTGTTTCACGCGTGTATCTAAATAATTGCCCTGTCATTATATGAGAGCAAATAGACTTCTACATGACAGTTTTTTCAAATTATACAGTTTGTAACTGTTTGCAAATGGTTGATGTGTACAATAACAACAAAGCTTCAATCCCAAAGTAGTTGAGCTTGGCTATATGGATCAAGAGCTTCCACTCTGCTCAATAAATGCAATGTCTTTACATTCCTGTGTGGCTTTTTTAAATGCTTTATTTGCAGATATTCTGAAGTTCCTATTTGTCTTCTGAAACACTGTCTTGACCTTCATTTTTCCACTATCAGTTTACTTCTTGCTTTTTTTGTTTGCAACATTGACCTTCGTTATGTATGTTCATTATTGTTGTCTCTTTTTTATTGAGATAAATCTAGTGTTGTCTCTTTGTTACCTGAGTTATCTATGGAAATGAAATGTTTCAGAAAACTGGTGTCAATACGGACCAAGAGGAAGTTGATACGTCCACATTCGACAATGTAGCAGGTACTCATCTAGGGCTAGTAACCTTTTTCGTTTCTTGTTTAGCCTCAATTTCTGATCTTTTTTTCGTTTCTGATTCAGAATATTGTTACGAGGAGGATGGAAGTGAAATGGGCTCATATTATTTGCATGGAGCTTTTGATGGTCGCAAGTTATCGAAACACATGCACAAGAAACGGAAAGGCTTGCAAAATTCATATGGTAGATCCCATGAAGTCGGGGCTGACTTGCCTTATGGATACGGACAGTTTAATGATTACAAGGTTGGGAACCAGCCATCCTCATTGATAGGCAAAAGACCTAATAATCTGAATGTTGGTCCAATTCCTACAAAACGAGTGCGAACTGCTGCTGCAAGGCAAAGAGTTTTGTGCCCTTTTAGTTCTGGAGCAGTTGGAGGTGTACCTATGACAAGTAAAACTGATGCTTCGAGTGGAGATACTAGTTCTTTTCAGGATGATCAAAGTACTATTGTTGGAGGAAGTCAAATTAGGAAAAACATTGAGGTTGAGTCTACTGGAGAATTTGAGAGACAAACACCATTTGATGGTTCAGAAGTATCTACGAAACCTAAAAAGAAGAAAAAGCCTAAGCACATGCTCTATAAGAACTCCTTGAATTCATCAGATACAGGGGGCTTTGCCATTGGACAAGTATGTTTATTTTCTCTCTTTTTTTCCTTCTTCTATTCTTTCATTGTCTAAGTTGCTTGAATGCCATATGGTTGTAGGGCGCTATGTATGAACAGAGATGGCAGCTTGACTCCATGGTTCAAAATGAGCAGGTAATTTATCTGTAAACCAAAATCATATCTGTGATACCTTTAATCTTAGTCAAATATTCTGAACTTCTTGAAACTTCCCCCTATCTCATAATTTGCTAATACTAGGCTGTATAATTTAATTCTTGAACTGGATTGGATTAGCAGAATAGGTATCATCTTATTAATATCATGATACTGCTATGTTCTCACTTATGTGTTATTGCTCTCTGTGATGTTTATATGGATTATCTTTTTTTCTTTTCTTATTTTATAGGGTTCCAACATTTTTTTTTCATTGGTAGTTTTAGTATGTATGTATGTATGCCTTAAGACTACAGCAAATGACATAATCTTCTCATTGTACAAAACTTTTGATTGTCTGAGATTGAGGCTGAACTTCTTGTACTTGAGTCAAACATTTGATGGATCCTCATGGTTTCTAGACAAGGAAGAAGTAATAACTCACTTGAAACTTTTTGAATGTTGTAACTTATATGTACATGTGTTTAACTGAGTGACATGCCTTAAGGTAAATAAGACTTTTAGTTGTGTACGAGTGTTCATTGAGCCTATTCTACATGCGGTTTATCTGGCATGGAGTTAATTATAGCCAATATGTGAATGGACACCAAGCAAATGCCTCAGCATAAACTTCAGAATGCATGGCAGCAGATATGACTGGACGTTATAGGGTTGATCGGGTTTCTGTTACTGACCCCTAATAAGAGGAGAAGAATGTTGACAAGAATGAAGGTTCTTAATATCACCTTTTCTTTTTGGAAGAGAAACAACTGAGGGTTGTCTTGGTACAGTTTCAGTAACACCCCCTCTTGGCAGCCCGTTTACCACTGTTTCGCTCATGTTTTTGAACTTTTTGAAACATTCGATTTAACACAGCTGGGACTCGGAATTCATTTTGTTTCACGGGATAAAAAATAAAATCTTTAAATATTTTTGAGATTTATTTAAGCTGAAACAGTATCCAAGGTACATAAAAAGTTGTTACTGAGCAACACCAAGCGGCGAAGTTCTACCAACCCTGGATAAATATTTACTTAACAGGAACAATTCATAAATAGCTGATTTTTCTTTTGGGGGATAAAATGTCAGATAAATCTTTAAAGATTAATCTGAATTGGAGTTTTAAGGCATATTTGTGTGGATCTTACTATGGTGGCATGTGTAAAACTTCAAATGAGTTTGGATATTATCAAATTTGGTGCAAGTCCTGCTTATCACTGGTATTGGTGTGGTGTTACTGTTTCCCTTGTTGGTAATTTGTTTTAGGGTTTTTTTTTTTGAATTGCAGAGAGAGTTTTCAAAGAAGAGGATGGAGAGTCGTGCACTTGAATCCAATGGAAACTCCAGTAATTTACTTGAACTTTTCTTCGATCTTAATCAGATAGAAGTACATCTTTGACCAAAAAAAAAAATCAGATAGAAGTACATGTCAATCCTTTTTAATTTTCATATTTGTGTCATTCACGCATTTTTCGAATGCCTGCTCTGTAGGTCTATTCGTCCAGCATGCTGCAAAGAGGCCTAAAACCATGAAACAATTGCATGATACTTCTCCTGAAAGCATTACTCCTATGGCTGGCTCAATTCCTTCCCCTGTGGCTTCTCAAATGAGTAACTTGTCTAATTCAAATAAGTTCATGAGAATGATAGCTGGACGAGACCGTGGAGGAAGGAAAAATAAAGGACTGAAGGTATATTTTTTTTGTTTACCTATTTTTCTTGCTCTTTCTTGCAACCTTATTTATGTTTTGATAATTGACATATAGTTCGAACTCAAAGCAGTTTAACTGTTTTCTTCCTAAAGCTCAATCAGGTTATTGTTGCATAGTATTATCATATAAACGGGTTATGGTAGATTATCCTCCATCTCTGAACACAAAGGTTCATTACTTTAACGAACATATCAATATGCCCCTTGTAAGAAAAAAGAGATGTGTTATTGTTTTGAATTGTATCTTCTTTGGGTCAAGGTTTGAAACTTCGACTTTGCCTCTGACTTCGCTCACTTGAAATTCAGAATTAATTCGGGGAAGTGTAATTCGATGTGGGGAATTTTGGTAAAACTTCGACATTATTGATAAGTCTAAATAATTTCATTAAAGTGCTAGATGACATCCAAAATTCATCAAAAGACATTAAAAAGTTTGTTTTCTATAATATTTCATGTTTTTTCTCATTCTATACTTGATCTTAAGTTTTCAAAACTTCAATTTTGACGGGATTGATCAATTTTTCACATTAGTTTTTTCTTCACTAGACAATATATTAGAATCCATTTCTAATAAGTGAAGTAAAATTGTGGTTTTGTTATCTCATAACATGTTGTCATTCTTTAGATTATATTCTAACAAAAGCTAACCCTAACTGCATCTCCCTTTTCTTACAAGTGAGCATTAAAACTTGAAATTTTATCATTTTTTCTAACTTCAATGGAAGTTTTGTAGAACTTCGTTTACACCTGATTCTTAATTCGGTGCTTCAAAAAATCTAAGCAATTCGGAGAACTTCGGAGAATTTTCAAACCATGCTTTGGGTTCTCTAGATCTCTGTTCTTGGTTACTTGGACAGTTGTAAATTTTTTTCATTATGGAAGTTCATCATTGGAGTTTTATCTATTTTTTTTTTTTACATTCTCTATTTTCTATACTTGTGTTAAGATGCATGTGAATTTGGGACTGAGGCTATGTTGTTGTTGTTGTTGTGTTAAGATGCATGTGCACAATTATTTTATTCAATGTTTTCAAGGCGGCGAGACGGTGTTAGGCGGTTTAGCCCCGTCTAGTCTAGGCAACATCTAGGTGGACAAAAAAATATTTACTTAGACCTCCCTAAGAAATAATTTAATTGATTAAGAGACTCCTCAACAACAAGGGACATATTTTTTCACCTACACATTCTCATCAACATGTTTTCGCCTCCACACTTTTCCACACATTTCGAAATAAAAAAATATTTTCAAACAAATAAAATAATAAAAAAGTTCTGAAAATTACAGAGACCTCCTTGAAAAAGTTTTAAAAAATATTTTCTAGCCCGTTGCTTGCCTAATTAAGGACTAGGCGGTGGGCACCTCTAAACGTCTAAGGCGGCGCCTAGGCTCTGCCTTGAAAACACTGATTTTATTTCTTAAGGAAACAATTTTCTAATTGGGTTGCAATTCCTATTTGTTTTTCTCTCTTCTTTTATATTAGCTAGCTTTCTTGGGTTGGGCTAAGTAGGTTTATGCGTAAGTTTTTATGAAACTTGGATATGTTTTTTGGGTTTCCTACATGGTATCCGCGCCAAGCGTGCTAATTCGCGGTCGGGCATTGTCGAGCTCCAAAAAGGGGGGGGGGGGGGGGTGGGGTGCTTATCCACAAGACTCGAAACCGAGACCTTGCTTTAGAGGAACTGAATCAGTTGTTGGTAAAACTTGGATGCTTTTTCAGTACAAAAAAGTTTTTATGATCATTTTCTAAGTGCAACCACTAGTACTGATGCTGAAGTGAAATTCGCGATTATTGTTTTTCATGTTACAATCAGTTTGGGCAGTCTATTGCATGACTAGCGTATTTTATTGTGTCAATATATAGCTCTATCTTGGGATTTTTTTTTTCAGTTGACTGGTGGACTGTCAGGTTCTGGAAGTCAATGGTCCACATTCGAAGATCAGGTCATCATTTTTTTCTCTATTGCCCATTGTTTTGGAAGTTATTTGCTTTAATTGGAAAGTGGTATCTGAAACGCTTAAAATTTGTCTCTCAGGCACTTGTTGTTCTTGTGCATGATATGGGTCCAAACTGGGAGCTTGTTAGTGACGCTATCAATAGTACCTTGCAATTTAAGGTAAATTTGTTGGGATTCTGACTTTATTTATTGATGCTGCTGTGGGTTGTTTTAAGTTGGCACTTGGCATCTCAATTTAAGGTAAATTTGTTGGGAGACACCAACCAAGTTGGCGGCCCAATGGTTTGGTATGTGGTACTGTTGTAAGAGGGTGGGGTTTCGAGTCCCAAAGGGGGCAAAATAAGTTGATTTCTTTTTTATCAAAAAAAAAAAATTTGTTGGGTGACATATGTTGCAATTTAATGCAAAGTGATTGAATGACATACTTCTAATACTCTTATTCAGTTATTTGCTACAAAGTTGCGGGGGTCCTTTAGACAAACATCGAGATGCGCAATCACAATCAATCTCTTTTCCTCTTTGGTGTAAAACCTCAACTTATTTTGAGAACCAAAACAATCTCATTTCGTTTGGTTTCTCTCTTTGGGTTGTTTCTTGAATCATTATTTAGTTGACAAAGCAAATCCTGTTGATGGACATGGTCACAGACTCACATGGACCTTGCCATTTCAAGCTAATTCTTGTTTTCCAATCAGCATAATATGCAAAGTCTACCAGCCCTTGCTCCTGCTCTGTGTTCTCATCATTACTGTGTTCTTTTGGTCCTAGATTTTGTTGTTGTATTTGTAGTCATAGAACCTTCATTGGAATACGTTGGTTTGTTGTATCATGTCTCGGTTTTTATCTCACTTCTACTCTTTCACACTTTTCTATTCTCTCTTGTTTTTCCATCATCTTGACTCCAATGGTTTTATCTCTGTTCCCTTTTTTGCTCTTCCTCGTATTTTTTATCCATGTATTATGTTTTATTGCCTTTTAAATTTTTTGGGTAAATACCTTTAGGTATATGGAGCCAAAAATTGCCTTGAGATGTAAGCATAAAATTTCTGCTATTTCAATAAATTTATTATTAGAATGTCATACAAAAGGGTGGACATTTCACTCATAAAATTCAAGTTGGATGGAAGAAGTGAAGGAGTACGATATGTGGCTGAAAGATCCTTGCTAAACTAGGACCACAATTAGGCTTGGTATGCTTTTGTAGGAGTGAATGTCGGACAATAAAGAAACCTTATAGTTTTATGCATAAAATGAGCGGAGCAAAGATGTAGATGCTGAAGGGGATGTATGGTTTTACCTTTAGGATTGAGTAAGAAATACATAGATTCAAAGTGAAATAAGAGTAGCTACAATGGAGGCAAAAATTAGAGAAGGCTTGTTGTGGTATAAGGATATGTTTTGTTACTTGTCACTTCGGCAGAATCGATCTTACTTGGCAAAAAACTGGATATCAATTTATCATTGAAAATGAAATGATCATTATAGAAGATAAAAGATGAAGGTTCAGTGAGTTTAACCTTGGTGTTTGAATTTGATTATAATTGTAATATCAATCAGAGCTTTAATGTAGAAAAGTGAACATTCTTTAAAAATGAAGTGTTTGCCTAGATGCTTCTCGAAACTCAATATAATTTGCATTTTTGAATGCAAAGCTGCTTTAAACACAACCACCAAATTGCATTTTATTAGAAAAGATGGGAATGGTCTTGATTCTTGAATACTCCATTGAGCACACCAAGTGCTTCACTGGATAAATGCTTTTGAAACAATGTTGCTTTTAACTTTTAGTGCAGTTGAATGCATCACTTTCTGAAGTGTCATAATACTACTTCATTGTGATGACGCTCTTAAATCCGTAAGCTTGTGGTCAATTGATGGAAATTCTCAAGTGAATGCGCAAGTGCTACAAAGGGTTTAATTGGTCGTATTATTTTTACATGCTATCTATTTGTCTAAGTACTACTCAAGGAGTTGTTTATATATTTGATTTTGGTATTTATCAGAAGGATTTTGTTGGTTGATTTGCATAATTCCTTTTGTCGTGAAGTTCAAGGATTCAAGAGCTTGAAGATGCAAAACTTCAATTGTGTTTCTTCCTGATTCCTTTTTATTCACACTACATTAATGCTGATATGATTTTCTTCGATATCAGTGTATTTTTAGGAAGCCTAAGGAATGCAAGGAGCGCCACAAATGTCTAATGGACAAGAATGCCGGTGATGGGGCTGACAGTGCTGAAGATTCTGGGTCCTCACAACCTTACCCATCAACTTTGCCGGGAATCCCTAAGGCACGATTATTGCAGCACTTTGTTTAGTGACATTCTAGTTATTTTATTATTATTTTGTGGGTGGGCTTTTTTGAGTTCATAATTTGGAGGTCGAATTCGGTGCCAAAGCTAACTAGGTCAATGTTGTTGCTTTATTACTCATCAGGGCAGTGCCAGACAATTGTTTCAACGTTTACAAGGTCCAATGGAGGAGGATACCCTTAAAGCCCATTTTGAGAAAATCATTTTGATTGGGCAGAAACTGCATCCCCGCAGAAATAAGGTTTTGTTCCTGCTTGCATTTTGAAGTGTACTTAAGCATTTTGTATATTTGTAAAACCTTGTATGATGCAAGTAAGCTCACAGTGCCTGTATATGCTCTTAGATTTTCTATTTAAGACTTAAATTTATGTGCACAATTTTATGATACTAAAGCCAGTTTTTTTAGCATCTTGCATCATAAAGTATTTCTAGTATTTGGTGATTGTAATACGAGTAAGGCATGCTAGTTAGTGCATTTTGCTTTTTTTACATTTTTATGGGATGTTAGCATGCCATAGTACATCTTTAATTGCGACAACAATGAAGTCATGCTATTAGTTTGTTTTTAAACCACTGAAGTCTTGTTTTGATATTCTTCTTTTTGTGATATCTGTTGATTTGTTTTTGTTTTTTGTGTTGTCTTTTTTTGTTCTCATGGCGAAGAATGATAATCAGGATCAGAAGCAAATCACTCCAGTCCACAATTCTCATGTTGTCTCTCTTTCCCATGTTTGCCCAAACAACTTGAATGGAGTTACCCTAACGTAAGTACTGTTCATTTCGTTGTCAATCAGGTTTTGCTGTTGGATTTAATGACATCATTTATGTCGTCTTCTATGTTTCTATTTTGGGAGCACATCCTGGAGTGTATCAATCTAACTTCTATTGTATGTGATGAAGGCCTCGTGATCTTTGTGATGCAACCACATCAAACTCAGACATTTTGTCACTAGGATGCCAAAACCCTCACAATAGTGGATTAACACTTCAGAATCAGGGTCCTCTGGCACCGATACTTCCTACTTCTGGTGCAAATTCCTTGTTACAGGGGTCTTCTGGGACAGTTCTGAACAATAGCTCCCCATCTTCTGCTCTGAATGCCTTAACTAGGTATGTCTTGGCAGTTTTGATTGTAACCAGTCATGATCATTGCTTGATGTGACATGAATGCAATTTCACATTTGTCTCAGGGACGGTCAGAGATATAATATGCCGAGACCACCGTCTTTACCAATTGATGAGCATCAGAAGATGCAGAGGTACAATCAAATGCTTTCCAATAGAAACATTCAGCACGCCGGCTTGACTGCTCCTGGGTCTTTGCCTAATGATCGTGGTGTTCGTATCCTGCCTGGTGGGGGTGGTATGGGCATGATGTCTGGGTTGAACAGAGGCATGCTTCCTCGTCCAGGATATCAGGGAATGGGTTCACCGGCTATGCTGAATATGGTTTCTTCTGGAAGTATGCTTACCTCCAACGGGTTGGGGATGCCAAATCCTGCAAATATGCACAATGGAACTGTTTCTGGTCAGGGAAACCATATGATGAGAACACGGGAAGCTTTGCATATGATGCGGGTAAGTAAAATAGCTTAAAGTTTTTTCTTGGGTACTAAAATCTTGAAAGTGAATGAATGCATGGTCTGGTTACTTAAAGCATCGATTATTTGGCTTTTTCACGATGACAATTTTGTTTGGAGACTGCTTCATTTTCAGTCGCGATACATTATACAGAAGTCCGACAAAAGTTTTGTGGTTTTGATAGAACATTTGGGGATGTCTGTCACTGATAACATGTATTTTAATGCACACAAAAGACAAAAAAGAACCTGTGAACCATGGCTTTAACAAGTCCTTTGTGTGCACTTAATATGAGGAACCCTTAATTAGCATTGAGGATTGAGCCTCATGTTTGTTACAAGGCTTATGCTTCATTGCCTCGTGGACCAGTTAATTTGGTTTCATTTTTCTTTAGAGGTCAAATTGGTTAAAATATCTTAACCTTTCACAATTTTTGTTATTTCATCTTAACCTTTTTAGATTGTTTAATTTGTATCCTAAACTACTTTTGAACTCTAAATTTGATGATGTGGTGCTTAAATAGTGAATTTAAATCAAACAATTAATAATTATTTTGTGATGAGGTGGCCTTTTGAACTCATAATTAAGGTGCCGCCTCATCAAATTTTAAGTTAAAAATTGACTTAGAAAATAAATCAAATAATCTAGAAAGGTTATGATGTAATAACAAATCTCAAAACTCAAAAGGTTAGTGTATAATAACAAAAGTTGTGAAGGGTTGGGATATTTTAACCAATTAAGCCTTCTTTAAAATAACCTTGCATTTGCACCAAGTTAACAATTATTTCCCATTCGTTGGTCACTGCTTCTTTCTACTTCCGGAAAAATCAAAGATTTTATTGTTGAAAGGACAATAATACTCTTGTAACCATTTGGTTGGTTGTTTGGAATCTTTGTCTTATGGAATGACCCTTTGATGCTGATATATCTCTAAAATGCATCCACAAACATGTCATTTATGGCTTTTTGATGATTGTTTCATTTCTAATTACGCTTGTATATTGAAAATTTTTGGAAATCTGTAGTGCAGGTTGGTAAAGATCCACTATTTTTGTCTTCTATTTCTGAAGTTTGCCTTGCTTGGTAATTTGATGCAAAACATGTTGCAATTTGTATAATACTTGTCTCTGTGCTGTGAAATTAAGAAGTGATGAAAATTTTAGAACAACAACAATGGCTCAATCCCAAATTAGTTAGTGTCTTCATGGATCAAAATTTTCCACCCTGTTTGATGAAAGATTTTATGTCAATAATTTTTTGGTTATGAGTAGCGAAGTCAGGGACTTGAGTTGATGTTAGTTTTTGCCAGAAAGAAAACGTGATGTCAGGGAATATTTTTCAGTGAAATGAAATTGTGGTGATTGTCTTACCTACTTCTCTTACCTGATTAGTGTTTCTTCGTTTGATATTTCGTCAGAATCCCGAGGATCAGAGGCAAATGATGATGCAGGAGCTTCAAATGCAGGTCACACAAGGGAATGGCCAGGGCATTCCTGCATTCAATGGGATAAGCACTGGATTTTCTAATGCTACTGTGTCTGCACCTGTTCAGTCGTTTTCAGTCCAACAGCAACAACCGATGACTCCACAACAATCGTACGTTTTAAACAACACTCATCATCTCCAAGGTAGTAATCAGGCTCCTAGCCCACAGCAGCAAGCAATCCTGCTTCGTCTTGCGAAAGAAAGAAATCAGCATAGGATCCTGCAACAACAGCACCATCAATTCGCTACTTCCAACTCTTCAATACATCATGCGCAGCCACAATCACAGCATGCTATATCATCTTCCATACCAAATAATTCCCAGATTCAGCAACAGACATCTCCACAATCTGCATCTCTGCCCTCTTCAAGTTCTTCGCTCTCTCTAACATCGCCAGCTTCTCCTTTGGTTCCCGCTTCCTCGCAAACCCAACAGAAGCATCATCTACCACCTAATGGGCTAGGTCGCAACGTGCCAGCTGGTGGTGGAAGCTTGCCCAATCAGATGTTGAAACAAAGGCAGCGGCAGCAGCAACAACTTCAACAGCCTGGCAGGCAACATCCACAACAGCGCCCACAGTCACAGGCCCAGCAACCGTCTAAGGTTATGAAGGGAATGGGGCGCGGGAACACGATGGTGCATCAGAATTTACCAATTGATGCCTCCAGTGTGAATGGTCTTGTTCCAGTTCCTGGAAACCAAGGAGCTGAAAAAAGTGAACAGTCCATGCATCTGATGTCAGCGCAGGGTGTCTTTTCCGGCGCAGGCTCATCTGCCATTCATTCAGTTAAGTCATCAGCACACCTGCAGCCCTCGAATCAGTGTTCACCGCCGCAGAAGATGCTTCCTGGTTCGCCCTCACCTTCTTCGAAGCAGCTTCCTCAGTTGCCTTCCCATCAAGAAAACAGCAATCAAGGTCAAGTCACGCCAGCGTCTTCTGGTCAGACATTGTTGACACCTCATCAGCCTGGTCTTCCCTTGACTGTGGCTTCTCAACAGCAGCAGCTACAGACGCCTCAAAGGCAGGTCGGTCAATCACAACAGGCCGGTTTGAGAATGCTTCAGCAGAGTTGTCAAGTGAACTCCGATATACCAGTGCAGTCCTCTGTGGATCATGTGCCAGTTAACAATACTTTTCAGATGGCCACAAGTCTGTCTCCTGTCCAATGCACTGGTGATTCTACTGGCGCAGTTGCTTCCATTAATCCTACTAGCACCCATTCGCATTGGAAACCTTCGGAAACGCTATTTGATTCTGGTATACCGACTTCAACTGCCCACTTGGCTTCCATCAGAAATGCTACTCTGCCGACTTCAGTAGGGGGTGAATCTTTGTCCTTGCCAAGTCAAGGACTAGCGCAAAGGCAGTTATCAGTTAGCGTCCCAAAACATGTTCATAATGCTGGGGTTCAGTGGCAACCACCATTGCAACAGCAAATCCTCCAGCCCTCGCCAGCACCCCCTCAACAATCACCTCCACCATTGGCACTACAACAACATTCCCCACCTTCCCATCAATCGCAAACGCCACAACCTTTACAATCAGGACAAACTGTGCAGTATTCTAGGCCGACGAACTCTGGATCAGGATGAAAGTACCAAAACTAGGTCTATGGTGCCTGCAGTGCTGGTCCTTGCAAGCTTGGGTCTGCATACAGGTGTGACAGCAGTGTACAGGTATCAATCAAATTTAACAGCATTAATGTGTCATCAAGATATATATATATATATATATTTATGGTTAGCTATGCATGCATGTATTATGCTCATCACTAATCGAGCAGTTTGTACAGATGGAAGCTTGTCACTCCAAAATGGCATTACCAACCATGTTTTGGGGGAGAGTGTCGGTTACTTTGTGCAGGTTCCGCTAAAACTGATGGACTCCTGCGCCGGGTTCTCCTTGTACATTACAACTTTAATCTTGGCTGTGGGAGATAGGAATAGAGCGGCATAGAGAAGTATTTGTACAGGGATTTCATCCCTTTCCTTTTGCCCCCTTGAATTGTTTTTTGTATGGGGCAGATAGGTGGGGTGGTCATTCTTTTCTTTTCTTCTTGCCCAGGCTGGGTGCATGTAATATTATGATTTTGGCTTAGGCTGCTCATGTACAAAAGCTGTCATTTAAGTAGGCAAAGCCTTTTTTTTTTGTGAATGTAATGTTTAGTCATGTATATTCTGATCCCATTAGTACCGAAAGCAACGGTGGCTGGGCCTTCTTCCCAGCATTGCTCAAATGAGGTGCCAAGTAAGTGTGTGTGTGTGTGTGTGTGTGTGTGTGTTTTCTTGTACATATTGGCAGTGGGCATCGCCACAGGTTTGTTACATCTAAGAAGAAGCTTTTTTGCGCGAGCATTTGGGGTTAGTACGGGTTTCTATGTTCAATTTTATTGAGAAAGAAAGCAAATAGCTTATCACATTAACAGAAAGCAAGTTGCCAAACAATTTGTAACAGTCTGACGTGCATTGTACTGCATTTTACGTTCTCTTTCGATAACCATGGATGCCAATCTGGTTCATGCGTTTTGTTACAGTATAGGTGAAAGCATTCGAGAAAGGGCAGTCCTGAGACAAATATGCAAGCGAGTATATATTCATAAGATGAAGAGCTTTCTTTGTGTTGATAGGAGTGCAAACTATGACAATGGAAAATGTATAAATATCATAATTTTCACCACTAAGCAGGAACAAAGTTGAATTATCAACATAGTTTTCTATGCTTCCTTCATCAACTACTTGAACAGTAAGCTCGCAAAAGCACTTGCACGTACTGAGAATTGCACATGATAAGCAGAGAACTGCATAAGAGAGCCAACTTAAGATACTAAAATCTCTGCAGAATGAGATTTTTACCAACAAAATAATGCAGGATGATTCTTCTTCCAATATTCTTGAGGAACTGCATCCCTTTCACACCAGAACATGTGCTTTTTGGAATATTTCGCATAAGTGTTGATTCCTCGGAGACTAGCAGTGCTGGTGTTGTAAGTTTGTCGCTGAACAATTCCATGCAGTAATACATTACAGTATGTGCATGCGAATGAATGTCTCTCCGGCCTTTCCCAACTACATCAGGAATCTTACGGGCAAGCAATGCTGGTTAATCCATGATTAGACATGTTCTATTTGCAACGGAACCGATCGATTTTTGGCAGAAGGCTACACGGAAAAAGGCAAGTGTTCATCTAACGATTAGCTCGAATCAGTAAGGAAATCAAACATGTCATGTCATGGTCATGTGATGGGCGTAGCAAATATACACTGCAACAACCAGAAGATCAGGTGACAACTAAACCAGATATATCAATAAAGCTAACTAATCATTTTCGTTTAGAAGATGAAAGGGCATAAATGCTTGGAACAGGAGCGGGATAAAATCTATAACCAACCCAAGTGAATTTGAAGAAATTTTTTACTCCATGAATGTGCGTATCCATTATAATGGTCATCATTCAAGCCTCTTAGCGGAAGCCGACTAGATTTCATTAAAATGGTTCACATGCAAAGCCAATCTAAGAAAAGTGAATTGCACTTGAAGAGGAATTACCTTTACAGTGCTAATGGCACGAAGTAGAAATAAAATCTCAGCAAAATCTGAAGGCGGAGGGCATGAGAATTGCAAAACTTCTCCAGAGTGTGGATGCTTAAACCTACAAAAATAGCGTAGCTGAGCAAATCTTCCTCAAAAATTTGAAAATGGAACTGATACGATTTATACAGACGAGATGAAAGTTTTAATCTCACCCAAGCATTAAAGCATGAAGACAGGGCCTCTCCAATTTAGAAATTAACTTGCTAAGGTTAGCACGAGAATTAGCGGGCGTCTTGGGTTGAAGAAGTGACATGGCCATGCTCTTTGTCCCTCCATAAACTTCATCTCCTAATAAAGGGATTCCCAAGTATTTAGCATGTGCACGGATCTAATTTTGAAAAACAACCGAATGTGTTAGTAAATATTAACTGTACAAATTTGACAAAAAAAAAAAACTGTACAAGAGTAAAATAAGTAATGAAATTCAAAACAGTGGAAAGACTTTTCTTGAGTAGAAATCCAAAGAATCGCTTCTTGACTACGTGCCTGATTGCATGTGTTTACTGAAACTGATTTGACCTTTAGACTTCAAACAGGATAGTTCAGGTTTTCATGACCATGAATCAGACCTGTTGTGTCATGTGTGCTACAATCCGAGCTATACATATTCAAGGACAATGTAATAGTGGGTGGTACATATTATGTAGAGACCTTTTTCAAAAAGTATACGCACTAGAGTAAAACATAGGAAATTCAAGTTTCTCCAACATGGTACTAAAATGCTAAACTATGAAGCAAAAAGAATAAACGACATATTTCGAATAAAACTACACCATGGAAACATGCACTCCTCCAATATGCCAATAAGGAGAAGCTCCTATGCAAGCTCGACAAACGGTAATTAGCAGTACTATACCCAATGCTAAGAGAAATCATACGTGAAAATGAAATATTTACAGCTTAATTATATCTTCAAACATATCAATGAATGTACTATTTTTAGTCAGTTACTTTCCACTTGAAATTATTAGAATTTCATAATATCATTAAGGTGGAAAGAAAATTGATATACACTAGTCAGCATTTTCACCTGATGAGTACGGCCTGTCTCCAATCTCCACTCAACCAATGCAGCTCCACCCCCACCAAGAACTTCTATCACCTTGTATCTGAAATAATAATCCAGTCAGATGCAAGGATCGTCAGTAAGATTCTAGTGAAGCAAGAAGCCAAAACTAAACATTTAATACATCGATGGTTGTCAGCTTACCTATTCATCAGTATCACATTGCAGGGATATGAAAGAGAAAAAAGAACAATGGTATGAATAAACAAGTCTAGAGAATGTAAGATGAATGTACTGTTTAATGCTTTCAAGCAGGCTCATCAAAGCAAACATCACAAGCCAGTAAATAATGAACTTCAATATAGAAAATAACCAACAATGTTATCTATTTATTATACATCTTCAACTTGCAAAACTATCCCGTCCCATCCCAACCTTAAGGTTGCTCTATGGGTATGCCTAATAATTCAGAAACTTGTCAAAGGGACAATTACTCTCTAAGTTTCTGCCAGTGTACCCACACCACTAGTGCAATAGAGCAAACTTGTTAGCAAGACGTGAAATGTGAACTTTTATTTTGCAGAATTCATTCTGCTATTGTGAGAACTCAATCTTGTAAGCAATATGAAAAAAGGACCTGAAGTGCGAACATTTATTTATTTATTAAAAAGGGTTCCCGAAAACTATGAAATGTGAACTCTCTTTACCAACTAACAAAAATAGGAAAGGACTATGAATCACCTACTAGCAGCATGACGAGCGTGTTTATGGTTAGCAAGGCAAGGTATGGCAGCCATTCGAACTCGATTACTAGGGTCACGACCAATTGGTATGTCAATGCGTCCAGAAATGGGGGAGGGAATCCCAGAAGAAAGACTTATATACACTCTTTGAACTGTGTGTTGCTTGAACTGTTCAGATAAATGGGAATGAGAGTGTTCATCCTGTCATTGTAAAAATAAAACGCAGCATTATGTTTGACCTTAACCAGGTTTAAACAAATAAAACAAGACCAAATACAACACGAGACACTAAAGATCAAGTTTAAGTAAAAAAATGGATTGAGTTGTAGAAACCATGTTGAAGTTGGTGTGATGGGCAAGAGCTCTCATTAGGAAGCGAGAATCTTGAAGTTGGTGTGATTCTTAATTGCAGAATCCAAGTACTAATTCAAGTGACATATTCCATACCAATATACGTCACTAAATGCCTTTACAACATTCAGTGTGCAACTGAGAAATCAAAGTTTGAAAGTATCATTAATCTTCGAGGGAGAAGATGGTTTCAAAATATCGGTCATTTTTAAGTACGAGATGGGCGTGAAAAGTTTTTCAAATCCCTGAAGGTTCTTATGAAATATCCTTGCTTTATCAATAGGCCAACAAAATTAGAGCAGTCAAATTTCAAACATTAAGGATGTGCATTAAGCATATATTATCCTCAATCAAATTCTTTAAACCATAAGCATTGCCGGAACAAAACAAAAGTTTGAAAGACCTGACCAGGATAATGGTTATTCAAAAGATGTATCAACCTTGGCAACAACAAGCAACCCACTCGTTCCCTTATCCAATCTGTGAACGATGCCAGGGCGAATAGCATCTGTACATCGACTAGAATTTATCTCATCATACAAATGTCGGTTTTCAAAAGAGCGATCGATCTCATCATCAGAACCACATTCTGATTCAGACAGCATCCCAGCACTTGAAAACGCAATGTTGGGAAATGTGCAGTGGTGAAGAATGCCATTCACAAGTGTGCCATTAGTATTGCCTGGGGCTGGATGAACCACCTGAAATGAAAATTACTCATCCTCAATAATCCACTTGTTTTCACTCCATCACCTTCATACATAACTCAAATAGCCCTAATCTTGAATTAGGGATGTACGCGGACCTTGCATTTCTGGAGTTTAAATTTTCTAAATATTTTTCTCCAAATTCTCATGTTCACTTGAAGTGATGTCAACATATTTGCCCATATACGACATTTAAAAGATATAAAACCTACCCTCCACTTTTCATCTTTTTTTTGTATATCATTTTCCATCAGGATAAGTGAAAAATCGAATTCAAGAGTATGCATAAAGATGACGACTAAATATAATGGATGAATGTTAATCAAGTAAGGATTGAAAAATTAAAAGGCAACATTTTAGATTACAAGCAAATTTGAACTAAAACAAGTAAAGTGAAAACGCTCAACAAAAAAGAATTACAACATGATTCACCGTGGAAGGGATCAAAATGTAGCTGAATGGCTATTACATTCACAGACCTCAAACAAGGGAATCATTCATTTTCCTCTTTACTCTAAGTCAAGAAGTATCATCTCTCTTATGCGACAAGTCAACAAGTAATCTCAACACATTCCAGGTCAATCAGGAATTCAGGGTCTCTTGGATTATATAAATAAAAGAATCAAATAAAACCAATAGAAACTTAAAAGAAAGCTCAATACAATAAATTGAATGCAAGTTTAAATTCCAATAAGTAGTTACTTACCATATGTGCAGGTTTGTTCACCACGAGAACATGCGCATCTTCATAAACTATATCCAAAGGTATATCTTCTGGTTCCGCCCTCAATGGTTGTAGGTCTGATATTGTGCATTTCACCTCATCCCCCGACCTGACGACATGTGAAACCTAATCAAGCACCAAAAGATCAATATACTAGCAGTAACATAAAAGCCAGATTTTTCGCATGGAATAATATGAATGCTGAATACACCATGAGACTAGCGCAGAATAAATAAATCTGAACCATTTACACCAGGAAGTCAAAGACGAAGTGTTAGATTTAGTCGTTCCTCCTGCTACAACAAGTGACTTTGATCAATAAAAGCGCAAAAGGATAAAGATCCTTTGTCTTCCATCTTCCACAAACCATCAGGTGCAACAATAGCAGATCCCTTGTAGGGTGGCCTCAATTCGGAATTTTGGATCATTCACCATCACTAGAACAAAGCTTACGCGAACTATATATAGAAGCTCTGAGCCGATTTATGTTGAAGAAAAGGAAGCAACGTTGGGAGCTCCCCCCACCCATATGGTGGGCAACTCGGGGCGAACTCGGAGTAATCGGATAGTCCGGATACTGGGTGGGTTAGACCAAAAAAAAAAGAAAAATTGTCTGCATTTCAAGGTCTTCTCTTGTTTATTTAAGTCCTCGATTTCATTTTTACTTCCCAATCCTGCAATGGCCATTAAACCCTCTAAAAATATATTCTTTTTAGGAACTTAGGTCAATTTGACAGCCCAAAATTGATTTCTTTGCAGTGATGAATACAATTGTGTTGAATTTCAATATAGAAAACCCAATTGGAATTCAAAATCTACAACATTTCAAGTCAGTGGTTTCCCAATTTCAACCCGAATGGGCTTTCGCGCATTCAAGTATTGATCGAATGAGAGTTTTTCAGTGTTTCTTCCATCAAACACCGCAAACTCGAAACAAATTCGAAGCTTCTTAAAACTAATTCTTCACACACACACAAACACACACTTTGAAGGTGTCTGTCTTCATCGATGAAAATCAATTGCACAATCAACGCACACGACATTCACACATACATCACCAATCAACAACGAAGTCATTGAAATCGAAAAGAACAAACTGGAGGCGCTAATACCTTATCGATTACACGGCCATTAACGCTGACCAGACCAGCTCGAATACTGGACTGCACTCGAGCTCTACTGACACCGTCAAGGCGTGTAGAAATCCATGAATCGAGCCTCGACTTCTGCAAACCCTTCTCTACGGTCTCCTCCAATCGAACTCCACTGAAATTCCCAGTTCGATCGACCAGAGCCCCTTCATATTGATCTGTATCTGACTCTCTAGTTGAAGAATGCGAAGCAGCGATTCTGGAAACCCTAGAAAAACCTCTTCTCGGCCTTCGTGTGACCAAATTGAGCGACCACGAATGGCTCAAGAAGCTCTTCGTCGAACCACACACCATCAACATCTCTCACTTGCTCACACTCTCCACGCTTATCAATTATCATCACACGTTTATGTAACACACTTATGTTTTTTTTCTTTTTTTCTTTTTTTTTCTTTTCTTAAGCGCAACACACTTCCATGGGTTTAGATAGTTTAGTCTCATCTTGTTTGGTTGGGAGTATTAAGGTTGGGATTAAAGCGGTCTGTGTTCACTTAAAGATATGGGCTTACACATTTAGAGATTTAAAATATCCCACAGTCAAACCAACCTACCTAAATCCTTTTTCCTCAATCATTAAAAACAGTGCACTTACTAATTCATCAAACAAAACTATAAAGAGAGAGAGTATTGATCGAGAGAGATACGAAAACCAGTGAGAAACGAAACGAAGAAACGATGATGAAACAATTAACTCGTTTCAATTCGATTTTTTTTAGTGGTAATCTCACTCACTTTTTTAGGCACCAAAAATGGTGGTATTGTTTATATTGCCTCTTAACTAATCCACTGGCCTAGTTAATCCTACAGCGGATTAACACCGTAGAGATTTAAAATATGAACTGCCGTATATAAGAGGCAGCTTTCAGTTTTTTTTAGAACTCTACATTATTGATTATTTTTTGATGATGAGTAACTCTCAATGATACTCAAACCCGAGATCTCATTTACGAAGAATTGAATTTCCTACCACTCGGGATGACATTTGTTGGTGACACGGTTTCTTTACTTTATTGCAAACCAAATAAACTAGGCTCTGTTTGGTTTGTGATTAAAAGAATGAAGTGTTTGTTTTTTTTTTTTTTTCTTTTTTTAAGTACATATGAAGTGTAGTTATATATCATGAACTTCTTCAAGTTCTCATCTTTCCTTTACATCATGATCTTTTATACCTCTTGTCATCATGGCGACAAACTCTTCGTAGTTGATATTACCGTCCTACATAGAAAATACGTATAAAAGATATGTGTTAGAAGTATGCAAAGTGAAAAACTATGTCTAAATTGTAGATGCCATATTATGTATAATTTTGTACCTTGTCTATATCAACATCATCAATGATTTCGTCGATAGATGCTTCGTCAACAACTCCATATTCTGCCATGGCATGTTTAAGTTCTTCTCTAGTGATAAACCTGGTACAAATTGGCAATTCATTTTATATATACTAGTATAAAATGAAATGTGAGATTTTATGAAGGAGAGGAAGAGTAGTATACCGACCCGCTGTTATCTTTGTCGAAGTGTTGAAAGGCTTTTAACAAGTTTTCTTCTTTCTGCAGCTTATGTCTATTTATCGTGGCAGCGATGAACTCAATGTAGTCGATTTGTCCACTCTTGTCGACATCAGCCTGAGAAAGTAAGCCGAAAAGATGAAGATGCATGTCAGAAAAAAAAAAAAAAAAAATGACACTTAACTGAAAATCTCTCTTACTGCATCCATCAGCTGTTGGATTTCAGATTCAGACAGTTTTGATCCCAATCTTTGAAGACCAGTTTTCAGTTCTTCAAATGTAATGGTACCGCTTCGATCCGTGTCCATGTTGTTGAACATTTGCCGTAAACCTTTGATTTCTTCCTCGGTGAGATTTTCTGCCATGACCTTAATTAAATACATATATAAAACAGGTAATCAGGAGAAGAACTGGCATAAAGATTCCATGTCTGCGAAACTATATTAGCAAAGTAGAATATCGAGCAAAGCACCTCATCCAATGTTATTAAGAGAACTATATATACTATAATGGTCATCATCTAAAGTTCGGTGGCAAACATGTCTGCATTTTTAAGTTCTCTCCAATGTCATGCTAAATGCTAATTATTTTCATAACACCGTCGATTTTCCGATTACATGCTTGGTTTTTGTTAACGATAATAAAAGTGCGGTGTAGTTCCGGGAGATCAATGATTCTAAGTGGACTGTTCGCTACTTTAGAGTTTTGGTGCTTCATGGCAGAGAGGTTTTCATGCACTTTAAGGGATGTCTGGCTCTACAGAAAGATAGATGCACATGAAACAATGAAAAGGGAAATAGAAGAGAGCATTGGACCTTTAGAGCAAGTTTTTTCATCTTGTTCATTTTTCCAAACTGCTTCATCCTAGATAGAACAGCATTGTCAATAGGCTTGTCTAATGCTTCACCATCTACCTTCAACCATGGATGTTCTGATTCATATAACATTCGACAAAATTACACACATACAAGTCGGCAATATGAACCATGCCCGCGACCATGATTCGCTACAAATATTTAAAAAAAAAAATGAACTATCTGTTGGATGGATTAAGACTTTCCTCTAGAGAGAAAATCAAACAAGTCATACAAATTGGATAAATGTTAGTGAATGCAAATCAATGGTGTTATTTTTTGTTACTGCTAAGTCCATGTTGAATTTGTATTCAATAATTCAGATATCAATGCAGCAATTAGACCAAACCAAAAGTAGGGATATGTCCTATTTCTAGATGGAACCACATATAGACCAAGGGCCAGTTAGTAGAAGAAAATAGAATGTACTCACCGAGGGCGTCTGCAGCAGTAATTCGTAGCTTGGGATCCCATGTCAACATTTTCTTAATAAGATCCTTTGCGGCTTGGGATATCGAAGGCCATGGTGAGCTTTTGAAGTCAACATGACCTTCTAAGATAGCATCAAATATGCCTTTCTCAGTTTCTGCAAATCAGTTTAACAATTGCAAACCACATCAATTAATATTTAGTATGAACCTTTTGAGTACCACATCAATAATTAATATTGAGTATGAGCCTTTCTCACCTGCCCAAAATGGAGGTGCACCACACAAAAGGATGTATAAAATGACCCCTGCACTCCATACATCTGCCTCTTTTCCATAGCTCCGGCCTAGTACCTCCGGCGCCACATAGTAAGTGCTTCCTACAATTTCCCTGTAAACTTTCCCTGTACAGTAAATTTTAAAAGTGTGCATTCAATATATAAGCATAAATTGTTCATTGAACTTAATTATGTATAGGCTCCAGTAATAATTTGGAAGTGCTGCCGCCGAAGGGGGGGCGGAGTCCACTGTACTATTGGCATAATCCCTATAATGAGATTACATGATTTTGATCATAGACTAACTAATAAGTTCAATCAATCTAATTAAGAATATATAAGAGAACTAAACTGACCTTCTTCAATGAACACAGAGAGTCCAAAATCAATGGCCTTAAGAGGAGACTCCTCTTCCGAATTCACAAACAAGAAATTCTCAGGCTTCAAGTCCCTATGCATCACCCCCATAAAATGACACACATGAACCACATTAACAATCTGGCGAAACACAGTCGCCGCAGCGCGTTCCGTGTAACTGCCCCTATGAGTGATCCTATCAAACAGCTCTCCACCAGCACACAACTCCATAACCAAATGCACATTCTCCTTGTCCTCATAAGCCCCATTGAAGTCCACAATGTTAGGCTGCCCAGTCAAGTGCTGTAGAATCAAAACCTCCCTCTTAACATCCTCAATGTCACTACTCCTCTTCAGCTTCTTCTTCGATATCGACTTGCACGCAAACTTCTTCGCCGTCTTCCTCTCGGTGCATAAATAAGTCACCCCAAACTGCCCTCTGCCCAGTTCCTTCTCAATCACAAACATGAAAGACAAGTCACACAGTGGATTTCCTAGAATTGTAGTTTTGTCAAAAGAGTATGAGGGGAGTTTGCTTAGAGTCATTGAAGGGAAGTGATGGTATAGAGGCGGCGGCGGCGGGGGTGGCAGTGATGTTGGCATTGTGGTCATTGTGGGCATTTGCTCCTCAATTTTCAAAGTTTTTCTTGGATATGAATGTGGGGGGGATTGATCAGGAGATGAAGATATTGGAATGTCAAAGACTTTGCAACAACAACTGCCCATTTTGGAGAGATTGGTACATAGAGGATGTGAATGTGTGTATATATATATATATATAGGTGATGGGGAGAATGGGATTGATTACTTGCTTTATGTGTAGTTTGAGCTTTCTTTGTTCTGATTTTGATTGTAAAGTTGGCTTTGTTGGTTACTTTGATTACATAAAGATGTGATGAGACCGTTAAAGAAGTGCTACACCTACATAGCAACGGCACGTACGCATCTCAGGATTTGCGAGCATTGCGTCACGAGGTGCATCGCACGACTGTCAGGTATGTCATTTGCTATGTACGCCAAACATTTTCCTAAAGAGTTTCGAGGATACAAAACGTGTCGGATGAGTTCACGCGACTGGTGGGGTGCTATGTACTCTGCTTCATTGTTCATTGACTTGCTTTCACGGTAACGCCTTCTCTGCTGCTGTTAACAAATCCATCAATTCCTAAAGTGCGGCTCCCTTGTTTGATAACAATAATAAATGGAATCCAGACGTAAGTGTTGGCTAAACGTTAGGCGTGAGCTTGGAATTGCGTGGGTAATGTTTATATTCAATTTTTCGCTTCATCGTGATTGTTTGGACCACTAAAATATGCTTATGTCAATTGCATTATTACCTCGTGAGAATTATCAAGTTGGCACGAATACTCATGAATTTAAAATTTTTTCAAGAGAAAATAATATACAGTAGATTATACTGAAACTTACTAAAGGGAAAGTTGGGGGTTCGATACAATTGAAGTTAAATATGTTGGTTTCTAAATAAAAAAAAAAACTTGTCCGAAAAATGCTATTAATTGAAATTTTGTTTCATAAATATGTCGATGCTTATAATTTAATATTATGAAGACACTATAAATAAAAAATTAATGGCAGCAGTGCATTTGAGAAGCATTAGCTGTTATTGGGAAAGTTTAGTGTTTGTGGTCACTGACTCCTTGTTCCAACTTCCAAGCGTGCAAAGGAAAATAAAAAGAAAGAGACATCTACTTTTTTTTTTTTTTTTTTTTTTTCTAGATCACTCAGTATTCGGACTAAATCGATTATTTCGAGCTCGAGCCCGGTCGGTCAATTAAGGGATGAAGCTCTCACAACGGTTGTTTTTCCGCTCATGGAGTCTCTAATTCGAGACATCCTTTGAAACTGCTAGAGTGTCGAACCACTCCAACGCACCAACTAGTGATACATATATTTTTCTATTGGCCTAACATTTATAAAATATATCAATTATATTCTAATCTTTTTAATTTACTATCAATTATATCATCAATTAATATGGATATTTTTTTCTTTTATAATATATGCCCACACATGATTTTCTTCAACTTTACACTTTTAAAGATTATTCATACATATGCATTAGAGCTCAATTTTCATGATAAATATGGATGAATATGATACACATAGTTACATATACATATGTCTACTCAATTACATACATAATCTAAGGATATATTTCGTTTGTCAAATTAAACAACTATGAGTAACCTTTTGTTAAGTTTTATATGTCATTTTCATCATATGAATATACACATGATTTTCAACTTACATTGGTGATTTATAAAGTAATTAAATTTGAATTAGGTTATTAATGTATATATCATTGGTTTGTAAATTATTTTTTTGTGAGTCCTCATACTTAATGTATACATGAAGCTTAAAACATTTTGATATAAATTGATCAATCTAGGTAATCATGAAAATAAAGTTAAAAGATTATGTTAATTTCAAACTAAAAGTACCCAAATTAATTGAGGATATAATTGATAGTAAATTGAAAAATTGGGATATAATTGATAAACTTCAAAAATTAAGGTATAATTGATACAACTTATAAAGTTTAGGATATTTTTGATCACCTTGCATGTTCTTTTAACCTGTAATCTTCTTTTTGGAATCAAGATAGAGTTCGCTTGGCTTGTTGGGCTTCAAACAAAAAAAATCTAAGTTAAACGACAATTGAGAAAAGTGCAGAGTCCGAGGGATGAGTTATGGGCCGAAATGACATGGGCTTTTTTTTAGAGGTTTTTTTTTGGGCTTGCTAAATGCACGCACCACACAAACTCACACACCACCTTTTTTGCCTTTTTGACCAAAATACCCTCATCTACACATCACCACCGCTGCCGACCTACGCCACGCCGTCGCCGACGACCTTCCACACCACCGCTTCTCTCCGCCACCGCCGTTCACTGCAACACCACCACCACCTTACACACACTACCTTTTTGCCTTTTTGCAGTGAACAGCAGTGGCGGGGAGAGGCGGTGGTGGGGAAGGCGTCGGCGACGGTGTGGCGGAGGTCGGCAGCGGTGGTGATGTGTAGATGAGGGTATTTTGGTCAAAAAAGGTAAAAAGGTGGTGCGTGTAAGTTTGTGTGGTGTGCGTAAGAGTAAAGTGTGTGCATTTAGTAAGTCATTTTTTTTAGACTCTTTTGAATAAAAAAATTGTATTCATATTTCCTTTGAGATCTTAATATCAAGAAGTTGATTTCGTACATTGGCTATCATATGTATAAGAAATTCGCACTATTATATGGATTTGTTATATATAGTTTTATCTCTTTTTTTAATTATGATTTTTTTGTTTTTAGGTTCGGATGTAATTAAAAAACTCAACTCAAAAGAAATTGGAGAAACTCGACAATATAAAATAGACATGAGCTAATTTCAGAAGTATTGGTTAGAAAGATTCTAATAGCACATCGTTGAGATTACTAAATCTACCTTGCATGTGCGTATGCGCAACTCGATGTACGTCAAAGAGATGTCAACAATTATGTACGCAACAAATTAATGTACGGATATATCAAAAGTATGTCATACGTAGTCAATTAGTTTTCAAAAGAAAAAGTTCAAAATCACCACACTCACCTAAATTTCATTGAAATTAGACCTACTTGCAGTTTAGCAGCTTGAACTTCTTTTTCTTAAGCAGATGAAGATAGTGATTGGATCAATGAACTCCACGTTAATCAAACGAGTGAAAAACCAATCAAATTTAAGTTTACATATATAATATTAAAGCTTTTAATTAAGATTAATTAAGCAAAACATGGCAAAACTGCACACGTGAGGTCACTAATACCAGGATGAGCGCCCACTGGAACATTTAGAGGTGTGCGTTCTAACATTTTCCATATAACTAAATCGATGTGGGATTGAGCCCATACATATATTATTTTTAACTAGTTGACGTGAGATTATAATCTCATCCAACGAGCAAGTTATCTTTTGCTTGATTTGCTTAAGATTTTCGTCGGTACCTAATTGTGTGACGAGATTAATCTATTTCTTAGATTTATTTTTGTAGCTAGTGATCATATGAATTAATTTCGTGTTTGTTCGAGAAGCAATTGATGATTTTGTTTTTTCTACATGCTTCGTGAGGATTAAACTGGATTCTTCAAGAAAATATATATATATATATATATATACCTAACGCCAAATCTTAATTACTGTACATGCTTTAAGAGCCCACACAATGAATTAATTGGTTATAATTAAGATTTTCATGTTTGTATGTGCATGGATTGAAATAAACTAATATATTAAGATCAAGTTGCTAGCTTCTTGATTTTTGTCCTCGATCTCCAGAGCAATCTCGAAGAGGCTGTGAATAAGGTTTCGGTATTATTAATTCATTCCTTTTCTAGAAGTGCTGTTGCCTGTCTCAATCTCTGAAGTAATCGAGTAAAGTATAATCAAATTCACGTGAATATTTTATAATCGTCAAGTGGACAAAACACTACACATAAATACGGTACAACGTTAATGTATTAGAAGTATCACAGTCCCTAAAGTGAAATATATAACCATTCATATGTAAAAAGCAAAATACAACCATGCATCATACTTGTATTTCCAATCAAGAGGACAAAAATTGCAGCACTTCTTCATTAGCTTAAATAAATCAATTCAACAAAAGTCAGGAAAATTTTAAAGTGATCGACTGCAGATACTCTGCGGTGGTTAAGGCCTAGCATTTCCATTGAAACGGATAAAGTTCAAGTATCGTACGTGGAATGCGCAACAAGGACTATACCTTTAATTAATATTTACTCCTAAAAAATAGTTACTTCAAGTCCATCATGGAACTTGGTATAATAATCTAGATCCGCTATGAATTTTGATAGTGATAGTAATTATGTGGATCTGTTTGGTCACTAGGCACACTTAAGCTTTGTGGATTTGCTTTGACCCCCGTGAGTTATATAAGATCTATGATGATCAGATAGATTTGTGCATTGAACATCAGCATGATTGGAATTGTTCATTGTGAGTTTGTAATTGAGTAAATATTTTGAGGGTCGGGTTGCTCTCAATGAGCTTGTAATAAAAAAGAAAAAAAAAATTGAAACTGATCATTATAATTAGGCTTGATATTGGCTGTTAAAATATCTTAACATTTCACAATTTTTGTTATTATATATTAACTTTTTCAAATTTGTTATTATATATTAATCTTTATAGATTATCAAATTCGTATCATAAGTCTTTTTTAACTTTGAATTTAATGACGTGACACCTAAATAATAAATTTAAAAGGCCGCCTCATCACCTATAATTACTAAAATAATTACTAAATTTACTATTTAAGTGTTAATTCATCAAATTTAAAGTTAAAATCTAACTTTTGATACAAATCAAACAATCTAAAAAGGTTAGGATATGATAACAAATTTTAAAAAATTATGATATAATAACAAAAAAGTGTAAAAAGTTGGGATATTTTATCAATTAGGCCTTATAATTAATATATATTAATACTGAACTCCTAAAAATTACTACTCCAGTAACACTTGCCAAGTACTCTGTTTGACATTGTAAATATACGTGTTAAGGAATATCTCCACGATGTATATTTAATTAATTAGATTCAAACTATGAAAACCTGATTACATGAACACTAATATGATAATATGCGTACTTGTGGGCAATTCCATTACAGCAATGCTCGCGTGGGTTTTACTATCAAGATTGAATAAAATAATTGCATGTTCCAGAAAATAAGTAATATTTTGACAACAAAGATAGCTAAAAAAAAAACAGGTAATTTTAATTCCATTAATTCAATCATACAAACTCAAAAATCCTAAGAACTTTGGCTTTTACAAAACATATATATATATATATATATAAATATATATATATATATATATAAATAATTTTAGTTACCCTAGCTAAGAGGCGTTGTACATCGGCAAAGAGATGAGCATTTGTAACTAAAAAAAAAAAAAAAAGATGAGCATCATTTAAAAAAAAAAAGATAAAGAAAAAAATAAATAAGCATTACTGTTGTGATTCAAATAAAAGTTGCAGATTTAAATTGTGTTTCTTCCCTATATCCTTTAATTTGTTTAAGTTATGAGATTAGTTAAATTAAGGTAAGAAGAGAGGAGGAAAAGAGATTTGGACATCTATCAATATCAAAAAAAAAAAAAAAAAAAAAAAAAAAAAATCTTAAAAAAAAAAAAAAAAAAAATAGGTCTTAGCTTGGGAGACCAGATTGGGCCTTGGGCCCCTATTAAAACTCCTCATTTATAGTGGGCCCACGTTACCTTCGTTGCGTTGCACGACTGCTACGAAGAATAAACGGTCAAGATTCAAAATTCAAACTAACGGTGGCCCATGACAAGCCCAACTCTAACCCAAAACCCCAATAGAAATAGTCCGTAATTAGGCAAATTCAGTACCGGCGTCTAAGCAATTAATAAATATTGTCACGACAAGTGGAAGAAAAGTACGGTTGCTTAAGGACAGTCCAAAGTTCTAACTTCTAACGTAATGACAAGGGCAGTGTCAGGAGTTTTAATAGGTGGCTAATCCCATTTACACCCATACTCTACCTAATACATATTTTTTTTTTCTAAAAAAAGGCTATCTACCCCTACAAAATAAATAAGAGAAGTGTCACGATGATAACACCATATCACATTTGAAGACACATTGACTCACAAAGGATGCTGACATACACAGATCTCAATGTATAATATGCGAGTCAAGATCGTATAAAAGGTTTTGTGAACTAATGTATCATGTGGTGTCATATTGTTGTTGTCATTCTAGTATTTCTTAATAAACAATTAAAGACTAGCTTACCTCACTCCAAGTCGAATAATAATATAAATGATATACTCTCTATTTAGGGGAGAACTTTATGCCATTTAATAAATAAATGGTGATCGGCTCGACTGTAGCCTAAAGTAGAAGGGCTTATTGGGCTTCAGAAAAAAAAAAAAAAAAAAAAAAAAAAAAAAAAAAAAAAACACAACTTGGCCATCTCATTCTCAATCTCTTGTTCTCGTGACTTTTTGACTTCCATTACAAAAAGAGAAAAACAGAGAGGACCACAATTTTCTTCTTAATCAATCAAAACAGAGAGCGAGAGAGCTTTAAATGCAATTGGGGGATTCATTTCGTGGTGTCTCCTTCCCTTAACGACTAAGCATCTGGGCCTTCAGGGGCTTCTCATTATATATACTTATTATATTCGTGATTCTTCCGATCCCATCTTCATCGTTTCATGAAATGGCTTCTTTGACCCATCAATCATCTTATCTTTCTATTGATTCCAATTCGATTCATCAATCGTGGTCTTTCGTGATCTGGGTTGATAGAGTCAGAGAGATTTGCAATTCCATGGTTTCTGCGATTGTGGGAAATGTTGTTTCTGCGATCTTCACGTTTCTCTTCGCTGCAGGTGACTACCCTCTATCTCTATCCTTCTCTAATTTTGTTTTATTGGGTGATTAATGATGGGATCCTTGATTTTCCTTATTTTTGAAGGATCTGCTTTGCCCAATTGATTATGTTTTTCATTCAATTCCTCTAGAGATAAATAATTCAATATGGGCATTCTTTAAATTGATTTGATTACACAATATGCATTTTCTGACGAAATTGAAAGTTGGCGCTGTTTCTGCAAAAATACACAAAGTTTGTGCAATTTCTGATAGTACACAATATGAATTTTATGACGAAATTGAAAGTTTGCATTATTTCTGCAAAAAAAAAAAAAAAAAAGAAACATAAAGTTCGTGTTATTTATTTATTTTTTTTGATAACAATGAGTGTCGGCATTATTTGAGTACGACTAATCCCATGGATCAAGTCGATCCACCAAATTCATTGAACGAGAGAGTCCACCAAGAAATGGTTTTATTGTTGATGCAAAGACTGAACACGCGACCTCCTCCTCTTAAAGAAACCCACGTGCTAAGTTCTTATCTACTTCGCCACCCTATTGGGTGGTAAAGTTCATGTTATTTTTGATGGTAGACACAGTATGCATTTTCATTCTTAGTGGTTTCTTCAATTTCTAAGTCGTAACTAATGTGGAAAAAAATTAAGGTCTAATGTTTGAATGTTTATTTGTTATGTAGTGGGCATAATGTTGGGAGCCATGACTGGGGCCTTTATTGGTCAAGAAACTGAAAGTGGATTCTTTAGAGGTGCTGCAGTCGGTGCCATCTCTGGTGCTGTTTTCTCCATTGAAGTCTTTGAATACTCTCTTCTTCTTTGGCAATCCGACGACACGGGAATCGGGTGTCTCCTCTACTTGGTAAACCAAAAAATTCTTGACTTTGTCATCAACGCCTAGCCATGTTTGATTATTTCTTTCAAATGTTGGTTTAAGTTGTTTGTGAACTTTTTTTTTGAAAGGTTGATGTAATTGCAAACCTACTCAATGGACGGCTAGTGAGGGAGCAGATAGGCCCCGCAATGCTAAGTGCAGTGCAAAGTCAGGTATGTATTATAAAGATCTTGGACAGTAACTGCACTGAATATGATTTATGAGTGTTTTAGGGGCCTTTTTTTTTGGGTACATTCTTTTAGGGCCTTTATGCATGTACGTGTGGATTTCATTTAATGCAGCTGAGGTTAATAGTCTGAATTGTTTGTTATCAGATGGATGCCATGGAGAGAAGCTTTGATGATGCTGCGGACATCTTTTTAACGTGTAGCGGAGTCAAGGGACTGTCTGGCGATTCGGTTGAGCGAATCCCCACCATCAAGATCACAACCAAGAACCTCATAGATGGATCAGGAGAGAAGATTTCATGCCCAGTGTGTCTTCAGGTGATTCATCTCTTAATCCTATATACTAGCTATTCTATATATTTTTATAATCAATGAATAGTTGAATACATGCATACATGCATACTAACATATTTGGTTTAACAACTATCTAAACAATACAGGACTTTCAAGTAGGAGAGACAGTGAGGAGTTTGCCTGGATGTCACCACATGTTTCATCTGCCCTGCATTGATAAATGGCTCATCAAACAAGGTTCATGCCCATTGTGCAGAAGGGATCTGTAAATGTTATTGTAGAGGTATCTTATACTGTAAAAATATATATATATATATATGACAACATTAGATTACAATTTTCTAATCTTTCGAGTTATTTTTTTCATTGATTAGCATTAAATAGTTCCCAGTTAATTTGGGACTGAGGCTATGTTGTTGTTGTTGTTGAAATTAACATTAAATAGTTGCGGATACGGAGTTGTTGTACCTCATTGTTTGTAACTACACTCCATGTAAAATAGTTTTATGGTATACATACATATATATATATATATATAGATGAGTTTTTACCAGTCATTGTTGAGTTTTTACATCAGAATTGTTGTTAGTTATGCTGATTATACTTCTATTTCAATGTGGTCTGTTTGGTGGCAAGAGGAATGGATTTTGACTGTGTGTGGTGTGGTAGGCGCCATCAAAGGCGGATAGATTTGTAAAACAAAAGCAAAGAATGGTGCATATAGAAAAGTCAAGCACGTCACATGGTGCTTTTGGTAATGGTAGTCTTGGTAGAGGCATGTATTTAGAGACTTTTGTGTTTGATCGGATGTTGTGACCATCCAAATGAACTTGCCTGGAAAGTTTCTTTTAAGAAATGATTATTTGTAGGTGCACTGGATGTCAAACTACGTCTATTGGTCGTATAAAATATTGTTGCTTTGCCTCTACTCTTAAACTTGATGTGGTTATCGATAGAGCATGTACTGCCTCACATAAAATACATGTAAATTGACTTGTCCTTATAAAACACTAGTCGATTTCCTGCGCTTTGCGCATAAGTTATTAAAACTTTAAGAGAAAGTTAATAAACTACTAATTTACATGAATATATTGTAATATTTTTTACAATTAAAATTATAATTCACAATAATCAACTCGAAATATACAATAGAGGGTAAAAAATATTTAGTTATAAACCACGCACTTATCAAACATCTTGAACAATCCTTATAACAACGAACATAGAGATTTGAAGTTGTTGATCGCACTGCAAGATCTCTTATACGTCTTGGAGTGTCATGCAGCTCAACAATCGCCACAACATTCCATTCGAGTGTGAAGAACTCTATAAGAGGTACTTGGATGTTGCTAAAACATGCAGTAATTGTGAACTTATGATCTATATATATATAAAGAGAATATTAATTATTTGTATAAATGATGTTGCAATAACCATATGGATGGTGTACGATTTAAAACGTAGATTAAATACATAGAAACAACTATTCGTTAATCAAGAAAAGAATTTAAATGCACTTAATTGTTATTTCGATAAAAAATAAACTATAAATAAATTTAATAGATGGGTGAATGAATATATTCTTTGAAATAATCAATAACACATAAATAAATACCTTAAAATAGAAAAAATTAAAAAATTAAAAAATTATATTGGTAAAAGTAGAATGCATGTCAACTTTCTCTCCGCTCCAACTTTTATATATATATAGATAGATATAGATTGGTTGTTTAAAGCGCCGCCCTAATCAATAAAGTTATTAATTTGATACAAAAATCAAAGTGTCGATTACAATTAATTAATCTAGTTTTCTTTTAATATTTGTGGCACTAGTAAGTTTAAAAATAAATAATGGTAATTTTCTTTTAACAAAATATATATATTAAGAGGAAAGCTAGAGGGAAGTGTATCCATCAAAATATAGTTACTCATGTGAATCATGGTATATTCTGTTAGGACATGAGCTTGAAGATTACAATTTCGTTGAACATATCCAAAAGTGAGAAATGAGATGTGCTTAACTAAAGATAGTAACATCATAAATAATCGGTTTAAATCCGGAGTAACGGTAGATTGATCAATCGGTGCTTGTACAACTAGCTGAGCATCAGAGAATTATAGTTTAATTGTTTTTACACTACTTTAAGGTGGAATTTTAAACTTATTAGTTCAAAACACAGTTTTTTTATTAATTAAAAAGTTTAAACATCTTACAAAAGGCTTGATTGTGTATTACTCGCCCAACTATAATAACAAAATGTATAGGGCAATTAAAAAATGGAAGATTTTTTTTTTGTTTTTACTTTTTGAGAAGTAAAATCAAGAGATTAATTATAAAAAGTAATAAAAATTTGTCTATAAGAAAATAATTACATAATGAAAACGCTATACAAAAGTAGAGAAAATTCATATAATTAATCATATGATAATCAAAATGAACTTTTACTATAATTTTATCACTATATATATATATATATATATATATATATATTTTTCTTAATATACGTATATAAAAACTTCGTCCTCCTCTACTTAATGTTGGTTCTCCATCTCAACTCATACAAATGTAGTTCCTTCAAACTTAATTTCCTCGTCCGAAAACTCAAAACCAAGAATTTAAAACTGAATTCCTTCCTACTACTGATCACAAATGGTTGTTGATCGAGACTCCAAACCTTGTCATTTTTTTAGGCCCCATACCTTATCATTTATTGCAAGATATTTAAGAGAACCATACCAAATACGTCTTCGCATACAACTTCAAAAAAGTTACAACTCCGTTGGAGTTCGTCTGATACACACCGTGATGCGGAAACACAAGCCATGGCCCGTATCGGACGGACATTAATATATCTTCCGCTCTCTGGCTTAAGAGCGTGTGGTGACCATACGATGGGTCGAAATCCGTTAATCAAGCAACGCACGTGGACGCATCCCGAAGCATATCAACAATCACACTTTACGAGAGAAATAATGTCACGCGTCCTAACAGATCCCCGTCACATGTCTTTAATATGAATATCCGATGATCCTATCGACCATTATTTCTCACTCTCTTCACCTACTGCGCTGCTCTTCTTTGATTCTCTCTACCTCCGTTGATCCTCTCCAACACTGATTTCGAGATTTCGATACTCATCTTCTCCGCCATGGGTGATCTACTCATCTTCGCTGATTTCAATCGATTTTCATTTTTTTCGATCGATTTTCGCATTTGATCTGATCTGATCTGATTGTTTGCTTGGTTTTGATGCTCTGATGGATTTCTCAGCTTCTCGGAACGCCTACGAGAGCATACTGAAGAGTCTTCCGAAACACGGAGGCGGCGAGTTCGGGAAGTACTACAGCTTGCCGGCTCTCGAAGATACGAGGATCGGTGAGTGGTTTGAACATTGATGGAGTTGATTCGGTGAGATTTTGTGAAATTTGGGTGAAATTTAGGGTTTTGATGATGTGTTTGTGGTTTCGCAGATAGGCTTCCTTACTCGATTAGGATTTTGCTTGAATCCGCGATTCGTAATTGCGATGAGTTTCAAGTGAAGGCGAATGATGTGGAGAAGATCATTGATTGGGAGAATTCTGCTCCGAAGCAAGTCGAGATTCCGTTTAAGCCTGCTCGGGTGCTTCTACAGGTGAAAAGATTGGTTTTTTTGTTTGGTTTGTTGGTTTTAGCCTTTTAGGGCATGAGTTTTGTGATTGTTTGTTTGAATTGTGGTGTGATTGTCGTGGTTTTAGGATTTCACTGGTGTTCCAGCTGTGGTTGATCTTGCGAGTATGCGAGACGCTATGAACAAACTTGGAAGTGATCCGAACAAGATCAATCCACTGGTGCGTAGTAGTGTTTGTGATTGTGTTTTTATATGTGGTGATTCCGGTTTCGAACATTGTTATCGATTGACTCGATTATGTTATTGAGATTTGAGTGGTGAATGATTGCGTGTCTAGGTTCCGGTGGACCTTGTCATTGATCACTCTGTGCAAGTTGATGTAGCTAGATCAGAAAATGCAGTGCAGCAAAATATGGAACTTGAATTCCAGAGGAACAAAGAGCGGTTCGGGTTTTTAAAGTGGGGATCCAATGCATTCCATAACATGCTTGTTGTTCCTCCTGGCTCTGGAATTGTTCACCAGGTAATATAAATTGAGTCTTTTTAGGATAAGTAGATTCTTATGTTCTATGTGCAGTTGCCGCGACAATGTGCGGAGTACATTTGTATTTGTTTTCCATTTCACCTATTAAGCGGAGTACATTTGTATTTGTTTTCCATTTCACCTATTAAGATGGCCTTCAGGTGAACCTGGAATACCTTGGCCGCGTGGTGTTTAACTCGGGAGGCCTTCTTTATCCTGATAGCGTGGTTGGAACTGATTCTCACACAACTATGATTGATGGGTTGGGTGTTGCTGGCTGGGGAGTTGGTGGAATAGAAGCAGAAGCTGCAATGCTTGGTCAGGTAATGAAATAATTTCGATCAAAAATTTAGTTTCCCGCAAGTCTTGGACCTTGTATGCATTTTCTTAGGCAGACGGCTCACCTGAAACCCAGAACTTTGGGCTGAAACTTGAGAATAATTGACCTAATAAAGAGCTGGTTGGTTTTACTGTTTATTATCCTACTATCTCATATATTTTTCTCGTATGTTGGTTACGAATTGCCTTTTATTCCTGTAGTACAAGTAGTTGAGGTAAATGCTTCTGAGTAGGACATTGCTTGATTTTGCATACTTGCTTTTCATTTTGCGGGTTTATATCTCTTATGGAAATGTAATTCTTCTTTTTGACACAGCCAATGAGCATGGTGCTTCCTGGTGTGGTTGGGTTCAAATTAACAGGAAAATTAAAGAATGGTGTAACAGCTACTGATTTGGTTTTAACAGTCACCCAAATGCTCGAAAGCATGGAGTTGTAGGGAAGTTTGTGGAATTCTATGGTAACTTCCGGTCATAAATTTCTGTCTTTGAGTGAATTCCCTACTGTTTTGAACTATTTGAATGTTCTCTGCTGCTCCTCCCACCCCACCTTCTTAATTAGGCGTAACATGTTATATTTGCATATAGGCGAAGGCATGGCAGAACTTTCATTGGCAGACCGTGCTACCATTGCTAATATGTCTCCTGAATATGGAGCAACTATGGGTTTCTTCCCAGTGGATCATGTCACTCTGCAGTATTTGAAGTTGACTGGTAGAAGTGAAGAAACTGTGAGTCAGGAGTTCATACCAATGCTCTTTGTTTTTTATTTGTCGTGCCTTTATTTATATTTTTGGAAAACTGTAGGTTTCAATGATAGAATCCTACCTGAGGGCCAACAAGATGTTTGTGGACTATAACGAGGTAAAATTCTTTAATTGTTCATATTTCTGTCATGGTTAGTTGCATTATCATATATTTGAAATTCTAACCAAAAGCATGTTGCACTACATGAATTCAGCCACAAACAGAGAGAGTTTATTCTTCCTACCTGGAGTTGCAACTTGAGGATGTGGAACCCTGTGTATCAGGGCCAAAGAGGTGATTTAAAAAAAAAAAAAAAATTAATTTGGGCTTCCTCTGTCTGAAAATTTAATTTATTATTTATTCATCATCAGTGCCCATTTTCTTCTGCCTTAGATTGAGCTGATGGAACTTCGGATTCATGTAGCTAACCCCTATTACTTTGGGACTGAGGCTTTCTTGTTGCCGTTGTAGTGCCCATTCTGTGTTTCCATCTTAATTCACTGTACCTCTTGGACCATTGTGCACAGGCCTCATGATCGAGTTCCCCTGAAAGAAATGAAAGTTGACTGGCATGCTTGCTTAGACAATAGAGTTGGGTTCAAGGTGAGTTGCTAGTTCCATTTTTATTTAGTTACCAAAATATTAGTGGTTGTTAGCTCTTAAAAGGCAGTTTCTCGTCATTGTTGTTATCATTGTCATCTTAATTTTAAATTATGCTTCTTTTTCAGCTGTGTGTTTTGCGAGGTGATTTTTAGTTTTATGATTGATGTTCTTGATCTGCTTATTTTTATGCATTGTCGTGCGATGCTAATCTCTTTATCAAGAAAAAAAGAAATTCAACCATAGGCACATGTAGAGAGACGGATGACACACATTTCTTATTGACAAGAAATAGGCAAACTATTTCTACATTTGACCGGAAAGTTTGTTTTGTAAATTTTGTTTCATGCATTTACAATGTACGATTTATTTGCTCATATAGGGATTTGCAGTACCAAAAGAAGCACAAGCTAAAGTAGTAGACTTCTCGTTCCATGGGACACCAGCAAAGCTTAAGCACGGTGATGTTGTTATAGCCGCAATCACTAGCTGCACAAATACCTCAAATCCTAGCGTGATGCTTGGGGCTGCTTTGGTTGCAAAGAAAGCCTGTGAACTGGGTTTGGAGGTTAGAATTCAACTTTTTCCAATTTCTTTTCTTTTTTTTTAAAAAAATATTTTAGTAATTTGAGGATCCTAGAATATTTGACCGAAATATTAGCATTTTGGTGTTAACCTAGTGCTCAAAACCTATAGTTCCCAAGTTCCAGTTATAAGAGTTGGTTCGCCTTGGCTCTTATAAAGCTGTTGTGAAAAACTGACATCATTGATGCTTGCTCGCAACCAATCTAGAATTCAATTTCTTTTTCCTCTTTCTTGTTGATTATCATTTCTAGATAAGTCTTGCTTATATAGCACTTGATTTTTTCAATATCAGGTTAAACCGTGGATTAAGACGAGTCTTGCCCCAGGTTCTGGAGTTGTGAAGAAGTATTTGGAAAAGAGGTATTTCATAGGTGTATTAGGGTACGTTAATTTCTTTGATCAAGAGTTTTATTTGTAGCTGATGACAGTAATTTCCCCCATTTTTGCAGTGGCTTGCAGAAGTATTTAAATCATCTAGGTTTTCACATTGTTGGCTATGGGTGCACCACATGCATTGGAAACTCTGGAGATCTGGATGAATCAGTTGCCTCTGCAATTTCTGAAAATGGTAAGCGGAGCTAGCTAGTTCACCAGTCTGCACAATTTGTTTATATTCTAATTATGGCGGTGATGCATTTTCTTTTCAACAAATACTTGAAGTGCTTTTTTTTCTCTTCCACTTTCTTTGAACATGCTCTGATGTTTGTGTTATTTTTTAGATATTGTGGCTGCAGCTGTGTTGTCTGGAAATAGGAACTTTGAAGGTCGTGTGCATCCATTAACTAGGGCAAATTATCTTGCTTCCCCTCCTCTGGTGGTTGCCTATGCTCTTGCTGGAACGGTATAACTCTGCAACAATATCTCATATATGCTAGAATTTCTAAGAATACCCGATCTTTCAATTTCTGATTTTTTTACTGCAAAAGGTATGTTTAGATAGAGCAATTCCTTGTTTTAGCACTGGCTATTTTTCCTTTCTTGTTTATTAACCACAAAGCTTTTTCCTTTTAATTTACGGATTAGAATCTTGTTTCTAAACCCCTGAAAAAAAAAAAAAAAAAAAAAAAAAAAATTTCTTGAAGAGGCTGTACTGATTCTTGAATTTCATCTTCACTTCTGTGCCTGATTTTGTAATGTGCTTTGTCCATAATGTTGAGCATTATATAATAGAGTCTGCAGTATATAATATATGGATATGCGTACGCTGAAAACTGCATATTGATTGAATTAGTGAATGAAGGATTTACAGAACGATCTTTTCGCTGAACATTCAATGTTTACATATCTAAATCTGGCCTTTGGTTGATGAATTACTTTTTGATTCTGCATGTTTATGAAGGCCTAAATTGAGTGCAGTGTAGCTTATGCTTTACAACCTTTGCGGGGTTTCTTACAAGACTTAACTGACCAGAGCTTTGCCTGCAGGTTGATATTGATTTTGAAACAGAACCCATAGGAGTGGGTAAAGATGGAAAGGATGTATTTTTTAGAGACATATGGCCATCCAATGAAGAAATAGCTGATGTAAGTTACTGTTAATTTTACTCTTACGAAATGTCGATATTCAATTGAAACTCTTATAATATTTCCTTTTCCATGCCCCTCTAGATTGTTCAATCCAGTGTGCTTCCAGACATGTTTAGGCAGACTTATGAAGCGATAACCAAGGGAAACCCCATGTGGAATCAACTAACAGTCCCATCTGGCACTCTCTATTCCTGGGATCCAACGTCAACATATATTCATGATCCTCCATATTTTAAGGACATGACAATGTCTCCCCCTGGTGCTCATGGAGTGAAGGACGCCTTCTGCTTGCTCAACTTCGGTGATAGTATTACGACTGATCACATCTCTCCTGCTGGCAGTATTCATAAAGACAGTCCTGCAGCGAAATATCTAATGGACCGTGGTGTTGATAGGAGAGACTTCAATTCTTATGGTAGTCGTCGTGGCAATGATGAAGTGATGGCAAGGGGCACTTTTGCCAATATTCGCATTGTGAACAAGTTCTTGAATGGAGAAGTTGGGCCCAAAACAATTCATGTTCCAACAGGAGAGAAACTGTCTGTGTTTGATGCAGCAACGGTATGGAGATCCTCCTTTCTCTTCATTTATTGGTTATGGCATGATACCTCTACAAGACTGGCAAATCTATCTTGTAGAGTGCTACAGTAGGATTCTCATGGCATATCAATGTTCACATTTTCTTAGTGCAAACACTTTTTTCTTTTTGGTTATCAACATATTGTCTTGTCTAGTAATGAACCTAGCTGAAACTATTTAGCCAGTCCACCTGGTACCTCTGTCCACGTCTAATAGGGATGAACCGGATTTCAGTGACACCAGGAGTTGCGGATGTATTTTAACTTGCTTAGCTGCCAAACATTCTATGCCACCTTACATTTGTTTTCACTTTTCTAAATAACTTTGTGTTAGTTGTGCATTTTGGCCGGGTTGAGTTGATGCTGTATGTTTTCATTTTTTAGTAGATCATTGAGATCTGATGGTAGTCTTACTTTGGTAAAAAAAGCAATCAAAGCAACATAAAAAAAAGAGAATGAATTTAATACTGTGCATGATTTTCGCTACTATGATTACAAGTTCTTTTGTTATCCTAACAGAGGTACAAGAGTGAGGGACATGACACCATTATCCTGGCTGGTGCTGAATATGGAAGTGGAAGCTCTCGAGATTGGGCTGCCAAGGGCCCTATGCTTCTGGTACTATCGATATCTCTTCTTATTATCTGTCATCGAACCTCACGTGGAATTTCTCATATATATCTCCATCTTACTTTGAAACTCAGGGTGTTAAAGCAGTAATTGCGAAGAGTTTTGAGAGGATTCATCGCAGCAACCTTGTGGGCATGGGTATTATACCATTATGTTTCAAGGCAGGAGAAGATGCTGATTCTCTCGGTTTAACTGGGTATGAGCGCTACAGCATAGACCTCCCCAGTAATTCGAATGAGATTCGACCAGGTCAAGATGTTGTCGTGGTCACTGACAATGACAAGTCATTTACATGTACCATCAGATTCGACACCGAGGTAGATGATTACTTAATTATTTAACCAGCACCTTCTCATTTTTTCTTTAGTTCTTGTGACATCTGAAGCTGCATTGTTTACCCTGAAACGATACTGTTCTTGTCGTGTAGGTGGAATTGGCGTATTTTGATCATGGTGGTATCCTGCCTTACGTGATCAGGAATTTGATCAACTCTAAGCAATGAATGCGCCGGCTTCGATCTTTCAGATGATACGTAGCAGTCCTATTTCCCTTTCCTCTCTTCCAAACTCCCATTGATGCATTGGAGAACATTTTGTTTGTGTTATCCTGGCGGAGGTTCGATAGGTATTCGGACAGCCGATGCAAAAATAAGAGGGAGAATAAGCGAACAAATTGGTGGTCCGTTTGTTTTATATGCAGAGGCGTTCTAGTTCATGGTAAAGGGTGTCCACCTAATGGGCCTCTTAGTTACAGTGTCTGCTGTACATGATGTGAGAAATGGCAACAAAAAATTGACTTAGATTGTCATGTTTGGTAAGCTTTTGACAATAATTTATTCCCTTCCTTGGCTGCAAATGAGCAAGGAAGTAGTACCCTTTTTTTTTTTTTTTTTTTTTGTTTCTGCTAAAAAACTACTCACTGGACTACTTGTAGTTTATGAGCACAACTTGATTGGAGAGCAAATAAAGTGCAGATTTCAGGAATTGGTGGTGTTGTTCAAGGCGTTGAGTCTAAATGCCCAATGACTATTTTCAGTGAATCTGCTTCTGTTGTTCAAAATCCTATGGTAACAATGAAGAAATTTCAGTTTCAAATTAGTTGAGGTTAGCTAGATTGATTAAATTCTTCGTCTCTCCTCGATTTAATGTTGTTCATGGCATGCTATTAAAATTCTTTAAATGTACTCTCAAACAATAGTGAGATTTTGTCATAGATTTCAAATCATAGACTACAACGAACATTAAACTAATTTTTCTGAATTGATTAAAAAAATTCTCTAGCATCCATATGGTGAGGTGCGTTTGTCGACAAGGTTAAAAGAAAAAAGTTGAATTTTTGTCAATGTAATTCTATAAGGCTACAAGGAATCATGTCACATTGTTTAAAGAGAATGGACGGAAGAAAAGTCATCAAAAGAATCAGTGGAAGAACAGTTTCGATTCTTTAATCATTAAATCAGCATCGTTGATTCTTTCTGGCCATTCCCCACAGGGCCACACCGACAAGGTAACACGCGGTTTGACGACTTGGATAGCCATTCCATTGGCCCCTTGTTTTACCAAACCTGCTCTCGACACCACTGGAATATGAAATTCCTTAAAACTCCCATCGCAATAGTAACATGACAGAAACACCCCTCACTTGACTCCCCAGAGAACGCGCAGAAACTCGCGTGCCGCACACCGTGGCGCACCTGTCATTTAAACAAACCGAAGGTCAATCCCGTCATTTAGCCAAAGCGTCTCGTCTTCGCGCACAGATCCAGCTCACAGAAACAAACGTAGTAGTAGTAGAAGAAGAAGAAGAAGAAGAACAACAACAACAACAGAGACTTCCAGATTCTTCTCATATCATCTCGAGATCAGGATCGTTGTTGATCGATGATGGCGAAGGGCCCGAGACACTCTCGCGCGGCGAACAACAAGAGATCCTCTTCGGCGACGCTCGTCCTCGCAATGCTTCTCATGCTCTCCTTCGTTCTTCTCTTGCTTCTCGCTCTCGGGATCTTCTCGCTCCCAATTGGTTCCGAGACTCCGTCCGAAGCCAACGACCTCGCCTCATTCGCTCGAAAGGCGGTCGCCAGGTGCGTACTTTTATTGATTTCGTTGATTCATCGATCGATCTGAGCCGTTGATTTTGGTCGTTTTGATTGATTGATTGTTGGTGCAGCAGAAGCGATGAGGCGGGTCGGAGAGGGGATCAGTGGACGGAAGTGATCTCTTGGGAGCCCAGAGCCTTCGTTTATCACAATTTCCTGGTGAGAATTTGGAGTGTAATTGGGAATGTTAGCGTTGTTATGTTACTAGGGTTGAATCAGTAAAAAAAGAAAAACTGAAAATTGGGAAAGGAAGAACTAGTGTTCAGTATTTACTTTGAATTGGGGCTGGAGGTCCATAGACAGTACCGTGTGTCCGCACACGCAGGTGCAAACCCGTGAATCTCCGTCAGTAATGATATTGTATTGTCCCCAACTTAACCACCTTCGACTCATTGGTGTGGGAGGTTACTAGTTTATGGGAGCTAATTGCTTTTGTAGTTGCTCTTTTAGGTTTTGGAACTGATAATTAGGCCACTTAAGCATGATTTTTAGTTGGTATCAGTTTGATTAGGCAACGTCTCGTGTTTTATGACTAAGCTATAAGATGCCAAGGTGCTTTGGTTATTAATTGAGGAAGTGTGATAAACCCAAGGTCCTGAAAATCGAGTTGTTGGAAGTCGGTCATGTTAATGCGGTGAGAGTATAGTGGAAAATATTCTGAATTCCGGTTGTAATCTTGGGCACTTGGTGCGCGAGTTATGGGATGGAAATAGCCTCTCGAATGCTGTATTGGGTTCTTTCAAATTTCAATTTAATTGTCACTTCCTTCTCAATTAGTAAGATGTCAAAGTCACATTAAATATGATCTCTTGGTTTGGTATTCTATCAAAATCACTTTCTCTTTAAATTGGATGTATAGTTTAATTTTTTCGTTATATATTATTCCAATTGTCATGTATAAGGATTCTAGACCATCCCTATGAAGTTTGCTCGACTTGGTGGAAGTTATATTACCTCAACGTGTGGATCATTCCCTATCAATTCTAGTTTGCAACATTTGATTTATTGAATACTCAATGTAGTAGACTTTGCTGCCTCCTATGAAATTACGTCATGCTTGTTTATGCTTGTCATTTGTGCATATGGCTATGAATTCATAACAAAATGTTTTGTAGTTTGATTTTAAAAATTATGAAGTCTCAGTTTTTCTATGGCTACCTCTATAGATTTTCGTGTACGTCTTAAATAAATACTACTTTCCAACATGACTATATTGAAGCATAAAGTTCCAAATCTTGGCTATTAGTTATTTAGTATCCCTCGTTCAAATGCTCTACTACTGAAATGTGCATATAATATGAATTTGAATTAACGAGGCAAATAACTGGTTGTCTTGTGGAAAATATTACTGACTCCACAACAACAACAACAACAACAACAACATAGCCTCAGTCCCAAATTAATTGGGGTCAGCTCAAATTAACTGTATCACAAGATTTGTAAAATTCAATTCATAGCATTCAAATGTCTTTCAAGTTGGATTTGTTTCTTTTTTCTTGTGGCAGCCTTGCTTAAATGCTTATTTTTTTCTGCAATGGTGGAATATCTACTTTCCTTATCCATATGTTTGTTTGTTCAATAAACATCAAATTACTCATTTTTCATTTAGAAAATGTGTGAATTTTATATGATGCATGTATTTGTATAATATTCTTTGTGTGACCAAGGAGAAAGCCTTATTCAGTAATTTAATAATTTTTCATTTTTTTTATAATGACTTAAAGACTATCATATATTTATATATTAACATTACTTTGTTTATTCTAAAAAAAAAAAACTTTATTTATGAGCAGGAAATTGTCGAAAAAAGTTTTGAAATACTGACTTTGCCTAGTTCATTAACAGTCTAAGGAGGAATGTGATTACCTTATCGATCTTGCCAAGCCACATATGGAAAAATCAACTGTTGTTGACAGTGCAACAGGTCAAAGCAAAGACAGCAGGTTTGCTTAGTTCTATCTCTATTTACTGTTTCAAAACGGAATAAGTCTATCAAGTTTTTCTGTTTCAAGATTTGATCTCCGTTACTTCTGTACTGTTTCTCGAAAGCAGGATCATTTTCATCTCTGAGTACTTAAGATGCACTTTTGGGTTGTAGGGTGAGGACAAGTTCTGGAACATTTCTAAAGAGAGGACGAGATAAAGTTATTAGAAATATTGAGAAAAGAATTGCAGATTTCACTTTCGTACCTGTAGGTATGCAGTCAGAGAAACATATTATTCTCAGGGTTTAGATGACTATTTCTTTTTTTATCATCTCGTTTGTTTTATCTACCATGAACTCAATTTTCCATTCTTGTTTCTTTTATACTATGCAACTATGTGTGCCCTCCTATGTGGTGGAAGTTTCTTTCAGATCTATTGTCGAGCTCTGAGAACACTTTTGTGGTTGGTTATGTACTTGCCTTCGTACAATAACTGACTGTTTCTGTCACTGATATGGTTATAAGGTTTAACATAGCATTGTGATTTACTTGACCAGTTGACCTGCCAGAATTCTCATTCCATTCAAGTAGATGGATTGATGGTTTTGGAAGGATGGCTAATGTATGGACTTATTTAGTTTATTCTTAGGTGTCATTTTGGGGTTTGTTACTGGTGCGATGATTATTTTGTAATCTACAATATTTTCCCATTGCTATGCGGAATTGGACTTGTTGTGTTAACTATGTTTGTTATGCGAATCTTGGTTACTCTACACCATTGGCTTTCTAAATGAACACAATCATTTGCAGAGAATGGAGAAGGACTTCAAGTGCTTCATTATGAAGTTGGTCAGAAATATGAACCCCATTTTGACTACTTTCAAGATGAGTTTAACACTCGAAATGGTGGTCAAAGAATCGCTACTGTTTTGATGTATCTGTAAGAGTAATTACTCCAGTAATGGGCAACTCATATTTTCTTAAACTGCATATCAGATTTGATTTTTTTTTTTTTTTTTTGGTAGGCTCATATCAGATTTGATTTGGCTTCTTGTTATTGCGACCTGCTTTGATATTTTTTCGTCCAATTTGCCATTCATGCAGCTCAGATGTTGAAGAAGGAGGAGAGACGGTATTCCCTGCTGCCATGGGAAATTTTAGTTCTGTATCATGGTATAACGAGCTATCCGAATGTGGAAAAAAGGGCCTCTCTGTGAAGCCAAAGATGGGTGATGCATTGCTGTTCTGGAGTATGAAACCTGATGCCAGCTTAGACCCATCAAGTTTGCATGGTATGATGTTTGTGTTCTCCAGTGTCTAGCATGTCATATTTTATATTGCTGTTTTGTACTTTCTTAATGCACACCTCTTTTAGTAATTGACTGGAAGTTCATGCAATAAGTCTAACTATCTGAAGTCGTAGCCTTGAAAGAACTGAACTGTTGTAACTGGAGGAAAATGTGAAATCCAGCTGAAGGTGATGTTTGGTTTTAATTCATGGCATACATCATCAAACATAACCTGCTGGTTATCTAACTTCATGAAACCCACAGCAGTCTCTTATACCAAGCCACTTTTGTTGAGTTGGAAACTTGGAAGACTACAGGCACCGCAATTTAAAATACCACTACTCTACTCTCTACCAGTTTCTTCTACCTTCAGCTGCATGGTAGACGAAAAACAATGGAGCTAGTTGCGTGTCCACTTCTCTAAACTAAGGGGATATCTTGTTTCTTGGTGACTAATAACCAATCCGCCCTTGTTTTTCCTTTGGATGTTTTTCCTTTTCCAAAACTATTTCTATACCTTGATTATATGAAATAATATCATATTGGTATGTGGTAAGAAATAATTTTTACACGGAACTTTTCTTCTATTTGTTCATAATTACTAATATCTCCTTTATTTTCAATCTATAATTCCGTTTCAGCTACTTCTATTGCTTTGAGTTTTATTCTTAAGTTGACATATTCCAGGTGGTTGCCCGGTAATTAAGGGGAATAAGTGGTCTTCTACAAAGTGGATGCGCGTAAATGAGTACAAGATATGATTGTATACTTCAGGTACCATTTTAAGAAAATTGGATTATTTATCATTTTTTCAGGCACATAAATCATGCTTGCAAGGTGGGCACATCACGCTCTTGCAAATTTCTAACTTCAGTGAAAGTGTAACTTTCTTTGGTTTGTTTGATGACTGAGTAGACTTGAGGGGCTGATTGCGTTGTAATCAGCGGTTTTAGATTTATATTCATGTAAATAACATATTAACATGTAGGCCATTCTTTACCTTCTCATACCACATTTCCTATGTTCATTTTAGTTTACAATAGTTCTCTTGATCTGAAGATTTTGTATTTCAAGTTTAACTATAGGTCCTAGGAGTGTTGGTGCTTCATACATTCAGTTGAGATCTTAACAATTTCTCTTGCTCCTTATGCTTTCTTATTTAGTCTTTATTAGCAGGTTTTCTTACTTAATTTTCTTGTTTTGCAGGTCATCATGATGTACTTACGCACGTGAACTGCTGTTGTAAAATTCGTTGCAGTCTTGTTGTTTCAAATTCCATGTCTGCTACTGATTTCATAGTGCACATCACAACATATTCCCTTCAGAGCCTTTTAGTCATTGATAGACTTTATTCTGATAATCAGCATTCAGGATGAGGTGCAAAACGGCTATTCTGATAATCTTTTTTTTTTTTTTTTTTTTTTTCCTTGTCACGGATGATAACTTAGTGCTTGTTAGAATTGAGAATTACGGAGGGAGATTATGTAATAGTTCAGAAAAACTGCAGATTCCAGAGGGGGGAATATGGTAAATATTTATTTTTATGTTCATGCTTTGTTAACTCATATTACTGACGAACGTAAAATTCTTTAGTTGAACTTTGTCCTAGTTTAACTATTCTGTGTATCTTGTTAATTCATTATTGACAAACATATAATTCTCTTGCATACGTTCTCTCATGTACAACACCTAAAATTTAATCCCAAATTAGTCAGAGTCAGTGATATAGGTTAAACTCTTCCACTTTGCTAGTACGTTCTCTTGTATAAAAAAAAAAATCGTACATCATTTAATCCAATTTTATTTCAAGGAGGGTCATGGCAGGTACTAGCCAGACGTGAATTGAGTTCATAACACCAGCTCTGCAATTGATAGATCGAGTTCATCATGAAATGGTAACGGAGACTTTTTTTTCTTAATCTTACTAAAGTAGATGTCTTGTATTCGAGTCTTAGCAGCTTGCTAAATTTCTCGAAGAGATTGGTGCGTCTATTTAGCCAGGGGGACTAGTCGTATAAGTATTGGACACTCATGAATATAAAAAAAATAAATAAATAAATTTACGTAGATGAGAATTTTAAACTGAAAATGTTGTATAGTATTGAATAAATGGTAATAAAGTTTTTTTTTTTTTTTTTAATTTTCTACATTGAAGGCTACTTAATAATTAAACTTTAAATGGCTCTAACTATGGTCCTAGTAACTTGAAAAATTTTGCAAAGAGATTCGTGCTCTATTCAGCCAGCGGGACTAGTCGTATAAGTACTCTGACACGGATGAGTATTGAAAATAGGGCGTAACCCTTCTTCCCTAAAGAATCCTGATACGAATCAGCGCTTCTTCAATCAACACAAAAATTCTTTCAAGACGAATTAAGCGAAATAACAAAACACTAGCATGCTCAACAACATCACAATCACTTAACAAAAGCGGGAGGGTAATGGACATACGTATTCTCTGAAAGGTCTACTACTAGGTCTGGGTAGAGGAGAGTCCGAAAGGAATCCGTGTATATGCATATGCCGTCCTAAAAGAGTGCCCCTTTTCCCTCTTATTATGTCCCCAAATGAGTTTCGCTTTTCATTCTCCAACAATTCATTTCGGCTGCGAGAGCCATGGGCACTCGTCCTCCAGTTGGACTGAAATCGGCGCAGAACCGTCATTTTACGCCAAGAACAAGGTGAGTTCATCGCTTCTCTGCAGGGGAGGGAAGGAAGGCACGACTGAAAAAAAGAAGTCCCCAAAAGTTTCTCGTGGAGGCTAAGAGATGGAGAAGACTTTCACTAAAATAAAATAAAAACAAACGTTACTTTTAATTCCGCGCTTCGAAGGGTTTTCGTTTTCTAGGTCAGAATTCCAATCCACCCAATCTCTCCACTTCTCGTCTCCTCAAACCCTAATTTGTTTCAGTTATTGCAAATTCTTCGATCAAGACCAACGATGGAGATCGATCACTACGAAGTTCTGGGCTTGCCCTCTGGAGAGGAAGGCACCAAGCTTTCAGACAAGGAAATCGCCAAAGCGTACCGCCAGAAAGCCCTAGAATTGCACCCCGACAAGCGCCGCGACGATCCTGACGCAGACTCCAAGTTTCAGAGCCTCAAGTTCTCTTACGAGGTCCTCAAGGACGAGAAGGCTCGCCAGGTCTTCAACGACTTGGTCCGCGCCAGAACCGCCAAGCGGAGGCGGGAGACGCAATTCGACTCGAAGCGGCGGAGGATGGTGTCGGATTTAGAGGAGCGGGAGCGCGCCGCGGCGGGTTTTGATTCGGCGGAGAGAATGCGCCAGGAAGAGGAACGGATTGATAAGAAGTTGAAAGAAGAAATTGCGAGATATAGGGCAATGTATTCTCAGAAGAAGACGAGCATGGGACCGGAAAGGGCCGGTTTTGGTTCCGAAAGTGGGGGTGTTAGTGGGAGTGGTGTTTCCTTGGATAAAGATAGGATTTTGAAGGTGTCTTGGAGTGGGAGTGTAGAGGAGTACGGTGTTGAGAGGTTGAAGGAGATATTTGGGGCTTTCGGTGAAGTCGAAGATGTTGTTGTTCAATCCAAGAAGAAGAAGAAGAGAACCAGTGATGCCCTTGTTGTTATGGCGACGAAAGACGCCGCTGTGAGTGATTCAAGTTTGAATTTTTGTTCTTTACATCCATTTGATTGATTGATTGATTTCAGATTGTTGTTTCTTTAGTATTGATTTGATTGATTGTTTATTCTTTCAGGTTGCAGCCATGGGGAGTGTATGCGGCGACATGTCGAATCCTCTCATTGTTTTGCCTATGAGAGCCGCGCCAGATGAGGTTCCTAGCGCGCCCATTCATGAGAATAAGCCTAAAGAGGCTGTACCTCAGAAATCAAACAATCCTGTTGGTATCACATTCGAAGAAAAAGAGAGAATGGTCTTAGAGATGCTGCGAAAGGTTCGTGCTAAATCCTTAAACCTAATTTGTTAATTTTGTTCTCTTTTGATAATGCTGTTGATTTACTATGGTTCTACTTTATGATGTTTGATATTGTTCATTTCTTTCCATTTGAAATTGAGAGTGGTTTGAACCAATAAAGGGTCCGCGATTCATGATATGGCATTGGAGGATTGAGATATATGGCGAAATGATATGGAATTTTGTGATTGATGAGAGCAAATAACTTGAGGGGTTCCCAATTGATCATTGTTTAAGAAACATGTTATAGTATAGTTGCATTATTAGGGGGAATGTGTGTTTATTATTTCTTTCATGTTCTTTTGCTTTCCTTTTTTACCCACATTGTGTTGCTCCTATAGACTGTAAAACCTTTTTCACTTTTAATATAAGCATGTTACTATTTAGAAAAATGTGTTAAAAGTCTGAGCGTGTCCCGTAAATGAGTTTTAGAAGAAAAATAAATTAAACTTTTATTTCTATCCTTATGATCCTATCCATATCATTGTTGGTTAGTTTTATTGTTTAACCATGAGTCGATTTCATAATGTGGGATTCTTTTTCCATAAATTGGATATGAGCAAGATCATTGTATTTTATTGTTGCAATTTTTGTTTCTCCCTGCTTTGTGTGCAATTTGTTTTTTCTATGTTAACGTTGCTGAGTGATGTTTGTAACAGGCTGCAGAGAAGCAGAAGTCAGGTTCATGAAGTACTATCAACTATTAAGAGGTGGCTGCTCATGAATGCTTAACTGGGATTTTGATTGTTGTGAAGTATTGCAATTGAGGTATTGCTTTGCTGTTTCCAAGATCTCCATATGTGTTTGCGTAGATGAGTGTTTAGGTATAGTAACATAGTTGTTGATGTTAACATTGCTCGTCCATTCTTTAAAATCTCTGAACTCGTTCATTTTTTGGATGAGAATGTTGTGGGAAAAGTATAATTTATGTAGTGTTAGATGTTATTGTAAATACGCTCATGTAATCGGCAACAAGTGATTTCTTCCATTCTCATCTTAAGCATTTGCTGTTTCATTTGTGTATGTATGTAATGCAATGCTGCTTTTATAGGTACATTATCGACAACTCTTTCACCATATTTTCATTTTATTGCTATAGTTTTTATGTAATCCAATTATTTGATTCTTAGTTTTGGAGAGGTTTTCATGTCTTTCTACTGATTTTATTCTCTTTTTTTATTGAGTAAAGAACGACAAAGCAACTGAACCGTTTATGTGTTGATGTTACAGATTGGTGATGTTGCTTAAAAATGGACTAATGAGGAGCTACACCTGTGCAAGATGAAATAGAGATAGAAGATACATGTGGCACGGAAAGTTAAATTTAGTTGTTAATGTAAAGTTGCATCAAATTGTTGTAATTCCCCCATTTCTTAACAACACTTGTATCACCATTTCAAAGTTTACAAATATCTCTTGATGATGTTCTCTGAGGTATTCGATTGATATGATCTCATGTTGTTTGGAATTTGGATCTATTAAAGAAACAAAGTTGCGCAGACTAAATGAGTAGTTGGGCAATTAATTTTGTTGGTGCTGCAATCTGCATATTCTCGAGAAGCTCTTAAAGGTATGGGCGAAATCCTTGGGTTGCTTGTGCCCAAGCAAATTAGCCGAAGTCAGCTACATAGATCAAACTCTTCTATTACGCTCGATTGAGTGTAATTGATGATGTGCCCTTATCAATGTGTCTCAAGCTACCTTTCCAATGTCTTCCTTTTCTATTGAGTTTGTGCAATTGATGACGTACTCTCCAAATCATTTAAATCCCCCTAATCATTGTGTCTCAAGTTAGCTTTGATCTATCCTACCTCGTCGAATTTCTTCAGTTTGTATTGAATCCGAGTTTTCCATTTCAATGAAACAATCTTGTAAAAGAAAGGATTATGGAGCAGCTTTGCACCCATTGAAAACAAATGATGGAGCTATTTGGCTTATCTTATAGAGCTTTCCTTTGATCCTAATGATTTTCCATGGTCACTGCAACAGCAGCTGAAGGCTTGAAAGATCAACTCTCGCACTTAACACTACAATGGGCGCGGAGAAGCAAATCCTCTCTCGACCATCTTCTCCACCAACTCTTCATGCTTCTTGATCTGCCCCGCCTTTCGCAGCTGCTGCAAAACCATCTCATACACTGGCAGAGAAGGTTTCAAGCACTTGTCTTCAATCATCTCCTTGAAGAAACCATATGCTCTACTCCAATGCCCCATCCCGCAAAACATTGATATCAAAACCCTGTAAGTATTCACATTTGGCTCCACTTCATTCTCATCCATTTCCTTCTTCAGTTTAATTACCATGTCTGCAGATTTCTTCCCAGCAAACATTCCCATCAACACATTATACGTAACCGTATTCCCCTTGCATTTCAACTCATTCATCTTGGCATGCATTCTGTGTGCTCCATTGACATCCTGCATTTCTGCAATGCACCTAAAGATTGGATTGAATGTCGACGAATTCGGGGCGCACCCCTTCTTGCTCATCTGATTCACTACTTTGATTGCTTCCTCTAAATTCCCATCTTTGCAGTGACTCTCGATGAGGAAGTTGTAGGTGATGGCGTCGGCGGGGCACGACAGTCTCTTCATCTGGTTATACACTTGAAGCACCTTCTCAGTCCTCCCAGCTTTAACATGAACTCTCATCAGATTATTGAAAGTAATCGAATTTGGCGCGCACCCAACGTCTATCATCTCGGCAAACACATCGTGGGCGCGACTGATCTGCCCGCAACGACACAGCGCGTCGATGACAATGCTGTAAGTATACACATTGGGGTGAATCCCCCTCTCCTTCATCTCCCTAAACACCCTCTCCGCCGTCGAAATCTCACCCGCCCTGCACCACCCATGAACCAAACTAGTGTACACTACCACATCAGCCTCAAACCTATCCTTCAAACTATCAAAAAAAGCTTGAGCTTCAACTGCCCTTCTCTTCTTGCACAGAATGCTGATCACAATCGAAAACGCCACGCGATCGGGCTCGCACCCGTACTCCTCCATTCGATTGAAGGCGTGAACCGCCTCCGCCGCCATCCCAGCTCTCACATACCTACATTACAACAATACAACGACAAAGCCTCAAAATCCGAAATTAGTGACAAAGATCAAAACTTTCAACATCAACAACAACAACAACAACAACAAAAACAAAGCCTCAAAATACGAAATTAGCGACAAAGATCAAAACTTTCAACAACAACAACAACAACGCCTCAAAATCCGAAATTAGTGACAAAGATCAAAACTTTCAACAACAACAACAAAGCCTGAAAGCCCAAAATCCGAAATTAGTGATAAAGATCAAAACTTTGAACAACAACAACAACAAAAAAGCCTCAAAATCCGAAATTAGTGACAAAGATGAAAACTTTCCATTGCGGTTGGGGAATGTGCATACCTACGGACCAGAATCGAGAAAGTATCAATGGTTATAGGGACGTTCCTGGCCTTCATGAGGTCTATGAAGTGCCAGGCGACGTCGAAGGATCGAACCTTACCGGCGAGGTCGATGATGTGGTTGTAGGGTTGGGGGGAGTGGATGAATTGGGGGAGATTGGTGGCCCAATTGAAGAAGGCTAGGGATTGGGGGAAAGGGATGCCGTGGCGAAGAGAGGCGGATTTCTCGATCACGCGACTGACTACTGCAGATGGAGGGATGGGATGGAGTTTGGAGAAGTGGAGGGAGAGGGTGGGGATGGTGAGGTCTGGTGGGGATTGGGGGTTAGGGTTAGGGTTAGGGTTTTTGCTGTGGTGGTCTTTGATTAGGGCGTGGAGGGCGTCGGCGAGTTGGGTTTCTGCTGGTGACATTGTGGTGGTGGTTGGCTCGGTTTCGTGTTGGTCGAATTGTTGGAGTAGAGAGGTTGAAGAAGATGTGTTGGAGCAGTAGTAGTGTCTGAAGCGAAGGCGAGAGAGGGGAAAGTGAAGCTTTGATCTGATAGCAGCCATGGAAGGCGAGAGGGAAAGAGAGGTTCACTGAGGTAGACACACAAATGCTTAGTATTTGGGTTAAATGTTGCTCGTTGTGCCTCTACACATGTAGGGTTTGAACGGTAAGATACTCGGTCACGCTTAATTAGAGTATATGCAATTATAGTATATAAGAGAAACTCATAAAAGAAAAAAAAAATTTAGTTTCTAACTTTTTTTTTTTTTACTTGAGTTAAACTCATGAAGTTTTTGAACTTTGTTTTTTGACGAGTGATTTTTCTATTATCTCACTAGAGATGTTTTGGCTAACTTTAAAATTATTAAGTACTAACGCTTTACTTTAAATTTTGTAAGATCATTATATGTCTAGTAAATTTACGTTTTAATTTACATATTAACCTAAAAAAAATTTAGCTTCATTTTTCGTTATCAATTTAATGATAATTAGTAACAATGTTGGAAGCTCAATAGTTTTTTCCACGAGCTTATAAAAAACATGTTGTTCCGTCACACAAGTTCTTACAGTTTTAACGCTCACAAGAGCGATAAAGTTTTGGAGATTTTAAGAGATTAATTAGAGTCTTCTTGAGGTAATTCTCTCTGTATGATTTACATTTCTTATGTTTAGAAACTGTTACAAATTCATATCTATATAAAACACAAGATCCTCAATAATCACAAATATATTAACAGTACAACAACAACAACAACAAAAAAGAAGATGATTAAGATCAAAAGTAAAGATGATGAACCAAACATGGATACAACCAAATTAAAACGATGGAAACAGTTGTGTAATTAAGTCCGTGAAGAAATCCTTAGAGCCTTGGTCTTGAACCTGAACCTGGGCGCGCGGGGGACGACCTGGCTAGGCCCCATGTGAAACTGGCCAGTGGACCCATTGTTGAGTGGAGGCCCATCGTCGTAGACGTACCCAACGAGACAATTGCAACCGGCGCACCTGATCTTGGTCCGCTTCCGCTGAATCCCCCAGTAGTCCAGAGTCTCAAAGAAGGGCCTAATCCTGTCCTCCTTTTCGAACCTCAACTTGCTCTCCTCCACCGAAGCGAACGACAGGGTGCCTTTGTTCCCGGCTTCGAAGTACATGTCTGGGGGGTAGATCTGACCCGTCTGCAGGTTCAGATTGGCCCCGCACTCCTTGCAACTGTAGATCGACGCCATCGCTTCCCTGCTATCCTGATTCTGCTGATTGATTGATTGATTGATTGATTGAGTTTGATTATGGATTTTAATAAGTCGGTCGATTGGGAGATGATACCGCGTTGAGAAAAGTCATAATTCGCGGGTTCAGGTTGACTGTGCACGTGACACCCACGTGAGTGATGGAATGATGGAGCTAACTATCTATTACTGTCAATGATGAGACTTATTGGTATTTAGTTTTTGCCGACGTTGGTTTTGACCAGGGTTGTACATGAAATTTATGAATATGTGATTGGAGTTGGGTTCAATTCAATTATCTCTAATTGATTTAGTATAATTTTAAGTTGTTAAATTAAGTTGAATTGTAAAAGTTGTATTTTGTATATTTTAATTCGCAAAGTCGATCTGCTTTTTTATGCTTTTAATTCATTTAATATATGTCTATGTATACTTTTAAATCTATCTTTGCAACTTTTTTTTGGTCAAATTATCTTTATGCAACTTTAATTAATTCTTTTCATACTTAAGCACAAATTTGACGCTAGTAAAAAAATTAAAACTAATAATTTGAACTCAAAGTCATATTTATAATTTTTCTTATTAATCGCAATTTGTTGTCTTACTTGATATGATAAGATTTGTTTGCGTTTTAACTTTAAGTATTTATTTTATAGTTTTATAAGTATTAATTTGGCTTTAATTAGTTTTATGGAAAATGCTAAAATAACACTCTAAATGACACTCTAAGTGACATCTTAATGACGAGATACGTGGGCCCCACTTAAAAATAAGTTTGCGAAAAATAAATAGCGCGTGTGTTTTTGATACGATGGCTCTTATGAACGCGGGCTCTCACGCCACGTCATAAGGGTGTCGTTTTAACATTTTTCGTAATTTTATAATTGTCTATCCATGTAATTTGATTCAGCCTATTCTGCGTTTTGTAAATCGAATCAAGTATAATTAATAAAATAAATATGTTAGACTTGATCACGGGTTGCTCCTAATTGGATTGGATTTAATCCTTATGCATCCCTAGTTTGAACGTTGGTACCGAAGGGAGAAGGCAGGGTGACTGTCAAGTCTGTCAGTTGGTCATCCGACGGTTCTATTTGAATGTTAGGTTTGAGCGGTAGCTTTAACAAACTTTTCCTGCTTCTTATACACATGTATAGCGTAAATAAATGCAATAGCAAGTGTGCACACACTATCCGTAAGAATGGGAATGAAGGAAGAGTTGGATCCACCAATCAGGGCTCCTCCGCCGACGCCGCCTCCGCCGCCACCACCGCCTCGGAGTGTGACGAATGAGGAGATTGCGGATTTTTGGAGAAGGAAAAAGAGAGAAGAGGAGGATCATTTGATGGCAGCAATCAAGGCCGCTGCGCGCATCAGGGCTCGCAGGCTCACTGTAATTATATAAATATGATGGCCAACATGTTATGTGCTACTGAATCAATTTAATTAAAGTTGTACCATAGTGTATATATATATAGTGCACATTAATTAATTTCCTTTTGTTGCCTGGACATACTAGGAGGAAGACTACAAATTATTTGTAGAATCACTGGATGAGGAAGAAGAGCTTGAAAAGGAGAATGAGCGCAATAACAATCATGGCAAGAAAGATCAAGAATGCAAGGAAATTCGCGTTGGAATAAAACACTGGTTCGTAATTATTTAATTTTACCCACATGTATTATATTTAAGTAATATAATCAATTAAGCCAAAAGGTAACTGGTGAGACGGACGAGACATTATTAATTACTGGCAAAAGGCACGATTAAAATGTTGTATTAGTGAATGATAGTACGTACATACTGTGGTGTGCAGGTGGACTAAGAGCAAGTATGCTTATCTAAATGAACCACCAATTGAGTCGAGGGAGAAGACCATGATGGGCAAGAAGAGGATCTCTTCTTACACTCCTAATTCCTTGTGCTTCTATAAAGCTCCTCCAAACCAGCTTTCTTCCTTTCGGGTCTTTTAAATCATTTGTATTCTCTTATACGTGTATGGTTTCTTTTCTTTTTTTTTATAAGAATGTATGGTTTCATTTTGATCTTCGATTCCTCCAAATAAATTGTAGTGCACAATTAAGGAAGAATAAAGTGCAAGGTCAAGAAAGTTGATTATCTTGATGAGCAAGAGCTAGCTAATTAATGGTCTGTAAGCCAGGCCCAATTAATGAATAATTGAAGTCCGACTCAGAAAAGATATATACATAATCATTTGGACAGTTGCTTGTTGGGTTTTGGTTCAAACTCCAATTTTTAATGTAATTAGGATTAATATTTTAATTTGTGTTTAATTAGTATGCATGTTTGCCTTTAGTAGGATTTGATTGTTTTTAGTTTTAGATAAGATTAGTAGTAGATTTGATCATACGTTAGATTATGAGTGCTTTGAGTGTGCGCCCCTTGTGTTTTATGCACCAAGTTGGACAAGTTTGATTGTAAATGTTTTTATTATTGGTTGAATAGATTGATGAGCGTTTGATCGTGTGTTTATGCTGGGTTTATTCCAAACACTTCCATACTTGACGCAGTTGATTTCTAATTAGTTGGTTTATTTTTGTCAATTAGTTGGTTAATTTAATGAACCAAAATCTTCCATTCCATAAGACTAACAAATGCTATTGGCGTCTTACCTCATCAAATATCCCAAGATCGCGAATGGTCCTACAATAGAAACTTTTTTTTTTTTTTTTTAAAGAAAAAAAAGGGATCGGCTAATGAAATGCAACACCATGAACGCCAAGTCCGGGGAACAGATTAATTGTGCTAATCAATAATATTCAACTGAATCTTCAAAAGAGCAAAAAGGGGAGTTAATTGCGAAAGTGGAACCAGTTGAACAAATTGCTGATTTATAGCATTTAATTAATTTTCAATTGCCTAACCTCAACATGCACGCACTAATTAAACAACTGATATTACAAAAGATATATATGATCACTTTATTAGGTTCAGTATTAATTTTTTGGTCTATTTGCGCTTCCTTTGTTGATTTGGTTGTCTATGTATACTTTACATTAACTGAGACGTCAAACTCACACATATTTTTATGGGTTGCGCTCTAAATTGCATGAAATGCAGGGCTTTTGAGTTTGATATGATTTCATTGTACACTTGGGTGTGTTCGGTTGGGTTGATATGGTTGTCTTGATAAGGTCGGATTAACAAACATTGGAGACTTGTTCGGTTGACATGATAAAATTTTAAGTGGTTTCATGAAAATGATAATTTTACCCCTCCCCGTATAAAAACCCCCAAGTAACTGGCTCCATCCATCGTTCTCCACAGTTCAATCAAAAATACTTGATCATGCTTCTTAATTATTCATCTCTGTGACCCGTTGTCAAAGTTAAGTATTGTTAAGCATGGGTATCTGCAATAGTCATTATGTTTGAGATCGGTAGTGGTTTGTAAGCTAGGTTTTAGGCAAAATCATGTCTCATCAATAGCTCTTCATATTAACATTCGGGCTGTCACAATGTAGTTATGTTTGCATAGCAATTGACTAGAAGTTTGGAAAATTTAAAAGAACGGCTTGAAATACTGTGTCTAACTAAGTTATTCACCTTTGGAAGATGACTGAATAACAACGACATGCATAGTTGCATTATTGGGAGGGAGCTGCAAGCGAAAAGGATTGAGCTTCCCATTCAAATGACTCGTCGTGCAAACGATCAAATCTTCGATCCCCTTCTCTCCCTCTTATTTCAACCTCAGCTCTTCCAATTCATTCCTTTTGAAGATCATACTCATTTTTGGGAAATCGCACAGTTCGCACAACACAACTGTGTTTTGATCATGTAAAATTACAGTGAAGGGCAATGTCATGGTTTCACTGATTGGGTGAGGGCGGATTAACTAGTGACATGGTAAGGCTTTACTTAATTTAGTCCACAGTTTGTGTGATCACCTAATCCGTTGCATTATCTAATCATGCGAAGTGAGCAACGAATTACACTTAATCAAATGGATTAACTGAGCAGTTATGCGAACCGAACACATCATTGATGTCAATATATATGTAATATATGTAGCATATACAGTATAAATCTTTTTGTTAATATTATAAGATAGAATTTTCATTTATTTTTTTATCTATGCTTAGATTAATTGCTTTATTTCAATTTAATTAATGGATTTCGCTTTCAACTAGATTTCATTTTTTCTCATAGTAGGACAACAATCTCGTTTTTGTAATAGAGCTCCAATCAAAATTTGTTGTAGTATTGTAGACCATTACATCTCTTCAACACCTGTTCATCAAACGTCCTAATCTCTTTTTTTTTTTTTTTTTTTGAAGTTTCAAACGCCCTAGTCTTAATCCTATTGTATATATAGATACATTTGATTTTAATAAGATTAGACAAATACATAAGAACTTATGTGACAAACGGCCACATGTCCAGCTTGTTACATCATTCATCCTGTTTTTTTAAGTGGAAACATTTTCACGTGTCAACTCACTAAGTTGTAGCAAACACATGTGGTTTTCAAGCAACAAATCCAACAAAAAGTGTGTGCAAAACGCGTATTACCACAACAAAATTAAAACTAAACATCATTAGTATTGATGATGAGCAAAGCATTCAAAAAGGTAGCAAAACGCGTTTTTACCAATATCATCTATAAAGAAAGCAAAACGGACAAAGTGAAATTAATAGAGGTCAGTAGTGACTGAGGTCTCGGTCTTTCTCTTTTCTTAACATCCGTTACATGTCAAGACTACTTAAACTGATTGTGAGAGAGAATTAACATGGTAAGCTCAATCAATTTTTTCACCTAAAACACGTTTAGCTTACCTCACGTAACTTCCACGTGCCGCTCCAACACATTAATATTTGGGCTTATATATAAACAATTTCATATTATTATATTGTATGGATAATCATAATAAAATACTACCAAGTCTGTCTTCCTTTTCAATTGAAAAACCCATGTACATTTCAATTCTGAAAACTACACTTCATTATATTTTAATGTTCAAGTAATTAATCAAGCATTTTTTTTTTGTGAAAAATCAAGCATTACTTATTCTATTTCCCTTTTTATATATTGATATTTTATCGAGCCATTAATTAGTACTCATAATTTTACTTCAAGAAACCAATATCATCGTGGTAAGGAAAAACAATTGAAAGTGACTGAATTATTCAACTTAAGTCAAAGTGTGATCTCTTGTGAGATGGATGAAACATACAATCACTAAAGAATTGACAGAAGGCAAGGTCGGGAGATGTGCTCTCAGGCTCGTTCGATTTATGTTAGAGTCACTTAACAAAAAAAAAAAAGAATTATTCAACTTTAATCATTTCATACAGTATAAGGCTGTATTAGTGATGTTTTAAACCACATTAATTAATACAAAATCTCTCCTCATCAATATACATCTCAAATTAATTACTATAGAAGTATAGAACTCAACCGTCAACAGTAGAATTTTTTTTTTACATGCTCAAAAAAAAAAAAAAAAAAAAAAAGCACTCTCAAAATGAAATCAATCAAGAATACAAAGCAAACCCCCAACTACTACTAATAATTAAATCCTAAGATCAGTATCATCATCGATCATCATCATCATCATCATCATATGTACAAATCCCGAACTCCATCCAACGCTCAAAACGAATCCTCGGCACACCCATCAACACCACCACCACTACCCCTACTACTACTCCTCCTACTACTACTACTACCGTTACCAATATTCATCATCTGCCTCGTAACCGCTCTGAAAACCCTCCCAAACGCCCGTCCGATCGCCGGAAAAACACCGCCTTTCATAAAGAGAAAGCATCCCCCGCCGCGGGCCGCCACGCAATTACCGGAAAAACTGAGCCCCAAGCGGCGGAAGAAGCTCCGATCCCTGCTCTCCATGAAGGCATCCGCTGGCGACATTGGCTGCAGGTACGCCCACGCCGCCTGCTTCACCAGGCGGTTCTTGATCGGGATCTCTCCTGTCGACGGCGGCGGCGGCGACGAAGGGGCGAGGTCCTTCAAGCTGGTGTAGGACATGTTCCTGATCGCGATCAGCTCCAATTGGCCGTTGGAGAAGGATGATAGTAGTACAGAGTTGGAGATCAGGAGTGGCGATGATGATGAAGAACACGAATCGTTTGTTTTCTCTACCATTTTTGTGTATAATAGATCGATGAGTGCGTGAGAGTGTGTTAATTAGGGCTAGGGTTTGGTTGTTGACAATTAGTTTCTGAAATGGAAACTCACGGGAGTGAAGGAATTCTGAGGGGGATTCCATCGCAGAGTTTATAGAAAGAAACGGATGGAGAGACAGAAAGAGAAAGTGTGCATGTGTGTGTGAGCAAATGTTCGTCTTCCACTTGTCGAGCTCAGAATTCTTGATGAGTTTTTTTAATAGGAGCACTCCTACTCGTACATTATAACGCACTACTTATTCTGACGCTCGTGCGATATACTTCGGGATGCGAATCACGCGCATCTTAATAAACATCACATGCGCATCAGAACGTTGTCCATGCATGCATCAGGATGTGCATATACACGGATTTCAATAAATAACACGCGGGTTGAAGTGTATAAAAAGCTTTTATAAGCTAACGTGACTTGTGATGTGATATTATTATTGTGGTTTTAATATTTTAATATTTATGAGACACGCTAAATGCACTCACAACATGTAGTTCATTGGATCTGAATCCTGATGCGTTTGGACGGATTGTCATTGGTGTCCAACGGATTGTGTGTTAGATTGTGTTTGTTTTATATGAGTGTCGGGGGTTCCTCGAGATTGATTGACTGGTGGAGGGAATTAGACCGATGGATGGAACACGCATGTCGAGGCGAACAAGAAGGGGCTTTGTTGGAGTGGACCCCAGTCGTTAAAAGAGAGAAACAATAACTGACACGGACCACTAAATAATGAACGCTTTAACTTTAGCTATTTTTTGTGAAGATCCCAGTAAAGAGTGTAGGGTCAGTAGACTCGGCAGTTTAGGAAAAACTTGTCCTTAAATTTGCTTACTAAGGCCTCGGATCACTGTCCACAAAGGACCGAATTTGGGCGTCGAGATTGGGCATTGACACACTCGGTCATTATGCAATAATATGTGAGACACGTACATACACATCTTAAAGTGTATTACACGGCAACAATCTCGATGCTCAAACTAAGTCTTTCAATCATTTTCCATTCACAAAATACATTTTGTCTAATTATGATTTTCATACTTACCATTATTAATAACCATAGATATCTACATGCAAGGGCAAAGCCACATATATAACTACCCTTAGTTGTGGTACTCATATATGTGCTTCCTTATGCTTATAGTTTTTAACTAAAAACTCAATAAAAAATATTTAGACTAGTCCGCCATATAGCATGGTGGAGCCACGCACATAGTTACCCTAAGTTGTAGATCAAGGCGACTTGTGGATTGCCCATTTATATTTGGGTTAGTCTTAGTCTACACTACCTCTTGCTTTCAATTTTTATAACATCCTCTTTTAATCTTTTAATTTAGTCACAACAAAGATATAATTTCATTTTATAAATTTTGCGAAGCAAACTGCACTCATATCATTTTAATTAATTAGGCCTCCATTACGAATCGCGGCCAAAGATCAATGTCTTGGTCATTGCACTTAGTCCAGTTCAGGGAACAACAAATCTCTGGCTCCACCCTGCATAACTGATATAATTAAGCTATTGGTATTAGGACACACTTACACTCGCACTTACACTCGCACATGTGTGTGGTTTTTTTGTGTCAACTCTACCGCATATTTAAATGATTATGTTGTTCGTTATCCTCTTTCTAATTGCACTACATCCACTATCTGCAAGCCACTTCCTTACCTCCCTAGAACCTATTTCATATGCAATGTGCTAGTAAGTATGCTGAATGGGTTGATGCAATGCAAAAGGAACTTGATGCTCTCTTGAACAAAACCAAACTTGGATTTTCGATGATTTACCCTCTCCAGTGGAAAAAGGCTATCATAAAGAAATGGGTCTTTAAAGTGAAACTCAAACCTTCCGGTGACATAACGTTACATAAAGGCACGCCTTGTGGCAAAAGGTTACAACCAAATTGAGGGTCTTGATTATTCTGATAGTTTTTCTCCGCTTGATTGACTACTGTTAGATTACTTATTGCTATTGCAGTTTCTAAACGTTGGCATTTTCAGCAGCTTGATATTAATAATGCCTTCCTTCATGGTACTTTGGAAGAGGAAGTTTATCTTAAACCTCCAGATGGTTACGCTTTGGCTCAACCTCATCAAGTATGTCTTCTCAAGAAGTCTCTTTTATGGTCTCAAACAGCATCCTGTCATTTGGAATATTGAGTTCACTTCCTCTTTATTATCTATTGGGTTCCTTCAATCATCACATGATCATTGTCTCTTCATCAGACGTAATTCAACTTCTTTTGTTGCACTTTTAGTGTATGTGGATGATGTTCTCTTAACTGGTGATAGCTTGGCTGAGCTTAATTTTGTTAAGGAGTTTCTTCATGCTAAATTCACAATCAAGGACCTTGGACTGCCACACTATTTTTTGGGTTTGGAGTTTAACTTTCGGCCTCATGGTCTTCATCTAAGTCAATGAAGGTACATCCTTGATATTCAGTTGCAACCGCATGACCTGGTTGTCGCCCGCTTCATCTCCACTTCCAACCGATTTACATCTTTCCCTGCACTGGCGAGCTTCTCACTGAGCCTCGAACAAGACAAAGCGATTAGTTGGACGTCTCTTATACTCTTATCTTAAGTGATAGCAATAGATTCTTGTACATTTTTTATTTTATTTTATTTTATTTTTGTCAAAGGCACAATGAGATTCATTGATTTTGTGAGAACTCTTATATGGATGATACAATATAGAAGCACGGTCTCCATGAGAATAACGAAGTCAAGAAGAGTTCTCGGTCATTGACCATGTCTACCTAGAGGGCGCATTGGCTAATGAAGTGCTCTTCTTGTCCCCAACCTCCCTCTTCTTCAAGATATGGCTTTACCTCTTATGCAACAGCCTTTCCTAGCACAAATCTCCATCTTCAACTCCTTCATTCAAGTGCACAAAAGTAGATCTGAAAGATCCGTAACATTGACCAGTAGGAATACATCCGATCGATGCTCGACCCTCAGATCTGAAAGTAAAAATTAAGGGAGAAGAAGAAACAAAATAGAAGGGAGAAAGATAAAACAACAACAAAGAAAACGAAAAATTAAAAGCGAGAAAAAGGAGATCTCGGGGGGCCACCGACTGACATGAGGTCGCCGGAGCAACCCCAGTGTCGTCGGCCCCCCCAAGGCAGATGCGATGGAAACCCTAGTGTGGAGGGAGGAGGAGAGGAAACTTGTTTGAGAAGAAAGTTTTTTTTTTTTTTTTTTTTTTTCGCTAGTGATGATAGCATCCGTTCTTTTTGTACAAAAATATTCGTTGCTAGTTACCACTGCACGTACAAATTGGACTTGTCAGTCTGTGTCTCATAACATAATCACTTTATATAAGTATGTATGTATACTAATTAACTAAAGATAATTTAACATAATGATAGAGATTTAATTGAGATGTGTGCCCCTGAAATTTTAATGGAATCTACACCATTTATAGCAAATGTATTCACCAAAAGAATGTTAAAAATCATTTTCCTCAACTAAAAACCTCTTTTGATATAGTAACATTTAACGAGTAGTTAATTAATATCTCCGATTATATATATGTTTATTATACTGTAGAGATTGTCACACTGACGGGTACATTGATTAATAATATATTTATAGTATTGACATATAACATATATAAAGTACTTGATGATCTCTATGAAAAAAATATATATATTCATATAGCTTCTACTATTGATGAAGGCGATTAGAAGTGCCTTAGCTTTGAAGCCAAATTGTTTAATGCTTGTCATATGGTCGTTGGTTGGTTAATTGGTTTACTTCTAACTGTAGTTTTATTATCTGTCACTTCTTGAATTGTTTGTTTGAGTGACTAATATTTAATAAGAGGCTAAATATTAACATATATATATATATCTTCCGTAAGAATGTTAAGTAATATTTTATTTTTGAAGAAACAAATGTTATTTTTATTGTTATATCATTAGAGGATGATTAAGTGATTATTCATTGACAGCCGAAATACCTTTGGATCACACGATTCACACAGTTGATTAATTAGTGGTTCATCCACAAATATAAAAAGTGATGCCCCCCTCTTAACATCCCTCATCTCTGTAAATTAATTTGGGTGAATGGAAAGTACACTCATCAATTACACTTAATCGAGCACAATGGAAAAGTTTGATCCATGTAGCCAACCCCAGTTAATTTGGGACTGAGGTTATGTTGTTGTTGTTGTTCTTGTTGAATGGAAAGTACACTCAACTTTTCTCTATTGCGATTGTGGGCTGGGCCTGGGCCTGGGCCTGTTAAGCCCAACTTTCGGTTTTTTTTTTTTTTTTAACAGGTTTCAGTCTATTTATTGCCGTTGGTTCTAAACTCCATTTTGGGGCGCCGTTCAATTCAAGCGCCCCTCGAGTTGTATTGTACGATCTCCACCCGTACGCCTAAGTACGCGGGTGCCGGAGCGGGTCAACGTAGCAACTTATTTCTTTTCAAGGCCTCATGATTTGATTCAATTTAGTGAATTTCATTGACAGTGGAAGAGAATATGAGAATCATGAGATGGTCAGCTGGACAAAGTCAATGTGAGGCTTCAGGCTTAGTACCCTTCTAACCTAATTAATAAATGAGGCCTAAGACTCACTATTCGTCAATGTGATCAGGTTAGTATTTCTTGACTTTATATGTTGCTTATATTGAACTTAATGATCATGATTAGCGCACATATGCATCATCCACACATCTATGTATATCTAGCGGTTCTGATGATTAATTGTTTTTTTCAAGTCCTTGCGCAAGCTGAACTCTATAAAAGGTTGTGTTGATTTTTTTTGTCAACTCACGAACTAGTTGAATTACAAGCTTGGAATGAGCACTACATTGATTTAATTAGTACAAAATTGAAGGTCAATTTATCTACATCATGAATGTTGCACGCATTAATTGATATCAATCAAATTAATAATGATTACATGCATTTGGTTGCAAGTGGAGCAATACATATGTGAATATGATAGTGAGTTGGTGACTTATTACTGAGTAGCTGTAGTACTCTTAATTGTGGTGACCACACATGCATCTTGTTTACTTACTGGGTAGTGTTATTTGGACTCAAGAAGTCGGACTCAAAATTTTTTTTAATTTCAAATACATCCTCGAGCAATTAATGAAGCAACCATAATCACTTGTAAAATTCTTTTGATACCCCTTAAATATTAACAAAAATTATTAAAACCTTCATATGAGTCCGGACTCATGAGTCCAACTAGATTTATTGTTACTTAATTTGCTGTAAAGTCTCTCTTTCTATTTCTATAAATATATAAATATTCCATTTCAAAACCAGGCATATTCAATTCTAGGGAATGCAATGCACACTGCATATGTACCAAAAAAAAAAAGCACACTACATGCATGTATGTTTGCTTTGATATCATCGTCCATTACATGTTCCGGCAGAATCATATTCCAGCAAAATACCAACCGAGTGGTCAGATGGCTCACTGATTTGGTAAGAGATTTTCTAGGTAGAGGTCGAGAGTTTGAGTCTCATAATGAGCAAGTTGTAGTTTTTTTTTTTATAAGAAAAATTAAATTATTCTTTCAAATTAAATATTCATCAGTTTTTTGTTTGATGAAGAGAACAAAAGGAACATAATAAAGCAAAATCACTAGCTACGTGATGAATCTAGCAATATAAAGGTCATAACTACTATAATAATAACCCAAATACCCAATATTAATTGTGATTCAATATTAATTAGTTACCTTAATTTCTTTCACATACTTGATGCTTTGGATTGTACGGCCTAGTACCATCCGACAATATCGAAATCCAAATTAATTCATTCAGCCTCCATGACAATTGGACACATGCAACTGTCTTTACTACACCACTGTACCAATAATCCATTTCGAAGTGTGGAAGCACATATTGTGTTTTGTTATATATTGGCGCACTTGTCCTCTCTTTAGCCTCCACAAATTACATTTAGTGGATTGTAATACATGTTATCCTTGATGTAATAAGTTGTTGTATCCTTTTTAAATATAGGATCATCAATGCAACAATTTTGGTAAAAAAAAATAAAAAATTGGTTAAAATTATATATCAAATTAACTCGTAAGACAGGTAAATCAATTTTCTTTTTTTTAGATAACAGTATAGTTGTTATTAATTTCAAGTCTCGTGTTAATTAATACATTGAAAAAAAAAAAAAAAACAAAGATACATCGATCACATCACTCATTTTGATTAGATATAAAACTAGCTTCTGAAAACATGATGAGTATTTTTTTAATAAAAATTAATTAAGAAAATGGCTAAATGGACCTCGAAACTTAATTGTTCAATGTACCTCATTACTCACGCATACCTCAATTTTGAATTTCAATTTTTGAAGGGATTCGGCATTTTTTTTTTTTTTCTGAAATCCTTTAAATACCCTTGCATCTCATCATACCCCACCCTCACCCGTGTACATGCATGGTCATCCACACTTCACAAATTATCGATGACACTTTTTCTTGTTTTCTTTTGTAAAAGAAAAAGAGTACACTATTCTCATAAATATTAAGAGCACTTGCACTAGGTCGTGTGAACATGGGTGAAAAAATGACATATGAGTGATTTGCTTGACATTTTTTTTTTTTTTTTGTCTTTTAAATATGCTGCGTTATCTTCATATAATATGGTTGGAGAATCTTTTATCAAGGCAATCCACATGATTCTTGAATATGTTCAATCATATTTCTCAACCATACACATTCACGACTTGCTTCATGAATTGCAAGTACTTCGAATGGTTGGAAAAAGTAGCAACCATAGTTTGCTTTATCGACTTCCATGATACACTGAGTATTACCACATGTGAATACATATCCCGTTTGAGAACGGGCCTCATGGGATCAGATAAAAATCCAAAGATCAAGCATAACCTTGTAGATTCAATTTTACCCTCTCGAGTAGAATAAACCCATGTCACTTGTTCCTCGAAGATATCGGAAAATATGTTTAACACCATTCCAATGTCTTCGAGTTGGTGATGAGTTTGTATCTTGCAAGTAGGTTGACAAAGAAAAGCAATGTCAGTCTTGTACAATTTGCAAGATACATAAGTGCACCAATTGCACTTAAATATGGTACCTCCGACCAAGTAGCTCTTCATCACTTTCATGAGGTCGAAATGGATCCTTATCCACTTCAAGTGATCGACAAACCATTGGAGAGCTCAATGGATGCGCCTTGTCCATATAAAATCTTTTTAATATTTTTTCAATATAATTTGATTGAGATCGGATTATTTACATATCCTTCTTTGGTAAATAATCACTAAGGCGTTTGTACACATTCGTCGGATTGTTTCAATCCGTACAAATACCTTTGTAATTTTATAGAATGCATGTTATGAAGTTTTGATTTTATTTCTTCGGATATTATAAATCCTTCAAAGGATTTTCATATATATCTCACTTTGTCTAGGGATCCGTTGTGCCTTAGAATAAGTCTTTGTGAGTGAGCTACAAGTCTTGCTTTGTACCTTGTAACTTCATTTTTTCCGCTTTCGTCGCATAAATACCCATTTATATCCAACAGACTATCCGGCGTTTGGACAATTGGTGACAAATAACCTCTCGCTTCCTTTCTCGAGTTTAGCTCATCTTGGATAGATCTTGCCATTTTTGCCAATCGTTGGACATTCGTCAATCGATCGTGGTTCTCGATCATCATCATTTTCACATATTTCAAAGGACACATTGAAAGCAAATATATCATCGTGAACATTAATTTCATTTCGATCCCAAATCTTACCAGAGTTTAAATAATTTATTGAGATCTCATTATTTTCATATTTTTCCTCTTTTTCTAGAGGAAGTTGTTCCTCATCAGAATCAACTTGTTCTGACAAACCCTTATCAAAGGATTCTTGTGCTTTCTCAGGAGTATTTTGATTTGTATTTATTTTTACTCCGTTTTCCTCTTTCGAGGAATTGTATCCTTTTGAACCAATCGTCTTCCACGCTTTATTTCATTTCGTTGGTTCTGTGCATTTTGTTGTCTCAGAGACATCAATTCTTGCGTGAGTAGAATGGAATATGTGATTTTGTCACTTGTTTTGCATCATTAAATGCATCAGGTAATTGATTTGCAATTTGTTGCAAATGAATGATCTTTTGAACTTCAAGTTCACACCGATTTGTGCGTGGATCATAATGTGATAAAGTTGATGCATTCCAAGCAATTTCGCGCCATTCCTTTTGAATTGGCTTCTTATCTCCCTAATGGTGGGAAAATTGCTTCATCAAAGTGACAATCAAAGCAAAACGTGCAAGTAAATAAATCCCCCGTTAAGGGCTCAAGGTATCTTATAATGGACGATGAGTTAAATCCAACATAAATCCCAAGTTTTCGTTGTGGGCCCATCTTAGTTCTATTGGGAGGTGGTGCACAACCAAAAATTCTCAAGTGTGAAATATTTGGTTGTTGACCTAAAATGAGTTGCATGGGGGAATGTTCATGGTATGCGTAGGTCTATAACGAATGATAAATGTTGCATGAAGGATCGCATGTCCCCCAAACTGAAGTTGATAACTTAGTTCTCATGATTAAAGGTCGACAATTAATTGAATGCGTTTGATAAGAGATTCTCGCCAAACCATTCCGGGGTATGCACATGTGGAAATCGTAATGTTCAATGGTAATTCATATAGACATGCAATAATCTCTAAATGCTTGAGATTGAAATTCGACATTATCAAGACGGATGGTCTTGATTGGGTTGTTAGGAAATTGTGCTCTTAACTTAATGATTTGTGCTAAAAGTCTAGCAAATGCAACATTGCGGGTTGAAAGCAAACAAACATGTGACCACCTAGTTGATGCATCTATCAAAACCATGAAATATCCGAATGGTCCACAGGTGAGGATGAATAGGACCACATATGTCTCCCCGAATGCGTTCTAAGAAAACTGGGATTCCACAACAATTTTACTTGGGGATGGTTTAACTATCAATTTACTTGAGAACAACTAGCACAATTATAATCACAGTGAAAATATTTTGTGACTCCTTAAAAAGATGTCCATGCGAATTATTAATTATTCTTCGCATCATTGATGATCCTGGATGACCAAGCTTCGGTCATGCCATAAAATGAATGTCTTTGGATCATTAATTTTCTTATTCAAGACGACATTCGTTTCGACATGCCTTATATGAGTAAAATATAATCCGAGATGATAAAGTCGAGAATTTTTCTAACACTTCTTTTTTCCCATTTGAAACCAATGTGACATAGAGAAATTCTCTATTATTTTCGTTCACGGTTTCAATGTGATATCCATTTTGTCGAATATCTTTAAAGCTCAAGTAAATTTCTTCGGATTTTTCAGAGTATAAGACATTGTCAACATGAATTGTTGTTCCTCCAGGCAACATAATATTTGTTCTTCCAGAGCCATTAATCAAATTGGAGATGCAGATATTGTTTGAACATTAGCCTCCTCTAAGTTCAAATTGGAGAAATATTCTCTGTTTTTAAGGATTGTATGCGTTGTAGCACAATCAAAGAAGGCATATATCGCTCTTATTTGATTCATGACTCGAACACATGATTTGTTGATCCATCTCGGACAAATAATGTTTGACAAATCGAAAAAAAAAAAGAGTCATATTTCAATGATAAAATTCATAATATTTTGCCTTTGATTTTGAAGGCATGGTAAAGGTCACAAAAATATTCGGGCATATATATGACAATATTTAGGCAAAATAGCATTTCATATATGACTAAAAAAATGTCACAATTATGAGCGCTCATTGTCAATAATTATTTGCCTTTTTGTAGTGGTGCACCACTTTTATTCCAATTTTTTTGGTGGAATTGTCAATACGACCTTTACCTCGATATTTTCACCTTTTCCACGTCCATAAATTTATTATTGCGATCATGATCATTATATGCAACATATGCTTCTTAATTTGAAGCCGAACTAATTGGACTGGGAGCGATATTATATTTATAATATCTCATTATTTTACTCACTACCATGAGACAAGAAATCAATCCTTAATATTTATTGGATTGACGTGCGCACACGATATTTGTTGCATAAAGAATAAATCGAGGCGGGCCACATGACCCTTTTATTGTCTCATCAGTCATATTTCCACATAGCCTCAACATAGAGGTAATTAAAATTGTGGAATTATAATTAATATTTGATCGATTAAATTTTGTAGCATGAGACCCAAATCGCTCATTTTGAGCTTTTTGGAGCATTACCATTAATATTTTCTCTTTTCTTTTATAAAAAAAAAAACATAACCAATGGAAGATTTATTAATAATCAAATGTACTACGTATGAGTTGGTGGGACAATATGTTGCTTAATGCCATGCCTCCTACGGGATGTCTCCCTTTCAATGTTTAGCTTTACCTGGGGACAAGGCTTACCCACTATCAACTCAAATATTATAAAATCAAGAATAGAACAATAACTAATCGTTTGTAGTTTTAAGAGAAAACTAGTTATGTCATATATTGACACGCAATGAGTGTTTTTTTTTTTTTTGTTTGTGTGCTCTTACAATGAATAAGATCGGATTTGGTCTCGTGTACATGCATGGTCATCCATACTTCACAACACATATGAGTGTTTTTTTTTTTTTTTTTTTTGTCGAATAAGATCGGATTTGGTCTTGTTGTGCCCTAGAATTAAGTCAGAAAATGTCGTCAGCAAGTTTCAGACACGCTGGGAAATGAAAAATAATATTCTCGATTTCATCGACATTTTGGGCCCAAAATGCACAAAAGCCTTCCATGTTAATTAACTTTTTAGAACTTGTGAATATTATTCTAACTTATAAGGGAAACGTAAACCTGCTGAAGCTTAACATGTTAAACGTAATTACTTAAGAATAATCGAAACTGTATTATGATTTCGTTGGTTATTTGTTGTACAATTAAATGTTGGACACAGTTCAATTCATCTAGCTAGCTACTTGTATTAGTCTATCATTTTGTATTGTCAATGCGCCATTTCGGCACGCATGGTAAAGCCAACATATCATTCACAAGCCGGCATGCCCACTCGTAGCATGTCTTCTGATATATGATGCTCTTAATCATCATGCGTGCTATCGAGTTTGAGCCCAACGGTTTAAATTTCTCGTGATTACTTAGAGTGGGACATCAATAAAGGTTGGTACCACTATGTATCTAAGGTCTCTTTTGTTCACTTTTCCCGACTTACAAGTGAGTTAACTCGCGAGGGAGTTCATATTTTAATGTTTGGTTCAACTTTGAACTTAAAAGTTACAAATTTACAAAATAATAAAATATGAAAATTCATATAAATACTCTTAAAACAAGAGAGAGATGTGGGTAATAGAGATATAATTATGATGAGTAATTGTGTCTATAAACCTCAGGGAGATAACACCTTGGAGGGGTGAGGGAGTTATCTCACTTTCAAAAGTGTTAGTTGAGAAATAATTTGTAAAAAAATTGAGTTTATAAAATCAATCAAATAAAATTAGTTGGAACTTCCTGCAAGTTATCCCACTCTTCCAACTCCAATCGCAACCACAACAAGGCGTTGATTATTATTTTTTTCTTTTTTTTTGTCAAATTGTGTATTAAATCTTATTAATGTTCATGAGTTGAGTTTTCAACCTTTGAAAAGAAGAGTATAGTAATAGTATATAAGTAGAATATGGCTATCTAGCTAAGCTTTAGTTGGAACTTTTCAAACAAAGTGGGCTATTTCTAAGTTGAAATTTGTAGGGAAAAGGATTGAGTGACGACATTTACCTGTTCCTCGGTGTTTGAGTCCGTTGGATCATGATCAAAATGTGCGTACGCATCTCGAAGTGCATTCAACAGACTTCAAGTAGCTTGTCCGTGGCATGTGTGTTTGCGTAGTTTTTTTTTTAATTCAGCAGATGCGTACGTTAAATGTGTGTCGCCTGAGTGGTTCCTCTGGTTTGGTTGGAGTCAAACTTTTCGTTGGTCAAATACTCGTGGCACCATATCCTTGTGAAGTGGTAGAAAGATATGTTTTTTTGGAAAGATGGTACAATAATACTTCAAAGTGACGGTAAAAGTCGCATTAGATAATATTACGAGTGAGCTTTGTATAAGAATGAGTGCACATTAATAATTTTTTGACGCATAATATACATGATGTATTCTCATGACGTGCACAGACAACTCTCAATTATGTGAGCCTGTATGTCAAGTCCCTTGGTGCCACTTTCGAGTGTATTCTAACATTTTTTTTTTTTTTTTTTGTCCAATTAAAATGTGAAAATTTGAGTTTGGACTTTAGAGGGTGCGGCTGTATTAAACTGTTAATGGATAGTGTCCGGCTGAGTGTAGATGATGTCTCACTGCCACGTGTTTGTGCATTTTTATTTCAAGAATTGAAACTTTGCCTGAAATGACAAGCATATCCCTCGTTGTGGAATATTTTCCTCATAATTTTTGTACATATATTTTCCTTCATATATTATACTGTGTAAATTAACGTGATTGGTTAAAAAATAACTAACATGATATTAGTGTCTTAAAATATATAGGATTAAGTAATGAACAATACTATCAAAATTCAAATACATGGGTTCTCAATTGAAGGCTCCATGCACAATTAGTATATAAGAGAAACTATTATAATTAAAAAAGTCGAAACCATTATGTGAACTTAAAATCATTTATATATTTTATATCTACTTTGTTCTTTATTAAAACAAGTATTTATATTTTTTTATGATTAAAGTACTTATTTTTTTATGTCAATATATATAAATATAATTTAAATACATAAATAAAAATTTATTTATGATCAAATGACTTGCATTTTTGAATGGATGGGTCAATGAAATATTTACTTTGGCCTTACTTTAATTAATTGTTTGTTATTCTTTACCATTCAACAACATCTATACTTTATTTATTTTAATCTTACAAGCAAAATCAACGCCAAAAACTTTAACCCCTACTCAACATGATTATCATTAATTATTATGACTTAGAGTTCAAATTTACAACTTTTTTATTTTTTATGTTGCTTTTTGAGCAGCCTTAATTGATAAAAACAAGGGCAAAAACGTCATTCTAATTGAAACACACACACGCCGAATTAGTCTTTATTCACAACAAGACAAAGTCCGGCACTCTCTCTGATTAACAATTACAAAACGCCAAGTATATTAAATTTCGGTGGGCATCATCGCCAACAATAACACAACACTTTGACCCGACACGCCAATAAAACCCCCCAAAAACAGAGCACACCGAAGAAACAGAGAAGACAAGTTCGAGTGATCGATCGATCGATTTTTGATGGAAAAACCAGCGAAAGCATCGAAAGGTAGGATCTTTTCGTTCCTCCCCAAAACAGCGACCGTTTCTTTTCAAAACCCACCTTTCAGTCCAGGCAGAGACAAGCGGGTTACAGAGAATTCATCCAAGTTTTTCAAGCCCTGCAACAACGGGCACAAGAGCTTCTCGGTCCGATTATTTCGATAATCCCAGTTGAGGCTCGTACGAAATCGAAGAACGGGTTTGGCAATGAAGAACCCACTTCGCCGAAAGTGTCCTGCATAGGCCAAATCAAGCACAAGAACAAGATCTGCAAAGCCAACAGCAGGGTAAACCCCAAATCTCAGACTCCGCAGAATCAGAAGCCAAAGCAGAAACCGAAGAAACCCAGTTCAGATCCGACGGAGAAAGTTCCAAAGCGGTCGTCTTCCTCGATTCGGAACATCTTCAGAGGCGCAATTTCTGGGCGGAAATCAACTAATTGTGTTGAAATTCAGGGGAATTGTGAGGAGAGCAGAGGGCCGAGTTTGGGGCAGATGAAGAAGTTCGCTAGTGGGCGATCTGGGTTGAGTGATTTCGACTGGCGGAAGTATTGTTCTGATGATGAGAATGGACACAGTGAAGAAGAAGAGGAGAAGATTATCATTCCTCACTCTGCTCCATTAATGGTGGGTGAGGGAAGAGTTGCGTTGGAGCCAAGAAAGGAAATCAATTTGTGGAAGAGGAGAACTCTTGCTCCAGTTAGGCCTCTTGAGATCAATTGATCAACAATACACTCAATTAATTCCCATTATTGTCTTGTTAAATTCTTCATCTTTTTTTCTTTTTTTTTTTTTTTTTTTTTTTTTTTTTGGTGGCTGTAAAGATTTTGTAATTTATCTATAACATAATACAAAAGCAGATGTTTTTAAGGATCTTAAAACTGCAACTGCTGATTGAAGTTTTAAGGATGAGTAGAATGTTAGATTTTCCTCTGCTCTGGAGTGTTGTTTTTCCATATGAATGGATTGATGGGCTCAAGTGGTTTAGTGATAAGGATCATTGATTGAATTTCTAGCAACTTAACAATTTAGGTTGTTTAGTCCTAAATTTGTCGTGTTTGGATAAGATCATTGATTGAATGTCTCGTGCTCATGCTACATTCCACAAATACAACTCCCATGTTAATCTAATGAATACAATGTTTAACTAGCATTGGCATTTGTTGTTGTTGTTGTTTGAACTAGCATTAGCAAATCATGTAGTAATGAACAGAGCCTTCTTTGAAACAAAAAAAAAAAAAAAAAAAAGAGAGAAGAAAGACATCTAATAAAGTTCTCTTAGAAACAAAAAAAGAGTGCATTTTAACTGTGAACACAAAGCAAAAATTGGGAAAAATAGTTGGTTAAAAAAAAAAAAAAAAAAAAAAAAAAAAAACCTTCAGAGTTCTTCAGGGATGCTCTGAAGAACAGGCTTCCAAGGACAGCATCTCTCCTTCATTGAATCTGCTCTTCTTAAGTGTCTCCTTCTCATGAATTGCAATCGCTGCTCTAACGTCGAAGTAGAATTATTTGGGGTCGATTCCGCCTTATGGACATTTTTCATTACATCCATCAAGTGTTTCAGCTCATGGCTTCTCAAAATAATCCTCATTTGAAGCCTCCCATTTTCATTAACACAACTAGCCATGCCACCTACATTATGTGCCTGTCCTGTGCTTTCAATAAGGTTGTACCTCATCAATAATCTCTGATTTGTTTTGCTCTCGGAGAACGATGATCTCTTTTCGAGCACCCCTTATCGTCGATGAGCTTCTTGTATTCCATCTCAATTTTCTCGTCACATTTGGATCGATCTTTTGAGCGGTTGATATATAGAAAACGAAGATGTTGGTCTTGGATCAACTAATATGTTATCTTGAGTTGTTTATTTGGTGATTGATCAAAATATGAAGATTTGCTTGGAAGAGAGTGAATAAAGAAAACAGAACTCACCAACTGCTCACATGAGGAAAGCGGTTGTTGCGGATAAAACGTAATGAATTGAGCACATATCAGTCATCATCTTTTAAACTAATACCATGAAATGATTTTTGGTGTAGTGATGATCAATCTTTGATTGATATCATAACATGATGAAAATTATTGGTCAGAGCTCAATGTTTTTAGTTGACAATATTCTTAGGAAATGAAGTAAGCAGCGAATCAATTATTGGAAATTTTAGCTACTTCTCTATTTGGCACTATTAAACATGGAAATGTATGGTTCCCCATTAAAGAATTACATGTCGATCGATGAAGATCATATCGGCATGACTCAAGCATTCAATTATGAGTACTAATTAAGTTCTCTCCCTTGAAAGTTTTTGAAGTGGTACATGTTTTGTGTTTTTTCTTCTCTTTTGTAACTCTAGTTTGTTTGACAAGTGTATTTGTTCCTCCATAACTTGTAGTTGCTAACATACTAATCAATTTCAAAGAAATCCTATGAACTCCACTGAGTAATTAATCCTGCTGAAATGAAAGTCTTGAAAAACAATTGAAGCGACAATTGGTTCCTACTGTTGATTGTTATCGGTCTTTGTAGAGTACATGATTCGAGAAAGATTAACGGTCTACAGCAAGCGGATTTTCATGTAAAGTTGCTCATTCTTCTAACCTCTTTAGTCATATTATATATATGTTCACACAGCATCCATAGACATTTAGTGGAAATTAGATACATATAGAAAATCTGCTATTGATTTCATTGAGTTGTTTATTAATTTCAATAGTTTTTAAGCATGAACAACTCAATATATCAAAATCATGTAAGATGACACAAATGTCATTTCACTATTTCAGTCTCTATGCATACACAACTTTCTCAAGAAGCAAAATGCAGATCACAAAAAAAAAAAATGAGCAAGAGTTGAGAACAAGTTATGTTGAGTCCTTCCCCAAAAAAACAGGATGAAAGACATGTTTGATTCCCAAAAAAATTGCAGAAAAAAAAAATGCTAGCTCCATAGCTCTTCAGGAATGCTTTGAAGAGCAGGTCGCCAAGGACTTGGTTGTCCCTTCATCGAGTCAGCTCTAATAAGCTGTCTCATACGCAGAAACTGTAACCGTTGTTTGAACGATAACATAGGCGCGCGCAACGGGAGTGAAGAAGGTGAAGTTAATACTAATTCATGAGGAATAGTAGAACCAAGCATGTGTTGAAGTTCATCCTTTCTAATGACAATTCTCAACTTCACTTTGCCATTGTCAAATGTCGCTCCGGCATGCACTTTGGCAATTGATTCCAATATTACATTGCACCTTATGATCGGCTTCTCATGATTTCGTAATTTCAGAAGCCTAATCACTCTTTTCCACAGTCCCTTGCCTTCCACAAGTTTCATCTCCATTATTTTTCAGCAAGTTTGTTGATCAATGCACTGAGATATTTAGTATATATAATGGTAGTGATTACCAAGTCAAGTACCAGGTTGTCAAGACCGACATGGCGACATCCACGCGACGGCTAATGGTGTCTTAAAACAAAATTAATCAATCAATGACTTGTTTCCTACTATTATTCATTCCATAGTTGAGGAAGCATGATATTTGACTTTGTTATAAGTAGGTGACCACCAAATGCTCTTAATTTCTGTCCTAGTTATGAATTTGAATCCAAATGACGCGGTGAAGGCACAAGAGAAGCTTAATTAATAATACATGAGCAGTGATTCATCTGTCCATCGAGCATGGTCTAAGCAGACGATCAATGAAAATCAAGAGAAGAAAAAAAGCATTGAAGTCCTAACATCATTACCATTGTTGCAGTCCAAGATTAATTCAGATCGATATGAAAACATTTACTACACAAATGTATGGCATTAATTGGCTCTTCATATATAGTTTGATCCATGAAGTGCTGCAGAACAAAGCACAAGGACAGCATTAGTTATAAAAGTGTTATGTCTTATATATAATAAGAGAAATTAAGGTGAAAGTTTAGTTAGTTTTTCATCCTTAAAAAAGTTAAACTCTGTTGATCAACCTGTCACTAGCTAAATTAGAGAGAGAACTGACATAAATAATTAATAGAAGCTCGCCGACTGCTTACATGGGAGGTCTAGTTGTTGAGCAGGAGTGGATTATTAAATAAAACAAGTACACTTAGACGATTGTTTTATACAATTAAACTGTTATCTTGAACCTAATATATTAATGAAATTAAGTCAAAGCATAAACTACTCTTCCTTTCTTTGTATGTTTTAAACAAACAAATAACCAGAAAGTGAGGATTGATGAAGGAAAGGGTGGCATTGATTTATGTGAATGTGAATTCCATTGACCATCGATATGAAATACTAGAGATTTGAGTGATAAGTTCACATATGTATTGCTCATCTTAATTAGTAGAGAAGTGCTGATTTAGTGCTATAAATTAATAATATATCTACCTACTCGTCCAGCTTAAACACATAATTTGAGGCACTCTTATGTTTACAGGCATATGAATTAGAAGATGTGAAGGGCCTAATTCCTAGGGAGTGTTAGGAGATAAACATGCGCATAAGTGATTCCGATTTTAACAATGGGCCTTCTAGGGAAAACCTAAAAGACAAGCCTAATTAATTATAAATTAAGAAGAGAACGTCCAACTTTTTTTTTTTTTTTTTGACTTCAACGAGAGTCAAACCCACGACATACTTAAACCTTATTTTTTGGCAAGTGATGCCTCGTCCATCTCACCAAAGATGCTTTGGTAAGAGAACATCCATCTATTAGTACTAGATTAAAATGACATCCATTTCTAGAAAAAACCTACTTAAGACACTTCCTACATTGCAGCATAGAACATTACGAAATTCTAGACAACAACAACATCGAAGTCTTAGTTCCAAATTGAAAAATTATATACCCGAGAAAAATAGCAAGTGTTTCAATTGAATCTAATATCTTTTTCCATTATCAAAATCATAAAGGAAAAATATCCCTCGACAATTAATTCATACATCTTTGGTTGAGTGATTGAATCCTTTCTTAAAAATCTGTAAAATTTTCATGTGCAATTCTAAGTTTTGTATAAATTAAAGTGATACCTCTTAAGATCTTTATTTAAACTGCAGACAGAACACAGCCTTTCTGTTCTTTTCACTGTACTTTGGTGGATCAAAGATCGAAAATTCCTTACCTAAGTCGCACCCTAGCTAATAAAGAATATATAATAGGTCTACATAACTTGGTACGAAAGTTATAATTAGTGCTTTAACCAAAAGAAATTAAAACCATTTAATAGAGAGCTTACTTTGTGTGCAAATTTTCAGTGAAAGGACAATTAAAGCTATAGCTATCAACTATATATATATATATTGTATACGAGTAAGTCTTATTTAGGATTTAGTGAGTCGGACTCAAATTTTTTTTATAATTTTAAATACATCATCAAGCAATTAATGAAGCAACTTACACTTGTAAAATTTCTTTAATACCCCTTAAATATTTACAAAACTTTATAATATCTCTCTATAAGTCCGGACTAATGAGTCCAAGTAGATTTATTCTATACACCGGCATGAAGCAAGTACCCCATCATCATTGTGTAACTTCATAGCACTACAGTGAAAAAAAGTAGAAAATGACACCAAAATAAATACTCTGCATGCCGTGTAGTCCATATCTTGACTTGGAGGTAAAGGTAAGGCAAATGCGCTAGCACGCTTCCTAAACAAGGCAATGCTACATTAAAACACATGAAGAGACATTTATCAAAATTGTGACCTACCATGTTTACGCATATATAGTAAATCTGCAATTTTAGGTCCTCTGTATAAGTATTTGATTTGCTCCATCTATTTACGAGAGTTGAAATCGAGACCGGGCTAACTAGCTTGTAAAAATTCGAGTCCCTTGCTACTCAGACCAACTAATAGTTGTTGGACATGATTTTCTTTTAGAATCACTATTATATATGTAGTCTAATGGTTTATAAAGCAAATCGATTACCGTTGTTGCCACTTTGCTACGTATATGGAGGGGTTGCGGTGCTAGTCATCCAGACTATCCAGTCCATAACTGGAATGTCCCGGATTCTTACGTTATAACCAAAACTAAAGAGCTATAAAGCCCATCCAAAACATAATGTAATAGCTATAGAATTTTATGTTTTTTCTTAAAGTGTGTATAGCTAAAGATAGAACAAAGACAAAAGAGCTGATCACAGTGAAAATAAAGAAGTGAGGGTAACTTTGGTCAAAAAAAAGTGAGGGTAACTAACTTTAGTATAATGATCTGGTGAGATGCTTCTGATACATACTTTTGTTACGTCTCTTGATTTGTTCATCATGATATGTGAAAGCGCAAAACAATGCAAATCCAAAGGACATCAACGACTTTTTTTTTTTTTTTTTTTAAGAAAAATTGAAGTTTCATTAATCATTAAATACATTATCAGATATAGAATCAAAAATACATTGATTTGTTAATCTCATTTGTTTAAAAAACTTGTCATTAATTTGGTTGTGAAAGTCGTTATGAAATTGAAACAGTTCGACAATCAGAGATTGCTCTCTACAACGTTGAAACATATTACAATACACCAATACCACTAAAACCGCATAACGAATAACAAAATTTTCAACATGTTGAAAAAAACCTAAAACATCTCAACGAGGAGAAGACAAATCAAGAACTTCCAACTAGGAAAGACAAACTAACTATAAAATTAAGAACTAAAGAAGAGACCAACCCAACCGCCGCACAAAAATCACGCATAATCGTTGAAGAAGATGTACAGTAACAAGAATGAACTCATTTTCACAAATCTGACTAGACACGTCGCTGAATGGATGAATAAAATGTAAACAAATGTGATTCGAACTATCGCCTATCGAAATGGAGGACCGACGGTGGTTCAAGATAAAAATCACAAAAAAAAAAATTAATAAATTTTTTTTAGGGTTTTTAGAAGAAAGAGGCATCAATTAACAACCTTATTTTTAATTAAAAGTATCTAAACACGAAACTATTTTTATATAACTCGACAAAATAGTTTAATCTATCTCAAACTTTCAACAAAATCTCTCCAAGAAAAGAAAAAGTATATTATCAATTCCCAACAAAAGATTATCTCAAATTTTATTTTTTGGTCTTAATTTTATCCTCATCCAAATTTACGAGAAATATGCAGTGACGTGATGGACAAAAAAGAAAAAAAACGTTACCATGCAAAGTTTTCGATCTTAACATTAAAAAAAAATAAAAAATGATTGGCATTTGGGAATCAGTTAGAAGCCCCTCGACTTAGTGACTATGCTTACTTTACCAATTCATTCTGAAATTTGAGTAAGGATAAAATTGAGATGAAAAGTAACGTTTGAGATAAACATACTAGACAATCTTTTAGGCATCGGTTAAAAAGACTCCAGTTTTTGCTAAACGAACCCCATTACTTAAGCATACTCCGATTTTGCTAAATGTATCCAACCTTTATTTTCATAAATTCTAGAAATGCCCTTGCCTACCCCATGCCCTAGAAGTGAAGAAGTGTCGCCCACAGGTTTTGGTCACACGTGGCCGAGACAACCTCTAAAGAGGTCTCGGTCGTCTTACACAGAGACATCTTTAGAGGTCTCGGGCGACTCCCATCGAAACCTTTGAAGAGGTCTCAGTGTTGTGTTGGTCTCGGTGGGAACCGACTGAAACCTCTAAAGAGGTCTCAAGCTTGTGTGACCTAGACTTCCAAAGCGGTCTCAAACTTGTGTGACCGAGACTTCCAAAACCGTCTCGACCCTATATTTGAAACCCACGAGCGATAAGAACGAACAAAAAAATTTTAAAACTCCAAATAAATACATGAAACCAACCAAGAAATTAGTGGTTTTGTTTGGAATTGCTAGATATTCTCGATTCCATCGATATTTTGTGCCAAAAATACGAGATTCAAGCTCCAAATCAAAAGCCCTAAACTCAACAACAAAACCTCAAACACCACTACCGACTCAAAAAAACCCAAGAAAACCCATAAATCGACATGAAAATAGGTGGAAAATACAATCACTGCGTTGAATCGATGCGGTTTCATTCGGATTTTGTCGAATTTGGGTCGGAAGTGAAAAGAACGAGATTCGAGAGAGGGGTGACTAGGTTATGAGTGAGTGGGTGTGAGTTGAGGTCGGGTAAGCAAAAACTCATTTATATAAAGAGGTAGTTGGGTCATTTCACACATGCATTACATTTTTAAAAATATTGGAGTCGATTTAGTAAAAACTGAGGTAGTTTTAGCGGGTGCCATCTTTTATTAGAGATTGATATGAGACTATTCAGCTGCGTGGTAGTTATTAGAAACCAGTACCACAATCCACTCTTGGTATCTCCCTCACTGCATTTTTTTCTACCCCTATTTGTTTGGTCGGTTAAATCGAAAGAGCAACCTACTAGAAAGTGACCCTCGCACGCGCGCATATCACGCACACGTATATTTATTATTTATTATATTATATATATATATATATATGGGCACAAAAACAGTCCCCATTCGAAGCCCGGCCCACATGTAGGCTAAGCCTCAAAGCAAAAGCAACCACCCTGCGTGACTCAAATGGCAACAACATTTTTTCACTCATCACACTCGCTCACTATCTCTCTCTCCCTCTCTCACTTCTTTATATGAATCAATCAAAGTGCTTCATTTCCACTAAAGAGTAGTAGTCTCGGTTGATTCTTTGTCTATCCTTCTTTCCTCTCTCGGCTCGATCCTCTTTAATTCCCTCTTTATCTTTCCTTCTCTCTTGTTGGGTTTCGCATGCAATTAATTGATCAAAGAAATTATTAGAGTGAGAGAGGGAGAGGAAGAGAGAGAGAGAGAGTGAGAGAGATGGAGTTTTCGGGTCTCGGGCACCTTTTTGTGACGGTTTTTTTGTACAACTACGCGTCGTGTATAGTGATTCCGGCCATTACGGACGTGACCATGGCCGCTCTCTGCCCCGGCCAGGAAGAGTGCTCGCTCGCCATTTACCTCACAGGGTTCCAACAAGCGGTACGTATATATATATATATATATATATATACACTTCATTAACTGTTAATCAGTTTGATAATCTTGATTAGTGTGTAGTTTTGTTTATAGCGGTGCATGATCGATCGATCGGTCCAATATTAATTGTGTGCACTTTTTAGTTGTTAGTGTCTCACCCACTCGCTTTTGCCATCACTACGTAGTACTCCTTATTTTTCGATACAACAACAAACGGATCTCCATTTTGAAGTAGTCAATGTTCCTACTGATTTTATGGTCGATTATTTGATTTGGGACTAATTTTTTTTAAAACATATTTAAGACTAATTAATTTAATTAATAGTGCATTATACTGTCAAAACATCTCTGCTGATATGAATGAGATCACTTGCCAAAATACAAGATTTAAGGAGGTTGTGGGTTCGACTCCAGCTAAAATAAAAAAAAAGAGTGCATTATATCATTAGTTTTGTTTTCGTTCTTCTTATTTTTCAATTTTTGTTTGTAGCACCCACTATCCAAACTCAATTAAGCCTACACTAATCCAGATTAGAACCGTATCAGCCTCGAAAGGTTAAAATTCTTCAAGCAGAAGTGACTTTATTTTCTTTAATTATAATTTTTCTTAAGAATTTTTAATTCTTTTTTTACCAGAAAGAGAGTTTTTTTTAATTATAAAGCTAGTTCCTTGTTTTAGTTGTTTTAGTGAGAATGTTTTGGTAGCACGCAAGCAAGGCTGCAAATATCCAAAGGAATCTTAATTGTGGGCCGCCAGATTTAGTAAGATCTTGTATTTGTGTGTCGATCGAAGAGGTTTGACCCGTACATTTGATCAGTTTTTCCGTCGTTTTTCCTTCTAGAATTCTATAATTTGACGTCCGTGTTTTATGTTTGCGACATTTTGGGACGTTCGGCTATGTTATGCATCCCGATACACCGTGTCACGCATCACGATGCATATCTAAGATAAACAGAGCTCCAACATCATTGTGTTATTTGAGCGACGTCCACAAAATATCTAAATAACTTATTGGATTCCGCTAGATGCCATCTCAAGTCTTGAGGAAGTTGTGATTCGAGGTAATCTGACGTCGAACAGGAGAGGGCATTGTGTCCATTTAGATATCATCGTCATTTGTCAATTGCTTCTTTTTGCCTTTCTTGAAGTCCAAAAGCTTGAATGCGTCTTGTACGTATGCGTCAGTTTAGGGAAGTTACTGGTTAAGGTTAGATGGGCTCCATGGGATGGAATCATGGAAACCTTATTAGAAAGGTTGGTCCGTTATGGAGATGCACAAATCATGACATGGTTTCCACTATATTTGGATTAATAATGGGAGCAGAGCATCAACTCACTGTTGACTAGGAATTCTAATACTTTCAAACTTCAACTAATTCTCCCCTCACGATGGAGACATTAGCTTACATCTCTATGTTATAAAGTGGACCCTGATATACTACCCTGAATTTGCGCCCAGTTGCTGGAGTTTTTCCGATGCACATAGGGATGCGTGGGCATGTATCTTGATGCAAAAATCAAGGGACACACGCTATATTAGCATTTTTCGTTACAAATTACTAGAGGATACAATCTATCCAAGCCAAGATTGAGTCTCCAGTCTCACTTCTATGTTATTGATGTGATGAGCCGTGATGTTAAATATTGTAAATTTTGATTTCAAGTGCCTCAAAATTGTATTAAATCGAAAAAAGAGATACTTGAATGTTGTAATTTTTGTGAACTTTATTAAAATATCTCTAATAGGCTACATAGTTGGTAAGTATTTAATTAGGTACGCCCTTCAAGAAATCAAGAGTAGAACTCGCACATACTTGTGTGAAAACTATTGGCGTGGTAACAAGTGTCTACACAATTTCAACAATTCATTAAATTTTGGAATAAGATGTCATAATGACACCCAAAGTCACATCGAGATGACGTGGTGTGAGGGTCTTACGTGAAAATGGGTGCATGCATATAGTTTTTGATACATAACATCTACAGTGTATATCCCGAGGCGCCCACTAATAGCTTCCAAATACGCGTGCTCACACGCCACGTCACCCAATGTGATTTTGGTAACATTTTCCTTAATTTTTTTCACGATGATTTTGTACGTCAAAATGTGCAACACGCGTTGTAATTAATATGAGCTTATAGGCAAAGATCGATTGCCTTGTAACCCAAAAAAAAAAAAAAAAAAAAAAAAAAAAAAAGATCGATGGCCTATTCAATTTCAACCAATTCATTAATTTTCTTCACGATGTTTTTGTCCGTGAAAATGTGCATCACGCATTGCAATTAATGTGAGCTAATATGGTGGTGGTGGTGATGCAGATAACAGGGTTGGGAAGCCTTATAATGACGCCCGTGATTGGGAATCTATCGGACACTTATGGAAGGAAAAAGATGCTCACTCTTCCATTCACTCTCGCCATTATGCCCATAGGTTAATTACCTTTCTTTTACATTTTTTTTTTTTTTTTCTTGACTTGAGTGGAGTAGAACTCACAATGTCATGAACCTTGTCTTTTAGCAAGTGATGCCTCTGCGGTACTATCTCACAAGAAATGCTTTGGAAACTTTTTTTTACATCTTAATTAAGTGCATTTAGCTTTACTAAATTACTCATAATTGAGTTTTCCTAATTTGTAATTTTGTACTCATAATACTACTTAGCACCCAACAAAAAAAAAAAAAGAAAAGAAAAAAAAGTAAACTAAAGAGAAAAAGCATTCAAGCAGTCAAATTTTCCTGAATTATATAGAAAAAAATTGAAATTAAGAGAAATGAAAAAGAAACAAAAATCTAAACAAAGAGTGAAAGCATTCAAAGCAAGCATACCTTTTTTTTGTTACATCTCTCAAGTTTCAATGCACTAGTTTACCATCTTTGAGTATCAGAGACTATGGAAGTTGCGCATATTACTTTCAATTGCTTTCTTGACGTGAGCACTACTTTTCCCTGAAAATGTCATTGTATCTTTGAAGCGTGAACTCATAAACTCAAATGCTATGCCAATACAGCTTAGTTAAAATCAAAATGATTAACTCTAGTATTTCATCTTTATGAAATAGAGTACAAACAAAAGATTGCATTAATTTATTTTATTTGGTGCAGTGGTCTTGGCCTATGGAAGAACAAGGTATTTCTTCTATGCTTATTATATCATCAACACTTTGACTGCAATGGTCTGCGAAGGCAGCGTGCTCTGTCTCTCCCTTGCTTATGTGGTAAGTTGTAAGGTTAATTTCATAATGATCAAGTTACATTATAGAAGCTCTACACCAAACAATCAATGAAACTTCTGTCGACAATCTCATAATTCAAATAAGAAGTATCTCGTATATATAATAGAATCAGCTCCCAATAAACCACCAAACTACTTCACCCCTATGGCAATTACTATTACAATTGCGATTTGAGAATGTTAAAAGTTTTCATAAATTAAATAAGACAAAAATTATAGTAATTTTTAAGAGTTTTGTTTTCGGAAATGAGCCTGCTAAATGGGCATCATCAACGCACAAGGATCACATAATACATGCGGGTTTTGAGGTGCGGGTTTACACAGAGATCTTAGTACAAAACACACTGATCGAGGGCTTCGGTATCAAAACATTTATGCATATGTCACTTCATATGACACATTGACTCACATGAGTGGCCTCGACCTGTGTGCATGCACCTGAATTTATATGTGCGTATGTATGTACGGCTTTTGTGAGTCAATATTCCCTGCGATAACGGACAGGCGGACAACATTCCGGAGGGGCGGAGAGCGTCGGCCTTCGGAATTCTGGGAGGAGTGAGTTCGGCAGCGTTCGTTTGCGGAACCCTAACTGCTCGATTTCTCTCCACCACTCCCACTTTCAAGGTTTCACTTTCATTCAATTAATCGCTTTCTTGTTCTTCGAATCTTTGAATTTTCTTCTCCAATCAATTGTTCTTTTTGTGGATTCTCTCATCTCTAGGTTTCTGCGTTCGTAGCCGTAATCGCCGCCGTTTATATGCGAACCCTATTGGCCGATTCGAGTTGCCGAATCGGCGAAACTTCTCCACTGATCACTAAGAATGGCAAAGCTGAAGTTGCTCCATCTGATGGAGATTGTCGTCCAAAGATGCCGATCGGTAAAAAGGCTCCATCTTTGGACGACACGGTACAGTTGTTGCGAAGCAGGTCAGCTTAATTTCTCTGTTTTGGATCAATTTTTGAATCTCTATGTTTCAATGTTATCTTATAGTTTGTGTTTCGCCTTCAATTGCGAAGCCAATTAGTGTATTTTGAATTTTCTGCCCATTTATCTATTGTTTGCGAAACCGGTTCTGTTTCCGCGGTTACCTTATTGTTATTGTTGATTGATTTGTTGTGTGCTCATGAGATGTTGATGTGCAGCTTGACATTTACACAAGCAGCTGTTGTGGCCTTCTTTAGCAATCTCGGGGAAGGCGGTTTGCGCGCCTCATTGCTGGTACTCTTCATTGATCTTGAATGACTAGTTACTTAAATTATATAGTTATAGTGGGAACTTGATATAGCATTTAAGCTTTGTTTCCTTCAATGAAAAAATGGTATAATTGGTTCATTCTTTTATGAATCGCGAAGACACGACCGACTGAGTGATTGCTCGATGGTTTGATATCAGGTCTTATATGGATGAGGTTGAGGGTTCGGGTGATCTCCCCATGTTTATGTTGAAGGGGAAATAAGTTGGTTTCTTATCCAAAAAAAAAAAAAAAAAAATCACGTAGGCACGTGTTTCATATAGTACTTTGAAGCTGCTTTAGAATATGATTCTAAGATTTTTTAAATTCTTCATGTCCCCGTAAATGTTTTCATATATGATAATCTTATCGAGTTTATTATTTATCTACTTTTTTTATTATAAGAAACCAACTTATTATCCCTCAACTTGCATACGGGGAGACTCGAGCCCTCAATCTCATCCTTGGGATACCACATACCAAACCATTGAGCTAGCACTTGGTCGGTGATAATCTTATTGAGTTCATAAGAAACATGTTTCTTGACTTTGAACCTGAGCTTTACAAAGCTGAAGTAATCAGCCATCATGAGAATTATTGAATTTACCTCTCTTGTGATTAGTTTAATGTGCATTAGTTACAAACTGTTCTATTCTATGGTGCAGTACTTTTTGAAGGCGCAATTTCACTTTGAGAAGAACCAATTTGCTAACTTGATGCTGATAATAGGGATTGCAGGGACCATCTCACAGGTATCTGCACTGAGAAGTTGTTGCATGCATCTCTAACTTAAATGAGATATCTCATATTTTCTTTCGTTCTCATTCTTCACCGAATATTTCAGTTTGCAATTGTACACAGCTGAAACTTGGTTGATCCTGCAGCTTCTTCTCATGCCCTTGTTGTCACCTTTTATGAGGGAGGAAAGTTTGCTCAGAATAGGTCTTTTTGCGGGCTGTGTACATGTATGCACCTCGTTGCTTCTATATATCTATTTGCCTGGTTGTACTTATATCTGGACGTAGTTGTTCAAATTAATGATTTATGATCGTGAATGATGCAGATATTTCTCTACAGTCTAGCATGGTCGTCGTGGGTAATTCTCTTTGAACTTAGATGAGCAAAAACTTCATGCTGTTTTTTAATGATTTTTCTCATATGTCTTGTGATGATTTTGGATGGTTTTGCTTCCCATTTATTTTGTATTGTTTACTTTATTTATTCATTCAACTGTTATTCAAGTTTGATATGCTTTGAATACAACCTTTTATCATGGCTTAAATTGCTACCACCTCATAATCTTGCAGGTTCCCTATTTCGCCGGGTTGTTTTCTGTATTGGCCGTTTTCACACCTCCATGTGTGAGTTCCTAACTTCATAAATGCCCAAGTTTGGTTTAAATTTTTCTTTATCTAAGGGTACACAATTCTATGCAGATGAGGAGCATTGCGTCCAAACAAGTTGGACCTGACGAGCAGGTATATTTAACACATTATGTTGATGCTAGACTCTTCTGTAACAAGTCTGATTGTTAATTGAAAAAATTCCTTTGTAAATTGACCTTTTGTTTTGGATATGATGTTCTGATTAAGTTCAAAGGATATGCAACACCATTTCTGTTACCTCGGTAATGTCATTTGAAAATGTGAAGAGACTAAACCCGTCCTTCATAGTGAACTCTAGAATGTAAAATCTTGAATTCTCAAGTTAATATTTGACCTTTCTTTGTGTAGAACAGGAAAATGAACTTATCTTTACATAATTGAAATGCTTTATTAGTCTCTTTCCATCTTAACACAGTTAAACCTTAATTTCAGGGGAAGGCTCAAGGTTGCATTTCTGGCATTTGCGCGTTTGCTGACATTGTGTCTCCACTGATTTTCACTCCTCTTACTGGTAATTGTCTTATTTGAGCTACTCTCATGATTATTTCTGCTTTTGTCTAGTGGGGTATTTATGAACTTATGGCAATATAAGTAACATTGGCTCTATCTTTTCAGCTTTGTTTTTGTCGGAAAAGGCACCCTTTCACTTTCCGGGTTTCAGTATTATGTGCATTGGATTTGCCTTGGTAAGCTCTTTTACTGTAAAATGAAGTTCATTTCCATTTTTCATAATCAGCATCACCAATACAAAGAGCTCTTATTTGCAGATGATCGCTTATATACAAAGTGTTCTGATAAGGACTGCTCCCCCGATTTCAAAAATCGGCAACAGGACCAGTGCAGAAGCCTAGCTGTTGAATATCCGAAGTTCGCATCATTTGCCTTGTTGGCTGCACCCTGCTTGTTACACTCTAATTTATCCAATACCATGTCTATGTCTATATAAGGGGGTCTTGTAAAAAAAACGAAATGCAATGCTTCTTACTATCATGCCGCGTCCAGAAGTTAGGCAGAATGGAGTGGGCAGCAAACAAAACGCATAAATTACTCTGGAAAGGACGATATTATTACTTAGTTGCTGCAGCTGTTCATGCAGAGTAGAGTAGCTGGAAGAGGCTTTGAGGGCTTGATAGTTTTTGTAAAAGCTCGCCTATATAGAATTCCGGCAATTAGCATAGAAGCCCTGTAATCGTCCTATCATATTTTCTGATTGTCTTGGCTTAAGGTTCCTTTTTTTTTTTCAGTGAATATATTTTGCCTTGCTTTCCCCAAATATGATGCTGCTATTTAGGATAGAAGAGTCGATGGATTGGAACTACTAGAAGCAAGGTAGTAGGTTCCGCCTATTGATTATTTTTTTAATTGCAGAGGCAGAGTAGTGTATGTCAATGTACCGTATGGTTATAAACTAAGCTAGAGTTGGACAGCAAATATAAAATCTTATCCATTATTTAGTCCTGCACTTAATCGAGCACAATGAAAAAGTTTGATCCATGTAGTCGATCCCAATTAAGTTGGGACTGAGGCTATGTTGTTGTTGTTGTTGTTGTTGTTGTTGTTGTATCCATTATTTAGTCCCTTGGAAAATGAAGAGGGTTGCCAACTTTTATCACTCTTTATAATATAGATCAAATGTTTCATACTAAATGGAGTGCAATGAAGAATTTAACCTCTGTAATCGACTTCAATTGATTTTGGGACTTCAATTGATTTTGGGACTTAGGTTTTGTTGTTGTTGTTCGTTATTTAGTCCACCTAAAATTAATTGCATGACTTCAATTGACTCTGAGTTTAAGTCTTATAAATGGATACCCTTTAAAATGCTAGGCCAAGGGCGTCGCTACTTGGTAGTCCTGCTAACCCGAGTCCGAGACTAGTAGGGGTGAAGCCTCGATACTCGACTCGGCATTGAAAAACCGATGTAAAAAAAATTAATCGCTTGACTTGAATTTTATTCTTTTAAGTGTTGCCACGTTTATGGGTTGTAGTTGGGAGAAGTCCTTGTCACATACTTCAGTTTCCATTCTTTACAGAACAAGACGAAATGAATACAGTTTATCTGGAGAGACTTCCCTTTGCTTCCTCTGCATGCAAGCATTCATTCCGAGAGGCAACAGGCATCCCTCGTTTGGTTTATTTTTTATTAGTTACAATGTTAGTCGGGAGTTATCTTATTGGAGAATATTTTCATATTTTGTTCAACTTTAAACTTGCAGGGAAGTTTCAAGTTTTTAAACAATAAAAAATATGAATCGACAAAAATAACATTCAAACAATAGAGAGATGGGTAATAAAATGATCATTAATGAGGGGTACTTTTTTGTACAACTCGTGATAGAGATATATCTCACACCCTATGGTGTAAGTTGATAAATAACTTGCGGGAAAGTTGTGCAACCAAATAAAGATTAGTTCCCAACTCCGAGTTATATCCTTGGAGATATTTCCACCACATACCAAACAAGGCGTAAATAAAGCAGTTTTCATTATTTTATGAGAGATCCTAGAATCACGCGTAACGTCACCACATCATCACACACCATAGATGAGCATGTGTAGCTCGAGAACAAACAACAAGGTTTTTTTTTTTTTTTTTTTTTTTCACACAACAACCTCACCTTCATGCAGTTGACTCAGCACTGACAATTGAGTGACCGCCAAAAAGGTGATAAATAAAAAAAGTCGACAAACAAATCAAAGAAAAACCCATTCTAATGGACCTTACTATTGCTGAGTCAGCTGCGTGTTGCTGTTGCGTGCCTTTATTGAGGCATGCTAGCAATTTTTTTTTTTTTTTTTTAGTTTGATTGGTCCTATATGAGTTAGCCAAAGTCAGACGCTTTAGGGGTAAACATTGGATTAGCAAACATTGGATTACATAGTTATGGATTAGGGGTAATCCAAAGTTGGAGACTTATTCGGTTGACATGATAGGATTTTAAGTGGTTTAATGAAAATGACGATTTTACCCCTCTCATATAAAACCCCACAACCGTCCTCACGTCCTCATGATTTAGTTGTATCGTATTCGAAACCCCAAAAATCGAACTCGATCAAGTGGGTTTCACCCAAATCAGTGCAACCCCAACAATGATAAATAGTAAGAAGAGATCAAGCACTGTGATAGTTAACAATGATGGAAGAGAATTTAAGGACGAAGAGAAAAGAGAGATCGAGTGGGAGTGGGAGATTAGGCGGGGGAATCTTTGGTGCGAAGCGTTTCTCCAAGCAAAAAAGAATAGCGTGAGAGAGAAATAAAGAGAGAGAGAGAGGAGAATGTTTTGGGTTTCTTTTATTTTTTGTTGTTGTTGTGATTATGTTGTTGTTCTTCGTTGTTATTCTTGGTTGGGGGGTTAAAAAGAGAAAGAGAGAGTAGTGTTTCTGAAAAGAGAGGGGCAAAGGAGGAATATTGAGTAAAGAAGTTGAACTTGATGATGAACTAACTAAAGAAAGAGTAAATGGTCACTTAGTTTAGTCCATAGTTTGTGTGATTAGCTAATCCGTTGCATTATCTAATCATGCGAAGTGAACAATGGATTACATGATTTACATCTAATCCAATAGATTAGCTAAGCAGTCATGCGAACCGAACCCACCATATAACTCTGAAAAAATTAAATGCTTAGAATATAGTTATCAAGAATCCAACTGACTGCCTCAATCACTTCACTACACATCTACGCCCCTCCGAGACGTTTTTTTTGTTTTTCTGAAAACTTACATTCAAGCCGTTTTAGTTTGTTATCTATCACTATTATGATGGCATCACTAATTCAAGTGACATATTCCATACCAATATACGTTACATGTGTAATGTGTATGGTCTGTTCTTGACTTCTTGTAGATGAGATCTCAAGCTCAACCAAAAAAAAAAAAAATATTAAAATCCCCTCCCACGTGTACCACAACGTAGACTCTCAAACCAAACCAGACAAGACATCACTGCCTACCTCTTCTCGCATTTGATGCTAAGTTTGAGCAACCGAGGAAAGTAGGCAACCAACCTAAACATCTTCCGATGATTCTAGAACTTCTCGCTCCCAAATCCCAAAAATCTCACCCTCTAAAACCTTCTCTCCTACTCTCCAATGGCGCCCAACCGCAACGACCAACCTCTCGACACCTCCTCTGCTTCAATGGCGGACACCAAAATCACTCTCCACGGAGACCTCCTCATCACAGTCCACGAAGCGCGCAGACTCCCAAACATGGACATGCTTTCCGAGCACCTCCGCCGCTGCTTCACCATCTGCGAGCCCTGCCGCGCCGCCGTCGTCTCTCGCAAGCCCCACCCCCAACACCGACACCGCAAGATCATCACCAGCGACCCCTACGTCACCGTCCGCCTCGCCGGCGCCACCGTCGCCCGAACCAGAGTCATCAAGAACTCTCAAGATCCAGAGTGGAAGGAGAATTTCAAGATCCCGGTCGCGCATCCGGCCTCCGAAATCGAGTTCGTCGTCAAAGACAACGACATGTTTGGAGCCGAAACCATCGGTTCTGTGAAGATTCCTGTCCAGGATTTGATCAGTAATGGAGCTAATGATGGTGCTCATGATGCAAATGTTGGTATTGACGATTGGTTTCCGATTCTGGGAGCGAATGGGAAGCCTCCGAAGGAAGACACCGCTCTCCATCTTGAGATCAAGTTTATGCCGTTTGAGAATTCGAACAACCCTATCTACCGTCGCGGAATCGCGGCGGATTCGGAGAAATTAGGGGTTAGGGATACCTATTTCCCGAACAGGAAGGGGAATTCGGTGACGCTGTATCAGGATGCTCATGTTCAGGAAGGGATGCTGCCGAAGATTGAATTGGACAATGGGACTACTTTTGTGCATAATCCGTGTTGGGAGGATATTTGTCATGCGTTGTTGGATGCTCATCACTTGATTTACATTGTTGGTTGGTCGATATATCATAAGGTGAAGCTTGTTAGAGAGCCTACCAAGGAGTTGCTCAATCGCGACGATGTCAAGCTTGAAGATTTCACGCTTGGTGATCTGCTTAAGTACAAGTCGGAAGAGGGGGTTAGGGTGCTGTTGCTTGTTTGGGATGATAAGACTTCACATGACAAATTCTTCATCAATACGGTGAGAAAGTTGTTAAATTTGATATTTTTGCTCCTCGTGTAGCTAGAACATGTGTGATTTCCATATACATTGCGTAATTCGGACGGGTTTTGGTATAGCTAGCAATTTAGCTTGACTAAGTAAATGAAGGTGTATTCTTATTGATTCTTTATGAATGGGAATGTGGGATGTTCTTACTTCTTTCATCAAATGTCAATGTGATTTCCATATTATATGTATTTTCCCAATTCAAACGGGCGCTGATGTTTGCGGCATCAGATAGGTATGGCTAGTGATGTTAACTTGACTAAATAAAAGAAGAAGGTGCATATTGCTTATTCTTCGCAATGTAGGGCCTGTAGAGAGCTAGAATTTGATATTTTCTCTAGGTTCTAACTTGGTGTGGCTTTCTGTAGTTAATTGGTCTCACTATGTTGCTCTTGGTGGTTGTACTAGTGAGGGTACTGTTTGAATTGTTAAAAAGCTCGTAGCAACTTCGAGTATGATGTAGATCCTCACGAAGAGTAGTTTCTACTTTTAAAGGATATTTTTTCTTACAATGCAGATACTTTCTCGATTAAGAACACTATAGATAGCCAGCATAAAGAAGCAGTAATTTGATAATTTTACTTAGAAAACCTATACTGGATTTGGGAAAGAGAGCTATAATTTTGGTCTTTCATTAGTCTGGATCTACTTCAATATGAATTAAAATTGCCTTAATGCTATAATATTTATCTGATGATGGTCTTTTGCTTATTTTCCCCTCCATATCAGTGGTATACCCAAGAGATCTGCTTCTTAATTAGTTCCTGATTCTATGGTTTATTTGGTTTTTCCGGAGTTTAACTGTTGTCTGTTCTGTCCTCAGTGGCTGAATTTAGACTTAATTGGCAGTTGGAACACAGATGTAATTTTTGTGATGTCAATCTATGTATTATGCTATTCATTTTAATACTCTATGACATTTGGTGCAGGCAGGAGTGATGCAAACACATGATGAGGAAACTAGGAAGTTTTTCAAGCATTCATCTGTAATATGTGCGCTCTCTCCTCGCTATGCTAGCAGTAAATTAAGCATTTTCAAGCAACAGGCAGGCTTTTGAACTAGTAATTATTTTTTTGAGTAACATGCTGCTTTCTACTTTTATTGATATTCACGTACTGCATGTACACAGTGTCACATAGCTAATGAGTTGCACTATTAAAACTTGTCTTAACTCGTAAGTTTATCTTACTTTGAAGTATTATTGTCGGTCAGTGGGAATATGCTGTCCAATTCAATCATTAATGTCTCTCAGTTGGATCGGAGTTGGGACAAAATTATGTAAAAACTTGTTTTGTGCCCCTTATCATCCTGTTTCAGTTGTCTTTCTGTTTTTAATGCACATATATATAGACTTTGTTTCCTTTCCATGATTGAGGAGATAACTTTGACATAGATGGCTTGGGTAAAGGATAGAGGGAGGAGATGGTGACATCAGATGGGTATCCCACTAATCCTTTGGGCCTACTTGTAGTCTTTTGAAGTAGAGAAAAGCAATATCAGTACTTGCTCATATTTTTTGCAGAAAACTGTATCCGTATCTGTGTTTTTCACCTGCGCAGGTCAAATATTAGTGAAAGTACTATTTAAACATTGTCATTAAATGCATAACCTTGTATTTCCTTTTTTTTTTTTTTTTTTTTTTTTGCATTTGAGTTCAGGTTATCGGAACCCTCTTTACGCACCATCAAAAATGTGTGATTGTAGATGCACAAGGACCTGGAAATAAAAGAAAGATCATCGCTTTTGTTGGTGGCCTTGATCTTTGTGACGGACGTTATGATACGCCTGAGCACCGACTGTTTCGTGACCTTGATACAGTATTCCAAGATGATTTCCATAATCCCACTTTTCCTGTGAGCACTTCTCCCCTCTTTTAATGTGTGTTTGTGTCTGTGCAGTTTTTGCCTGAGTAAAACAAATTGGACCCATCTATCAATTTTAATATGCCAAGTCATTTCTCATAGTTCTCTAGAAACGGAAAATATTGCTGGTTTCTTTTTCTGTATTTCTTCATCGTTATTTTGGGTTACTGTTGATATTTTTTTCTTCTCTGATGAATGCCTTTGTCAAGCTCTTTTGGCTATACTTTCTCTCTTCTCTGTTGATTTCATCAATTTCCTGTTTCCACTTGGTTGTCCAACTATCACAACTTGCAAACATATGAAACAGAGTAGATTGAACCATGAGCTCATAGTTCGCTTATCATGTTTCAAACTGTTTAGCTTCAATCTGAATTTCCATCATCTGTTTTTCTGTTTTGCCTGTACGTGAATATAAAGGGTTTAAAATGCAATGATTGCTTTGGCACTCTTTCAATTATGTTGGTGGCAATATGTTAAGCTTGGTGATATATGTATGGTGATAGGAGGGCCTGACGTATTTATCAATGTCATGCCAAATTTTAATCAACTGAGAGTATGCTTTCGTGGCGTGTCATAGCCAGGAACTAAGGGCCCAAGGCAACCATGGCATGATTGGCACAGTAAAATTGATGGACCAGCAGCATTTGATGTTCTAGAAAATTTTGAACAGCGATGGAGGAAAGCAACGAAATGGTCGGAGTTTGGACGGGGTTTTAAGAGGTTATCTCACTGGCATGATGATGCCTTGATAAAAATTGAACGTATCTCTTGGATTCTTAGTCCTTCTTCGAAAATCCCAGTTGATCACCCTATGCTATGGGCTTCCAGTGAAAATGATCCCGAAAACTGGCATGTTCAGGTGGGATAATATAGTTTGTATACATTCTGAGTTTTGTGCTATTCGGTCTGATAAATGATTTTTAAGCGTATGGTATTTGGCAGGTTTTTCGATCTATTGACTCTGGATCAGTAAAAGGATTTCCTAAAGATCCTCTTAAAGCTGAGGAACAGGTTTGCTAATTTTCCTCCATGTTATTTATGAGAACATTGAAATGAAAATGGTGAATTAATTAGAAACTGAGAACTGCATTATTAATTTATTATTCAAGTTTGAAGTCTTAACGACATTGATTGAACTGTCATAACACCTTTCTTGTTTTTCTGCTGTTTCAGAATCTTGCTATGGAAAAGAATCTAGCGATAGATAAAAGCATTCAGACAGCATACATACAGGCAATTCGATCTGCTCAGCACTTCATATACATTGAAAACCAGTATTTTATCGGTTCATCTTATGGTTGGCCAGCTTACAGAGGAGCAGGTTAGGAACACTTTCTTTGTTGACATTCATTTTTTTTGTGATTAAAGAGTATCTTTTACTTAAGTGTTCGTAATAATTTTTTTTTTGGAGGAAAAGTTCCTATGGCTTTGGCTTTCTGCTTTTCTGGTCCCACTTATTTGATTTGAATTAGTTTTCCAATTTGTGTTATTTTGATTGCCATGTATGTCTGAAACTTTGCGCCCAATGGTAGCATTGGGCCTAGGCATGTCAACGAAGAGAAATATCACCCCAATGAGCATGAGGGTTGCAACTGATGTAACTTGATCTAAGTCCCTTTGCTAAGTGCCCTGGCCAACTTCATCAGCCCTCTTAGGCGGCTTTGTTTTCTTTTCAACAATCAACATTTCAATTTTGATGGAAAAGAAGAAAGGCTCATTTACAGAATTTCATAAATGTTTGTGTTCCTTCAAGTTTGAATAGTATTTATGTCAACTACATCTACAAGTAGAAAGCAATATAAATAAAGTAGACTTGGCAGTGCGAGCGGTCTGAATGCTTTTTAGTGTATGATACGTAAGGATGTTTCCAATGAATTGTTGGTGTTGAGGGAGTTAATGCTGGATACTTTAATATTATAACTTGACGATGATGTGTCTGAGGCAATCTACTAAGCATCACAATCCTATTATGATTCTTCCAGCTGGGCCTACAGTTGGAAGGTTGCGTGATAGACAGTTATGACATCAACATCAATGAAGATCTGGTTATTAATTTTATATATAATTTTATCAATTCTCTTGTTCTGGTTGTCATTCCATTTTTTTCCATGAGTACTACCATTCACCCAGCATTTATTCTCCGTGTTTTCTCTTCTAAGGTTCATCTTCTCTTAATGACCAGGTGCTGATAATTTGATTCCCATGGAGTTGGCACTAAAGATTGCTAGTAAAATTAGAGCCAATGAGAGATTTGTGGTGTATATTGTTATACCGATGTGGCCAGAAGGTGTACCTAGCTCTGCCTCTGTGCAAGAAATTCTCTTTTGGCAGGTGATATGGAATTCAACTTCTACTGTTTTCGATGTTTAAATATCCTTGCATGTCCCGCATCTGTTTGACAATTGGTGCTTAACGACGTATGCATCTCTTTCATTAGCTAAAAAAAAGAACTGGGGATATGTATCTTTTTCATAATTGCCATTGTGAACAAGTCAATTGATGGATCTGTATCACAAGTTTGGATATAATCCCCTAACCATATAAGCTGATCACCATTAACAAATTGTAGTAGTGCTAACTGCACCAGGTGATGACATAGAGTAATGACGTGTTCCCGTTTCACCTGCAATTGGAAATACTGGAGTGTTTTTGGTCGTATCTGTGTGCACATCATGACATCTTTTCCTGATCAGTTGAACTTGGCATCGTTTATCTTGCAGGGTCAGACAATGCAAATGATGTATGAACTTGTTGCAAAGGAGCTCAAATCAATGCAAATAGAGCATTGCCGTCCGCAAGATTACTTAAACTTCTATTGTCTTGGCAATCGCGAGCCTTCTACTTCATCAGAGGCTGCTAATCAACCTTCTTTGAATGGGGATGCGGTAAAAATTTTTAATGGAATTGCATTCATTGTTTTAGTTTACTCCTTCAATAGACAAATTTAAAGTATTTTTACTCAATCCAAAAATATGTAAATAACGTAAAGTAGTGGTATCAACTTTATTAGAAAAAGCATTTGTACATGTTTTTTGTGTTGCAAGACATGGAAATGATTTTCACATGGTGATGGTAGTGACATTGTGGTCTTATTATTCTAACAGGCCTCACCTGCACAGAAGAACCGACGATTTATGATCTATGTTCATGCAAAAGGAATGGTAGTGGATGACGAGTATGTGATTGTGGGATCTGCGAACATAAATCAAAGATCATTGGCAGGTTCAAGAGACACGGAGATAGCAATCGGCGCATATCAGCCTCATTATACATGGGATCAAAAGAAGAATCCACGCGGTCAGGTCGGTCACGTTTCCATTCATGTTTCTTAGAAGACTAGCATATTCTTGCTTGAGACTTAAAAGTTTCTTTATTACCTAGTCAAATGATTGAACATGGTAACTACTTTTGCAGATTTATGGATATAGGATGTCTCTATGGGCAGAGCACCTTAGTTATCTAGAAGATTGTTTCAAAGAGCCGCATAGTATCGATTGCGTAAGAAGAGTAAACCAGATCGCCGAAGATAACTGGTCGAGGTTCACAGCCGAGGAAGTTACACCTTTGAAAGGACACCTTCTCAAGTATCCAATCCATATAGACGAAGACGGAAAAGTAGGCCCTTTACCTGGACAAGACACATTCCCAGATGTTGGTGGTAAGATACTTGGTTCCCATTCCAATCTTCCTGATGCTTTAACCACGTAGCTTCCGCGTCCCGCTAACTCGCAAAAATTGAATCAAAATCCTTGCAATGGATTGGGTGAGCATTTATGTTTATTATTGACTATGGAGTAGTGAGTTCTTGCTTGTGATTTCCTCATTGTATTCAATTGTACATTAGTTTGTCTACATTGTATACTTGCTATACATTTCAAAATTTACCTGGCCCAGTAAGATCATATTTTACTGCAGAGAGGTTATAATAACTTTAACAAATCACAGTTGTTGGACATCTTTTGTGTGTACACAAATGCTTAGCTTTGGCAGTTTGAAGAGGTCACCATTTGGTTTGATCAGATCTCTCTCTCTGGTGAAACAATGGTCAGGACCCTACAGAGACTCCTATGACTACACTCGTCTTCTTCAACGTTGCGGCGACATTAAGACCCTTAAAGAAGTGCATGCCCAGATCATAACCAGTGACAATGAGCAGAACCAATTCCTCGCCGCGAAGCTTATAAGCCGGTTCGCCGAGCTCGGTCATTTGAGCATGGACAATGCTCGGAAAGTGTTTGATGTAATGCTTGAAAGAGATGTTGTTCTGTGGAATACTTTGATTCGTGGGTACGCGCATTATGGTCCTTTTGTTGAAGCACTTCGTGCTTATGAGGAGATGAGGTTGAGCAATGTGTGTGCTAATCAGTACACTTACCCATTTTTGATCAAGGCGTGCGCGGCAATGGCGGATGATATTAATGGAGAAATCATCCATGCCCATGTTGTGAAAAGTGGGTTGGACTTGGATTTGTTTGTGGGGAATGCTCTGTTAGCTTTTTATGCGAAGCGCCGCAGGCTTGAGGTTTCTCGGAAGGTGTTTGATGAAATGCCGAGCAGAGACATTGTGAGTTGGAATTCTATGATAGCTGGGTATGCTCAAAACGAATGTGCTAAAGAATCCCTTGCCCTGCTCCATCAGATGTTGCAGGTTGTATATGCGCCCGACCACGCTACTCTTGCCGGCGTTCTCCCTGCGTGTGCTCAAGAGGCTGCTATCCAAGAAGGAATGTGGATTCATTGCTATATTATCAAGTCTGGGATGGAAGTTTCTGCTGCTCTGGGTAGTGGGCTCATTGCAATGTATGCCAATTGCGGGCGTTTGGATGCAGCGAGGGGCCTCTTCGATAGAATGCAAGAGAAAAACATTGTTGTTTGGAATGTGATTATAAGGTGCTATGGAATGCATGGCCTTGGAAACGAAGCACTGGACATGTTTTCGCAAATGCTGGAGTGTGGAATTCAACCAGATGGTATTAGCTTCATTTGTGTATTATCAGCTTGTAGTCATGCAGGGCTGTTACAGAAGGGCTGGGAACTCTTTGAGAAAATGGAGGATTATGGAATTCCAAAAGGTGATGAACACTATGCTTGTATGGTGGATCTCTTGGGCCGAGCAGGGCGGCTTGACGAGTCGTTAGAGTTCATAAAAAGCATGCCAGTTAGTCCAGGCAAGGATGTGTATGGAGCTTTGCTCGGAGCCTGTAGAATACACAGCAACTTAGAGCTTGCAGAGGAGGTAGCCCAAAAATTGTTTGTCCTTGACCCTCGCAACGCAGGACGATATCTCATACTTGCGAAGATGTACGAGGATGTTGGTCGTCGCGAAGATGCGGCGAGTGTGAGGATGTTAATGAGGGAGAAGCAAGTAAAGAAGCCATTAGGTTGTAGTGCTATAGAGGTGGACAGCGTATTCCATGCATTCGGGGTTGAAGATGAGATGCATCCAATGAAGGATCAGATTTTTGAGACCTTGAAACAGATGGAGAAGGTTAAGGAAATGGAGTTGGTGGCATTGCAAGGCTGAGCACAAAGGCCAGGTTTAACTGGTTTGGTGGTGCGCTCGTCATTGTAAGTTCTACAGTGTTGAAGGGCGTGCGCTAGTTTGAGAAGCCAATTGCCTCAACTAATCTAATCCAACCTTCATAGGATTCATCATATCATATACATACGTCCCAACGAAGCGGCGGCCTTGAAAAATTTCATGGAAAATCCTTTTGAATTGTGCATTGATAAATTTGTTTGCACATATCAATACATGTCAGGGGTTGGAACACTTTTTTTGGTTGCAAGGATTGAAACATCTTTATAGCTAATTTATGTGTATCAAAATTGATCAAACATTCACTTTTCCTTGTATTTATTATTTATATGATACAGTTGAGAACATTTTCGAGTGGCAAGGGACTCAGTTCTTCAAGAAAATTAGTTTGGGAGGGTTATTTCTTATAAAAAATTTACTATAGTTTGATAAATGTCGTGGTTGACACCAGATGGAGTTACCTATCTCTCAAGTTCATATAAGTCAAAATCAACTTTTTATATTACCCTTGTGGTGTTCGACTTCAACTAAATCAATGCTCGGGCATTGTCAGACCTAGGCTAAGTACTATACTATACTAAATACTATAGAGTATAGACTATAGTTTATACAACAACCGCCAAGGTGTGACCATTACTAAAAATATCGTCCTGCTTTCCTCAGATCCTTGCTCTCTCTCTCGTGCGAACGAACACACGGAATTCTTTCTGAAAGAACAAACCATCAAGCGAGCATCGAATCGCGTTTTTTCTCGATCGATCGTTGAGCCATGGAAACCCTAGGCGCGTCTGCAACAACAGTCCTCCCATCCTCTTCGCCTCTCTCGATCTTCTCTCCAAAGCGGAATCTCTCCGTCAGACCTCATCGACTGTTCATCCCCTGCAAGAGTACTTCCTTCGATTCTACTTTCTTCGATTCCTCTTTTCGTTCTTCCAATCGATCTCCTCACAAAACCCCTCTCTGTGTTCAATCAGGTAACGAGAACGAGTCCGATCTGCGATCAGATACGTCGAGCGACGCCGCCATCGTCCCCATTTTGAACGATTGCTTCTCAATCTCACCTCTTTCGAAGGTACTCATCGTTTCTAGGGCTTGATTCCGTATAAATTTGGGAAATTTCGTTCATTTGGTGTGATTTGATTTGTCATGTGTGTTTTTCGTATTTGATTTCGATTTAGGATGCCGCGATGGGTTTGGTTTTGAGTGCCGCGACTGGGAGGGGCTGGACTACTGGTTCTGGAATGGAAGGGCCTTCGATTCCCGCCGGAGTCGAGACCGGGAACGAAAATATCTCAACTTTTCCATGGTCGCTGTTCACTAAGTCCCCTCGGAGGAGAATGCTTGTTGCCTTTAGTTGCAATATTTGTGGTCAGAGAACGACCCGCGCCATCAATCCACACGCTTACAACGACGGTACCGTCTTCGTTCAGGTAATAAAGAACCATTTTTTATCAAGTTTTTGGATTGAATTAGTGTTTGTGTTGTGTCAATTTGTGTTTTTGTTGATCATTCTGATGAAAGTTGGCGCCTTTTCTTGATTCAGTGTTGCGGGTGCAACGTATTTCATAAGTTGGTTGACAATTTGAATCTGTTTCACGAGATGAAATGCTACATTAGTCCTAGTTTCAATTATGGCGATGCGAATGGTGTCAGCTTCAAGTATCTGGATTTTGAGGATGGAGAGGATGATGATGATAACTTCCCTGTCTTATAAGGTGGAAAAGCGTCGCTGCACGGTCTGTACATTCGCTTTCTTATGCCTATCTGTTGGATATCTTGATTAATCTTATTGTATATAGGTTCTTAATAATGACTTTACTGCCCAATGTTCGGTTTCGAGTCTTCAATAATATTGTAGAATTGTCTTCATATATCGCAGGCCCTCTTGGCAACGTTGTCTTTGTTTACAATATTGCTTGAAGGTCTATGTTTCATTACTGTCAATACTAAGTTTCATTAATGTCAATACCATCAATACTAAGTTATTGCAATAGTTCTTTATATGCACAATGAAATAATTAGTCTGTAGTTTTTAATCAACTGAAGTTGATGTGTTCTTCTCTCTTGTACTTCTATTGATGGAGATCATAAATTGTTAAACCCTTTTTTTATTGTTTTGATTTTAGTTTTAATGACTGCAGAAGGCATTACATTTGCTAGGGTACATTACTCTCTGTTGAATTCCCTTACTTTCTTTACTATATGTTGTGATGAGGGATGTCCTGTGCTTGACTCTTGAGAAACTAAATTTTCGTTGATATATATATATTTTTTTTCTGTCAGATCCTCTTTTACTTTTACTTTTACTTTTTTTTTTTTTTTTTTTTTTTTTCTGTTTATAGTTGTCTTCTATAAACAGAGAAAAAAAAAGTAAAAGCGAAAGTAAAAGAGGATTTGACAGAATGAGAAACTGTAGAAATGAGGATGCTTAGGTGGATGTATGGTAAAACTCGTAAAGATAGAATAAGAAATATAGAAATTCAAAGACAAGTAGGAGTAGCACCAATTGATACAAAGATTAGGGAAGAGCGGTTGCGATGGTTTGGTCACCCGCAAAGGCGACCTACAAATGCCCCCACTAGAAAATTTGATAGAAACTGTAGAAATTCGACGAGGTAGGGGTTGACCAAAGTTAATATGCGATGCATTAATTAGGAGAGATTTGAATGATCTGGAAAGCTCACCATCAATTGCACTTAATCGAGCAAGATAGAAAAGTTTGATCCATGTAGCCGACCCCAATTAATTTGGGACTGAGGCTATGTTGTTGATGTATAGTTGTCTTCTATGCGTATGGTATTATTTATCATGTAGAATGTAGGAGAGATGGTTGGATTTTGAGATCAATACTAGCACCGCAATGCCAATATTGGTCGGTAGTAGTTGTGACTTGTGAGAAAGGAGTTATACTAATGTTTGGGTACTTAGTGGAAAATGTACGTTGGATTCTATTGAATGATGAATCATGATTGTCTACGCCATGTACCAGGGGTGCAAGTGGTTGGTTTTTCTTTTCCCCGTATGTAATTAGGGAGGCATTTTGAGTGGAGTTTTTTCTTTGCTTCTGTTGTTTTAACTTCTTACACTTCTGTCCTATAATTTTCTTTTCACTATATTCGTGCTTCTCTTTCTTCTTTCTTTTCTTTCTGGTTTTGTTTTCTTGTATGGAAGTTTGTATTAATCATTTCCATCTTTTTCACTTTCAACAGTCTTGGTTCCTTCTTGACTATTACTGGATGTATATCTTCCCGATTAACCAATTCATTTAGACTTTTGAGATGCCATCATAGTAGTTGTAGACTATCAACTTTGTTGAAGGAGGTACTAAAAAGTAAAAACGTTGCAATTTGTTCGATAATGGGTACAACTTGTTCTGACATAACATATCATGGAACAATCAAGATGGATGTTTCTTTTAGGTACAGCAGTTTTATGGCTGCTTAGGTTGCGTGAGGAACAAGGATCCATGTTGAACAATTTAGAAAAAGCTATATTTGTGAAAGTCAAGCAACATTTTACCATAAGATGTTGATGTCAGGATCCATTTCGTGATCTTATGATTGATTAACAAGGAAATAAATTAGAAAAAAAAATAATTATGGATTGCAGGTATACAGCTTCAGCAATCAAGAACTCTTAAGGAAATTAACAGTAATGGTTTTGATGAGAGATCTCTTTCATAGCCGGAAAATAAACCTAAATTGTGAAGTTTCATCAGTTTCATGACCAAAAAGGATTGCAATTGAGCTGTGATGTGGAATGATGTGCAGTGCTCTTTGTAAGCATTACAAAGCTCTTTGTAAGCATTACAAAACATAGGAGAAAGCAAAAGTTAATCGGCTTAAAGAAAAATTTCTTATGTACGTGAAAATAAGTTTTGCATTGTTGAATGTTGGAGATCAATTATTTAGTTTGGTGAGATCTACTTTAACAGATATTAGGATCTTGAGATTGACTGTCAATGACGCTACGGTTTTATGATATGCTGTATGTCCCTTGGGTGTTCTGAGATGGAAGTGCGTGTCTGAAATCTCAAGTCAGATTGAAAATAAAAAATGAAGATTGTTTTGTTCAGTTTTTTGGAGTGTTCTATAAACAGATTGGAAATGATGCTTGTTATTTGTCAAAGTGTTATAGAATTATAGGATATTACATTTTCGTAAAAAAAAAAAGGAGATTACATGAATTCAGTTGGATTTACCATTCTTATGGAGTTTCAGCTTGATTTAGCCACTGTCAACATTTGGTGTCTCAAGAGCTCGCAAGTTGTGATTCTATAGCAGATGACCTAGAAAGGGAAGTAGCAGCTTTTGATTTTGTATGAAATGGTTCACAAAATAATGTCGGGTGCATTCAATTAATCCATTGATATTCTAGCTTAAGTCATACTATGGCTTGCAGTCATTTTGCAAGCTTCGCCAGTTGCTTTTGCTGCCCCTATTATTGCTGTCCGAAGAGATGCTACTGAGATTAATCTTTAGAGTCTAGATCATATAACATACCTACAGAAAGTACTATCAATGATTTTGATTGCAATGGATTGGTATACATCCAATGTTATGGGATGGTGTAGATCAATTGATTCAGTAGATAGTTAGCTCGAGGCTTTAGTTAGATATACTTGGTCTGAATTTTCTTTTGAACGCCGTAGTTTAATAAGGTTTACATCTTGTTTATTGGAAACAAGTGTTGATATGTTGTAGTTCACATTTCTTCGGTGTTCTGGATACTCTTCTCTTCTGGGTGATGTTTGCATTTTGTGTTTGGCTGTTGTGCTATAAAAGGATCTATGAAAGCTTAAAACTCATAGCAGTAAATGTAATAAATCAATGTAGTTCCCACATCTCTATACAAGCTTGAAATTTTCGCCTTTTCTCCATTTTCTTTTTGATAAGAAAGAAACTACAACTTGTCTACTACAATGCTCGAACTCTCAATCTCTTATCCAAATAACCCCATACCAAACTAGTGAGCTATCCACTTGTATATTCACATTTTCTACTTTAGGAAATTGTGGTTCTAGAGAAGAAGTTTATTCACTGAGAAATCACTTTCACATCTTCTGATCTCGTACACCCATCAGACATTGAAGAAACAAAGCCCGTCCTATCTGGATTTTTGTGTATGATGATTCTACGGGGCTGCTTAGATTTCATTTATTGATCTTGTGAGAACTGATTATTGCAGTAGGAAAGCTCAGCAAAAAAGTTGCCAGAATAGTTGCAATAGAATAGGTGGATGCATTGCACTTTGCACATAGTCCCCCTTGTTTGTTGGTAGATGCGCATCTCATTGTGTGCTTTAGTGTGATTCGAGGTGCATCTGCCCTTTGTTTCTCACCAAGGACAGACATGGTAGTCACACAAAATATCCAAACTTGGAAATTTGGTTCCATTTCATCCACCCATGTGGAATCCTTCACTGTTTTTCCTGGACCAAACAATCAGTCCATACCCTCTCTATGCAACTTGTCATCAGATATCTTCAATTCCACCAATGAGAAGTAGTCTGTATAGATAAGACTCTTGTATCCCTCCCTCACCACCCACCACTCATCTCATCTCACATCTTACACAACAAATACACCCAAAGCACTTGGCCTCCCAATTCAACTTTTATTTAAACCACTCTTCCACTCTCCACACTGCTTTGCTCCTTGTGACCAACTCTGATCACTTCTCCCCTTTGAAGCTTTTGAATTAAAGATGGCCACTGTCACCTCTGCAGCTGTTACTATCCCCACCTTCACAGGCCTGAAAGGCTCAGTTGCAAGATCAAATGTCTCATCTGCTAAGGCATCAGTCTCCTCCTCCAAGCCTATGGTGGGTGTGAGAGCTTCCCTCAAAGACTTTGGAGTTGCAGTTGCTGCAACTGCTGCCAGTGCTATGCTTGCTAGCAATGCCATGGCGATCGAGGTTCTGCTCGGCGCTGATGACGGGGGGTTGGCCTTTGTTCCCAATAACTTCTCAGTGGCTTCAGGAGAGAAGATTGTGTTCAAGAACAATGCAGGGTTCCCTCACAACATTGTTTTCGACGAAGATGCGGTTCCGCCTGGCGTCGATGCTGGGAAGATCTCAATGAGCGAGGAGGACCTTCTTAATGCAAAGGGTGAGGTCTACTCGGTGACCTTGAGTGAGAAAGGCACATACACTTTCTACTGCTCACCTCACCAAGGAGCAGGCATGGTTGGCACTGTTACTGTCAACTAAAATATTCATAGACAAATCTGTAATGGTTTTTGTTAAATCTTTGTTTCTTCAATTAGTCTTATTACTTATGGGCTTATTGAGCTTCTTCTTCTTGTCATGCTTAGAGTGTTTTTTTATAGTACCCTTGTATATCTGATTTTCTATGAAATGAAGGAGCCAATCTGATGTCACTGGAACTACCATTTCCAGAGGGGCTGAATCTATAATAAGTGAGAATAACCAATCTTTTCCTTTTACAAACAGCTAGAGCAGGTGTGGCTTGTGAGATCAATCACAGTTTTCATTGATAGAACTAATTTCCTCTACTGTGTCCACCATTGTTAGTACTTATTTTGACATCATGACTGTAAATTCAAACTTAAGCAGGCATTTTTCGCGCATTTTCGTTAATATATGAACATGATCTATATGGATGTATAGATTTGTAGATCCGCACATCTCATTATTTGAAGAAATATGAGATTTTTTTTTCTTTTTTTTTGAGATAGAAAATAGAAGAGTTTGATCCACGCAGCCGACCCCAATAATTTGGAACTGAGGATATATTGTTGTTGTCGTTGTTGTTGAGATAGAAAATGACGGTATTAATTATGAAGGATTTGAATGATTTGAAAAGCTCACTATCCACCAAAACACCAAAACGAGTCTAGGCATTTTCGCATTCCATCACATAATTGTGTTGGCATAATCAGAATCATCTTAATCGACAATCTTTGTCTTGATGCTAGGATTATCTTAGCGACAATTCCCTTCAACATTTGAACGATACCTAGCAATACAAAAGATTATTGAGAATGATGTCATACATAGCAAGGTGGATTGACTGAGTGCAACATGGTTGATCGAAATGTACTAAGTTAAAAGGAAAATTTTATAGGACGCAATTAGTTATGCTCTATGGAAGTGAACGGCAACTACATAAAAAATAGCAGAAATGAAAACTAGAATAAGAAATATAAAAACTTGACTGATACAAAATAGGGAAAGCGGTTGCGGTGGTTTGGTCACTGCAAAGAAATAAATGCCCCAACTATAAAACTTGACTCAATAGAGCGTAGAAATTCAACGATAGGGGCGGACCAAAGTTAATATGAGATGCATTAATTAGGAGAGATTTGAATGGTTTGGATAGCTCACCATCAATTGCACTTAATCACAATGGAAAATTTTGAACACAATTTGGAAAAGTTTGATCAAACTTAAGCAGGCATTTTTGTTAATAACATGATCTATATGGATGTATAGATTTTAGATTCGCACATCTCATTATTTGAAGAAATATGAGATTTTTTTTTGAGATAGAAAATGGAAGAGTTTGATTGCATGTTGCGAGGATATTGTTGTTGTTGTTGTTGAGCATACCCGTAAGAGCAATTTCTATAAGGGTGTCCAACAAACGAGAAAGGCTTAAGCAGGCTTTTTTTAAGGCTTTGTTCAACTTTGCCCAGGCCCATTTTTGATGAGGTGAGCCTATGTCCGCTCAGGCCTAGTATGGGTCGGGCTTTAGCGAGCTTAATTGAGTTTATTATTATTTTTAAAAAATTAAATATATTTATTAAATTTCAAGAGTTAACCAAAATATAAATAAAAAATAAGCGGTGACGTGGTTAACAATTTCTCAAATGAGCGTGAAAATCTAGCATAAGTTTTTATATTAGGTATTAATTTGTATACAAAGTATTTATAAAAATATCATTCTTATTCAAAGAGGGCTGAGCCCATGCCAGGCTTAGGCTAAAAGCACAAACCCAAAATTGTCCATTAAATAAGCGAGCTTTGACGGACTCGGGCTCGAGCCAAGCTTATCTTGAATTTGTAAGACCAAGCCCGACCTATGTCGGGGCAGGCCTAGGCGAGCCTAGTAGGCCCCCGGCCAGTGTATATGTCTAAGGATAATAGGGTGGCCTTTTTAGGATACCCAAAAAAATGGACACTGACCGAGTATAGATGTCGTACGATACACCTCGAGATGCGTGTGCGTGCGCGTCGCATTACATAATGCCGACTCAGTTGGTATCGATTTTGATGGTTGAACCTATAATAATTTGTGTGCCCACAAATATTGATGTGGAAAAGAATGGACACCAACTACTGGTGTCCCAAAATGAGTTATCATAGTATTTTCCTTTCTATAAATGCTTTATCTTGATACTCATAATCCAATAAAAGGAAAAATGATTTTCTAATCCACTTTCAACCCATCAAAATCGATACCAACTAAGTCGGCACTATGCGATGCGATAAGCGCGTGCATCTCAAAGTGTATCATAGTACGACACCTCTACTCGGTCGGTGTCCATTTTTTAGTGTCAAAAGTCGGTTGGAACTTAGAATGGGCGAGGTGTATTGCACAATAAAGGAAGGCACAGCACGTGATCCGACCGTGCTTTTGATGAACATTAGATCCTCTTTTGACGATCCCAGCAGCTCGTTGGGTCTTCGCGTGAAAAGCCAAAACCCTAACTCGCCATTCTCGTGTTCACTTCCTCCAACAATGGTAATCTCTCGTTCTCGATCTTCTGATTTCCTTGCTTCATAGGTTTTGTTCTGTAAACTCGTTTGATCTTCTGATTATTCTTTTCGTTTTGCGTTTTGCGTTTTGGTCCTCGCTACGCAGGCCGACTCTCCTCGCAGAAGGTAACGAACCTCTTCTTCCAATTCTCATTATTGAACCTGCGATTCCTGTTGTTTCCGCTTTTGATTGCGTTTTGATGATCGCTCTCTTCGATGATACTTGTTTCCCCTCTTTTTCCTGCGCGATTGGGTTATTCTTATTTCTAGGGTTTTGTTGGCTCAATTCCTGTGAATTCACTGAAATATTGTATCTTGCGATGGATTGATTTGAAAAGTTGGGCATCATTTCCTCGTTACATGAGAAGCTAGTATGGATTTTCAGTTTTTGGCTGTGTGTAGTTGTTCGTTTAGGGATTTTTGTGCTTCAACTCTCTTCTTATGAGCGATTTAGCGAAGTGTTCGTAACTTTACGTGTCTCCAAATAAAGTTTGAATCTTTTTGCTGTTTGTTTAACTACAACAGCAGCAGCAACATAACCTCAATCCCGAAGTTAGTTGGGGTCGACTTGTTTTATTATGAGATTTGTTGTAGAGCCTAGTAGTTTTGGGACCTGTTTGGGTTTGGAACTTCGACAATTATGTTTGAGTTATGTTTAAGAGGAATGAAGTTCTGACTCTCAGTTGACGATACTTTGAGCGTTTCGTAGAATTTGGATGAGAGTTCTTATCTTGTTTTTCCCAGAAATTCATGTTTTGGGTATATTGTAATACGAGGACCGGTGCGATCTTGCAAGTGAATAGTTTCTGAACCAAGCTTTTATATTTGTCTATCATAATATGGAATATTGACCAGTTTTTAGGAAATCAATAATCTGATTTCTCTAATATCTAACTATAGTTACTGTACATGACTGTTAGCGTAATAGCGTTCATACTGTATTTTATGGTACATGTCCTCTAGATCTCCATAGTCCATCCCCTAATATACTGAAAGTTTGACACTAGCTTAAAACTTTTTACTCAATGACTTCATTTGGCTTTCTATGCTAAGCACTTTTCAGCATAAGCGTTCATACTATATTGATTTATGGTACAGGTCCTCTAGATCTCCGTCCCCTAAACCACGCTCCAGGTCCAGATCAAGAGCAAGAGAGTGGTCTCGCTCACTATCTCGATCTAGATCAAGGTTTGAACTTTTTACTATTTTTCTCTTGCTGCCACTTATTAACCCTACATGATTCCTAACAAATGTACTATGGGCTTTGTAAAATTTTGTCACAGGGAGGAGGCTTCAAACCCTGGGAACACTCTCTATGTTACAGGTTTGTCCACCAGGGTCTCAGATAGGGACCTCGAAGATCATTTCAATAAGAAAGGAAAGGTTAGAATCTTTGGATGGTTAAGCTAATACCATTCTTGAATTGTTGTTGTGGTTTATGTGTTTCTTACGTGTCCCTGTTTAATTATTACTAGGTTGTTTCATGTCGGCTGGTTGTGGAGCCTCGAACTCGCATCTCCCGAGGTTTTGCCTTTGTGACAATGGACTCCGTTGAGGATGCTGAACGGTGCATCAAACACCTTAATCAATCTGTTCTTGAAGGGCGCTACATCACTGTGGAGAAGGTAATTCTTAGTGTAGATTTGGTTAGGAAACGGGTTTCTGATGTTTTTTCTTTTTGTTTTGACTTGGAGGTTTTTTATTATATTCAGAAGACATTGCGTCAGCTATGTTGGCAGCAATCAAAGATGATGAGTTCATCCATTTCAACTTTAAGTCATTCAACTTGGGCAATGGCCAGCTTAACAGCTTTTCTCATGCATCTGGTCAACTAACCATAGCAAATAGTGCAAAACAACTAAACTACCTCAGGATTCACCTTCAACTCTCAACTAATCAACATTCAACGGACATTACCAACAACATTCTAATCAGGGATTTATGGTACCTCACACCTGGCATTCGTCTGATGGTCCTCGTAGTCATATGTGCATCAATATTTAAGTTCTCTCTGGTTTATGTTTGTTTTTTTGTTTTTTTTTTTCTCGCTTCTTCTGTGGTTTCCCAGTTTCCCTTCTTTTGCTTTTTCTTTATATTTTCTTTTTTATGTGCAATTACATCTGTTTTTAAGTTTTATTATGGCCCAACATACTGTTTGTGGGCTTTATGTTTAACAAGAAACTTGACTGTAAGCACTCTCTTTCAGTCTAGGAGGAAACGTCCGAGGACGCCAACACCTGGACACTACCTTGGATTAAAAAGCACCAGGGACTCCGGTTAGTACTTGTTACATCTAAGGTTTTCAATAAATGGTTGTATTTGTAGTTTTTGTGATCTTACTTTTGTTCTGCCTTGTGTTTCGGTAGGTCATCGAGGTGATCGTAGTAGACGTGGTGGCTACAGCCGTGATGACTATGGATATCGTAGGTCTCCAAGGCGATCGCCATTTCGAGGAGGTCGTGATATTTCTCCTAGACGCTCACCTTATGGAAGTAGGTCAAGAAGGGAGCGATCTAGGTCAGTTTCCTATTCTCCTTATGGTAGCCCGGAAAGGGGCTATGGACGGCGTTCTGATGTGTATGCAAGGTGAAAATGCTCTCTGATGTATTCTAAGATAACAAAGTTCCTGTATTTTTCTCTTCTGGTAGTGTTGTGGTATGATGGACAACGTAGTAGTTATTTTCTTGTTTTGGGCTCTACTTGTATGGTTGAACCTTGTTACTTTGAATCGGTACTGTGAATGGGTGAAACTTCTTTTGATGAAATTTAGCATCTATATTACTCATTATCCTTGTATTTTAACTTGGAAGCAATTATTCTCGCCTTTTTTGTTTCAAACAAATGTGATATATGTGTTCCTCCAAGGAAGCTCTTATTATTACATTACATAGGTAATTGATTTCTAATCAGAAGAAAGGTTGGCTTGAGCTCCTTCTAGGACCACGTTTAGGCTCTTCCTGTGTTCCTGCAACAGTTAGTTTGCTATTGCAGGTGTGATAACTAGATGAGTGGCGATGGCGGATGTTTTGAAGCCATTGAAACTGGATCCAGAGGCGGCCGTGTAAGCTCCCATGTTTGGAAACACAAGCAAGTCATTCACCTGCATCTCCGGCAGCTGGCATTCTCTTAGCACGGTATCCAGTGGATCGCACGTAGGCCCGAACACAGTTGAGATGTATGTCTGAGCCTCTCGACATGTTGGATTCACGCTGTTCGATGTGCGTGCGAAAGGTATTGCAGTTAGTGGGGCATTGTGGTGGATGATACAGTTCATGGATCCGTAAATCCCATCATTGATCCAGTATTCTCTCAAGGTGCCTCTCACTCGCTTCCCTATTATGTTGGCAGCCAGGGTAAATGATGTCTCGGCGAAGAATCTACCTGGCTCCGCAATCACCCTCAGACCAGGTAATTCACTATCAAAGTAGGTGTTTACAGCAGCTTTAATGATCGCGGCGGTCTCATCGAATTGTGACCCTGCAGTAAATCCTCCACCTATATCAAGTATGTTCATTTTTGCCATGCCAAGCTCTGTTGCAGTATCAAAAACAGCCCTGGCAGCAGCTATTGCTCCTCGGTAGGCTGTGGAGTCTAGGACAACACTGCCTACATGGAAGGAAACCCCTGCAACATAGAGCCGAGCAGCCCTTGCTGCTTGGAGAAGCGGCACCACCTCTTCCGGCAATGCACCAAACTTGGCTCCAAGCGGCAATCTTGCTACGCCGTCGTCCAGCAGTGGTTTGATGCGGAGCAAGAGTGCGCATTTGGGATGCCACCTACCGATCTTCTCCACTTCTTCAATGGAGTCGAAGGTCGCTAGGTTCACACCCACGCTTGCTGCGTACCTTATATGGGCATTAGCCTTGCATGTGTTGGCAAAGACGATACGGTCTGCTGAAACTCTTAGTGCTAGAATGGCTTCTATTTCGGCCTTGCTAGCGCAGTCGAAGCTTGCGCCCAGTGCGGCAAGCGCGCTGAGAAATGCTGGGTTCGGATTGCACTTCACGGCGTAAAATGGTTGGATGCTGGGAAGGCTTCGAGTCCATTTGTTCATGAGGCTCACCAACGTCCCCAAATCTAGTAGGAAAAAGGGTTCCTCCAATTCTTGGGTTTTTAAGTTCTTTGACATGACAAAATCTTCCAAGCCATCCCTTGATAAGCTTGTCACTGTTTTACCCTTCAAGCCTGGTGCATTGATCAGGGCATGCACGCTAATAGGGTCGGAACCCATGAAGCTTATCCTAGAAAATTATAGGAGTGAAATTGAGGTAGTTAAAAGAGTACAAAAGAGAATATGTTTTGCAGTTGTGTTGGTCTTGAGGATTTATGGAGCAAGTTGAGGGAGGCATACGTACATCGATCACTTTCCTTGCCATTTGGCGGGAAAAAAGATTGAATGCGGTAGTTGAATAATTGAGTTGGGTTTACCATTCATGCGCTCTTAATTCCCACAACTACTTTAACATCATCACCGACACATCCTATGTACCTTATTTTTCCTTGTATGATTTGATTTTTAGACTATATAAGATAGTACAGGGACCAAAGTTTAATTATATCCCAGCCCAATGTTATTTGTGCCCCCTTTTGAGTTGATGAATTCTAATTAATTATCCCCCAACACTTTCATACCCCCATACACTTGAAATTGAATATATGGCAGAGATGGATTTGTGATATATTCATCCTTTTTTTTTTCCATTTTTGTCATAGATCTTTTTCTTTGTTTGGTCATTGTGTGACTGGACACTGGAGAACAGAATGTAGTGTTTGGACAAAATTGTGGAGGGAGGTGCACCTTTTTATCTCCAATGCTGGGGTACAGGCGCAGCTGCAGCTAGGAATTAATTGAATCCCATTCGAGTCAAAATTAGTTCTTTCATTATGCTCGATTAAATGGTAAAATCATTTTCATGTAGTTTAAGATCTTAAAATAATAGTAGATGAATTAGATTTCTAAGCTTACATAGATAAATGGTATGTATGTAGATGAATTAGAAGCATAAAAATGCATAGAAATGTTCGTGATCCTAGTTGACCACTTTTAAGAGCTACATTTGATACGTAGTTATTTGTGATCCTTTCAAATTTGCATAGAGACATACGTGTTCGCATCTCTCTATATGTATTCAAAGGACTACATCAATTAGGCGTTAAATTTAGATGTCAAAAAGTAAGTTGGACAACCAATGCCAATTCAAAAGTTCATTCACTTAATGTTGGAGATACATAGACCGAAATAATAGTCACACGTCGGATAAGTAAAACTTTGTAATGAAGTATATAAGTGATGTTCTTACATCAATTAGTACCGAGGCTTTTGAATTAAAAACCCACACTTAGCTATGAGTTGAAGATGGTTAAGTTGGAGATAGTATCAGTATTGATATAGATTCACAAGCCCACGAAGAATTACTTTGTGCGGGCAGGGCGCGGACCTAAGAACCTTAAAATCCTTTTATCTTTATTGTTAGGTCAGATTTTTTGAGACGGATTTATCTTTATAGAACCACGAAGGTGATGTATCAAAGAGCCTCCATGTGGAGCTCATTATTCTCTTGGCCAGTTTGGTTGAATGAGTTTGGTCCTTGTAGTTGTCGAGTTCGAACCACATTTGTTATGGATGTAAACAGAGTATTCATCTTGAATTGCAGTGTCTCTTGGGTGGAACTTGAAAAATAGATAAGGTTGTGATCGATGTTTCTACATGTTTCGTGCATAGACGTGCATATGTATCAATTTGTTTGAAGAATCACATTCATTCAGCTTGCTTAAGAGCTCCATATATATTTCAATGACTTGTATTTTCTCTATTTGCACTTAATCGACCACAATGAAAAAGTTTGATTTATATAGCCGACTCCAATTAATTTGGGACTGAGGCTATGTTGTTGTTGTCGTCATCGTTGTTGTATTTTCTCTATCTGTTTAATTATATGTTGGTTATCCAATATCTTTGACTAATTGTTTTTAGGTGTTTAAAGAGAATACCTAAACTCTTCAACATACACAACTCCGTCTCTTATGGGATGCTCTTAATTACTTTCTCTATTTTTGTATTGCAAAGTTCTATAACTAAGTGCATCTCATTGCATTCAATTTGTCATGATTAATACAAATCCAATTATATTAACAACATGTATTATACTACGTATGTATTCGAATCTTAAAAATAGAAAAACAGACGTTGGAAGCTCCCCCACCTATATGATGCGCGACTCGAAGCAAACTCAGAGTAGTCGAATAGTCCGAATACCAAGTGGTTTAGACAAAATATATATATATATCTATCATATATATAAAAGCACGAATACTAAATTTTTGAGTGGTAATGAAATTTACTTCTTTGCCCATATGTATCTATCATATTTATTTCTTTCCCTATATATATCTATGATATATATATAAAAACAACTATATATCTATCATATATATCTATCTATATACGCTACCTCTTCAACATCTTGAACACTGCCTCTTCAAATCGATCAACAACTCAGCGACTCTTCTACCTCTTCAAATTGATCAACAACTCAACTAATCAACGACTTTCCTTCCTCTTCAAATCATTCATTCCCTGCTTTCCTTCATCGTCTCATTCGTTGCTTTCCTTTGCTCTTCGATTCAAATGTGAGTTAATCCACCTTTCCTCTCCAATTTTTTTTTTTTTTCGGAGAAGTTCGATTCAAAGGTGAGTTAATCATTTGGTCTATATGGTTCAATTTGATTCATGATTTTTGAAAGAAATTTGGGTCTAATCCACCCTTGATTCAATGTTGAATTTAACACCGAAAGCCCTCTTTCATCTGGTCTATATGGTTTAGTTTTATAAATAATTTACTTCATGACAAGGAGCATCCATCTTTTTTGCAACTTTACTTTTATGATACTGATCATGAAGTGCAAAACCGAATGCATTGCTCTGATGGGATGAAAGAGACAATTTTGGCAAGGTTAATTAATATGCTTGCGAAAAATCTATATGCAAGTTTTTTCCGCACTTTACAAAATAAGGAAGATTTAGAATATCGGGTTGTTCAATTAGTTTCAAGTGTTAGTCGCATTCTACTTATTGTTTTTCATGTTTTCTATTAATTGTAGTGGTTCTTTTCAATTTTGGTTAATTAACTAGAAATTAATTCCCCATGAAATGAAGCAGCGAGCGAAAAGCGAAATGATCAATCGCAGTAAAGACGTCTTGAAAATATATATATATATATATATATATATATATATATATATATATATATGATATGTCGCATCAATTTGAACAATTGCATGTGTAACGACCTAACCGATGTAAAAACTCATCAATTAATAATCAAAGAAGTTTAGGTACTATTAAAATAGAAATAATCACTTATATATTTTATTACGAAGTTTCGCTTAATAAGATTATAATTTCGATCCACACATCTATCTTTAACAAGTACTTTAGATTTAGGTTTTTGGTTAAAAAAAAAAAAAAAAAAAAAAAAGCAGCAGAAGACATTTCGGTGGCCGAAGAGATTTTCTGTAAGAGCTCTAAGAGTGGTGGAGGTGAGCTAGAACAGGTACTCATCAATTCTAATTAGCTCAATTTTAGGGTTCGTATTAGTATAAACTGTTTGGGCAAGTGTTTCTTAGAAATTATTGAAGAACCACAATTGCAAATTGGGTCTAGGGTTTGGAGTTGATTACCAGTACTAGTATTATCTTCAATGCTTGATGCCCTTGACATTCTATTTGTACAGATTTCATTTTACTTGACAATCATGTTTACAATCGAATTATTATGCATAGTCTACAGAACCAATTCAGATTGTAAATATGGACGGACTTCATTTGGTTTTTTATGGCTATTTCAGAAAATTGGCTACAACCATGACAAACAACAACAACAACAACAACAACAACAACATAGCCTCACCACCAAATTAATTGGAGTCGGCTACATGGATCAAACTCTTTCATTGTGCTCGATTAAGTGCAATTGATGGTGAGCTTTTCATACCATTCAAATCTCTCATAATTAATGCGTCTCAAGTTAAATTTGAACAATGAAACTAGCCGTTTTTTATCTCGTGTGCCAATATCTTCTACAATTTTTTTCTGTAGCATGAACAAGAGGGCTAGTGATCTCCTCACATCATGATATCAAGGTGCATTTTGTTTATTATTTTTTCTTTTAAACTCCACTCTGCTAAAAGTAGATTTGGGGATTTCTTTTTTTTTTTTTTTTTTTTTGATTAACGCGCAGTAGGAAGATATGGTTGTTTGTTTATTGATTGGTTAGCAATTAAATTATGGTGAATTTGTGTGTGGTAATAGTAGTATGCTTTCTCACCATATTGTTTTCCATTCAATGCTTAGGAAAGGTTATGTAGGATATTGTTTCTTACATTTTGTAGTTTTGTAAGAATAATGAAACGATTGTTATGATACGTGGAACAGCCAAGGTTTATCCATGGTTTCACATCCACTAGCTGATGACACTAGTTCATGGTAATTCGAAAGAATTGTAACTACTGCCTTTAGTCGTGCATTATAATTGGACTACGTTACTTTTATGTATGCACTGCTCGCATGTTTGTGTGTAAGCCTCTACTATTTATGAATGATAACATGAAGGTGAAGTGAAAAGGAAGTTGATTTATTTTACTTGATCAATTCTTAGTCTATTGATTATATAGTTAGGTTTAATGATCTGTATAATCTATAAAAAGTAAGCCTCAAAGCAGAATGCCGTCTTTTAGTATTAAGAATTGCACCCAGGAGATTGGCATCCGTACTATGTGATGAGTTTCATTATCTGTAGGGACAACTAAAAAATACGATCTTCAACGTGAGAAACACTTCTTATCATCTATTTATGTTCATATGTAGTAAAAAAAAAATGATACCATCTTGTTTGGATCATTTTCTGCTCCATTCTTTGTATTTAGACGTCAGCAATTTGAACTAATGGTCCATTGTGACGGTTTAGTTGGATAGATGATAGGCTGCAATAGTATAAATTTGTTAATGCCGAAGGTTGAGACTTCTAATGAGTGGAATTTCATTATTAAAGACACCACACACACACGCGCGCACACATCCTAAAATGTATTAGGATTTTTGGGGGGGTCTATTGGATTGAGGATGTAATGCTACTTGCCACACTGGATTGTGTTGTAAGACACAAGTGGGTGAATGGCAACATTGATGAGTTGGGAACAAGTTAATATGCAATGAAAACATTAAAATCTGAACACGCTTGGTCTCAAGGTCTCGAACATATGAATCTATAAAGATGTAAATTCAGAAGTATTCATTCCATTATTTAGACAGACAGTGTGATCAATATGAAATTACAAATTATTGAAATGAATTGTATCAGATAATTATAAGCATGGTCAATATGTTTTGGGGGTGAAGTTAATATGTTCTTCTTTAATTGAAGTGGTGCCTTTTTTTACAAGTTTTACTGTTCAATTATTGAAATGAATTGAAATCAGATGAACATGATCAATATGTTTGGGTTCTTGACTGTATTACGCACATATTTCTGACAGCAAAAATGTTAGATGACTGATTGCTTATTTTTGTACGTTATCTTTGTGATTAAAAAATGTATTTATGGAAGTTCGTATATAGGGTTTTTGCTTTAGAAATTTAGAATACTTCGTTTTCTTGTTAGAAATATACTTTGGTCAGACACATGAAAAATATGAAGTATAATTGGCTCTAAACTCTCTGGCAGCTCCACCTTACATATTGACACAGCTCCATTAAATTAAGTTCTTGAATATTCACTTTCCTTTTTGAGGCAAGCGTAGTGATTCTTTGCACTTGAAAATATAATATAGCATTTAAAAATTTTGCTTGTCCCTTCAATGCTGCTCAAATTTGTTGAAGAAAAAATAACAGTTGACATATCCTATAAAAAAGAAAAGAAGTTGACATCTTCAACCGAAACCAATTCTTGTCGACATAATTCTTATTTCAAAGTAAGACACGGTCTTTGCATTCCGTCGCAAAACAGAGCGATAGAAGCATATAGCCTTTTGGTAGGTGCACCAGCCCTTCTTTGATCATGTGCCTAAACATTTTGTTTGCCTGTTGTTGCAGGTGTGATAACCATGTGAGTAGGAATGGTGGATGTTTTGAACCCATTGAAATTAGATCCGGCAGCCGCTGTGTAAGCTCCCATGTCGGGAAACACAAGCCAGTCGTTCACCTGCATCTCCGGCAGCTGGTACTCTGTAAGCACCGTGTCCAGTGCATCACAAGTAGGCCCAAACACTGTGGATCTGTATGTCTTAGCTCCGCGACATGTTGGATTAGCGGCATTCGATGTGCATGCTAAAGGTGTTGCAGTCACAGTGGCATGGTCATACAAGATACAATTCATGGATCCATAAATCCCATCGTTGATCCAGTATTCCCTCAAGTTGCCTCTCACTCTCTTCCCAATGATGTTGGTGACTAGCGTGAAAGATGTCTCGGCAAAGAACCTACCCGGCTCGGAGATCACCTCCAGACCAGGTAATTCCTTATCAAAGTAGGTGTTAATAGCAGCATTGATGGTCACAGCAGCCTCATCAAACTGTGACCCAACAACAGAAAACCCTCCACCTATGTTAAGTATGTGCATTCTAGGCATGCCAAGCCTTGTTGCAGTATGAAAAACTGCCCTGGCTGCAGCTATCGCTCCTCGGTAGGCACTGGTGTTTACGACGCCACTGCCCACATGGAAAGAAACCCCTGCCACTGTAAGCCGAGCGGCCTGTGCCGCCTGGAGAAGTGGCACCACCTCTTCAGGCAATGCACCATACTTAGGTCCGAGAGGGCATCTTGCTTCCCCATCATCAGGCGGCTTGATGCGGAGCAAGAGCGCACACTCGGGATGCCACCTCTTGATCTTCTCAACTTCTTCAACGGAGTCGAAGGTTGTGAGGTTGACACCCGCACTGGCTGCATACTTAATATGTGCCTCGGGTTTGCAAGGATTAGCAAACACAATTCGGCCTGCTGGAACTTTTAGTGCTAGAACAGCCTCTATTTCGGCCATGCTAGCGCAGTCAAAGCTTGCGCCTAACGCTGCAAGTGCGCCGAGAAGTGCTGGGTGTGGATTGCACTTCACGGCGTAGAATGGGTGGACGTTGTGGAGGCTTTGAGTCCATTTGTTCATGTGGCTCACCACCGTCCCCAAGTCAAGCACATAGAAGGGGTCCTTCAGCTCTTGTGTTTTAGAGATGTTTGACAGAATGAAATCTGTGAGACCTTCCCTTGATAGCCTCGTCACCTTGTTACCCTTCACGCCCGGCGCGCACACCACGGTTTGCGCGTCCGTGGAGTCGATGCCCATGGAAATAGTCTAATAGGTAGACGTAGAAGGTGAGAGGGTGGAAGAGAATATATTCCTTGGAGGGTTTATATAGGATGTGGGAGAGACGACATATAACGCCATCTCATCTCTACCAAATGGTATGAAAGAAGGTTTAAAAGGAGTTGTATGATTAAGATGCTTTTTACTAGTCATTGAGTATTGGAAAATGTTTGGCATACATAACCATATTTTTATTTTGACAGGCGTGTGATGTACCTCGTGATGCGATGCACGCGAATCTCACAGTGCATCGCACGGCTGTCAAAATTTTATTTGCACTTTTATGGGCACGTACGTGTAACACTGCCAGAGTATTTGAACAAAATAATGCACAATTGTAGGTGGCAGAATTACAAGTCATTAAGTATTTGCAGAAAATAATGCACAAGTGTAGGTGCCGCATAATCTAGTTTAAGAACAATATCTTTTCAGAGATGGTTGACTTTTTTCCACGTCATCCGTGATTTTTACAAATCTAAGCATCTCCCTACTGACGTGGAGTGCCACGTAATGAACACGTTAACACGCTTTGTGGCGTTAAACGCATGTTTGGATGTTAATTGATATGATGATATCCTTTTCTTAGGTAAGCATTTAATGGGAACCCTTTTCGTGAAGAAAATGTTTCATTGACTCACTTTCAACCCTCATATTTATCACCTACCTAACATGGAGCTATGGGTCCATTTTTGCTGCTCTTCTTTTGTCAGTTGAGTAGGAATTGACATAAATTTTAAAAATTAAACGAAAAAAATGATCAAGTTGGTTTAACCGAGTGACCGTACATTGTCAGTCGATTAGACTGACTTGACAGCTAGAATGACCAAAAATTTGAAACTCCTTTTTTTGGCCAAAACATTAAAAAAGATAAATAAATTTGTGCTAGTCGATCACACAAAAGAAACTCGTCTCTTCTCCCTCCCTTGTTCTTCAAAGTTTTGTTTTGCCTCCAACTATAGTCAATTCATGAGCATTTTGAGGTAATTAGTCAACATTATCACTGATTTTATACAAATCGAGGGCAAGATTTTGGTTTTTTGGAGATATGAAGAACCACCATCTCCTTTTCAGAGTGGAAAGAAAACACAAGCCTAGCAAGATTCTTTGCAATGGCATAGATAAACGCCTTTTTGATTCATTTTTATGTACAATCATTTTGGTTTTCGTAATTTGCACTTTATTTCGTGATTGAGGGTTTGTGAATGCAAGGAATGCACGTGATTTAAGGGTTTTAGAGAGAGAAAGAGAGAGAGAGAGAGAGAGAGAGAGAGGTCAGCCAATAAGGTTGATTGGAATGGACTTGTTTTCTATGGCATTTAGGGCTCGACACTTAAGGTTTCGCTCTTTGATGTTCCAAATTGCATTTGACTACATTTATTAATAGAGCATTTAGGGTTCGACATTTACAGCTTGATCAACGTGGTTTCATTTGTGCATTATGTTGATTGTTACTTGACAAGGGCATACTATGTTCGATTGACAAAGCTGACTTTGGCCTGGATAAAACAAATTAGGCCTTGTTTGGTTAGGGGTTGGAGATAACTTACAGGGAGTTGGGTACTAATCTTGTTTGGTTGCCCAACTTGCCTGCAAGTTATCTCTCAACTTACACTTAAGGGTGTGAGATTTCTCCCCACCACTCCCCTAGGAGTTATCTCCCAGGAGTTGTGGACACAATTACCCTAATTACCATTTTATTACCCATCTCCCTCTTGTTTGAAGGCTTTTTATATCAATTCATATTTTTTATTGATTAAAAATTTAAAACTCCCTACAAGTTTAAAGTTGAACTAAACATGAAAATATTAACTCCAATGAGATAACTCCGAATTAACACTGTAAGTTAGCAAAAACGAACCAAACGGGGCCTTAATTTTCTTCATTAGAAATTGATGCCTGGACACACATTTTGTGTGAACCATGATATATTGACATAGTCAAATTAATGAGCAGACGTACTAACTTGACTAATATATTTTTTCGTTTGATTTTTAAAATTTTTGTCAATTCCTGCTGAACTGACAAAAGAAACACAACAAAAGTGATTAGATAGGTGCTGAGTGTGGGTGTTTAAAGTGGGGCAATGAAGCATTTTCCTTTCGTGCGTTATATGTTCCATTTTCCATGTTACACATTTTCCTTTCGTGCGTTATATGTTCCATTTTCCATGTTACACGTATCTATGTTGATATGCGGCTCAATTCAAGATGTGTGCATGTTTTTTTTTTTTTTTTCTCATTTTAAGGCTATGTCATGTATTCATATTAGTTAGTTTTTTCATGTGTTTCTGGTTGGTAAGGTACTAAGGTTTCATATTTTGAGAATACATGGTGGAACTATGATATACGTGGGTAGGTTTGTCTAAATTTTGAAAAATTAGTTTTTATATGTAAAGTTTTTCAAGTATTAAACTAATAGTGATACAAATTTATTAATATCCACTTGTGACTACAATGTATTGAGATGGTTAAAATCTTTCAATCTATTTTTTTGTAAGAATTACTTCAATATTTTTTGAAAGTTGGTCAACATTAATTAGGATTCCAAGCGAATTTTTTTTTTTTTTTACGAGTATATTTTTTGCATTTTTCTTTGGTCGGCTTATATATTCATCTCTTTCGGGCTGCTCATGTACAAGATGGGCCATATTTATTACTCCCTCCAGTCCACAATAGTCTCTTTTTAGTCATTTTAAAATATTTCACAAATTGTCATTTGATAGTTTCAATACACATTAATTACTTAATTAACTTTTATACCCTTCATTGAAAAAGAAAATTTAATAATTACACATTAATAACTAATGTATATAAAAGTGGTGGGGTAATGAGAGATAAAAAGATGATTACTTTATTCTCAATCAAAATAATTAAATAACTTTTCTAAAAACTGTGAACAACTTTAAAACGTCGCTTAAAAAAAACGGATGGAGTATATATTTGAGATTGCGGCTTTTTTGTTGTTGGTGGTGGTGCTGCTGTTGCTGCTGCTGCTGCTAGGAATGTAGGCCACTGGTGAATTAGAATAGCTAATACGACCAGTCTCTCGAAGTTAATTACGAGCGGAGAGCACGCCCTTTGATTAATTGAATGTCAAGGGAGTTGTTTGATTTGTGTAGTCGTTTGGCCAGGCAAATTTTTGACCATATTCTAGGGAACGTTTTTTTTTTTTTGAGAGCAAGGGAACATAGTTGTTAGAACTTACTATAATATGATTTTAAAGTCCTCCTGACGTTGGCACTTTGACTTTGTGTTCAAATATTCTGATGAATTGATAGGGATATGTTGGTCTTCATTATAGAAATCAAATGAGTTATACGACCGTTGAAGTAATTACTGAGCCAAACAAGAGATTAGCCAGACCACGTTGCTGCGAGGGGTGTTTGGTCCAGGTACGTTGTTTGAAGTCCAATGTCCTTTTTTTTTTTTTTTTTTCAAGACGAGTCATATTTTTCACCATGGTCTCGAGGTAGCCACGTATGTGTAAACCGATACTATTTTGAGACACATTGATTAAGAAAGATTTAAATGAACTGAAAAAACTCATCATCATCATCAATTGCTTTGAATCGAGTGTAATGGAAGAATTTGATCTATGTAGTGACTCTAATTAATTTGAGATTGTAGCTATGTTGTTGATGTCTATGTGCATTTGTGGTATAAAATGGTTCACATAACATTCGGGTTTACGTAGTCAGCAATACTAAAAATATAAACAATATCACTCTTAATCTTGCTTCATCTTATCGATGCTAAACATGTACACAACACCGAGTGGTCATGCTGTCAGGCAACACAAGCGTTACCTGAAAAACCACAAACTTATTGGATTGGAACCACCATTGATTTTGTTGATAGATTCAACATGCCTCGAATTGTTGGCCATTGATAAACACCACTTCGATCAGCGACGGCAAATGGAAGGAAGTCTGGGAGTCATAGACAAGCGAGTGGGGATCATTCTCTCCCCATCACCCCACAATGCATAAGCCTCCTCTCCATGTGCTGCGTCGTCTCCAATCTTCAAGTCCTCCTCATCCATTCTTAGGTTTACGAATCTGCTAATGAAAATGCAGATTATGCTTGTGATCACAACATTCCATGCTGCAATGAATAGGGCTCCAGCTATTTGATAGCCCATCTGATGGAGGCCTTGGAGAAATTTAGCTTTGCCATCGATAAGCCCATAGTATAAGCCTGGCCCATATTTGTCTTGTGTGTTGTAGTACATTCTTAGATAGCTAGGCTTGGCAAAGACGCCGGAGAGAATGCCGCCGAGAAGGCCAGCGACGGCGTGGGTGTGGAAGACGCCTAACGGGTCGTCGACGGTCTGGAAGAAGGCTGATTTCTTGTGCAATACCATCATGGTGTACCAAGGTAATGAGCCGGACATCAAACCCATCAGCATTGCTGCCCATGGCTCCACCAACCCTGTATTATTCAAGTAGTATAATATAAGAGTTTGATTTATGTAGATTATAATTATGCTGTTGTTGTTCATTATAAGCATTTGTAGGACTTAATAGGAATTGGGCCTCTTGTTTTTCTTTGTAGGACTTCATATATGCATGTCCTGCCTCTTGGGAGGATTGGTGGACAAATGGGCCGACTCGCTTTGTACTATACCCTATTCTCTAGTGATCAAAATATTGGACTATAGTCCATTAATTAGGAGAGTATCCCCGACCTGCGCCCGGGGTGATGCACACAAGACCAGTGATCATCCCTTGAACAGCACCAATCACAGAACTCTTCCTATAAACTATCATGTCCAGGGAGAGCCACATCAATAGACTGACTGCAGTGCAGAAATGGGTGTTGAGAACGGCCAGAGATGCTATCATGTCTGCAGCCATTGGTGACCCTCCATTGAATCCGCTCCATCCCAACCAAAGCAGCCCTGCCCCTCCCAACACTTGAATTATATTGTTTGGTGGAGAACTCTGCCTGTCTCTAGAAAGCCTCGGCCCCACCTTAAAAAAAAAGTTTGAAACAATTTTTTTTAAAAATTCAAGAATCAATTGAAAGGACGTCGTCAACTGCATTAAATCGAGTAAAATGAAAGATTTTGATCAGTATAAATAGCCGACTCGACGAACTCTTATGGATTTACCCAATAAGCGGCAGTGAATCCAGCCACACCAGAAGAGACATGAATGACGTAACCACCGGAGAAATCAACAATCCCACGTTCTTGAAAGAAACCATCACCCCAAATGCTATAAGCTCCAATTGTGTAAGAGAAGGTGATCCAGAGAGGAACAAAGAGGATCCAAGCGTAGAAGTTCATCCTGCCAAGCAACGACCCAGCAAGCAAAATGACGGTAATGGCCGCGAAAGCAAACTCATAGAACACAAAAGTAGCCACTGGAATGTAACCTCCTCTACCTTGTAGAAGAAGGTAATCTTGAGAAAGAGCTATATTAGGCTTCCCTAATAGAGGAGTGAGTTGAGTCCCGAACGACATCCGATGACCCCATAGCACCCAACAAAGCAGCGCCGACGCAAAGGCGTAGAGCGCCATGAAAGCTGAGTTAACTGCCCATTTTTTCTTCATAACACTGCCATACAAGATTATGAGACCTGGTACGCTTTGCAAGCCCACAAATGCTGCACATGTTAACTGCCAACAATTGTCTGCCTTGTTTAACCATTCAGGGGAGGCTTCATTGGGAACCAATGCACTTGGTAGATCAAAGTGGTAGTCAAGGTTGTCCATTAGAGATCAAAATTGAAAAAGAATAAATGATATATAGATATATTGGAGAACAAGAAGATATTGTTTTTGGAGAACTGGTTATAGCTTGTGCTAGACCCAACAAATATGTTGGAACCATCGTTAATTAATAATTATATAGAGTTGTCTCTTTTTGTTTGCAAGTACAGCTGATACTCTGACATTCTATTGTCTTGATTTCAATATCATATTTTTTTGCCACTTTTGGAATCATCGAGGATACTGAATCTATATTTTGACACCCTAAAGTCGCATTAACTTGTGTATTTATTTGGACGTCGCGAGATACACATCGATTTGGGTGCGCTTATATTTTGAATGTGTATCGTACGGTTTTAAAACAAGTGTGTGAGTGTGACTTTAGGGTATGGTTGTAGATTGTCATTGTAAACATTAACAGGGCTTTTAGGGTTTACACTTGGAGGAGCGTAGAAAGTGCAATGCCTCGTAGTATGTTGTTAAATTGATTTGTTACTTGGGTGGACTACTCATTTGAGTTAAGATTCCATGTTGGTTACTTCTTTGGATACCATTTGGCAAGAGCCAAATCTTTGAGCAGCCTCTTTATTGGCTCTTGAGTTCAACGAAGTGGGTGCCCACGCCCACCCTCTATTTTAGGATCCGTGACAGCATTTGTGGGACATCAAATTTCTTGCAAGTAGATTTATTGAAAAAAAAAAAAAACACATGAAAATTAATTTGGAAGTCCTGCTATTTGACCCACTACGCATCAATTTGGGAATTGGGAGCTAATTCCATTTACCAAATTACCTTTTAGAACCACACATTAAAATTAAAAGAGTCATTACAAACTTTAGATGCACTTGTTAAAATTAAGCATAAGTTTTGTGCGCACATAAATGCATCAATTAAGGGAGTGTCAATTTGGCGTGCTCATAGTGAATCAAAGTAGCATTTCTCTTTTATTTGTTCTTAAATGTTCACAAAGTCATGGGGATCGAATGATTTGACATGCTATAAATTCTTTAATCATATTGTTATTCTACTAGTTTGAAATGTATTCACTTTTATACTAGGTTGAAGGTTCAAGTCATATTATGATCATGCATAAGGCAAGTAAGTTTTATGGAATAATTTATGTCCATCATGAACTTTAGTAGTTATACCGTATGCGGGCCAGCAGATTATATTGGTTCAAAATGACCCCCCTTAAGTTTTATGGGTTGAACGTCATTAAACTTAAAATTGCTCCTCATGAGTTAATAATTAAGACAAATATACTTCTTACAAGAAGTTAAGAGGGTTATTTTTTGAACTCTCAACCTCATTTATATTCGATCACATGCATGTCAAATTATTAAGCTACCACAAATGGTCTGTAAATGGTAATTCTAGGTCTGCAATGTGACTTACCATTTGAACCCACATGAAAAAAAAAAAAAAAAAAAAATTTATACGAGACCGAAGCTTTCAAACAAAATTCATAAAAAATGGCAATGCTTAAATTAATTTCAATTGTTTATGAAAACAAATCAAATTAAACCACTAACAATTTAACAATTTGGTTTTGTACTTGTGCCAACACAGAAGCATCACCAGGCATCTCCTCACTATGAAAAATCTAGACCGTCGCTCCCTCGCCGCCACCGCCCATCCCCGGTGCTCCGCCGTCGATCCCACTGCCACCTTCGATTCCCTCGACGAACACTGTCCCATATCCACAATAAAAGAAACCCAGAATCTGAGAATCTTGAATGAAAAATCAAACCAAGTTTTAATTCTCAACTACTTGTGCTATTTAACAAATGAGAAACAAATTAAGAAAGGAAATGTGCAACTAAATCTGTGTGTTAATAGGTTTTGTATATTTGGGCCAAGCGTTTCTTGTTCTAACGGCTATTACAGATCTCTCTTTGAGTGCCACGTGTCAGGTTGCGGTTGCGTTACAGCGTCCAACCATGTTACAGGTAAATTTGGCTTGGAATCACGCTGTTTTACATCGTGAAAAATGTTGGGTTTTCTTTTAAAAAAAAAAAAAAAAAAAAAAAATTGTTCGTTGGTAACATGATAAGGATTAAGGAGGACGGAGTAACTTTTTTACAAGAAAAAATAGAGTTGTATGGTGAAGACGGCGTTGTGTGGGTTAGACGCACAACCACGATTTCGATTCCCCACGATAGCCAAACGTCGGGCCACTGATAGTTTCTTTCCGCAATCACAGGACTCATGAGACTTGTCATACAAAGTGTCAAGATACTTCATGGTTACTCAAAAAATAAAAAAAAAAAACTAACCAAGATTCATGTCCCGCATTTTTATCAAGATTCGTGTAATGAATTTAAGCTACATATCAGTTAAAAGTCTAGCGTGGATTGTCGGACCTTGGTTATTGTAATTATTCTATCATAAATATATGTGGGAGGATTTGTTTGGTTGGTGATGAATATTGTAAATTTACTTCCAAATTTCTTGTTTTTGGGTGGCAATTTACTTCCAAATTTTTAATATATACAATGAAGCATATTATTACAAAAGTGTTGTTGAACTTTATTTGAAACTTACAACTAAAGTAGTACTTCCAATAGAAAATGTGTATTTATTTATTTGTTTATTTTTTGAGGTCAGTATTTATTTATAAATTTTTTTGATAAGAAAAAAAATGTGTATTTATTGAAACAATAATGTTAGTAGTAGATTGATTTGAATGGTACACAATGTCACAAAATCTTTAAAGTCTTAATTTCGATTGTGACAAGGGTGGGTCAAAGGCATAAGTTGGAGAGGAATTGAAGAGGAAAGCACCACCACATCCCCTTTTTCATTTCAGTCACAACACCCCTAATAATAGAAGCTTGTTCCACTTGGTCAGTTATTGGGAGAAAGACAAAAAGGAGAAGCAGAGCAGCGCTGCTCAACACAACATTGAGAAATACTACTATATGGTGAGGTCAAGACTCAAGAGAGAAGAATAAATAGCCAAACAGAGAAGATAACTGTACCTTTTCAATATCACCAACATATATACTTTTTTCCTATTCATACTTTATTAGTTTATTCCATCAAAACAGTTTAATGTTAGGTCACCTTTACACATAAAGTCATTGGATACGTACGTCTTGAACCGCGTGACATTCAAACTTCGAGGCACATCCAATGGACAATGCATGGCTACTCCTGCGTTGTGTCCAATTCTAGAATACATAGGGGTTGAGATTATTTTTTATTGGTTTAGTTGCCCAAAGTGAAGAACTAGTGAATTGATCATTCTATGCTCAATAGTTGAGTGCTCCAAAAACCAGAATTGCATTTATATATGTCTGCGTCTGGGATTCTTAAACTGATATATAGTACTGAGTAATATTTATTTTTTTTCAAGGGTATAGTACTAATTGATTCTGAAGCAATAGATTATACTATTATTGCATGTATAGGTATATAACTATATACTAGTATACAAGAGTATAGTACTGCGACTACTTGTTTTTCAATTATGGCGGTGTCATGACGACACAACACGCAAGTCTTTGCTTTTAATTTAATTCCTACCTGTAACGCTGTTACAGTAATACACTAATACCCAAGTCCCTAACACCATCATTTGAATCAATTCATGCAAGTAATTCTCTTTCAAAAAAAAAAAAAAAGGTTCTAAAGTCCTACTTGTATTTCTTCAAAATAATATATATGATCTATTAATTTATTCGACCACATTTGATTTTAATTTTTGGGTGAGGGAGTGGTTGAATAAATAAATGGAAGTTTGGTCGAATTAATGTACATGTTTGATGAATTTGAGTGTGCGTGTGTGTTTTGGCTAGCTAGAGTGTCTATGAAAAGAAAAGAATATGCAACAACATGAAACACAAGAGTGTTAGTGTTACCATAAGCATGAAATACAGAGAGGCTATGGCAGTGGATAATTAAAAAAAGAGAGAGGGAGGAGAAGAATATCATGGGGCGGTATCGTATTAAATATTGGTGCAGTAGTCCCCCTGCCCTGTCTTTCTGGGATTTAATTCAATTGTGTTGTGTGTGTGTGTGTGTGTGTGAGAGAGAGAGAGAGAGAATATCATGGGTCGGGGTTCCCATCATATTAATGGCTCTGGCCCCTCTCCATGGCTTGGTAGTCGAGGATCTTAAATGCATGCTCTCACTCTTCTCAACCTTCTTTAATTCAAACTTATATATGCCATGTTATGCTATGCTTGTCTCTCAAAATCTCCTCATCTCCTCTTCTTCTTCTTCTTCTTCTCCCCCTCTTTTGGTCTATTCCAAAATATATAGTCTCTTTTTTTCTCTCTTTAATTTTTTTCTTTTTCTCTAATGTTAGCTAGTGTGGTGCACGATTCGTGTTGAAATTGCTACTGTGATGTTGGCTCGGTTCATTCAGATCACAAACTATGCGACGACTATATGTTAGCGGTTGGGATGGTGTTGTAGTTTTGATTGAGCCGTGCCAATATCTTAGTACCCTTTCATCTCATCTGCTAATGACTGCCTATTCATGTTCTCCACACAAGCAATGTCATCAAGGTTTGTTCTTCTTCAATAGTTCAAATGTAATGTATAGTAGCTTATTACATATCAATCCAATCAACATTTTAATCTAGCTCTTATAAGTTTTTTTTTTTTTTTTGGTGAAACTTATAAGTAATATTTTCTCTAGTATAAATGTTACTGCAATGCATTATATGTTGCAATAAAGAAGCCTTCAATGCCTACCTACTGCCAGTATGGTTTTGGCTTCTCATGTTGGCTTCATCATTTTGGGTGCATTGAACCGAGCCCACAAGTGTACTAAAACTTGTCATTTTTAGGCCCTTAATAAAATTATACACTCTTTTGGACTCCTTTTGCCCTCTAATTTATACCTTAAACAATTCCCCAAATTTTTGTCCTTGTATCACACTTTTTGACGATCAATGAACATGTTCGTTTCTCATGAAAACAAAAACATAGAACAATCACTTTTTTTTTTTTTTTTTTTTTTTTTGATAAACGATCATTTTTTAAGTAAACGCTGAGATTTTGAACAATGTTGAGAACTGAGAAGTCACAACTGAGGTCGATTTCTTACTTGTGTTTCAAGTAGGTTTTTTGGGCCGAGTTTTATTTAATAGTGGGCCCACTGAGATTTTGCCCAATAAAGAGCGAGATCCGAAGAGGTCCAATAGGCTTGCAGTCAGAAAACACGATCCTGACTTCCTCCACGTGCGATGCCTCATTTGGATTCTCATTTAGGCCCAATACAAATGCTCATTTTATCTCACTCAATTTATATTCTTGCACCAATTTTTTTTTCTTTTTTAAAAAGAACTTTATACTAAAAAAAAAGAAAAAAAAATTAAAATTACTCAAAGATTAAAAAAAAAATTAATTCACCCCACATTACTAAATCATACGCCTTTTAATCGTAAAAGAAATAAAAAAATTTAGGTGATATTTTTGTATAGGACTTTAGTTTTCTCAAAATTTAGTTTTTAGCTCTGTCGTTATTTATTTTTTTATAGTTGTAGGAGTTCTATCAAGGCTTTCGAATTATCAATATTGTTTTATCGGTTATTCTTCTATTTAAAGAAAGGAGATGGTGCTCCAGGACTTTATGTTAATTTGAGTTTTATCGGTTATTAATCTTCTTATAATTAATCTTCTTAGTTTAGAAAACTAAAATCCTTTTGTTTTAAATTAAGAAATATCCAAAAGATCAAAATTATATTATTAGAAATAAGTAATGTATATGCAGTGTAGTGTAGTGGAGTGGAGTTGGTTGGGGAGAGTTAATGAGGGAAATGGGAAGTATAATAATGAGAGAGAGAGAGAGAGACATGAGAGGTAGAAGTAGTAAATGTTGGATGGATCGGCCAAAGTAAAATAAAACAAGGAAGGAAGCTGTAGCTCTGGCACTCTCGGTCTGGGTCTGCATTTATGTGCACCGAACCTCTCTCTGCTTTTAATGTTATGTTACTTGTGCAATGCAGTCAGACAAAGATTCCCCTCTTTTAAATGCTCTCCCTCCTTCCATCTCTCTTTGCCTTCTTCGCCTTAATTTGATTGTTCTTTTTTTTCCTAACTATCTCGCCTTTTTTACTATACTTTTCATTAGCAATAACTTGAGAGAAAAAAAAAAAATCAAAAATCACAAAAACGTTGTACGTATAAATTTACGATGGTCTTTACTTAAGATATTTCAGTGTTTATTATCACCTCTTACTATTCCACGAGAATATTATTGGGTATTAATTAAAACTTGGTAGAAATGTGAAATATATCCGCCTTTAGTTTCATATAGTATATATGTTGATTAAAAGCACATTAAGAAGATTATTTGAGATTTATATAACCAACAAAAAGAAAAAACAATGCAGAAAAGGTGATATTTCATATCTGTCATTGTATTTTGTTGCTAACATGTATAAAAAACAAGGGGGCCCAAGCCCATGACAGAAATCTTATAACTGGCCCATTTGTACAACTAACTTCAGTCCCTATTTCCAGTAAGCAATTATGAACCACACAGCATTGAAAATGAAATTGAAATGAGAGATGATGACGAAGAAGAAGAAACAAATATATTTTGTAAACTGAATTTGCCACCTTGATGTATAAACAATTTGAAAAATATGCCACCGAGACTTTTAGATATTAGTCCGAGGTGCTTTTCAAATTAATCAGTTTTTAGTGAATATCGTTGCACACAAGTGCATAGTACCAGGAGGTGAAACTTGTTCTTATTACTACAATATGTTAATAAATAAGGTTTGATCTTTTAGCTTCTTACATATAGAAGAAAGGTTTTGTTACTTAGGCTAGATTGGTTACTTAATGAATCTGCTCTAAACTCTATTTGTTATTTACTAAATTAAATATATAGTTAAATAAATGTGGAACCTTTCGAACTAATTTTTACAATTTATTTAACAATTTTAAAAAGGTATTTAGCGAGTTTAGCCTCCTGCAAGTAATTCTTATAGCATTTAGAACGGATACAAGTATTCATATGCATATTATGATATGATTTGAGACAAGTATGAGTATTGCAATTTATAAACAAGTGTGAATAGGGAAAATTTTGTGAGTTTTTCTCGGTGTTAGGCACCTTACCTATTTACATCCCTATATCTATCTATACTATAGAAAGATGGAAAACGGCATTGTTCATTGTACAGTGTTCAAACATTTGTACCCTTCTCCAAATCGATTATAACAAGTAATGAGTTGAAGGCACTGTTCATTGTACAGTGTTCAAACATTTTTAGCCTTCTCCAAGTATTATAACAAGTGTGACATATTGTAGGCTTTTACCTATGTCACGTACACAAGTAACACTCATAATTTTTTGTCAAATAAGTAACACGCGTATCTACTAGACTACTACTACTATATAAAAGCCGAAATTTTTGACAAGTTTTCTTTTTCATGACTATTTGTCTTCTTGTAAGTAAAAGAAGGAATTACACCTGTTAAAAAAAATAATGAATGTTATATCTATGAGTCTTCACGATGGGTCATTTTAAACTTCCAACAACTCAACTTATCGAATTCTCGATTAAGTTATTGTCTCCACACTCTCCAAATTATTGGATCACTTTGACAATTAATGATTTTTCCTTAAACCTTAACAATGATATTATGAAAATTGAAAGTACAGTACAGTGTGTATATACAGTATAGTATATATATATATATATATTTGATGAAATACAGTATATTGTAGTAGTACTCAAGATTTTCCTTAATTAAGCCTAGAGAATGATATTATGATAATTAAAATTATAGTATTTTGGATGACCGACAAACACATTAACAATTCCTTTTCTGCTAATTGGTAAGGTAGACTATTACATTCTTTGCCCAAATAGGATAGATTCCTAAACATTAATTGTTAACTGCCAATATCTCACGAACGAGTGTTTCTACACAGTATTACTCAAATTAAAAGAAATTATAAAAATTAATACAATAAACTACAATTGAAATACGTACGTAGAACATACGTAAATAAAAATTAGAGGGTGTTATGTATGGGAAATGCTAGAATGATATCACCAATGCACACCAGAACGCAGGAGCCGTCCGTGCGCGCCTCAAAATGCGAGCATGTACAAATCCCGATATTGTATAACACATAAATTAAGAGCCCCAACGTGCGTTCTAATATGTATTTGCGATGTCATTGTAGCATTTTCTATAAAATACACCCAATAGACATTAACAACAATTATAATACATCAAAAAAATGGTATATAGTATACATTTTGCTATGTGGGCATCCATCCGAATGTACTGAACTAAACAATTTTGAGTGAGTTATATAGTTTTTATAAATAAGTACACTTAAATCATTTTAAAAAGGGGGAAACATATGTATACAACCTGAGTCATGTATCTGCACTCCCCTCTAACTAATTTTTTTTTAAAATTTGCTTTCGTTATTAGACAAATTAAAAAAAAATCTTTACATATGTAGTTATATATAGGCATACAACACAACAACAATTATGTTCAACCACATAATCAAATATCGATTTTAAAAGGAATATTGCTAACTAATTTTCTTTTCGCAATATAAACATTTTTTGTTCATTAGTTACAAATTGCAATGTTTCATAATGTCAAAAATAGAAGTTTACTTTTTTATTAATTTTTTTAATGCCTCCTTAATTACAAAGATAAAGGTAACAATAATTACTAAGAGAGATAGTCATGGGGTTGCCTACTTCTACTACAACTTTTTGTTACACAATTGTTGAGGACTCTTAGACACATGAAAATACGTACAAGGTGTGCTTTATCTCAATGAAAAAATTATGGGTTCATAATAACATTGAAACAAAAGGTTAGCAAAAAGCTATACGCGGCCCTAATATTTTCCAATAACAAAAAACACTTTGTTGCTACCATTTGAATGTTGAATCTTCTTGTAATTTGAATGTAAAATGATCGGAGGAAGAAGCTAATAATAATAGTAATAATACATACCCTAAGCATGGACATTAATTTGATCAAGAAAATATAATTAGTATATAAAAAAACGCTCGAATCATGTCACCCAACTAGTATACACTAAAGATGTCAATATCCATCTATTTACGTTCTTATGTGTAACAAAGATGTTAATATCCAACTTGGCGACCTAGAATTAAAGTTCACATAGCTTTAATAATTAATGTAAATGAGCTCCCATGGTGGTGATGTTGTGGTTTTGAAAAGGGCCTTAATGTTTCGACTAAGGCAAAAGTCATAAGTTTGATTTGTTGCAACAACACAACTGCACTATTTCTCATTCGACCTCTAAGTTAGTTGTAAGGACTTGTATCCCTGTGAGATTAGTTGGACCTTAATTATGAAGGCTGAGGTGATTCGGACACTCATAGTAATAAAAAAAGAAAAAAAAAACAAAAAAAAAAAAATTAATATAAGAAAAATGTTAAAGTGACAAAGTTGGGAGCCCTAGGTTGACTTACTTTGGACATCGAGATAGGTGAGAGCCGCCCAATGCACCCCAAGATGCGCATCACGCTTACATCAACGGGGCCCATTTGGTAGGTGCCCTTGAAAAATGCTACAATAACACCCCAAATGACATCCTTGTGACGTGGTGCGGAGCCCGCATCCATGGGAGTCGTCGTCTGTTCTTCGAGATACACACCACGCGTTTTATGCACCAAAAATTATTTTGCGCACGCCATGCCACATGGGCGACACTTACAGGGGTGTATTCAATTGAGATTTTAATAGACTTTTAGTTACTTTTATAAGTGAATGACTTTTATGAAGGTTTAAGATTTTGGTAGACTTTTAAAGACTTTGATAAACTTTTATGTAGATTTCATTATGATGACTTTTATCAACATTTAAGATTTTTAGTGACTTTTGTAAACTTCTTAAACATGATTTTGATGATACTAATAGATTATTGTGATTTTTAAAATGAAACAAATATTTTGCACTTTATTATAAAAAAATAAATAATTATATTTTTTTTCTTAAGAACTATTACTAATTTTTAAAAAAGTATTTTTGTATTTTAGTAAAAAAAAACATATATACATATTAATGAATTACTCTCAAAGTAGTAGCATAACAAATAAGTAAATAAATATCAACATAATAAATAGGTAAATTAATCATCCTTTAGTGGTAGAAAAGAATCAAGTAAGATCATTGGAAATATTTTTTTTTTGAGAAAAGATCATTGGAAATATTAGTGTAAAAATTTTGCACTTTATTTTTTTGTTTAACTTAAGCAAAAAAAAATATTTTTTTCCTTAATAATGATAATTTAAATTCTAAAAAATACACTTCTTGCATTTTAAAAAAATTATACAATTATTTTCTTCAAAAATAATAATACTACACTTTTTGAGATTATAATAATACACTAAATAAACGAAACTTCTTTGTCAAAAAAAAAGCTATCGAAAATGTATAGTGATGCAAGAATGAGATTTTGTTAATAATGACATCAATCAATTTTTATCAACATAGATATTAGAGTATAATGGGTGAGCAATGAAATCAAGAGTTGTGGAGTGATTTGAGAAGTTGATAAAAACAATTGATAAGAAAAAGACATCTTGTGAACAATGAAGTCCTTATTGAAAAATGTAACCAACAAAAATTAGAAGTCTCTAAAAGTTTATGGGTTGAGGTGAGGAGAAGTTGAAGACTTCTTTATGTGTATTTTTATACAAAAAGTCTACAAAAGTCAAGATTTGTAACCAATCTACAAAAGTCACTAAAAAATTAAACAATATATCTACTTGGATTCATGAGTCCGGACTCATATGGAGGTTTTTCAAATTTTTACAAATATTTAAAGGGTAACAAAGGAATTTTACAAGTGATTGTGTGTACTTCGTTAATTACTTGAGGATGACTTTATAATAATTTTTTTTTTCGAGTCCGGACTCTTGAGCCCAAATAGCACTACCCAAAATTAAATACACCTTACTTTTATGAACTCTCTAAAAGTTTAAATTGAATACCCCAAAACTTTTGTAGACTTTTTAAAAGTCTATAAAAGTCCACATTGAATACACCTTACTTTTATAAACTCTCTAAAAGTTTTAAATGAATACACCTAAACTTTTTTAGTCATTAAAAATAGTCAAAAATTTATTAAAATCTTAATTGAATACACCCTTGTTAGAGTGTCATTCTAACATTTTCCAAGTGGCCTTATCTCGGTGCCCAAAGTGAGTCAACCAAACATTTTCCCATTTTCTAATAGGTGAATTGCAATAATGGCACAAACTAATCTTCGTAAGATTTCTTATATTGTTTGTGCATTTGATCTCATCTGGACTTGTCCGAACCAACAGAAGGTTCAGCAAAGCCGATGCGATGTCTACAACGATGTCGTCGTCGTCGTCGTCGTCGTCGTCTTCGTCTCCCTCAGAAGACGAACCGCGATTGGATCAACTTCCGAGTGCGCTTCTGGATTCTATAATGTCAAAGCTCGACGTCGTCTCGATCTGCCACGTCTCCATCACTTGCAAGGCATTCCGCTCCTGCGCTTCTCAGATCCTCTCCTTCATCCCCAATTTCCATCTCCTGGTACGCCCTAATCCCTACTCATCACCTCTCCATCCATCCCCGCCGTTCGATTGTTTTCAATTTCTCAATTCTCCAGTGCTAAATGAAGAAATTGGAACCCTAAAAATCCCAACTTGAACGATTTTTTATGGAATGTGTTTTGATCAGGACATCGCGATCTCTGTGGATCTGTTGAGGTCTCTTTTGCTCCCCAATCCGTATTTACGAAGTCTCAAGATCAATTGTGGACGGTTGGATGATTTCTCGATCGATCTTCTTCTTCGGCCGTCGTTGCATGAGCTCTATTTGCATAATTGCGATGATTTCAGTGGGAAATTGATTTCTGAGATTGGTGGGCGATGCAGGGAACTGAGGTTTTGTTTCGCTACTTCGTCTATTGTGCCAAGATTCAGTTTTTATTAACCCTAATTTGTAATTGTTGGTTATTGATGATATATTGATATGTGTAGTCTGATTTAGGGCTTCTGTAGTTAATACGTAACCCTATAGGATCTGTGCTCTTCACTTCAATGTTTAAGAAAATTTAGTTTGAATATGTGGATAAAGACTTAGATTTTTTCGATGTTTGGGCCAATGCGAGAGAAGCAAGAAGATTAACTCACTTAGATAATTAGAGCTCCTACTGCATTTGTGCTCAGATTTTTTCGATGTTTGTAGATCCAGGGAAATGTTGCTTCGCCCATATTGTCTTGAACGAGCTCTTTAAAGATTTTTTCGAATGTCTAGTCTGTGCCCTTGCGATATGCCCTCTTGGAGTACACAATGTATCACTCGAAGTACTTGTAACAACTTGTTTTGTTTGTTATAATGCCTTAAGGCAGTGCCATTCTTAAGTGCATGATTATTTGCTTGGAAATAAATTTATGCCATTCTTAAGTGCATGATTTAGAACTTCTACACTTCTGCATGATGTCATTCTAACGTTGTTATAATGCCTTAAGGCAGTGTCAACGAGGGATCTAATTAGTAAATTACTGTGAAGAACTGTTTGTTGGAAATCCATCTGATGATTTAGGTTGTTGGCCTTTAGATTACTCCTTGATTTTGAAATATTTTTGCAAGATGCATTATTGTGGATCTAGAAAAAAATTTCTTTGTGAGAGCATCTCCACTAGCATGCTTGTGGATCGGGATATTCAAATATTAAAGACAGATTTGAAAGTGAAGATGACTGCAATAATCTTTCCCTGAACAGTGTTTCAATGATGTAAAATTGGCAACGTGAACTCTCAGTGAAAACCAGCCTGTTACGCCTTGAATAACATTTATACGTTGAGCAACAGTACTTCCATCTGGTGCTAGATCAGTAGGCAGACTTTCTTTCAAGCTCTCTTTTATTTTTACACTTGTGGGCCAATCTCCTTTCTAAATTCTGTTCTTTTCTTTCTCCTCTTGGGGTTTTGGATCCTGAATGTATATCATACTACACCAGCTGTGTGTCCTTACCAGCAACACCATTTTTTAATATCTAAGTAAAGAAATTTTATTTCTTCCATGATCCAAAGAGTTGGAAAACCAAATAGTGTTGAAAAAGATTTTACAAATGAAATGCATAGTCTCCATGCAGATATGATGGTATACTACTCCTCACCATGCTTCAAACAAAGTGACTATGGCATTCCTTTTGGTTATCTTTGTCTCTACGTCCTTTTTCCTTTTGTTTTCAGTTGGTATTACTTTGTTATTCAGGTATCTGTGCTGATAACACGACAGCTTATGTATGGTTGATTTTGGACTTGTCATTAGGTATCTGTGAGAACACAGCACCTTATGCTGTGTAAGATATAACCTATTATTTCCCTCAGGTCTCTCTACTTGGGTTCAGTCGCTGGAAAAAGAGGGCGTGCTATCCATGTTTCTGATCTAGAGGAATTACTCAATGGTTGTTCTCAATTAGAAGTAAGTATACTGTTTACATAACCTAACAGGGCTTTTTTTTTTCTTTCTTTGTTTTTTCACGAGATAGTATATCATCTTGTAACATACATGTTTTGTATGAGTTGCTTATTAACTCTGAGAACATGAAGAAGTCTTTTCTATGTTGTGCTTATATCTTGGTTTATCAAGTTCCTCTCATCTTGGACTACCCTACCGCAAAAATCAGTTCCTCCTTTGATGTTTTGATACAACTCAACTTTAGCCTTGTAACATTTGTTCATGTTATTTTGGAAATCAATGATTCACTTTTTTATGGTCAATCACAATTTCATGATTTAATCCTGTTCTTTAGGTTTTTTAGCCAATTAATTTATTTTTGTTGTATGTTCTTTCGTAGACATTGAGCCTGATGTTTGATGTCTCGATATTCCTACGACATAATTTCGCCCGAGCATGGGCGATGGCTTCAAGAGATCTGACTACACTAGAGATTGGATACGTCCCATCAGTAATGGTAACTGAACTGCTTAGTCCAGGTGTGGCATCTTATCAGTCATCTTCTCAAATGCAACCTTCTGTGTTGCCCAACATACAAAAGCTCTGCCTTTCTGTTGACTATATGACAGACACATTAGTTGGTGCAATAAGCAAATGCCTTACGTCCTTGACACATTTGGATCTTCGAGATGCTCCTCTTATTGAACCTACAAGTTCAATTGACCTTACTAACTTGGGTATGCAACAGATTAATCCGCACGGTAAACTAAAACACCTCTCCTTAATTCGAAGCCAAGAATATCTCCTCACATACTTTCGGCGAGTCAATGATCTTGGTGTAATGTTGATGGTGGATAAGTGCTTAGACATGGAAAGTATCTCTCTCGGAGGTTTTTGTCGTGTTACAGATGCAGGTTTCAGGGCAATCTTGCATTCTTGCTCTAAACTATGCAAGCTTAAGGTATGTCACGGGACACATTTGACAGACCTAGTATTTCATGACATCTCTGCAACCTCCCTCTCGCTAACGAATGTGAGCTTAAGATGGTGTGGTTTAATAACAGATCTTTCCATCGCCCATTTGTCATGTAATGCAAATCTCTCTGTGTTAGATTTGAGATATTGTCGAAATATTGGGGATGAATCCTTGAAATCAATCAGCGCTCTTCAAAAGTTGCAGATTTTGCTCTTGGATGGCTCCAATATCAGTGATACAGGATTAGGATACTTGGGAGATGGAGTACTCAGGTCCCTGGTCTCTCTGTCTATTAGAGGTTGCATCAGACTCACCGATGAGTGCATTTCTACTCTATTCGATGGTTGCTCAGGTCGGGCCTTGCAGAACTTAGACCTCTCAAATCTTCAGAACTTGTCTGACAATGGAATTCTCTGCCTGGCTAAAACTGGTGTTCCCATTGTTGAACTTCGAATGCGAGAATGTCCACGTATTGGTGACACTGCTGTGATGGCATTAGCTTCAATGCAGGTTGATGACGGCGGTTGGCGTGGTAATAGGTTGAGATTGCTGGACCTTTATGAATGCGGAGTTACAGCACTTGCATTTCGATGGTTGAAGAAGCCTTACTTCCCTCGCTTGCAAAGGCTTGGCATAACAGGAAGTGTGAACAGAGATATAGTTGATGCTTTGGCTAGGAACCGCCCATACTTGCATGTGTCAGGCCGTGGTGAAGAGCTTGGGACTGGCTACTGGGATGGGTTTGACGGCTCGGAAAGGCATGAAAACGATGAAGTGGATGAGCTTGAACAATGGCTGCTAGAAGGAGGGAGTGAAAGTGATGAAGAGATGCTAGAAGTCGACAATCCTGAGCAAGAAATGGCTCTAGAATAGTAAGTCGTTGGGTTTCATTACCTGTTATTATATTTCAGTTTAATATGTACCTTCTAGTGTTTGTAGTGCATTATTTTGTCCTAATAATGTATGTTATCATTTAAGCTCAGATTGTACAATAAACTCCTATATATGTCAAGCATAAATTTACATGGTTTGTGACTTGGTTCTTGGTTGTATCAATTGCAGCTTGCTTACGTTTGACGTCTTCTCTTGATGCTTTGAAAATTCAACCTTGTTCGCCGTGGTTCGGATCTATTTCTTCAGACTGCAAAGCTATTTGTTCCGCCCTGAACTACATTTTCTTGGTTCATCATTTGTCTTAGTCTTCACTGCAGAAACTAGAGTGCTTCAGCGCGCTTGCCTGTAGGTTCTCGTAATGGATGACCATTTAATTGTGGTTATTTAACAGTCTCAATTGCATTATCTTAGTTAAAAATCTTGGGAAGATGTTACTAGATCAAAGTTTTGTCTGAAACCAAAAAATTAATTTAACGTTTTATCAGTTATTTATTTTATATTTCTGGATGCAATGTCGCTAATATTATATTGTTCTCAAACCTTCCCATGTTATATTTCGACAGGTTGTGTTTGTGTTTACATCTATCTCCTCAATTTCAACAAAATGTAGCATGACCAATCCTTATTATCATGAAGCTAAGCCTGTCATCTGTTCTGTTTGGATTGAACTGCATTCTTTGGCGTCGTTTGGTTTGGAGGGGAAGTGCACTTCTCATGCAAGAATTGGCACCTTCCCTTTGTTTGGTTTAAATTTTTTGGTAAAAGTGATTTTTTGCTTTCAAGTGCACTTCCCATGATAATGTCAACTTCCCCCATATAGGGGAAGTGCACATCTCCCCCTTAAAGGCACACTTCCCCGGTTAATCTAAAAAAAAGGGGAGTGCTAGGCATACATCACAAACGCGTGCAATGCACCTCGAAGATACAATTCACACGCATCTCGATGGACATTGCACGCCTAATCAGAATGTGATATACATGTTACCTACATTATTTGCACTCTCTTCGTAATACTCTCTCTCTTTTAAGGGTGCATTAGAGTGAATCAGAATCATAACAAATTAATCTTTTAATTTTCAAATATTCAACTTCTCAAGAATTATAAATCTTAATCAAATGCACAATTGTGATTAACTTATTCCCAGATTCTTTTGCAAGTCTCACTTTCTCGTGAGGCCTTTGATCATAGTAGTTACTAGTTGCAACCAAATCGACACTATTAATGGAGAAAATGCAGTACGAGTTTTTATGTCTAGATACAATGTATCGAAACTATAACAAGAAAACCTCTCTCACAGCAATTCAGGTGTCCAAGTACAATGTACCTAACTTTGATCACGAGTTCATGTTTCTTTTTTTAAGAAATGCTAAAATGACAATATTATGTAACAATAAAATGCACAAGAGCTGATGTGGCGTGTTAGCTCGACATCAAAATCCCATAAAAAGACACACCCAACACCCCATTTTGACGTGAGGCTCACACACTACTTCAGTTGTTGTACATTTTATTGTGACATAGTATTGTTATTCTAGCATTTCTCTCTATTATCAAGTCGTTAGTTAACTTACATTAAAAAAAAAAAAAAAAAAAAAAAAGAGGTTAGCTAGTTTTCATTTGAATAAGCTTGTCTTCATCAATCATAATCCGAAAAGCTTGTCCATGGAAACAAATAATCCGAAGATATTACTTAATTAGCTAGTTAGAAAAAACAACAAACTCGAGAGGGACCTCGAAATATCTATAATTAAAACAAGTGACAGATAATTTTTTTTTTCTTGACTCACAAAAAGCCCTTTTTTAACTACGTAGATGAGTTGACATGTAGTATAAAATATAAATACCTATTTCACTTCCATTTTATCCTTCACGAGTAATTGACCCTCGTATTTTTTTATTTTTTATTTATTTTAACAGGAGCAGAATCTAGCTACTACCTCTTTAAATTTTACCTTTTAGCAAGTAAAGTCACGTCCATCTCATCAGAGATGTTTTGACACCTTCATCGCTTTGTTTGATTAGATTCCCTACTACATAGATGGGTTGACATACTTATTCTATTACAACTATTTTACAATATAAGTCGACTCAATTAGTGAGTCTGAGTGTGAGGGTACACATTTCCTCTAGGTTGTAATTTTTTATTTACATTAATAAAATGTCAAAGCATCGTCTCCTTTCCTCAAAAAAAAAAAAAAAAATCTCTGCTACGTCAAAATTGTTCGGCCATTGGGGCATGCTCAAGTCGATTGCACTAGAACCTAGAGCCTCGTGGCTCAAGTTCGGTTTGACACCCCCGGATATAAAAAAAAAATTGCTTAGACACAAAATATTATTCATTATATTAGTATATAGGGCTAAAAAAAAATCTCTAGTAAAATGTTTGAAGCATCATTTGCTAAAGGCAAGGTTCAAAGTTCAACTCTAATATATACTCATAATTAAGCAGTATCATATAGCATACACATGTATACGATGTATTTTCTCACATTTTAAGTAACATCCACTCTATACATCTCAATATGTATTACACATTCTTAGATCAATCTCAAATGAAAGCGTGAGACAAAAAGTCATCGGCCATAACATTTTCTACATTTGAGCTTGGTAATAAATTAAAAATAAAAGGTTTTGCAACCCTGGTTGAATTGCCGCAACGATAAAGACGAATATGAGGTTGATTGAGTTAAGCGCACGACTCGATTTCGATTTTTATGTGTATTATGATCGCTCGGGCCACTAGAGTATGTCCAAGCTGATTACACTAGAGCTTCGTGGGAATAGTTAGATTCACCTAGATAGATAGGCGTAGATATAAATAATAATAATAATAATAATAATAATAATAATAATAATAGGTTTTGCTTAGTTTACCAAACCCCTCTAATGTAACCCTTGTAGAGAGAGCTGACTTGGTAGGTTTGGCTCGAAGACTAGCCGTTATTAGTTGACGGGTTTCCCTCCTTTTTAGTAGTACTAGTTTTTAATTCAAAACATTGAATACTGTAACGGATAATGTATTATAAGTGACCGTTAAGTTGCGTGGTCACATATTCCTCCAGATATTCTCAACTTCGATCCGCCACGCACGCTCGCTCCGCTAATCAGCTGACAGCTGGCCTTCCGATCTTGTCTACTTTGCCAGCTGTCCTTCGATCTATAAACACATCCCGACTCTTCGCTCCTCCAAAAGCCGTTTTTACAATTAATTCCCCCCTCGATCTTAATTGCGGAGATTACGAATCAGATTAGATTAACCGCGCCCACCATTAGATCTTAATTCGCCCATCACTTCGTTCATCTCAACCTAAATCCTACTACTATAGTACTACTACAATGCCGGCCACGTGAGATCTTATCCATATATAATACTACTAATTTAATATTCTTTGTCCAGCTCGATCTGGAGTATTAATTACAATTTATGGATTAAGATTATTACACAAGTAATTCTAATGGCTATGTGTCTGATTCATGTAATTTACTTTTCCATATTAAAGGAATCGATCAAATCACATGTTCTAAATGTCTCGATTTGGAGGGTGGACTTTGAATGTCATTTTAGCTTTTGATTTGATTAATATGAAAGAACTTTTGTATTCACTTTAGCTATATAAAAGTAAACCGAGGATAAAAATTCGAGACTCATTAATTAAGAAAGATTTAAAGAACTGTAATAGAACTCACTCAAATTATTTAATTAAAGCGAAGCGAAAGAATTTGATTGAGGTAGTTAATACCAACAATTAATTAATTTGTGATTTGAGACATCGATGATGCTGTGTGTGGAAAGGCCATCTAACTCTATATATAACCAAATGCTCTACCAATATTACAATGTTCGTGTATGCATGGTTATGGTTTTCTATTTTTGCCTCAGTTGTGATGTGAAAATCATGTGTTGTGTTCTTGAGCTGTTGTAGACCAAACACTACAAATATTTTAAATGTGATTAATTGCCGCCATATACGTCAAACATGGACAAAAAAACGTGACAAAAATCGTTTTCGTGTTTCCTAGCTATATATATATGTTAGGTCAAAACCAGTTTGATGACCCTCGCGTTCTAGACATGAAACATGTCATCAATAAAAAATATTATAGGTGGAAGAAAAATATATCCATACTATAAGAGGCATGTTAAGTACCATTATAAATATAACAATTATTGCCTTCAAAAAAAAAAAAAATTATTCACGCAATGTAGGCACGGAGGAACCAGGTTCAAAGCATTGCCTACTAAGAGAGAATTCATAGAGCTTTATGCGTGAAGGATTAATATATAAGTTATGGTGGCTTGGTTCATTGTGACAACTTTCCAAAAAGTTAAAACATTTTCGTGTTTATAGAGTTGATCTTTATACTTGAGGGGAAGTTAAACATGTAAAACTAATGAATTATTTTTTTCTTCCACATGCATTTATTAGTGTCCAAATCTTTTTTTCTCAACCCCTCCATATTTTTATTCATATTTTTTCTCAAGAGTTAATCACACACCCGAATCTCATACCAGAAAATTTAAATCAAATCAGGGGCAGAATTAGAATTTTTGAAGTTGTTGTAAGCTAAACCAATGACATTCTACACATTAATTTTTCTATTAATCAACTATATAGATGAGTAGGGTTACATGTAAGTTGACTTAGGCTGTAGCTTATACCAGCCTTTTTTTTGGGTCAAATATGTTGCATTGATGTTCCTAACACCCAATAAAAATGATACAATAATCTATTACTTCAAGAATAACATATATTACAATCTACTGAAGCTCGAGGGGGATAACAATCTCCCGAAAGAGGACAACAACCCCATGTAGGGGACAACATTTCCACATACGAGATAAAAAAACCCTAGTTATTTAAAACACATGGAAAAAATCATAGAAACTACCGGATACCAGCCTTATACGTGGCTATGCTCCAAGATAAAATCAAGTAAATATAATGTAAGTATTACGATCCAAACTCATAACCACCGCGAACATAGTTTGCGTTACGGTCCACACCCCTTCCGGGACTAAAAATATCTACTCCATTAACAGCTTCCTTCATCAGCTAATCAGCTCACGTGTTCTCTTCCCATTAATATCTCCTTCATAGAGTCACCTGCCCATCACGTTTTTCTCACTAACCGCCTCACCCAACCGCAACACGCTAGTGGTTCCAGTCCGCGCATATTCGCATCGCTGAGTCGCCTAGTCGCTGTGGTGAGAAATCAATCTCGAGATACCACTAGGACAATCCGTGGGCGTTAGAGGTAGTTTATTAATGGGATCCCAATGAAGTCATAGACAGCTTGACTTGGTAGATAAAGCCTATCCCGCAAATCCCCCAAAAGGAATAGCCTGGTTTTGTGTGGGTACTCCCATCTGCCACCCTTTACTTATGTGGATCATCATCATCATCATCATCATCGGATAAAGCCGATTTTCGAAACTCAATTCGCTGCAATTCATACGATACTTTAACTTTATATTCTCGCTTCCGTTTTCAAATTTGGTTTTCTCCACTCGCTCATGCATACGGTGCGGACTTTCTTCTTACTTTCTTCATTCTTCTTTCCTTAAATAGAACCACCAAAAAAAAAACCAACTCGCTCTCTCGCTTGTTTTGGAAGTTTCGTTCTTAGTTTGTTTGTTCGTTCGAGAGAGAGAGAGAGAGAGGGAGAGAGATTTGTGACTCGATCGATCTTGTTCTGTTAATGGCGATAGATGACACGGAGAGTTGCGGCAGCAGAGGCTCCATGAATTCGTCGCCGAAGAATCACCAGAGGCGGAAGATGGAGGTCTACGACGAGATTCTTCGAAGATTGAAGGATTCCGACTCCGAGGAGGTCAATCTTCCTGGTTTTGATGACGAACTCTGGGCGCATTTCGATCGTTTGCCGACGCGGTGTGTTTTATTTCCTTCTTTCTTTCGCTTTTCGTTTCTGGTGGTGCATTTTTTGTGATTCTCTTGGATTTCTCGCTCGCTATCACGTTTTTGTTGGATTCGCTCTTATTTTAATACTTTCGAGGAAGGATTTTTGTTGTATTGAAGTTCCTTTTAAGATTCATAGCCTGTGAATCTGCATTTCTCTTCTTCCTTGCTTTCAATTGATGTGCTTCACTGTTGTTCGAGACAACTTGGACCGTTGATGCTTCTGTGGACTGTAGGTATGCGTTGGATGTGAATGTAGAGAGGGCAGAAGATGTTCTCACGCACAAGAGATTATTGCAACTCGCGCATGCTCCTGAAAACAGACCTGCATTCGAAGTGCGCCTCGTTCAGGTCAGACAGCTTTAATTTATTCATATTTTAAGGTGTTCGTGGACTTGTTCACGATTCATCGTTTTTAGGTTTAGTTTGTTCTTTATTGCTTTGGTATTAGGTTGCACATCTCACTACCTTTATTTATAATATCTACGACCGAATTTGATGATCGATTATGCCGTCGTTGTTCGCTATTCAGATGTATTAATTCAGGCACTTCTTTCAATTGATTCATCAGTCGCTACGTATTTGCGTACTGTTTCCTGTCATGGTGGAAATGCATATCTACATTGTGTATATTCATCCAAAAACACATATGAAAAATTTACTTGCACTAGGGTATTAACTATTAAATATGTGACGTGTCTTTGACTGGGTAACTCGATCTCAAACATTGCCACTGTCTCTATCATTTGCTTTCCATCTTATCCATTATTGATTAGTTATATTTATTGCATTCCGAGAGACTTCAATGCATTTGCATCATTTTTGTCGATCTTTGCCTAATGTTTGGTAATAGTTTGATTTAGTGTCTTGCTGTTTTGTTATTAAGGTAAAAATGACACAACTATATATGCATAATGTATCTAATATCTTGACCCATACATGATTTTCAGAATCTCCAACGTATAATCATTAACCTAACTATATTTGCTGCTTTATAGTCCCAATGGAATGGAACTCATAGCCTTTTAAAGGCGTTAATCTAAAAATCTAGGGAAATTTTTTTTTTTGATGAAAAAAATTTAATCTAGGGAATTTATTATGGAAGATGAATTATACATCTGCATGCTAGGTACCTAGGTATGAAGGGATAATTAATCTGATATTTTAATCTGTTGAGGTTAGTCTTTTTTTTTTTTTTTTTTTTGGAAGGAGTCTTACAAGATGTTTTATCACGATCTATCATTGTGTTGCAGCCATATGAGAATGTTAGTTGTTCTTGATAAAGAATAAACTTTAGGTGTTTTAGAAAGTAATATAATATTGGTGTGTAAGAGTTAGTTACTATTGTGAGTTAGGTATTTACGGCTTATGCATGTTTTTTATATGAATATGCAACTGAACAAATATGTGGAATAAAGAGAATATTTCAAGTCTGTAATTCTTTCCTTTCTTCTTCTGTCATTTTTTTTCCTCTACCGCTTTTTTAGTATTCAAAGGCCATGTCAAGCATTGAAATGATAAGTTTCTTTTGCAGGTCCTTCCTAATCCTTTCCTCGATGGACATTCAGGTGATTCATTTCTTTCAAATGCTTCAAGAGAAGATGATGGGGGCCAGTGCGAGCATAGGTACCATATGCTTGTTCTAGTGCGACTTTCATATTATTAGATCTTTTCTCTTACTGAGCTGTTTTTTAAGTAATACGTTGCTTTTATTTTTTTTATAGAACACAATTTAAATATATAAGAAAATGTGTAACAGTACATTTATTAATGATTGTAGTGTTCAATCTGACCTACCTAGACTGAATCATGAGTCAAAATATTAACAATGTAGTAGTTGTTGAATCTAACGTGTACACCTAATTAGTAATTTTTTGTCACTCAAATTACTTATACTTTTCATCATTCGTTTTGGATGTTTATTTATATTTCAGCATTCTTCCCCCACCTGCATTTGGTTCGTCTAGTAATCTCAAAGAACTTGCATTGGATGCAAATGAGTCATGCCCTCAAGAAGGGGATGAGACTGTACATCTTCATCCAAAAATTTCCCGGTAATTGAATCTCTCATTCTTTTTCCTTATAAAATTTTTTTTATAAGTTTTTTTTTCCTTATAAAATGTGTTCTCTGTCAATAATACCTTAAAGATTGGATGTGAATCTTCCAACAACAAAATGAACACAAAAAAAGATGAAGTAGAAAGAATATTTAATCTCGAGGAAGCTTTCTGTTTGTCAGTTGTCACAATTTTTTAGTAAGAGACCAATCTATCTTATCTACTATCTTTATTGATTCTTCTAGAGCTTTTCATGTTTTAAACTTGTTATTGTTGGAGAGTGTGTTTGAAACATGATCAGGTGTTCAATTTATTGGTCATTTGATGAAGGTGGTTAGTTTCTAACACTATACAAGTCAAATTTCATGGACTCTGACATCAGCTTCTCTCCCCTTACCGTCCCTATGAAGCTTTTCTCTCAATTTCACCGAAAAGTTAGATATTTCTCACTTTTTTTATTTTAATCTTTAAAAGAACATTTGGCTCATCACATATTTAGATAACCTCTATCAAAAAGAGCATTAGGCTCATTATTTCATTCTTCCTTTTCCTCTTTCATTTCTTTTATGAGGATGAAGTGGTGTATGCACAAATCATGAATATCTCCGATGTCATCACTGCTCATGAAACTTTGTTATGTATAGTTGAACGCAATTCCTATCCTTAGACTGGTTTTTGTTTGTGCATCCAATTTTTGTCCTTTCAAATTATTAACCAAACTGTTCTTATATATGTTGGTATTTGGAGACTCATCCTTTCACATCTTTAATCATGTAGACCCATGCATGAGATCACTTTCTCAGCTGATGACAGGCCAAAACTTCTCAGTCAGGTAATAGGCCAACATTCCATTTTCAGCTCTTTCATGGTGAACTGTTTAGGAAATGGATTAGTTGAGTTGAGTTGAGTTGAATCTTTGATAGAGAAGCAATTGTTTGGAAGCTGAACTAGAAATTGAGAAGAATATGAAAAGTCAAAAGACATTTGTAATAGCATGGTCTTTGTTTAAATCTATGATATTGCAATTGACATCCCACAATTTGAATTTTTTGGATTTTTCTTGGAGATATGAAAAAGACACCAGCTTCATTAGCCCTGGGAAAATAAATTACAAGCTTAACCGAGAGGTTTATTTTGCAACGTTGATCACCATGTAAGGCTAAGGCTTGGCAATTATTCCTATTATCTTTGTACTAGATTAATAACTGCCAACAATTTTATTTTATTTTTGGTTTGAAGCTAACAAGGCTTTCTGGCTTTGTCATAATTGTCAAAAGAAACAAAAAAAAAAAAAAAAAAAAAGAATCAGAAAAGAAGCAATAGAAGCTGGACATTTTGAGAAGAAAAAGATGAGAATATTGAGAGAATAAGTGATAGAAGTATAATGATTGAGGTAAAAGGCTGATGATGGCTTAAACCTAACATAAGAGATGCAATTTATGTAACTCAAATTAGAAAGATAGAAAATGTTAGATAATTCAAAGATTTGATGTGTGACTTGGCTAATGATGAAATGCTAGTATTGACTGTACCATAGGCAGATGCAAAGTAGGCGTTCATTTTTTTTTTTTTTTCTTCTTTTTTCCTCTTTTTCTTTTTTTGGGTGTTTGTTTAAATTGAAATACAGCTTTTAGAATAGCTTTTGTAAGAATGTTCTCATCTTTATGATTTGGTCCTCAATATTCAATCTCCAGCTGACTTCGTTACTTGCTGAGATTGGTCTGAACATCCAAGAGGCGCATGCTTTTTCCACAACAGATGGGTACTCATTGGATGTTTTTGTTGTTGAAGGTTGGCCATACGAGGTACTTCTCACACTGCTGCACATTTATTTACCAAGCAACATCCTAGTTAATGTATACAAATAGCTCGAATCTGTTTTTCGTATGGTTTGGAACTTCATTCTGATATTGATTTTTTTTTTTTTTTTTTTTTTTTTTTTTTTTCAGGAAGAAAAGTTTGTCTTTATTGTCAAATGGAGTTCCTGTATAGCATTAGCAAATACTTTATCTGGTTGAATATTGATATTCGATGTCAGACCATTGTGTGTAGTCTTGTATGATGTATTTATTCCTATACATTTCTTGGTTACATTTTCCTGTGTTTGCCAATAGGAAAGAAAACGATTATACTGACTAATTACTTATAATTCTAATTAATTACAAATAGAATAAATATACTAAATAACAATCATAATAATTCGTTAATATTCTCGACACCCCTCCTCAAGTTTGGAGAATAGATATCGATCATTCCCACTTGGATAGAAACCCTTCGAACATAGCAAGAAAAGTCCCTTAGTAAGAACATCGACAGCCGCTCGGATGATGGAACATAGGGTATGCGAGATATCGCCGTTTTCAGTTTCTCCTTGATGAAATGTCGATCTATTTCGACATGTTTTGTTCGTCATCATGCCGCACGGGATTCGAGCAATATTGATTGCCGATTTGTTGTCGCAAAGTACAACCTCATCGGTTTATCTCCTTCAACCTTCAGCTCCTCTAAGATCTTCCGAAGCCATAACAACTCACATACTCCTTGAGCCATAGCTCGAACTCGGACTCGCATCGCTTCGAGAAACAACCGGTTGTTTCTTGCTCCTCCAAGTAACTAAGTTGCCCTGACCAAGGAGCAATAGCCGGTGGTAGATCTCCGTCGTAGAACTTCCGCCCCAATCGCATCGGTGAAGATCTCCACTCTTCGGCTCCCATTCTTTGAAAACATAATTCCTTTACCCGGCTTCCTTTCAAGTAATGAAGAATCCGATGAACGACCTTGGAGTGTTTTTCGATGGACAATGCATAAACCGACCAAGCTCATCGCAAACGCAATATCGGCCTTGTATGCGCCAAATAAATTAGCTTCCCCACCGGCTTCACGATACGGTTCTTGTCCATGACCTCAAGCACCATCTTCTTTTTCGAGTTTCGATTCGGATCGATAGGAGTTGCCACCGGTTTACATCCGAGTAATCCGGTCTCTTTCAAGAGATCAAGAACATATTTTCTTTGTGAGATAACTATTCCTTTTGAGGATCTAGCCACCTCCATTCCAAGAAAATATTTGAGTGTCCTAGATCTTTGACTTCAAAGCGGTTGGATAAGAAGTTCTTCGGTGACTCCAACTCTACTATGTCATCTCCTGTCATCACAATGTCATCTACATACACAATTAAAATAGCAATTTTACCATGATTGTGTTTGTAGAACATCGTATGATCCGAATGAGCTTGAGTGTAACCACGTTGTTTCACGGTTCTCGTGAATCTTTCGAACCATGCCCTCGGAGATTGTTTCAATCCATATATGGATTTCTTTAGCTTACATACTCGCCATCCTTCTTTAGCTCATCAAAGCCTGGTGGAGCTTCCATATACACCTCCTCCTCTAGCTCGCCGTTTAAGAACGCGTTCTTCACATCAAAGCGTCTCGAGAGGCCAATCCAGATTAGCGGCTAACGAGAGAAGAACACGTACGGTGTTTAGTTTGGCCACGGAGCGAAGGTTTCCTCGTAGTCAAGGCCGTATGTGCGAGTGAAGCCTCGTGCTACGAGTCGAGCCTTGTATCTCTCAACCGAGCCATCAAGCATGGTATTTTATGGTAAACACCCACTTGTCGCCTACACATTTTTTCCTTCGGGTAAAAGAGGTAAGATCCCACGTGTCATTCTTCTTCGGGGCCTTCAACTCCTCAAAGACCGCCTCTTTCCATCTCGGAACCTCTAGAGCTTCATGTATCGACTTAGGTAGTTCATCATCCATAATCCCTGGTGGAAAAGGCTTTGAAATCGGTGAGAGCTTATGATAAGATACGAAATTGGATATTGGATGTTTTGTGGTACATGATCGACACCTTTGCGTACGGCTATGGGTTCAAAGAAATCGTAGAAGGTTCTAAATTTGGAAGAGAAGTAGGAGAAAGAAAGCGATCGTACCTTGGACCTCGGTCGAGTCCGATGATTGGCCCACCTCGGGAGCCGGTGGAATATTACTTGGTTGAGTCCTCCTTTTAGAATAAACACGAAGTTCGGTAGGTGGTTCCAAGTTGTTTTCTACCTGGGTCTCACGAGGTTGTGAATTTATAGGTTGTGAAATCCTAGGATTAGTTACGAAATAATTGATTCCTTGAACTATTTTCAACCGATTTTGGCAAAGATATTTGTTCCCAAAAACTCATTTTGAGAATCATTCTCCCGGAATTGAGATTTTTTCAAAAAAAGGTTGTTTTTCAAAAAAAGTGACATCCATACTCACGTAATATTTTCCGAGATTTAGGATCAAAACATTTATACCCTTTTTGTGTTGGTGAAAAACCAAGAAATATGCATTTATGTGCCCGGGGATCAAGCTTTCCTCTATTATGGCCGTGTATATGAACAAAAGCAATGCAACCAAAAATTTTAGGTGTTAAATCAGTGAACGATCTATTTTCAGGAAACATATTCTTTAGTGCTTGCAAAGGAGTGATGTAATTAAGAACTCTTGTAGGCATTCGATTAATCAGATAAGCTGCAGTTAAGAGCGCTTCATTCCAAAAACGATTAGGAACATTCATAGCAAATAATAACGCCCTAGACACCTCTAATAAATGCCTATTTTTCCTCTCAGCCACTCCATTTTGTTGGGGAGTATCAACGCAAGAACTGTGATGAATAATTCCTTTTTCTTTCAAAAATCACATAAGATTGCATTAAAATATTCTCGGCCATTATCGGTTCTAAGAACTTGAATATTAGTATGAAAGCGAGTATTAATCAAAGAGTGAAAATTTTTGAAAACATTTGCGGCCTCGGATTTTTCCTTTAGAAGATAAATCCATGTGACTCTAGTGTGATCATCAATGAATGTGATGAACCATCTAGAACCTGAGGCAATTTTTACTCTTGAAGGACCCCAAATATCACTACGCACGAGTGAAAAAGGTTTTGATGGCATATACTTCAAAGAAGGATAAACGGATCTATGATGTTTTGCCAACTCACAAACTTCACAACAAAAAGATGAAATGTCTTTATTTTTAAAAAGATTTGGAAACAAATATTTCAAGTAATTAAAACTGGGATGGCCTAACCTATAATGCCACAACATTATTTCATTCTCGCAAGACAAGGTAGTTAAACATCTTGGTTTCTGAACTTGTTCATCTGAAGGATTTTCCGAGACCAAGTGATAGAGTCCATCAACTTCCTTAGCATTGCCAATCATCTTCCCTGAACAAGGGTCCTGAAATTCAAATCCAGCAAATGTTATTGTAGCAATACATTTGCAATCATGAATAATACGACTAACGAGAGATGAGATTGCAAGAAATCTTTGGAACATGTAGGACATTTAGTAATGTAAGAGATGGAGACATAATAATAGAGCCTTTTCCAAAGCAATAGAGGTTAGAGAACCATCGGCAATTTTAACTTTCAAATTTCCGGACAAAGGATAATATGAAGAGAATATGGAGGAACTACGGTCATATGATCGGTTGCCCCCGAATCTATGATCCAAGGGTTTAATTTTAGCATTTGTGAAAGTTGTAGGGTAAGTACCTTTTTGAGCTAAAGAAGAAGAGGCAATGTAAGATGATGAGTTAGGAGTGTTGGATACAATTGAATGAGAACTCATTAGTTGATACAATTGCTCTAGTGTTCTTTCTTTGAAGAAGCGACGTCTCGAGGCGATTTCGGCTCTTTGGAAGTGTCTTCGGATGAGGCATGAAAACCCTTTGAATCACGAGGATTAGGTTAGATGAAGGGTTATCTACTGGCTTTCCATGCGGCTTCCAACATTTGGCCTTAACATGCCCCTGGCTTGTTGCAATGCTCGCAGATTGGCGGTCTTTATCGCGCGACGGTCGTTGCGGCTTGGTGGCCGACTAGAGAACAGGGCGAGAAGGGTGGGTGGGAGCCGGTGAGTGTCCTCCGAGCATGACGGTCCGCCGCTCTCCTCTCTTCGACCTCGGCAAAGACTTCTCTAGTACTCGGCGGTGGATCACGACCAAGAATGCGTCCTCTTACTTCATCTAATTCCTTATTAAGGCCGACGAGGAATTCGAAGACACGTTCTTTTTCCACCATTTTTACGAAACAAAGCCCCCGTCCTTCGCATGACTCCACTCATAATCGCCGAACATATCTACCTCTTGCCACAAGGTTTTTAAGTCGAGTATAATATTGAGTGACAGTTTTCTCACCTTGTTTTAGCCTCCATAGCCGAGTTTTTAGCTCAAACCACGTCCCGCATTCCCGAGATCGAATAAGTCTCGTTCACAAAGACAGTCCAAATGTCATGAGCAATAGGTAGGAAGAGATAGGTTCTTCCTACACTCAAGTCCATAGAATTTATGAGCCAAGACATGATCATCGAATTCTCGCCTCCCATCTTTCGAGAACCTTCATCTTTCTCAGTGGGTCTCGCATTGGTACTGTAAGATAGTCGAATTTTCCACGACCTCGAATGAACAATTTCACCGATTGGGACCATCTTGTAGGAAATTGTTTCCATTCGACTTGTGAGAAGTGATGGAAAGGTTTTGGAAAGATTCGGTGTTTAAGGGAATTGAGGGTGAGCGAATAGAGCTCATAGAATCGATACCGAGAGGTATCATCGAGAGGGTTTAGCCATTTAAGCTTTGATACCATAAAGTCGAGAAAGAAATGACGAATGGAATGAATTTTATTGACCATTTAGGCGTGTTTAAATAGAAAATTACGAGTAAATGCTTTACATAAAAATAGCAACTAATTGATCCTATCTTATCAAAAAGCATTACATCTATTAAAAAAACGATTATACAGCTAATTACTTCTAATTCTAATTAATTACAAATAGAATAAATATACTAAATAACAATCCTAATAATTCTTGTTAATATTCTCGACGAAAGGATAGAAAGTGTTTTGGTTTTTCAAAATCTGAGTGCCGTTTGTGGATTCATAAGCAGATATCGGGCCGTTTTATAGTTTCCAATTGTTTTATTTTGTTTATGGATGTGGTTTGCAAATATGGAACTAAAGGCTGCTGAAATTTCCTATTTCAGTTCCATTCAAGTTAGAAAATACCTTGATTCTGTGGCCTATATTTTTGTTAGTGCTGCAACTTACCCCAATTGGAAAGGTTTAGCAACTAAATGCTAATTTTGAAGCAGACATGTATTGTGTGTCTTTGATAATTGATATATAATTTATGTCAAAGGCACACTCTTCTGTGTGCTTGGCAAAGCTGGTTTCATTTTCTTATCCTGAAATAAACCTGATCTCTTTTGTTAATTATATGCCCACTCCGAAATGGCATGCTAGTGAATATTACACACTTGATACTCTTTGTTTTAATCTGTAGAATCATCTTAGTTTCTCTGTGTTTAGTCTTGTTTTTAACGTCTTGTTTTAATCTGGAACTATTCTTATTTTTAGAGCGAAAAATAGGCTTTTAATATGAGAAACTGGCTTTTTGTTGCTATGTTACTGAAGGTTGACTTGACGTGTTCTATTCGCTATTATGACCAACCAAGTGAAGAATCAAAATTGTCAAGGTTTTGTGAAGGCGGACTTCATAGATTTATGACATAATTAGCTAATGAGTAGTAATTAGAAACTATTTATTCGGATTTTATCCTTTTTTATTTCAGCTCAATGCGCCAAACAATTTATTAGAATTTTATTAAAAATTTGCTACTTGCTTACAATGTATTCTTTTTGGAACTTTGTAGGAAACTGATAGGCTTAGACAAGTGATTGAGAAGGAAATGCTAAAAGTTGAGGTAAGTTTGTTCTTCCCAAAATGGCTTTTTTCCACATGACCTTATTAGATGACTACTTCCCTAATCAAACACATAACCACAATTCAAGTGAATTGGGTTTAATGCGTTGACCGCAATGGGCTTTGTGAAGGCACTACACCTAGACAACCGGATCACTCGTGTGTCCGATTTAGCCTAGATTTCTAAGGTATTCAACCAAATCCCAAAAGGGTCGAATCAATCGGTATGGTCGATTGCCACTAGTGTGGTCTTATTGCACAAACACGGGCGCTTACGACTCACTGACAAATAAATCAAGATTTAAACTAGTGTTTAACCTTGATTGTTAAAACAATACCCAAGAAAATAAAATATTAATGAAAAAAACTAAAATTAAAATAAATAAATCTCACAAATCCATTGATATGCGCAGTTGAACCTCCCTCGCAGTCTTGCATAGGCTAGAGGTTTTAGCCTCGCATCAAGAACACAAAAGAAAAGAATAAAAAATAAAAAAGAATGGGGGAGAGGAGCTGTCAGTGAGAAGAGAAGATTAAAAAAAGAGAGAAATGTGTAAATTCACAAATGTTTAGTTTAGTTAACAGTTCCATGCTTAATAGAGTTGTCTAATGACTCTGCTCTTTCTATTGTTGAATTAGAGCATTTTGACTTAAAACATAAGCCATAAAGATTCTGCACTAAATGTAGGGCACTTCTTTTGTATGGAGTACGTTTGCTGCATTATTGCATATTGTCAAATATAAATATAAATAGAGCAGGGATGAAAAAAAAAAGACTCAAGAGATCTGTAATGATTGACATGAAGAAGAATGGGCTGATCTTTTATGTTGGTATTGTCATCTCAAACAGAAAATGGCTTTAGATGTTTGATCCCTTATATCATTAGAGAAGATGGAATCTTGGGACTAGAACAAATAAGCTGTTCTATGTCAATGAAGGAGCATATCTGATGACTAACATGTTCCGCTGCCTTATGCTCAATCACAACTGGTTTGATTGTCCAGCAGTAGAGGGAAGTCATTAGATTTAGGGCGCATTGTGCAATGACGTCTCTGCCAAATATAGTAATCTTTCCAGTTGGTTATGCTATCGTCAATTTTTTCATTGTCGGTATACGATTGTGTTATATGAATAAAGTGGTAAAGTAAAAGTGAAGGAATAACACTATGAATGAAGCAGAGGGCACTATGTCAGATGAGTGATGTGCAAAAACTGTTTCCAGATTTGAAGTTGTTTCCCCCTGAACAATCAATGTGTCAAGAGAAAAAAATAATTTCACTAGATGCACCAGAATTAACAATGTATATACTTCCGAGAATTGTGATAGAATTTTAAAAGTGGGTTTGAATACTGAATTAGCTGAATGAGGGGTTGATGTTATGGTGAATCTAGTGGATTGGTCTATTTTTACCCACATAATGGTTGAAATAAATCTGGTCACCCCTTGCACTGGAGCTTCAACTTGTAAGAAGGAAGTGGGAAAACTATGTCAATTGATTGGCATTATATCCATCCCAATGATCCCATTAAAGTAAACTAGATCGTTTGTCTTTGTTGATGTGTATCATTACTTCATTTTCTTGGCTATGGCTTGTCATGCTATCAGTATTATCACATTATGTTAATGTCTTTTTTCTATCCAAAAAAAACTTAACTGTATACTTAGCCTCCTCTTTTAACAATTTTTTTAATCTTTTATATTTGTATTCTTCAATTTCAATTTTTCTTTTCCGAATGAGACAATAGGTGGAGGAAAACACTCATGTAGTAGGTGTACATTGCTCTTGATCTATAACATAACCTGTAATGTAAATGAAGTAAAAAATGTTATTCTTTCGGTCACTGTACACAAAGAAATAAGGAATGATGACGAAGGCCGATCCAAGACTGAATACTGAATATGTTGATTCATCTTGGTACACATAATCAATGCTATTCATCGTAATGATTTACCATTGCGGAAGAAAGTTTTCATTGCTTTGTTTACGAGTTACATGTTTTATTTGCTTAGCGAGACACGAGAAATTGATATTTTCTTTTTTACTTTTCCTAAATTTCGTTGCAGGACAAGTCTTCATCGGGACCAAATTCATCGTCTTCTACCACCAAGAGTCAGTGTGGGGACAAACCTGATCTTGATCATGTGAAAATACCTTATGATGGGACAGATGACTGGGAAATTGATGTCCGTATGTTAAAATTCGATAAGAAGGTTGCATCTGGGTCATATGGAGATCTGTAAGTTTCTCCAAATTCTTACTCTTGTTTTTTTACTTCAGAATGCTAATTTATTGATGCACTTACTGATTTTATTAGACGTATTTTTGGCCAATCAGATACAGAGGATTTTACTGTAGCCAGGAGGTGGCCATTAAGATCCTCAAGCCTGAGAATGTAAATGCAGACATGCAACAAGAGTTTGCTCAGGAAGTCTATATTATGAGGTTTGTGTAGGCATTGCTCTTGTAATGGTGAAGATATTAACTTTCTTGAGTTAGTTAATTAAGTCTAACTTTGAGATTTATTTAGACAATAGGCTTTCTAATATGATTTTCTTGAAGTTTTCATGTATAACTCTTAAATTAGTGGCTACTATATTGTGAGGTTGCATGAAGCTTCTTGCGGATCATTTTATCCTATGGAAAACCAACATATGGCTACTTACCAGTGCGATCCACTTTTTTGACCCTTGCATCATGATTTATTTTTATCTAATATGACAAACCAAAGTTAAGGGTGAGGAAGGTCATATTAATGTAGAACTGTGGTCCATCATCTCCATCGCAGTTAGAACTCTAGCAGAATCAATGCCTTGTTAGATTATAGAAGTATAGAACTGGAGATGTCAAGGTGAGGAATGGACTACGTGCCAAGTGATTGAATTGAAATGTTTAGAGAGGAGCCTAGTCTATGCCTTGACGACAATTGTGATAATAGTAGGTTTCAAACGTGACATCACAATGTTAGTGAGATAAGGGCATTTCTAGTGTTACTAAAAGGGATATAGAGGCTCATGTTCTAGTGTTCGTGAGATAAGGACATTTCTGTTGAATTACTGGGAAATGATGGCTGTTACGAGGCTTTTAACACATGTGAAACATGAAGAAAAACATCACATTTGCTCCTATATTTTTATGCACAACTTTTGCTGCATCAAACAAATCATCCAGTCCTCATAGAGTTCTAGCGTGGTAGAGTGGGGATCTTCCCACTCATACTGGACAATTTGGCTTCAACTTTCTCCTAACTTTCTTTCACGACAGATATATTTTGTAATTAGGAATTGTATTTTGCTATGATGTTTTCTAACTCACTGTAATATCTCTTTACTCCAATGAAGTTTACAGTTCACTTTTCACATAGCACAAATTCCTTGGTGAATTCTCGCCATACGTGTATTTATGCACTTAACCTTCTGTTTTTGTTTCTATTCTTTGATTGATCTACTTCCACTTGAAATCACTCAGTCCTCATAGAGTTCTAGCGTGGTAGAGTGGGGATCTTCTCACTTGTAGGGGACAATTTGGCTTCAACTTTCTCCTGACTTGCTTACACGTTAGATATATTTTATAATTAGCTTATAACTTTCATTAGGAATTTCCGTTTTTATTGCCGTTTGCGGCGTTTGTTTCTATTTTTCGTCTAGTTTTCGGTTTAGGGCTTTTTAGACTTTTTACTATTTTTGGCAATTTTAGGGTTTCGCTATTTAAGCGATCTATTTGGTGTAATTCGTAGTTTTGGTTGAAATAAAAGAATTTTTGAACTTTGGCTTAAGTTCGACCTAGATCGAGTTGTTCGTGGATTCGTTCAAGCTTGGTTTAGAAGATCTCCGTCAAGTTGGTTATCAAAGCTTTCAACTTGACGTGATTGGAGAAATCATGCCTTAGAAGAGGAACCAAGACGAGCGTATCGAGGAGGTGTATGGCCGTGACAATCGAATCGACAAATTGGCCAAATAATTGACCAACGCATGGGCGCGGTGGTAGAACAATAAGCTAACCGAGAATCGATCGGTTGTTAGGTGGAATATGGATCGTATCCGTAACCATCGAAGGGAATCTGTTGGTGATGAACCGAAAGAGATTATTCTACCGAAGGGGAGGATGAGTATGTTGAGGCACCGAGGAGGCGCTACAGCCGCGTGCGATTGAGGATGATCGCGAGCGGTGGGAGTGCAGGTTGAAGACGGATATCCCGAGAATTTCATGGCACCCTTCAACCTGGGAAGAATTCTTGGGTGGTGGCGTCAGTTGAAGAAGTCATAGAATTCAAAGGTGTGCCGAAGACAAGCGTGTGCAACTTGTTGCGACAGTCATTCCGCAACAGGCCACGGCTTGGTGGCAACAGCGAAGTTGATGCGGAATAGGAATGGAAAGCGAAGATCACCTCGTGGGAGAAGATGAAAAAGCACTTACGGTGAGTTCTTGCCTTACAATTTCCAACGCCTTATGTATCGAGGTTGCGAGAATGCGAGACAAGGGGCAAAATCGATAGATGATTACACTCCGAGTTTTATCGATTAGTCGCTAGAAACGAATGCGGGAGGAGACTAACGACCAATTAGTGGCGCGATATATTGGTGGGCTGCGGGTGCGAGATCCAAGATGTCGTCAACATGTTTGATCCGGCTTCCTTATCTGCAGCGCACTGTCAAGCGAGCATTGTTGGTGGAGAAACAACGACGTCGGGGTGTGAGTAATGCTTCCGTAATGTTAGTGTTGGGACGCCAATACTGGAGGTAATATCGCTGCAATTAACCTGCTAGTCGCACAAACGAGACCTAGCACTAGTGGGTTTAAATGCTTCGGTTGTGGCGAAGTTGGTGTGAGGAAGTCGAATGTAAAGGGAAGAAGACTCTTTTATTGAGAACGAAGAGGAAGACGAAGGGGAAGAGGCCAACATCACTGCAGAACCGGCGTTTGATACTTCGACAACACGAAGAGGAGGTCGTATTTGGAGATGTGGATCGCCTTAGTTGTAAGGCGTTCTTGTATGACTCTAGAGTCGTCGGCGATGATGAGTGGGCGCGGAATAACATCTTTCGGTCCAAGTGTACCATCTTAGGCAAGGTGTGCGAGTTCATGATTGATGCGAGCGTTGCGAGAATATCGTCTCGATTGAAGCGGTTCGAAGTTGGGCCTCGCAAGCGAACAACACCCCAGAGCCCTACAAGCTAGCATGGTGAAGAAGGGTGGTGAGGTGAAGGTGTCGAAGCGCGCCTTGGTGACTTTTTCTATTGGTGCTAACTACAAGGATTCTGGGATCTGGTGTGATGTTGTGGCTATGGATGCTTGCCACTTATTCTTGGGACGTCCTTGGCGGTTTGATAGGGGAGTTGTGCATGATGGCAGAACCAATAAATACACCCTTATGTTCAAGGGAGTGAAGATTGTGCTAGTACCCGCCAAGGACCGGAGGAAGTTAAGCCTACTAAAGAATCTAGCGGTTCTTGTCTTTGGCAAGATTTGAAGATGAATTAGGGATTTCGAGGATGACCAAGAAGGTGTTAGGACTATGGATGACGATAACTTCATAGATGATCTTGGAGTGGATCCCACGGGTGGCTGTGCAGTGACAACGAAGGCTTTATTGGGGATGCGCCACAGCTTGAGAAGGGCCACGGAACTAGAGAGTCTCTTGATATTTTGCTTGGCAAAGCAGTCTCTTACAATCCGCAGGCTGAGGTTCTTTGGCTGAGGGGTGCCAAAGAGAAGTGGCTCGCAGTGAGGTTGACACTGCTAGAGCGATCCTTGCAAGCGTATCTTTGCCATTACAAATTCAGAGGAGATTTTGTTTGCCGCAATTCAAACCGAATCAAGGCATGGTAACAAGAAGGAATCTAATATACTGATGGCAAGGCAGAAGACTTTGTTCGTGGGCTGCAAGAGATTCACCAATTTATCAAAGTTAACTCATGAAAGGCCGCCGACAAGTACAAGGATTGATCAGTGTGAAAATTAATGTCAAGCATCTTGTTCCCGAGTATGGGGATACGTCGATGATGACAATTCGAGAGGCGAATTGTGTCCACCCTGGGGAGAATGATGAAGTCCAAGAATTAGCTTGCAAATTCTTAGGAATTGTATTTCACTATGATGTTTTCTAAAGCGCTATAGTATCTCTTTACTCCAAGAAAGTTTACAGTTCACTTTTCAAGTAGCATAAATTGCTTGGTGAATTCTTGCCTCAAGTGTATTTATGCGCTTAACCTTCTGTTTTTGTTTCTATTATTTGATTTTTCTTGGCCGTATGTATCTACTTCAAAATCGGAAGGCGGTTTGTGGTCCTCCTTTATTTTCCAAAATTCTTGTCCAAAACTCTGAAAATATTATTTTTCCTTCCTCAGATTTCATATTATAAGTTTGGATAGATCTTAAAAACATGTTCGAGTTTATCATTACTGAGCATTGGTCCCTTCTTTCAACTTATTGAAGATTTGGAAATGTATAACTACTGTTGTGTATGTTTGAGTTCATTATTTTCTTCGTTGTTCCAACTGGCTTTACTGTTGCAGGAAAGTTCGGCACAAGAATGTTGTGCAATTTATTGGTGCGTGTACCAAACCTCCTAGTTTATGCATTGTGACAGGTATCAAAGTCTTTTTGGAAATGTTGCGAAGTATCCATATTTTTGAACTTCTATGTTTGCCTTTCCTAATTCCATTCTTTAAAATTGCTATTTATTTTGTAGAGTTTATGTCTGGCGGGAGTGTGTATGATTTCCTGCATAAACAGAAAGGTTTCTTTAAGTTTCCTACATTGCTAAAAGTAGCAATTGATATTTCCAAAGGAATGAACTACCTACACCAAAATAATATTATTCACAGGGATTTGAAAGCCGCCAACTTGCTTATGGATGAAAATGAAGTAAGATATGCTGCATTTCCTCTTATTTGCAAATATAACTTAACAGTCATTTTTTGGCAATTCACCTCAGTTTTGTGAAATGTTATTTTCCTTGTGTTTATTCTTTTCCTTGGTTGATTTGTGAATGTATGTCAATGGCAATGTTATAACACTTGTCAGGAGCCAAAGCATCTCTAGTGAGAGGGATGTGGCATCACGTGCCAAAGGCATGTTTGGGGAATGTTGTAAGTTCGACTTATGTCAGGGTCAAAGTTGTTGGTTTCTTATTAAAAAAAAATAAAATTTGTCAGGATCTCTGGTGATATTCTACTGAATGCATTCTGTTTTGCACTGAGAGACTATTATTTCCATTGTTTCACAAGTTTCTGAGATACTCTAAATTCCATGCATCAGGTTGTTAAGGTAGCCGATTTTGGGGTTGCCAGGGTCAAAGCTCAGTCTGGTGTCATGACTGCAGAAACTGGGACCTATCGTTGGATGGCTCCTGAGGTGTGCATTTCATAATCAGTATTTTTACTTGTTTATTAATTTTTTTTTTTGGTTTTGCTACTTGTTCCAACTTCCGACACTGAATAAAAAGTGATGATTCAGGTTTTATGTTAAGTGAAATATGAGACTGACTAATTAAATTTTCTTCTAACCCAATCTTTATATTCTCTTAGAAAATATGAGACCTAGTTAGTTGCATTTAGAAGTAGAGTTAATGTAGCTATCAGGCTGTTGCCATTGTGCCTTTAGAGTTTATGAATACCACACAACTAGTTGACAAAAAAAAAAAAAAAAAGAATACCACATAACTGAAGACCTATGGTTAAACTTTTAGATAAAACCCCACCACAAACCTTTAGCTAATATAAACACTCTCTTTTATTTGCTGTTTTATCTTGCACGTATGGAGCAAACAAACAATAAGTTGGGAACATGGAGGTTTGAATCCAGACCTCGACAGAATTGAGCTCTTCCTTCATTTTAGAATAATTATGGCCTCAATCCTTGCAATTTTCTGGTAGAAAGCTCCACAATTTAAGTAACATAGTTAGTGACTGATACAGTGTTCTGTATAGTGTACACATGACAAACTTTGTTATCTATGTGTGTGAGACGGAAATATTCAATTTATGTTTTCCTAATCATTTACTTTTGTTGCATTGAAGGTAATAGAGCACAAACCTTATGATCACAAGGCTGATGTTTTCAGTTTTGGAGTTGTTATGTGGGAGCTGTTAACAGGAAAGGTAACATTTGTGCCATTTCAGGACTGGTGGAATGTGTTAGTTTTATGAATTCTGGGATGAATATCTTACTTAGCTGTATAGTTTTGCCTGTCATATGACCAATTGAGTTCTAATTTGACATGACATGTAATGTAATCTCAAATAACTTGTCAAGATGAACTGAATTGGCTATCATAATTTTGGGCTGGTTTGGCATTTGTATTGTCTGGGTGGTTTAAAACTTTCTAGGTTCTTTTCTATCTTTCTATGTAACAATTATGATGTTGAGACCAAAACAATGTTGCATGTTAGACACTGTTTTATCCTTGATGTTGTTGATTTGGGATTGGAGATTAGTTGTTATTTTTCCTCTTTTTTTCCCTTCTCCGGTATACATTTTACTTGCTGTCCGCAGATACTTCTCGTTTGCATCAAATTTTAACTTTATTATGCTACTCATCATATTCTGTTTATCATGATGTATTTGCAGCTTCCTTATGAGTATTTAACTCCTTTACAAGCAGCGATTGCCGTAGTACAAAAGGTAATTAACTGTTAATTTACACAAACATAGCTGTTATATGAAATTGTTAAGTACCCTTCATATCAGGCCTTGCTGGACCTTTTGACGTGCTTAAGAGCTGAAACATGGTGCTGATTGATCTCTAGGGTCTACGACCTACAATACCCAAGCACACCCATCCTAAGCTTGTTGAATTGCTTGAAAAATGCTGGCATCAAGACCCAACACAAAGGCCTGATTTCTCCAACATTATAGAGATTCTGCAACATGTAGCCAAAGAGGTACCAGTATCACAAGTTCACAACAATAAATTTATGATATTCTGGATATTACAAACTTTTCCACAAGCTATGCATACTTATTCTGCCATTCATTTATTAGGTTGCCGATGATGGGGAAAACCGTCGTAAGGAGAAGTCTGGTAGATTTTTATCAGTTTTAAGGCGTGGTCACCATTAAGAGGAAGAGTGGATGGTTGCTGTTTATAATTTTCACGTATGTTCTCAATGTGGGCATTTCCATCCCTTTCCTTATAGCTGATTAGTTTTTTTCTTTTATTGTCGTTATATAAGTTTTACTTTACTGTACAGTATTTTTTGGTTTGTCGCTACAATTATTTAGTCCTCATTTTGTTTTCATTGTCTTTCTATTTCCCCCATTTTCCCTACCTTAGCTCTTTTATTTGGCTGACGCCAATTTATATTAAAAAAATTATAATAAAGCATCTTTGTGACGATTTTTGCGCGCCATTGCGATATAAAATAGTACATAATTCCATTTGACTTGTGGCTAATAGTGTTCATGGATTACTTCGAAAAATATACTTGCTTCCTTTCCTGCCTTTAAATGAAGGGAAAGTTGGGAAGTATAATTTGTTATACTTGCAGAGAAGAGGACGGATGCCATCATGGACTTGGATTCCGTGCGAAAAAGAATTGCATTCTCAATTAATTCGGGCATCATTCTGGTTTGAAGCTTGGGAAGATTCAGTATGCTTGAGACCCATCATAAAGATCTGCCTCAAATCTTATTAATCTATGCTAAATTTAATTTACTACTAAGCTAGTGATCCTATCAAAGAGAAACAGCATACGGATGCGAAAAGTAAAGTGTTACAAATTATACAGAATAGTTGTTAGAGAAAAATTAATATCTATTGCAAAATGTTGTTGGAAAGTCATAATCTGTTTATAAGATCAATAAAAGCTTGAATTTCACAATCTTACATTGAGAATGGGCGAACTGAAATATGGTCTCGTGTGCTAGCAAGGTGCGGCTATATATTGGTTATATAGGCAGCAACATCGTTGATATACACTAGCAGTAATCCACGAGTCCATGTTCTCATCAGACAAGTTGTGTTTATTAGGAATGTATGGTTTCACATATCCAACAAACGTTCATGTAAATGTTATGGAGCAATATATTACTGTATGTTAATCTCTTTTTGTTGGTCTATAATATTTTACACAAGTAGCTGCTCATGTGAGCCATGGTGTTGTATGCATTGACTGCAATTAGGTGACTATTCTAACACGTCTCTTGCATCTGGCAGTGTTCTGGTTTTGTTGGTTCTGCTCGATCTCTGATTGACTGAATGTTAGGTTAAACTGAACTATCTGACTGAAGAAGTAGCCATGATTTGTTGCGATAGCTCTCTTAATTAAGGGAAAGTTGGGCTCGAACCGCAACCTTAAGTGTTAAACTTAAATGAGCTCGTCTCATCGTCTTTGAAAGTGAGTTGGTCAACAATGTCAACTTTTAGTTGGTTCACCTAATCGTGCCAAAATTTGCGCCTTTGCAGCCCAATCACTACGTCCCTTTAAAGTGTTGGTTACTATTTCATAAGGGAACACATGCTCATCATCCACCCTCAATACACTTTGATATGCGTTAACACCTCAAGAATCAAGGGCGATTGAACGAGTGCGTGTTCCTTGCACATGGGTGTCCTACTTGGGCACTGCAACATTTTGCTATTGATAAATTGGGGTCTGATCAGCGCAGTTCAGTAAGATTAGTATAGATCAGGTAAGTACTATTATGACACACTGAATTTATCAAGTGGTGGGCGACTCACTGTTTATAAGAGGCAAGTTGTGATTTTTTTCTTATCTAGAAAAAAATCTACACTGAATATGGAACCCTGAGTACTTATCAGTCTATCCGATCCATTTTTAGTCTTTTTAGATCAAGCAGGCAGGATAGTACCAAACTTTAAAAATACTTAAATGAAGCAATGATGTGTATATATTTCTAATTTTCCAGTGCGTTTCCTTGCCCTTACAGAACACCTTTTTAGATTAGAATTTGACAATACCCATTACCCATTACCCATACAACTATATATGACAAAGGACCCATCAAAAGAAACGAAACAAGAAAGCAAAAACAAGGATCAAATGTGTTATGATGATATGCCTCTATAGCGCCACTCATGTATAAATAGTAAATACATTGTCTAGACAAGGAGAAAACCATGATTAAAAGACGTAGAAGTCTCGAGTACACCTATATATATATATAGCCGGAGAGTGCTAGGCGTACATCACAATGCACATCAAAACAGAAAAAATTACAAAAGTACTGTAGATTTTAGTTTAAATGAGGAATATAAGTGTGGTTTTTTTTTTTATTCGAAAAATATGGTATATCCCCTTTTGAAAAGACACTATTAGTTGAGAGAATTTTTTGTGGCTTACGTGGACATCCCAGGTGGCGCTATTCGTGTAAACGCAGTCCACGTGGGATGTCCATGTGGAAATGGGCAAAATGAATAGCGCATTTACATCCCACGTGGATGTCGACGTGGCAAGAACACACAAATAGTGCATTTTTCGAATATGCGCTATTCGTTTTGCCCATTTGCACGGGTTGTCCGCCTCGAGATACGCGCGTGACGTTTGTATGGATTGTCCACCTGGAGTTACATGCATGACGTTTGGATGGTTTGCATGAACTGCAGCAGGTTGCACGAGTCGTCTACCTCAAAATATGTGCTTCACATTCACATGGTTTGCACGAGGTTGCATGAGTTGTCCATACATCGAGATACGTGTGTGACGTTTGCATGAGTTGCACGAGGTTGCATGGGTCGCCCACCTCGACAGACGTGTCTGACATTTGCACGAATTCTCCACCTCAGCATACATGAGTGATGCTTGCATGGATTGTCCACGTCGATATGCGTGCGTGTTGTTTACATGGGTTGTCTACCTCGAGATACGCGAGTGACGCGGGTCGTCCATCTCCATATGCACGTGTCGTTTATAGGGCGAATAATTTTATATAGATAGTTCATTTTCAAAAGGAGTCATCCATAGAGTTTATAATTTTATATAGATAGCTCATTTTCAAGAGTAGTTATCCATACAAATGACTTCCACCTCACCACCACCTCACCACCGTGCATGCCACCTCATCATCAATAGTTCATTTTCAAAATGAGTTATATATTAGTTTTGAAATTTAAAAAGAAACCACAGGTGAATTTAAAAACCCCCATCAAAACACGATGTGCGTACTACGCACTTGCACCGACTTTCCAAACACATAAGTGCATGATACATGCAGAGCTGGCTAAAAGTAGTGATAGAGACTCCAAATAGTGCTTCTTTTATAAAAATTTCAACATTTGAGTACGCAGTGGGGTTTGTTATTCCTGAAACATTTTAATTCAAGCCCATCAGTGTCAAATAGCCCAGACATTCTTCTCCTGGATTGTTGCTCAACTTGTGCTCCACACATTTTTTTTCCTCCACTTTTTTGTTTCTCGCCTGTCAATTAGAGCGGCGTTTCTGGGTTGCCGCATTTATTTTGTTTGTACACATTTTAATATGTCTTGGCAACAGAATCGAATTTGAATTATTATCGGCGACAAAATCATCGTCGTCAACGGTCCCCCCATGTTGAGACTCGAGACTTTGCCACTCGTCCTCTCGGGATTCGCGCGCTCACTTCACGAGACCTCCCAACTTTACTCGCGTTACGCGTTACCTTACGCTTGCTTAATTTCCAATATTGCCCCGTCTTTTTCAAGTAATTTCTAAGAACGGTATCCATACTCCATCAATAAAGGTTACGTTTTTCTAAATCTGGTTTTCTTTTTCGTTGGGTACTTTCTAAATCTTTTGATTATCAAACATGGAATTAACTTTAAGCACAAGTTAAACCACAAGAAGGATCGTGATAGTAACAGAAAAAATACCCAAAAAAAAAATAACATAACCACATTTGTGAAAGTGGAAGGCCATATATTAAAAGAAAATAAATCCGTCTTTCAAGTAAAGCTGTCAATTTAGAAGTCTCTTTTAATATTTTATGCAAGATGCATAATATAATACTAATATAATGAAGCCTAAATAGGAGGGCGTGGCAGAATTAGTAATTAAAACGTAAAGCGAGAGCTTTAGATAGCCCACAGCAGCTTTGCCACACTGAAAGCTCCTGACCTCCACCGCCACCACGCCACCTGTACCTTCTCTGCAATTTAAGCTTTTCTTTAATGGAGTCTCACTGTCTAAGTACACGCGTCGTCATTGTTCTCCTTAAACCCACTATTATTTACTCTCTCTCTCTCTCTCTCTTCTAGTGAAGAAAATCTTCACATGTTCTCTGATGGAATCTCTCCGTAAATCATTCAAGTCAATCGCCTCTTCAAGCATGTCATCCACCACTACCCAGCACCAACACCATGAGAAGCGCCCCATTCTCTCCGACCACGACGACCTCGGCTCCTCCTCCGGCAGCCGGAGAGACCTCCTCCTCAACATCCACCAACACAATGTCGCCGACCACAACGACAACAACAAAGACAACAACGACAGCAACAACAACAACAACAACAACAACAACAACAACAGCAACAACAACAACATATGGAGAGGGTCCAGTTACGACTTCTGGAGAGACCAACACAATGGTGGTGGTGGTGGTGGTGGTGGTGGTGTGAGAACGAGCGACCCAAATAGTGAATTCGAGTTTGATCAACAGAGGGGGAGGAGGAGCAAAGACAAAGACAAAGACAAAGACAGTGCGGGGGTTGAAGAAGAAGAAGATCCGCCGTCGAAGCTTATTGGGCAGTTTCTCCACAAACAGAGAGCTTCAGGGGAGGTGTCTCTGGACATGGATTTGGAGATGGGCGAGTTTTTCGAGGATCATCATCACGTACTCCCCCCCGTCAACGAGAGCCCCACCATTCGACTACAGCAACAGCAACAGCAACTCGTCTCGCCCGCGAAGGTCTCCTTTCGGGACTCCCGCGATGACCAGATCAGTGATGGAGATGGGGAGGAGGAGGAGGACCAAGTGGTGAGGTGCACCTCCAACGCTTCCTTTCAGAGGAAATCAGGGTTTCTAACGAGGACCAAAACCACCAAATCTAGGCTCATAGACTCCCAAATCATCGAACCGGAGAAGAAATCAGGGCGAACGCCCAAATCAAGCCAAATCAAATCTGGGTTTTTGGGGAAACTCATTGATGACGATGAAGAAGACCCTTTTGCGGATGATGATGTGCCTGGGGAGCTCAAGAAGGCTAATCTGAGCTCACTCACTGTGCTTCAATGGCTGAGCCTTGTGTTGATACTAGCAGGTTTGATTTGCTCTCTCACTATTAAGTTTTTGAATAAGAGGAAGTTGTGGGACTTGCCATTGTGGAAGTGGGAGTTGATGATTTTAGTATTGATTTGTGGGAGATTGGTGTCTGGTTGGGGTGTTAGGCTTGTTGTGTTCTTTGTGGAGAGGAATTTCCTGTTGAGGAAGAAGGTTTTGTACTTCGTTTACGGGTTGCGAAAGGCGGTGCAGAATTGTCTGTGGTTGGGGCTGGTTTTGATTGCTTGGCATTACATTTTCGATAAGAAGGTTGAGAGAGAGGTGAAGAACAAGTTTTTGTTGTATATAACTAAGATTTTGATATGTCTCTTGGTGGGTACATTGGTGTGGTTGGTGAAGACATTGCTTGTTAAGGTTTTGGCGTCTTCGTTTCATGTTAGCACTTATTTCGATAGGATTCAGGAGTCATTGTTTAATCAGTATGTGATTGAGACTCTATCGGGGCCGCCATTGATTGAGATTGAGAATCAAAGGGAAGAGGAGGAGAGGGTGTTGGATGAGGTTCAGAAGTTGCAGAATGCTGGGGCTAAGATGCCATCTGATCTTAAGGCGACGGCATTGCCGAATCCCAAGAGTGGGAAGGTGATGGGCAGTGGACTGCAGCGGAGCCCTCGGATTGTGAGGAGCTTTAGATCGTCCGGGGCAATGTCGAAGCAGCCAGATGATGCTATTTCGATTGACAGATTGCATAAGCTGAACCAGAAGAATATATCTGCTTGGAACATGAAAAGGATGATTAATATAGTTCGGTATGGGGTTATTTCGACACTGGACGAGCGGATACAGGATTCGGCTCATGATAAGACACAGATTAGGAGTGAAGCCGAAGCAAAAGCGGCTGCTAAGAAGATCTTTGTCAATGTTGCTAGACCTCGATCCAAGTGAGTACTCGCATTGCCTTCATTTTTTACTCTCCTAATTCGGATTACTTTACTTTTTAAGTTCTAGATAGAATGGACAATTTTGAAACTTAGGAAGAGAAGTAGCTCTAATTTACTCTAGCAATTTGCAATGCTGTCATTGTTTATGTCCCGAGTAGTCAATGTCCCCTGTAATTTGATTACAGGTATATCTGCCTTGATGATTTAATGCGTTTCATGAGAGAAGACGAAGCCATGAAGACGATGAGTCTCTTCGAAGGAGCTTGTGAGAACAATAATAGAATCAGCAAATCAGCCCTTAAGAACTGGGTGGTAATAATCTTCTCTCGTCTTGATGTTCAATTCTCATTGGTTATTGATAATAATTAGATGTTTGATATAGTTAAGATGATATGTCCCTCGGATTCGGTTTCTTCCCGGCGTCTTTGTTGAATCCTTTTGTTACTGCATGTAAAATGGTCACCCTTTAGTTAAGTAGACAACGCCAAATATTTTGCTTGTTCTTGGTGATCAGTTGATTTTTTTCACTTATCTAAATGACCAATTTCAAATATGCCAATAATAATATATGTCCACAGAAAAGAATATGAATTTTGAAGTGTCATTAATTTTGTGTAAGATTTAAAACCTACTCTTAGATTTTCCGACTAAGGCTATTGATGGCCGAAGAAGGTGTATACAGTAACAAACTAGAGAATCGAAATAAGTGCAGCAAGTTTGAGGTGTAGCATTCAGGAAGATATCTTTAACTGGATTTTTTAAGGCCTGTAGGCACATGTACAAGTTTGCATATTGATGCAGAAGAGTAGATTTATTAATTACAGATTTGTTGCTCCCAATCCTTTAATGTTATTATGCCTTGTTGATTCATTGTTGTTCATGATAAATATCCTAATAATTTTTCAGGTCAATGTATTCAGAGAAAGGAAGGCCCTCGCCTTGACGCTTGATGATACAAAGACTGCAGTCAACCAACTCCATCATATGGTTAATGTTGTCGTTGCAATAGTGATTGTAGTCATTTCACTTCTGATATTGGAGATTGCAACCACCCAGCTCCTTGTGGTGATAAGCTCACAGCTGCTTCTAGTAGTCTTCATGTTTGGGAACACCTGCAAGATGGTATTTGAAGCGATCGTCTTCTTGTTTGTGATGCACCCATTTGATGTGGGCGACCGGTGTGAAGTGGATGGTGTTCAGGTTTGAAGCGAACCATTTCTCGGATTCGTATATGACAATTATGTTTAGTTTGGTAGTAATATTCCGCTTCTTGGTTTTCAGGTGGTGGTGGAGGAGATGAACATTCTAACAACGGTGTTTCTAAGATTCGACAACATGAAGATATATTACCCTAATAGTGTTCTCGCTACAAAGCCTATCAGTAACCACTACCGGAGTCCAGATACTGGTGATGCAATTGACTTCTGTATCCACGTTTCGACTCCAGTTGAAAAGCTTGCTCTAATGAAAGAGAGAATAATGAGGTAAGTATAAATCGTTTTATTTTATGGTTCCACTCCTTCAATATTATAAGATATGCAATGAAGTTTTATATAACTGTGAAGCAAGGTAGATTTGCTGTTGTTAATGAACCCAGCTTGTCTCAAATTAACAGTTATCATGCATGTTGAGATCTGATCAATCTTGCTATCGTTGTAGGTACATTACAAACAAGAAGGAACACTGGCATCCTGATCCAATAGTTGTGGTGAGGGACGTCGAAGATTTGAACCGGCTGAAGCTCTCCGTGTGGCCAACACATCGAATGAACTTCCAAGACATGGGAGAGAGATGGGTGAGGAGGGCGATGTTGGTGGAGGAGATGATCAAGATCTTCAGGGAGTTGGACATCGAATATCGGATGCTTCCTTTCGATGTGAACTTCAGAAACTTGCCTCCCTTGTCTACAACTCGATTTCCTTCGAATTGGACAACCTGCACTTCATAATATGCCTAGACATCGATCTCCTCAACAAATACAATCTCTGCAACTTGACTGCTGCCTAGAAGCTGACTTAATGGGTGAGACACCAATGAACCCTTTAAGAGCAGTTTCATAACTACCAGTACATTCTATGTGATGTTTTTTTTAGATAAAATACATTCTCTATGTAATGTTGAGTATGATAATTTTCCAGAGGTATCTTTATACTTAATGTGCTATTTTTAATTTTATTTTTTACTTTGCAATACCCTATATGTATCTTGTGTCAATCTTTTGGGTTATATTTGGCAAGCACAAACTAGCTTATAATTAAGATTACAAATAGAAAACTCGAAGATGAAAATTTGTAGAGGAAAACCTCTGAAGTATTGAAATTGAATGGTTTTTGTACTGGAATTAATTAAGATTACAACAATAACAACATAGCATGTACCAAAAAAAACAACTTAGCCTCAATCCAGAATAAATTTGTTGGGGTCAGCTACATGTATGGATCAAACTCCTTCATTATGTTCGATTTAGAGCAATTGATGGTGAGCTTTCCCATTATAAAATCAAGTGTAACAAAATCAACAAGTTATAGTGATCAACTAAATTGATCCAATGTTCCAGTGAAGACTCAAATTCTCAAGTTAAAAGTTACAAGTTAACTTGAAGAGTAGGCCACGTTGCTGATTGCACCACCGTTAGATTTCATCATCTCCTATAGTCCTTTTTATCAAATTGGATAGATAAGGTTCTGTGACTGAGAGTCACTGCAATACGGGTGAAGAAGATCTCTGAAACCTGAAACCTCTCAATAAGTTGTAGCAATGGCGAGCGTGAAGGTGTACGGACCTCCCTTATCGACTGCCGTTTCAAGGGTCTTAGCTTGTCTGTTCGAAAAGGAGGTCGAGTTTCAGATCATCAATGTCGAAATGGCGAAAGGGCAGCACAAGACCCCAGATTATCTCAAAATCCAGGTAACCCAGCCCAAAAAAATCTCAACTTTATGTGACTTCTCTGTTGATTTTGATCTTCGATTGCTCCCCTGATCACAGCCATTCGGCCAAGTCCCTGCCTTTCAAGACGAACAAGTCACCCTCTTTGAATCGAGAGCTATATGTAGATATGTTTCAGAGAAGTATGGGAAGCAGGGGAACAAGGGCTTGTTTGGATTGGATTTGATAACAAAGGCATCGATAGATGAGTGGGTGGAGGCGGAAGGGCAGAGCTTCAATCCACCAAGCTCAGCTCTGGTTTTCCAACTCGCATTCGCGCCGATGATGAAGCTCAAACAGGACCCTAATGTGATCAAGCAGAGTGAAGAGAAGCTCGTGAAGGTGCTTGATGTGTACGAGAGGAGGCTTGGAGAGAGTAGGTTTTTGGCTGGTGAGGAGTTCACACTAGCTGATCTGTCTCACTTGCCCAATACGCAGTACTTGGTGGATAGGACTGACAAGGGAGGGTTGTTCACTGAGAGGAAGAATGTGGGGAGGTGGTGGGATGAGATTTCGAGTAGAGATTCTTGGAAGAAAGTGGTGGATATGCAGAGTTTGCCCCCTAAATCATGAATTCTGTGGTTTGTGGTTTTTCTTTCTGGGTTTTGATCAACAATGGGTTTTGGTGATTTGGGTATCTCTAATTCTACCTATCTAATTGTCTTTCTTGTTCAGTAAAGTTGGTCTCTTGTTTCATGGTTGTGTCTGATATGGGAGCTTTGACTGATTTTCAGCAAGCAATTTGCCTAATTGTTCTGTTATAGCTATTGCTTTTGTAATTCAAAATCTCTATATAGCAGCAGCAGCAACAACAACAACAACAACAACAACAACAACCTCGGTCTCAAATTAATTGGGGTCAGCGACATGGATGGATACTGTGCTCTATTAAAAATCTCTATATAGGAAATTATGCTCTATCAAAAATCTCTATATAGGAACAATGGGAAAAAGTTCTACTTTGTCAAAAGCAATTACTTGTTGGACAATCAGTACTCAGATTCCATAGTTTGTTATTACCACACATAATTCAAGTGGTTGACATAAGGCTTTTGTAAAAACTTGATTGCATGCATGGAAATGAAGAGACAAATTTGCTTGTTTAAACAACAATTGGAGAGACAAACAGAAATCACAAAGAAATGGGCGTGACCTGAGAATTTGTTCTAGCCTTCTAGGTGATGTTCAGGTCACGAAAACAAATGATCACTTCGCCATCTTAATTACGCAGTAGTTGTCTAGTTCGAACGGATACTTGCAGACGGACGAGGGCGTGCATGCAATGCAGGGCTATTCGCGACTGCCTCCTCACCTGCACGCCTCGAACCAGTGCTTGCAGCTTCACTATGCTCCTCAACGCTCGAAATGCCCGTCTTGCCTGCAAGAATTTTAAGAGGGTCAAGTGTCAGCGAAAGACACATTTTGAAAGTTTTCATATCAAACATATGAATTGAAAATGAGATGGAAGCAGCAAACCAGAACACCCCTATAAAAAGCTTGGATCTTTATGGCTGCAATGTCTTCCGCGGAGTACTCTTTCTCGATCCAAGATGGTGATGCATTAATATCATCATCATCATCATCATCATCATCATCATCATCATCATCATCATCATTCACATTTGTCTCCTTCGTCGCGGCAATAAGCTCATGGCAGTCTTCATTGTCTTCGCCTTCATCAGTGATTCTGCTGTCATTGATGCTCTTATCGACGATCCTTCTATGGGTGGTTTGTGATTTGGAGAGCTTAGTTCTCACAAAGCAGACCCAATTCTTGTACAACCCCATCTTCCTCTCCTCAGTACAGAATTTTGTTTTGTTTGATGAGGAAATATGTAGGGTTTGTTCCCATCAAGAAAGCAAGCAAAGGAGAAGGTCGCGTAAAGGTAGGAATTGTGCTCAACATGCAAAACTGCAGTTGTTGGGTCCACCACTCCCATTGAGAGTATATGTGTGTGTGTGTGTCAGCACAGCCATCGTGGTGGCATGTCTGTTATTCTAACCCTTCAGTCATTACACATACAAGAAGCTCCAAATTAATATTATTTTGTTCATCTTGACTTCTCAATCTCAGCTAACACAAGTGTCACTGATCCAACAACCACAACAATGACTAAGTATCAATTCCAAATTAGTTGGCTACGCGGATCAAACTCTTCCATTGCGCTTGATTCAGTGCAACTCGGATTGAACAGCACATAATTCAAAATTGTGAGTTTAGCACAAATGATTGGAACTATCTTGAGCAATTCATTCTACTAGATAATTTCAGTTTCAGCACAACCAATTTCTTACAGTACTTCCTTTGGCAATGAATGTCGCGACGTTTTTTCGATCAATCCTTAACGGGCTATTCCACCTTATCATCATCTCTGAAACAAGTGATTTAATTGGAGACTCCCCTCTCACATTACTGTGTTTTCCCTTCCCACATACAACTTTGATCTCTGTTGGAATCACAGTCACTGCTGTATCTCCACCACCAAATCTCAATTTCAGCTCTTCCACCCATTGTAGCATGATCAAGTAAGCAGAACCCAAATGCATTCCGTGCAGATCCAATTTCGCTTCAGACGATCCCCATTGCAATGTATCAATTAGTACTGAAGACCCTATCAGCTCTTGAACCAACAAAGCTTCCTCTTTTGGTAATTCTTGCAGAAGCTCTTCAATGGTGAGAGGTACCAATTTTGGGAACTCCAGCATCGACATGATCGTCGCGCACGAGTTCAAGACCGAATTGTAGGTCCGGATCGTGAACGCCGTGCCCGAATTCTTCATTCTCTGCATCCAAGAAGCCATTGCAGACAACTCTCCATGGCCTCCATAACAAGACAGAACAATGTTGGAACAGATTGTGTCCACAACACAATCAAAACCCTCCATTTCATCAACAATTCTTCTCATCTCATCGAAAAACCCTAACTTTCCATATCCATTGATAACCGATCTGAATTCAAACGCACAAGGCTTGAATCCAGCCTCTCGCATCTCCGCCATCATTTTCTCCGCATCACGAGGTAAGTCCAGTCGACAGAGTCCATTGATCATCGATTCGAAAACTCTTCGCTTCACATTCGAAGAATCAGAGTCAATTCGCTTCAATCGATCGTAAGTATCGAATACTCCTTTCAAAGATCCCTGCTTCGAGAACGAATCGATCAAATCGCAGTAGAAAATCGCGACCTCTCCATCTCGAAACCCTAGTTTCTCAACCGATTCGGAAATTAGGGTTTCCGCTTCGTCAAGCCATCCTTGCTTGTCCAGCGAAGCGATGACCTCGGAAACCAGTTTTGAATTCCAATTGAACCACCGAGTCTCAGTAATTCTCTCGTACATCTAACAAACACCAAAACACCAAAATCAATCAAGTCATTCATTCTTCAAATTCAACAACTCGCAGAGACCACAAATAGAGCAAACAAAGATTACCGGAAGAGCAAGAGAGGCGTGGCGGTGGACATCGGAGGAGAGGAGATGAGAGAGCGCTTCGAGAGCAACGGCTTTCGACGTCGACGCCACAAACTTCCGGACCAGCCGGAGACCGGCGGAGTTGTCTCCGGCCGCCGCGTCGACGGAGGAAAGCAACCGGAGGCTCTGCTTGCTGAGAGCGCACTTTGCGACGAGCGGCGGAGGCGGCGGCGGCGGCGACGGTTTGTTGTTCCGCCATTGTAGCGGCAAAGGCAGTTGCAGAGCCGCCATCGCCATTCAACTGAAACTTGAGACTCCTTGAAAGAGAGGAGGAGATAACGAATTGGATGATTATGTGGTCCAGGTGTAAACAACGTAAACTAACACCCCGTCTCATTACCAGCCACGTGTCTAATAAGAACCCCAATCCGCGGCGCAGACTCTATTTAAAACTCGAATCGAACGCGAACAAGCGAGAGAGGAGCGAAAATGGAAGCGAAGGCGAAGAGCGAAGAGGGCGAGGTGGGATTGGGATACAACAGTGGGAGCGTGAAGAAGGCGCGCTTACAGTCGACTCTCTCGGCTTTGTTGGAAGATCCGGTGCTCTCAGACGTTCCGAAGAAGCCGACTCTGGCGGACGTGGACACCTTAATCAGCTTGGAATTGGGCAGCGCGATGAAGATCTCCGTCGTCAAAATGGACGGCACTGCGTTCGGTAAGTAACTAAGTACCCAGACCATTTCTCTCACTTTGGCATTTTATCAAACAATTGGAGTGCCATGGCGAGATTATAATTTGTGTGTGTGTGTGTGTTTTGTAGATGTTGCGGTGTTGAATACGGCCACGGTGAAGGATCTGAAGTTGGCAATCAATAAGAAGATCAATGAAATGGAGCAATCAAAGATGGGCCATCGCCAAATTTCATGGTAAGTGTGACTAACACTAGACTGATTGTGGATCCAACTAATTCCTCAAAGTTAGGAGAGAGCCCCTACCACTAATTAGAGGTTGAAAGAGAAAAAGTGCAGTTGGTTGCTACAAATCGAACTTATTACCTCTTCTTTAATCGGATTCCTAAGACCAACTTCAACAAGTGTTAATTTGGCGCTGGTGGAGCTTTAGGAATAAGGTTATAGCCCATAACACAAACGCCGTCCCTATCAGACCGCGTTTTGTGAATAGTGCACCAAATCATTCACCATTCACTCTTTTTTATTATATTTTTTGTTTTTACATTTTATAAAGTTATAATTATGATTATATTATTTTTAAATTAAAAATTAAATTAAATTAAATAATGATAAAAAGTAAAAATAGTGTAAAAGATAGTGTTGATGGTCGGAAAGGTGAATAGTATTAGTGTCACTGTTTACACCAAAATAAACATGAATAGTGTTATTGTTACACTATTTTAGTGTTATTGGGTTGAAGATACCCTTAAGCCCTCTTCTAAACCAAACCACTATGAGCAGTATTCTCAATTGTTAAAGAGGTTTTTGTTTGCATGTTTGATCAGGAGGCATGTTTGGGCAAACTTTTGCCTTGCACATCACACTGAGAAACTCATTGACGAGAGAGCTGCGCTTCAGGATTTCGGCATTCGTAATAACTCTCAGGTGAAGTTATTGGTCCATTCTCATCACCTAGAAGAATTCATGTGGTTTTCTCTATTAGAATGTTAGCATTTGATATTGATCTTGTTGCAGGTGCATTTTGTGCACTACGTTGCGTCGAGAAAGACTCGGAAACACTCGAGGAGGAGGAAACATAGATTCTTTCATGGTCTCAGCAAACGATCAACTTACCCTACTGATGCCAAATCATAAGGTTTTCTTTTCTACCAATCAGTTTAATTAGTCCAGTTTCAATCCGCATAGTTACTCGTTTTTATTGAGTTGTTGTTATAATACAAATGAGGCATCTGCATGCATTGCATATGTTATGTATACATTGTCTATGCCACTGATACGAACCTCCTGTACAATTGTATAGTAGTTCATCAACCACCTTTATTGTGAAATTCGAGCTTAAGTTCTATGATCTAGTAACATGGCTACCGATGTCACTCCGTCGGAAGTCCATTTGCTGTCCATGCTGTGAACCCTCCAGCTATATCAGTGATGCCAGTGTAACCCTGTATTAAAGGGAAAGAAGCATAATCAATAAGGAATTGAATTCTAGAACATGACATGAGAAACACAATACAAATTTGTGTTAAAGAATTATGGTACTAATCTACAATTCTTTCTAATCACTCTCAATTTTAAGACCATAATCACTGCCATTGAAATTGTTTCAAGCTTGCTTTTCGCTCTCTTTTGAGTTTGGTCATCTTTCCCATGAACAGTCATATATACTACTGAGCCTCCTAAAAGAATTTCCAAGCATGATCACCATTCATTTATGTAGCTCCGTTGTCCTATGAAATACTTACAGCAGCAGAAAGATCAGTTGCAGCCATTAAAGATCTTTTTCCACTCTTGCATCCCTATAGCAGCCATGAATGCAAAATTAATAAACAGATATTCCTTAATCTCAATCTTGTGAAAAAATTAATCAAGACAATTCAAATAAAGTAAGAATTAGTTCAATTCGTGACATTACTCACAACAATTATCTCAGTATCCTTCCCAAAATGTTTGGACACTTCTTCCAAGAAATTAGGGTTTTTTGCCATTCCTGCAAAAACATAGACAATAATAAGAAGAGAAATGAACTTTTGAAGGCTAGCTTTCAATTAGAGGTTTTGAGGAGACCTTGTTTTGATCCATGACTTGTTTTCCAAGTATAGCAGTTACTAATCTAGTTCTAGTTCAAACATAAATAGCAAGCAAAATCCATAAAGTTCCCTGAAAGTGTTAATCAAATGTTTGCACCCAATCGAATTGATTCGGTGGTAAAGTTACTGAGTTGTACTTGATGCTTAATAAGTCATGGGATAAAATCTAGTCATCAAACTCTAAATATGTTGGTTTCTCTCGGGTCAAGGGTTGGGGCATTTGACTAGCTTTTGGGGGAATAGTTGAGCTTAAAAAGGCTTGGACACCAATGATTATTAAAAAAAATTATTTATGAAATGTTTGGAGAGACCTAATCTGGGCATGTGTACGATTCAAATCCAGAGTGCTAATGTGAGTTCAGGATTGCGATATGCTTACCATCTACAACTTTTAACATGTATGGAACATTCACAGCTCCCACAGCATGTCCAGCACTGAATTCCTCAATAGTCCTAAAATTCAAACCAAAAGAAGAGATACTCTCAGACACTTTGACTTCACAGCACACGCTCTTTATTGAATCAAACCAATAGCATTAACCAATCTAAAACCAAAAATCATTGTACCTGACATCCAGATAACGATGTCCGGCGAGAAGAAGGTCGTGAGCCACGCGTACCGGCACCGATGTCGGAACTCCAACCTTCTCTGCAGTCCTTCCAGCAGCCAACCGCTTCAACCTACAGACAGGAATATCCAATTCAGCTCATTAAAACCATCTAAAAACCGTGGCCAATTCCCAAAAAATTGCGGTGGACCGGCTAAGAACGGGGCTTTAATACTTTGACTAAAGCCATAGGCGATAGATTCAATTTGCACAGCAATCCCACAACGATAAAGGCGGAGTTTTGAGAGTTAAGCATATGATTTTAATGTGGTATACTCACTTAGGCCACTAAGATAAGCACAGGCCGATTATGTCAAGGCTTCGTGAGAATAGTCAGGCTCGTCTGAACACACACGGATATAAAAAAAAAACTCGCAGCAGCTGCATCATTTCCCTTCTACACTTGGGTTAGTATAAGTGGCGCATTAAGCGGGAGGGGTCGAGGCAGATCAGACATCCCCGGTCATAAAAATAAAAATAAAAAAGCCAATTTTCCATTGATCGAACAATCAAAATCACCTTATTAAATTTGAACGAAAACTCCGTTCTCTGTCACGAATGAGCCGACATTGGATAGTAATTGGAGTAGGCACTGATAACAACAAGGACGACCTTCAAATATTCAAACACAAAGAAAGAAAGAAAGAAAGAAAGAAAGAAATCAGAAACATGGATTTGAATAGACACTATATATAATCTGTTGTGATTACTGATTGAATAAACACACCTGTTTGAGTTGCTTGTAATTGGAGGAGAGAGTAGGAGAGGAAGCGAGGGTGTTGGGGAAGAGCAGGGGAGGGACATGGTCGTCATTTTAGAATTGATTTCGTTTCTCGGAAGTGTTGTGGTGTTGATACGTAGTGGCGCGCTTGATATTTGTACCACCGAATGTATGCGTGTTGTGGGGATAACGCTAATTATGTGAGATGACGTGTGTCCCATATCTCTTTGGACGAATGTAGTGAGAGCTAGATAAGTGAAGGTGAAAGCGGTGTGTCCGATATTTTGAGCCACGTGGCGTGCATGCAATGGTTGATGAGACGTGGTGCTCGTCATTGTCCTCACTTCGCGACACGGAATCACTACTATGGCACCAACCGTCGCTGATTCAGATTTGTGGAGATGGTTCCATGACGCAAGATAGGCTCACCTTTGTTCAACCTCCCGCGTCTTGTTGGTCCGCGTGCCAAGCTTTCCCATGTCGGATTAGGCTTTAGCTTTGTGAGATCAAAATTAGAGTGAAACTGGTGACTCAGACATAACGCTGAAGCATTGCATTTTCAACTGTTGAACAGTATATTGAGGAAAATGAAAAAGGAAATTTAAATGGAAAATGTTACAAATTACAATAACACTTAAAAGTCACACTTAAATGTTACATCATATAGGCGATGTGGATTGTGGGCTCTATATAAAAATGAGTGTGCATACATAATTATCAATGCATAACATGCACGTCGAGTGTCTATTCTGAGGCGTGTACATACCGGTTCTTAAAGACACGGACTTACATGTTACGACACTCTATTCAACTTTTGAGTATCATTGTAGCATTTTTATTTAAATGTTTGAGACTTGAGAGACTTACCAGATCCAGACATAGTAAGCATTTAAAGTTTAAAATTTAGGATTTGAGATTTAAGAGGTGCTAAAATGACAACGTGTGTCACTATTAAACATGTCGACTCACGAGAGCCATTCATAATTCCCGTGTTTCACGTTTCACTACCGAAAAAAGATTAGGGCCGTTGAAGGCTCTCTTGAACTCGGTTGGTGAGGCCGTGCGGGTTGGATAGCGCGCCAAACAAAACAGCGAAGACACTCTCTGGAACCGGTTCGACGCCAACAAATCTCAAATTCACTTTTAACGACGGGCGATCGATGGCGGGCGTACTCAGCGTCTCTAACGTTCCATCATTTCCCCGCTCTCGTCACATCTCCCCCCATCGCACTCCTTCCTTCGCTGCCAAATTCAAGGTATAAAACCTTCATTCACTCATCTCTTTTTCGACTATAAACGACTACTGAACAACGTTTTTGGCGACAGAGAGTTGTGATCTTGCCAGTGAAGTGCTCTCCCGGTCCAATCGAGAACGCTGACCAAGAGCCAGAATTGGCTTCTTCTCCCTCTCATACCGGCATTTCGTCATACAATTGGTGTGCAGGGCTAGGAGTTCTAGGGTTTTCAGAAACTGGATACTTGACGTATCTTAAGCTCACTGACTCTGAGGCCTTCTGCCCTATCGGTGGCGGTACTTGCGCCGACGTGCTCAACAGCGACTATGCTCTCGTTTTCGGTATGATTGATCTTCAAATTACTTGTTTTCTTCAATTCTGCTTGTATGCACTAATTGATCTGATTAGATCAAAGAACGTGTTTTGACCTAGAATTCAATGAATGCTATGCTATGAATTTGGTGTTGATTCAGAACTGTTCTTGGAGTGGTTTAGATTGTCCCGTGACTCGTGACCCTTCTTCGAACTCTACCGAAATTAACGTCAATGTAAAATTGGTGGTGGTTTTGCTTTATAATTGGATTGTTGACGCTGATCGTTGTAAAACTTCCTACACAGTAATGCAATTTATTTGCTTTATAACTGGAATCCTTTAAAGAAAACTAGTTGATTTTGGCATCGCTAATGCTTACTGATATGTTGCTGGTTTGAAAGGGGGTTTTCACTTTTCACAATGACTTGTTATGCATTTTCCAGGTGTACCTCTACCGTTATTTGGAATGGTCGCGTATGGTCTAGTTGCTTCGCTTGGTCTTTTTTTGGCGAAAAAGAAACTGCCATTTGACATTGAAGAAGATAGCGGTCGATTGATTTTGCTTGGGATCACTACATCTATGTCTGCTGCTAGCGCTTATTTCTTGTACCTTCTGAGCACAAAGTTTGCTGGAGCGACTTGTTCGTATTGTTTGTTGTCAGCGGCATTGTCTTTCACCTTGTTTTTCACAATTGTAAAGGTGCGGCTTGGTTTGATATTGGTTGAATAAGTGGACTTTTAATTGTGTGGCACTGCAAATGCTAATTGTTCCTTTTGTGTTTGGCGCAGGATTTTGGGTTGCAACAGATACAAAATGTGGTTGGTCTGCAACTGTTCATTGCTGGTTTGGTGGTTGCTGCTTTGAATACCTCATATAGTAACTCTGAAGCCGTCTTAACCAAGTGAGTCATGTTAATAGACCATTAATTCGGCATATTCAATCATTTTGTATCTAGTTTTCAGGGGCACTTCTTGTGGACGGGTTGCATGCATTATTTCTTGACTAATTTAAAATATATTCTTAAAAACTAGCTCTCACAAGACTTACCCACTCATTACTTGAAAGTTGAATAAAAAAAAAAAAAAAAACTTACCCAATTCATTTTACACCCTGTCATCCTTGTGTTTCTTTTAAGTTTATTTGGTTGAGAGTGAAGTGTCAAAGGCTTTCTTTTCTTCCAAAAAGCGAGCAGAGGGAAACTTTTTCATAATTTTTTTTTTTATTTTTAAATCATGCACAGAGTTCCCTGATAACCATTGTCTGGTTGCGTGCATGTATTAGCTAGTTCCCTTTTTTACTATATTTGTAGAACTTTGGAAATCAATGAGTTGGCCTGATTGCCTTTGTTGATTTGAACAGCTTGGACCAGATTAACTTGCCATACTATGAAACAACAATATCGACTCCGTCTAGCCCATATGCTCTTTCTCTGGCTAAGCATTTGCGGTCGATAGGAGCTAAAATATATGGGGCTTTCTGGTGTTCACATTGTCAAGAACAGAAAAAGGTGCTTTCTCACCTCTAATTATTTTCATGAAAGTCACTTGGATTTTGTAAAACGATCTTTTCCTGAATGAGGTTAGTTTCTAGCAGTCTATGCATATTTATTTTTATTAAATTGCAATTAATATGGTCTAAATATTCTGAATGATGGCTGCAAATGTAATAGATTGCTGCGAGGTATGGAATTTCGACTGAAAAACAAAGATAATGTTATGAAAATAACTATTAAATTAACTAATTCCAACTTGAATTGCGTTTTAACTGAAAGTACATAATTTTTGATTTCCAGGAATAGTTTGTATGAAATTAACTAATTTTAACTGGTATTCTATTCTAGAACTCATTACACTGGAAAACTACTTTCTCTTGTCTCTTTTTTGGGGAGCTAATTATATATGATTAGATTTAGATCTTGCTTTCCGACACTTTATAGCCAGTCTTTCATTGTTGCACCTAGTGCGCCAGTAATTCAGTTCATACTAAAACCACTTATTTTTATGTTAAATGTGAGATTAAGTTGAATTTTTTTTTAAAAAAATAAAAATAAAAAATTGAAGATCAGAAGATATGATGTGGGTTACTAAAAGATTCCATTCATTGATACTTCTTTTTTATCATATTAAAATGGTAATATTTCCATGGACTTCAATCTCAAGGCCTTGATAAAGATGAAATGCGGTCTTAGAACATCTTAGCAGGCATCGCAAATCTTAATGGCTCATATAGTCATTATATTTACTAAATAACTGATTTGACTTTTTAGCAAGTTTCTTGATTTTTTGTCAGCTTATTTTTACTTGACGTCGAGCAGAGTGGAAGCTTTAATTCACATAGTCCAATGCCAATTAATTTGGGATTAAGGATTTGTTGTTTTTTTCTTACCACGTTTGACATAAAATATCATGGTCAAAAAGTAGTTTCTAATTTTGTAGTGTTACACTTAAAGTTTCAGAACCACTTTGCTGGCATTATGCTCAGACCACTTTCTTTGCTCACACAGATGTTTGGGTATGAAGCTGCTGAGATATTGGACTACGTTGAATGCTTCCCAGATGGCTTTAGAAAAGGAACAAAAATTGCTAAGGAATGTTCAGATGTCGGTATCGAGGGCTTCCCAACTTGGGTGATAAACGGCAAGGTAGGAATTGCTTTTCTTTAATGTTACAAATCTTCTAATGCTTGTTAGAAAATGAGGCACTAGCCTTAGGCAACTTTGTATATGTTGCGTAGCAAACGTAGAAAATCCTTTCTGACCCAGTTTATGCTCTTTTTACAGGTTTTGAGCGGAGAGCAAGAATTTTCAGTGCTTGCTAAAGAGTCTGGATTTGTTGTGGAAGATACGAATCCAAGCTAGGAAGGTACATTGGATGCTGGGTCTCCCAATCGTAGCAATGCTTATTATTGCATCCACTGTTATTGTATTGCTAGTAGCAAGTTCCCAAGAGAATTTTGAAAAAACTTAGATCCAATCATAGGCATCATCACCATTTATGTACAGGCTAGGGGATAGTTTAAACTTTAAATTCTCACCATAGAGAAGCAGCATGCCGAGATAAATTGTCGTGGTGGTTGGTGGCGACGCAAACCTGCCAGTGTGGGTATAAAGGTAGACTGGGAATTCGAAATTGATGCTTCTAGCTAGTAATTAACATTTGTATGTACTCTTTCTAACAATTCAAATACTACGTGAAGGAATGCCAATTTGCCAGTGGCATTTCCTTGTCCTTTTGGTCTCGGCCTGCAGTTGCTGCATTGGGCTTTTGTTCTTGTTATGATATGTTTCTCTTTGTTGAATAAAAACAAGACATACTTTTATGAGTTTTATCTAGTTTTGTAGTTTTTTGTTCTATTCTTTGTCATGCGTTTAAGAATTAAGAAAGATCGGTCAACCACGCTCGTAGCGAAGTGGAAAATTCATACTTCCACATCTATAAGATTAGGTGATCGAATCCTCATAAAGAAAAAGAAAAATAAGAAATGCCGTAATATACTTGCGAAAAAAATTCTTAACATGACCATGTGATCAAGTTTTAAGTGATTCGATTTTTCACGTAGAATAGATAGTAGCATTTTAACCAACTTTTAGGTCTAATAAGAGACTTGGTTCTCCTTAATAATAAACACGTTCTGAGTGAAAAGTGGATCTGGCACGAAGTTGTAGTTGTATCTACCTTTTCACAACGTTTGTGAAAAATATGTGCCTTGAAATCTTGGGTTTTCAATCAATCCGATCTTCTTAGCTATGTAATTTCAGGCCACACTAGTCTTTCTTGCTACTTCACGTCTTTTCTTTTACAGCGGAGGGGTGAGCTTTCTATGCTCTAATAATTGATTTCTTATTATTGCTTTTCTTTTGCGGCGGAGGGTGAGCTTTCTATGCCCTAATAATTAATTTCTTATTATTGGCATTTGGAGTTAGGGCTGACCAAACACCTGCTTACAGCTTACCCAACCCGACTTACCCGATCTATTCGATGGGTAATGGGTTGGATATATGAAGTTGACGGGTATAAGTCGGGTAATTACCTGCATTACCCGTCAAACACCGGTCGAGTAACGAGTAATAATTTTTTTGTTTTTCGGCCCAGCCCGACCCGCATGCAACACCCAAACAAAAAAAAAAAAACTGTTATTCACAAGTTGACAAACCCTGGCCTCAACCTCGACCTCGCTTCCCCATCGCTCCATTGCTTTCCTAGTCTCCCTCGACCTCGATTCCCAGTCTCCCTCAACCTCGACGTCGTGATTAGCAGCCAGCAGGTCTCTCTCTCTAGCAGGTCTCTCTCTCCAGCAGGTCTCAACTGTGTTCTTTTCGTTTTTGTTCAAATCTTTTGTTGTTGTTGAATTTATTGCTGTTCAAGCTATTTCCTTCCTAGTGATGTTAGAAAATCTTTTTGATCAGAAACCCTTTTCAATCGGTTGATTGGAATCAAAGTTGATTTCTTGCCCTAATTATTGTTCTGTTTTGATGTGGTTGATGTATTACAAAAAAAAAGAAAAGAAAAAGAAAAGTTGACATTGCAGCGGGTAGGCGGGTAAAATTACCCGACCCGCCACTCGGGTAACATCTCCCTCCCACTAACTCGGGTAAAGTCTCTTTTCTTGAATATAAAAGTTTAAGTTGCGTTGTAACTTTGTGCACCATACCCCCCCAATGGCGTTAGTCGAGTGGTAAGTTTCCCTCTCTAACGCGCTAACCAAGGCAGATGTATTGAGTTTTAAACCTATCCCCAAGGGATTAGTCAGGTCCACCACCATCGGTGTAAAAAAAAAAAAAAAGAAAAAACTTTGTGCACCATAGAAGCAACAACTAATTGGATCTTATTTGTATGTTGGTATCTTCTTGTTTGGTAGAGATTAGAATGGATGCCATTTGGATTTACTTACAGCAACTCACATGAAACTGAATAAGCTCGATATCGGGTTGGTGTACAAGTTATCCCCAATCTAATGGTGTACATTTGGTACAAGGATATATGATGATGAAGAAGTCCTCTTAATTTTTGCGAAAGAAAGTTTTCGAAATTTATCACTAACAGCTAAGTGTCATTGATTGCAGGGATGGTGTCAGTTGATCTCCGTTCGCTGCTTCTATTCTCTGCGGTCCTTCGAGTTGTACTTATTATCTATGGAGAATGGCAAGATAGTCACATGGAAGTTAGATACACAGATGTAGATTATATTGTATTCTCTGATGCAGCTTCATTGATGGCTTCAGGAAAGAGCCCGTATGAGAGGTCTACGTATCGGTATTCGCCCTTGCTCGCGTTTCTGCTTATACCAAATTCTTATATACATTGCACTTGGGGGAAGCTGCTCTTCTCTGCTTCAGGTATGTCCCGAGTCTTCTCTTTTACTATCTAGTGCTTTTATCTGCAACTGAAATCTGTAGTAATTCTAATGCTTTAGCTCACTAATTAATGATGCAAAGATAACTATTTTGACTCAATTTTCTTTTATAAATCTTCTGGCTAACATTTTTGCCTATATTTTTTTAAACTGAATAGTAATGACTATCTCATTGCAGATTTGTTGGTGGGATATTTTATTTATTGCCTATTAAAGCTTAGATGTGTTCCCGAGAATCTACGCATTGTTTCAGTGGCTGTTTGGCTCTTCAATCCATTTACCTTCACAATTGGAACCCGCGGTAACTGTGAGCCGATTGTCTGTGCTATTGTCATGTGGATTATTTTGTCTCTCATGAATGGTGTAAGTTTTGTTACCTGCGCAAATTCCACTATATTCTTATCTGATGCCTTTACCTCGATTTATAGGTTCATGCTTTAATAACTTGTCATCTTTGAAGTCAATGTGTGTTTATGTTTCCTTTTTGCAGGAAAGGTTATGCAAGCAGCATTTTGGTATGGATTTCTTGTCCACTTCAGAATCTATCCAATCATATATGCACTCCCCATTCTCCTAGTTCTGGATCCGTCCAATTTCAGACCTGGTTCAAGGCCCTCCCTACAAGAATGGTTTCAGCATAAACCACTTCAAAGTGTGGACGCTTCAAGATTTATTCATCCGTTTAATCCATTGCTTCATTTCAAAAGCTTGCTGACTAAAGAGAAGATAATATTTGGGCTCATATCTGGAACGGTTTTCTTCTTCTGGACTGGTCTTTTCTTTTACCTATATGGATGGGAATTTTTGAATGAGGCATTGTTGTACCATCTCACCCGAACTGACCCGAGACATAACTTCTCTATTTATTTCTATCACGTCTATCTTCATCATGAATTTGAGTTCTCGGTGTTGGAGAAGCTCGTATCCTTCTTGCCTCAAATGGCGGTGCAGCTTTTCCTCATCTTATATTTTGCACAGGACCTCCCTTTCTGTTTTTTTGCGCAGACAGTTGCCTTCGTAGCTTTCAACAAGGTATGCAAGTCACAATTTTCTTTGTTCCAACCCTTGTGCAGAGACTACGACGACTTGAAACAAAATGGGAAACACAATACTATACGTAAAAGAGGACAATCTTCATAACTCATTTACTTTAAAATTTGTCACTGTATTAAATTATTTTTTAGAGGATTTCCTTTCCTCAAATTTGACTTATTGATGTTTAACCTTGTATGTTCACTTATCGACAGGTTATAACTGCACAATATTTTGTTTGGTTTTTCTGCCTCTTGCCCCTAATACTGCCATGGAGCACCATGAAACTTAAATGGGAAGGCTTTTCTTGCATTGTTGTGTGGATGGGAGCTCAGATTCATTGGCTTATGTGGGGTTATCTGCTAGAATTCAAAGGTAAGAATGTCTTTATTCCACTATGGGTTGCCAGCTTATTGTTCTTGGCTGCAAACACTTGGGTACTTGTCAAGATAATCCAGCGCCATCGATTCTCTCCACTTTTCAAGTTAGTTGAGAGCAAAAGTTCGAAGACAAGGAAACGCCTCTAGTAGTGCGTTCTTTTTTTTATTTTTGAGTTTGGTTCTTAGTTATGGATACCAACATTATTGTTTCAATTGTTCTTCTTCAGCTTTGATTTTGGATCATAAACTTCCACTAATGCCAAGAGCTACTTATTTATTGTTTAATCAATTCAATCAACAAGCTTACTGGTTTTGATTCCTCTATACTCTAGTGGATTGCTAATAAAGTATCAGTTGTTACACCTGTTCTAATTCATGGAATGGCTGAACAAAAGAACACTGGTTTCAGGAGATTAAAATCAGCATTGCAAGTCAAATCCCATTTTGTTATATTAGTCAGAAAAGTGATTAGTGTACTTGGTGAGACTTGGTGCTTTGGTTTCAATCAAGATGGTTCACCTATGCATGGAACCTAGCTTGTGAGAGTCGCAGTGGAGTTGACCTCTTAGTATCTGCTCATTTTGAAGAAAGCAGTGTGTAATCATGTTCAAATACTAGCAAATATATTTTTGCTTATTCTGGGTATCTGAGTTATCTTAGCTTTTGAATCTGGGATGGCGAACAATGATGGGGAAATTTTCCCAGTTGTTTGTCTGCTCAATCCCTAGAAGAAACCCTTGCAATGCAATCCATGCCCAGCCGTTCGCGCCATCTGAATCACTTCCAACCGATGTTAGCTCTTGCTCTTCGGTCATTGAATGTCAAATAATTCACACCCGATTGATCAAGTCCGGCGACTACGATACTGGTTTTATAGGCGATCGGTTGGCTAGCAAGTATGCTGAACTGGGCAGCGCCCGCAATGCATGGAAATTGTTTGAAGAAATACCCAACAAGGATTTGGTCTCATGCAATTCATTGATCTCGATGTTTCAACGTCGGGGCAATTCGAGGGAAAGTTTGAAAATGTTACATATCATGAGGTCGGATATGGGTGTCGAACCCAATGAGGTGACGCTGATCTCTCTTATCTCAGCCATTGCTGGGATGCACGCATTAGATGGCGGCAAATGCATTCATGGGTATGCAGTGAAACTGGGATACTCATTTGTGACTCAACTCTGCAATTCTCTTATCAACATGTATGGGAAATGCCACAGTTCAGAAGCTGCGCAGCAAGTATTTAATACTATGCCACTGAAGAATCTGGTGTCATGGAATTCGATGATAGCTATTCGTGCTCGAAACGGGATTCCAAATGAGGGAGTCAGTTGTTTTAAATCAATGAGAAGGGCAGGCATTAAAACTGACAGAGCCACCATTGTGAGTCTCCTTCAAGCGTTTGGAGACACGGTTGCAGGGACGCAAGGAAGAGTAATTCATGGCTACATTGTGGTTTCTGGATTCAATTCTGACATGCCCATCGCAACTGCTCTAATAACTGTTTATGCCAAGTCGGGCAGTTTAGATCTGTCGCATACCCTTTTTGGTGATCTGCATAATCCTGATAGAATAGCTTGGACGGCATTGCTTGCAGGCTATGCCATACATGGATTTGGTGTGGAAGCACTGGAGATATTCGCGCTCATGGTTAAGCAACGCGTGAGGCCTGATCATGTGACATTCATTCACATACTAAGTGCATGCAGTCATTCAGGGCTCATTAGAGAGGGTAAGAAATATTTTGAGATGATGTCCAGTGTTTATGGAGTTGAACCAGAGGTGGATCATTATTCTTGCATGGTTGATCTTCTTGGCCGTTCGGGTCATTTGGAGGAAGCTTGTGAACTCATCAAAAGCATGCCGATCGAGCCAAATGAGGGTGTTTGGGGAGCATTGCTAGGTGCTTGTAGGGTGCACCGAAACGCCGAACTTGGGAAGGAAGTTGTCGAGAGATTGTTTGAGCTAAACCCGATGGATCCGCGAAACTACATTATTCTTGCTAATATGTGCTCTGCAGCCGGACAATGGAAGGAAGCTTCAAATGTGAGAGCTCTAATGAAAGAGAGAGGCCTAAGAAAGGACCCTGGTTGCAGTTATATTGAACATGGAAACAAAGTTTACCGATTTGTCGTGGGAGATCGGTCACACCCCGAATCAGAGGCTATATATTTGAAACTAGAAAAACTATCCAAGAGGATGCAGAAAGCAGGTTACAGACCTAACACAGATTTTGTTTTACATGATGTTGATGAGGAGGTGAAAGAAGATATGATCAAAAAACACAGTGAAAAGCTTGCCATTGCATTTGGGATTTTGGTCACTGAATCAAGCTTGCCTATAATGGTGATTAAGAACCTTAGAATATGCGGTGATTGTCATGCATTCGCGAAGTTTGCATCCGTGATCGAGGGGCGTAAAATTGTTATTAGAGATTCGAAAAGGTTCCACCATTTCGTCCATGGAGTTTGCTCTTGTGGAGATTATTGGTAATGATCCTGTTATTGCATAGCTAAAAATCTCCTTTATTAGTTCAAGTAGATCCATATGTATCATGAACTAATACAAATACTAAGGAGACCTTCAATGAGCATAATGCCTTTATTAGATTTTATTGAGATTGTTTGGATCGAAATATAATCTACAGTAGTTAAGAACGACTTCGGAATGAAGGGTGGGAATGAAGGGTGGGTATAAATTTGTGTCTTTTCGCAATAGTAACGAAAGAGACACCCTTCAATTTCAATTATTTGCCCTAGCAAGAGATGCTTCTTGCTCCCAAACTTATATATATATATATATTTTTTTTTTTCAATAGAGATGAATGTACATGTATTATACATATCCACATCTTTCAATCCCATCTAGAGAATGACATGAGGGTCCTAAGGTCGGAAAATCTGGACCGTTGAAAGTCCATTCCCATTACACGGGGTGCCCTTGATATCATTCCAATAATGCAGTATGGTTGAATAAATGGAATTGGCAGCTCCTCTCCTCATCTCCTAGTATGGACAAGGTAGGTCTTGTCAACATACGCAGCTTCCCATTTTCTTTCGATAAACTTGTCCATGCACGCATGTTTTTAAAGTTGCATTGCATTACAAGTTTACAATATATAAATACCGTAAATACTAGTTTGGCATATTTGCAAATTAGGTGGTACTTTCAAATGTCCTGATCATATTTTTCTACTCCATATTAGATGAAAGCAATACGTGTTAAATAATTACTTTGTTGTAACCAAAGAAAAATAAGTACTTTGTTATTCGATTTTTATGATAATAATAATAATAATGACATGTGCAAGTTGGGCCCGCACGGCCAATACCCATTATTTTTCCTTCTTCGGGACTCTCAATTTCAGCTCGGCCCACACGCGACGTGCAACGCTGCGACTCTTGAAATTTTTATTATTATTTTTTTTAACATAAGATTTTTGTTATTACTATTATTGCCTATAGAAATAAATATAAAATAAAATAAAAAATAGATATGATACTAGTGAAGCATTTCGAACCAAAATTTCCTTGACGTGCACTTGAATTTTCATAAAAAGAAGAACGATTCAAACTGAAATTTTTTAAAATCATCTTCGATAACATTTGCAAGGTTAACATCCTACAACTAGATTAAATGGATAAATATTGTCTTAGATTGGAGAATTTCCTATATTTTTTGACAAAAAAATTTTGCAAAACAACTTATATTATTTGACTAGGGAGAGTAAGTACTAATCGTAATTAAAGTGATTCTTTTCCGTGCACATAATCATAATCACCCATTTTTATTTTTATTTTTATTTTATTTTTACAACTAGACTAGATAGTGATTTTGAATTGAAGCAGCTAGCCTTTTTATTTCTTTTCAAAAAGCTAGAGAAAATCATTTGACTTGGACGTGTTGCCTCCTCTATCATAATTTTTTTCTCTTTTATATACATTTAAAAAAAAAAAAAAAAAAAAACTTTAGTTTCCAATTTGATGTAGGTGTTCTTTTTCTTTTTTTTTTGTCAAATGCTGCAGGTGTTCTTATTTTAGTTGAAGGTGGGTCTCTTTGAGATACGTATGTTTTTTGTAACCAAAACTTTCATTTGTTACACATCTCAATTTCACCAATTGAAATTTTTACAAAAGTACATATGAAATTACTTTTTATGAGGGAAATGGGGTGAAAATGCTTTTTTTTTTTTTCGAAAATAGGCAATAACGTCTATTCAAAAGGCATTATCAAATTGGCGCACACGTGGTGATGACGTGGACACATGGATAGCGCCTTTTCAAAATGCGCTATCCGTGTGTCAAGGTGAGGTGGCAACATGACACTGATAGCGCCTTCTGCGAAGGCGCTATCAGTGTACATGTCCACGTCAGCATGGCCACGTGGCCCGACGTGGACAAATTTAAACTGATAGCGCGCTATCAGCGTTAAGGGAGCGTGCCACGTGGATCCACGTGGACCCAAATCGTTAGGGGTGCGCAAATAGCGCCTTCTCAAAAGGTGCTATCTGCGCACCCCAGTGTCTTCTTCCCGAAATCGACGCAGAGAATATATTCTCTGCGTCGGTTTTGGGAACGAGGAGGGTAGGGGATCATGTAGGGGGTGGGTATGGGGGTCACGGGTGGTTTGTGTGGGGGGAAGGCGTCCGATATTTAAGGAGGGGAGGGGGGAACAGCAGGGGAAAGAGAGCTTCGGGAGGAAGAGGAAAGGACTACTGTTGTGCGAAGGAGGAAGGAGGGATCTCCGGCGGCGGAGAGGAGGAAGGAAGGAGAGACGGCATGGCATGCAGATACCGAGATCAAAGCGTAGCAACAGTAGTAATGGAGTGGATGGAGGAGAAGGATGAGGTATGTGTAGTTGAGTTAGTTTAGTTAGTTAATTAAGTTTGTTTAAGTTAGTTTGTGTTTGTTTTTGTTTAAGTGAGTTTAGTTAGTTTGTTTAAGTTTAGTTAGTTAATTTAGTTTGTTTAAGTTAGTTTTTGCAAGTTAGTTTAAGTTTGTTTGGGTGAGTTTAGTTAGGTAAGTTTGTTTAAGTTTGTTTAAGTAAGTTTAGTTAGTTTGTTTAAGTTTAGTTAGTTAATTTAGTTTGTGTAAGTTAGTTTGTTTAAGTTAGTTTAAGTATGTTTAAGTGAGTTTAGTTAAGTAAGTTTGTTTAAGTTTGCTTAAGTAAGTTTAGTTTGTTTGTTTTAGTTTAGTTTGTTAATTAGGTTTGTTTAAGTTAGTTTGTTTAATTTAGTTTAAGTTTGTTATTACCAGTTTAGTTAAGTAAGTTTGTGTAAGTTAGTTTAAGTTTGTTTAAGTAAGCTCAGTTAGTTTGTTTAAGTTTGTTTGGTTAATTAAGTTTGGTTTAAGTTAGTTTGTTTAAGTTAGTTTAAGTTTGTTTAAGTGAGTTTAGTTAATTAAGTTTGTTCAAGTAAGTTTAGTTACTTTGTTTAAGTTAGTTTAGTTAATTAAGTTTGTTGAAGTTAGTTTAGTTAATTAAGTTTAGTTTAGTTAGTCTGTTAAACTTAGTTTAGTTAATTAAGTTTGTTTAAGTTAGTTAACTTAATTAAGTTTAGTTAATTAAGTTTAGTTAAGTAAGTTGGTGTAAGTTAGTTTAAGTTTGTTTAAGTAAGCTCAGTTACTTTGTTTTAGCTTAGTTAGTTAATTAAGTTTGGTTTAAGTTAGTTAGTTTAAGTTAGTTTAAGTTTATTTAAGTGAGTTTAGTTAATTAAGTTTGTTTAAGTTAGTTTAAGTTTGTTCAGAGGGACATAACAAAAAAAATTGTCCTACCAGACCTCAACCATCAAATGAAAACCTTTAGTTATTTAATTGTATAATGTGTGAAGTTACTTAAGTTCGTACATATGTTGATTTTGAGCATGTACGCAAGTGTTTTTGTGTAAACATTTATTAAATACTTATCGTTTGGTTTCGTAAAACACTCATTTTGTTTTTCTAACATTCATTTGTAGTTTGTACAGCAATGGATCCAGGTCCTTCAGATCCATCACTATTGCAACTCCAATCTACACATGATCATCGCGAACCTGGAGGGGCGAGGTAAACTATTTTAATATGCCATATGTCAAATTTACATCAATAGAGTGTCAAACTCATACATTACGACCTTATCAATTGTAAGGTGTACGAAATAATACGCGTACGTCGAAGACGTGGGGTCGTTGATCGAACGATGCAGTATCATTCTAGGATGATCCCATATCTTCGTTCAAGTGGGTTCTATGGGATTTTATAGGGTAGCATTTTTCGGCCTTGAGTGGGCTTTGATTGCTGGTTTATGGGCATACATTTCACATGCATTGTGGGAGTGCACAATTACACTGGCGAGCCGCAACCACTCCTCGACGTGCGAAAAGGTACACATCTTGGATTACCTATCGAATGTATGCACGTGACGGGAACGACGGACGCAGAACAAAGCGCCGCTACGTACGCCGTCGCTGCGATAGCAGTTACTTGGACGAACTCCTGGTGGAGATGACATCATCGCGTCACGAGGCGGGTGTAAACTTAAGGTCGATTGGCTTGAACGTAGTCGAAACTTCAACGATACGTTCGATCGTATTCGAACGATGTCTTAAGCAAGATCATTCGAGTTTAGACAATCAAAACAAAACTTGATGATCCCATATCTTCGTTCAAGTGGGTTCTATGGGATTTTCCACGGGTAGCATTTTTCAGCCTTGATTGGGCTTTGATTCTTTGCGTTCGTAGAGAGATGGCGATCCGAGACGCATACATTTCACATGCATTGTGGGAGTGCACAATTACACTCCAAGACGTGCGCAGTACAACTTGGATTACCTATCGAATGTATGCCTGTGACGGGAACGACGGACGCAGACTACGCTGATGTCTGCGATAGGCTACTTGGACGAACTCCTGGTGGAGATGACATCATTGGGTGTAAACTTAAGGTCGATTGGCTTGAACGTAACGTACCAGCAATAGACGATGATAGCGATGAGGAGTCCGTCCAACGATACGTTCGATCGTACATACTACAACTTATCGGTGGTTGCCTTTTCGCCGATAAGTCCAATCGATTCATACATTTGATGTTTCTACCATTGCTGGAGGATTTCCAAGTAGTTGGACAATATAATTGGGGGGAGCGCATGTTTGGCCTATTTGTATAGGGAGTTGTGTCGCGGATCTCGCGCAGGGGCACATGAGGTTGCTGGTGCGTCAATTCTTGTACAATTGTGGGCATGAGACAAATTTCCATTCATAGCACCGCGGCGCCTGCATGTTTCTAGAGCTCAACCGCGAACGGTGGATGGCCAAAATATGATTATGGACGTTCCACTGGGACACATGTATTAAAGTCGATTTGTCATTAATTTGCTAAAAAATCATGTCCAATTTCATTTATCTTAACTTATTATTTTCTACACAGATGGCTCGATGCATTTTCGGTTTCACAAAGTGCGTTCGAGTGATTCAGTATCAATGAATTTAGAAAAGAGAGTTCAAGGTTGGAACGAATTGTTGGGCCTGATGGTCTATTTCGGCAATCTCAGGGTAAATAAAACTATTTAAATCTAGATACACATGGTTAATCAAAAAAAAAAATTGTTTCTTTTTAATACAAAAATATACTCCTCCTATGCATATTCAAAGTTATTTGTCATTGTCGAGATCGCTCAACTACGACGACGACGACGGCCAGCGGCGAGGGACGGAGCGGCCGAGGCCAACGTGGTCCAACAGTATCATCGCATGTGACGGCCAATATGCAATGGCCAGCAAGAAAGCAGCGCAGTACAGGAGGTCGCGGACCAGCGGCTGTGGCGGACAAAACATTTGAGTCCAGTTGGTGAGGTGGCGGTGAGGTGGCGGTGACGTGGTGGCGATTGTATAGATAGCGCCTTTTGAAAATGCGATATCTATACAATTGCGCCACCACATCACCGCCACCTCACAAACATCAACAGTGGCCGCTACTTTTGTTATTTCAAATTACACCACTCTATTTTGTGAAATAAATTGTAAAACCACCTTACTCTTGAAAAAACACCTCACCAATTCATCGTGCTCTAGCTTTTTCAAGGTGATGTGACCTAATTTACTAATTAATAGGACGACAATTTGAGCCCTTTCATTGTCACCTTCATTATTTTCCCGCCATGTGAGGAATGTACTATTGGTTTGAGTAATTGAAAAATGGACCCCCTTCTTGTAACAAAAAAAAAAAAAAAAAAAAGGACCCCGTTCACCACAAGGGAATCTGGGAATGTATGTTTGAAGTTTGAGCCTTTTGGACCAGTAGCTTAATTTTTTTGAAAAAGATGTAATTGTGTGAGTTGTTATAGTGCTACACTAATCAAGTCATTACATTAGCTTTTTAATTTTATTTTTTTTTACTTTTTTGTGAGTTTTTTTTTAAGAAAAAAAATACTCCAAACCTTTAGGACCGGACTGTGATGTATAACCTTTCAAAAATATTAAGAACTATTTGCCTCAGTTTTTGTTTTTATAAAAAAGGCATTAAAAATATATATTAACTTTTGATAATATGACAATTAAATCTAGCTAGCTACATAATTGATTGGAGTAATAAGAATAATTATGTCAAAGTATCTCTCGTAATATAGATGAGGCAACACTTAGGGGGTGTATTTAATTGAGATTTTAATAGACTTTTAGTTACTTTTATTGACTAAAAAAGTTTAGGGGTATTCAATTAAAACTTTTAGAGAGTCTATAAAAGTTAGGTGTATTCAATGTGAACTTTTATAGACTTTTAAAAAATCTCTAAAAGTTAAAAGTTTTGGGGTATTCAATTTAAATTTTTAGAGAGTTCATAAAAGTAAGGTGTATTTAATTTTTTGGTGACTTTTGTAGATTGGTTACAAATCTTGACTTTTGTAGACTTTTTGTATAAAAATACACATAAAGAAGTCTTCATCTTCTCCTCACCTCAACCCAGAAACTTTTAGAGACTTCTAATTTTTGTTTGTTACATTTTTCAATAAGGACTTCATTGTTCACAATAGGTCTTTTCTTATCAATTGTTTTTTATCAACTTCTACAATCACTCCACAACTCTTGGATTTCATTGCTCACTCATTATACTCTAATATCTATGTTGATGAAAATGGATTGATGTCATTATTAACAAAATCTCATTCTTGCATCACTATACATTTTTGATAGTTTTTTTTTTTGATAAAGAAGTTTCATTTATTTAGTGTATTATTATAATCTCAAAAAGTGTAGTATTATTATTTTTGAAGAAAATAATTGTATAATTTTTTTAAATGCAAGAAGTGCATTTTTTAGAATTTAAACTATCATTATTAAGGAAAAAATATACTTTTTTGCTTAAGTCAAACAAAAAAATAAAGCGCAAAATTTTTACACTAATATTTCTAATGATCTTTTCTCAAAAAAGAAAAAAATATTTCAAATGATCTTACTTGATTCTTTTCTACCACTAAATGATGATTTATTTACCTATTTATTATGTTGATATTTATTTACTTATTTATTATGCTACTACCTTGAGAGTAATTCATTAATATGTCTATATGTTTTTTTTTTACTAAAATACAAAAATACTTTTTAAAAAATTAGTAATAGTTCTTAAGAAAAAAAATATAATTATTTATTTTTTATAATAAAGTGCAAAATATTTGTTTCATTTTAAAAATCACAATAATCTATTAGTATCATCGAAATCATGTTTAAGAAGTTCACAAAAGTCACTAAAAATCTTAAATGTTGATAAAAGTCATCATAATGAAATCTACATAAAAGTTTATCAAAGTCTTTAAAAGTCTACCAAAATCTTAAAACTTCATAAAAGTCATTCACTTATAAAAGTAACCAAAAGTCTATTAAAATCTCAATTGAATACACCCCTATTAATTACCAAAAAATAAGAGTTTGTTGAAAGGTCTTGCATTGGACTCCCGTTAAAGTAAATAATAATAATAATGCCAAAATCAAGATCTTTTCTGATCACTGTGTTTTTTGTTTTTGTTTTTTGGAACCTAAGTGGGAATCGAACTCACGACTTCATCAAACTTACCTTTTGGCAAGTGATGACTCTATCATCTCACCGTATATGTTTTGGTTTTATGGCCACTATTCTAACAGATAGTGGCGGAACCAAAAAATTTATTTAGGGAGGCAAACCTTAACCTATAAATTTATTAATAAGTTTGGACCTTATCCGATACACGCACTCAACGTCATGAATCGACTTAAGGTGTAAAAAAAAGATGGGATAGATCAAACCCTACTTAAGAACACTACATAAAGTGCGATAATTTGATTTGCAGACCACCTATATTAATTTGTATTTGCAGTTAGGGTAGCGCCTTCGTAAAATTTATTAAATATTTTAGTATTTTTACTTAGGAAGTGCATCAACCATATGGAGGCGAGAGAGGAGGAGAGGTGCCTAAGGCGGGGTATGCTACAAGATAGTCTCTGGCCAAGGGGGCGACTGCCTACCTGCCCCATCTAGTTCCGCCTCTGCTTACGTATGATATCATGTGGTTTTTTTTATTCCGGTCATTTGAAGCGTTAAAATCACAAGCCAAGTATGAAAAACTAAGCAGAAATAACCAACTGTTCGGTCCAATGTTTTTTTTTTTTTTTTTTTTGTTATGAAGATTCAGTACAATGTTCATTATACTGATTTCCCTAGCACGCGACTATCACCATGTTGCATAGTAACGCATAGTAATTTTGTAAGCGAATCATATGATTCATATCCAACATCCAAGGAACACGAGATTTTTATTCATTAATTAAATCACTTTATAGCAAAAATATCTTTTTTTATTGGTGATTATTATCTTTCTTTTTTTGTGCTCCTCGTCACATCTCTTTTACTTATTGATTGATTGATTAAGCGATCTTCCAACTTTAATTTGATACTCATGCCTCGGTTGGTTAGAGGTGGGGTCGAGGGAGTGAGATAATTAGTAAGAAAGTTTTAACTAATTATCTTGTTTGGTTGACTCAACTTCTTTGGGCGAGAATGTGAGATAACCCACTCATCCTCATAGGGGAAATATATCCCTAAAGCTTATGAACACAATTACCTCTTATTAATCACATCTCTATATTAGTTTATTACCCACATCCCTCTTTGTTTGAAGGGTATTTATGTCGATTCTCATGTTTTGTTTTTTAAAAATTTAGCAACTTTCATGTAAGTTTAAAATTGAACCAAACATGAAACTATGAACTCTCTGTGAGTTAACTCTTCTGTAAATTGACAAAAATGAACCAAACGAGACCTTAGATTCTCAAGCTACGTACATAGTTGGAATAGGAACGATCAGAAATTGAGAAACATCTAATGTAGCAACGTAGTGAGGATTATGTGAGTTACTCTATACAAGGAAAAAATCACGACTCTTTGGTGATTCGAATACTCAAACAGAAGAAATCCTGATAATTTTTGGTGTTTTTTTTTCCAAACGTTCCAATACCAAAAAAAAAACAAAACAAAAAAACAAAACAAAAACAAAACTACACAAAGAGAACTCATTAATAGTCTTTCAAAAAAGGGAACAAAAAAAAGCAAATCTTATTCATCAATAGTTAACCTCCAAAACTGTAGACATTATGCTTGTATATTGAACCACTATACATAGACTCCTAACGTACCCCAAAAAGAAAAAAAAAAAAAAAGTCTCCAAAAACGAAACCTACCCACCTAATACATTGAGTAAGGTAAATGTGCTTAGTTTGAAACCTACCTAACTATTTTTTTTTCTCTCTTCGATTTTTTTTTTTTTAGTTTCTTGATGCAGCAACTAATGACTCATCGAGGAATTAGTCGGGTTTACTATTAGTTAGATGTTAACAGCGGTGGCTAGGACATCATTGACTATCAAAACATAATAAAAAAATAAAAAATAAAAAATAAACGAATATAACTTCTAATTGTATAACAACAAAATTCCTATTTAGACTCAACTAAGTCTCTAACTTCTAATTCGACACTATTTAATAAAAAATAAAATTCTAATAATTGTATTACACTTAAAATACGAAAAATTTAAATAGTAGTAAAAAATAATAATTTTACTATCGTTGAATACTCCACTAAAAACAATGTCAATTTTTTTGTAATCAATTAATTGAATGCCAACAAAAACATTAAGACGCAATCTAAAACGGAATTATTTGTAAGTATCCAAAATAAACGGTCTTAAAGCCGAATAGCCGATGTTGGTGGGAACACAACAACAAAACCTGAAAACCATCCTCTACAGGCCCGGGCCTTAAGCGATTAATCCGATTAATCCTACCAGAAGTGATAGAGTAAAATCGGACCGTCCGTTTGAGATTGAAGCGGTTGAGGCGCTTACGTGTCAGTCATATACGCAACTGAGTCAGTCGCGATGGAAGATTCGTCCGAATATGCCATTCTTTCGGAATTTCGGATTTGTTTCTAAATTAACCCCACAGTTTCTCCCTATATATACCCCCCTCCCCCCGATCACCGTTACTCCTCACATTCACATCACACAACATTCACGCTCTCTTCTTCCTCTTCTTCTTCTTCTTCACACGAAGAAATCATGCTCACCGCCGCCGATGACTCTCCCGATCAACACCAGAAACTCATCGACAAGCTCCAGATCTTCAAAGTCCGCGGTCGAGACAAGCGCGGCCACAAGATCCTCCTCGTCGTCGGCAAGTTCTTGCCTGGTACGAGTCAATTTCTCGATTCTTCATCTTGATTTTCTTCTCGTTGAGGTGGTGTTGTGAGTTTTTTGAATGTTCTGTTGCTGTTGTTGTTTGTGGTGGTTAATTTAGCGAGGATTGTGAGTGCTGAATCGCTGAACAAGTACTTGGCGGAGAAGATCTTTCCGAAGCTCGGAGATCGACCTTTCTCCGTCGTCTACGTCCACACCAACGTCGAAAGAACCGAGAACTTTCCTGGAATCTCAGGCTTGCGAGCGATCTACGACGCCATCCCCACCGCCATTAAAGAAAACCTCGAATCCGTCTACTTTCTTCATCCAGGACTTCAGGCCAGGCTCTTCCTCGCCACTTTCGGTCGTTTCTTGTTCAGCGGAGGGTGAGAAACCTCGAACCTCGAATCTCGAATCTCGGATCCTATATTTCTATAGATTTCTTCCAAGTCTGGAATTGAAAATTAGGATTTTCTGAATCGATTTCGTTGAGCGAATTGGTGAAGATTTTGGTTTTTGGGACAGGTTTTACGGAAAGCTGAAATACGTGACGAGACTGGAGTTTCTGTGGGATCTAGTGAGGAGGAACGAAATAGAGATACCGGAATTCGTGTACGATCACGATGAAGCGCTGGAGTACCGTCCGATGATGGACTACGGCTTGGAGAGCGACCATCCGAGGGTCTACGGTGCTCCGACTATGGATTCCCCTGTTTCTATGTACTCTATGAGGTGTATTTCGTAGCGTTTTTGACCAATGGCGTCAACTGCTAAAATGCGCCGTTGGATTGTACTAGTGTTACTAGTGTTGTTCCTCTTTTAGGTCGCCCATGTTGTTGTTGTGGGACATGGAAGTCCGGTTGGGTTTCTCGTAGGGAGTTTTGTGGAATTTTGTGTACATTAATTGTAAATATCAAGTCTCTAGTAGTGTAGATTAGAGAATAGTGAGTGATTGAGAACGAAAGAAAGAAAATGAGTTCCATCAATGAAAGCTTGACTAATCTTTCTGGGTTTTGTTCGATATCAATAGATGCTATTAGACCCCCACCGTAACTGGTCGTTCATTGGGGATTTTGGTGATTTGCTGGTCAATTGTAGACTGTACAAGCCGTGGGATTCACCTCTCATAACCAATCCAACTTAAAAGTTATGTTCAGGCTTTCTAAAGATTGGGCAGTTAGGACTTCGATTATTATGATTATTATATATCGGGATTTATTAATGATCGCATTTTTTAAACCGGTGGGATGGATGGTTTTTGTTGGGCAGTGTATTTTACGACTTAAAACTTTTCCTAGTGGGTGGGGCTATGGTAAGATGAGGTAAATTGACCAAAAAAATAGAGCAAAATAACATTAAATATATTGGGGGAGGTTGAACCCTCAATATCTAACGCATTGGTCGAACTCGGGATTTTTTAACATTGCCATTGTTTTTTTTTTTTTTTTTTAAGTGTGAGTATGTCGTATCGTAAGACATTGAATTATAAAAATTATTTTTAAGATGCGGGTATACATAAATTTTGATGTATAATATGTAGGTTGATTTTGATATATAACATGCAAGGTTAAGGATATATATGAATTTTGTGAGTCAATGTATTTGAAATTTGCCTTGGGTATATGTACATATATCAACGAATTCTTGCTTCAATCACGTGAAAACACAGCAAAGTTATAAAGGAAGCTTAATTATTGTTATTGGCCATGGCTGCTGGACCCCAAAAAAGATTACAATGCTCGCCATTAAGTGCATGTGGAGCGGGTGGGGATTTGAAATCTCCAAAGGCCAAGGTACAATGCTCGCCATTAAGTGCATGTGGAGCGGGTGGGGATTTGAAATCTCCAAAGGCCAAGGTGTGCGGTACGGATAAATTCAAAGGAGCAGTTTTGATTATGTTACATGTTATTATTAATTTGTTACACTAACTACACTTTTAGCGCATTAGTTGAAGATTTCCATTTTTTAGCGCTTTTTCTTACAAGGTTCATATTTGGAGAGCCGGCACTTTGGTGATAAGTTCAAAGCCACTCGGATAGGTTTTTTTTTTTTAAAGAGAATTCAAAGTTTTGAACGCATTAAAATAAGAGAGATACGATCGGGCTCTTTGTTTAATTAACTGAAATTCTGAGATTGGTTAAACGTGAAGCGGACAGGAAGATGTCGCTGACTTCTTTACCGAAATTCCGCCATACCACTAGCTCATTTTTATCTTTGAAAAAGCACTTAATTATATTGTGCAATCTCATGATGTTTCATTTTAATGGTAATGGTTTTACTTAATTATGAGTCATTAGACCATGTTCTGTTGGGGAGAATTAAAAGTGGGGAGAGCACTTTTTGAAGAAGTTTCAAATTCTGCTGTTTGATTGATAATTTTAGACAATTTTTCAAGGGTAATTTTTTCCAATTTGGGCACAAGATTGGGCACGCACCGATCCATTCAGTGCTCGTCCAATACACCTTGAGGTACGCACACGTATATATATATATATCTCGACATGTATTGCACATGCATCGAGTTGGTGGGTGCATAATTTCGCGTTCAAAGTGGGTTACTTCTAGCATACTTTTATTTTAAATAGAGCAAATAGTCACAATAATCTCAAACTTTCACTTTTGTGTCTAAATAATTTCAAACGAATAAATATGCATAAATAATCTCAAATTTTGAGTTTTGTGTCAATTTTGGCTCAATTACTTTTTTTAAGCAAATTGATGCGGATGTAGCATAATAAATTAATAAAGTTGTTTTCTTTTAATGAGGTTGTTTAAATTTTAAGAAATAAAAGGGGTTGATAGTAAATTTAAAAAGTTACAACCCACACAAAGACAAACAATTAATTTAATGCAAACAAACTCAAAGTTTGAGATTATTTTGATGTCAAATTCAAACCAACTCATTTAGATGACAACTTAATTTATCAATTTCACATGTCACACCTCAATTTATCTAAAAAAATGATCAGGTCAAAATTGACACAAAAAACAAAGATTGACATTATTTAAACACAATTATTAGTTTGAAATTATTTAGACATAAAAGTGAAAGTTTGGAATTACCGTGACTATTTGCCCATTTTAAATATCTAACTTTTTAGATTTAGAAATATAGTTCTCAAGTTCAAATAGTTGTTAGAGTTGTAAACTTGTAATCAAATTATGAAACAACTAATATGAACCGAGGCCCTCACTCCATGAGCTAGATGTATAACAAAGCAGGCAAGTTCTCAATTAGAAAGGCTTATGAATTTCTAACAGAATCTCTTCTTGCAGGTGCAAGCCATAATACTGGCTGGTCGAAGATATGGAAATGGGAGGGGCCTCAGAGGATCAAAACATTCATATGGCTAGTGCAGTATAATAGGCTACCCACTTATGAACTCTGCTACCGAAGGAAGATCAGAGATGATGACATGTGCCCCTTGCGCAGAAATGCGACAAACACTGTCCTACATGCTCTTTGAAATTGTAATTTGGCGAGATGGGTTTGGGAGGCCCTTTAGGGTGTGGATAACACTTCGAAGAAGTTAGCCACATGGATCATGCGAAGCGGCTTCTTCCAGAGATGGACAAGCCGATGAAGGCTGCAGCGGCAGGCAATCTTAGGAGTGAGCAAGGTTATTTTGCAGGCAGTTTCATGGCGAAAATAGGGGAATGATCTCCCTTAACTGCATAATTGTGAGGAATCAAACTATGCTAACAGGAAGCCATGTGCATAGGGGTTAAACGCCTCATTGTCGAGACGGACTCTCTCGAGGCAATTAAGTTATTGGAACAAAGTGCGGCGACGATGCGAGCTAACCAATTGATTATGGACATAAAGCACTTCATATCCCTTGATTGGGACATCTCCATTATAAACTAATCTAGGGTTCTCAAAACTTTCTCTAACTTATCAATAAAAGTAACGATTAATGTGTTTAACACTTCACATTGTATCCCACATGTATAACAAATTATAATGCGCATCATAGCTTCATACATTAATAAGTGATGCGTTATTAATTATCATAAATGTTTAACGTTCCATGCCAACAAGGGCACCAGTGGTCTAGTGGTAGAATAGTACCCTGCCACGGTACAGACCCGGGTTCGATTCCCGGCTGGTGCAACCCCCCCGCCTACTTTTTTTTTTTTTTTGTCAAAACCAGACTACCATTCGTGTTGGAAGTCTAATTAAGAAGCCACATACAACAACAACTACTACTTTTAATAAGGAATACTGAAGATGGATTAATATTTTACTTTAGCTTATCCGTGCTTTCATTATCTACTTTTTTTTGGCTTATTTTTTGGTAGTAGTAGAGTCTACTCAAGACTCATATGTCTTATGCTTGTCACTGCCGACACACTCGGTGGCCATGTAATACAGCTTGAGACATGCGCACGCACATATATCTCGATGTATATTGTACGGGCACCAAGTGAGTCAGTGCACAATTTCCCGCTCAAATTGGGCTACTCTAGCATACTCTTATTTAAATATATATTAGTATTATAGTTTCTAAATTAGTTATTTCATCATTTGATTACAACTATAACACTAGTAACCTCCACCAACTTCTCAGGAAGTTTAACCAAATTAATACATAGAGAATTTAAGGAGAGTAAAAAACAACACAAGGGCATCAAAAACACAACACAAGGAACAAAGCCATAAAAACCCAATTAATCTAGGGTTCTCAAAATTTTCTCTAACTCATCAATAAAAATAACGATTCATGAGATTACACTTTTCAACTAAGAACTTAAAACATTAAGACAGGTATCATATAATGATAAAGGATTACTAATAAATCATAATTAATATTTGATGCTTTAGTAGCAACAAGAGCACCAGTGGTCTAGTGGTAGAATAGTACCCTGCCACGGTACAGACCCGGGTTCGATTCCCGGCTGGTGCAATCTATACAACCTTTTTAATAACTTTTTTTGTCATAACCAGAAGATATATTGATCATCTCAGTATTCTCATGAAATTGTAACATCAAGTATGACTTATACATTGAATGTAACTTGTACACTCTACATAACTTGTATTCAACTCTAATATATAATCACTTGTCTATGTATTGTCATGTAACTTGTAATCTTGTATGACGTGAGAGTTGAGACTTTGGTGTAACTTGCACACTTTGTGCAAATACTTATTCTCATCATGACTAAGGGCCTATATAAGGGGGTTCTTTCACTTATAAAGAACACACTAATGTTAAAATGAAAATATCTACATTTTTCAACTCTAGCTCTCTTCTCTCTTGTCTCCGCTTCTCTACTTGTTCTAGTAGTTCTTAATTAGTTTATGTCTTTTATGCTTAAGTCTCTAACAAGTTCAACTTAAGTTATAGTTGACTTACAACTTAGTTCTCAACATATAAATATTTTTAAAGAATAGTAAAGATGGATTAATGTACTTTAGCTTATCCGTGCTTTCATTATCAACATTTTTTTGGCAAACTTATAAGATGCATGCACATCCATCAGCAAGGATATATCGGTTTATATCTCCATCGTTACTAATAACTATTGGAAAGTTTCATCCAGAAAAATAACTATTGCAAAGTCTTTTCTTTTTGGTTCTTTACATGATATTTAGCACCTACTTAATACAAGTAATTATTATTAATGCACATTCTCTCTCTCTTCTTTTTTTTATTGTTAGCTATTGACTTCCGGACTAAACTGACTATTTCGAGCTCGAGCCGGGTCAGCTCACAAAACGGTAAAACTTAGCTTTGGTTTCTAAATTCGTGGCACGGTATAATAAAGCAGTAATGCAAACGGGCCTGAAGAAGCCACAATACCCACAAACTTAGATGGGCTGGGCTCAAAAGATGAAGTTTAGGGCCCATGTACTTTTTAGATCTCGGATTCCGGAATTCATTTTGCAACTCCTCTCACAAATTTCTCAAATCCCTACTTGAATCTCAGAATCTCATCGATTCGATCGATCAATTCAATCTCATCAACTCCATCAAATCGCAGTAATCCAATCAGTCAATCCGACGAGCATGGCAGATTGGTCCCAACTCCCCAAAGATTTGCTCGATCAAATCGCGAGGCGCCTCAACTCCGACATCGACATTCTTCGATTCCGATCGATATGCTCTTCGTGGAGATCAATCGCTTCAAACCCTCCTCATCGTTTCCCAAATCGCATACTCTTGAACCCTAAAAGCACCAGCGGACAGCCCGATTCAGGTTGTTTCTATCTCTCAAAACACCTAATTTTACGTCTAGGGTTGCCCGGATCGAGCCAGGGTTGGCTTGTAAAGCTTGAGCAATCTGTTCCAGAAAAGTTTCTTCTTTTGAATCCATTATCAGACTCACGAATCTGCCCTTTGCCCCAATTGTTCCCAAATGTTTTGGATTTGATGGGCGTTCAGATTACTGAATTAGGGCAAGAATTTGTTCTTCGTTACACCGATAATCGCCCGTTTAGCTACACTGGCGATGTGTATAAGGAAAAGGTAATCTTTTCGTCGAATTCGGTTTGGAGTGATGAGCCTGATTTCGTGATTATGACTATACATGTTTCTGGTAAATTGGCGTTGTTTAGTTTTAGGGATAATGTGTGGACTGTGATTGATGATTTGCTGTCTCCTTATGATGATGTGATACATCACAATGGGCAGTTTTACGCCGTGGATAGCGCGGGTAGAGCTGTTGTGCTTGAGGTTTCGAATTCTCTTACGACGAGGGATGTTGCGCCTTCTGTATTTGGGGGTGATAAGAAGTATTTGGTGGAATCAGATGGGGAGTTGTTGTTAGTTGATAGGCATATAATTGCTGATGATGAATCTGATTTTCAGAATGAGAATTGTGTGATGAATTATACTGTGAAGTTTGATGTTTTCAAGTTGGATCATTTTGGGGAGACATGGGTTGAAGTTAAGAATTTGGGAGACCGAGTGTTGTTCTTGGGGGACAATTGCTCTTTCTCCGCTTTTGCTAGTGATCTTTCTGGGTGTCAAGGGAATTGCATTTATTTTTTAGAGAAATCCTGCAAATTGAGCAGGGAAGAAGATGATGGATTTAATTTAAGTGGTATAAGGTTATTTGATCTTGAAAATGGTCACATTGAACTGTTGACACCAGATTCAGTTTGTTCGCAGTTCTTTTGGCATCCTCCGTCGTGGATCATGTCCATTGGATCTTGAGTGAGTTTTATAATCTTTTTATCCCGTTGTGTTTTTAATCATATTAGTTATTATGCTGTTGCACTTGGATTCGAGGGATTTGAATGGTTTGGAAATCTTATCATCAATTGCACTAAATCAAACACAATGGAAGAGTTTGATCCATGTAGCCGACCCCAATTAATTTGGGACCGTGACTATGTTGTTGTTGTTGTGCACTTGGATTCGAGGTTTGTGGTTTTGGTGCATATTGTTTATAATATAAAAAAAAATACTTGTTTACGGCGTCTTGAGTAAACAACAAATTGTTTTACCTTTTACTTTTTATGCAAATTACAAATTCACAAGGTACATCGTGTGTGAAAGAGAAATTTTATGTGATATAGATAAGCTCATTTTTGCATCCTTCACGTTTGTACATGAAAGCATACTAAAAATGACACATGGTGGATATAGCGCAATTTAAAGAGTTGTGTATATTTACGTGTTCTCCTTTTACTTGGTGTTAAAGGGACCATTTTCCTTACCAACAGCAGCGTGTGCCGTGCAAAATTTGATACGAATTAAATTAGGTTGTGTGCTAATATGATTACAACTAGAAGATTGGATGTAATGGTTGGGAAATCTAAGATTTGGTCTCACTAAGCCCAAACATAATAGTGGTGACTTCACAACTGAATGGAAGTCGCAATTCCACAAATTCAAACCTAAAACATGGTGAGAGAATGACAATCCATATTTATCGCGTTCGGTGTGGCCACTATAACCCTAGTCTCTTCTTTCTATCCTATGTTTGTAGATTTTAGTTTATTCTTCCCATCTTTTGTTTGATAACTCTTAGTTGCAACTTACTCCAATCTGTTGTCTTTAAGCAGTAAGTTTATGCTTGGATTTGATATTTGATCTTTCTGTGTTTGGTTATGGATGAATAAACTATGAAGATGAAGTTACTTTGATGGATTCGATGCTTGATCTTTTTGCTGGCATGCCCCCCTTTTGCGTTCCATCAGCTTGCTCAATGCTTAGTATTTTCATACAACAACAACATAGCCTCAGTCCCAAATTAATTGGAATGCTTAGTATTTTCATGCTGTTTATTTGATCAGACATAGAAAGATTGAGCAGATTTTGAGTTGCTGGAATTACATTTGTGCCGGCATTGTTTCTCATGCTGCGTTTCTTGGATTCCACATTAGACAGGTTTTTGTTAGATATTCTTCTCTTTTTTTGTCAAGAGATTTGATCTTCTTCGCGCCTTAAATGTTATTATTTCTTTTATGCCCTTTGGTTCATCTCATAAATTGGTTCTACTTTTACCATGATTCTGTATATATATCGGCTTGTTTATTTATTTTATTTTTTTATACTATGCTCTCAAATAGTTTTTATTGCATGTAGTATTGTTGCAGCATGAACTAACTGTCGCCGTAAAGCATACATTCGATCTTCTAAATATTCATGATTAGCTAGCAGAGAGTAGTCGGCCATCCCAAGAGAATGCATGTATTGCTTAAAGGAAGGCCGCTTAGCTCGCTTAGCCTTCCTTCCAAAGGAACACTTGAGGGTTCTACTGCAGGATGTACTTGAATATTTGGCGTTGATTATTACCAGCAAGTTCAGGCACCAAACCCATTCCTTCTATCACCATTGCCTATGTTTTTGGAATTTCAAGGGCAAGACGCATCATCCTCTTCTGCAATCACGAGGAAGCATAATGAGGTGTAGAAGCTTTTATCTAGTAACGGAAGCTGTGAGTATGGAGATTTACTTGCTTGAATGAGAGAAAAAATAAAGTTTACATGTTAAATTTTTTTCCCTTTGTTGCAACTCAAGTTTCTATGCTGATCTACCCAGTTATATATTTATAAAATCTTTACATTTATGGAGCTTCTTTAGGGCAACAACATAGCCTACATCCCAAATTTATCGGGATCTGCTACATGGATCGAATTCTCTCATTGTGCTCGATTCTATTTCGTAATTTTTTTTAGTGGGGGATTTGCAGGCCTTAAGGGGGGCGTATTCAATAGGATGATTTGGAAGGATTTTAAAAGAGTTTGGAGGATTTTGAAATCGAGTTGTATTCAATTTGGATTTCAAAGGATTTTAATAGACTTTTAAAAAATTAAGGTGTATTCAATTAGGATTTTAATGGATTTTAATGGATTTGTAAAAAATTTAGGTGTATTTAATTTTTAAAGACATTACGATTTGAGTGGATTTTAATGGATTTTGATGAATTTCTATTAAAAAATACACATAACTAAATCTCACCCTTACCTTTAAAATTGGATGGATTTTGGATCAAGTCTTTCCAAATCTATCAAATTACATGAAAATTCAACATTTAAAGAAATCCATAGATTTGTCAAATTGAATACACCCCTAAGGTTATGGTTAATAAAAAAATCTCCAACGCAGACCAAACAAAGAAAGTCTTAAGTTTATGGTTAATAAAAACTACTGAACAATTAAACCGCGCCATGTATCATGGTAATTAGTGCCCAAACTCCCCACTTTCGATCAAACTATTGATCCCTCTCTCCTTCAAAGGTTTTGCTAGGGTTTTCACAGTTCACAAAACCAAACCTTTTAAAATGGCGTTCACTTCTCCTTCTTCGCCACCGCCACCACAACCACGACCACCAGACGAAGAAGAAGAACAACAACAGCAACCAGAACCCAAAAAGCTGAAGATGTCCACCACCACCTCTGACGAAGAAGTCGCACTCAACCCCAACCCCAACCCGAACGCTACAGATCGAAAACCCAGATTCAAAAAACGCAAAGCCGCGATCTTTCTCGCATACTGCGGCGTCGGCTACCAAGGAATGCAAAAGAACCCGGGAGCCAAGACCATCGAAGGGGATCTCGAGGAAGCCCTGTACCACGCCAACGCAGTTTCCGAGGCCGATCGCGGTATCCCCAAGCGCTACGACTGGGCTCGCTCGGCCCGCACTGATAAGGGCGTCAGCGCCGTCGGACAGGTCGTCTCTGGAAGGTTCTACGTTGACCCTCCAGGTCTCGTTGACCGTCTCAATTCGATTCTCCCTAATCAAATTAGGGTTTTTGGGTACAAGAGAGTCACCAACTCGTTCAATGCCAAGAAGTTCTGCGATCGAAGAAGGTATGTTTATTTGATTCCCGTGTTTGCTTTGGATCCCAATTGTCATCGTGATAGGGAGAGTGTGTTGGCTAGTCAGGGTTCCGGGAATGAGCTTGTTAAGTGTTTGGAGTGTTCCGAGAGGGGTCGGAAGGTCGTTGGCGTGATGGGTCGGTCCGGTAGAGTGGCGAGAGCCGCGGAAATTGATGGTGAATGTGAAATTGAATCTGGGTTTGGTGTGGAAAGTAATGTTGTTAATGAATCAGTTTTGAATTCTGAGAGGAAATCGGAGGTTAGTGAATTAGGGGTAGTGGAGGAGAAGAGTAGTAATGAATCGGCTTTGGTGGAAGAAAGTTCGAATTTTGTTGCGAATGGTAATGGCAAAGACAAGGAAAGCTTGGATTTGGGTGTCAATGGTAATGGGGAAGAGAAGGAAAGCTCGAATTCGGGTGTGAATGTTGAATATGGCGAGGAAAAGGAAAGCTCGAATTTAGGTGTGAGTTGTAATGGCGACGAAAAGGAGAGCTTGGATTTGGGTGTCAATGGTAATGGGGAAGAGAAGGAAAGCTCGAATTCGGGTGTGAATGTTGAAGATGGCGAGGAAAAGGAAAGCTCGAATTTAGGTGTGAGTTGTAATGGCGACGAAAAGGAAAGCTTGGATTTGGGTGTCAATGGTAATGGAGAAGAGAAGGGAGTGAGTGAAAATGGGGCTGGATTTCACTACGGGGAAGAGGAGAGGGAGAGATTCAATAGAATTTTGAAACATTATGTGGGAACACACAACTTCCATAACTACACAACGAGAACAAAAGCGGAGGACCCGTCTGCAAGGCGATACATTGTGTCTTTTGATGCGAACATTGTTGTTAATGTTGAAGGTATGGATTTTGTCAAGTGTGAGGTTGTGGGTCAGAGCTTCATGCTTCATCAAATCCGTAAAATGATTGGACTTGCTGTCGCGGTAATGAGGAATTGTGCTCCAGAGTCGTTGATTGACACAGCTCTTCGGCAGTAAGAAACTATGATCTTTATTTTATTTACATGGGTTTTGGTTTGATCAATCGGATTCGTGTCTTAACTACTATCTAATGTTTGATTTATGAATGAACTGAACAGGGATGTTAACATTACCGTGCCAACAGCTCCTGAAGTTGGTTTATACTTGGATGAGTGTTTTTTCACTTCCTATAATCAGAAGTGGAAAGAATCACATGAAGAGTTATCCATGAAAGCTTATGCGGAGGAGGCAGAGGAATTCAAAATGAAGCAAATTTACTCTCATATATCAGTAACTGAACAGAAGGAAGGGGTGGTGGCACTCTGGCTTCACTCGTTAAATCATCGAAATTATCCTGATTTATGCTTCAAGGAGACAAATCAGACAGATGATACAATGTCAGAGTTCCAAGTCAATTAGTGACTTTGATAACGCTTTTTAGGGTAAGGGTACTGGGTTGCCGGTGCCACCATATATGTTTTGGCTATTGCTAACACTTTCGAAGATGGAGGCGAGTGGCCGCCCATGCCTTTTCATTACATGTAACTTAAATGAGATTTTGTCCTAATTATTCTTCAATAATAGAATAAATCTTGGAGAAAGGTGTACTAGTTTTCTTATATTACTATGAATCTTGTAATGGAGATTGGATTGTTTATAACTAAACCAAGTGTATGTGTGATGTTTTCGAATATATGTCGTTGATGTTTAGAACTGCCATGAATAGACATGCTTTTGGTTATTCAATTTGAGTTGAGAGCCTCTAATATCCAGTGTGATGGATGAATATAGGAGAACCAGAAATTTTTTAGGTGGCGAAGAAGTAAGCGTAAGTTGAATTATATATTAGTGAGGGTGAACTCTGCTATTCATCCAAATGTGGTTTACATATTTCTAATGATCTTCTTGATGTTATAACTACACATGGAAATGTAGATTGTTATTTGCCATCTGAGACTTGTATGTGACCATTTTTTAAAGTTTTGGATTACTGATGAGATGTAACTTTGCAGGAATTTATTGAAAAGTGCTGCAATACCCTTATCCCTACCAAGTTGTTGAAGTGTTCAGGAACTTCTGGTATGCATGGGTAATGCATACAATTGTTAAGCTATCCATTAAATTCTTCAAGAGAATTCATGAACCTTTGTTATTGGAAGTCCATGGCCTGGTTTTGTGAACATCGTTTTTCACTGTATTAGCTCAAACGCTTAAACTTTTGTTTGTCTACCCTTGTCAATACAGCAATGCACCACCAAAAAACAATGTTGTTACGGTTAGATCTTTTAGAAAATGATTAAATAACACACTTTGAGCGCACATTTTGTTTTTTAGTCATTTATGATGTTTTGTTATATATGGAGCCCACGCCATGGGAGACAAGAAAGAGCCAAAGCGTGCACCCCTAAGTGTGTTATTTTATCATTCTCAAATTTTTTAATACTTCAACAATTATATTTATGTAAACAAGAGAGTTATTCATCGAATACCCCTTATTATAAAATGGTCTGACTGATAAGAGATTCAGTTCCTTTAAATGAGATCTTGAGTTCAAATCTCGTACACAGAAAAAATTAAAAAAAAGCTGGATTGAGAGATTCGCCTCCGAATAAGGCCCGATATTGTTCGATCATGAATTAGTCAGGATAAGTCGGTAAGAATAATAGCGGTCAACTAACTAGACCGAACGAAACTTTCACAGCATATTCAATTGGGCAAATGTTAGACATGATTCGGGGGTTTTGTTTATAGCCTCTGAATTCCGAATGAATTTTGATAGATGAATGAATTGTAGCCGTGAACGCAGCAGAGATACCCTTTAAAAGCCATCACCCTTTATTCTTCACAACTTTTGATCGTAAATTCTGAATTGGAATTGGTGGAGTGGAGTTGCTGTTCCTGTTCCTTTCGGTGAATACTGCAAAGAAAGTTGATAGAGGGATCGAATCATCACATACTTTCTAAATTCTAATGGATGGAGCACCGTGAATTACATTCCCTCCAACTCTATATATATATGTGAAGAGGTGTGGTGTGGTGTGGTGTGGTCTGCCCCCTTTTGGTCTCAACGTCATTCCTAGGTCTGTTGCTGCTCTTCTCTGCCTTTCTTTCTTTCTTTCTTTGGGGGCATACTTGATTTCATTAATTAGTAATGGGTTTTATTTGGTTTCATGATTAGCTTGATCTCAAACTTAAGTGGTAGTTTTAAATTCATGGGTATTCAAATGTTCTCTTATTGGAATGATTTTGATGTGTGAATTGAATTTTTTTTTTTTTACCTCCTTAATGAATGTGATCTCTTGAGAATTTACATGTGAGTAAGTGAGAGAGAGAGAGAGAGACTAAGCTTATGGGTTCTTATGTGTTGATTAACTTGTGGTGCAGGAGTTCAATATTACGGCCAACTGCTTTCAATTTCGGACGGCTAACCTGTGAATCCATATGGGTTACATGAACTATGTATGTACGCGCAAGTTTCCTTTTTTTTGGATATAATCATATGTTAGTAGTTGAAAGATCACTAGCAAGCTAGCTTCTTGTTTGAATTGGATATTCCCTTTGCTTAACTTCTACTTTGTGCATGAACGCAGGGTTTTGATGATAGCAATCAGTCAACATCACCAGGTACCATATGTTAGTAGTTGAAAGATCTCTAGCAAGCTAGCTTATTGTTTAATATGAATTAGATCTATGTATCTCATTTCGACTGGGGGCTTTTAGAGGAAAACCATACTCTTGACTAATAGATCCTAACCTGCCGATAATAAGCATATATTGCTTTCGGTGTGGGATGTGAGCATGTATTTGCGACCTTTCACTATGGAGTTAGCATCTCGCAACTAGAACAGAAGGCTTTTCCATTTGCATCTAAGAAGGATAGATACATCCCGTTCCTTCATAATTACCTCTCCAGTGTCACTTGATTGTTAGGCTAGATTTCAATAAGCGTCCACCGGAGACAATTTGAAGGAGAGTAGTTTGTGAATTTTACCATTGCCAAAACCTGGTGCCTCTTTTTGCTTAACTACCATTTTCTTTTATAAAACTGTATACTGTTTCCATGGAATATTTGCCTTGTGCACAAAAAAGTTTATTTCACATCAAATGCATTCCTAAATACATTAGAAATCAGAGGCGTCCAGTGCTTTTAGGAAAAAAGAGGACAAAGATGAGTTCTTTGACTTTTGAGTTGAAGTCTTAATATGATGCTAATAGTAAGTCAGTAAAAAAGTTTCTTTTGAAGTTTTTGCTGATTTTGTCACTAAATATGTTTTTTGTAATTAGATGCTGTGCTGCGGAATGGAAGAGAAATCCTGCTCCAGGTAGAATTTGTCGAAGATTACTTTTGCAAATGCTATTGAAAGTTTTGAGGCTATCTTTTGTCTGGTTTTCTATTGTTTTCGTGTCAGTTATGGTTTTCATGTATTCAACTTATTGTACTTATCTTTTATGAGTATTGAACTTAATTGGTGTCATACCATGTGTTGCTATTCCTTGCTACCTAAAGCTTTCACTGATTTCTGTAGAATCTTTTGGATATCTGATTACAGGCTTTCAACTGGGAGTCACATAAGCATGACTGGTGGAGAAACTTAGAAACAAAGGTTTATGATATAGCAAAGTCTGGGTTTACATCAGCATGGTTGCCACCGCCAACTCATTCTTTCTCAAGAGAAGGTTGGGAGTCACATGGCTCTACTTAAGATTTTTTGTGTTAGATAACTATGTTGATTGAATACTTTTGTCTGTCCATTTTGTACAGGTTATCTCCCACAGGACCTTTATTCTCTAAATTCAGCATATGGATCTGAGCACCAGTTAAAAGCTTTACTTCAAAAAATGAAACAACACAAAGTTAGACCAATGGCTGACATAGTTATCAACCATCGCATTGGAACTACACAAGGCCATGGAGGAAGATATAACCGTTATGATGGAGTTGCCATGTCTTGGGATGAACGTGCTGTTACTTCTTGCACCGGCGGGTTGGTAAGTGTTGGTTCTGGATTTTGGCTGGTTGCCATTGTAATGAAGCAAAATGTTTTTGAAAATGCTTAACAGCGACTATTTTCAACTATTCCATTTGCAAAATAATTATTATAAACCCTCACGTGTCAAAAAAGCTTGCCACTTGAGGGAAAAGCTTTACGCTTGAGCCTTTGAATTACTGTAGAAGTTATCTGTTGAAATTCAGATATAACATGAAATTCTTCCCGAGTTTATTTCCTAATTTGGTTTGTCTACAAAAGAAGAAGTTTGTTCTATAAGAACTAGTATCATGTAACATAGGAAATTACAAGGGTGGCTCCAGTTCATTTGGTTCATTCCATTTAGTTTGTCTCTTTTTGAATTTTTAGTAAATGGATTTGAAGAACTCCTAGAAATTGCATGTGTGTTATGCTTATATACTGGATTTTATTTTTCCCATTTCAAGACCATCTATGATTTACTTTCAGGGGAACAAAAGCACTGGCGACAACTTTCATGGTGTTCCAAATATAGACCACACCCAACATTTTGTTCGGAAAGATATGCTAAACTGGCTACTGTGGCTCCGCAATAGTGTTGGATTCCAGGATTTTCGTTTTGACTTTGTTAGAGGGTAAACGAACTTGAAAAGAAAAAAAAAGTTATCTTTACTTTTATTTTTAATCTTCCCTTCTTTTCTAATGAAATCACAAATGAAAGTTCCTGTTCTGATCTGAAACAAATGGAAGTTCTTGTTTTAGCGTTGTTACTCCAACTATTTATTTTAGTTTTTTTTTTTTAATTCTCTTTTTATTGTAGTTATGCTGCAAAATATGTCAAAGAATACATTGAAGGAGCAAAACCTATATTTTGTGTCGGCGAGTATTGGGATTCTTGTAACTACCGTGGCTCCAATTTGGAATACAATCAAGGTAATCTTCTTCTTTGATCATGTATGTATCCAATGTTAAAGTTGGAGGGTTTAAAGCAAGAGAGAAGAAATTGGCATAACCTGGTATGGAAGATTGAAAGCCACCTCTGCAAAATATTCCATCACATAGTGTTCAAGTTGGTGACTTCACAATATGTGGAGTTGCAGATGCATGCATGGATATGATTTTTCCACATTGGCATGCTGCATTAGACTTAATTGCTCAAAGAGAACATGCATCTTTCACTTTGGCATTCTTGACACTGAGAACTGATCAAGTCACTAGATTTATTTTGAATTTGACCGTCATTATAATTGGAAAATTATATTTTTTTGGTATTAGCTGAAATATAGGAGGAGAAAACCCTGTCCATCCTATGATTTTAAATTTTCAAGGTGGGCCTCTTGTGAAACTTCAGAAAAGCTTTACAAATAATAATAATCCTAATTGTGGAGAAGAATATTTCCCTTTCATGGAGTGACCTTTTAGTTTCGAGCTTTCTTTATGGATTTGTTGCCTAAAGTTCTAGGCAGTTTCAGTGAAATCACATATTTTATGACATACATGATACAGTAACTTAAGAAGGGGAAAAGTAAATACATGAGAAATTATATTAATGGGCCATATGTCAGAAATATTAGATTCGTTACTAATCTTTTGAAGTTCCATAATACAGACTTCTTAATGACATAATTCAGTTTGTTAAGAAGCGGAAAAATAGTGTTTATGAAATTATATTGATAATTGGGTCGCATTCATATGCAGATACTCATAGGCAACGGATTATCAATTGGATTGATGGCACTGGAGGGCTTTCCACAGCTTTTGATTTTACAACTAAGGGAATACTTCAGGTGCTAACTGATTTTTCTTATTTAATTTATTGAATAATAGTTTGCCTTTTCTGCCAAAATATTAAGATTATGTGGTAAATGTTAATTTGACATTTCACTCCTGCAGGAAGCCATTAAAGGTGAACTATGGCGTCTGCGTGATCCGCAAGGGAAGCCCCCAGGTGTGATGGGGTGGTGGCCGTCAAGGGCTGTTACTTTTATTGATAACCACGACACTGGGTCTACACAGGTAGTGTTAATCATCATTTTTGAAAATAGTGACTGATTAGAATGTTTTGTAAGATTAGTTTCTCGCTTCTAATGTCTACAAAGCATGTTTGGTTTTTCTTGTCATAACTTTAGTAGTTCCAAGCTTAAATTTGCATTAAGCGAATTGTTTACATGACTAGGGAAGTTAAAACTTACCAGCAATGCTGCCTTTTATTTTATTTTATTTTATCTTTATTTTACTGTAACATTCATCTTGGCCCCTTGGTTTGCCAGATACCATCTTGTGATTTTCAAGATCAAGTATGACCTAATAACATTACTTAAAGATAAAAACTGCTTTTGCTTAGTCGGGGTTGAGTGGGTAGCCTGCCCATGTCCAGACCCTGCTCCGCCACGAGCTATGTGTTGTGGTCTTCCTCTTTCTTTCTTTTTTCTAAAAATGGTTTTTGGTGGTAAGAAGAAAAGAACTTCTAAGTTTGTTAAATAAAAAGGATCATCTCAGTTGATCATGGTTGTTGTGACTATCATTTTTAACTTTGAAACTCTTCTTTTATCAGCTGCAGCCCTACAGTTGAAATAAGCAAATTTTATACTTGGTTTCCTTGCATTCTTTCATGGTATATAAAAATAGAACTGCCTTTGTTTCTAGAGTATGATCAATGTTTTTAATACTAATCTTGTATTGACAACTTTTGATTCTTACAGGCTCACTGGCCTTTCCCGTCTAGTCATGTTATAGAGGTGAGTTAACTAGTCTTACCTAATTAGTATTGCTGAAAGTTTTTTTATGATAACTTCATTGATTAATTTCAGACAACCGATGATTTAGTACGTACAATGTTTGCATGCTACATTGTGTAATTTTACAGAATGATGATTTCTTGAGCCTATACCATAGCACATATGAAAGTCATAGTAACTCGAAAATATTGAAAGCTTAGCTTGACAATGTCTTTTGACCAAAACATTAGTCTCGCAAAACTTAGCCTATTCGTCAGGTTGGTTTTTCAATTTCTTAAGATTCTAACACAAGCGATTCTTCGCAGGGTTATGTGTATATCCTAACACATCCTGGGATTCCTTCTGTGTTCTATGACCACTTTTATGACTGGGGAGATTCATTTCATAACCAAATAGTGAAACTGGTATGCGAAGATAAACTCTTCAAATTAAAACACCATATCTGTTCTTTGTTTCGTCTCTAATACCATACGGTTCTCCGCAGCTCAACATACGGAAATCTCAAGATATTAACAGCCGTTCTTCCATCAGTATCTTAGAGGCTCGCCCGAATCTCTACTCTGCAATGGTAGGTGATAAATTATGCGTGAAGATTGGGGATGAGATGTGGAGTCCATCTGGTAAAGAGTGGAAACTGGCAACTAGTGGCCATAGATATGCAGTCTGGGTAAAGTAAAAAAAGCTTGAAATAGCTGGCTGTAGTATATAAATTGTTGGTTATATAATAATGAAACTTGCTTCTTTTAAACTTTTAGTGCAGCATGAATAAAAGGATGCGATTGTTCTTTGATTTCTTGCCATATAAAATGGTGATTGTGAAAATTTAGTAAACACGTTGGACTATTTGTTATTAGTATTCCCAAAAAAAATCTAAAGGTGCAAAAAAGCCCTGCTGTGTAGTTTGGTCGAGTTACAAAAAAAGAGTCCAAGAAACTTTGTGGTTCTCTACTTCTCTGTGCACTATAGCAAAGAAAAAGCCTATATAGTCCCCAACCCTTTGACTTGCAAAGGTGAAAGTGGCATATTCATCTTTTCTTTGCGACACAATGAGTGTAAGTCACAGTTATCTCCTGTGACACCATTGGCCCAAATGACACCTTAAATTTTTGAGCAAAAAGAAGGTTTTAGAGAATTCTTGTTCACCTCTGTCGGCCATGTATATAATTTAATGCCTTAAACTTTACCTTTATCATGTGACATGCATTATAAACTTCAACACCATTGCTGAAGGGTTGGATTTATAGTTGTTTCTCTGGTTCTTTAAAGTTGATCAACTTAAGTTTCAAAAGCGTGTGAGAAAATCTCATTGAGTCATTTTCCTTAGTGGGAGGCTACATATAAATTACATTTGCCACCCTAAACACGTGGTAGAAAATTAGAAAGACAAAGAAGAGAATCGAAAAGCAGATTAGCCAAATTTATATCTGTTGAAATTCACATTTTCATTGCATATAGTACTTTATAACTAGTGTGGGTCCAAGTTTATGAAGACAAATTACATAAAGAATAAGTTGAAGAAAATTTGGTAGGGGTCGATACAAATGGAATAATGATTGATGAGTTCATTATGATGAATTCTTTGGGCCATGCACTAGCTGCCTCTTCATTCCCAATTCAGGAATAACCGCTTGGCCCAGCAATCCTGACGATTTATTTCAGTTGAAGAGCCTATATATATATATATTGGCCAAATTAAGCTAAGCTAGGCTAGCTGGAGACACTATATTGAAATTAATGTCACACACGGTTCTCTTAATGTAACACTTTCTATGCTGGGTCATGTGGACCCCTGCAGCCTGTGCAGGCCAGATGATGATATATATGTGCATTGCAATTTAAGACGGATTGATAGGATTCATATAATGTGCTAGCTCATGATCAGTATATATATACCCCCAAAAACAAAGGCTACCTCATACATCAATAAATTGGTGATAGTGCAAGCCTTTTGAACAGCGATGCTAGACTGCTAGTAACGCCTAGCTAGCTTGCAGTCACACAAAAAAATTACCACGGTCGTTAATGAAAGCCAAAGAGATTAATATTTCCTAAAAACACTGATTTTTTTTTCCTGAACCATAATTAATAAAATAAAATGCTAAACAAAGTCTAAAATTAAACAAAATGAGCATTTGCTAGCTAAAAGATTTTGCAGTAAATTGTGAGTTCAATTCCTTCCAAATAGTCTTCCAATGATATCTTTGATTGTTAGACCTATCCCAAAACATTAATTAAGGATTAATTACGTAATAAGATTTACTAGAAAAGTTACCCTTTCATCGCATGTTGGATCTTTGCGAGTATTAATATTATTCTTAATTTTACCACCTTTTCAAATTACAGGCTTCAACTTACAGTTGAGGTTTACATCAACTTCACACATTTCCAATCATAATATTCTTTTAACACAACCATAGATTAATTAATTGCCAAGAATAGCGGAAACGAGATGGGAAAAGCAATTGCGTGCATGGAAAAAAGAGAGTGAGTGGTGTTTGTGTTTGTTGCAAAATATATGTACCTATAAAGATGAGGCTGTCCCAGTTGATGGGATTTTTGGAATCAATCAAAATGACTTCTAGGAAGATAGTAATTTATAGTATTTTATAGAAAAGTTAAAACAGTTTATTTTTTTGTATAAGGCCCTTTTTTTGTGGTACAAAAGACCTTGTTTGATTAGAAGCGAAGTTAACTCTGAGGAGATAATTTGGAGGGGATTGAGTTGGAACCAATCTTATTTAGTTGTCCAACTTCCTTCTAAGTCGTTTTTCAACTCACACTCAAAGGCGAGAGATATTTCTCTCACCCCTTAAGGAGTTATCTCCCAAGAATTTATGAACATAATTACCCCTCATTAATTATATATTATTATTCACATTCATTTCTTTTATTCGAATGATATTTATGTCAATTCATATTTTTTATTATTTAAAATTTACAATTTTCTTGCAAGTTTAAAATTGAACCAAACATGAAAATATGATCTTTCACTGTGAGTTATTAACTCATTCCGCTCACACTATAAGTTGACAAAAACAAATTAAACGAAGCCTAAAAAACAAATAACTTTTCTTGCCTCGTGCCACTCTCTCTCAACAACACACCACTTACCAAACTATTTAGCCACCGGCCACCTTTTTTTGAAGTATATAAACCAAGAAAATAAAAGCTAAAACGCATACTAATTGTTTAATGTTGTTGGTAGCGCATATAATCATCAAACAGTACGTGAAGACAAAAACCCTAGCTAGAAAGTGAAGCTCGCATTCATTTACTTTTTTTTTTTTTGGGTGAAGGCATTGATTTACTCTTCAAGATCAGTGTATATGTGTTTGTGTGTAAACTGTATGTGAAGTAAAGGAGGGTCACATGGCACCATCGCTGTAAAGGACAGCATCATGATGGTGGGCATAGTCATCGCTCTCATCATTCCTCTCTTGAAACTTCAAAACCCCAAATGTTCATGTTCATCACCTGCTCTGTCGTCTCTCTGCTCACTACCTACACTCAACCCCCATCATCGCTCACGTGACATCCTGTCACCCCACATCATTAATCCCCCCCCATCGCATGCATGCCATGCATCATGCATGGCCCCTCCCCTCCCCCTCTCTCTCTCTCTCTCTCTCTCTCTCCACACACATGTATCATCTAGCATACATGCATGCATGTTCATGTACGTAGCTTGAGAAGTGCTACGTATATATATATAGTTTATATGTTATAAAAAAAATGTCTACTTACGTACGTAGAGATACGTACGTTGTGCATGTTTATAAATTATGAATAAATAATCAAGTGCCTCCTTTTTAGAGAATGATAACAGCTAGCACCAGCAGCAGAGCTACCACAACGAGCACCAACCATTTGTTTGAATAAATTAAATTAATTAAAGGTTAATGGTGGTGTTAGGGAATCCCTAATCATTACATGTGATAAAATTAGGGGCTCTTGTGTCAACGCTTTTAATTCTCCCTCCGCGTGCCGTCGCATCTTCTTGTCATCTCTTAAACACACATACGCACTTCATCATTAAATTGCCTAAAAAGAAATCTTCAAGCACTGCTGCTGTGATTAATTTTGCTTTTGAATTCCTGCCCTGTACTCCAGAGTATAATTAAGTCTTATTGGAAGTTACAAGCACATTAATTAATTTCTATCGGACGTACAGGCTCTCAAGCTTCCAGCTATAACTATATAACGTTATTTAGTAAGTTAATCACAAATATAAATTATTTAAAGTAAGGAGATGAAAATGAAGGCCTTAATCACAAGTGTAATTTACATATACGTTTTTTGACATTAAAAAAATTAAAGAATCATAAATATTTGAATTGTATAAAAATATATTAGTAAAAAAATAATAAATACACTTTTGAATTTCAAAAATAACTTATAATTTTGACCAATAAATTTTTACTATAAAGACTTAATTATATTTTTGGTCGGAGAGAGTAGTAGTAAAGCCTTGTAAAAAAATTTTGATACCTCTTAATTATTTGTAAAAACTTTAAAAACCCTCATACGAGTCTAAATAAATATGTCGTACTCCCTCCAGTTCTTTATAAGTGACTTTTTAGTCTTTTAAAATATTTCACAATATCTGTCATTTGATAGTTTCAATACACATTAATTACTTAATTGACTTTTATACCTTTTATAGAAAAAAAAATCTAATAATTATACATCAATAACTAATGTAAATAAAGGTGGTGGGGTTGTGAGAGATAAAAGGTGATTTAGTCATTAAATTGTCACTTTCTCCTCAACCAATATAACTACTAAGTGACTTTTTAAAAAATTGTAAACAACCTTAAAATGATACTTAGAAAGAAATGGAGGGAGTAATTAGTTTTGTATGGCCTTCTTAATTTGGTTGGAGGGAAGTTGGAAGTTAGAGATTAGTCATTTTTATCTTTAAATAATAGTCTTGAGTTTGAGTCGTAAGTATAGAGCTACTATGAAGTTTCTTTAAAGAGGTTATCATCCGTCAGCCCTACTCGCCTCGAAGTTGGGGATTAGTCATAACGTAAACTTCAAAGTTCATATTCGATAATAAAAATGATTAATTGCTTGTAAAATTATTTTGTTAATGGAGGAGGATTTTTATGAAAATACTAGAATGATAACAAATATATATATATATATATATATATATATATATATATATGTCACACCGATCAAACGATACATCGGTCCTTGAGAGCCATCCAAGCGGCCTCGACCTGTGTGTTACGCACCGAGATTTGTGTATGCCGCATCTTGAGACGTGGAACGACTCAAAAATCTGACGTGACTTCCAATTTTGTGACGTGATCTAACACTACTCTATTTTTTGGCCTCGTTTGGTTTATTTTTTATAACTTATAGTGTTAGTTGGGAGTTATCTCCTTAGAATTAACTCATTGGAGTTAATATTTTCATGTTTGGTTCAACTTTAAACTTGCAAAGAAATTTCAAGTTTTTAAACAATAAAAAATATGAATTGACAAAGATACCCTTCAAACAAGAGAGAAATGAGTAAATAAAAGGGTCATTAATGAGGGGGTAATCTTGTCTACAACTCTTGTGAGATAACTCTTTAGAGGAGGTGGTGAGGAAATATCTCACACTCTAAGGTGTAAGTTGGGCAGGTAAGTTGGGCAACCAAACAAGATTAGTTCTCAACTCTCTGTGAGTTATCTCATTGAAGATATCTCCACCTCATACCAAACAAGGGCTTTATCTCCCAAGCAATCTAATTTTTTATTTTTATTTTCTTGAATAAATCCCAATAGGTCTTATGTTGAGGTGAGAGAGCATATACAATACGAATAGGATTTTGTCTAGAGTGTGGTGGCGTGTTTACTTCTCGGCTCATGAAGTACAAGATACGGACTGCTTCCATTAGTTTTCTAAAATGGTGTGATATTTGAAGCCTTTAGAGGAGGAGAATAGATTCCAAGTTAAGATTTCACAAAGAAAGAGAGAAGAATAAGAGATTATGATTTAAGACAATGATGAAGAGTGAGGATTTTCATGCATCGAGCAGTGCGAGGACTAACATACTTATATACTGTAGCAGCAGTGCTCACACTCACCTCTACGGCTCTACCCACAAAGGCAAGTGGACGAATGAAAAAAGTTGTTTGGCTTTTGAACGTTGGATTCTTCTCCAACTCAAACATCTGAAAGTAAATCTAAGCATGCACATGACTACATGAGTCATTGACTACATGGGATGGATTCAAAAGTTTAAACGTTGTCACACAGCTCCACTTTGAGTCTTTGACCCACTACGTTTAAGGGTTTTTTTTTTTAAAAAAAAAAATGTACGGTCAGCCACTTTGGTTTACTAATCTTCATCATATAAATGATGACTCAAACGTGACATATGGGACTCCCTATATTTTTATAATAGTATGAAAAAGATCTAGATAGTCGATCTAAAGAAAATATGTAGCAAGTGCATAAGCTCGATCTAATATATATATACTCCTAATTTTTTTTTTCTTTGATAATTGGGGATGTGTGGACTTTGTTTTTGGACCTCTCTACTTATAGGCTCGACTATATATTTTCAAAAGACAGTCAATTAGACGCCTCAACTTCATGAATCGTGAGAAATCAACGTTTTCATACTGCACCAATTCAATTGAGATATATTCTAGTAACAAGTTTTTTTTTTTTTTTGATGAATTGTTCTAGTAAGAAGGTGGTATATCACTTTTGCAAGTAAGCGCGTATCACATAGTTAATGTATATGGATATTATGTGGAATCCAAGGTGTGAATTAATTACAATGACGACGTTGTTGTCGTGGAACACCACAGTATATCAGTAGTCAGTACGTACTGCACGCCCACTTATAAAGTCTTATATATTCACGGTTGATTTTGTCAACATGCGTGGCATGGGTCCTCTAACAAGCACATGATTATTTGCTCAAAAAAAAAAAAAAAAACAAGCACACGATTAAAAAGAAGTTGGAATTTGAAGTTTTGAAGAGAGTTGGCGGTTAAAATGGATCACAAACGAAGGAGATCGATGGTGATGAGGTGGGTGGGCCTTGATTCAGTAAAAATGAGCGTACAATGGTTCAGGTGGGGAGGATGGTGAGTCGCTTTTGTAATTAAAGGCCGCTCGCGCAACTGATCCAGTACACTTCCCTTATGGGACTACCCATCTCAACGACCGTCGACGGATCATAATGCATGTCTTGATCGAGTAATTAAATGCGAGACGGTGCTTGACGTAGACGAGACAGACGACAAAAGGGAAGGTTCTTTGTGGTTTAATACTGTTCTTATAGTTGGGATTAGTATTTTGGTTAGGAGTATGTGTCATGGATTGCCATTATGTATTATTCTTGAAAATGTAAATAATTATAAATATGTGTATTATATATATATATGTAATTTATAAGAAAACAAAAGTTATGATAAAGGGCAGTACATTAGAGTGTATTTACTTACTAAAATTGAAAAAAGTTTTAAAAATATTTAATTAGTTGTGAGATGGACGAGGCATCAATGATTGGGGAAGCAGATCGACTCTTGTTGGAACAAAGTTGTTGATTTCTTATAAAAATAAACACTGAAGGAGATGTAAGGTGTGATCAAAATTTTAAAACAATATTAATTTATATTCACACATCAAATTAACAAAAAAATATAAGAAATAAGAAAATTCTCAGTTAACATAAACAAAACGGAGAAAGAGAGGGAAACCTAACAGAGAAGATCAGAATAAGGCCAAGTACGGTGGTTTCCAATTGACCCTTTCTTTCTTCACTATAACTGTTCACCACCTTTTACATTCAAAACAGATTTACTGTTATGGTAAACTACAACATTATTAATGTAAAAAAATGAAAAAGATTAGTCAACTTTACCTTTTGGCGTTTTCAGTTGTTAGTCAACGTTAGGCCACGTTTCACACAGCTAAGCTATTGATGACGAAGAAATCCGAAATCGAACGGCTAGAAAAGCAGCAGCCACGTCCGTCCGCGTGGATTCCGTGCGTCTCATGAGTCGCGACACAGCCAACGCAGCGAAACGCTCCGACTCACCGAATCAAACAAACAAATCGTGAACGAAAAACGTGAACTTATCGAGAGAGAGACAACCACGACGCTGTCGTCCACATCAACGTCGATACATCCCCGCCTATTCCCGACACGTGGCAATCGCTCAATTCATTTGCACGGGCCTATATCGTGGTAGGTGGGCCCGGCTCCAAAACCAGAATGAAGGGTGGAGTAGTTTTTTTTTTTTTTGAAATGTCATTAAAGAGTAATTAATTAGAAAAAAACTTGGTTAATTAATTGTAATTAAGTGTAATTAATTTGTAACTAAGAGGGTTATGGTGGAGGTGGCCTATGTCTTTGAAACTTCAAAGTATAGAAATGATGATTTATCCTTAAATAATACTAAAACCTTTTGAGATAAAACTTCACACTTATAAAAGTTAAAAATTGTTAAGTTATAGATAATATTGATGTTAGCGAAGGAGATCTATGAGTTCGCGCAAAAAATTAATCTTACGTCAATTAAATGAAACTTCAAAATAAAGTATATAAGTGATTAGCTCATCTCAACTAAAATCGAAACAGACAGTCGGAGATAATATCGTGTGAGCGGCCCTTAGTCATGAAAATAATAAAAAAAAGTGGTTAATTTGCATCAAAACCGAGGAGGAGTAGGTGAGGAAGGAAAGGAAGATTGGTGAGAGACTTTAAATTTGTGAGGGTGCAGTGATTGTGCTAGAGACCATTATTCCCTTCTCTTCTCATTCAATATTAGAGAGAGAGAGAGAGAAAAAAAGAATGAATAATCGTCTGATATATGATCCAAGTTTGTTTCAATTCTTGGGTTTGTATTCATGAGTGAGTGATATGGTTTTTGATATGGTCTCTGATATGCCTGCATGTGTGCAGCCCACTGAATGATAACCTAGCCAGCATGCACATACAGCTAGCTCTCTCTCTCTCTCTCTCTCTCTCTCTCTTATTAACTGCACCCCCACTCGTGCCCTAGCTCATCCTCCTCCTTAAATACATACCCTTCTCTTCTTGGTTTTCTGGCTAGATTGTGTGTGGTTTTGTGGAAGGTGAAGAAGAGAGAGAGGAGGATGGATGGATGGATGTATTTGTGTTTGTTTGTAAAAAGAAGGGAAAAAGAATATTCATGTGGGTTTGTCAAAGGGTTTCCTACAGAGGGTATTGGCATTCTGTCCACCTCCAACGATATATTCTATCATCATCATCATCATCGATCATCAGTTTGATCTAATTAATTAATGGAGGTGGGCATCCTGCCAACAACACTCTGTGGGTTTCTCTTTGTAAAACCTCTATGATATATGTAACCACCACACAACGTCCTACCCTCTATTTCTCAAGATCCTTCTCTCTACCTAATACTCTTCTACATGTTACATATTGGTATTATTCAAGGTAAAGAGTGCGTAGTAGTAGTAGTAGTACTCGATCGATAACTGCACCTCTCCAGACGACTTTTCTTCTTTCCTTCAAAAAGTGCCTTCTTTATTGATGCCCTAATAACTTTGCCCTTCTCCTCTTATGCCCACCATGCAAAGGGTTAGTGCAAGTGTTGCTGCAACTCTTACTCTTACTCTTACATACTATATATGATTTCGATTCTTTCATGTACATTCTTCTTCTTTTTTTTTCTTTGTTGACTTGTATTTTATTCCTTTATTGGGTGCTATCTTTCCCTTCTTTTTTTTTTTTTTTCCAGATGTGAGGTCGGCCTACATAGTTAATTGACGATGATGATTGTGTTGGCAAGTTATGTATTGCTCTTGTCCTTGAAGGGTATGTGAGGAAATACTACTGAAAATCATTCGTTTATATACATTGATCTCTCGTTCTCTCTCTCTCTCTCTCTCGGTTTGCTAATGTTGACATATACTAATATGCACGTCTTCTACTTTATATTCTTTCTCATCTAGGGTTTTGGTCAGAATATATTGAATCATTGCTGATTTCTTGCGTTGTGGATGGGCATATTTACGCATGATATGTGCTAGATGTTATGTGTCGTACGCCGCCAAAGACAATTATGAGCTACGTTTATTCTGCTCCTGTCATGAGTGATTCTTTGCTATTATTATTATTTTTTTAAGCTCATTTTTATTTTTTGAAGCTTATCTTAATTTTGTGATTAATTATAAATTCTTTTGGGTAATTATTATGTGGCTGAATTTTGGTTTTGATTTGTGTATCTTATCATGTGGGGGTTAAGATTAAAAGATAGTACTTGTATTTAGTTACGAGACGACTGTATATAGTGTAGTCATTTCAGATGAAATTAATAATGCCCATTCAACATATTAATTGGCTCATATATTGTTTAAGGTGCATGTTATCTAAATCAGCTACTGCACCAAGCATGAACAGCACTTTCGAGCTGACTAGCTAGCTGTAGCCTACTTCGATCTTCTGTTGCTCTTGGTTCAATTTCGATACTTTGACATGGTTGGATAGTATTGTGGCACGCTACAATTTACTAAAAAAATTAATTGTGGTTTCCATTTTGTATTTAGTGTTGTTGGGGCTAGTTTTTTTGGATATAGACATCGACGGATGTTCATATCTATATCCAATTTTCTATTCATTCTTGTACATCTCACTTTTTGTAACATTATTTTATATATAAAAATAAATTAGTATTCACTTTGTCTATCCATCGGAAAAACTTCAATCTTCTTCACTACTTGGCTTAAATTTTCTTAAACTAGCCAGTGCAATCCCTCTTTCATTTGTCCATCTTATTAGTTAACTATTGCTTGTTGTTTTGTTCGCAGTTAATTTATTAATTTCATTAATCTCATATATACCCTATGATTATCAAAAAAAAAAAGAAAAAGTGTATACTATTATAGGTTTTATGAATATTCAGTATTTGCAACTTTTTTTCTTTTGACGAAACGGAGGACTTCATTATTTATATGTACATGTTTTATAAAAAAAAAAATGTTTCAAAATGGGGGTTGAACGAAAATAAATTGAAAATGGGTATGTATCTTCCTTCGTTGTCCATTCAAAATTAGTCTCGTGCTTCATAGGAAATGGAAACCAAAATGGCACCAAACCTATTAAAATATGCCCCACTTTGATATTTACGACTTTGAAGTTCTAATGCTTGCTAGTTACTAAGTCTCTAGAAGTTGTAGGTTGATCACATTCATTAAATATATATATATATATATATATATATATATATACACTTGAGACTGATCATGTAACTCACTAAGTTGTGCAGGAGCTGAGACAAGATGCTCAGAAGGATGAACAAGACATGGCATGCATCTTTCTCAAGTTCTTCAATTAGGTTTTGGAAAGTGAGTTGTGTGCGTGATCGTTTTTGAGTTTATTTTGAAGGTTATAGTAGTAAGTAAATTCTCTCTTTCTTTTCTTTGGTATCACCCCCATATGTATGTATGCCTTGTACATGAGTCAATGCTGACACTGGTTTCGAGTAGTAATTATGTGGATACTATGATGAGAGTGCATCATCTGGTCTGGGTCTAGTGATTGTGTTCATTAAATTTGTACCCTTTTGTCACTGCGTACGGTCGAGCCTGTTAATGTAGTTATTGTGTGTAGTCCCTCCCCAACCATCACGTTGCACCTAATCCCCTCATCATCATCATCATCTCTACTCATCTACTCTACTACCACATGCCTTTCAAATTAAAGAGTACGTACTGATCATATCAGATCTTCATCGAAACGCTGAAACTCGGCGTTATGACCACTCTTATTTATTGAGATTAAACCAGCAAGTTGGCTGGCTCTAACATTGGGACAAGACGCTTCGACAAAAAAAAAAAAAAAAAATGTCAATGTATTTCAAATTCCAACGGAGAGATGGTTTAAATTGTAGCTAGGGTAGGGTTGTAGTCAGAGAGAGTTCAATGTTCAGTCCAGAAATCCAGTAAGAAATGGCGACACCACCAGCCACCAGCTACATGAAGGCATACAATGATGTTCCGAGACCTTATCAAAAAAAAGTTCCGAGACCCATTTGTCGGATGGGACCTTTTACTTCATGACACTAGCTGTTATTTACATTCGTGCATGGGTTTGATTATGCAGCTTACGCTCAGGTTTTTTTTTTTTTAGGTTGTCAATGGCAATGAAAATTGCATCGATAAGTGGGAACTTATACATCATGATCATATAGCAAAACGCTTGGTCTTTATGAGAAAAGCAGAGGCAATGAAGCCCCACCATATTTCACCATCAAAGGCTTATAAGAGGCACGGTTGATGGGGGAGTAGGGTTGTAAGTGGGGCGGAGAATCTTTGTTTCCCATGGTGCCCTGATGGGGCAAGGAATTTTCGCTTTTGCTCCCCGCAGAGTGAGGCACGGGGTAAGCCGGGGACAATAATTGTTTTCGCACTGTTGGGATTTCTCGCATCGCATCCCTCGCATAAATTTTTTATTTTTTTATGTTTCTACAAAAAATTATATAATTTTTTTACTTAAAACATATGCAATATATGAAATGAAACTCAAGATCTCCATCGATGAAATTTATTTTTACCATTAAATTAATTTTATAATATATATGTTATATCATAAAAATATAGAAAATTATATTTAGCACACCATTGAAATATATTTGCCATACTAAATTTGTAAATCTTCTTTATTTAATTAAGTATGATAACTTGTAACTCAATCAACAAAATAAATCCACATTAATCTTTCAATTTGAGAAAATATTTTTTTAAGTGTCAAAATGACCAAAGAATGAAGATCAAAATAGAAATTTTTTACGGGTATCCCCGCCCTCCCCGCCCGGCGCGGATCCTTGCGGGGTGAGGTGGCAAAGTTCGTCCCGCGGGAAATTTGAGGAAATAAGTTTGTGTCCTGCATCCCACGGGGACAAAAACGCTAATTACGATCCCGCACAACCCTTTCCCACTTGCAACCTTAATGAGGAGAAAAGCCGGATACAACTAGAGAAAAGCCTCGACAAAGGGAAGACGAACCTCTAAGAGAGACAAGAGACAACAATAACAAAAACAAAAGAAAAAAAAACCTCCAATAGATAAACAAATCTCAGTAGGGAACCAAAACCTTAGATAAGTGAACTAAACACAATCTTAAACATTATGGTAGAGAATCTAAAAGAAAAAGGAGAGGAGAAATAGCCATTGCTTGAAGTCGATGACGGCGCGGCAAGCCAAATCCAACAAGAACCAACGACACCGAATTCCAAGATCTATTCGGCTATGGTAGCGGGCGCTGATCGGAGACGCATACACGCAGGTAAAACTCATAGAGAGCTGTTGGAGAGCCGGTGAAGCGACCCCATCGTCGCCCCTCCCAAAAAATCCTCTCAATAAGTTGCTTCATAATCGACTCGCTTGATCGTCATCCCCATCCCCATCCGTTTCATGTTGGGATCAAAGATTTTGCTGCATATAATAGAATTTTTTAAAAATTGACTTTTTAAAAATCTTGACTTAATAGAAACTAACTAAAGAAATTCAAAAGGTAGTACTTAAATTAACTTGGGGCATATTAATTAATTAAAAAAAATTTAAATGATTTGGAAAGCACGTATAATTGCACTAATAAATAAAGTACAATGAAAGAGTTTGATTTATTTAGTCGACGACTTCAATTGGTTTTGGGATCGAGGTTATATACTATGTTAGTAGTTGTTGTACATGTTTCAACTTTGAAATGAGTTTAGCCAATGACACCAAATTAATTAATAAACACGCCAAGCTAACTTTTTTTGTCAAAGTGATTTTGTATTGAGGTGTTTCTACCCTAATTGGACAAACATCTATTACAAATAGATCTTACAACAGTGAAGCATGAAACAAATTTTGAAAATACGCGATCCCATTCATTTTTTTTTTGCCAATTAATAAAGGATCAATAAATCTATTTGGACTTTAAAGGATTTGATTTCATTCATAGTTTTATGGTACGATTCAAAACAACCATATATGGGAGCTACACCTACATCCCATTCCATTTGATTGATTTCCGTAACATTGTGAGAGCCTTGCAAATTTGCGCGTGTTCCCATTCGTTTGTCTACTAACACATTGGGTCTTCCACCCTGGTAACATATTTAGGAACTACGTCCCATATTGAATGGGATTTGTTTGACATATTGAAAGAGCCTTGCAAATATCGTGTGTGCAACTTAGTTCGCTTTTCCATTAACATTTGGTTTTTCTACCTTGATTTTGTTATAAGCACAGTACATTAGAAGTTGGTTCAACATATTGTTTTTTAATTACTTTTAGAATAATGATGAGAAAGGAAACATCTCGCCTTCTTTGAGATTCAAATCCCTAATCTTACGTAAATACACTAAACTAGTGGCTCCCCGCTTGATTGTTGTTCTAGTCAAATTGGATGTATATAAAGTTGCTAGGGCATCTAATTTAAAATGGACTCTGCTAGCGTAAATCTAATGGTAGGACACGCACTTGTATGTTGTATGTGATTCGCCTCAAAAATCACGCATGTTGACGAAAATAGAGAGCCAAGCCCTATCGAAGTTAGGCTAGCAGTTTTCTTTGAAAATAACCCTTATAAGTAAGGGTAGTGCTATTTGGACTCATGAGTCCGGATTCAAAACTTTTTTTTATTTTAAATACATCATCGAGCAATTAATGAAGCAACCATAGTTGCTTGTAAAATTCTTTTAATACCTCTTAATATTTACAAAAATTTTAAAAACCTCCTTATGAATCCGGTGTCATGAGTTCAAATAGATTTATTGTATAAGTAATGGCTTGTACCACAATAAGGCTTCTCTTCTAACTTGGCCTCGATGGAATTGGAGCTGCAGTACCTTCAATTGGTCTTTTAATTTGGAATAGTTTTGGAATTTATGATCAATTTGTTGGAATGAACTAGCATACTTCAATTGTTGAATTAAATTGGCGCACTTCTAATGGTCGGATAGTAATTATGGCGGTACACGGATTATGCAGCTCATTTTGCAAGTAATAAGTTATGCCGTATTTCGTCAAAGAAAAAAAAAAAAAATTTGAAGAAGTTATGCGGTGTTGGGCTTTAATGCGTGTGGGTTGATATTTGCGAGTGCAAAAAAAAAAGTGTTGGCGGGCTCTAGACTTTTGAAGTTAGGAAGCCTAGTGAATCCCTTAAAATTTATTTGAATGATAGAGTACATTTGCTCTTCAAGACTCTTTCGTCCTCCTTCAAGGAGTTTGTTGTCCCCCTTAGCTCTTAGGGTTGATGCCCTCCTCATCAGGATGTTGTTCCAAGCTCTAGTGAATTGTAATATTTGTTATTCTCCTTGTAATAGATTGCTCATACCCTTGGATATTATGAACATCAATGCAACAAATTTGACAAAAAAAATAAAAAAAAATCTTTTACCGAATATAGTGAGCACAAATCACGATGCAAATACCAAAGAATTCCATTCCATCAATACTGTCGGTAGCATCAATCTCAAATTAGTTGGGTCGCGAGGTCGGCTTTAGCATGCCTACTCAAGTCTAAAAGATCCAGCCATGTGGTGATAGCAATCGTGGCTGTTTTTTTCTTTTTGGTATATGTGGGTATCCGGCGAGCCTAGTTATTTCCACGAGGCATTGATACAATTAACCTAAGCGTGCCCTTGTGGTCTGGACAAACTTGATGTAACGGGAAATCGAGCCTGACGTATTTCTCTTATTGTGTTTTGACTTTATCCTAGCATGAAAACTGTGATTCTGCTGACAGCTGATTTGCTTCTGAGCATAACAATGTTAAAAACGTCTTTCTTCGTCTTTGTTTCAAACAATTTGGAATTATTTCAATTGATTCATGTTTTCTTGAGCGAGTCCGCGGCATGAAAGACTCTTTGCAAGTGTTGGTCTTCCAAACAATACACACCATGCAAAAGCATTTAGACATGATGCGCTTCTCATTTAGCGAATAAGTTATGCATTCATTTGGAAAGGTGGTCTTCATTTCATGAAGGGCAATAACCTTGTCGCAATAATACAGAGACTACGTTATACTAAGCCAGTGCCTGATGTTAAACCTTGTTATTGGCATTAATTTCTAAAGAATATACAAAGACCTATTCTGCATAACCATCCTGCAAGACCTGGGAGTTGAGGAATCCTACGACTAATCTCGCTCTTGAGCATCTCCGGTATCTTTTCTAGCACTCAAGGTTCTAGCATACGACCATGGCCTTTCCCCATCGGTTGAAACCAATTTTCTTCCATCCTGCGGCCCCAGGGCACTGGTTTTGCTGATGGAAAGATGCGACTTTCGAGGGCTCCCGGCAACTGGTGTGGAGGAACAGAAGGAAGGAGTGGCAAAGGGTGAGGCGTAGGGGGTTTGTTGGATAGAAAAGGGACTAGGTGAAATCCGCTTTTGAACAGGCAGACCACCTAAACCTCCCCTACCAAAAAGAGACATGGATTCAGCCGCCATACAGCGCCTGGTTGCATCGTCCACATAAAGCAGATCGTCAATCCTTGCCATTATATTGAAAGCTAAGCTCTCCATCACCCTTGAGTAGCTCTCGAGTATAGATTGTCCAACATCCTGCAGCAGAAAGATTCTTGTATAATGAGTTGGTTTACAAGGTATAATATTCTCAGCTATTCAGTTATTAATCTCTTAGTATTATTTGTGCTCTGAAGTATGGTCGAATAGCAACTATGGACAAATGCCACATTTAAATCATATGGTGAAAGAAAAATGGAGTTTTGATGGTAGGAGCGGTACCTTGTTATACTGAATCTTGTTCATGTCCAAGGCGGTCTGTGGAAGACCAGGGAACCGAATCCTGAGGCTCTGTAGAAGTGTTTCAGCTCGTTGTGCTAGAAATAGACATTTTTGTGTATCACCAACCATGCCCTTCACCTTGCCACCCCAAGATGATCGCCCATCCTTTGCATGTTTCGTGCGTTTTTTATGATTTTTCAGTCTCCAAACATGTGCTGCAGCCTCAATCCTATTTGCCACTTCCAAAGTGTGGTGCTCTGATGACAGGTCTAAGCAATCTAGCAGACATTCTGGTGAAAACTGCTCTGCAGTTATGTATCGGTAGATAATATCACCCAAGCAAGCCTTTCCACTCTGCAAGAAAAGTAACAATAACTTCAACCTGATGAACAACTAAAACATATGCCTTTCACAAATAGCAACAACAAGACAGGCTCTGAATTTTTCAGTAGACATTATTCAGTCATTAACTTTACATCAAATTCTTCAAGCCTTAATAAGTCAATGGATGTAAGATTAGAGTTAATGTAAGTGATCTTTTAATGCATATATGAGATAAATCATTATATCAGTATACATCATTAGAAATAAGGTCAAATTTAAAGCATTAAAAAACTAATTCAGAAAAGAAGACTCATATTTATGGATAAAATACCCTGCCATGCCAAGTTCTTTGGTATTGTTTCAATGACCTTAAGAAAAGGAAACAGAAATTGATATCACAAATGAGGCCTGCCATAACGAACGTCACAAAATTTCATGTCTAATTTTAGATCAAGCAGAGGAGAGACAGATACTGAAACATCAAGATTTTTGTAAACCAGGTCGTAAGAAAAGGTAGACAATATTTTCTATTTCTCTCTCTCCCCTCCTCCCTCCTTTTTAAGTTTTTAATTCGACATTCAAAATATTTACTTGACCTTCTAAATTTGAGTTTTCAGCATTTCATATTAAATTTTGTAGAATAGAGTTGATGGCCCACTTTGAAGCCAAAGTTACCAAACCAGGTAAGAAAGACGATCCGATAGTCTAATTCAAATTGATGGTTGAACCTAATTATTCATCACCTACCCAACTGCAGTGTCTGATGTGCAAATAAATAAGGAATATTATTTAAGCCTGGCATCCGGTTGGTCCACTGCATTAAGATTACTAAAAATGGCGAGCCTGGTTCTTAAACAACAACCATTTTAGTTCCATGCTTTTGATGTATTACCTCCTTTTCTTTAGCATATTCATAACTCATGATACGCCTAGAGATAAAAATAACAGATAATCAATTTGAAAACTTGAAACTGTCCTTGTGATTTTTTTAGGAAGGGATAGTGACTGCTCACCCATAGTTTGAATTTTTGGCATAATCATTACTGAATAATGATCATGAACAAGATTTAAACAGAGGGTGAGCTTTCCTACTTTTTCCTATCACAAAAGCAAATGGGACAGCATTGAAGGTCTCGTCCTGGTTATGGAAATAAGTAGAAGGAAATAGACCCAGAAACAATGAAAAGAAGAGTAATCTTTCCCTCGAATCCTATATTTACAACTGCCTATGGTATAAAAGATTGTCTAAGAGAGCTCACGAAGCTAGAAGAACTAATATTCTTTGAGGTCCTCTATAACTATAAGTTTGTGCAGTATTGTCACTATCACTACCAAGCCTAATAAAGTAATAAGCTAGCCAGCCTGACCTTTGCCTTAGAATGCCATTGCTCACCCTAACCAGATGAGAGAATCCAAAATTATGGCCTACAAAGGGGTTTAAATTTACAAACTGAATGAGATGAGTAGGACATACTCTAGATTAGCATGCCATCAACTATAGTTTGATTTTATTTTATTGAAGCCACTATAGTTTGATTTGATGATATTTAGAGATATCAAGAGTGATCTGTCAATAAAAATAGGTACTAACGTATAAATAAAGAAATACATATCACAAGATTTAATCATAATTGCTAAAATAACTCATTACAAGGTAACAACTTCAAAACCAAATAGCCCTTCAAGCTAAATAATTTTACGCTACTGGATTCAAGATGAGGTAAATTAAAACAAACAAATGTACAACAAGGCGAAGGACGGCAGGGGTACAAGAATAAGAGCATCATGGGTATGGGTTGAGCTGCATTTGCTTTTCTTCTAATATGGGCTAAGGCTAACTGGGTCAGAATCAAACTTCCAGCAACAGAAGGCTTCAATGCATCAGGCAGAAAGGAAGGTACAATGATCCAAAAGGTAATAAATAGATTACAAACAGGAAAGGAAGGGAATTAATGAACCTGATAAAAAATTCTATCATGTTAAAGCAGCCCTCTCTCTATCTACCCTAGTGCTCACATAATTAATCCGTGACAAAATCAGTATATGCAGATATCGTTATGGGCAAGAAGTACTCTTCTCTTCTCCACAATGTTAGCCATCATTAATTCGTAGAAAAATGGAAAACAGGAAACATTGAACAAAAGCGGAATGGTGAAGAATATGAAATAATCAAACAAGCACTCCTCTAAATCCAATCAACATTAACATTCCCTAAAGAAGGGAAAATCAGAACATCAGCTAGAACGGAGTTTTTGTACCTTAGGCAATGTCTCCAAGTATGCACTGGGTATCTCCATCTCAGCAAGCACACTGCTATTTATAGCCATGGAAGCCTTCAAGATCTGATTTGTGCACTCCCTACATTGCTGCAACCTCTTCCTAGCCTCCTCCGACAACCCATTCGCCGGAACCCTCGGGCAAGGCAACCACCATTTGTCTTCCTGCCTAACCGAAGGCCGCCCAAATGTCGAGGGCGGCAACGGGTAAGCCTCATTGCGGTTGCGGTCATCACCGTCCGCGACCGCAATCCCTCTATCAACATAGCTGAATTCCGTGTCATGAAATCCATCAAGGATGCTAAGCAGCATTGCATCAAGCTTCTTAAGCGCCGGGAGGTTCACATAGAGATCGGATCGAGGCCGAGTCACCATGACCTCAAATGTGCCCCCACCAGGAAACTCTTGCAGAGATGGAACTAACTCCACAATCGAATCGCTCACGCATAGCAGCCACTCCATCTCTCTACACCACATCGACTTCTTCTGCGGCGCCAATGGCTCCAACCTCCATAGCTCCCCAAAAACAGTAGCTACCACACCATTTTAACCACAATTAACACAATTGACACGAAAAAAAGAAAAAACCAAAAACTGAGGAAGCAAAACGAACTGCATTCATACCAGAGAGGTTCGTAATGGCGTTGGATATCGCCAGAGCCGTGCACACTCCCTTTCCCCCACCAGACATGTCCTCTCCGAGCAGAAGCTTCGCGAACCTCTCCTTCATCATCTCCACTTCTGCAACAACCATCAAAACCCCCCAAATTGACCCAAATTCACACAATTTCCACGAAATAGTGAACAGATCGAAAACCTAAACAGAAATCTGAGGCAATTAAAACACAATGTAGTACGCACCTGACGAGTCTGTGTGGCGCTTGTGAGGCTTGTCGTCCCAGAAGACGACGTCCTTGCCGCCGATGACCGGGAGCATGGCCGGCGGCGCGGCCGGGAAGCGAGGAACTCCGGCGAGCGGCGAAGAGGTGAGAGAGCTCGAACAACCCTCGGCGTCGTAGCGGCGACAAGAGAAGCTACTAGAACTCTCGGACTCGCTGACGTCAGCGCTCAATGTGTAGCTCCCGTACCTCTCGCTCTGCTGGTCGAACCCATCCTCTTCTTCGACCGACGACACGCTCCCGACCATCATCGCCAATTCAACGACCGAAATTCGACTCAGAAGAGAAGATCTGGTCTGGTCTGGTCTGGTCTGGTCTGGTGCGATTGTGTGTTTCTTTCTTGCTTTCTTGCTCTGCTACTGAAGACGCAGAAAAAGAAGAGACGGAAAGGAACGACGGACGCCGTTATCTTTCTTTCCTGCAAGGACGGTCCGTCACTTTGTCCGTCCAGTGACGGGCTCCATCGTGACCATCCGTTATGCCATGTCATGAAATCGGATCCTCCACGTGGGACCACGTAAGCGAGGAGGCTGGGATGGAGGGAATTGCGTGCGAAAACGACACGAGTGGCCGTTGATTGATTTTCATCTCACACCAACTACTACTGCTGCTGCTGCTGCTACAGTACTGTACTACTACAACTGTGAAATGACCTTTTCGTCCTCCCTCTTGGCTTTTTTTTGGTTGTTGGTGTACGTTTGATTAATGAAACTTAACTTAAAAATAAATAAATAAATAAATAAACGTATAAACGTCAAAATAGAAATTAATTAGCACCTAATATCTTAGTTATATATAAGTCAGGGATCTGATTGATACCATACTTTAGGAAAGTAAATATTTGACAAGCTGTGCAATTTGTATAATAAAAGAAGGATATTTGAACCTTACATAACATAGACGATCTACTGCCTTGTATTTACGTATAGGTTACACTTGCGGCCTCAGCAGTAGTACTTGCTTTATCTTTTTATCCAAAAAGCGGGACAGGTGTCGAGACTGCGGAGATGAGTAATTTTGATGGTTGTGATGCGATCATCTCTTTCGTGTGGTCCGTGCGCGGGCAGGCAGGCAGGCAGGCACGTGGTGCATTTCCATGTGGAGGAATCTGTCAACTATTATTATATTATATTAAACCCACAAAGTAGACAAAACCGTTGGTTTGATGATGATGATGGTGTGGTACATATACGAAGGGAACGATGAACGTTCGATTTAAAGGATATCGGACGGTCACAGGAGCTCTGATCGAACTCGGAAAAGATCAATCATACATGACACGGATCCCGGGATGAATGAAGTGATTGTAGGTGAGATCAGTGACGTGAGAGGCGTGGAAAAGGAGTGTTGTTTAATTAGGCGCAGACAGATGCGACCTTTCGGCCCACAATGGGTCCCATTAAACGTGAAATTGTCGATTTGACCGAGCAATTTCGAGCCGGGGCTAGCCTATGAGATGTTGTTGGTGGGCACTGGGCACAGTAGGTACATGTCTAACATTATTTCACTGTAAACAAAGAGCGTGGCATAGTGTCTGATTCAGTTTAATATACAAGGGAAGTTTTAATGTTGATGAGGATGATGATTGTGATTCACGCGCACGCGATGCGAGTAATAGCATGCGCCGAGAACTTAAGACCATCCACCAGCCCCTACAATATACAATGAGCAGCTATTATATAGCCATCCCGTGCATGGGCCACGGTAAGCATGGGCCAGACCAATACAAATTGGCCCAACCTGTCTGTGCATATACAAATGATCGTGGTGTGTAGTTGCTGCCTTGTTGGATCATTCCAATCCTTTCTGTAGTTGGGCCCAACTGCGTTATTAAGTGCTTAAGGTTGGCGTCAGCATTTTCCATCATAAGGAGCAATTTCATCCTATCTCCCATGCGTAGATTACAAAGCTATTCCACCTCCAAATTGACGGCACTTTTATATTTTATTGTGAAGAATAAAATGTATACACCTATATGCTTTCAATGTGTGTTCCTTTAAATATGCATAATAATCTCCATAAATTCAACGAACCATAAATTAAAAATAAATATATGATTGTCAGATTCAATTAAAATAATTTGGTCCGATGGACGTTACAATTTGAACTCACGCGATACAAACTTCAAACAGGCCCCGCGCTCTCTAACCTTTTTTGAATTTTTTTTTTTTTCTACTCAAATTCCCGGTTGCCCATGACCAAACCCTTTCAATCGCTGTTCCACATTAGTGATTGCCTTCTTAGAAACCCAGCATCTCTCTTTTCTCCCCAATGGAACGTGATTGTTGACATGCATTTACAGAAATAATACGTACAGAAGTGATTGTTGATGTTGTGTGCATTTTGAAGTCTATCGCATGACGTCTGAGTGGGTTGACGCCCAAATTGGGTCTCTCAATCATTTTCCTTTTCTTGTTCCTCCTAACTCATCGGTCCATCTAGTGTCTAAAAGTATGACTGGTCTAACCCCGACGAGTTGGCCTAGTGATAAATATAAATGTGAGACTATGTGGGTTAGGCATACAATCTCGAGTTTGACTCTCCACGACATCCAAACGTCAATCCACTAATAACTTCTTTTCCCAATACCAAAGCTCATAAAAACTAATCAGACAAATATCTGAACACCGATGGTTAATAACAAAAAAGTATGACTGGTCCAAGCTCGAGCTACGTTAATGGTATCCATCAGCATCATCATTTTTTTCGCACTTTCATCATTTATTTTTATTTTTTTCCGCGTGATAGATTAATTCATGGTCGAGCACTAATTGACGACTTAAACTTTAAGGAATTGAATTCCTTGTCACTCAACCAATTACTTATTGGTTCCATAAAATTCTACTAATAATAGCCACGTTGGAAGTCACCACAATAGAGGAAAAATTATATATGTACTGCAAAAATTAATTTAAATGAGTAAAATAAGTGAGTATTTTTTTTAATTCCATAACTAAGGTAAAACGCGTTTTGAAAATGCGTCATTAGTGTGCAATATTGAAAATACACGAATGACGTGCATTCTGAACATCCCACGTGGCGTCCACGTGGTTTGTTCCATAACACGAATGGTGCATTCTCCGAATGCGCCATTCGTGTTATGCGCGCTGGTCCGTGACATTTGTACGGTTTGCATTGATTGGTTTGCCCACCTTAAAATACGTGCGTGACTTTTGCATTGATTGGACGATGTTGTATGAGTTGTCCACCTCGAGATACGTGCGTAACGTTTGCATGAATTGCACGAGGTTGCATGGGTCGACCACCTCGACATACGAGCGTAGCGTTTGCATGACTTCTCGACCTTGAGATACATGCGTGACGTTTGCATGAATTGTCCACTATGTCGAGATACGTGCATGACGCGGTTATCCACCTCGAGATACGTACGTGACGCGCTTGTCCTTCTCGATGCGCACATGTCGTTTGCATGGGTTATCCACCTCGAGTTGAACAAATAACTCCTTTTGAGAAGGAGTAAGAATGACAGTTTTATATTTTGTATTGACGGCTCCTTTTGAAAATGACACATTCATTCCACTTCATGAAACACACCACGCCATACATCCACATCATCATCAATAACTCATTTTTAAAAAGAGACATACCTTACTTTTGTAATTTTAAAATAACCCCCTATTTAATGATTTAATGAATAAAAAAGTAAACCCAAACTTTTTTTTTGAAAAAACACCAATAGAGAGTGAGAGTTTTTTGGATTTAGCCTAGGAAATGGAATGATTCCTTGGTGCTTTTCCTCCTACATTTCCTAGAGAAGAATCGACGCAAGCCCCCCAAATATAGAAAAAGCACAAAATTGAGGCCAAAATATCGAGTTGAGAAATGGCGACATTCTCACCTAACCATGGCGACACCATTACTCCATTTCTCCCGCTCCACTGGCGCCCCACCTCGCCTCGCCAAACCGCACCAACACGCCAGCAATGTCATTCGCTCGAAATCCTCGCGACATCTTCTCTCTTATCAATCTCTCGTCCCGTAATTCTCGTCCCCTGCCTCATAATCTCCTCTTCACGCCTCTCCATCGCTTCCCTATTAAAAACTCCAACAACGACACCAATAACAAAAATCCTTATTTGTTGTGCAAATCAATAGTAATCAATTCGGTCTCTCCTCCCCAATTTCCCTCTCTGGGTGCCCGCGCAGTCTCTTCAAAACAAAACCCTAAAATGGGCTCTCTCAGTGCCATCGACGAGCTTCCTCTGCGGTACCCCGTCGCGCGGAGAGACGAATCTGTTTTCGACGAGTATCACGGAGTCCAAATCGCCGATCCCTACCGTTGGTGAGACTAGTTATCGACGATTGTGTTGTAAAGTTGCGAACTTTGATTGATTTGAATCTCATGATTCGTGTGTTTGTTTAGGCTTGAAGACCCTGACGCGGAGGAAGTCAAGGACTTCGTTGACAAGCAAGTGAGTCTGACTGATTCGGTGCTTCGCAATTGCGAGACGAGAGAGAAGCTCCGTCAACAGATTACGAAGTCGTTTGATTACCCTAGATACGACACTCCCTATAAAAGAGGGGAAAACTACTTCTACTTCCACAACACTGGGCTTCAAGCGCAGAGCGTTCTATACGTCCAGGTCTGTACATGGGAATTCAAAAGTTTCAATTTTGGGGGGTTTTTGATGATTGAATGTGAGTTTACGTGGTTTGGGAATAATGGGTGGTTTGATTTTACGTAATTTTGGGCTTTCAGGACAGTTTAGATGCGAAAGCAGAGGTTTTGTTGGATCCCAATGGGCTAAGTGAGGACGGAACGGTTGCGCTGAACACGTCGTCGATTAGCGAGGATGGGAAGTACTTGGCTTATGGGCTTAGCTCGAGTGGGAGTGATTGGGTGACTATTAAAGTGATCCGTGTTGAGGACAAGCATCTTGAACCAGATACTCTATCATGGGTGAGTCTGGTTTTCTTGTTTAAGTTGTTGAATCAGTTGCTGTAATAAGTAATAACACTTATAGTTGATGCAAGAGAGGTTATGTGATTTTGTTGTGGTTGTGTAATGCAGGTTAAGTTTAGTAGGATTAGTTGGACACATGACGGGAAGGGGTTTTTTTACAGCCGTTACCCGGCTCCCAAGTAAGTGTTCAAGATCGTGATGCGATGAATTCGATGAATGTTGAATGTGTGAAGATGTGTGTATCTTGTATTATAGGGAAGGAGAACAATTGGATGCTGGGACTGAGACTACTACCAATCTCAATCATGAGCTTTACTACCATGTCCTGGGCACAGATCAGTCCCAAGATGTTTTGTGTTGGAAAGACCCTGAAAATCCTAAACACATGTTTGAAGCGCAAGTGACTGATGATGGAAAGGTAAGTAGTGTGCTACCTGCCTGTAAAAATACAAATGAAGTTGCTTTGATAAAGTCCCGATTGTTAATTGTTATGTTATGAATCTTATGATGATTTTGGCTTAGGAAATACAATGGAAAACTAGTTGCCTGTTTTTGTTTTTCGAGATTGAAGAGGCCAGTATACAAGTTAAGTTATGTCATTACTTCTGTGGAGGAAAATTACAAGCTAAACTTGTGGCACAACTTGTATTTTTACAGTTTTTTATCTTCTCATGCCATTTGATTCATATCCTATTTATATAAATGTGGTCACAGCTTCAAGTTACACCATGTAAGAGAGCAAGGATCAGTAAAATGCGAGGATTACTAACTAAATCCATTTTCCTTGTTCTGCATAATGATTAAGATAATTTTTGTAGCATCAACTTGAGCATTTTCAGACATTTTGCTCATACATTTAGTTATGTCTTTTGAAAAGCACTATAATTCCTTGTTGAATTATATTAGTAGCTCGTGGTACTTCAAAATTTCAAATCACCTCTTGAAGCAGCTTTAATGGAAATCTCATAGAAGCATCAAATGTGTTAATGGAAAATAGATGCTCTTGTTGCAAAATTATACTTAGTCCTTTCTATGTTATTAGAATGAATCAAAAGATATTAACCTCAAAATTTAATTTCTTGTGGCTTACCAAAGTTCTGCTCTTGTTTCTGTCAAATTACAGTATGTTCTTCTGATCATTGCTGAAAGTTGCGATCCAGTGAACAAGCTTTACTACTGTGACTTAGCTTCTCTCCCTCATGGGCTTGAAGGTTTTAGGGGGGCTGAAGGCATGCTTCCATTCATCAAACTTGTTGATAATTTTGATGCAAGTTATTGGGCAGTTGCGAATGATGACACAGTTTTTACCTTCATAACAAATAAAGATGCTCCAAGATATAAGTTAGTTCGCGTTAACTTGAAAGAACCAACTGTGTGGACTGATGTTATCTCCGAATCAGAAAAAGATGTGCTTGAATCTGCATACGCTGTTAATGGAGATCAAATCATTGTCGCTTACTTGAGCGATGTGAAGTATGTTCTTCAGATACGAGACCTGAAGACAGGGGCGCTGTTGCATACTTTGCCTATTGACATTGGGTCAGTTGATGGGATATCTGGAAGGCGTAAAGACAGTGAAGTTTTTGTTGGGTTCACTAGCTTCCTCACAGCTGGAATTATTTACCGTTTCAACCTAGCAACTGAAGTTCCAGATATGAAGATTTTCCGAGAAACTGTTGTTCCTGGATTCGATCGTACGGAGTTCAAAGTTAATCAGGTAGTTTATTTCCTCATACTTGTTACTATTACATTTCCATGGTCTCATAATGATGATGGCTGATCTCATGGTATCATGAGATTATTTAAATTCAAGTTCCCGGTTGCATAGCCCTTATACAAGTTCACTTATGGGCTATTCCATGAAACTGATTTTCTTTTGGCCTTCTCTTATATATATATATATATATATATTCTTGTTGAAGATATTACTGATTCGTTGAATGGAAATTCATAGCTTTCTCCTGATTGAAATATCTTTCAGGTGTTTGTACCTAGCAAAGATGGCACAAAGATACCAATGTTTATTGTGTCGAAGAAAGACATCACTTTAGATGGGTCTCATCCGTGCTTACTATATGGTTACGGGGGCTTTAACATTAGCCTTACCCCATACTTCAGTGTCAGCCGAACAATCCTAATCAGGCATTTGGGTGCTGTTTTCTGCATTGCAAACATCCGTGGCGGTGGAGAATATGGAGAAGAATGGCATAAAGCTGGATCACTTGCAAAAAAGCAAAATTGCTTTGACGACTTCATTTCTGCAGCTGAGTATCTTGTCTCTTCTGGTTATACCCAGCCAGAAAAGCTGTGTATTGAAGGGGGAAGCAATGGTGGACTTCTTATTGCAGCTTGCATAAATCAGGTACCATTTGGATATTCAGTGATTGTCTTCTTTGTTTCCTTTACTTATTGTAACTCCTAAATTCCTTTTACTATTCAAAACGTTCCCTCTGGTAAAATTAAAATCTCTTTGTGGCAGCGACCTGATCTTTTCGGCTGCGCTCTGGCCCATGTTGGTGTTATGGACATGCTGCGTTTCCACAAATTCACAATAGGTGAGTCCCATATTTATTCTTTTTCTTTTCGATTGATGATATTTATTCAGTTTAACAATGAGTCCCACTTTATCTGTGCATGTCTTTGGACTTTGTATACATTATTATTAACTCGGCCATCTTATGTTATCCTATCAGGCCATGCATGGACATCAGATTATGGCTGTTCAGATAAGGAGGAGGAATTCCATTGGCTCATCAAGTAAGGGAAATTTTCTATCTAATTCGACATTGAGCCTTGGTTGTTTTTGTTGTCTATCTAAGCTAAGCTGCAATTAGGACTAGTCTTGCTTGAGACATGTATTCCTAATCTTTACTATCTTTGTTTGTTGGATCTTTAGTTTGAATTGGAAAAAAGTTGATCTGTTTCTATATCGCTTTGTTTTCTGGATGTGGAGTAAGCTTTAGTGATTATGATATTTCAGGTACTCGCCACTTCACAATGTGAGAAGGCCATGGGAACAGCAAGGCCAGGATTGCCAGTACCCACCTACCATGTTATTGACTGCTGATCATGATGACCGGGTTGTGCCATTACACTCATTGAAGTTATTAGCAGTAAGTTCACTCATCTCATTCTATGCAATATTTATTTTCATATTACCGATATCAAACTTGATCGGGAATTTTCGAAACTTAGAGCCGAAAGTCTTGGATCAATGTACTTCTGAGATTTTTCATGGTGTCTGATACTAAGGCCATTGGTTTCCATCAGACTATGCAGCATGTCCTTGGCACAAGTTTGGATATCAGCCCACAAACCAATCCTATTATTGGCCGCATTGATCGCAAGGCAGGACATGGAGCTGGCCGTCCCACCCAGAAAATGGTAACACTCAATCCATAACTACCTACACTTATTACCGAACGTGCACACTAATCTGTGTCGTTGCATGTAAATGATGTGGGTTGATTCATGTTTACTTGTTTTGCAGATTGATGAAGCTGCTGATAGGTATAGTTTCATGGCCAAGATGCTGAAAGCCTCCTGGATTGACTGACCTTGGTAATCAAAAGTCACACAACGCAGACAGAAGCACAGATTGAAAGCTCAGTAGTACACACTTGTATACTTTATGAATGCTTATAATTTTCTTTACTCTCTTTATGATCTTCAGTTTTTACTTTTCCTGGCTGTTGATTAATGAAAAACAGCTTGTTCATCTTCATGTCACCATTAGCTTCTTCCGGGCAATAAAAGTGTTCAAATTTCCTCTTGGTGTTCTATTATTAAGATCTAAGTCTGCATGACTAACTGTTCATCTCATCAAATTTGAAACCTCATTATTAGAACAATATTCATGGTTGAATACAATGGAAAAATCACACTTTGGATGGTTGATCAGTTACATGGCTTAGAAGAGCTTGAGCAGACTGATGAGCAAAATATTTTTGCCTGAGCAGTACATATGGGTACCCAACAAATGACAACAAATGGGCAGGCTTTGAGAAAGAAAGCACTTCATACCAAACTTGATTCTTCTCGTCCAGCTCAATTGAAAATCGTTCTTCTCCAGACTGTTTTCCACAAAAATCATAGTTAAGAAACAATAGTGAACAAATAACTAGTTTAATTCTTGATAGTTACAATATTGATCGATTTATTTTTATAAAATTGGTCGAACCAAAGTCAAGAGGTGCTGAAAAGGTATCGTGAACAGATAGACATGAATTGGGGTCTAATTAGAACGCACCAACAAGTGGCCATTGAGGGTACCACTACCGAACCCAAAAGTGGCTCTGAGGCTTTTGGGGTCTTGAATTTGGTTAACATAAGCCACCTGAAGAGGCATGAGAAGCCACGGCAGGAACTCCTGGACACACACACAAAACTTCACCCCACTCTCTACAGGCGTCTTGGGATCAACAAATGCCCAATTCAATCCAAAGTGCCTGCAAAGTTAATTTCCATCGAAGTCATCAAAACGGGGACATGGGTTTTAGAATTGGCGATGAATAATAATATATGTACAAACAAGGAGTGAAGGGAACGGACTTCCAGGACTGAAGAGCGGCCTTGCCCTTGTTGAAGGCGGAAAGGCCTGAGCCTATAAGGACCCGTTTGTGGTTGGTGGAAAACCCATCTTTGGAGAGACTCTCTTGCAGGGAAGACGAGAAGGGCTTTGCAGAGGCGCCTCTGTGTTTGGTGTCGTAGTTGAAGCTCCCTGTTGGGGACCTGTCAAGGCACGCCTTCTGCTGCTCAGGAGAAGGCCTTGTCCAGCACAGATGAACCATCTTTCTCTCTTACAAATACAGTACATCCCTGCTTGGCTGCTTGGGCTGGGTTGATATAAATAGAGAAAGCCAAGTGATGCAGGGCAGACAAATCTTTTAGATTTGAGCCTTGTGATGCACCTCGAGATGTGTATGCCACAAACCAATGTGCATACTTTGTTGAAATTGAAATCACTCGATTTTGTTGTGTTACACATACTTTAATTTGTAGATCAGATGGATTGGCAAGTGCTGATCCAAAATTGAGGAATAGTCATCAACATGGAAAGACTAATAACTGGAATAAAGTTTATTGCATGAATACATTAGCTTAATCTCATACATGACAAAACTGCACTTCTGTTGGAAGCTTTGTTGTATTTTGGCTAACTTAAAGTGATAGTAGAGACAGCAACAGTTAGTTGAAGCAGTCCATCTTCACGTCAGTAACATCAAGTTGCAGTATCTCAGCTCTACATCCAAGCATTGAACCGATGCTGCAAATAACAACAAATCAGATACAGAAAAAATTGAGATTTGAGAATAGAAATGTAGACAGACCCATTTCACACAGTCAACGACAAGACTCGAAATCTAGAAATTGGAGTTCGTCTCATAACCAACCTCGGATGGGTGCGTCCGAAATCTCCATGAACAAATTCCTTTATGTAAGTTCCAGCCTGCATGGAAACAAAGAAATTAAGAACTAAATATTATCTGCAGTGATTTTCACGCAACACTTCTGAGAACCCATATACCCAAGCTGAAGAAGCGCTTGTGATTGTTACTTGCGTTTGTTCACACGATTCAAATTGAAAGAACAAGATCAACAAAAGCAACTACAATGTACAAAAAAGACATGTTGTCTTCAGGTCAAACTCCGCTGATCTTGAATAGTTGATGATACTGGCCTACAATTCTCTTGTTTTCCAAGAAGTGAAAGCTCTTATAAAAATTAAGGAAAGTTTATAGTCACTTAATAGTGATTATTAGAAAGACTTATTTCCACAAATCTGTAAACCACATTTATGAACATATTTTCCTAATTCCATTGCCAATAGTAACCATTGAAATTATTAGATTCCACCATCCAAAGAGTCATGGTTATTGAATGTCGGAATACGGTTAAAAGTTAAAACTCTGAAAGCAACATCACCACCATATAATTTCTGAAGTTACAGACATGAAAAATGATTCTCAACTCAACAAGTGAAATCCTTTTTCTCAACTGGGTAGAATCGACTACATAAAGTCTATTTGGGGCTGAATACATAATCATGTTAAAACTTTAAAGGGATGTGTATCCTTCTCCAGCACCTTATTAAGCTTTATTCTACACCTCACTCTTCTTCTTTTCAATATATTGGCATGTAATTTTAATAAATAGGCCATTTTTCTCAAGAAGTGAATCTATTACTCATCCTCTGTCGGCAGAAAAAAAAAACCTATTACTCTTCACTTTATCAAGGGAATATTCGATGCTGAACCATCTAAGTATATCATATCATGGTTTTCTACAGGTAGACCAATGCTAAAAGCCTGAACTTGTTTGGTTTGGCTACGTGAAAAAAAAAAAGAAAAAAAGAAAAAAAGAAAATAAAATAAAAATAAAACTTTACTATTAATGCAAACAAAAGCGTTCACTTAAAGGATCTACACCAACCTACATCATAGAAACCTTAAACAAAAAACGTGTAGCATAAGCAAACAAGAAAAGAATTGAAAACTAGAGCAGAATAACAACAGGAAAACAATGAAGGAAAACAAAGCTACCTGTGTGCACAAATGCAATAGAAAATATTGAGTATTTCCATCTAGCTTCTCAACTTTCATCCTAGCATAGGAAAAAATCAGCTATATTTGATCAATAATTATTGAATTCATATGAGTATGCATGAACACAATATGAAGCTACTTCCTACCAATGAATAATCTTTTCCCGCACAAGTGGACTTCGACGATGAAGAACCCTAATGGGAGTTTTCTGCAAAATTTGCTAAGCCAATGAAGACAAATGCGTGTCAGAGAGACATGACTTCAAAAAATCAACAAAAGAAGTGATAAGTAAAATGAACAAGAGTTTTCAGAAACTTTTGTGCATGATTAGTAATTTTTTTAGGGCTACCAACAAATGATATGCACAAATATATTTTAAATCAAATGAGAATGTTGCGACAAGTCCAAAAAACAGAAGCAATATCACCCGAAATGAGCAGAAAAAGGAATCTTGATCTGCGGTTCACTGAAAATGTGAGATGTCAATCCCAGAAACAGGATGCTACAAGCATACACTATTGGCTCCACATTTTGGCAGACATTTTAGAAGGTTCTGGTACATGATAAGAAATGAAATTGATAAATTATATTTGAATAAGCAGCTTTCCGATTGGATCCTGCGCAAGAAAACCTGATACCTGATATTGCTTGAGAAATGTATTTTTGATAAGAATTGATTAAGAAATCTATTAATGGTGGTTTTACCACAAAAACAACAAGATGGCCTTATTCACGATCAGCCAGAACAGTAGCAGAAAGAAGAAATTATGATGTCTATACATGATGGACAAACAGTCAGGAGTAGTGCAAATAAGATTAAAAATATACGAAGAATAATCTGAGGATGGAACAAAAAGAAAACACATATCAGGTTACAGGAAACAAGGATTTCCACATCAACTAACCATGTCCTTGACTGAAGATAAAGACTGCAGATCATCCTCTTTGATAGGGTGAGAACTCCACACTAGTGCAACATATTGCTTCTGCAAGAAGTATTTAAACTCAAATGCCTATTTGAAGTCCATAATGTATTTTTAAAATCACGAGCAAAAGCAATATTGCTAGATCAACAATGAAATTAACAAAAGATATAAGAAAAGAAAAAACCTGTTTCTCTGCTTCGCCTTCACGCATCAAGGCCCATCCTTGATTCCCCGTCATCTTTAGATTTTTTACTCTTACCTGGTTGTGCAAGTGTTTTAGGAACATTCAACTGACCACGTGCGAATTTATTAGCAAGCGAGAATTTCAAAAGGAGATGAACTCACTAACTTGGAGTCCAAGCTGTTTATCCTCTTCTCCATAATATCAATAGGCACCATCGATGGAAGACATCGTGCATTATGTACTTCAAGAAGAAACGGGCGACCTGAACCCAGCATTCGAACCTAAGTGAAAGGTTTTGGCATCCATCAGAAGGGAATTAACCAGATCCATTTACATGCAAAGTAAGGAAAACAATATCTCAGTACATCAATATCCTCTCTACCAGCAGCGTGGAACTTATAGTTGTCACCTCGACAAACAGGTAGAATGTTGCTTCCTATTATTTCCTTCAGAACAAACAACATCAATTAATCAGCACACAATCAATTGTCATCAACATCTTTAGTTCATGAGAGAAAAGGTAAAGAAAAAATTGAAGTACCTCTACAGATGCTTCACCCATTCTTTCATCGTCGATGATCCACTTTGTTTGACTCACATTTCTTGAATACTTCAATAAAACCAGAAACAATATCAATCAGACATCACACTCGGACAGTAAATCATTCACGTAGTCTTTTCCAACTACAAACTTAAAACATATCGATAAAATGCAAAGACGGGCAAGCACAACGCCCGACATAATTTCACGTTTTGATGGCTCACTCAATCACTTAACAAGAACAATTTTAGCTATTTTTTAAGTAGGATTATCAAAGACAGTACTGAAAAAGTGAAAATATTGCAAGATAAAGAAACATATTTTGAAAACACAAATTTCATCATTAAATTGAGAATGTGCAAATTTGTTTGTATAACTAAATTGTCCATGCGTAGAAAATGAAATGACTGATATGCAATCACTTTACACTCCCAAAGAACAGCAACACTTTTAAAATGAGCTCTGGCATACTTTTAAGTATCTCCCGCCAATGTAAATAGTTGCTCTATGGCAATGAAGTTCCAGCTGACATGGTCGATCAACCTAAGAAGAAAATCAACCAGTAATACACAAGACATCAGGATTACACATGCAAGGAAAACAAAAGAAGACATAAGCTGCATCATTGAAGTTTTATATGTAAGCACCAAGCAACAAAACCACAAAATCCAAATACTTGAGCAATTCTCTCAGCCTCTTCCATTAATAAATTGTTTCTAGGAGTAACTACAAACGTAAAAAATATTGATCAAAGAAACAAAACAGGATGGATGAACAAAAGAACTGCTTCAAGAACTTTGTGTGAAAACATTTACCAACTGAAATATCAAAAGCATCTAGGAGCAAAATTCTAGGAGTTTAGAAATAAAATATACATAGTACATTTTTTTGGTAAGTCATGGTACACTTCAAACACATGCAACAGAGAAGCACAGGAACAAGGGTGAAGAGATAAAAAAGAAAGGATAGAATAAGAACAATGAACAAATATATTTGTTCAAGAATATGGAGATATTTCGAGGGAGGGCAGTGCCCAAAAAAAGCATGTTTGAGAAATAAGAATACACAATAAGTTTCCTTTCATTTAACAGCAAAGGCCTTCAGTTAGCATTGAGTAGCAAATGCAAGAACTATGTAGCTAAATCTTCGTAGATCTACAAATAGATGCTCAACACAAAACAACCAAAACAAGATTACCTTTGTTGGTGGTGATTCAAAATGTTCACTGAACTCTTTGTCTTGCATACTGTTGAGACATTTTTTAATTACTGAATCAGCTACCCCACTAGTATGTTCAGAATCCTCCGAGCCATTGATTTGAAACTCATCAATGCTACTTGAGGCATCAGTTGTGCCTGTTTAAAAATGCAAGGTCATTTTTCATCTCATAGTTCAGACAGCAAGCAATTAAAAAAGCCATTAATGTTAAGTTCAAGAAGAACAATCCGGCATGTAATGTGATCACTCAAAGAAAAAGGGTAAAAATATCAGAATATAACACCACAAGGATCAAATATCAAGGACGACGAATTCAAATAAACAAAGAATTGCTTTCATCATTTTTTTTTATTTTTTATTTTTTATTTTTTTTTGCATTTTCTCAGTTACTGATCCCAGCGACCACCAATTTCCATCCGTAAGGATAATGCCTCATAATATCTCACTTGTAATCACATTCTAAAAATTCAAGACAATGTTGAATTACTATCATTATCAGGAGATTGTATCCACAGAAGCATGACTTTACGTTCACCATTTTATGTGCAAAATAATAACGCTAATGAAAGTCAACAGTCATGGACAAGCTACTTTAGCTACTAAAACAAAAGAAAATATCATACAAAATCACAAGTTCAATAACCAAAATCAATATCATCTTTGTAAAACAGAAGTACCACAAACAATATAATCCCAACATGCCTGTTTTTCTTCTCTTATGAGGTTGGTTCACTTCAGCAAATTTTGGAATGTTTGGTGATGCTTTTGTGTGAGTATATGTCAGACGAATTTGAAAAGAGTCAACCCCAGATTCAACGCCCTGCAAATTTCAATTTTCAAATCAAAAGATAGACAATATCTTTAAAGTCGATATTCTTCCCCAACAAAGAGAACAAGGGAAACTTAAGGGCTCATTCGGTTCATTCCAAAAAGGTTTTAATCCAAGGCTACATAAATTTTACACCTCCGTCAGAAAAAAAAAATAAAAAAATCTCTGATTGCAATCCAACCAAACATTTACCCACAGGATATTTTTTAACAAGGATGCCCACACAATCTTCATTCAAAAACAAAAAAGTATTACAAAAAAATTACACCAAATAGGGCCCTAATAATTCCTCTAGTAACTCCTCTACTTTCTGCTGGAAAATGCTCATTAATCTATACTCAATAACTTTCTGATTTGTTCTATCTACTTTTAATATGGACTGTTGATAAATCAAAACAACGAAAATTGTTAAAAAAATCTTATTACCAGCAATGTCTCAAGTGTATTCGTTATTGACAATCTCAAGGCATCCTTCACAGTAATACTGTCATTATGTAACCTCTCTTTGAACCATCTCTCAGATCCATACTTCTTTTTCATATGCAACCTGCAAATTTAAATGGAAATTACGATGGGCCATTCATAAACATTTCATTTCTCCCTTTCAAATAAATTATGAACATCAATAATTAGAAACTACACAAAAATAGAAGAACAAGTCAGTATCAACAGGGAACTTGATCCATACTTCTATTTACGAAACTACTCTGACATTTTAAGCTAATAAGAACTTGAGAAATGACCTTACAAGACCATCATCTGACGCAATAGCAATCTTAAATACCCAACTCCAGATCCCATAGAAGGAGTAGCAAAGATTTAGAGACCAATCATAAAACAACCTCCACTGACAATCATGGTCTTTTCTATTATTTGGTCATTTAATAACGAATCAATTTGTAACTCCTTTCTATAAACGAAACACTTCATCATGGTTCAAAAGTTTTCTCTAGATCAACATAAATGCCAACTGAATTCGAAGACATCTTCTACAATTAATTAATGGCTTCATTCATATCTGCCATCGTGTTTCCTAGAAGCTTAACACCATTGGTTCTCCTTAACTCTACCACATTGTTTAGAAATTCTCACAGAGGCGCCGCACACGCGTGTGCGAGCCCGTGGATCTCCTCCGCTAGCACCGATATTGTCCCCAACTTAACCACCGTCAACTCTTATAGGCGTGGGGTTTTATCTCAAAAGGCCTAGGTGCTAGTTGGGATGAGTAAATCAATTATATACTTCAACACATTGAACACGGATAAATTTCAATCGATTAGACAAACAAGATACACTGAAAAAATTATTACCGAGCAGCGTGTTCATTTGCCGAAACGATTGAAGGAATCAAAATGTCAATAGCAAATCCATCAATATCATGTCCATCTCTCTTCACAAATTCAGCAACTGACGCAGCAAGTTCACGAGCACCGTCTCTTCTCACCAGCACTCCTCCTTCATCCACATTAGAGAATTGCAAGATCCCCATACAAACGCTGCAAAATAGAGCCTTTTGTAGTACATTAGAATCATCGATAGGTTCTAGTCCGCTCTCCTCCACACCACCGCAATTAGGTTTCGATTCTTCAAGAACCGCGCACAGAATCGATGGCGAAAGCGAAGTGCAAGAGTAAACATGTCCATGAACGCCCAAGAGGCGCAAAACGCAACGGAAGCAAACCTGTAATACAGCATTGGAAGATCAAATCAAAACCTAAATTGAAAAACTTCATGACTGAAACTCGACATTGAACAAAAACCCTAAAAACCTAACACGGACCCCAATGGATAGCAAGTCGCGAACTACGTGAGGCGGCAGGGATCCAGTCGCGTCCGCAATGATAACCTTGTCTTCTTCAGCTGTGGCGCGAGAGGTGGAGGCAGAGACGGCGCCGGCGCTCGCTTGTTCTTCGATGGTGCGAGTGAGGGATCGCGTCTCTGGTTCGTTTTCGTTCAACATCTCTCAGTCTCAAAGCCTCTGCAAAACCTTCCTTAGAAAACGCCTATTGGTTCAGCGTTACTCACTTTATATGACTGTTTAAATCTAGGACGTGCAGCGCGGACCACTTTGAGCACAGAGTGGATCCACACTGCACAATGCGCCTCGAGATATGCACATAACTACATCGTGTGGTAGTGCACCTTTCTTTGAAACCATCTACTGCATTTCAGAAAAAAAAATTCTTATTACTCTCGATATTATATAATTTAGGAACCTACTGTACTAAGTCACTTTAGGCACGGACTCAACCGATTGCCACGCAATATACCTCAAGATGTGTGTGCACGCGTTGCAAGGTGTATCGTGCAAGCACTAATTTGATCAGTGCCCAAAGTTCATTACCTAAGTTTTATTTTTATAATTTAAATCAAAAATGTCTTTTAAAAAGACAGAAGCGTGAACTTGTAGCAGCACAACACCACCACCAACAACCTCATTCTCAAAAGTTAGGGTCAACTACCCGAAACAAACTCTTCCATAAAAAAAAAAGGCAAATAATATCATTTGGACCATGAACTTTCTTGTTTTTATTTGTTTGGTCCTCAAACTTTCATAAATTCACTTTTGGTCCATGAACTTGTATTTCTTTGTACTTTTGGTCATTTTGTTAAATCGGTGAATAATGGTGACTCACAAAATAGATTCACATATAGTTCACGGTCAATTTTTTTTGGGTTGATGAATCGATTTGTATCACGTGAACTACTTCGTCAACGACCGCTACTCTTCAACTTATCAAAATGACCAAAAGTAAAGAAAAATAAAAGTTCAAGGATCAAAAGTGAATTGATAAAAGTTTGAGGACCAAATCAACAAAAACTTGAAAGTTCAAGCACCAAATAAATCTTTTTGCCAAAAAAAATAAAATAAAAAATTGCTTCTCTAGGAAACACACATGAGAAGGTTACTCAATTACTCTTCATTATATTTTATTTTCTGTCAATTGAACCATAATCCCATTTAATTTACTTCCAACTGCTTTGAATAGTAGTTTAGAATAGAAAATAAGATTTAAATTACATAGCCATGCCTAGTTTTGTTTTGTTTCCCTGATGCGCTCATAGCGATGAAGTTAACTGGCCAAGAACCACATAACCAGAAAGTACAGCCTTGTTTCTTTCTCTCACTTTTGTTTGGAACAAAACCCTGCAATTATCAATTTTGGTGTCAGCCTTTAAGGAAACAAGCTTGCTAGATGTTTTTTACAAAATTGAAGAGATGGGTAGGAGCATAAACATGAGAAAAGAGTGTAGATAAGAATACTTTGAGCTTTCGAGCCACATTTCCGTGATCAGGGTTTCGCCAGGGTATACATGTAGAAGGAAGCGGCCAAATATGCTTTTCACCAGGGTTGGTTCCCCGTTGCATAGGCGTTTGACGATTGCCCTAACAGCAAAGCCTAGAGTACATAGCCCATGCAGTATTGGGCGGGAAAACCTTCAAACAAACAGACAAATAAAATTAATGAGATATATTCTCACTCTTCTGAAGCATTAATCCATCATGTATCTATTCGTCGATCTCTCACACTCTACAATATTATGACAGTTTACAAGAAGTTGCAACAAGAAGACAGTGGTGTGAAGCAACAGTAACAGCAAGAGAACAGCATTCTCATGAAAGTATCCAGCGACAATGAGAAAGAACAAAACAAAAGAACAAATTGAAAGAGTTAGTTTCAATGTACACAAGCATCATACTAACCCTGCGGCTCCCGCAACAACTGGATCAGAATGCAAAGGATTGTAGTCACCTGATAGCCTGTATAGTAATGCCTGCAAGAGAGTTCTTGAGAGATCAGATCTTAGGTTTCTTAATGTTATAATGGTAGTCTGTCAAAAAGATGAACAGAAATAGCCGATAAATCATGCACCAAGGAAAGAAAACACATTGGACCCTATGATTGAGTGCCTACCTGAGATTGATGGGTGCAATCCTCCTGCACAGCAAAAGGTTGACTGTTGGGAATCTTAACAGTCAAAACCTGGTTGGCTGGATACTTTCTGTATGAATATGGAGGTGATGATTTTGAGAAACCACCAGCACCACGTAGATAGACGGTTGTCCTGCACAGTCTCTCCGTTAGAATATTTAATCAAGCGCACATTTATCTGTCAGAGGTAACTAATTTTACATGGTACCCACCGGTTCATGCACAGTAACTCCCCTGATTTCTTCTCATAACTTTTTGTTTCAACCTCCAATATTGTCGCTTTACCTAGAACATTAAGCTTCAGTTATACAACTCTTTCTGTAACTTCTTTTCAAGAAATGAGATATTGGGATTATCACAGTTAAGTTCGTTGTATTAATTTACATTTTTTTTTCTGTGGCTTTATTGAAGTTTGAGCAGCCTATTGAGTTTTGGGGCTAGGCCACTATTGAAATTCCAGTCAACAGATTTGAAGATCGTTGCTATTTGTGACAGCACAACCAATTAAGCCTCATGCTGCATTGAAATGTTTGAACAATACTATAGTTTTGTTCGAAGCAAATTCAACAGGTTTTGCTGATGCAAACCACCAATCCTTATTTTCTTTTATAGATTCAACCTAGAACTACAGATAAAAAGAAAAGAAAAGAAAATAAAACCAATATCTTTCACGGATCACACCTTTGTCGTGCAAGCCAGCAACTTCCATCCTATTTTCAATCTGAAGAATAAAAAGGATTGAAAAAAAGGGAAAAAAAAGTCAAAATAAAGCAAACCTTCAGATGACTAGCAACAGACAGCATTAAATTAGGACTACTATCAAGTTGGATTTTAATCATCCAATAACTTGAAACGTTAGGAAGGTTATTCAAAGAAATCTCTGGAATTCCTTTATAAAACTGAATATGAAAAAATTGAAAGAATCATGGTTGAATCACAGTACTACACTAACTTAAAGACAATAGTATTCGATAGAAATCCTTACACAAGCACTTGAAGGGAATGGCTTGTGTATCTCAATATATTGTTGACCATGCAGTAACAGGTTCGGATCAAATCTGATAAAAAACAAGAAAGAATATGAGTAAGCATATTGTTCAATACGAGAGAGCATAAAACAAAATGGAGAACATCGTCTTTATACTCAAAGCCTTTAGCGGCAAGAAATGTGATCACATTTCCAGCACATGAGGCATGTTGAAGGCCATGACAAGATCTTTGCTATTACTGTCAGAATCACAATTTATGTAGATAGAAAGAATGCACCAAGCAGGAAAATAAACAAAAGACTAGTTATAAAGCAGAAGCATTAGTTAGCTTCTAAATACATGAAAATTGACAAACAAAAGAAAGGAATAACAAATTTATTAACGTGTCTGTCTTCAAGGCCATCACCCCTTCAAAAAATTAGTGTAAATTTAATCAAAACTTCGACTATAAGGGTCCTCGAAATATCAATCATGTATTATAAGAAAGGGAATAACAAATAACTTGGCCATCTTCAGCATCCTTTAATTCATGCGTCTATTTAATCAGAACGAATATAATGGTTCCACAAAATCAATCACATAATTAGATCGATTTACATGACTCAGGTAGAATGTTTGAAGTTTAATCAAGTGCTGCAATCCAGAACGTCTGTCCTTGATTTCCCAATATTCTAAGACTTGAGTACAAGTGGTATTACTGCCATTAAGCGATTGTTCAGAATGCAAATGGATGTAATGATAGATAACAACAGCAATAAACATAAATTATAGGAATAAAAGAAAATGAAGGAGGTCCTTCAGATTTGATATGAACTTACTTCAGTCCAGGCAGCTTTGCAAATGTATCAGTAGCTCCTGTTATAAATAGAGCAGCAAAAGTTGGCAATACCTGCAAACTAAATTTTCATTCTTTTTAGTACATATAAGATTTGTGCTCATCGAATTTAGTCATTATAATCATAATAAAAAAGAGTGATGTGCAAGTCTACCCATCAACAAGTTTTGATGGATCAATGATGTTCTTTTGACAGTTGACACTACTTGCAAATAATCTACAATAAACAGATATGTTACCTAAAACAACAGTTCAAGCATTCCTCATACAAACAAGATTTCAAATCGATCGATGATTCCAATCAGAATCACAATTAAGAGAAAAGAATAATTTTACAGTTTTGAATCACAAGACCTTGATAAACCCTTGACCATCTTTATGGTAAACATATTTCAGCTCTTTCTCATCCACGGCATCTGATCCACATGCTCCCACTCCAAGCGCATAAAGTGCTACATCTCTATTAATGGGCAGAGAACACATCATAAAACCATAAAGTACTATAAATTATACAAGCAATGATTTTCAATGACAAGAAATAGAATAAGTTAATTAAGCTTCTTCATGGGTATACGGCATCTACCTCTCTGTATATGTGAACGTCGTCTGTCAATATTTTCCATTCACGCAAAAAGAAGAAGAGATTCAATGATACAGTTATATGAAACAATCAATTCATGAAAAAAAAAAAAAAAAAAAAAAACAATGAAACGCAGCCCATCTTCAACCAATGAATAGACTAAACTACCGATTTAAATGATTTGGAAAGCATACCATCAAATTGCACTAAATCAAGCACCATGGAAGAGTTTGATCCATGTAGCCGACCCCAACTGATTTTGGGATTGAGGCTATGTTGTCAAAATATGGCATTCAGTCTCAAAACTTTCTAAATTTTAATGAATTTAGCACTCAAAAGTGGCAGAACATCGAAATCATATAGATATAATTGAAAAAGTTTGAATCTTTGTTCAAAGAAAGCAACAACAATTGACGGAAAAAGAGTTTAGTGAAGAAGAGACGAACCACGGGGAATTCATAAGAGATGATCTGTTGAGGATCGAAGGATTTATCAGCCATGGCAGCAATTGCAAATTCAGAGCCACATAATCCTCTCTAAACCTCTGCAAATACACACCAATTACACCAATTATAAACCCTAGAATCGATATGGGAAGAACTGCTGACAAGCGATGAAGAATCGAAGATTACTCAAATCGCTCGATTTGTCAGTTCGAGGAACAATCGCTCTCAATACGAGTGGGGCCTATCTGATCCTAGCCGTTGTGTATTTCAATGCACCACGCTTCCCTGAACAATACTTTAAAGTTTTAATTTCACACGGAGTTGGTTTAGAGTTTAGACATTGTTTTTTGGCAAATGTTAGGATGACAAGACGAGTGACACCTGAGATGGACACTCATACATTCACGCATCGGGATATATGCGCACATACATCGATGCGTGAATGGATAAATTTTCACCGGGTGTTTATCCCGGGTACCACTCACCGTGTCATCCTAGCATTTCTTTTTTGAAGGTTTTGAATTTTATTTTATTTTATTTTATTTAGTACAAAGCTGCGTTTACTTAGGTTTACTTTTTTTTTTTAAGTAAAATAGAAACTTCGTTATTTATTAATGGCTAATCAACTGCTTTAATAAAAATACATTGACTCACTATCTTGTTTTTTATTTTTTGAAGTAAAATAAAATTTTCATTAATCAATGATGATTCAATACATTCAATAGAATAGGACGAGACATAAAATCAATTACTTTGATAAAAGCACATTGATTTTTTTTTTATAGGAACACAAATTTATTTTATAATAGCCAACGATTATGTACATGGTGAAAAATAATGTGTTTCTCTAAAACAAAGTCGAAAAAAACTCTATCAATGTAGCAGGGGAAAATTGCGTCGTCCCTATGAATTGAATTATCCTCAATTTCCCCATATTTGAGGCAAGTCAATGACGAAAACTCGTCCCAACATGGTGTCACAAAGTCACTGAATCAACTAGGTTGAACTCGTGATCATGCGATTAGGATTTACAAAAGTTGAAACAAAAATTACATTGGTGATCTCCCTAAATACATTCTAGCCGCTCCTTTCTTCCAACATGTGACTTGATGAGGACATGACCTTTATCCCATCATCTTACCTCCAATGTGATAATGGTTCTCCAATTACCATTATAGAGCTCATCCTTAAGGTCCCTGAATATTTTATTGTCAAGTAACCATAAAGCCACTGATCTTTGTAATCTATCTTTTTAACTCCCACCAATAACTATCCTTGCCCAAAAAAATTCTCATATTTCTCTCCTTCCATATCTCCCATAGCACCCACTTCCCACATAACTTTTATATACTCTCTAGGGCATGTCACAAAGGTATCTCGAAGGCAATCAGCTACACTTTGTGGAGCAGTACACCAGATTTGCAATTCCGTTAGTAGCCAAATCCACAAACGAGAGGCGCTTCACATTCTATGAATAAGTGTTGTTGTGACTCACCATTCGATTTGCACATGACACACCGTTGAGGTTGTCGGCAATACTATGGCCATTAGTGTTGTAAGATCTCATTAGTTTTCACCTTCCCGTGCCAAACTGTCCAAACAAAATTTTTTATACTCCTCCAGATTCTATTAAAAGCATTACATCCATAATTTCCATTTCTCTCAGCCGGATGAGCGAAACCAGATTTAACCGAGTACACTCTATTTGCATCGACTTCCCACACCCTATTATCTTCTCACATCGAATCAAGCTGAAAGGATTGCAACCGGTTCATCAGATCAGCAGAATCTATGGTATCTTGTAGTGATAAACGTCTGCGCAGTTCGAGATCCCATGATTACTTCCCATCAATCATCTCCGCCACTAATGCGTTTTGGCACCGAGATATTTTGTGCAATTTCGGATATGCATTCCGTAATGTTTGATTAGTTAATCCTAGTTCATTTTGAAAAAACTGCGATTGTAACAATGAAATAGTGCGACAATTAACAACTGTTCTTTTGATTACCGTTTGAAACACAACATCACATATAAATACTAAGACCATAACGAAAAATAAAAGTTCTAACAAGGGAAGAAAATATAAAGAATTCTAACTCACTAATTTTATTTGTTCAAAAGAACTGCCATGAATTTGATTGCGAATGAGATTGTAAAATTGAAACATTATGACAATCAATGACTGCTCTCTACAAAACATTTGGAATACATGACAGTACATATGTACCATTAGAACTACGTAACGAAAAAAGAAAATTCCGATGAAAGAAGACTTAAAACTTCCAATAAATGAAAGACAAAATTAAGACTTCCGACAAGGGGAGGACAAACTATACCTAAAATTTAAAACTAAAGAAGATCAACTCGTTCAACAACTATACAAACCCATGAATGATCATTATAGAAGATGTACCGCATCAAGAATGGATATAATCTTCATAGATCTGCAATTTATTGAACATATAAAACGCAAAGAGATGTACTGATCGAAACCACCGTCAATCAAAAGAGAATATCAACGGTGGTTCAAGATCTTGAACTACTAGAGAAAACCCAAAAAAGGGATTTGAAGGTTTAGAGCTGCCGAATCTCCATTGAAAAAGTTCAGCTTCGATTCTAAGATATATCGTATTTTTTTAGTGAATGAGGTTTACTTTTGTTATGACTGAGTATTGTATTTGTGTAATATTGTGTTTCAAACGTTTATCAAGAATACAATTAATGATTCACAATTTCTATTTATTGAAAAGATAAAATAAAATAATTTAAAGTAAATAAGATAAAATATTTATAAATCAATTTGGAGGGAAGTTTAACACCCCCATGTGAGGCACCCGTACAAATTTGGATGGTTGGTGTAAAGGTGTTTCTTATCACATTTTTTGGCGGCAAATAGTATCATTTGGTCCATGAACTTTCAAGATTTTATTGATTTGGTCCTCAAACTTTCATCAATTCATTTTGATCCATGAACTTTCATTTCCCTTTGGTTTTGATCATTTTGCTCATAAAGTGCTTTACCGATGTTCTCCAAACTTAACAAAAAGACCACAAGTAGAGGGAAATGAAAATTCAGGAACCAAAAGTGAACCAATAAAAGTTTGAGAACCAAATCAACAAAAGCTTGAAAATTCAGGGACTAAATAATACTTTGGCTTCAGTTATTCGAGAAGGTAGATACTGACTAGTGATTAGATTAGTCAACATAATGCAGTTACTAAAGGACACTTAATTCAGAATAGCTGTGTGTAGAATCAACAAAAGATGGTACATGGTGAATGCTACATCATCGTGATTTTTGGAGACTGATGATCGAAAAATTCACGGTCAGAAGCTCCTTATTTAGTTATCTTCAATGAGCTGCTGCAAATTAATGGGCGTCACAAACTCGGAAGTGCCGCTGTAAAACGCTTCAATTGCGAGTGCAGCAGTGGCTCGTGTGGGGTGAAACAGGTCCCAGAAAACATACTTGTCTCGGTCCTCACAAACTGTGGCATTACCATCGCATGGTTGCTGTCCATTAAACTTCCCACCGCCGCAACAAGCAGTTTGCAGCTCAGTTGGTCCTGCAAAATCGAAGGAATTCTGTCATTCCATGTATGTTCATATCCTGCATTGACAACTCTACTAATGTTCAAGTGATAAGCATTCAATGCACAGGGTCAAGAAAACATGAGTAATTAGATGCTCACCCGAAGGACTTGGTTTGTTCAAATAACTCATCATCATCTGGTATGCATTTCCAAGGGAGTATTTCATTCCAACTAACTCGGTACTGAGGTTTTGCAACATAGGATCGATGGCAGAATAAAAGCTCTGCGAGTAATCGTTCAACACTTCTGAACATCCTCCAGTGTCATTGGCAGCTCTCATGAAAGGAACGCACCCGATTGCTGGAACGCTTGCAATGCCAAATTTTCTTGCTCCAAGAGAGTATAGGGTCTGCCACAAATGAGTCACAAACTCAGTTGATTAATTATGTGTCAGGAAGTAAGTATGATTGCATTTTTAATTTGTTTTTTCTCTACTAGATTGAAATGAATCAATGAACGTTAGATAACCTTTAGGTGACTCTCATATGCATCTCTGAGACTGGTAATGAATTCTGGGGTAGGTGGAGCCCGGGTCCTAACGAACTCTACTGCAATGTCAGTGCTTCCAGCACTGATGGCAACGATAGACTTGTTCATAAAACTTTCGGCTTCTGCTTCTCCCAATAACTGGGTAAGGTTCGCTCTGACTGTCTGGAATTGTTGGATTTGTTGACTTAAGGTGACTACGCTACCCTGTTATCATATGGACCTCGTCAGTAACAAAATTTCTTATCATTCTTGGCAAGTTATTAAGAGAAGTTAAACTTTGATTCAGTGTAAATCTATAAGATTAATTTGTTGCTTTAGTTCAGTAGAAAATACATATGATTTCTTTTGACCACATGGTTGATATGAAGAGACTTACAAATTTAGTGTCGTCAAGAAGTCCAGCCCCTCCAGATGCAAAATTGACACCACTGACTATTTGCTGCTTTAAAGAAACACTTTGATTTGCGATAGCCAGAAAAGGCGGAGGACTCTTCTCAAAACCCAACTTTTGTGCTAAAAAAGTAAAGATCACATATATACACCATTTTAGCACCACAATTAGTTAAGATAATCGCAATGTCCTAGAGTATACTTACCGAGAAAATCTGCGGGGTTGAAGCCATTACTGAACCTTCCAGTTGATACATTACCAGGGAAGTCAATACCATAAGGAGGATGGTCAGCCTTGAACATAGAATCTAAGCCATTATTAGTCCCAACGTCTGTGATTGAGTCTCCGAAAATGAATAGAGCAGGACCCCCTGCCGCATTGGACAATGTCAAGGCTGATAGTGAAAGAGCAAGAATAAGGAGAAGGGAAGACATAGTCTCGGCTCGAATTATGTCGCAATATCCAGACCATGTCGAGATTTTATAAACAACCCTTTGGCCCAAGACTCCAAGCACAAGCTTTGTATGTTTATCAAAGTGAGGACAAAAACAATATGAAGAATGGTGAAAATTATAAATTAGGCGGATTGCACTAATATCACAACAATGAAAGACGATTGAGACAGAAATCTAATCACTCTACACTTATAGTTTATTATAAAACCTTTCCTCTTATTTTCTAGTGAGTTGGACAACAACAGCATAACCTCAGTCCCAAATTAATAGGGGTCTTGGGCCGGCTACATGGATCAAACTCTTCAGTTGTGCTCGATTTAGTGCAATTGATGGTGAGCTTTCCAAACCATTCAAACCATGGTCAGGTTTCCCAATCATTGAAGTAAATTAACTTTTAGACCGACGAGAAATCCAATCGTGTTAAACTTAAATGACTATCCAATAGCAATCGTGATTTTGCATCCAAAAAATGGCATTGCAAACATAAAAGTATGATGGTAAAATTGGTAATGGTATATTAACAATGCATATACAGCCATAAGAACATGTTAAACTAAATTGGAAACTACAATGATTCTTTGATATAATTTTCGAAAGCTACGACGTTAGTAACAAAGTTGCTTGACAAGAACATTAAACCCTAAATAAGCTCGCTAGAATTTCAGACATAATTACATCACAATGGCTTTGAAAGGAAAGGTTTTTCGCTACATTCGTGCTCCAATATTCCTCATGAAAATTCACTAACACAACACCAAATCAAACAATGGCTAGACATGTCAACCCAGATCAAACAAGAACACCTGAAACAGAGAAAATTGGACTTACAGTAATCTCTCGTTTGTGAAATTAGTCGAAGCTGTCGTCTCTACCCGAATCTGAGTGTTCATTGCAGAAATTCGACAGTGTTTCGCCATTCTCGACGTCTCTGTCTTCTTCTCGCTCTCCTATCTGCGCACAATTAGGGCACCACGAATCGTGCCCTAATTTCAACACTATTGAGAAAGATTTGGGGCGACGGAATTTTTGAGTTGTGGGCCTTGTGGCTTAAATCTTATTTTCGCTACAAAATTCTTCGTAGCTAAATCTACCAATGGCTACCAAATATTTTCGTAGCAAAAAAGTACCAATTTTTTTTTTCCTGCTATATGGTCTAGTATAACATTTGGTATTCAATTTTTCTTCATGGATCTTAGTTTGTTCACAAATTAAATTTCTTAAGTTGAGCCACAAAACAATCATTTTGATTTTACATTAGTGATATTAGGAAAGAAGTATGCGGAATAAGTATCTCAAGGTAGCTAGAACTTGTGGCGAGAGCAGAATTTCGAGGCAAAGTTCTTCTCGGATCAATACTATACTACACATTTAATCAACAAACAAAACTAGCATGTGCTTGTTATTAATGGAAACAAAAAGCTACGCAGAAGTCGGAAGATAAAAATTATTGTTATTACATCATGAAGGGCCGGGGGTTGAAAAAATATACATGTATTGAAGGTTTCTTCCTTATTTAGTAATCTTCAATCAGTTGCTTCAAATTTATGGGTGTCACAAACTCTGTAGTTCCGTTGTATAGCGTTTCAACTGATATTGTTGCAGCGGCTTGTGAAGGGTGAAACGCATCCCAGAACAAGTACTTGTCTCTATTTTTACAAACAGTGGCTTTTGCATCACATTGTTTTTCTGCATTTACAAAACAGTGGCTTTTGCATCACATTGTTTTTCTGCATTGAGTTTCCCACCTCCACAACAAGCGCGTCGCAGTTCAGTTGGTCCTGCGAAAGTGAACAAATTTAAATTCAGCCAGAAGTGCATGGCACCACCAAGTCATTTGTTAGGATGCTCTAAGAAGTTCTATTTTTTTCTAGGATGGAACTTTTAAGAAACTAATCACCTGATGGACTAGGATTGTTCAGATAGTTCATCATCATATGGTACACATTTCCAAGTGCATATTTCATTCCAGTAAGCTCAGAACTGAGGTTTTGCAACATAGGTACAATGGCAGAATAAAAGCTCTGCGGGTAAACGTTCAAGTCCACCGAACATTCTCCCTTGTCATTGCCAGCCCTCGCGGCAGGACAGCACCCTATCGCCAAGAAACTTGCAATGTCAAATTTCCTTGCTCCAGAAGATTATAGGGTCTACAATAGATGATTCAAAAATTGACTCAGTATGTGATCATGTAGTGCTAGTATATAACTAGGAACTAACTGAAAACATCAAGAAAGTATTTCTCTTATTGAATGAATCGAATCAATGGAGTGTTGGATGACCTTAAGGTGATCCTCCAATGCATCTCTAAGACTTAAAGCTAAAGTAATCCAGGGCCATATCAATGCTTCCAGCATTGATGAAAATGAGTTGTTCAATAAACTTTTGGCTCCTGCTTCTCCTAACAGCGCCGTAAGGTTTGCTCTGATCATCTGGAACTGTTCACTGTTGGATCTGTTCTTCGATGATAAGGTAATCTTTGTGTTTGGTGTTTTAGTTGAATTAATTTGATGTAATTGAAGTCCAACACTATTTAATTCATGTTTAATTCGATTATTATATTCCAAAAGAGATTCGATCGGGATGTTTATAATTTCAAATTCCGATTGCAAAGTTTGGATATTTAAAATCGATTAAATTTTTGGGAAGTTGATTTTATGGTTTTGGATTCCTACACAGTAAGCGATTTCTTAATTTTACTTTTCGATGCAATTGAAATCGCAAAGAGTATGAATAGATTTTTTTTGTTATACTTATCTAATTAAACTGATTATAGATTGATACAAATAATTCATGCCTATTTTAATGGCCCAACGTGTCATATTTGGGTCAGTTATTATATTTGGTTAGGATAACTACTAGCACACACGTGTAGTTTAATAGAACTGACATATGCTAGATGAATATGACGCCTACATATTAAGAGTAGTACATGTGCATAAGAGGGATTATATATATATATATATATATATATATATATATATATATATATATATATATATATGCATATATAATAGAACTGATACATGTTTAGTACAAGTTGATAATCACTTGATGAGTATTATGTTCTATATATTTAATTTTCAGGCACATTAATTATTTTATTTAAATAATACATGAGATAATATGCCATGAAGTATATATGCATGTATATAATTTGTTAGTATTGTTTAAATAAGGATGCAATACATTAAGAAATTCATTGATTAAATGTAGGATGATCCATGCATGTGAAATTTTAAATAATGTTAGAGTGGCCACAACATCTAAATTATATAGGATCATTCATGCATTTGTTGTAATTAGTAATATGGTTGTGGTAAAATTTATCCCACAGGATATTTTACTATACTCATATAATTAATTAGAATAGAATATCAAATTGTATTTTCTTAATTTACCCACATGAATTGAGAAAATGAAAATAATTTGATAGTTTTATTATATGGTTAATGAATCTTATTGAGTAAAGGTTTATTTAATATTTGAAGAGAAGCAGAGGTGCAGACTTTGGAATGGAGAGAATTATAGTCGTCTGGAAGAGATAACTTGGTTGGATATAGATTTTGCCATACGTAAATACGAAATACACTCTCAAGTCTCAACTAAGCCAGCTGGATGTTTAGAATCGCATTTGTGTTATGTTCATTAAATTTTCACATTTGTGGCTAGTATTCAAATGCGGTGGAGAAGTACCATTTATCTCTATGCATGTTATGAGATCTTAAAGGGTGCATACTTTTGAGAAGGAGTGTGTTCAAAATGTAGTGGACTAAGAAGCTTCGGACATATCAACCTTACATTTTGAGTAAAAACGCCGCTATGTCCTCATCCGCATGATTTTGATAGGAGGCCTGAGTGATTTTTTTTCAAACTCGGATGATGAGAATCTGCATGAATGGGAGGCTTATAAAACCGATCTCGAGTCCTTACAATGGATGAACCTTGTACTTCATACCCGAATACAGCCGTTATGTTTTCCAAAATATAACTCACAAATCGGTTAGATCTCTCCCATTTTTCGTAGAGTCAAGTATTGCTGATTATTGCATGGCAAAATCTATCCATTACTCCCAGGAGCAATTATCTTTTTCCTGTAAGTTATAATTCTCTCCATTAAAGTCGAAGGATCTCAAATTTTAACTGGAAACTAATACTAGATGTATGGAATAAGAGTCTACGCATGCAAATATTAAATAAATAAATACATGCTTAACAACAAATAGAGACTACAAATAATATTTTTACAATGCAAACATAATAAAAGAAATAAATCTTAATGGAATAAGAGTCTCATCAATATATATATTCTCAGAGATGTTCAATATATCCATATACCATAAAATATCAAATTATTTTCATTTTCTCAAGGGTAAATTAAGAAAAACTAATGTGATATTCATCTAATTAATTATATATATGCAGTTTATTGAAGATACATTTATTTTGGATCTCAGAATATCAGTTCTATTATATACATATATATATATATATATGCACATGTGCATATGTTGAAGATATATAATACCACATAGATGGTTGTACTGTAGACTGTAGATCAAATGATTAGTGCAGTCTGAATACAAGTGATCGGAAATGCAAATGCATCAAAAGCTCCTTTAGTAATACTCATCAAGATGCTTGAGGTTGATGGGCGCCGCAAACTCTGAAGTTCCACTGTATAACGCTTCAGCATTGAATGCAGCAGTGGCTTCAGTCACATGAAACGGATCCCAGAAGAAGTACTCATGCCGGTTCTCACAAACTGTAGAGTTTTGTGTACATAGCTGTTGTGCATTGAACCTCCCTCCACAACATTCACTTTTCAGCTCTTCAAGTCCTACAAAAAGTGAAGGAACTAATCGATCCCATGCCTCTTTATATTGCTGAATGAACAACCCTACTAATTAATTAGCACCCTTTAATGTGCATTCTTTAATTTAAAATTACCTAAAGGTCTTGGATTGTTCAGAATACTAATCATAATTAATCTCGTATTCATTTCAAAGTCAATACTTCATTGCAATAAGTTCAGAACTGAGGTTTTGCAACATAGGTTCAATGGCAGAATTAAAGCTCAGTGACAAATTGTTCAACCCCGTTAAACATCCTCCGGTGTCATTGAGAACCCTTGCGGAAGGAACACACCCGATTGCTCCAACATTTATAATGCCGAATTTCCTTGCTCCAAGAGAGAATAGGGTCTGCCAAATATGATTAACAAACTCAGTTGGTCGTGTATTTAAAACTATAAACTAGTTAGGAACTTAGGATTAATAACATCTATAGTATTATAATAGTATTTTTTTTTTTTCTTTTTTCTTTCTTCATTATAGATGAATTGAATCAATGTGTGCTGCTATAACCTTTAGTTGATTCTCATGCCGACTCCACGAAACTGCCGGATCTGCTCATTCAAGGGAACAACACTCCCCTTTTCTCATTCTTTACTTGTCAGTAGCAATTAATGTAAGGTTCATGTGTAGGAGAAAGAGACTTTACCAGTGCACCAGTGATGTCAAGAATTCCAGACCCTCCCGACGCAAAGTTCACACCATATGCTATCTGCTTTAGATAAACACTTTGATTCGCGATAGCCAAAAATGGAGGCGGGCTCTTCTTGTAACCGAACTTTTGAGGTAGTAAAAAACCAGAGCACCATTTATGTAGCACCATAATTGATCAGTTCAACTTCAACATATTCTAGCTATATACACATGCACCAACAGCTTAAGAGAGTTGTTATGGTAAATATAATGCCTATCGTAAATTCACACACGGTAACATTTGCGTCGAAGTTTGAATGCACATACCGAGAAAATCTGCAATGTTGAATCCATTACTGAACCTTCCAGTTGGTATATGGCCAGGAGGTCAATACCATAGGGAGGGTTGTTGCCTTTGGCCCGTGTGTTTATGTAATTGTTAGTCCCAACATCTAAAGATGAGTCCCCAAACATGAAGAGAGCAGGACCATCAACTGCAGTACTAGAGCATGGAAAGACAAACACTGAAAGAGCAAGAATGAAGAGAAGGGAAGACATATATATAGTTCCAACTTAGACTTGCTCATGATATTCGAAGTCTGAGATTTTGTACCTAAACAGTGTCCAAAAACTCCAAGCGTTAACGTTTGTAAGCATTGTGTATTTGTGGGAAATGATGAAGATTTTTTACCTAGACCAACAAGAACAATAACCTTGTGCAATTTTTACTCATTTATTAGACCGTTGGATTATACATCAAGGTGACGCATACGCATCTCAATGTGCATCCACAGATCAAATTGTTTCACATTGATTGTTTATGAGAGGGAGATTTTACTTGCACCTATAATGTGTGTCACCAAACCTAACTACCTATGATTTACATAGATAAAAACCAAATTTAATCTTCTAGTAATATAGAACCAAAAGCTACTCAAAAAACAACTAAACTTCGACTAATTAAGCCTTGATGCTTCATAAATTAATCTACTTTTTCTATGTTATGAAAACTTCAATAAATTGAAGTCGGTCCAAGTAGTTTGACACTCGAATCCCTTAAGTAGAGGTCTCAGTTTCGAGTCATGCTTTCCCTAGCTAGGAAAGCTTTTACTCATTTGTAGGTCAACCTGGCTAAAACTTGACCCCCGATTTGTCCAGTTGAAAAAAAAAAAAAAAAAAAAAAAAGCCTAACGAAATTTGAGTATGGTAAATGGTAATTAATTTGGCACGAGGCACGTGCGACAGATTTTAACCGCGGCCATTTTGACGTAGAGGTCGCATTTCGCGCTACACGACTCACGAGCGCCTCCGACTGCGAAGAATCATTGCTGTTAAAATTCAAAACCCTAGTAAGCCGAGCGACTCCATTGATAAGAATCTTCGTCTCGCTCAATCTCGCTCGATCTCTCTCTCTCTCGTCTCGCCTTGTTTTTCAGGTACGTTCAAGCTTCTCATGCTTCCATGATAGGGTTTTCATGTTTCTGCTTCTTCTAAGGTTTTGGTTTCCGCATTTGCTTCACTTCAGTTCAAGCTAACTCTCGTAAAAATTGCAATTTTTCTTTTGTTCTCTCCATAAGCTCCATCAGATCTCGTTAGTGTACTTGAATCTTCTTTGGCTTTGCTTCAAATTGATGTGTGCATTTGTTTAGGCGATTTAAGGAAATGTAGATCGTGTTGTGGATGTAAAGGGTTTTGCTTTGTTTTTCATTCTCGAAATCAAGATTTTGGCGAAGTGAAAGTGATCTAGAACTGGAGGTTTGTGTTTATTGGTTCTTTGTTTGAGTTCTGATCTATACGATCCGTTTCCACTGCAGATTCTAAGGTCTTTTGGCAGATCATCGTCTCGGTCGTACTATCTAATGGCGGTATGGATTTAAAGTTGATTAGTTGATATTTGGTTGATATAGATATGATTGATTGATTTGGTGACTGGTGTAGATTGAGAGGTTACTCAAAGATGAAGCGACTGAAGAAAAAGGAGAGCGAGCGAGAATGGTAAGCCTGCGTTTTTGCTAATACCTGACTTACTAGGTTTTTATTGTTCCATGATAGGCAAAGGTTGTAGCTTTTCGTCCGGCTCTTGCCTTTGCCACTCGGAATTCGTCCAGTTGTAATTGTGTCTTGTTCTTGTATATTCAATGTAGGCCTCGTTTGTTGGTGCTATGGCTATTGCAGACTTGGTCAAAACAACGTTGGGGCCGAAAGGAATGGTAAAGGGCAATTCCAATATGTCTTAGACTCTTAGTTACCTTATCAATGTCTGAATCTGTGTTGCTCATCCATGATGTGTCTGTGTTATGTGCTTCCTTCGGTAGGATAAAATCCTACAATCAACAGGCAGTGGACGCAAAGTCACTGTTACGAATGATGGAGCTAGTATATTAAAGGCTTTGCATATTGACAACCCAGCGGCCAAAGTTCTTGTCGGTATCCTTTATGTTGCATTTGTTTAAGGGATTAGTCTCAAAGTTAAAGACTCCTCTCTAGATTATTGTTGTGGGTTGGGACTTTGTTTTGTAAGTCTCAGATAATTGGTGGTTGATCTTTTCTTAAACCCCACATATAATTGGACTCTTAACATTTACCGATACCGAAACCATATTATACATTTATATTTTATTGTTATCTGATGGTTGAATATGTTTGGCCTTCCTTAACCCGTTTTCGTTTCATTAGATATCTCTAAGGTTCAGGATGACGAAGTTGGTGATGGGACAACTTCAGTAGTTGTTTTGGCTGGAGAGCTTCTAAGAGAGGCAGAAAAACTGGTTGCTACAAAAATTCACCCAATGACAATAATATCAGGTTTTAAAGCTATTATAATTATCAGGGTTATTCCTTTAATTAGAACAGTGTTGTGTCTTTGTCCTATGAGATAGTATCATCTCTTGCTCGTGAAAGCTATCATTTGACAACAAACACGAGACTACTTTATTTTTTTTCTCTGAATATTTTCTTCTCATATGCTAGGCTACAGGCTTGCAGCTGAATGTGCAAGAAGTGCTTTGCTGGAGAAAGTCATGGATAATAAAGAGGATGCAGGTACTGGTTTTATTTTATTGTTAATATATAATTGGTCTTTATTAGATATATTGCTGGTTGTGTAGAATGGCTGTTCTTAAATATTCAAATTCATAATTTCCAGTGAGGAATGAAAGGGTTTGCAGTTGAATAGGTTTGTAAACTTTGTATTAGCTACAAGTTATAGTGTAAAGTGTAAAATTGTGCATGCGTGTGATGCACTGCTGCTACTAAATTGTGGTTGGGTTAGGGGAATGGCTGAATGGCTTTTGCATTAATAAAATGGTTGACAGTTCAAAACATATATATCAGTGACTACTTTTCTATTTTTGTACTTCATTCGTACAATTTCTATTTCGTACAACTTTTATTGATTTCTTTCATTTTTGTTGGAACAAAAGAATACTTATCTATTTTTTGCATGCCAACTTGAGTGAGTGAATGACAATATGTCAATAACAACAGCAACGATGAAGCCTCGATCGCAAATAAGTTAGGGTTGGCTAAACATTTCCACTCAGCTTGATTTAATGCAGATGATGACGTGCTTATAAATACGAGGACTTGAAGCTGATACTATACCACTATTTGTATTCATGCAGAGAAGTTCAACTCAGACCTAATGAAGATTGCAATGACAACTTTGAGTTCAAAAATACTCTCCCAGGACAAGGAACACTTTGCAAAACTTGCTGTTGATGCTGTAATGAGGCTTAAGGTAATAGTGCTCTTGTTTTGTGATGGAGGACATTTGCTGATACCTGTTGATTCCAATATCATAGTTAGTGGCTCGGACTCCTTTCTCGCGATGTTGTTTCTTCGAGCATGTTCTTGATTTATATCTTCTATTTATTGTATAAGTTTATACAAAGCCTCTGTTCTTGGGTCTGTTGAACCAGGCGACTTCAGAAAATCGTGACTTGTTATTTCTAGTCATTTCTTGTTTTATTTTTTTAGACTTTCTAGTCGCCACAAACTTGTGTAACTTTACCAATTTTTACTTTGCTGACCACTTGGTATTCATATGAGACGTGAAGCAAGAATATATCTAAGAAATCAAAACTTTAAGGTTGAACACAATTATGCAAGATGATAATCATTTTTTAGGGAATTATCAAAATCTAAAAATAAATTAAACTTTCCTATCAAAAAGAAATTATACTTAAATCGGAAGAAGGAATACTCATTTCATGCACAATTTTTGTCTCTTTTTTCATGCATTAGGATTTTGTGGCTGTAATGGGCTTTTTTTGTTCTTTTTTTTTAGATTTTTGTTTGAAACCTTTGCCTTTTGGCGTTGGCAGGGAAGTACGAACTTGGAGTCTATACAAATTATTAAGAAGCCTGGAGGCTCGTTGAGAGATTCTTTTCTGGATGAAGGGTATACATTACACCTAGTTTAATTTATTTTGAGATGGTGTGCGATGCACGTCACTCTTTTTATTTTCAAACCTGTCACTGGTGCAATTTATGGAACAGATAAACTCCTTTTGTTTGACTTCTATGTGTGGTGATCTTCAGATTTTTTTTTATGAACTTGGTTACATTATATTTTAGTTACTAAGCATTCTTCAATGGTTTTTGTTTGCATATGCAGATTTATCCTTGATAAGAAGATTGGAATAGGCCAACCTAAGCGCATAGAAAATGCAAAAATTTTGGTGGCAAATACAGCTATGGACACAGATAAAGTAAAAATATATGGTGCTCGTGTCCGTGTTGATTCAATGTCTAAAGTTGCTGAAATTGAAGCAGCAGAGAAGGGGAAAATGAAAGAAAAGGTTCAGAAGATCATAGCTCATGGAATAAACTGCTTCATCAACAGACAATTAATTTACAACTTTCCAGAAGAACTCTTTGCTGATGCAGGTGTGCTTGCTATTGAACATGCTGATTTTGATGGGATTGAACGTCTGGCTCTTGTTACTGGTGGGGAAATTGCATCAACCTTTGACAATCCTGAGACTGTTAAACTTGGTCACTGCAAGCTCATTGAGGAAATTATGATTGGGGAGGACAAGCTGATCCATTTCTCTGGTGTTGAAATGGGTCAAGCATGTACCATAGTCTTGAGAGGTGCAAGGTATAATGCCTTATTTTATTTCCTCTGTTATTTGCATCAGTTGTGGTATTTTTATGTCTAGTTAAGCTGCGGTCCGTGTCTCTCTTATGTGTAGGAAAATTTAGTTTTCTGATGCATCACACATATGAAGAATAAGTAGCAAAGAGTTCTCAACTACATAAACTGTTTTCTTCTGTGTGAAATAGAATAATAAACCTTCTTGAATAACTGAACAATTTTTGTTATTCTTCTTAGGTCTTTAATTCATATGTATATGTTCATTAACTTGGACGACATTCATTTATAAACATTACAAGTTCATTTGCTTTTTATCATCTTGGTTGTGTCTAGTGACCACCTCACCTAATTAGCAAAAAATTCCGAAGGACTGTCTTGATGAATTAATAGCCTGGTTATATTAGTTGGATTGGTTGATTTAGTGTTTTCCTCTCACTTTGCTAACTAATTTTTAATCCTTATCTTTTCTTCTTGAGTTAGCCTACCCTCTTAACTCAAGTCATCCATCTGTGCGTGTTAACCCAGAAGTGGATTGATTAGTTCTTCAATTGTTTGCTGGAATCTTCTTTATGATACGCTTTTTTAATATATATATATATGTATATATATATTTTTTTGCAGCTTTCATGTGCTTGATGAAGCAGAAAGGTCCCTCCATGATGCCCTATGTGTGCTTTCTCAAACAGTAGTTGATAGCCGAGTTTTGCTTGGAGGCGGTTGGCCAGAGATGGTCATGGCGAAGGAAGTGGATGAGTTGGCCCGCAAGACCCCGGGGAAAAAGTCTCATGCAATTGAGGCTTTTTCAAGGGCTCTCCGGGCGATTCCTACCACAATCGCGGACAATGCTGGATTGGACAGTGCAGATCTGATCTCCCAGCTTCGAGCTGAGCACCAGAAGGAAGGGAGTCGTGCTGGGATTGACGTCATTTCTGGAACTGTAAGTGTATTATGTTTGCAGGATTTTGTGTGAACAGTTAACTGTCTAATAAGTGGAGACTGACGTCCATGTGCCACCTAGATAAGATTGATATGTTTTACTTCTTAGCAGTTAACGTATTGGCCAAATTAGCTGTTATAGTGAAATTCTATCAATTAATGTTACAACTTACCCATGCTTTTAGAATGCCAGAAGATTTGGGAATGTTCTCATGATAATGATGTGGAAAGTGACTGAGCAAGAGGGAGTGGAGATTAATTTGAACCAACTCTCGCATTTAATATGCCCCAAAGCATGCCACTGTGTTTCTTATGCCACATCTGTTTTTGATGCTCTTGCATTTAGTCATCAATAAAAAAGTATTCGAACTTAATTTGCTAGTGCATCCATGTATCGTGACGCTTTTTAGTTGGGTGCATTGGTTGCTTGACCGGTTTTTATGTCTGATTCTCGTTTTAGGTTGGAGATATGGAGAGATTGGGCATATCAGAAGCTTTCAAAGTTAAACAAGCAGTTCTGCTGTCTGCAACTGAGGCTGCTGAGATGATACTCAGAGTAGATGAGATCATCACTTGTGCCCCAAGGAAGCGAGAAGATAGAATGTGAGATTCTCACATCGTTTGCCTCCATCACTCGATTCTTGAATGCTGCTGTTAGTTTAATTCAAATTCACTGGCAATTTGTTGCCAAATGTTTTTGATGAAGCAATTTGTCATTGAGTAATATTTAATTGGAGGGGCCTGGAATGCTGTTGTGAGTTATTGCTGTTTTTGTATTAGAAATTGAGGAAGGATGGTTTGTGAAAGATTTTGCTGATAAGCCTGATATACGTTCCAATTTTGTCAATGATTATTCATCCTACTTTTAGTTGTATTTTTTTTCCTTGATTCATAAGAATTTTGGTTCGTCTGCGAAAGAACGCATAGATAATTCACATTTCCTAACAGTATTTTTTTGTGTGCCTGTTGGTCTACTAGTGGTTCAAGTCGAGATCATGTACAGGGATTCTGTAGCACTTCATCTTAGCTCGCAAAACCAGATCATGAACACCAATTTGGTCAAGTTTTGAGGTTTTCATGGCTTCTTTGGTTTGGAAAAGCTTGAAACTGGTGTTTTTTTTTTTTTTTTTTTTTTTTTTTTGTTTTTTCAATGCTATATGTAGGTGTGGGTGAGGAATACTTTGGTGTTTCTTCAGAGTGTTATTGTGGCCGTAGTTTGTTTCTTGTTCTTTTCTGAATGTTCTTTGTTCTTTTTTGGTGTAAATGTTCTTTGTTCCCTATATCTTTTCCTTTCCTCTTGTTTCCTGTGCTTTTGTGTTTGTTAGCACTTAATTATATAAACAATTGGTTGTGGAGATGTTGTAATAGTCTATAAATTAGATGGAACTGTTCCATTTCAAATTAGCATCTCGCACTTGAATATCAACTACAACATTAGAGTATATCCTTGTTTGATCTGAGCATTTGTGATTCTCCGACAAATTCAAACGTGTGCAGAGCTTCAGAAACTCCGTTCCCAACAAGGCGGACAGCAGAAACAGGTATTCCCGCATCCCTGTTACTCTTCAAAAGTGACATTAAAACCCTTGCTGTATAAAATTTAGTATGATGTTAGCCTGCATATTAGTCATGAATGTACAAAAAACTTCCTAGATTTGTGCCATTGCCGCCCCTGCTCTTGTTGGTTCTGTCTCCATCCCTAACTTTAGTGCTTGGAGTCTTTTGGAAAATGGTTGTACATAAACCTCAAGAGAGGGTCTGAACATCATGAGCAAGTTGAGCTAAAATCATGTCTTCCCTTCTCCTCATTCTTGCTCTTTCAGTGTGTGCCTTCCCGTTCAGTGCAGGAGCTGGTCCTGCTGTTTTCATTTTCGGGGACTCAACTGTAGATGTTGGGACTAACAATTACATAAATTCAACTTTCCAGGTTAATCACCTTCCTTATGGTATAGACTTCCCTGGCAGGATACCAACTGGGAGGTACAGCAATGGCTTCAACAGTGCAGATTCTATTGGTATGTACATTCAATCTTCTTTTTTTTTTTGGTTGGAGTACATTCAATCTTTTGATGCTAATAACATGCTGGGAATATAGGTTGAGCATCCCTTATTATATAGAACTGATCATCAGACTTAAATTGGTGCTAAAATGGTGTGTTTATGGTTGTTGGTCAGTGAAAAAACTAGGTTTCATGAAGAGTCCACCGCCCTTTTTGGCTATTGCAAATAAAAGCGTTCATACAAATCTGCAGATAGTCAGGGGAGTGAACTTCGCATCGGGAGGGTCCGGACTTCTTTATGCAACTGGATTTGTAAGTCGATTCTTCCTAACACAAATTCAAATGAAAGAATATGCCTGTAGGGTGCATGCTCTAGGACTTTCAATCTAGGGAACTAAATTCACACCTCCTATACTGAAGAGTTGCATTGAATTAAAAACTGCACTTTTCCAGTTGTCTAGTTTGAAATCTTCATTTTATGGTCTTAGAAGTATGGTTGATGACAGAGCTAAGAATGTTAACAGGGCCGCGGTGTAGTTCCCTTAAGCGAACAGATTCAACAGTTCGGAGCAGTCAGAGGAAACCTCAATAAACTGTTGGGAGCAGCAAAAACTGAAAGCTTTCTGAAAAAATCCATCTTTTTTATCAGTACTGGAAGCAATGACATCTTCCAAGAATTCTTCTTGACTCGGAAAGCTACAAACCCAGAATACATTACCAGTCTCAAATGTGCATTTGAGGACCACCTAAAGGTTATACAATGATATATGTCGCATCGATTAGTCTTTAAGGAAAAGAGAAAGAATCCCATTAAAATTGTTTGAGAGCTCCTACCTCATAACACATGATTAACTGAGTTGTCAACAATCTGTGGCAGGCCCTTTACTCTCTTGGAGCAAGGAAATTTGCCATTGCAAGCATTCCAGCACTTGGTTGCTGCCCGATCATAAGAGCTGCCAATGACGCTGGTGCATGTTCGGATGACTTGAACAATGCCGCTCTGAGCTTTTATTTGGCAATTGAACCTTTGTTGCAAGGCCTCAGTTCTGAACTCACTGAAATGAAGTATTCACTTGGAAATACATACAAGATGATCACTAATTTTTTAAGCAACCCGGGTCCTTCAGGTACGGTTTCAGATTTTTATTCAAAACGATCAGGACTCCTAGGAACACCTAACTTGTCACTTTGGGTTTGTCGTCGCCGAGATTTCTCATTCTAAAACTTGATTAATAGAGTTGTTGATGCAACAACATGAACTTGGAAGAAAAACTTACATTTCCTTCACTTATGTATAGGATTCACAGAGCTTCAAAGTGCTTGTTGTGGAGGAGGGAAGTTCAATGCACAACTAGAATGCAATCAAACTGCCGCAGTTTGTGGGGATCGAGACAAGTACTTATTCTGGGACCAGTATCATCCCACACAAGCTGCTTCTGCCATAGCAGCGGAAACGCTATACGACGGAACTACCGAGTTTGTGACGCCCATTAATTTCAAGCAGCTTGTTGAAGCTTGCTAAGGAAAGAGCTCTTCATGCATGCTCCAACATACCAATAATTTGATAAACAATCTACAATCTGTGTTGATTCTCCAACACCACTGCACTAAAAAAAATAAATAAATGCACATTATATTAACTGCATTAGAGTCACTTCAAGGACGAATTTGATATTTATGATGAACATGTGCTGAAAATATTTTTGTTTCAATCAATAAATGGTTCATTAGAATAACAGTTTACTTTATTTTGACAAAAATAATTATATAATAGTGTTTTGGATCAATGAAATAATTTATCGAGGAAGAGTGTATGAGTTAAGGCGTAATTAAGGCTTGGAGTGGCGGCTTCGCCAAATGCCAAGTCAAAATTATGTCTTCAATCCAAATTTATAGTTATAGCCCTTTCTTTTATTTACTTATTACTCAATTTGGGACTATTCTTAACAGTTACTGCTGTGTTTTTGTATTAGAAATTAAGGATGGTTTGTATATTATCGATGTATATGTGCTCGATAATTGTGTCAAAGATTATTATCCTACATTTAATTGTACTTCTTTTCCCTGATAGTGATGCATAAGAATTTTGATTAGTCTGCGAAAGAATGTATAGATAATTCACCGTTCTTGGCAGTTATTTTTTGGGTGTATGTGAGTCTGCGAGTGGTTCAAGTCAAGATCAGAAACTCCGTTGCCATCTAGGTAGACAGTGGAAACAGCTATGACCACATCCCTGCTATTCTTCAAGAGTGACATTAAGCTACTTATTTTTTTTTTCTATTTTTTTTCTTTTTGAATTTAGTGGGAGTCTAACCTCTACCTCCCTAAGCCGTGACTTTTGGTAAGTGATGTCTCATCTATCTTACCATATACTTTGGCAAAGTAACATAAAGTTCTTGTTGTCTAAAATTTATAAATTTAATATGATCTTGGTTTGGTGTAGAGGCAAAGAAATGAGTATCAAAACTCACTAACCCGGAGATCTTGTTTTTTTTTTTTTTAAAAAAAATAATAAATAAATAAATAAAAAATAATAATAATAATAATTTGATGATATTGTTGGTTTAAAAACAATGAATAATATACCCTAAACAAAGTGAATAAAAGAATTTCGATTTATTTTAATTTCAGCAATTAATTGTTTTTGATTAGTTGATGTGGTTGGCATTGAACACCACATGGGAAACACGCAAAAAAAAAAAAAAAAAAAAAAAAAACACGTTGTCACATGAGGACTAACTAAAATCCCGCGCAAATAACAAAAATACATTCCTAAAATCAAGGATTGATATGTGTGTGCACTTAATTAAGAATGAATAAACAACTGAAATAAAAATAGTATACTAATTTTAACAAATCTTAGCTTGCATTGCATATTGTGTACAAAAAATTCCCTGGAGCTGTGCAATTGCTGTCCTTGCTCTTGTTGGTTCTGCCTCCATTGGTTGGGTACATAAACCTCATGAGAAGGTCTGAAAAATATTGAGCAAGCCAAGCACAAAATCATGTCTCCTATTCTCCTTATTCTTGCTCTTTCAGCATGTGCCTTCCCATTGAGCGCAGGAACCGGAGGTCCTGCCGTCTTCATTTTCGGGGACTCAACCGTGGACGTCGGAACCAACAATTACATAAAATCAGTTTTCAAAGTTAACCACGCTCCTTATGGTATAGACTTCCCGGGCAAGACAGCAACCGGAAGGTACAGCAATGGCTACAACACGGCAGATGCTGTCGGTATGTACATTCGATTTTTTGATGCTAATGACATGCTGAAAATATAAGTTGAGCATCCCTTGTTATATATAACTGACAAGATGAATATGATTACGATTGTTTGTCAGTGAAAAAATTTGGTCTCATGAATAGTCCCCTGCCCTTTTTGGCTATTGCAAATAAAAGCTCTCTGCTAGTCGGGGGAGTGAACTTCGCATCGGGAGGGTCCGGACTTCTTGATTCAACTGGAGCTGTAAGTCTCTTCTTCTTAACACAAATTCAAATGAAAGAATATGGCTGTAGGGTGCATGTTAATTATAGGACATCAATCTAGTAACTAAATTCACACCTATAATATTGTATAAATAACAGTCACATTGAAATAAAAACTACTTTTTTCCGATAATGTCTAGTTTGAAATCGTTGTTTTATTATGATCTTAAAATGCATGATTTTAAAGTGCTAAGAATGATTACAGAGTAGCGGTGTAGTTCCCTTAAGCAAACAGATCCAACAGTTCACAGTAGTCAGAAATAACCTCAATGATCTGTTGGGAGCAGCGAAAGCAGACAACCTTGTGAAAAAGTCCTTCGTTTTTCTCAGCGTCGGAAGCAATGACATCTTCCAAAAATTCTTCTTAACTCACAATGTTACGAGCCAAGACTACATTACCCAACTCATAAGTGCATATGAGGATCACCTACAGGTATACAACAATACATGTTGCATCAAATATATAGTCACGTACCTCTCCTAGCTGCTACTTCCTAAAACATGATCAACTGAGTTTCTTAACAATTTCTTGCAGGTCCTATACGCTCTTGGAGCAAGGAAATTTGCCATTTCAAGTGTTCCACAACTTGGTTGCATCCCTGTCGTAAGAGCTGGCAACGCCGCTGGTGCGTGTTCGGATGAATTGAACAATGGCGCGCAGTGCTTTTATTCTGCAATTGGACCTATGCTGCAAAACCTTAAATCTAAGCTCACACAGATGCAGTATGCACTTGCAAATACATACAAGATGAGCGCAGTTTTCAGCAATCCGAGTTCAGGTATATATGGTTTCAAATTTTTATTTAAGGCAATAATCAGAACTCCTAGGCGCGCCATTTGGAGACGCTTCTTGCTGAGAATTGTCATTCTAAAACCATTGCAGAAAGAAAAACTTAGATTTCCTTTGGTCTTTGTAGGACTCGCAGAGCTAAAAAATGCTTGCTGTGGAGGAGGGAAATTCAATGGACAACAACTATGCCTTCCAAACGCCGCAGTTTGTCTGAATCGAGACAAGTACTTGTACTGGGACCAGTATCACCCCACACAAGCTGCCGCTGCCATCGCAGCGAACACTCTATACAGCGGAACTACTGAGTTTGTGACACCTATAAATTTCAAGCAGCTCTTTGAAGCTCCTCTATAAAGAAAGACCTCATTTTGATGCATGTGAAGTACAATGTGAAACCTGTGTTGATTCCCCAATACAAGCGTATACAAAACAAATGCAACTTCAAAAACTGCATTACAGTCTCTTTAAAGACTAGATTGGTTTCTATGAAAAGACTCTTGATCCATTGAGGCAACTATAGCTTTTTGTTTCTCAATCGATAAATAGTTCACAAGAATAATCAAATCATTCACATCAATATCTATATCTATATTTAAAGAAGATCTTCTATGTGAGAGTTAATGAGAAGTTAGTGGAGTCTTGAAATCGAGACGTACTGTTGTTGGAGTGTCGAACTACTCGTTGGTTTGGTCTTTTTTTTTTTTTTTTGCACTAATGATAATGAGTCTCTTAACTTAGCTGAATGAAACACTAATTAGTAAATTAATGATAAATGAGTCTCTTAAATTACTAATGAGAATTCTAATATACCTAGCTGATTTCAATTAGGGTAAGATAATTCTTTAAGTAATTATCTAATATTGGTTTGATCTCTTTTTTTTTTTAACGAGTCTCTTAACTTTGCCGAATGAAACACTAATTAGTACATTAATGATAAATGAGTCTCTTAAATTACTAATGAGAATTCTAATATACCTAGCTGATTTCAATTAGGGTAGGATAATTCTTATGTAATTATCCAATATTCAAATTACCAAAAATACACAAATATATTTTCAGTTATATATATATATATATGTCTTTTTATTTTTGTATAACAATCAAATGGGTAGCTCTCATTGGTATTGTACAAAGTTTTTTTTTTTAACTAGTATATAATCTAGATCATCGACTAGCTAATAAGCTAAATTGTGCATGTCGAAAAAATATTATCTATTTTGTAACTAAAGAAAAATATATATTCTATATTTTTCTAAAAAAATAAATATTAATTATTCGTGGTAAATCCATCCAAATACTTTAAACGAATCGAGTTTATACTAGGTGTTTGTAATATGTTAAGTAGTTTTTTATATGCTTGTTTGTGTTTTAATTGTATGAATTCAGTGTTATTAATTGTTTTTTTTAATGTTTTTCAGGGTTTTTAGAGGTGATTGAAGATATATAGCTTTCAAGTGGAAATTAAAGTTCTTCAAATAATTTTCATAGCTATATAAAAATATTCTTTTAATTGAGTGGCACAAATATTACTCTTTTTTATTAAAAATTGAATTATATTATTCTTTACTTCACACTCTAACCAAAAAATATATTTTAAGACATTAACAAATGTTGTTGAATGCTATGTTGTAAAAACTTAATTAATATGATTAACATATTATAATCATTATTTATCTTAAAAATTAACATAGAATGATGAATCAAATAATACAAAATAATAATGTATCATCATCAAAATATCATTTTTTGTAAGATTTCTTTAAAACAAAAAAGATTTATTACTTATATATTAATCATGTATTTATTATGTTTTTTCCACATATTTATAAACAACATTGTTAAATGTAGTAAAATACAATTTTTTTATAGTGTCAAGTTCGTTGGAGATTACATAATAAGTTTTTTTCAATATTTTTCATATTAAATTTGTTTTTATCTAATATATTGATATACTCGGTCTTGCACACGCGCATAGCGCTGCAAAGCGCTGGTTGCTTACTTAATAACAATAAAAATCGAAGAAGTAAGTCAAGGTCAATATGAGTCCTCTAATTTTAGATATATATATATTTTCTTCCAGTGCTCCCTAAATTTATCAAGCACAAGTAGTGCTTCCTTCACTTTTTCATCCTTTAAATGTACTCTTCGATCTTTCTTTTTTTTTTTGGTCTATATCACTCGATAGGACTTAACCGATTACTCCCGATTTGAGCTGGGTCGACCTACTAAAGGGTAAAGCTCTCCCGCAGGTGATTTTTGCATTCGAAAGTCTCGAACTCGAGACGTCCTGTTAAGCTGTTGGAGTGTCGAACTACTTCAATGCACCGATTGTTGGTTTGGTCTTTTTTTTTTGCACTAATGATAATGAGTCTCTTAACTTAGCCTAAAGAAACACTAATTAGTACATATATTTTCAATTAAGGTGGGATAATTCTAAAGTAATTATCCAATATTCAAATTACAAAAAATACACCAATATATTTTCATATATATATATATATATATATATTTTTTTTTCTTATAACACCCAAATAGGTAACTCTCATTGATATAAGACAAGATCTTTTTGTAAAGTAGCATATGATCTAGATCATCGACTAGCTAATAAGCTAAATTGTGTGTATCAAGAAAATATAATCTATTTTGTAACTAAAGAAAAATATATATTCTATATTTTTTTCAAAAAAAATAAATATTAATTATTCGTGGCAAGTCCATCCAAATACTTTGAACCATGTTGAGTCGAGTTTATACTAGGTGTTTGTAAAATGTTAAGTAGTTTTTTACATACATGTTTGTGTTTTAATTGCGTGAATTCAGTGTTATTATTTGTTTTTTTTTTTTAATATTTTTCAGCATTTTTAGAGGTGATTGAAGATATATAGTTTTCAAGTGGAAATTGAAGTTCTTCAAACTCTTTTCATAGCTATATAAAAATATTCTTTTAATAATATTTTAATTGAGTTGTACATTACTTATTTTTATTAGAAATTGAATTATATTATTAATTCTTGACTTCACATTATAACGAAAAAAATATATTTTAAGACGCTAACAAATGTTGTTGCACGCTATATTGTAAAAACTTAATTAAATATGATTCACATATTATAATTATTATTTATCTTAAAAATTAACATAGAATGTTGAATCAAATAATACAAAATAATAATGTATCAAAATCAAAATATCATTTTGTTTAAGATTTCTTTAAAATAAAAAAGATTATTTACTTATATATATTAATTATATTAATTATGTTTTTTTCACATATTTATAAACGATATTGTTAAATGTAGTAAAATAAAGTTTTTCTTGTAGTGTCAAGTTCATTGGAGATTATATAATAAGTTTTTTCACTATTTTTCACATTAAATTTGTTTTAATCTAATATATTGTTATACTCGGTCTTGCACGTACACATAGCGTGACAAAGCACGGGTTGCTGACTAGTTATTTGGAAAACAATAAAATTATAAATAGCAAAGCAAATTATCACTATGTCAATACTCCGTAACAATAATAAATGCAAGACCTCGAGTGAAAGTCAATATCGAGTCCTCTAAAGGTAGGTGCTCCATATATACAATAAAATTATTTTTTTTTACGCACGTTCGATCTTTTTTTTGTCTATATCACTCGGTAGGACTTAACTGACTACACCGGGCTTGAGCCGAGTCGGCTCACTAAAGGGTAAAGCTATCCTAGCGGTGATTTTTAAATTCGTGGAGTCTCGAAATCGAGACATTCTGTTAAGTTGTTTGAGTGTCAAACTACTCGTTGGTTTGGTCTCTTTTTTTGCACTAATGATAATGAGTCTCTTAACTTAGCTGAATGAAACAATAATTAGTAAATTAATGATAAATGAGTCTCTTAAATTAGTAATGAGAATTCTAATATACCTAGCTGATTTCAATTAGGGTAAGATAATTCTTTAAGTAATTATCTAATATTGGTTTGGTCTTTTTTTTTTTTTTTTTGCACTAATGATAATGAGTCTCTTAACTTAAGCCGAATGAAACACTAATTAGTACATTAATGATAAATGAGTCTCTTAAATTACTAATGAGAATTCTAATATACCTAGCTCATTTCAATTAGGGTAGGATAATTCTTAAGTAATTATCCAATATTCAAATTACCAAAAATACACAAATATATTTTCAGTATATATATATATATATATATATATCTTTTTATTTTTGTATAAAAAACCAAATGGGTAGCTCTCATTGGTATTGTACAAAGTTTTTTTTTTCAACTAGTATATAATCTAGATCATCGACTAGCTAATAAGCTAAATGTGTATATCAAAAAAAATATTATCTATTTTGTAACTAAAGAAAAATATATATTCTATATTTTTCTAAAAAGATAAATATTAATTATTCGTGGTAAATCCATCCAAATACTTTGAACGATTCGAGTTTATACTAGCAAGGGTGTATTCAATTGAGATTTTAATAAACTTTTGTTACTTTTATAAGTGGATGACTTTTCAGAAGTTTATAGATTTTGGTAGACTTTTATAGACTTTGATAAACTTTTATGCAAACTTCATTTTGATGACTTTTATTAACATTTAAGATTTTCAGTGACTTTTGTGAACTTCTTAAACATGATATTGATTGATATTAGCAAATTTTTGTGATTTTTATAATGAAACAAATATTTTGCACTTTATTATAAAAAATTAGATAAATAATTATATTTCTTTTTCTTAAGAACTATTACTATTTTTTTTAATAAAAAATATATAGATATATTAATGAATCACGATCAAAGAAGTATAATAAAAAATAAGTAAATAAATATCAACATAATAAATAGGTAAGTCAATCATCTTATAGTGGCATAAAAGAACCAAATAAGATCATAGCATATGTTAGTGTAAAAACTTTGCACTTTAGGAAAAAAAAAACATTATATTTTTTCCTTAAGAATGATAGTTTAAGTTTTTGAAAATGCACTTTTTGCATTTAAAAAAAAATACAATTATTTTCTCCAAAAAGAATAATATTACACTTTTTGAGATTATAATAATACACTAATAAATGAAACTTCATTGTAAAAAGAAACTCATCAAGAATGTACAGTGATGCAAGAATAAGGTCTTCTTAATAATGCCATCATTTTCATTTTCATCAACATAGACATTAGAGTATAATGAGCGAGCAATGAAATCCATAAGTTGTGGAGTGATTGGAGAAGTTGATAAAAACAATTGATTAGAAAAGATCTTTTGAACAATGAAGTCCTTTTTGAAGAATGGAACCAATAAAAATTAGAAATCTCTAAAAGTTTTTAGGTTGAGGTGATGATAAGTTGAAGATTTCTTTATGTGTATTTTATACAAAAAGTATATAAAAGTCGAGATTTGTAACCAATCCACAAAAGTCACCTAAAAATTGAATACACCTTACTTTTATAAACTCTCTAAAAGTTTAAATTGAATACCCCAAAACTTTTATAGACTTTTTAAAAGTTTTAAAAGTTCACATTGAATACACTTTACTTTTATAAACTCTCTAAAAATTTTAATTGAATACACTTAAACTTTTTTAGTCATTAAAAGTAATCAAAAGTCCATTAAAATCTCAATTGAATACACCCCTGTAGATGTTTGTAAAATGTTAAGTAGTTTTTTATATGCTTGTTTGTGTTTTAATTGTATGAATTTAGTGTTATTAATTGTTTTTTTTTATGTTTTTCAGGGTTTTTAGAAGTGATTGAAGATATATAGTTTTCAAGTGAAAATTGAAGTTCTTTAAATAATTTTCATAGCTATATAAAAATATTCTTTTAATTGAGTGGCACATTACTCTTTTTTATTAAAAATTAAATTAAATTATTCTTTACTTCAAACTGTACAAAAAAAATAATATTTTAAGACATTAACAAATGTTGTTGAATGCTATGTTGTAAAAACTTAATTAATATGATTCACATATTATAATCATTATTTATCTTAAAAATCAACATAGAATGATGAATCGAATAACACAAAATAATAATGTATCATCATCAAAATATCATTTTTTGTAAGATTTCTTTAAAACAAAAAAGATTATTTACTTATATATTAATCATGTATTTATTATGTTTTTTTCACATATTTATAAACAACATTGTTAAATGTAGTAAAATACAAATTTTTTATAGTGTCAAGTTCATTGGAGATTACATAATAAGTTTTTTTCAATATTTTTCATACTAAATTTGTTTTTATCTAATATATTGATATACTCGGTCTTTCATCCGCGCATAGCGCTGCAAAATGCTGGTTGCTGATTAGTTATTTGAAAAACAATAAAATTATAAATAGCAAAGCAAATTAATACTTAATAACAATAAAGAATGGAAGACCTTAAGTCAAGGTCAATATAAGTCCTCTAATTTTAGATATATATATTTTCTACTAGTGCTCCCTAAATTTATCAAGCACAAGTAGTGCTTCCTTCACTTTTCATCCTTTAAATGTACTCTTCAATCTCAATCTCAGCTTCAGCCAACCGCACTTGAACATGATCTCTTGCGTTGAATTATAGGGGACGTGTGTGCCTCCCTGCTGCCTTTCCGCAAGTAAGGGCATTTCTCGGTATAGGGTACTCATCTCTGATTGATTCCACTGGAGAGTACACGCGAAGATAGAATTGTTGGCCGAGATACTGGCGCGCCCAGAACTCCGTTCTCAAGTTCCACATTCCCACATTGTCCAGTGATAAGTAAATAGCAGTCCATGACTTTGGGTATACCTGTAAGAAGAAAGAATTAGTCTACTTAGTTTTAAACATTCACAACTCATGTTTCCATACATTCACTTTGAAACAGAATGCCCTGTTTCCAAGCTCACCTGCGTCGTGCAACGAGAAACGGCATCATTTAAATTGTAGCCCTTCCTACTTGCCGGCGTCCACTGACCTCCATCCATACTAAAACACCAAGAGATTATGAGAAAATCAATGAAGCAATTATGAAGATGAAATGAAGTAGAACTGCAAATGTAATATGTATTCATACCCGACGACAAAGAATGCATAACCGTCGAGATGCCAGCTCTGCACGATGTTTTCGTTGTTCTGGAACACAATCTCAATGAATGCTCTAAAATCGGCACCCATGACAGATGTGTCGAGGTAAATTCCACCTCCGGAAGGCTTGTCCGAGATGCTTCCAACGCGGAAAACACCGCCAATCTTAAAGAAGTCTGCAAGCTTCAAAGGAGTGTCTTGAGGGACAAAAGACACACTGTTGACTGCATACCTTTGCTTGCCATTCACTTGGCCAGCAGAATTGGCAAGAATGATGGTCCGGGTAGTGTTGATCAGACCATAATGGTATGAGCCTTGTGGATTCGGCCTCGGCCCGCTTGCAGTAAGGTTAGTCCTGATACAATGAGAGAAACATGATTAGCCAGAGATTAATCACTAAATACATAATTCACATTAAGTTAAGCAAAAAGGAGATGTACCTGATGGACCTAGCCTGGTTGAGAGACCAATCAATTTGGATGGTCGGACCGCCTGGGGGAGGGCCTGAGACCGGACCTGCGGAGTTGGCGTAACGAAGAATGGCGGTGCTAGTAAGCACCTGATTAGTGAATCGCGACGAAACAGCAATGTAGAAGTCCTGAGAAGGCTGGTCAGCAGTGACAAGCACAGAGTAGGATTGGCCAACATGGACATCAAGTGAAGAGTATGTAGTCTGCACTGTGTGAGTCCCTTCAACTTCAACAAGCTTCATCGTGTGGCTTTGGAATCTGATGTTGAGAGAGTTCATGAGTCCCACATTTGAAATTCTGAACCTGTAAGTTTTCCCTGCTCCAAAAAAATTCCCTCAATTAATCTATGATCAGCAACAGATACATAGAGAATTCAACTACCTAATTAATTAAGAATTTTTCCGAAACTAGCTAGTACCTTGTTCGACCGCAAAAGACGCGCCATTAGATCCACGGCCATTGATGAGAATGCCATCGGGAAAAGGAAGCTTTTTGCCGCGGTCGAGAATGGCTTTCAAGTCCTATCAAAATTGAAGGATCAAAAAAAAAAAAAAAAAAAAAAAAGGTCTTTAATCAAATAAATTTTAGTATCAACCAAAACAATAAAATTTAAAATTGCAAGTTTTTTTTTTTTTACCGTGTGATTTTTCTTGTACCAATCCCCAATGAGGACAGTGTAGTCCCCGGCGGGTTCATCGAAGGGAACGGGAATTCTGGGTCTGCTGAGAATTCTGAGGCCACCAAAGCCACCAGCAGCTTTGTGGAATGCAAGAGAAGGGAAGTAGAAGAAGCTCCCAATCTGGTCCTTGACTTGAAGAGTGTAGGTGAAGTTCTTCCCTGGTGGAATTGGGCATGTTGTTCCATAAACCCCATCTTGCCATGAATTCCTCCTCTGCTGAACCCCATTCCTGTTTCATCACATTAATTAAATGCAATGCTAATTAGGTGATCTCATGATCTGCACTGCATGCATAGATTTGTAACTAATCAATGACCCTACTATGGTACAAGTACAACCCCACCAAAAAAAAAAGTGAAAATTACATTGTTTGATCTTTTGAAGACCAAGTTGTATGGATTTTGAATGATTGGGTCTTACAGGCCCATAAAAAGTGGGATCTAATGGGCCAACCAGAATACTTCCAGTTGAAGCGGGGACAGTTTATGATAAATAAATGCCACTGCCATAAAACAGAGATGCGGTGTGTGGTGTGGTGTGGTGGACCCACAACAGGACAATTAATATTCTCTTGAAATTTAAAAATAGAAAAACTACGGACACGCAAAACAAGAGAATAATGGACGTATATAAATTAAGGGGCCTTCAATCACAACAATTCATATTTTGAAAAGGTCATCACTTGGTGCCTAAGAGTAGTCTACGTATACGACGCACATGGTGGGTTTTAATTATGGTTCGTCCACTACTTTGGTTATATTGGTTATATTGGTGGGTGGCTTCAATTTAAAGGCGTACCCATGGTCCTATACATATATATTTACTCTTAATGTAGATTTTACATTTATTTATTTATTTGTTGGGGTTAAGTGGGGGACTTGTAAATTTTTTTGAAGTCACTAGTAAAATTACCTTATTTGAAAATCAATATTCACTGGTAGTATGACTAGGTTTTTTTAGCCATAACTAGTTTTCGGGTCGACAAGGCTTATAATAATAATAAAAAAAATATTAAAATTCTTGGTCAGAAGTGCCTCGGGATAAGTTGGGTCTTTGCCTCGACAATAATAATAATAAGAAAAAGGAGCCAACACAAAGAGATACCCATGTTGGAGAAGTTTTAATTGGGGATCGTAGATAGAGATTTTAGATGGCTTTGATTGATGTGTGTTGATCTAAACGTGATTTGGATACATACACTAATTAAACGAACCGATGATTGTGACAGAAATCGTGATAGACACACCAAGCGTAACGTAACGCGGGTGATGTTTCCGTCCTAATCAATAATAACGACGAGTGCGAGAAAAATAACAACAAAAAAAAAATAAAATAAGATAAAGCAATGCCGATCGACTCTCCCCACCCCAACAAATATAATCTCTTGTCAGGTCAGGGTTCCTTATGAAACTAATTAACAGATCAAGCATTTAAGAATTCAAACCAGTGTTATAATTATTTAATTAAGAAGGTCTTATTAATTACTAAAGCTCACCAGGAGATCAAGAAGGGCTCCGGCAAATTGTTGAATACGTTAATGATGAGATTATCATTTGTCACAGAGTGAATGTCCGGGCCTGGAAATTGGCCATTGATCAATATGCCCTGCAAATTAACAACAAATTATTAAACCCCATTACAATCTGATCACCAGTGATGATCAACAACAACAGCACTAAAACTAATTAAACAAACCAATGAAAATATGTAACAAACAATGTAGTATTAGTATGTACGACAACATATTACATATATACCTGTTGACGGACTCCTAGTGGGTAGATGTCCCCATAAGTGACATTCCAAGTGATGAATCTATAAGGGTCTTCGGCATTGGTGCCCAAACACAACACCGCCACCACCAACAATGATGCTAGAATATTGGACCGCATATTTAGAAGAGGAGATCGATTGAGAGATCAGTAGACCTTCAGTTTTAGAGAGATCACATTTACAAATGGAGAGGTCCGGGAAGAACGAAATTGAAGAGTATTTGTAGGAAGAGAGGGCGAGTTTTGAGAGTAGATGACAACTATAAGTGCGCTACAGACTTATCACCCATGTGGGTCCCACCCAAATTGAAACACAAAAAATGGAAAAAAAACCAAAGTGTCGGTCGGCATCGCCAGATGTCATGTGCGGTGGGCCCGCCGCCACAACGAGCTATTTCATCAATCTCTCGCCAACTGTAACACCGTAACACGTGTCGACCATCCATCCGTCGATCATGCGAGCAGCGGTCGTGATGCGCAAAGCACCGGATTGAATCTCTCGGAGTATCTGTGATGATTGACGCAATACAGATTGAATGTGATGAGGATACTTCCTGTGAGGATGACATGTGGCGTGTGATTTAGAGATCATTGACTGTAGAGAGTCAAACATTCAATGAACAGCAGGGGGTCAGACGATCTAATGGCGGAGACAAGTTGGGTCCATGTAAGGAGTGAAGTAGCCGAAACGCGTATTGGAGCACGTGCAATTATTGTGGGACGCGAGCGCGACCATGATTGGTCTGGAATTAGAGAGGACGGTACACATTCATTCATTATTAGAGTTTTTGAAGCCTCAACAAAAGGAAAACTAACGCGGTAAATAAAGCTCTAGAAGGCTAGAAGTCACCTCTCAATGCTCTCATGCATTTTAAATTTCAAAAATGTAACAACAGCTGCCATAGATCGATTAAAGAAGTCAAACACTTTAATTACTAGTAACTCTAATCACAAAAAGGCGTGAGATTAAATCCAGTGAATAGATTAAGAAAGCGAGTCAAACACAAATTAGTGGACGTGGAAGGAGATGGTATTGTTCTATGAGTGAATGATGAGTTAGTGGCCATGTGATGTGTGGAGTGAGACATCACTAGAAGCCACCTACCTACTATATCATCTTCAAATTTAATTTCAAAACGCAACCGTGTTACATGGTTGAACTTACTACTTTGTTAAGCTTAATTGAGTTAAGCTCAATTAAACAGAAAAAGATGACAATTAAGCGTACTTTTTTGGATCTTAACCCTGCGTTGAATGAAAGCGTAATTAGCGCCATATATAGTTGCATATATATACCTAGCTAGACTTTTGTAACTTAATATTGTATAATGTTATATTGTTATAAGTATCACTGTTCACATGACGCACATTTGACGGACTATATCATTTCATTTTCTGGTACATCAATAGCACTTATTGGACGAAATGACAGAAAGATTAATTAAATCGTTGAAAAATCACAAGCTTGGTTTTTTTGAGGACAAGCTAGTGCAAATTAAAACTTACATGTGCATGTGCATGTGCAGTGGAGTAGTGTTTGGATATGCATGCATGATGATTGACAAATGTGTGAATGAGAGGAGAAAGGACGATGAAACAATATTAATGTTTGGACAGAGGTCCATAAGGTAATGCATTAAAGGATGAAATGGACAAGGCCTATGTAAACAACATCAGATGCTAATAATAATCTCTGATGTATATAACAGAAAAATCAGTTAACATAGCTTTTGTACAAACCTAATTAATTGGTTAGGCCTTGTTTGGTTAGAAGTGGAGTTATCTCTCGGAAAATAATTAACTTACAGGAGTTGGGAACTAATCTTGTTTGGTTGCCCAACTTGGGTGCAAGTTATCTCCCAACTTACACCCTAGGGTATGAGATATCTCCCCATCACCCCCCCTAAGGAGTCATCTCCCGAGAGTTGTGGACACAATTACCCTTCATTATTAATGACTCATTTATTAGCTATCTCTCTCTTGTTTAAAGGCTATTTATGTCAATTCATATTTTTTGTTGTTGAAAAATTTGAAACTTCCATACAAGTTTAAAGTTCAACCAAACATGAAAATATTAACTCCAATGAGATAATTTTTAACTAACACTGTAAGTTAGCAAAAACGAACCAAACGAGACCTTAATTTCATACTTGTCAAATATTCTTTCCATTTTTAGACTCATATATATTGTAGGACTAATCTAATTGTTTTGTGAGGGAAAATGCTAGAATAACATCACAAATTAATGATACTCTTGTGACGTGACGCGTGCGAATTACCTAAAAATGAGTGTTCGCAAAATAATTATTGGTGCGTAACACGCGTAGTGCGTATCTCAAAAGCGTGGACAACGACTCCTATGAATATGCAGGCCCGCGCACCACTTCACATGGGGTGTCACACTTGGAGTGTCATTCTAGCATTTTCCATTTTTGAGTATCCATTTTTTTTATACCAGCCAATTGAGTGACCCAATATTTTGGTACGAACCCCAATGGGGGCAAGTTGTTTTTCTTTCTTATAAAAACAAATACTTAATTTTCTACAAATATACTTATTTAGCTTATATGTAGCACAACTGAAATGGCAAACCAAAGTCATGCGCTAAGATCACATTCATATATATATATATATATATATATATATATATACCTATGTGAAGAAAAAGGTAAGATAACCAATTGTCCTATATTATTCGACATAAATAAAGAAATATGCTTTCGATGGAGTAGAGTGGAAGGCACGTATCAAACACCTAAAGGAACAGATAACTATATTTCGACGTTCATACGTCTTATATGTGAAACGAATTTCCAGTGGGGTCATTCCTAAGTTTGCAATTTGAACTGCCGAAACAAAAACAACTTAAATAAAGGGCACCAAAAGACAATTGCATAATGTTAAATGGCCAGTTAATTAGAGGAGACAAGTCTAACGAGAAAGCATGCTTTGCTTGCTTGCGATATACAGTACCATATATTAGCATAACAGCAGGGTTTGAAGTTGACGGCTAACGCAATTAACGCGGGAGCTAAGATTGATATAATGGGCCCGACCGCCAACCCAACCAAGCAAACAACCGCACACACCACACATGTATCGGAGGTATGTAATATGTATTATGTATGGAACATGGTTTGGTTAGTATGAATGCCTTAACAAGACGGGTTATATAAATTCATTGGATGAAGAGACGTAAGTGATATTGTTGACCAATAATCCCAAAACACAGTAGAGAAATAAAGATGGAGATGGGGATGAACAGAATGCGCAGTTCACAGCTGTTTAATTACTCCTACAAGAGAGCCAGTGATGCCACAGCTAGCTAGTCACTGCTTTGACCTGGGCTAGACAGTTACCATAGCTTCAACAATGGACATTGGTTTCGCAAATTCTTTCTCGTCCATTATTAGCCTATCATAATTCATACACCCTTATTTCCCTTCCCTTTTTTTTTTTGTATACTTTGGGTAATTAGTCCCGAATTTGGAGTTGGTAAGACTATAAAATGCCGCACCCCTAACCCAAAGACCTAAACACGAATTTAAGACCATTACTTAAGGGACGCGATCCAAGCCATCATGCCACAACCCGAGTTATGCACCCTTCCCTCACTTGTTTTATGATATTGAAAGTGTTTCAGCATGTCACATCCCACGCGTACCAAAATTTCCCAATATAGTCACCATGCAGTTACGGAAACCATAGCTAGTAGCCACAAACATTTGCGGTGAGTGACCACCATAGGAAAAGCACAACCACGTGTAAATAACGCCACCCACTCACAATGGCATATGGAATGACGAAAGAGCCCAAAAGAGAAATCTCAAGAAAACACGAGGATGGGATTTCTTATCCAATCCAGACCTCATAGATTTCAGTTCTAGATTACTCGCTCTGCAAATCCTCCAAACACAAGCACTCACGCACTCACTCACTGACTGAGCCCTCCATGGAAGCTCTCCTCGCAAACCCTTCTCTCTCCCGTCTCAAACCATCCCCCAAATCATCTCAACCCACCACCACTTCCACAACATTCCTGCCTATTAGATTTGGCTCTAGTCGACCAAATTCCATCATAACTTGTGCAATTGAAAACCAACAGCAAAGAACATCCTTCTTCACGGACCAGGAAGGACTAATTGACGAAGCAGAAGTGAAAGCAGCAGAAGAGGAGGAATACTATGGTGAAGTGAGCAAGATCATTGGGAGCAGAAGAGCAATATTGGATGAGTCAATTGGGATGGAGTACCTCATTGAATGGAAAGACGGGCACACGCCCTCTTGGGTCCCCTCCTCCTACATTGCCAAGGATGTCGTCGCAGAATATGAGACTCCCTGGTGGACTGCTGCCAAGAAAGCCGATGAAGCCGCCCTGCGAAAACTCATTCAATTAGATAATAATGAGGAACAAGAGCAAGAAGATTATGAGCAGGCAATTGGGACTCGAGACGTGGATGCTGTGGATGAAGACGGGCGCACAGCGCTCCTCTTCGTCTCAGGTATTGGTTCTGAACCATGTGTTCGATTACTAGTATCTGCAGGAGCCAATGCGAATCATAGAGACAACCGGGGAGGCCTTACGCCGCTTCACATGGCGGCCGGATACATTAAGCCCGACATTGTGAAAACTCTGATAGAGCTTGGGGCAGATCCTGAGATACAAGATGATAGAGGGAAAACGCCAATGGACATTGCGAAGGAGGTTCTGGCAGTGGCGCCAAAAGGGAATCCATTGCAGTTTGCAAGAAGGCTGGGGCTGGAGAGGGTGATTAAGGCATTGGAGGAGGAGATATATGAGTACGCAGAGGTGGAGGAGATAGTGGAGAAGAGGGGGAAAGGGGACAATTTGGAGTACTTGGTGAAGTGGAAGGATGGTGGGGGAAGGAGTGGGTGAGAGGAAGATTTGTGGCAGAGGACTTGGCAAGGGACTTCGAGGCGGGGCTGGAGTACGCAGTTGCGGAAGGGGTGGTGGGGAAGAGAGAAGGAGAGGGTGGGAGGAGAGAGTTCTTGGTGAAGTGGACTGACATTGAGGAGGCGACTTGGGAGCCGGAGGAGAACGTTGATCCTGAGCTGATTAAGTTATTCGAAGAGAAAAGTGGAGGTGAGGATGTAAATTCTTCTTTGCCAAAGATGGAAGAAACAGTAGGATCCTAATGTTTCATACTTGAGGTTTTGTAGTGTTTTTATGACAATAGATTCATGGCTCAATTGTATTTCATGTTCTGAGGAAGTAAACAAAATGGAGAACTGCAGCTGCTGAAAAGAACCAGAGTACTCTTAAAATTGCTATGTTAAATTGCACATGAACTATAAGTGTAGCATTATGTCATATTTAGATATAGGAATGTAGAAAATCTAGAGATAGAAGAGCAAAAGTTACAAAGAAAAAACACCTAAACATGTAAATTCAAATAAGTCATGAGAGTGACAAGAGAAGGGAAATGTACCTGTAGCGAGAGAAAACTTTATTCACTTCGACCAAGGCATCCAAGGAGTCCTAGAAGCAAATGCACATCAGCCATGCCCTTCGTAGTTCTCTATCCTGGAAGGAAATGCACTATTTTTTGGGGGATAGGAAACTGCCTTTGTGTTAGTAAGCAAATATACTGTTATGCTAAAACGAATGATGAAGTTTAGACACAAATGAAAAACTTGAGTTCTCAAAGAAAGGATGAAGCTGAAAATAGATTACTCGTGGCGAGAGAATGCAAGCTGATGAAGAGTACAATAACTAGAAAAGATATCAGTGACAGAAGTTACAAAATTGGAAGACTGAAAAGAGAGCAATGGAAAATAAATTACACTGCTTTTGCTCATGCATATAGCCTAAGTAATGATTACAGCTTTCATTTCTTTTCACCTGTTGGCAACCAATAATTGACAAAGACACTTAATTTATGAAGCGTGCACCTTCACTTTGAATCACCTGCAACTTCCTTAAACGAGGATGCAGAAGGTTCCTGCCATTGCGACGCCAAGGGCCGATATGGTCAGCCTTACCCCATAGATTATGTAGAGGCAAAATCTGAACACTCACAGTTTCTGGATTTTTTGAATCTCCCTTGCAATCAGTCCTAGAACATGAAGTTGTAGGTTAAAGAATTGGTTGACATCAAAAGTCCAAGGTACCACGTTGCTTGCTCTCCATATTCTTCATTCCCCCATTTGTTTGAGGCACATCCCTTTGCTGCCCATTACGGCCTCTAGTTCTCCCAATGCCTAGCTTAGGCAAGCCCCGGTTCAGCCCTTCCAGCAATACACAAGCTTTACACCATTTCTGTACATTGCATTTGAACATGAGGAAGAAATTGTGAATTGTAATAATAAACCTTCTCCAATCTTGCAAACAAAACAAAAATGGCCCGTTCGGTTCACATGTAAAATAATCCCAAGATCATGAGATTATTTTACACTGGGATTATAACATGGGTTTGGGTATTAGTCTCAATAGAGGGACTTGTTCGGTTGGGGGTATAGAGGGTGGGATTAAACCTGATTTCAATAAGTGAAGTTACTAAAGTGCCTTTTTATATCTACAAACTCATTCCCACATCCTTGACAAGCTTACAAAGCCAAATATACATATCAAAGCAACTTCAACGACACATAAACAAAGTCATTCAGAAGCAGAAGCCTAATAAATCCATTCATTAAGCAAACCAAATGTAACTTGAACCATCACATTTCTCATCAAATTAAGTGAACAAAATTCATGAATAGTGAAGAAAATTCAAAGTGAACTCGTCGGCTATAATAATTGTGATCTGTTGTGTGCTGTCTATTTGTATTAGTATGAATGAAAATTGAAAATTTAATGGTGGGTCTCGTAGGACCGCGCGATATAATTAATAAATGCGGTTGAAGTTTGAACAAATATTTAGTAGTACTAAATATGTCATCGATGGATAGTGTTGATTCATGATCATGGAAACGATCTGTTGATTTGATTCACGCACGAACGGTAACTATAGTGCTACATTGATATACTAATGTCACACACCATAGGTTTTTTGGTATTGGAGAGTCGAGAATAGTAAATGAATGTGTGTTTTGGGTGTTTATGATGAGGGTATTTTGGTCATTTAAAAGTCACCAAGATTGGGATAAAATAATACCATTGAATTCATGGTTTTAAATTATCCCAATCCTGTGGGTTAAAATAATTCTATGGACAATTTTATACTCCAACCGAACACCAGTATTATTTAATACCACCACTTATCCCACCCTATCCTATGAACCGAACAGGCCAAAAGAGAAAAACTTTCTCTATTTTATTTTTTTTTAAGTTAGAAAAAACTGTGTTATATTCACCAAACCAATTATATTAGTAGTGTCTACCAGTTACCAGTAAACAATAAACAGTCCCTAAAGGTATGCATATAAAAATGTAATTGCAAGGATTTCCTCTGGAACCATTTTAAAAATCTCTTGCAGATTGACCATAAGGCTAAAATACCTTACAATTAATAATTCAATCATACTATGGAAAGGCCTTGTAGATAGATGGTAAAAAAGAGTTTAAAAAGGTTACATCCACGTCAAAAACTTGACATCTGGACTTTCTCACTCGCATAAACCCGGAAACAGTTTGCAATAAAGGTGACTCGAAAATAAAAATTTGATAGATGATTACAATGCATGCGATGCATATAAACGTTTGCCATAATTTCAGACTGAGTTTTGAAAAACTCAACAGAGAAGTTATTTTATGACCAGCAGAGCAGGGACTTCTAGACCTTAAGGATAGCTAGTTCGTTATTAAGTCTGAATTGTTCTTCCGCTATGACACTGATAGTTAAGAGAAAAATGCTTCAGAACATCAAATAGAAGGAAACCCAGACCACTTAAATCAGATGGTAGATAATCATATTCCTAATAATGTATTTTGAAACTCAACAAATGAACACATTTATTCAGTACTATGGCCAACAGCATGCATGAGAATAAGGTTATGGTTATGTATCCAAAAGCAGCATTAGTCATAATAGGGAAAACAGAACAAGTGACATACCTGGCTAGAAATATAACCACACCGTTCGCATGTTCCCTGTTCTGGCATTTTTGTTGTAGTGGATATCCTAAAATCTTCGCCTGACTTGATTATGTCAAGTATGGCTCGGGGTCTGCACGTACAAAGATCATAAAAATGGAGACATTGATGAGGATTTTCATATATTGTGGGTGTTTCATAGAGGAGATTCTTGTAAAGCTTTCAAATGTCATAACACTAGGGAAGAGAACGACCTTACTCTTTCAAGATCTTTGATAAACTCTCGAGCAAAACCACGGTATGCATTGGGTGAATAAATACCTGCCATTTCCATAACAATATTAGGCCATAAAATGAACTCAGATGGTTACATAATATCATACATACTAGATGCAACGTGCGAGTTTGAAAAACTACAACTCATTAGGGAAAAATATCTTACACTCAGTGGAGAAGTAATCCAGCTTTTTGAAGTAAGCATACGTGTCTATATCGTCAAGGTTTTCAAAGATAATATGGTGTCACAAATTCCATAAAAGTAATACAAAATGCAAATCAAAGATGCACATTTGGACAACAAGGATATATAACAATCTCCTTCTCGTATGTGTATTTAAAAGGTTTGCATCTTGGGATTTTCCCATCTTCTCCTGTGGTTATAGAGGTGCACCTACCCAACCTACAATTGCCACAAAATTCAATTGTCCGATCAATCAAGAGAGCAGCATAACTCAAACATAAGAGAGTGATAAATTTATAGCAGATGAAGTACCTAGCGATGTCCCCTCTTAAGATGTTAAGGAGAACAGTTTCTGCAATATCATCTGCATTATGCCCAGTAACAAGCTTATCTACTTCCAGCAATGCTGCACCTCGATCAAGAGCCTTCATATAATAAAGTTTCTTCGTTATAATTACTTTTCAACAGAAGCAGAATATTTAAACAAAAATGATATAAGCTGAATACGGCAGTATAACTGTCTAATTATTGGACATAAAATCAGGATACACAGCTCTCTGCAGGAATAAGCAGGCCACGCAAAAACATAGTAGATCGACTCCCTTACCTGGCGACGGAAGACCCCACAGAATGTGCAGTTATTTTTTAGTCCGATGGCCTTCACTATTTCATCCATGGACCATCCATATAAATCCTTGTATGACACGATTTTCAATGGCAGTCCATACTGAAAATAGTAGATAAAGACCATCAGCAGAGATGGATAAATAGAAAGAGCAGAAACAACAACCCTCCATCCGAAATTAGTTGGAGTCGCCTACATGGATCAAACTCTTCCATTGCACTCGATGTAGTGCAATTGAGAGAGAGCGGAAACAATTTTTTTTTTTTTTTGGTCCAAACCACATGGTATCTGGACTATCCGACTAGTCGGGGTTCACCCCGAGTCGTGCACTGTATAGATGGGGGGAGCTCCTAACATTGGTGTTTCTAGTCCCACGACTCAAACTCGAGTCACTAGTTAAGGGACAACAACTAACCGTTGGTCAATATTTTCTTTTCGCGCGTAAAGCAATACATGTACTATATCGATGAAACATAGGGAAAGTTAACCAATTCACCTGAATTTCATTCCTTTTGACAGTCTCAAGCGAGTCATCCCTATAACCTGTGATTCCTTCATCCACAGATAACAGGAAAAGCTCCAAACCGTATTGATGCCGACGATTCAACTCCGACATTACATAGGCAAGAACTGTGGAATCTGAATTTTCAAACAAACATCAAATTCCTTGCAAAATTAGACCCTATCTCACAACAACCTCTCAATTCTCAAAAACAAAACTACTTTCCTTGATCCACACACAAACATAATTCTACCACAATTTCTACTTAGTAGAGATTCGCTCATTAGGATTGAAATCCAATATCTCAATCACAGATGCAATTCGCCAAAATCACTGCTATTTATTTACCTTTGCCGCCAGAGGCTCCAACGGCGACGCGCTCGCCGGGCTTGAAGAGCTGGTTGTCGACAATAACCTTGTGAATCTCCTCCTCGAACGCAGCGTAGAAGCACTCCCTACAAATCTTCAGAGACGAAAAGATCAATTTGAAGACGATGAAGTGGAAATCGAAGGGATTTGGAAGGAACGGAAGAGAAAGTGAGGCGATTGTGAGTTACCTGTTCTAGGGTTTTGGGTCTCTTAAGCGCAGCTCTTCTGTCTTTGCAGATACAGCACTGTCGACTTCTGGGTATCTTCGTCGTCGCCTCTGATTCCTCCATTGTTTTTGTTGAAGTTGTCGTTGATGCTAATGACTATTAAGTATTAACGAAGCGCATATATTCCGCACCCGCGCACCAATCCGACTGAATTAGATGGTCGTTCCAAGTTCAACTCAATTTTCTTTACACAGAGGCCCAGCCCATCTCAATAGCTCATATTAGTGAATAATTATCTTTCAATTTCCCTTCCCTCGAGGGTAGCCGTTAACGGAGGTTTCAAGTGATAGTCTTGTGAATGAAAAAATTGAATTACGAGGCCACCCCTATAAAAGCATCGAAAGTACTCAAATATAAATTAATCAGTGCAGTTGTCGTCCTTAGTTAATAAGAGCTTACTAAAGAATGCCAAAACATCTAGTGAGATAGTAGAGCATCACTTGCCAAAAAATAAAATTTACAGAGGTCATGAGTTCAACTCCCCTAAAGAAAATCATGTTAGTCACTTATCAAGAAAAATGAGTGCTTTTATAACCCAAAAACTTAACCCATGAACGACGTGAATTTACACGCCATACAATGCGCCTCATTATGCGTGCACACCGAAATGGACGACACCGAAATGGACGACACCCAAACAGGTGTGAGTCGCTCCAAGGTTACATTTCTGGGTTGTAGTAGCAAGTTCCAAGAAAAGACATAGCTAGAGAATAACCTAAAATATAGGATGAAACGAGATTAAAAAGTGAGATTTAAGCTGTTTTTGACAAGAAGTAGTTATTTCATCACAGAGTAACTGTACTGTACAAAAATACAAAAAAAAAAATCTTCTTCTTATAATAACATATAAAAAATACACTAACACTTCCAAAACCAGAAAATGTAGCTAAAAGTTGCTCCAACAGTCCCTTACCAATATTTCAAAGAGATTTTAACCGTGCAAAACCTTGCATTGTAAGTGACAACACAAGGAAAATAATTACACCTCAAAACATTACCAGACCACCATTTTTCCCCAAAGCTGTTTCATTTCAAAATGGGGGAACAAAATCGAGGCACAGTTTACACTTGCAAGTTTTGATTACTAAACAAGTTAACCAAGCTGACGGTAGACCACCAAGATCACAGTCAAACCAACCACCAATCCTATACAAGTATTAGAACAAGGATTCATTGTCCTACTGCGAAATTAGCCAAGCCGTTGGCGAATATTTCGATCCAGCATCTCCATGAACTCCTGTTTAATAGAAAAATTACCAAAGTAAGAATTAAATAACTAGAAAACAAGTAACACAGAGCAAAAATACATAGGAAATGGTTCTTAAGCATCAACATCAATTAGCTTAAAAGTGCAGCTCAAGGTTGTCGATTCAGCTACAATCCCAACAAGGCAAACATAAGTAATTAAGCTAAATGATGTATGAAATAACAAATTACAAATAGATTAAGGGCAGAATTGCAATCAAGAAATTCAGACACAGCCATCGTTTCGACCCAAATGTGAAAATGGCTCTACCATGTGATTATTTCACAAAACCACAAAACTAATCTGTGTCACTCAGATAAGCCCATACTAAATCTCACAAAGCATTACAAAAGAAAAGACAAAATTTTCCATGACTTGCCCAATGCCAAGCAAAATTACTAGCCTGATCATCACTAGTGACAAGAAATTCCCAGTCAAGACCCGCATTTTCCCATCTCATCAAAATCTACCTAGAGATAGGAAACAAGAATTTTTAATTCGTGATAATTTTTCAAGATCACTCCACTGCAGATAATTGTTGCTTAAGATTGGGATTCGTCTTATCCGCCACTACATGCCCCAAGAATTACTTTTCGTCTGGAAGGGATTTTTCTATATTTTCAAAGCCACAACCACTCAGACAAAGATCAGATATGCAAACTTTTAACTTTTTCCTTCCTCCGTGGCCGTCTAGAAACCTAACTTGTAAAAATGTCTGGATAACTGCAATGCTAAACTAATGAAAGCTTGTTCAGTGGAGCTCCCAATCTGCCAAGTAAAGAATGCTCTCCAGAAAATGATTTTATTCTTCAATCTTTATTTCACTCTCCAATAATCCAATACAGCTTTATTATCATAAAGCGAAGGCAATCTCCAGAGCCTAAGAGCATTTTCCCAAGCACTTGAAAGAAGATATTGCAAATTAACCACTTACATTGACAAGATCCTCATCATCGCATAACTCGAAGAGAACATCAGAAGAATTCCCTTGTTCACTGACGTGAGCAGTGTGTTCAATTAGAGAGCGGAAAATAGCATCCGGTGGATCATAGCGTGCAATCATCTGAGCAGCTTGATGAAGGTCAACCTGTGAAACATGTTGGCAGGACCATCAAAATAGTCAGAGAAATTGTCCAAAATTATATACATTGAAGATTTCAACTTTTGACATATTTTCCAAAGGCACGTATGCGTGGAATGATAAAAAAGTAAAAGTTAAAAAGTAATTTTGTAGGAAAGTGAAATACACAAGTATCTAAAGTGAGGCGCCAAATTAGGATTTTGCACAAGTGCCAATTGTTAAATAGTTAACTCGTTCCAAACACAGATTTCCACTACCATTTTTAGGGCTTGGGTATGAATAGGGATTAACACAGTTCAATGAATTGCCAATACCCCCTGTTTTAATAAGATCAACCTAGTTGGGACGATTAAAGCAGGTGCCACTAGATTTTGAGGCCCACCTAGCTGGGTTGAAAATCTAGTGGGTCCGTTATGGTGGATTCATAGTGTACCATTCTTTTGAGATAGCAATAGAAAAGTCTGTATTTATCTTTAGAAAAAAGGGGAAGCAAAAACACCTGTGAGTTATGATCATCTGGTTGTTCATCACTGACTGACCCAGTCATGTTGTCGGGTCCTTGAGCTTCAGAAGCTACACCATGGAATGGTCCAGATGCTGTTGAACCCTTAGTAAGGGCTTGAGATACAATGGGCATCATTTGTTGCGCCATTCTTGACAAATCAAACCCACCATCCTGACCCCCCCCAAACCCTGAGAAGTTGTTGAGATCTTGGTTGCCAATTTGATGGACAATTTGATTAAGCGCACTCTTCATCGAAGGACTTTGTGTGAACTGTGACAGCATGCTTCTAAAACCATCGGGTGAACCAATTCCTGTTTGTCTAGACATCCCAGCCAACAAACCATCCAATGCTGGACTGTTAATAACTTGAGACATTATGCTCGCTACATCGATTTCACCATTGGGAGTAGAAGAGTCGTCAGAACCTACAACTCCCTTTGGCATATCCTCTGAGGGCTGCCCTATTACAGGGTGAGATTGGTCGGAGGGAAGACCACGAGAATCTCTTCTATCGGCACCAGAACTTTGACCGAGAAGAGAACACAAAACCTCTTGACCATTAGTGATGTTTTGTAGGCTCTGACTGCCAGACACATCGCTGTGTTTTTCATTACCACTGTTCACTCGTGGCCTTGCAGGCCTGGCTCGTCTCTACAATAGCCACATTTAATGAATATCAATACCAAGAGAGAAAAATAGTACGGAAGGATGAAAAATCAAACAATCAGCAAATAAATTTTCAAATGAACAACCAGAGGTCGACATTTTCAGAAAGGGGAGAGCTAAAATGACCATATATTAATATAAGAACATAGATATATAAAGGAATTTTATATATGCTTGCAGAGAACTTCATAAAAACGGGTAATGCATTGTTGAATTTTGTAACCAGAACACCATAACTCCCACATATACTAATAAAAGTAAACAATTTTTCTAGTGTGCTTAATATCATATTTACTTCCATCTCTTGAAAACTTCAAATTTCACCATTAAAAATGAGTAATGTTCATGTACATGTGCATGCGTGAGTGAGAGAGCTAAGGATTACTGACTGGTCATCATGTGTATGACTAGTCAATTCTTGATTTGTTTTGCATTGTATAATTCTTTTAAAAAAAAAAAAAAAAAAAAAAAAAGATCTACAAAATCTTAGAAAGTACTTCCTCAGGTCACAATTGTAAGTCGTTTAAGGTAAAGGCACAAGAATTAAAGAGTGATTTAATTGCAAGTAATATTATAATATTACCCTTACCTTTATTAATGTCCTTTTAAGTAAACGAGAGAGATCCAACTTGGCACACTAGTAGACAAAAATTAATCCAACTTTCAAAGCTTCATTAATGAGGGAAAAATAGTTAAAATATGCTTAGGAAGGGGAGAACGACTTACATTTTTTAACAAAGAAAGTGAGCTAGAACGACCTACATTTGTGACCGGAGGGAGTATCTCTCATAACAAATTGCGTTTAATCTCAATTAAAACTACAGATATTGAGATATTAACAAACAAACATCTACATTAATCAACAGTAAAAACTTCCATCCAGTTGTCCAGGTTTGAACCACAGATATAGACCAAATGCAATCTTATGAGTTCATTCTAACACTATTATTAACTCCTACTTTTACTATCACTTCTCTTTTATGTCTTTTGATGGTTGTGAAGTTGGAATCCTCAGTTGATCTCACCATGTCAATCAAAATTTAACCAAATTCCTCAGTTGCAATTTCTTTTATATGAGCTTCAATTAAGTAAATACTAATTAAGCTAGAAATTCACCACCAAGTCGACTGACAATGCAAATGCCATTTAAAGATGGTCACAACTTACAACACAAAAGAACAAGTGATCTTATTCAAAATAGTTCAGAGCAAAATATGTATACCCACCTTAGGCTGCAGACCTCCCAACCCCAGTCCTAAAGGAACATTATTGTCAGCTCGAGAGGTTTCATGACTATTGCTGGATTGAAAAGCTTCCTGTGAACCGTCTTCTGATTTGTGTTGAGATGCTATTTCGCCCTCAGGACTAGAATGATTCTCCATCAAGTTAGCCGGTGCTGCTTCTTCTATATTTAAATTCTCAATTTCTTCCCCATCTTTACCAGAAGAACAGGATTCTTCCTGCCGCTGATCATACCCAAGACTTAGTTCTTCCAAGGCTGGAGAAACTATACTACAATTAAGACCAACAAGAACGCAAACAAATTAAACAACATACCTGCCGCTCATCCTTCCCACAAACTCCCTCAACAGAAGATCCACCAACTTCATTAGCTACATCTGTTGAAATGCTTTCATGCGGATGTCTGCTAGGATCGTCACCGATGACTGAATTATTTAATGCACTTCCAGCCATCGATCTTTCTGATTGGCCTGAAACAGATTAAATAAAGCAAGAAAAGTTGCTTTTATCTCACAAAACAAACAATAATTAATTATAGCACCTGACGGAATCTGATTTGGTGGTGATTGAGTACCAGAAACAGCATTGGGTTGTGTAGAGCCAAATGCCGCACCACTAGAACTTTGTGAAGGAGCCTGATTTTGGTTGCTTGGTTCAGTTCTCGAACTAGAAGGATTCAGAACACTAAAAACATGATTTGCAGCAGCAATTATATTTCTCCCAGACAGCATGTGAGTTTGTGCTGGATCACCTGAACGAGCCCCACCAGAGTTTTCTTGAGTAGCTTCCCCTGAACCTGGTCGAGACCCAACTGATGATATTGGAAGGTCAAACAATGTCCATGATCATAAAAATGCCTAGACTTGTTCTTATGAGAAAGCATGCGCTTAGCAGTATCTTTACCTGCATGTGTATGAATATTTATGTTTCTAGGGGTATCACTTAGGGCAATGGGACCCGCTGATTCAGAATATGCCCGAGACGCAGTAGAACCACCAAAAATGGAGCTTGTTTGAAGAGGAAAAGGCTGCAATGAAATGCCCGCAAGCGAGGTTAGTCTTTTACAAGAAGTAATCTGCAGTGAATAAAATTTACAACAACAAAGCCTCAATCCCAATTGACTTGGTGTGTACAACTGACGGTGTGCTTTTCAAATCTTTTAAATCCTTCCTAATCAATGCGCCCCAAATTAGCCACCTCTACATAGTCGAATTTCTTTAGTTTCCATTGAGTCGAGTTTTCTAAAGGGGCATTTATAGGCTGTCTTTGGAGGTGTCCAAACCACCACAACCGTCATTCCCTAATCTTTGTGTCAATTGGTGTAACTCCTACTTTTCTTTGAATTTATATATTTCGTAGCCTATCTTTATGAGTTCTACCACACCTAGGCATCCGCTACATTCATTTTATATAGTTGTTTCTTTATTGCCCAGCATTAACTTCTATAAAGCATAGCGAGCCTAATTGGAATCCTACAAAACTTTCCTTCTAGATTGGTAGGGATATTTCGATCACATATCATATATATTGCACTCCTCCACTTCTTCCATCCAGCTTGAATTATGTGTGCAGCGTCATTCACAATATTACCATTTTGTATGATTGATCATAGATATCTAAAAGTTAGTCACCTTAGGAACTTCTACTCCCCCTAATTTTATCACTTCGTCATCTTGATGCCTATATTTCTAAACTCACAATGCATGTATCCGGTGCCTTTAGATTCTAATGTATTACACCAAAGTTCTAATTTCCTATTCCCTCCGTCTTTTGTTTCATCCACTAAAACAATATCATCTGAAATATCATACACAATCGTATATCCTCTCACTATGAATAGTTGGTTCATCTATAACTAAAGTAAAGAGATGTAGGCATAAGGACGATCCATGACGTATTCCTATTGTAATAGGAAATTCTTTGGTGTTTCCTCCAAATGTCTTTATACAACTTACTACTCCTTCGTACCAGAAAATAAAATTATAAAACTTAAAACAAAAAAAAAAAAAAACAAAGAACTACAGAAGTATTCACTACCATCAACCGTTAATCCATTATGAACAGTTAAATAGAAGTGGGAAGCCCCAAACCTGAACCATAATAGGATTTGGGCCAGATGGAGATATATAAACTGCAGGTCCAGCATTTACAGAAGATTCAGCCTGCACTTGAACAAAGAGAAGAAGATGAATTCATCCACAACTTCAGAAGCTGAAGCTAAAAAATCATACAAAAAGAAAAGTAAAAGAAAAAAATATCCTACAGGAGACTGCCCCATGCGCAATGTCAGCATAGTCCGACCAAGCTCTAAAAGTAAAGCACCTAGATGCTGCATTGCTAGTCCTGTTTGCACAGCTTCAGTCTGAATTTCGCTTCGAACAGTAGAGTCAGTTGACCCTTGTTCTCTTTCCAAACGTTCTGCAATACGCTGCAAAGGGACACCAAATTACAAATAAAGAAGCACTCGGCATAAAGAATGAAAACAGAAAAGTGGACAAGAATACACACTGTTCCCTCTTAATGCCGAACAAGGATGGTTTAATTAAAAACAAACACTTGTACTCTCATTATTCTGATTTTTTTGGGGGTTTTCATCCAGTGACATCCCATACTAGTTGACAGACTAATCTTTAAACACATCAAAATTAATATGTAGGTATGCAGACAAAAAAGGTTCTGCCAAAACGGAAGACACGGAAAGGGAAAAGGCAATCACCATTTATTGGACAGGTCGACCAAGTTTAGAATCTTCTTGAGTTGTATATAAATATATTGTGCACTGAACATAAATAGCATTAACCAAGACTGGCACACGCACAGCAACCTAATTCACAAACAAATACGCTTTGTCACAATTCACTCATAGTTTTCACTTTTTTTTTAGGTCTCTCATAGTTTTCACTTCTCAACTACCATGGTATACTTGCCAAAATTATATCAGTGTATCCCAGCATATTTTTATGTGCAAAATTTCTGAAAACGTGGAGAACTCGACACAGAAGCTATTGAACCTCAATATTGAAAGCTTGGGAATGTTGCGCGTAACGAAATCCATCAATTAAAGAAATCAAAGAACTAAAGTGAAGACTGGTAAATAAGAATGGGATGTACAGAGAGCACTTCAGCCGTATTGCCACTCAAAAGTTGCTGTGCTCTTCGTATGATGATGCTTAAGGCTTCAACTGTTGGCAGCCCGCGTTCATTAGACGGCAAATTTACAGGTGGTAGATCCCCAACTCTCGATGAAGATTGTTGGTTCCCTGCATATATGTCAAAAGAATTGTGTATAAGTAAATCTCAATAGAAATGCAACCAGCATGGAAAAGTCATCATTTAATCGAGGCGATAGAATAGAACAGCATTACAAAAGGAAACAAACAAGACATTAATAGGGCAACCACCTGAATGTGACACACCCTTTACCAATTGAAATATATATAACAAAATGCCGTGCTTGTGAACCATTACCATTGACCGATAGAGCAGCCTCCATGCGATTTGTGAATTCAGAGATTGTACGCAAAGAATCAGGAATGGGCTGGAATGCAAACCAGAGAAATGCTCAATAAGCAAACAGAAGTCTGGAAAGGAAAGCATAACAATCAAAGATACTACCACTTGTACGGTAGGAATGGTTACTGCGGCACCCATCAAAGGTACTTGAAATTGTAGCATAGATGGGAAAGGTTGATTGGAAGATGTCTGTCTAGGATGCACGTTTCCAGCCTGCCTCCTACCACCAGCATTAGCACGTGCACCTTCTGTTTCAGAACCTTGGGCCACTTGACCAGAAGAGTTGGCCTGGAAACCATAATACAAGCATTGGTTTTATCATTAAACCTTAGTAGGCGCAACTCATAAAAAAGTAATGAATAGTGCAATGGTGACAACAAAGTAAATGATCAAACTTTACAGGCGTGCCATGAGAAACATTGCCAGCCACACCCGAGGATATCTGACTCCCAATTCCGATAGAATTTAAAACTGCCCCAACAATCTGTGTTTAGATTAAGCAATTTCAACAGTCAGAATGCAGCAGATCATTTAGTAATCAAATGGTGTCACCCATAAATGGACTGCAAACAAAGATACCAGGAGCATACCCTCGTAACATCTGGAACACCACCTTCACCTTGATCCCCAATATTGAAGGTTCCAAGAACTACGCTGTGCGATATTTGACCGGTCCTATTACGTGAGGCGCCATTGCCAGTATCATTTCCTGCTATATAGAGAAAATACATTTACCAAAGGATAGTTTTTTCTCCGCAAACATGCTCTTTTCTGCATGACGTGTCTGTGTCATTGTGTGTGTAATAAGAGAGAGACTTTGAATAGTTTGTAGATTCATATTATTTTTTAAAAAAAGGTCAAACTTTTAAGTTTTACACTGGGAAAAAGGCTATCATCAAGTCGCATTGATGAAAAAGAGGCATTCAAAACAGCGAACTCCAGGGAAACCAAGTCCTCTGCCTCCAAGGACTAAGGAAAACATGGATAGGATTTAAAAAAAAAAAAAAAAAAAAAAAAAAAAACCTAAATAGCACTTCAAATTAGGGGGGAAAAGCTAACTACGAACAAAATAAACAAATAACCCAAAATCATATAAAATCCATTGCTGAAAAACATATAAGTTCTCATCAAAAGAATGCCTTGATATCCCAGAAACAAAGCATCTTTATGCAACTCATTAAAGATCCTACTGTTTAACCAAACCCATATGTAGCATAATATTGTGGAAGTAACATAAACATACATTTGTACGGGCCTCAAAAGAAACATACATTTGTACTTTGTAGAGCCTTCTCATTAATATAATAAGAAAGTCGCTCTTGGCAAAGTCCTCACACGTACTCGTACTTGGAATCACCGATTCAAAATAAGAGCAATCAAGATTTCATCCCATCAAATTTAATAAGCAATGAAAAAGAAGGTAGTCCCCGCTATCCTCATTTCTAGACAAAATGCAACATCAAGGAAAGAAAACATGAAATGTGGGCTTCATCTTAGAAGAACAACACAACTGTTCAATCAATTGAGAACCGTTAATCAAAAGTACACTTTGAGTTTTCACGAAGCAAATAACAAAGGGTGAGAATAATTGAAAATAAGCATCACCAAAGAGAAAGTGGGGGAAAAATAAATAAATAGAGGCTTGCATGTTTGGGAAACAACATGAATTCACTTTTGCAAATTCCAATGGATTTTTGAAAATTTATCTACACAATACTCTTAATTACTGTTAAAAAAAAAACCAATTAATGGAAGAAAAAATGATGAACTTCAAAGAATTTCCATTATGCATTGTTGAATTTAAATAGAAAGTCTTGAAACACAAAAACTAACCTTTGCATCCTAGTATCCTATATATATATATATATATAATCAAAATAAAAATTCAAGGCTATTCTAGGGCCAGATTTAATTATCCACCAGCAATACTTATATGTTAGGACAAGGAAACATGTGCCCAGCAACTACAAGAATATAAAAATACGACATCCAACAATGTCACCTAAGACAAACCACAGCCGAAGTAACTGAAATTCAACAAGAAGCAAGATGTCTGTTACCGTTATTATTATTGGTCTCTCCAATATTAGTTCCACTCGAAGTTCCAGCCTGCACGGGTTGTCTAACAACCAGATGAAGGGTGTGCCCATCTTCCACATCTATACATTGTTAGGTGTAACAAGACGAGTTAAACACATAATAAACATAAACCAAACTAAGACAAACATAGACCACCAACAATTGCATTTGTACATTGAATATTCAGGCAACGTTCAGAAAATAAGAAAGAAAATAATGGTCCCTTAAGGCCTCCCAAAATTATGGTCCCTTGAGGCCCCTCAATTGAGTTGAGCCTATTTGAGCGCGACCAACAGCCGTCAGTCCAACAAACCATACAATTTTCTCTACAGGGAATAAACGGAATGTCGCGAGGTAAAAGTTAGTATTCTTAACGTTGCAACCCTTTTTTGTTGGGGGAGGGGGATCCTTAAAACTTACATTCAACCCTAAGTAACATGGCATTATAATGCAAAAGCCTTAGAATTATCAAGGCAGCTCATGCCAGAGAACAAACTTTCACAAAAAACAAAATCAGGAAGACTGTTGCTTGTAAGTTAGTTGAGACTTTCTTATTAAATTTTTGAAGAATAAAGAACAACTACTTAGTATCAATCAACAGAAAGCGATCTTATTAAACGAACAAATAAGCTGCATCTCAAGATAACAATCATAGGATACGGTATTCAGATAGGAGGTGGTCATCCTTCAAAACCTTCCCCCTAAAAATCAGGCGCTGCTGCTCCACTGGGACCCCAACCGCATCTGCAATCTTCTCTTTCAGCGAAGGAACAGGCGTCTGATAATTTTCAAAGAAAAACAAGATAATGTTAATTTACAGATTTGCACAAAAACAACAACATAGTCTCAATCCCAAATTAGTTGGAGTCAGCTAAATGGATTAAGCTCTTCCATTGCACTCGTTTAGTGCAATTGATGGTGTGTTTTCCAAATTATTTAAATCTCTCCTAATCAATGCGTCCTTACAGATTTGCTCAAGAACATCGGTAATCTTCAGCATATTCTTAGCACATTTTTGACGTGTAACTAATATATTTTATACAAGCAAGCAATGTGGTTCCATAAATGGCTAAAAATGAATGGAAAAAAAGAAGAGGTAACAGGATAAGCAATGCATTAACATAGCAACTACCCCACCAAGATCCGGAACCCACATTTTTCTCCACCCGAAAGCTATAGATCCGTGAATCCAGAGTCTTGATATTGACCTCAACAGTCTGCTCTGAGCTTTCAGTGGTAACCTCACTACTACTAGCAACTCCAGAATTTCCATCAGCCATGCTGCAGAAACCAGAAAGCGAGCTAGAGAGTAAGACGAGGCGTGCATCAAGGCAACCCAGCTTACATATCATAAATGAACTAGAAATATGTTAACAATGTTAAACGGCTTAAGAACCGTAAGTATAACCGAAACAAAGATATGCAATGTTGTAAAACCGAGCACACGCACGGATCAAAAACCACAGAATGCATTACCATTTAAGAGTAAAAACTATAACAGGAAATGACTCTAGGATTATTATACATTCTAGATCGCTTCTTCATAAGGCTTGTGAACGGAATCATTATGCATGAAATACGAGTGCATTGAATTTGACACACATTCATAACATTATCAATCAAGCCTAAAATTACAAATTTCTTCGAGCGTATCTTGATCGGAAAGAATAGACTGCTATGACGATGGAGGCGCATCCAGTGGATCAAACATGCAATAACATTCACATTTACTCTAGATGTCTACAGCGGCACAACTAGTTACAATTACCAAGCACAAACAGCAAACAATCCAGCGCAACACAATCAATCAAGGTTCATTTCCATGAAATATCACTCGCGCTCGCGCCGCAATCCCTAAAGAACACCACCTCTAACATTCACACAGTTACGCAGACAATGAGATTTGCAACCGCACATCAAACGCGAAAACCTAAACGAGAGATTGACTTCCAAAATTCATTCGACACGGAAAGCTTAAACGAATGTAAAAAAGCATCGAAAAGTTCACTTCGATGAACAGTATTATCATCGATGCACAAATCGCCAACAAAACCTCACCTGATTTGTCGAAACCCTAAATCCGATGAGTACGAACGAAGAAGACCGGGAGGAAGAAAGGATTGAAGCACGATGTGGTTGAGCAGTCTCGAAGGGTCGTCGCGGACGCAGAAACAAATCAAAACCCCTATTTTCCGAAGCCTCTCTCTCGCTCTCTCGCTCTCTCTCCGGGTGCGTGAAATGCGTTCGCTAGATCCGATATAATACGACGGTGCGAAGTAGGCGAGGAGAGTCCTACTTAATTTGATTCTTAGAAAATTCTAGGTTGTAGTTAATCGCCACGTGGCAAGCTGCCAATGCTCGATTTTGCACTTCAGAGCGCCTAATTGCGAGTTTATGTATCCGTAGTGGACGGTATGTTGAGAAGGACTATTTAGTGGAGTGAAGCCCAGGTTTATTGGGCTGAACCAGTTCATATGGGCTTGGGTGATGGTACCCCTTGAAATATAGTGTGGACAGGGACCCACATAAGTTCAAGACAGGGTAATGAAAAATCACGGACAGCTACTTTTGTGTGCCATGACCAAGACCACGAGGAAGTCCTTTTCACACTTCACATATAAAGACCAGACTGTTACTCTCCTGTGGTCCAAGCTAATTCCCCGGCCACAACCACAAGAGGCGGGAATGAGACTATGAGAGTGTATTTTTTTGTTTATAAATAAGAAACTATTTTATGTCCAACAATACATTTAATTGATCGCATAAGTTGAACAAGTGACGCTTTATCCATCTTGCACTATAAATATTTTGAAAAAGTAGGATGACAGAGTTAATATATTGCTAGAGAATGACCACGGATTAATTCACTAGCTCATAGAAATTTAGTGTTTTAGGGTGTGTACCATTTGATCCGCATTACTAAACAATATTCAACACATTACCCAATGCATCATCTGATGGATTCAGTCATTCATACGACTTTATGGTGTGGTGTGAAAGGACCACTGAGCTAGTGACCAGATATGGATTAAAGAAGTCGTTTTACTCTCCAAGACTCCAACGGCTTTAAAAAGCCCATTTTAGCCACCAAGACACCGCGTGACTGCGTGAGCGAAAAACACGAACCAAAATCAAAACCAGCCTCAATAAAAGCACCCCAATAGTGGATAAAAACCCACCAAATCACTTCAACCACGGTTAATTATCTACCCCCCAAAGGACGTGTAAGAAGGAACACAGAGCGTAGAATTTCTCCCCACTCTCGTCGAGTTCCTTTCCCTCCTCTGTCTCGCGCCTCATTTTTAGAAACTTTTTCTCTATTTCATCAAACACTGATCGATCCACAAACCCTAACACCGTGACACGCCAATCGATCTCTCTCTCTCTCTCGACAATGCACCGGAAATCCGACTCGGAGGCCACGAGCCTCGACGCCTCGACGCCGCCGCGGTCGCCGCGGCGCCCGCTCTACTTCGTGCAGAGCCCGTCGCAGCACGACGCGGAGAAGATGTCGTACGGATGGAGTCCCATGGGGACGCCGCACCACTACCACTGCTCGCCGATCCACCACTCGCGCGAGTCCTCGTCCACCTCGAGATTCTCGGCCTCGCTCAAGCTCGTCAAAAGTCACAACAACGGCAACAACAACGACAACGCGGCGCCGTGGAAGAAGCTCGGCCGCCGCGACGTCGACGAGGAAGACGAAGAAGATGACGAAGACGACGACGATGGCTCCGCCAGTCCCGCTAGGGTTTACGTTCTCTGCTTCGTTGTCTGGTTCGTGGTTCTGTTCTCGCTCTTCTCGTTGATTCTCTGGGGCGCCAGCAAACCCTACAAGCCCAAAATCACCATGGAGGTTCGTTTTCTGCTTCTCTCTCTCTCTCACTTTTTAGTTTTCTTTCTGGATTACTGGACTGAGTTGACTCGGAGGTCGAACCGGTCTGAGTCGAATCGGACTCGGGTTTGCGAATCGCTGATTGGGTGTTTGAAAAGAAGGAAACAGGGGACCAGGGATCGAGGTTTCCTGGTTCGGGACACACAGGTGGCTCGATGTGACTGACTTGGGCCTTGGTTTGTGTGTTGTTGTTGGGTGCAGAGTATTCTATTCGAGAATTACAATATCCAAGCGGGGATAGATAATTCTGGTGTCCCGACCGATATGCTGTCCCTGAAATCGACGGTCAGGATTCTATATAGAAACCCGGCCACGTTCTTTGGGGTTCACGTGACGTTTACGCCGCTCGATCTCTACTATTACCAGCTCAAAGTGGCTTCCGGACATGTGAGTAAATATTATCTTTATCTTCATTTCTTTTGATTTGTTTCCAGATTCGATCACTTGCTATTGTTGGTAACACTAAACTTTACTAATTTAGTCAAAATGAAGTAAATGTTAAAAATTGTGTTAATAGAATAAATCCTTGATCTATAATTAGTAAGGGTTAGATACATGAATCAAAAAATTTTCACTTCATTTTTCATCAATTTTTTTTTTTTTTTCACTTCATTCTTTCTATTGCAATTGATGGAATGATCTCATAATTTATTTAAATTATTGTTAATTAATACATCCCAAATTATTGTGTAAAAAATACGTGTACCCCACATTTGGCGTGTAAACAATTGCCCTTGTAATGCTTGTAAACGGGCACTGCGGGTGCTCCTAGAGCATCCTGATGCATCCCGCCCAAGCCAAATGCTCAACAACATTCAGCAAAGCCCGAGTTATGATGATTCATTCTCTAGCCCGACTGTTGTAAGGAAGAGTGAACATGCTAGGAATCGCACCAAACGGTTGATTGATAGTGATCCAAGACTACCAAATTAGTTAGGAAATGTTAGAAATTGTTAGAATATTCCCTGACCATAGTATATCATGTAATCGTGGTTGTTATCATGTAAGAGGGACGTATGAGTCTACTATATGAGGAAAATGAATGAATGAATGATGGGTATGATGATTCAATCCAATTCTCTCAAACCTTTCTACTTCTTGTCTATTCTCCCAACCTTCTCTTCTCTTCTGATCTTCTGCCTATCCCTATCTCCCTTACCACCGGCTACATTGGTGCTTTCATTGCCATCATGACAGACGGCATGAAGACTCGGGCCGAGGCAGTCGACGAGGCGCTCTCCAAATTACAAGAGCAAGCCGATCTTCATGCGTCAAATCACGAGTTGATCCTCGCGACTCTTTCTTAGCATTCCGAGGCCATATCTCGCACAAACTCGGTGTGTGATAATTTGAAAAAGGCCATGGATACCTACTTCCAACGCCCTGCACCCAACATCGATAAGCCATCCCTGCTTCCGACACCATCAACCACTCCCTTGATGGGCAATCCCTGTGCACCTGCTTCGGTCACTCATACCATTGCAGATGCCTCGTATCCCAGGATGGGTTTCGCCCCTCGATCCTTTTCGGCGTCGATGGCCCAGCTACGCATGCCGAAACTGGAGATCCCAATCTTCACGGGGCACAACCCCTTAGGGTGGCTATTTCAGATCGAACGCCTTTTCCTTTACCATTCCATTCCTCCTGAGCAACAACTTTCAGTGACGTCGTTCTACATGAGCGGACCGGTGTTGAAATGGTTCCATTGGTTGTTCTCCACTGGGCAACTGCTTACTTGGAAGGAGTTCACACGGGACTTAGAGGTTCGTTTTGGGCCGTCCGCGTTCATGAATCACAAGGCCACCTTATTCAAGCTTCAGGAAGAAGGACCCCTAACTGATTACTTGGAAGAGTTTGAGGTGTTGTCAACACACACCAAGGGTCTATCCCAAGACAACCTTCTTAATTGTTTCATCTCTGGCTGGAAAGATGATCTCAAGCGCGAATTATTGATCCATCGTCCTACCACTTTATATGATGCCATGGGGTTAGCTAAGATGATCGACGACAAGGGTATTTCTCCTAAATCGTCCTTTGCTCGTCCTTTTTCAAAACTCCTCTCCATTCGAGCCCTAACTCGGCAGCGCCATCACATCCGCATACGAGGTTTTCGATGAAGCACTTGACATCGGCGGAAACGGCGGCTCGATGGGAGAAAGGTCTTTGCTACAATTGTGACGAAAAGTTTACGACCGACCACAAGTGCAAGGCAAAGCAGTTGCTCTACGTCTTACCGGAGGACTCCTCAGATCCGTTTGAGGCTCATATCGAACGTTTGGAGGTGGCCACTGAAGCTTTGGTCCTGCAACCGTCAGATCTGATTCCTAGTGGTGATGACGCGGCCCCGACTCCGGCGATTTCTTTCCAGGCGTACGCTGGCCAACTGGTCCCGACTGCGCTGCGGCTTCTTGGTTCCGTGAATGGCACCCGGGTCGTTATCTTGGTGGACAGCGGGTCGACCCATAATTTTGTGCAGGCCAGGGTTGTTAAACATTTGGGCCTGCCTATCAGCCCATCTGAGCGACTTACTGTTACAGTAGGGAATGGAGAAACGTTAGGTTGCGCTGGAGTTTGCAAAGAAGTCCCGTTGGACATGGGCCCCTTTGGCTGTTCGTTGGACCTGTTTGTGCTACCCTTATATGGTGCGGATATTGTGCTTGGCGTTCAGTGGCTCACGGACCTCGGGCCCACAACTTTTGACTTTGGAAATTTAACTATGGGGTTTCACCATAAAAATAAAACTGTTTTATTTACAAGGCATTAGACAGGGTAGTTGTTCAATGATGTCCCTGGGCCAGTTTCGCAAGGCCCAACAACAAAAGGGTATTGTTGAGCTCTTTCATTTCGCTATCTCTCAAATTGATCAAATCGATACGAGGTTCCGCCCCAACTCCAACCACTGTTACAGACTTTTGCAGACGTGTTCGCTGTTCCGAACTCCCTTCCACCACCACGACCGAACGATCATCTTATTCCATTGTTACTCGAGACCGAGCCAGTGAACATGAAACCGTACCGCTATCCTCATTTCCAAAAGGGAGAAATCGAGAGAATGGTGAAAGAGATGCTATCCTCACTGTTTTGCGTGCTCACAAGTTTTTTGTGAAGTCTTCTAAATGTGATTTCGAGGCCACCTCAATTGATTATTTGGGCCATGTTATCTCCTCAGTGGGGGTTTCGGTGCATCTAAGATTGAAGCAATCCGAGTATGGCCGCTTCCTCGCAATGTTAAGCAATTGTGTGGGTTTCTAGGCTTGGCAGGGTATTATAGGGAAATTCGTTGCTCACTTTGCTACAATTGTCACCCCCTTAACTGATCTCTTAAGGAAAGACACTTTTATATGGACTGCTGAAGCTTCATCTGCATCTGCTGTTCTCAAAGAGGCCTTAATGCATGCACCCGTGTTGGCTTTGCCCAATTTCTCGGAGACTTTTACCATTCATACTGATGCTTCTAATGTCGGCGTAGGTGTTGTTCTCACTCAATTAAGTCATCCCATTGCGTATTACAGCAAAGTTTTGTCATCAAGAATGCAAGTCGCTTCCGCTTATGTGAGAGAGTTATTTGCAATCACGGAGGCCGTGCGAAAGTGGCGACAATACCTTCTCGGTCGTGGCTTTATGATTGTTACAAACCATCAAAGTTTACGCTCCATTCTTCACCAAACCATCACCACTTCGGAACAACAATGGTGGATTTCTAAGTTGATGGGGTATGATTTTGATATAGTGTACAAACCAAGTTCCACAAATGTGCCAGACGACGCTCTCTCCCGTTGCTGCGATGAGTTCCTGCTTGCTTTTTCTTCGGTGTCCAGTCCAGTGGTTGCACTTTTGAATGCCCTAAGGGATTTCTATGCTTCTAAGCCTGTGGGGCAGCGCCTCATTCAGTCCATCTCTGCCGATCCTTCTTCTCGGCCTTTCTATGAAGTCCATGATGAACTGGTTCTCTACCTAGCAAAATTTTTGTCCCCGATAACTCAGCTTTGCAGTCTTTGATCTTGCAAGAGTATCACAACTCCTTCGTTGGTGGCCATGCGGGAATACAAAGAACCTACGCTCGTCTTTCTTCCGTTTTTTATTGGTCGGGTATGCATAAATCAGTGGTTCAATTTGTTAATGCTTGTACTACTTGTCAAGAGGTTAAGCCTTTCAATCGTGTTCCTCAAGGTTTTCTCCAACCTTTACCGATCCCCGGCAAGATTTAGGATTGCATTTTTATGGATTTCATAACCCATTTGCCTCTCTCCAATGGCAAAACTGCTATCTTAGTTGTCGTCAACCGGCTGTCCAAAATGGGCCGTTTTGCTACTCTACTTTTGCATTTCACTGCCCCAATGGTGGCCGCGGCTTTTGTCCAAAAGTGTGTCGACTCCACAGTATGCCCTCCTTTATTGTCTCCGACCACGATCCTCTTTTCATTAGTTTTTTTTGGCAAGAATTATTCAAACTTCAGGGGACTAAGTTATCCATGAGCAGCGCATATCACCCTCAATCAGATGGCCAAACCGAGGTTTTGAATCGGTGTTTGGAATATTATCTTCGTTGTTTTATAGTCAAATCTCCTCATCATTAGACTCGCTATCTTCCTTAGGCCGAATGGTCATACAATACGTCGTGGCACTCCGCCATCAAGATGACACCCGTAGAAGCTGTCTTCGGTCGTGTGCCTCCTTCCCTATTGGGGTCCTCCTCTAATGCAGCTGTTGATGATCTCCTCAAAGACCGCTCAAATATTTTGCGAATCCTCACTTCCAACCTTACTAAGGCTCAACAATGCATGGCTGCGCGTGTCAATTCCCATCGCACTCCAGCTTCTTTCGCAGTGGATGATTGAGTTTTCTTGAAGTTGCATCCTTAACATCTGTGGCTGCTCGCAAAAACTTTAAGTTGGGTAAGAAGTTTTTTGGGCCATTTCTTGTGATCGCAAAGATTGGCTCTGCCTGTCGCCTGGCACTTCCCTTGTTTCAGTCGCATTCATAACGTCTTCCATGTCTCTCTTTTAAAGCGTTGTATAGTGACCCAACTTCTCAACAGATTTCTCTTCCTCCTGAATTCACTAACTCTTGACCAGTGCTAGCTCCAATTGCGCTTCTGGATTCTCGCTCTATCTTTCTTCATGGTCATATGGTTACTCAGGTCTTAGTTCAGTGGGCTACTAAGTCCCAAGATGACAATCCTGACTTCCAGCTTGAGGACAAGCTAATTTTGAAAGAGGGGAGTATTGATGCACCCGACCCAAGCCAAATGCCCAAGAACATTCAGCAAAGCCCGAGTTTTGCTGATCCATTCTCTAGCCCAACTGTTGTAAGGAAGAGTGAACGTGCTAGGAAGCGCACCAAACGGTTGATTGATAGTGTGTGATCCAAGACTGCCAAATTAGTTAGGAAATGTCAGGAATTGTTAGAATATTCCTGACCATAGTATATCATGTAATCGTGGCTATTATCATGTAAGAGGAACGTATGAGTCTACTATATAAGGAAAATGAATGAATGAATTATGGGTATGATGATTCAACCTAATTCTCTCTAACCTCTCTTCTTCTTATCTGTTCTCCCAACCTTCTCTTCTCTTCTGATCTTCTGCCTATCCCTATCTCCCTTACTATTGGCTACACATCCACAATGGTTTCACTCAAAATGAGTGTAGTGGGATGCCACATTACCAATCTATTACACTCTCTCCCACAATCATTAAACATTTCACTACACTTTTATGGGACCCACTTTATTCTCACTTTTTTTTTTTTTTAAAAAACCTTAAAAGAAAATTAATAAAATTAATAAACTTTTTGTTTTTTTTACCCGCCTACGCGTCTTGCTTTTACTGCTATATCGGGAGTTACTCCACATATTGCTTGACGTAAAGCCCTTCGCTGAATTAAGGACTGATGACCATGTTGGTTTCCCCCCAATGGGGCCGTGAACGGTTAGGGGGTGGTGCATGCGCTACACCCCCTTTGTAGATGCTGATCATGTGGGGCTCTTCTCTGATTGTCCTACCATACTTCTTATGGCACACGAATATGTATTTGTATAATAATCTAGCTTGCACAGAACCACGCTTGAAGTTTGTATGATCCTGATTGCTTTTTGTTGATTGTGTGTGTGTAAACTGTTATTAGATGAATGGTTTCTACCAGTCAAGGAAGAGCGAGAGAAGACTAGCAGTGACAATTCAGGGGCATCAAGTGCCTGTCTACGGTGGCGTGTCTGTACTGAGCGGGAAGAATAGAGACGGTCACGAGAGCGCAACCGTGCCACTGAACCTCACTTTCGTGATCAGGTCTCGGGCTTACGTGCTGGGCAGGCTTGTGAAGCCCAAATTCTATGCAAAAGTACGGTGCCCAGTGACCTTCAGCAGTAATCACCTCGGCAAACACAGTAATCTCAAACACTCTTGTTCTTTTCATTGACTTAAATTCCAGTTTAATTTTAGCTGCTATGCTTTTTTGGCTAGTATGTGAATTCTCTCAATTTTGTATAGTATGACCTAGCTTAGCCTGGATTAATATTTTAATGAAGTCTATCTACTACTTCCAAAAAAAAAAAAAAAAACACATTAAGCATTGCTGTTCTCATATATATATGCAACTAGGAAGGATAATGATTGAAATCACTGACTGACTCTTAACTCTAAGATTGCATGGTAAATGTATGTATATATACATATATTAAAATTATGTCACTCAAAGAAGATCTAGTTTAAGCTACTGAGAAGGCACTTGATGCGCCTGTGAAGTACTGATTGGGTGAAACTAGGGAGGACTTAAAGGCTCCAAAGTGTCTTAGTCTGTAAACACCAGGAACCGCTGTTTTTGGTATCTCCCATTCGATGGTTGCGAAGCTGAAAGAGTTACCAGTACTGTTGTCCACTCTCCATTTGAAGTACAAACAGAAGTCGTCGTCATCATATGTAGGAATCCATTGCTCCCCTTCAAGTCTTTCTACAACTGCAAATGTTCCTTCTGTGAACAAGTCATTTCTGGGGTTTCCACTCCAAAATGTGGCTGTTGCCCTCTCTCCCCTGTTCAATGAACCTCCTTTAGGTGTAACCACATCTTGTTTTATGTCACCAAATTTTATTCCAGGTGGGGTAGAGTCGCCAGTAGGCTGTAATACGAGACTGATCTGCTTGGATGATAGGTCTGGTGGGGAGAGGCTTTTCGGAATTGGTTGTGTCCCTGTAGCCATGGAGATGGCAAGTTTTTTGAACTCTTGAATATATGCAGATAAAGTGTGTGGACCGTAGAGAGTAGAGGCAGCCTCATATCTCTGTTGTTTGTACTCTTCGAAAGTTGCTACATATTGGGAATAAGTGTTTGTTAGGCCAGCAATTACTATGTGCGTGTTATTATTGTACACTCCATTGCCATTCACTATCAAGGTGTCTTTCACTGCTTCCCTAAGTCGTCGCCCAGCCATTGTTGTGAACTCTGCGAAGATTACTGTTAGATCAACATCTCTGATTAGCATTTATTATTTCGAGAGAAGCATTTACTTACCTCCAGGTACTGAAAGAATGATTAAGTTTCCTAATCTGAGAATCTGAATGGGGAGAATTGCTGGCTGGAAGTCAGAATAGGTACACTAATTAGGATACGTGAATCTGCCCAAAAACAATTACTATAAGAGGTTACAGTTGATGTGTCTTCTTACCGCCCATGCATAAGGGTCGAACATCTCTCCAGTATCAAGCAAAACGGTCTTGGGCTTTTGACAATCCACTTGATATTGGCTTGGTTTTTTCAATGAATTTCTTATAATTTTCCAAAACCCATTAATCTGCAAAGCATTTTTCATTAAGGTGAAATTTACTTGTTCAGGGTGATCGATCCAAACCTTTTTGAAACTGATTGAAGGTTATGATACGTAGGAAAGACTACTGACCTCAGTGTCACCTTGCTGAAACCCAAACGCTCCAGGTCCATCAGTGGTTCCTGCTGCAAAGCCCGGGCCAAGTGCTGCAGGACATGTCTTGACTAGGCTATTATTGTCCAATTTTACTTCTAGGTTTGTGAAATTCAGATAGACATGGCGGTACTCTAGTTTCCTTGTTAGCTCCTCCGTTGCAGTATTGAATAGCTCAACAGCTTTCTCAAACTGTCTTTCTCCTATGATCTTTGTGCTTAGTATCTCATCTGGGTATCTGCCACAAAACAAAACAGGCTTAAATGACGAAAGTTGTTGAGCGTATCGAATGTGCTAACTTAGCAAGTGAGGGAACATGGTAGCTTTAAGTTTGCAGAAACTCGATTGCTCTTTATAGTTCCATTTATTCTGTTTTGTTTGATCTTTAATTGAAACTTGATCATCAGTTGAGTGGATCTTATACCCAGGTCCCCGGCCAACACAGAGCTGATCATTGCCTCCACATGATGAGTGTTTGAAATCGCATGGTTTTCCAGTGTCGAGACAAAATGCTCCCAACACATTTGGGCTCACGTCTCCTACATTCGATTGGCAAAATGCTCCCACAAACTGGGAGTCGTCTGTCTTTCTGACCTTGAAAGCTTTGCTGCTTGTTTGATTGCATAGTTGCCCTCCTGTTGCCTTGATTGTCTCTGCTGTCTTTACCAAATTTATGTTCCCTGTTCATCATGTGATTTGGTCGGAATTAGGACTAATAGTTTGATAATTTTGCATAATAACTTTAACAGTGCACCTGTGTTACTAGTATAAGGCATGTTTGAATTGTTTGTTCTAAACCAGTCCTCGAAAAATCTGGCTGCTGCACCCTTGTTGTCTCCACTTATGAGCTTGTTTTCTCTGCTCATCGAAGTCCCATGTGTTGCAAACCAGCTAAAAGCTCCTATACTCTTGTTAGATTCTCCATCTACAAACTTCAAAAGAGTCATTTGGGTGTCGACATTATTTGGAAATCGAGCTTTCTCCTCTGCAGGGTTTAACAAATAGGCACTTGGACTTCTGTTAATCCCTGCATTCTCCACATCCCCTATAAAGCCAAAAACATATATATGCACCATGTTCAGTGTTTCATATATATGAAGATCATGTGATACTTATCTAAGTTTTCCTGATCACCTGTGTTGATGAAAATAGATCCTGGCCTTAGATTGTTGTGTGCCTGGACTATGGCTTGCTCAATGGCAGTGACTATGGCTGCAAAAGATTGCTTGACAAAACCTAAAGAAGTAATGGAGTAGACCACATATTGCAAGTATCCCCCTGGCCCAGCATGTGTGTGAGTACCACTTATAGCTATGTTCTCTTCCTTGTACAAATCTCCATACCTTCAAAATAGTCCAATTGAAAAATAGGGTCTAGTTTTAAGTATGACCATCTAGTTCATATGTGCAACTAGTCAATGTTTCTATATAATTGAATTATATACCTTGATTTGAGCCTCTCCAACACTTTGATGGTGACCAACTGTGAGGCCATTCCCGCGTCAAGATTGACAAACGCAAACCTTTCTCCTTGAGCGCTCTCTGCAACGATGAATGCCCGTGCTCTTAGTCGGAAGTGAACCCCGGCTGTGACCTGGTCCATGTTAGCATAGCCCATCATGTTAACCTCGGCCGCTGGCCCTGTCATGTCATAGCTCCCTACTCCGATCAAGTAATCACCATGAACAGCTTTAAGCAATACCATAATGGTACAGATAGTGCCTAAACAGCTCATAATGAAGGGAGTTAAAAAGCATTGCTGACCGCATTTTGTTCTTAACATCTTTCTGGCTGGCTTGTGAAAATCAGTATGAGCTAAAGCTGATTTAGTGTACGTAGTAGAGCTACTTATATAGAAAGTTCAGTGAAGGGTCAAAATGTCACTGAGTTTCTGAAGTATATTGTGATCTTAGGTCTCGTTTGGTTTATTTTAGTTGAGAATTGTCTCTTTGGAGTTAATATTTTGACATAAATAGCTTTCAAACAAGAGAGAAATATAAGTAATAAATGAGTCATTAATGAGGGGTAATTATGTCTTCAACTCTTGAGAGATAACTCTCTAAGGGGTGGGGAGGTATCTCACATCTAAAGTATAAGTTGAGAGATAACTCCATCCCTCACCAAATAAAGCCTTAGTTTGGAGTGATGGTACTAAGTATTAACTGTTGGCTTTGAGTGGTGCCAACTGCCGACCGTACCATAGTATCTTTTCTTGATTTGCTCCGCTGTGTGGTCGGAGTGTGAAGTGTTCGATTGGGATGGAATCTGTCGCCTCTAGGTTGGATGTAATTTAGACGGCAGACTTCATATGTTTTAGCTTCTGAGTTTGACATATCTAAAATTAATTGATGCGGCTTGGGTACATTAGGCTTGGTCATGGCCATGAGCTTGCATTTTCGTTTGATTCTCTCATAATCTCTCTATATCCATGGTTTGTAATTCTAGGACTTTGAGGGTGGGCATCATATTTTAAGGCTGCAACACTTTCTTAATTTACGGTCCACTTAGATCATTTTTATGTCAAAGCCATTATTAGTTCAGGCTTTTTTGTTTCATTTCTCACTATGACGTCAATTCCACTAATCAATTTAGAATTTGATACTGTTTTTTTTCTTTTGATGCTGACAGGGAGTCGAACGATGTTCTAAATTTTATTTTTTTTTGACAAGTGATGTTTTTGCCATCTCATCAAAAATAGCTTTTTCAAGTACAAATTTCTATTGAAAATTTCGATGTTTAACAATGCTACAACTATTAGACAAATGTGGTAAATGTTGTAAACTAAGTTGTAAGTCAACTAGAACTTAAGTTGGACTTGCTACAGACTTAAGTATAGAAGACATAAACTAATGACTACTAAAACAAGTAGAGAAGATGAGACAAGAGAGAAGAGAGCTAGAGATGAGAATGTAGAAATTTCATTCATACATTGGTGTGTGAATTACAATTGCATTGGCACCTTTTATATAGGTCATTTGGTGATGATAATAATTGTACTTATACAATGTGTACAAGTTATACATACACTACAAGTCATACAACACATCATAAGCAACATAGACAATACATGAAAGAGTTGGAGTACATTAGAGAGGATTACAAGTTCCATGAAGTGTGAAAGTCATGTTTGATGTTACAATTCAATGTGAGAACTATGCTTCACAATGTAGTCACATACATGCACAAGTGTCCATCCATTTCATAACACTCCCCCTTGGATGACATTTGTCGAAAGAATGTGTCTTGTTAGACTTTTACTAGAAAAAACTTTGTGGGAAAAAATCTAGTACAGGAAAAAGAATATAATATTTGTAACGACCCGTAAAGTATACGTGTCACGTGTCATGTGGTCCACGTGGGTGTAGGCCAGGCGGGGCCCAGTGTCGTGGGGAACTGGGGTCGTCACAATATTGTTTTGTAGTATAATATTTGTTAATTGCCTCATTAAAAACCTTGCTAAGAAAACTCAGTATGACAAAACCATAGCTAAGGAAAATAGTGCAACACATTGATATACTTAGAGATAATATAAATGTCTCATTAAAACCTCTACTTGAAAAACCTCGTAGGAAAAATCTAGTATAGGAAAAAAAAAGTACATTAATTGCTCTCATAATTTTTTTTTTATATGAAGTATAATAATGGTAGAATTGCTTCATTAAAAACCTTGCTAGGAAAATCCAGTAGGATAAAATCATAGCGAAAGGAAAAAAAATGCAATACATTAATCAATCTAGATAAAGAGTTTTAATATTGTTAGAATTGTCTCATTAAAAACCTTTGCCAAGAAAACTCAATGGGATAAAACCATAGCAAATGAAAAAAAAATGCAATACACTAACCAATAACTCATTTTGATTCTCCCCTTATATTCACATGAGTGAGACATCTTATGCATTTTGTTGCACATGGACATCGTTTTTTATATGAACCATTTAATGTTGAAGCATATGATTGCCACTCTTATGTATATAGTACTTGCATCAAGTAATTGATTCATAACTTGTTGCTGCTGAATGATCATTTGAACTTCGAGTTCGTATTAATTTATACATGCACTAGAACAATTTCGATATTTAATAGAGGTTTTTAAACCCCTATTAAAGGGGGTGTTATTAAATAACACCTAATTGATAGGAGTTTTAAAAAACTCTATGTAATACATGTATTAAAAATTAAAACATAACACATTTTCACATGACATTTAATAACACTCTATTTAATAGGGGTTTTAAAACCTCTATTAAAGGTCAAATATGTTCTAGTGATGGATCATAATACAACAAATTTAACGAGATTTGATGTGTTTCAAGCAATTTCACATCATTCCTTTTGAATTTGCATATATCTCCCCCTAATGATGGAAAAATTGTTTCATCAAAGTGACAATTAACAAAATTTGTTATAAATAATTTCGCTATTAGGGATCCAATGCATCTTATAATATGAATAATGAGAGTTAAATCAATATACGTCTCCTATTGATTTGCATTGAGATAATCTCCAGCTGATAAAAAAAATCCAATTCGATAAAGGATGTCCGTGCGAATTTACGATATTTTCGCATTATTGATGATTATGGATAATCAAATAGATTTTTCCACATTATGAATGTCATTTGATTTATGACGACATTCGTTTTAATGTGTCTTATATATTCCAGAAGTTAAAGCCGAGAATATTATACTCAGGTTAAATCATATTCATATAGATAAATTTTCTATTATTCAGAGTAGACTTCTTCTGAACAAGACATTAACAATAAAATTGTTGTACCATATATTGTCTGAACATTAGCCTCCGCTAAGTTCGAGTTCGAGATCACTTTTATATTATAATGTACATGCATGTAGCGCGATACACAAGACATAAACTCATCGCCCATATTTATGTCACGATTTAAACACATCTCGATGTGCCTGTTTTATCGAGCCATTTTCAATGATAAAATTCATAATATTTTGCCTTTGATTTTGAAGGCATGGTAAATGTCACAAAATATTCGGGTATATATATACAATATTTATGCAAAATAGTCTTTCATATATGAGTCAATCTGACTTAAAAATGTCACTATTATGAGCGCTTATTTTCAATAATTATTTGTCATTTGTAGTGGTGCACCACTTTTGTTCCAATTTTTTGTGGAATTGTCAATACGACCTTTACCTGATATTTTCACATATTCCACGTCCATAAATTTATTATTGCGATCATGATCATTATATGCAACATATGCTTCTTAATTTGAAGCTGAACTAATTGGACGGGAGCGATATTATATTTATAATATCTCATTATTTTACGCAGCTCCCATGAGATAAGAAATCAATCCTTAATATTTATCGGATTGACGTGCGCATTTGATATTTGTTGCGGCAATAAATCGAGGCGGGCCACGTGACTTTATTTTTATTGTCTCATCAGTCATATTTCCACATAGCCTCAACATAGAGGTAATTAAAATTGCGAAATTATAATTAATATTTGACTGATTAAATTTTGTGGCTTGAGACTCAACCGCTCATTTTGAGCTTTTGGAGCATTACCTTTTTTGGTATTTATATGTTTATAACTCCATAGGGTGAAAAGATATATGAAATATTCACTTTTCAAATCTATAAAGAGATATTGGCAAATGATTGTGTACAACATACAACCTTGCATAGATGCTAGCTTTATTCATAATTTGTAATATCTAATTATCATGACAAGAATTATAATAAGGTAACAAATTCAAATATGGTTGATTAATATTTCGAAAGTAAATGTAATATAAAACAATTTTCTCTTTTCTTTTATGTAAAAAACATAATATATGATTAAATATATGTTCACAACTTGATTCATTAATAATCAAATGTACTATTCGCATGAGTTGGTGGGACAACCTCCATGTTGGGTGGCGAGACAAAGTCTGCTTAATATCATGCCTCCTCGAACGGGATAACCCGTCTCCCTTTCAATGTTTAGCTTTACCGGGGACAAGGCTTACTCACTATCAAGTCAAATTCATAGTATTATTTACATTATAAAATCAAGAATAGAGCACAACTAATCATTTATAGTATAGAGAAAAAAAAATTATGTATGTCATATTGACTTTTGATTTCTAATGTAGAAGAGCGTCCAAGACGCAACTACAGAGCATACTTTCGCAGTCGCTGACGTTACAATGCATAGTGTATGAATAAAGTATATATACATAAATAATGCATGTAACAAAAAGAAATTAACCATGATAACATAAAAATAAATTGAACTTATTTAAATTAATAAGAATTATACCTTCCTAGCTTTGTTTTCTTAGCAAGCCCTCTTGAACTTCAAGATCTCATTTATGCTAGAGCAAGCTCGTGCTGATAACGTGTTGTAAACTAAATTGTAAGCCAACTAGAACTTAAGTTGGACTCGCTAGAGACTTAAGTATATGATGCATAAACTAAGAACTACTAGAACAAGTAGAGAAAATGAGACAAGAGAGAAGAGTGCTAGAGATGAGAATGTAGAAATTTCATTTATACATTGGTGTGTGAATTACAATGGGGTTGACACCCTTTATATAGGTCATTTGGTGATGATGATAATTGTACTTATACAATGTGTACAAGTTATACATACACTACAAGTCATACAACACATCATAAGCAACATAGACAATACATGGAAGAGTTAGTGTACATTAGAGATGATTACAAGTTACATGAAGTGTGAAAGTCATGTTTGATGTTACAATTCAATGTGAGAACCATACTTCACAATGTGGTCACATACATGCACAAGTGTTCATCCATTTCATAACAATAAACATTAATTTTGTGTTCAATAATAGTGATGATTTAAGTGAGACCGGCCTAAAAAGGAAGAGATGATTTAAGGCGTGTGACACCTGTTCCAGTGGAAAATTAATTAGTGTCATGTACACTACTTGTCTCATAGTATTAATATTAGTAGTATGAAGGGTCCATCAATAAAGTAGCATTGCATCATATGAATGAAGAGAAAAAATAAAATAAAATTGCATAACAAAACAAGAAAGCCCACGGTTTGCCCACCCGACTTACCAAATACATATAAACCAAGCATATCGATCCATCTAGGTGAATTCAAGGTGATGAAAATTCTTACGCTTCGTATTTCTGTTCACTTACCTAATACCACAAACCATATCTTGAATTTTTTTCGAATGTCATTTGTGGATGGAGCACACGTCGCATCTTTATGTGTGCACACACCGCCTTAAAGTTGGACCCTTCTTATAATTTTCTTTAATTTCACTAGCTATTCTTTGTGCATTATCTGTAGAGCTATGTAGCTATGCAGAAATTAATTTCCAAATCCTAAAGCGACAACGAGTTCTAATCCTTATCTGTGAACTACGACTTAAGTATGATTATCTATAAAGATTTTAAAATATGAAATGTCCTTTATGATCATGAGGGATAGATTTTCTTAAAAAAAAAAAAAATTCTTTTAAGTTGTAGGGTAAGGTTGGTGTCTCCGGCTAACTTTCGTTAAAAAAAAAAAATTCTTTTAAGTTGTAGGGTAAGGTTGGTGTCTCCGGCTAACTTTCGTATTCCCCTTAATGTCTCCTAATGTATATTTGCATAAGTATTCAAAGGACACTAACAACTTTGTACCAAAAAAACATATATATTCAATGAGGTCCCCCCTTGTTTATGCGATCGGACAACACTAATGAATCCTCTCATAAGATATTGAAAAGCCATTGCATGCCCCATTACATCATCAAATGTCACGATATATATATATAGTGTCCATCAAAAAAACATTAAAAAAGAAAAGAAAATAGAGAACTCGAAGTATCAATAAAAACCGGCAGTAATATTAAGAAATCAGAGAACTTGAGATGATCCACGCCCATCTCCATATCTCCTTATCTTTAAACAACAACATCAACAACAAAAAAAAAAACACAAAAAACAAAACAGTGAAGAAGACTTGCAGCACAACCACAACAAACGCACACTTACACACTATGCATACCATCCCAAAACATTGAATTTAATATGAAATTAACAAGCAGAGAGATGGAGTTGATGTGTTCAATAATCAGTAGTAGTCTCCTTCTTACTCTCTGGTTCATGATCAGCCTTGTGGTACCCTGGCAGCTTCTCCTTGATCTTCTCCAGCAACCCCTTCTTCTCCTTGATCTCCTCCTCGTGCACAGGCACGTGATGAGCAGGTGGCGGCACCACTGCTGCGTCCGCGGCCGGACCGCACTCCTCCTTCTTGTGCCCACCTGGGAGCTTCTCCTTGATCTTCTCTAAGAACCCCTTTTTCTCCTCGTGATGCTCGCTGATCGGGATCGGCGTTCCCTCCTCCACCGCCACCTGATGTTCTTGCTCTCCTTCTTCTTTGTCTCCACTTATCTTCTCCTTGATCTTCTCCTTCAGTCCCTTCTTCTTCTTCCTCTTGATCTTCTGCCCGTCCTCCTCCACTTCCTCCTCACTCGACTGCATCACCACCGTCCACTCATTCAATCAATCATAATAACATTGACCGGTACAACCAAAACTAATATAGGTGATCCACTGAGTACTTTAATTTTTTTTTTTTATTGTTTTATAATTTAATATATAGTACTTACAGAGCTGGAGCTGCTGCTGCCAGAGCGGTGGAGCTTCTCAATAAGGCTAGGCTTCTTTTCCTCTTCTTCTTCTTCCACTTTCTTCTTCTCCTCGTGATGCACCTCGTCATATGATGGCGGTGGCGTCACCTGTACCTTCTCTTCAAACTCACTCGCGATCTTGTGAGAATCTTCATCAGTACAAGGCTTGCTGGTCTCCTCGTGATGATGATGCTGCTGCTGATCATCCTCCTTTTTCGCCAAGAAATCGAACAGCCCACGATCCTTCACCTCCCCACCGGCCTCTCCTCCTTCCACCTTATGCTCGTAATCCGCCATGATTAATTAGGATCAATAAATTAATTAATATTAATATTAATATTAATACTATGTATTAAAAGTGATGATGATCGATCGATCGATCGAGTGACGATCAAATTAACAGAAATGAGAGCTTATGATGAATTAGAACGTGGTGTGAGTGAAGGGAGTGGAGGGTCTTTATAGAGTAAGCAAACGCGCATACAACGCGACAAAGCAATTACATTTACTGTAAAGAAAAACCAAGTCTGATCCAATCCACTGCAATGTAACCGACTTGGGAAAGGAAAATAGAGTGTCCCCAAATTAATAAGAGATGATATGGCGTGGAGTGGGGCCGGCCAATGGGGTCGCGTAACGTGTGCGTGGGCCCATACCGTCCACATCGAAAGGACAAATGAGGATGGTCGGTTGGGTCACGTTGCACTCATTACAACGCGCCACGTGTCAACAGGTCAAAAGTCACAACTTCCTCCTCCATGGCCCGGCCCCTATGGGATACGACCGGTAGTTCCCCGGTTTCTTTCTTTCCTTCTTAGATTGATCATCCTGTGCTCTCCGACGTCGGCTTAGCGACCATCTCGAAGCTTCACTCTACACGTGGCGTGAGAAGGACGCCCATGTTGTATTGTATTCACTGAAACAGTCCTGATTTGTGAGCGTCGGTTGGAAACTTGTAAATGAGGGGGTCCTGCTTTTGCCTTTTTCTTTTTTTTTTTTTTTTTTTTTTTTTTTTTTCCTACATTGCAACCGCTTCTTTCAATATTTTTTTACTTTTCAAACTGTTCAGTGCCTTGGGTGTTAAAGCAAAACTTTACTCATAACGTCAAAAACATTGAATGATATTGTGAAATTGTTGTTGTTGACCAAAATTGTAGTTCGGAACAATTAAGGGTCACTTTACTAAGATTGTTCAGGTGGTATGATCACTATTTGATCGATGAATTAGCTGGCTGAGCCTAACTTTCAGATGATGATTTATGGTCATGACTCATGATCGTGCCTACGCACAGCCCAACTGGCTGTGGACAATTCCCCTCTTTAGCACGACGCACTCCTTACTTACTTTATCTTTTACTTTAATATATGCCTCTTAGATTTCGGACTCTTTCTTGTTTCTTCGCGCTTTTACCAGGTGTAGTTGTACGTGCCTTGGTTAAACTAATTTTTTGGGAAATGTACGTCAGTAAAGCTTGATTTCAATAAATCTGAAGTTTTTAAATTTTTTATAAATATTTAAGGGGTATCTTACAAGTGATTATGGTTGCTTCATTAATTGCTCGATGATGTATTTGAAATTAAAAAAGTTTTGAATCCGGACTTACGAGTCCAAATAACACTACCCGATTTCAATATACACCGACGTTAGCTATATAGAATATAAAGTTATATATTGTACATTGAGGAGTTACAAAGGCACATTTTAAAGGAAAAATATTTTCTTTTGTTTTTTTGATATTTGTTGATATGCATGCGAGTCAGACTATTCTCACGAGGTCTTGGACCAATCGACTTGAGCGTGCTTCAATGGCTAGCTTCGAGAATCTTGACATGTCGAGGAATCAAATCAAGGATCTTACGCCTAATCACACAATTTCAAGCCCGCTCTAATTATTGTTGGGTCAATTCACATGGGTTAAAGGAAAAATATTGATCAATAAACTTTTGACACTTACATTTGACGTCCTGATCTTTTAAATTTTACATCGAGATGTATGCATTTGTATTTCAAAATGTATCAAAAGGACCACAACAATTAGGTTTTAATTGTAAGTGTCAAAAATAAGTTAGTATAATATTTTTTATTTTAAAATAAAATAAATAAAGTTAAGGTTTTGACACTCACAAATCTCAAAAAATATATGTTATAATACAAAAAATTGCAAGAAACAGAAAATCATTAGGCTCTATCAATTAAGTGGATAAATCACCAATCTTTCTTGAAAATTCTACAAGCTATATCATACGTGACAGTATCAATGGTAGTAGCTATTGTCGCATTTATTAGATCTAAAAAGAAAGGAATTAATCTATCCAAAAAAAAGAAAGGAATTAATAAAAGCATTATTCATACTATACAACCTTCACATCACCAATTAGCTTGGTGTGACGCACAATGGAGATCTGTGATTCCGTCTGTCGCACGGTACTATTGGGCCGGGCCTCGAACTCGGAAATGCTACAGATGGCACTTATCAAATAAGGAGTCCCAAGGCCCACCACTTTTAATGCCATATGGCGACAAGGTCTGCCGTCCCCAAAAGTACTAAATGCCCTTTTAAACTCCATTTCCTATTCATCAGTTGAGTTAAGAGTTGGTAGAAATCATGGGTGGTTTTTGCTAACTCACAGTGTTAGTTGAGAGTATCTCCTTGAAGTTAATTCATTGGAGTTAATATTTTTATGTTTGGTTAAACTTTAAACTTGTAGAAAAATTACAAATTTTTAAACAACAAAAATATGAATTGACATAAATATCATTTAAACAATAGAGAGATGGGTAATAAATGAATCATTAATGAGGGGTAATTGTGTCCACAACTCATGAGAGATAATTCCTTATGAGGGGTGGTGGGAGATATCTCACATCCTAGGGTGTACGTAAGTTGAGAGATAACTTGCAGGCAAGATGGGCAACCAAACAAAATTAGTTCCTAACTCCTCCACCAAACAAGGCCATGGTTTTGTTGAAGCTTAGTATAAACTTTACATTATTTTACTTATTAATTTTTGATAGGTTTTTCCTTTTTAATTTTATTTATTTTCGGTTTGAACTTTTGATCAATGAAATCAGTGATACCTAGATGTATGGCTAGATCTAAGTGCAATATTTAATTAAGCCATAGTTTTGAGAGTACATAATTACTAGGTGAAAATGCACGTTAAGCTATGCCTCCGTACACAATATCCTTGCAAATACATGTGAGTCTGTGGTTAGTAATTATAAACACAATACCATGTGCTCTGATCTAGTTTTTGCAAATATACATGCTAATATGACGACCATATATTTGGTATGAATGCATCGATAATCAATGAAATTCAAACACTACCTAATCATGTTACAATCCACTACTTTTACCATATCCATGCATAACAACTCCACTAAACATGGGGCTTATATCAACCGAGACATATAAAGAAGGTACGTAACATACGAACGTGTATTGGGGTCATTTTCTACGCTGCATAATTCGATCATGACTCGGATGACTATGTCGACAAGCACGCTTATGAATTTAATACGTTAATCATGCTATTATAAAATCATATGGGGCCTATTAAATGGACAAAATTCGTCACTTTTAATGCGTTTCCTATCTGGATGTGTCCAGAATATTAGCTTCAATTCATTTAAAGCAAGTCTCTACCCAAAAAAACAAAAAACAAAAACAAATACCAAAGACTTTAAGAAAATAAAAACCTTTTGATATAGTGCATGAACATTTTGATATGGTAATACAAAGCAACTTACTTTGATCAAAAAAATAAAATAAAAACCTTAATACACCTTTGAAAATTTTAAGATAGTAAATACAAGTAATTTTTTGGGGTTCAAAAAAAGTCGTTACATGTTGTACATTTCTCTTTTTAAGAAACAATTATTGTCTCAGTTATGAATTTAATTACCAGTGATTCTAGTTTTACTGAAGTGCGGTGATCAAGCAACTTAACTAAATGGTCATAGTAGAGATTTTGACTACCGTAACAATTATGAAAATCAAATTCGCATAAAGAGCATTGTGTACTTTTCTTTCTTTTTTAAGAATCAAATTAATAGTCTCACAATTATCTAACAAAATACAAATTGTTGGAGAAAGATTCATGATTTTTTTTAAAAAAAATCATAATTATATGTATGGTTATTTATAACGATAATATAATAACATATTAACCACAAATTTATGCATGGTTATTTATTTTTTCTTTATCATATTCTTAATTGGTTTATATAAAAGTATGTAATCATGTTGGGTTTTGAATGCTATAGTTGGAAAGGAGAAGCGGACCGACAATCACGTAATGCAACGTACAATGTGGCTCCTTAAATAGTTCTCGCGAATCAAGGAATAAAAGAACACAAAGGGTACACTTTTGATTAATTAATCAAGGCACGTTCATGCACGTTACAGTAAAGTTAAATTATATTTGAATTTTATTGTTGACGAATTGGAGATCCATACTTGTTCTGTATAAATAGCACATGGAATCCGATGAATTTCAGCTCGCATTAAAGTGTATTCACTTCATGTGCAAGGAATGGTCTAACTACGTACAACAATATCGATTAGAAAACTTCACCAGCATTGTTTATTGAATGAGATTTTGTACGCTCGCTCGATCTTGTCGGCAAATTACATGTAAGAGCCTCATGGATATACCAATCTATTGCATTGTATAACTTAAATGTGAGACCATTATGTGTCTCAAATTTATATATTAATTTATGTAAGTACTTGTGAATTACCTAGAGTCTTTTGAGTTCCCTTTAGGTTATCAATTTGATGAAAATTGGTATTAATGTAAAAAGCTTAAAAGTTCTCCCTAGCTCAATGATGAATGCATTTAGGCTCATGAGAACGATATAGTGTTGATGTAGTACTTAAAGTATTTCAACTAAGTAATCGCTTCCTCATGTAATTATCTATTGAATGTTTACATTAAATTCTATATACTATTTCATCAAAAAAATTATATATGCTACCTATTGAACTTGGTATCTTTTTGCTCTAATTTTGTATGCATATTCTTGTAATGAAATTTAGTCAATACAGCGTCTTCGAACGTGCAGTGAGACAACAATGGACAATAATACAAGTACAACAATAAAATTAGACAACTTCGAAAACAGTAAAAACCTCGATGAGCTAGTTGTACTATCCTCAACTTTTTAGTTTGTGGAGAGGATACGCTAAAGTTGAGAGTTTGAAGTTGATACACTCAACCAATAGTAATTACGGATGTACAATGTAAGATGTAAGGTATGTTTTTAGCTCCTCCCCATTTTCACTTTTTTGTTAACGGACACTTTTTTTTTTTTTTTTTTTTTTTTTGAAATATATACATGACACTTTCAAATAGAAGTTGTTGATATAAGAATGAAAAAATATTTTTTTAAGACACTAAAGAATGTTGTTGAAAGCTACATTCTTAATACTTAATTAATACATAATTGATAAATTATAATATGTTATTGATTTGAAAACTCTCTTGCGATGGTTTATTAAATTATATATAAACTTAATTTTAATGCAACAATCAATATATATGCGTAACTTAGTTTAAAAAATATTTATTTTTGTGTTAGATTGTATATTTAATATATTTTGACAACGTATTTATCTATAATGTTGTGATTTATGTTTATATATTTTTATAATAAAATTATGTATTCATAATGAACATAAATTATATATAGTGAAAACATATTAAAAAAGTCTTTAATCTAAGGGAAAGTGGACAAATTAATAAACACTAATAGTTTAGTTCCAATATAATACCACTCATTGTTGTCTAATAATTCTCGCCCTTTTGATGCTCATGGTGGGTCATAATTAAGTGCGACTTTTGAAACTAGTATCTTCCTTTTTGCTATCACCGTATCTTATTTTCTCTAAGATTTCCTACATTTTTGTTTTGTTTATAATCACTTATGCCTTTAACGGGTGTATGATGTATTTTATGGTGAATCTACTCTAGTATCGCACCCATGTCTACATTAATTTGAGATGCAACAATGAGAGGACTAGGTTTTTTTTTTTTTTTTTTTTACTTTGATCGATCTAGACAACGATGTAACTGTTGGAGTTGTAATCTAAATTAGATTTGTGTTTGAGTTTGATTAGGACTTTGAGTTAGAGTATGAGTCTAGTTAGGATCTCCTAGTTGGATTACGAGTATGTTTATGTGACTCTATAAATTAGAGTTAAGCCCCCGCATTGTAATTAACGAGTTTATTAGAGTGATTAATAAAGTGTGTCATTGCGGTGTCTCTAAACCTAACATGGTATCAGAGCAAAAGTGAGAACCTGATATCTGTGAGAGTGAGACCGAGATTTTAGATCTACGGTGTGAGACTTTGTTCAAGATCGAACAAAGAATTTGGGCTTCGCATCTATTGAGAGATCGAAGCGTGCCCGTTTCTTGTTTTGGAGAAGAAACGAAGATTTGAACAATTTGTTCAAAGTGTGTGCGACGGAGAGTTAAAATCAAAATTGAGATTTTTGATTTTCTTATTTGGTGTGAATTATGGCGACATCGGGGAACGACCAAGTTCAACCTACTCTTCCAATATTCGACGGGAAGAAGTTTGATAGATGGAGCACTCAGATGAGAGTCTTGTTCAATTTTCAAGACTTGCTCACAGTAGTTGAAGATGGATTCGACGACCCAGGGGCCACCGCTACCTCGACACAAAAGGAGCTTCGCAAGAAAGATCAGAATGCACTTTATTTTATTTTGCAAACGCTTGATGATGTGGCGTTTGAGAAAGTGCAACTGGCGAAGACATCAAAGGAAGCGTGGGACACTTTAGAGACGTCCTACAATGGTGTACAGAAAGCCAAGAAAGTTCGATTGCAAACTTTGAGGCGACAATTCGAGTTGATCGAGATGGATGACTCCGAAGATATAAAGAAGTACACCAATCGTGTTCAGACAATCGTCAATCAGTTAAAGATGAATGGCGAAGATGTCGTCGATCTCGATGTGAACGAGAAGATTTTACGCACCTTGACCATGAAGTTCGACCACTAGTAGTAGTTTGCTATTATGGAGTCCGGGATGATTATGAGACCAAGTCGGTTGAAGAAATCATTGGTTCATTACGAGCACATGAGCAACGAATCAATGAAAAAAGTGAAAAAGTCAAGCCTACGAAGCGAGGCATTGAAGACTACGATTGTCCGAACTAAAGAAGAATTATGGGTTTAAAGGCCGTGATAAAGTCAACAACGATGGCAGATGTCAGAATAATAATCAGCAGTGGTGGGATAGAAATAAAGGTCGTGGACGAGTCGAATGTCGCAATCAACAGAGAAATCGGATTCAGTGTTACAACTGCCGCAAATTTGGGCATATAGCTAGACAATGCGGGATAAAGCAATCATCAAAGTCAGAGTCGGAGTCTGAGGAGCAGACATATAAAGATGAGGAGTGTCATCGACACTAATGATGGTTTCATCACCCAGGGAGAATGCTCATAGTAACATGTGGTATCTCGACGGTGCATGCTCTAACACATGTGTGGCAATAGAGAGTTTTTTAATGAGTTGGATGAGTCAATGTTGTGAGAGGTCAAGTTTTGATGATAGGAAACTTCCGGTTAAGGAAAAGGAAGAATTCGATCCAGTTGGAGAATGGTGATCATCAGTATATTTCAGATGTGTTATATGTACCGACATTGACATGCAATTTGCTAAGTTTGGGGCAATTGCTAGAGAAGGGGTACAAAGTGAATTTCAAAGATAGTCATCTCACTGTATTTAACTCTAAAGGTATGATCATTCTTAAGTCTCATTTGAAAAATAGGTTATTTCAGATTGAGATTAAGACTGGATCTTATCCGTGTTTTCAATCCATTATTTCTGATGAGTCATGGTTATGACATCTAAGATATGGTCATCTGAACTTCAAAAGTATGAAGTTGCTGACTCATAAGAATTTAGTGAAATGATTGCCTGTGATTCAACATCCAGAGCAATTTTGTGAGGGGTGTATTTCTGGGGAGCAACATAGACGAACGTTTGCTTCCAACACTCCAAGGCGTGTCAAATCTCTACTACAATTGGTTCATTCAGATGTTTATGGTCCAATGCAGACTGCTTCACTAGGAGGAAGTAAATATTTTATGACTTTTATTGATGACTGCAGCAGGATGATTTGGGTGTATACTTTAAAGAATAAGTCTGATGCCATTAGTTGCTTTCATAAGTTCAAGGCAACTGTGGAGAAACAGAGTGGACGCTACATCAAGACTTTGAGGACATATGGTGGTGGTGAGTACACGTCCTCGACATTTTCAAAGTTTTGTGATCGTCATGGGATTAAACATGAGATCATGCCACCACAGACACCGCAGCAAAATGGTGTTGCAGAGAGAAAGAATAAGATGATTATAGACATGGCTCATAGTATGTTGAAAGCCAAAGGTCTACCTGATTCTTTTTGGGCTGAAGCAGTTGCATGTTCAGTTTATTTACTGAATATGTCTCCCACAAAAAGTGTGTCCCATATAACCCCAGAAGAGGCTTGGAGTGGTTACAAGCCAAGTGTCAAACACTTGAAGGTGTTTGGATCCACTGCATATGTACATGTTCTTGATGCTAACAGGACGAAGTTAGATGACAAAGGCATGAAGGTCATATTTATTGGCTATATTCCAGGGAGGATTGAAACGTACAAATTGTACAATCCAGTTACCAATGCAATCATTGTTAGCAGAGATGTCAAGTTTGATGAGAAGAGTGCGTGGATTTGGGACATAAAAGGAAAGAGTATTGCTCAACCATCAACAATTAGATGCGAGAATGAAACTTCCACTTCAGTTGGTATTGGCGCTAAACCCCAGCGTACCAGTTGCAGACCACAAAGAAGTGTGAGACAACCAGCTCGACTTCAGGATTGTAAAATCACCCATGATATTGTCGTTGATGACAAAGGCAATCGAGTGCTTTGTGCACTGTTCAGCATTGAGGAAGTTGTGCGAGATAGATGGCGGGTGAACGACAAAGGATGTTGTCGATGGAGGGCGAGATCTGCATTCGAGAGAAGATCAAGTGGAAGATCATGACAATCTGAATTATGGGGGGATGATGTTTTTGTTTTTTAATTCAGATAGGTAATTTAGATTATGGGGGGATGTTGGAGTTGTAATCTAAATTAGATTTGTGTTTGAGTTTGATAATGACTTTGAGTTAGAGTATGAGTCTAGTTAGGATCTCCTAGTTGGATTAGGAGTATGTTTATGTGACTCTATAAATTAGAGTTAAGCCACCGCATTGTAATTAACGACTTTATTAGAGTGATTAATAAAGTGTGTCATTGCGGTGTCTCTAAACCTAACAGTAACTGTATAATGCATGTCTACAAAAACTCTCATTAACTAATTATGGTTTTCTCTTTAAGTCTACTGGAACCTCTTCTCTAGCTCAAGTCTACTTGAGGTTCTTCTCCTTTACCTAGTGCGCTGATGATGTATTATGTTAGGTTCCTTAGCAACAAGTTGGGACTGATATCTTTTCCTAAGTCTAATGTAGGCTTTTTCTCAAATTTACTGGAGGTTGCGCACTCATCAACAACAAGCCAGGTTCGAGTTCGAGCTCAAATTGGTCAAGGAATTCAGGTGAAAGAGAGAGTTACTGATATGAACTTCTTTTTTTTTTTTTTTCTATAACATGCAAAATTCTCCACGCACTCGCAATGGTGATTCATCTGGCTCTCTTTTACGAGAACATTCACTATCGTAAATATAAAAGACACACTTATCGACGTCTCTTCGTTTTGAATATAACTCTCTCATTTTTTATTAGATTGAGCTATAATACATAATTTTAACGTTTCGATAGTTGAAATAAACTCACGAGTTGTTGCACTAAAACTGTCCCTATTTTATTAAAGTAGATTTGGACATAACTAAATTAATGGGCTGATTTTAAAAAATTAGAATATACAATCACATAACCAATTCTAATAGCTTGTGCAAGTTGTAAAGAAGGAACTTAGAGGGAAATCTAGGATATCATTTAAGCCTACTGCAGGGCCCATAATATACTGGGTCTGCTCATCACATGAAGCCCATATATCCAACAATTCTCTCGGAATGAACCGGGCCCATTCTTATCCGAATCCTCTCCGCACACAAACTCTAAAGTCAAACACCAAAAAATAATAAATTTGTCACATCGATAGTACATGACCAACCAACCCAACAGTGAAAAAACTAATGTACATAAGTCTATTACAGTAACCCATCTGGGCCCAGCAAATAATCACACTTAGGTACAAAACAAAACATCAAAACTGAATCAATCAATCTCAGCCATCCAGTCTCCGATGCAACAACTCTACCTCCCCACCAGATCATTTACTCTCAGTTTCCCCAATAATTAGACCCGTATTAGAATTGAAAGTCCGTTCGGAGGAAATACGAAGCACAGGTAGCACAGGTGGCACACGCAGGCACGACTCGAACGCGATACTCCTAATCAGGGCTCGCTCGCTCGCTCGCACAAGAAACTCATCAGTGTTGTTGGTGGCGGTGGTGCGTCAGATGCAATGAAAGGAGGATCGAATTGGTGAAGATGATGATGCTAGGTATGTGCCGCTCAGTGCGCGATGCATGGAATCTAGCATCCGAAAGGTGCAACCGATCGTTCCATTGTTGTGCTGACTCAGGTGATTAATCAATCTCTTTGACCTGTTTTTTTTTTTTTTTTGGATGTTGAATTGAATTGTGTTGTTGTTCGTGTTGTGTTGTTTCTTCTGATTTGTTGAATTGTTATTGTGATTGTGCGGATTTCAGATAGGAGGACCAATTGGGGACTGAAATTCTCTTTGGTGGCTGTTCATCTGGTTTTTGTGGGGGTTCTCTTTCTATTTGATGTTGATTTGATTCAGAAGACTAAGAAGGAACCATGGTATGCAGTCTCCTTCGATTCTCTGCACTTAATTACTTCAATGGCGCAAAGTTGTCATCTTTTGTATTTGTTGTTCAAATTGTGAGCTCGTGATGATAATTTTTGTTCAGAATGTGTGATTCGTGTAATTAAATTAGGTCTGAAGAGTTGTTTGTAGGTCTTAAGATTTTCGTTGTAGAAACCCTAAATTAGTGAAAAAAAAAGCATAAAAATGATTCCTATCATGTAAGAGCTGAACTCCTTACTTTTATGGGAAGCTTGTACGGATTGTTACTGAAAAACAAAATTCTGAAAGTTGCAATGCGCTTGTCGAAGTTGGTAACACTTTTGGTGTGTTGATTGGAGCATGCTTGCTTCTCTAAAGGACTTTGCGGCGAGCATTATATGTAGAATTCTTTTGGCGATTACGACTTTGGTGAATCTTTTCGAGAACAAGTCCAGCAAAACATTTTATTGAAATTTATGTATAGAACCATTGAAAAAAAGATGTTTGTTGGTATGTTGTTCACCCTTAGTATTTGATTTTTTAGCAAACTAATCTAGTGGATATGTTGCAATAGTGATGGTGGAATTATGCTAGGGTGTGGGGGAGATTAGATACTGATAAGTGATGATGTTAAATTCCTGGAGATCGATTTTCTTAGCTTTTTTTTTTTTTTTTTTTTTTTTTAATATCCTGGTGGATATATCTTCAATTTTACTTGAAAACTCTTCCAGTGAAAGGTTTTAAATGCTACAGGATGTTGCACGTCTGGAGAATGCCAACTTTGCTAAGACTTTTTTTTTTTTTTTTTCAATTAACATTGAGTACAATGCTAAATATGATGTTCTGCGAGGTTGTATCTGTGTGCACTTGGATAGATCGTCTATGCACGTGGAAGGAGATATATTTAGTACGGAATTTGTCTAAGCCTTTTTACCTAGATGAAACCTGACTTTTTAACTTTTTGTCTTCGTTTTAGCCAATATGTTTTTTTTTTTTTTTCCAAAACATTTTGAACCTTAAATTATGTTTGGTGGAGGATTTATTTATTTATTCCCTTTACTGATGTCATTCGTTATTATTTCAGGTACACCGTAACATACTTATTGCTATTTTTTGCAACGTTGGTTCAGTATTTATTCACATCTGGTTCTTCTCCAGGGTAACTGTGCGGGTTAATGCATTTTTATGCATCTATTATGTATCTACATTTTTTGATATTTCAAGCAGCGACTCACAATGCGCTTTCTTTTGTGGTGCTTTTTTGTTATTAGGTACGCTATTGATGCAATGAGAGCCACAAACGATTCACAAGCTATCTTTACAAAGAAATCAACACCCTCCAAGTAAATATACTTCTTTCTTTTTCGTTTTGATCTTTATTTGGTGAAGAATAATTTTAGTACTTTTCATAAAATTTATGCTGTAATTTTTCTTCTATTTAGTTTTTGATGTAAACGAAATGGTTATTTTTTTATTTATTTTTATTTTTAGTGTAGCTCAAATTAATTATTTTTGTTGTACCGTGAATAATTTTAAGTTACTGACTTCACCTGTGCAATGATTAAGCAAAGACAACCTGCTCTAAGCAAAAATGGGGGTTGCCAATTTCTGTAGAAGCAAGCCATATGGGAAGAACTACACCGGGGATGGCTAATACACCGTGGACTAAACTGGTGATGGAAATGTACCCTCCCGGATCGAACATCAGGTATGCAAACTTTTTGTGCCCATCCATACGAGAAATCTCTAGACCTAGATTAGGTTTAAGTGTGTCCTGCGCAAATTAATAAATTGGAAAAGTATGACCAGATCCATTTGGAATCTCAAAGTTCATAAGTGGGATTTAGTTTGCCACCTTTGTGGAGTGAAAGAACCAGTGAGTTCAGATATAGTTTAACCATGGAAAAGGAGCTGATTATTATTGTTGTTTGGAGTCTTTGGACTAGTGAAAGCATTGCCTTTTTAATGAGGAAGTACTCAAAAGTTAATAGCTGACTGAAAAGTTACTAGTTATTCATATACCCTGAGGCCAGAACTTACCAAGGAGTATTGTCACCTCGTATGTGTGTGTAAGAAGAGTAAGATCATAATGAGCAAGGACTATCAATATATTAAAAACTATGTTTTCTAGAGGTAATTGAACAACACGATGGTACTTGTTTTGTACTTCCTTCTCGGTTCCTTTTGTAATTACATTTAGTGCGCAAGCGGAAACCAACTTTAATTTAACAAAGACATCAAATGATTCATTATTTTTAATCTGATCTTGCAGAAGTCTGACGTGCTCCTATTGCAATATTGTGCAGGTAGTTAACTCATGCCCGTTCTTTTAGTGTTAAGATTTTTATTTTACTTTTTAGGGGTGCAAACACATAGGCTTAACATTCCAATTTTTATGTGATATCAGAATCGCTATCAAAAGTTTTCTTGCATTTACCAAAGCCTGCATTGGGTTGCTTACTATAGGAAGTAAAATAAACTATTTAGTAGAAACTATCTCAAATTAGATGATTTTTTTTTTGCTACATCGAGATTATGCCCATTATTTCACCCAGAAGAACATTGTTCTTTATACAAATAATAAAAAAGCATTACCTTGATTAATAATTCAAACACTATGGTGATTCTTCTTCTTCTTCTTCTTTTTGGTTTGATGAAGGCAAAAATATAAGGTTCTTCTTTCCTGTTATATAGTATATACCCTGAAGAAGTATTGTCCTGGAGAACTATACTTATGTCTGCCAAGGTCAGCTGTATTTTCCATCCTCATGAGATGCACCCTTATACTCGCTATTTCACAAGAAAAGTATTCTGACTGAGTTGTAGTCTGCAGTAGAATGGCTCACTAGCCGCAGTAGCTGTTTTCTGATGACTTTGCTACTATAGGACGGTTGTCTACTTGTGATTTTCAATTGTTGTGTTTCCATTTTACTTTCATGTACTCTAATATGCGAACTTCCATATCCAAGTTCTAAGAAACTAGAGATATATTTTTTTTTTGGGTGAAAAAGAAACTAGAGATGTCATCTTATTGTATGGTGTACCAAAAGATGCACAAAAATAAAATATGATTGATCAATGATCTTCAGGGATTCTGTCCATTTAGTCTTTTATTTACAAGGTGCGTCGTTGTAAATGTTGCCTTATGGAAATGAAATCTTTGAAGTTTCTTGTGAAGGGATTACATATTTTTCTAGTGAAGTTTATTTTAAAGGAATCACGAGCTTCATTTTTATTTACTATTTGCAGCCTCCACGAACAAAGCACTGTTATGATTGCGAGAAATGCGTCCTTCAGTTCGATCATCATTGTGTTTGGCTTGGAACGTGCATTGGGCAAAAAAACCATTGCAGATTTTGGTGAGTTTTCATATTGCTTTCTGTTCATTTCTTTGGCCCGCATACTTTCTGGTTCATATTATGATGCAAATTTCTGCATAACAAGGACTCGATGCTTAGGGCTTTAGCATTATTGGCATCTAACAGTATAAAGAAACACCTTAATGCTTCTATGAGCTCTCCATCAATATAAGTGCTGAGGATTTAGTTTCTACTTGTTAGATTGTCGAAGGAAGGTGAAAATAAATGAAAGTCATTTTGTGGAAGTCCATTCTGAATAAATTGGAAGTAATGTTTCTCACATGGTTTTATAATATCAAGATACATAGCCATGGATTCATCTCCAAGAATAGCTTGGAACAATGAGTGCCCTATAGTGTCCCACCTTTTGTGTATCAGATTTTTTTTTTCCTTTTGAGTATAGGCGCCATTGGTGATCTTCCTATATCTTCATTTGCTTATATAGTTCTTTTGAAAAATCTATGTTGCAGGTGGTTCATCTTTGAAGAAACAGTACTGTGCATTTGGACAGGGATCTTCTACATATCATATTTGAGGTCTAACTTCACTAGAGGATGGTAAGTCTATCTTTTGGGATGAATCGTGACTTTATTCTGTTTTGGAAATCAAGCATCAATTTTGTATGTAGTTGGTGTGCATGAATTTGTACCTACTTCCAGTTTGAGGATTTGGGATAGTAGAAAACTTTAGTAGGTAGATTTTTCAAGGGTGGAACCATGGTTTTGCTTCTCTATCATGGTATTCTAAAGTACCACTATACTGAATTTGTATTGCGAGGCAACTATGTATATAGATTTGGATGATAATGAAATGTTTACATCATTATTAGAAAGAATGCTTAGTTATTAATGAGTAATGCTAGAGAACTGTTAGAGCTACCAATAGGGACAGCGAGGGGAGCGGGATCTCCTCTATAGTGGATGTACGACAGCCTGAATGAATTGTATTAGAAATTCAACCAATATGTAGCATTTTGTTTGTCAATAATGCTTAGTCGACTTAATTACTTCATCTATTTTGTGTTTTGTTAACTTTAAGGCGAGTCAGCATAGTATTTTTTTTTTTAGGAAAAAGGCGAGTCGGCATAGTAATCTAACATTTAGTTGGACTTTCGAAATTTTTTTGTTGTATTTTTCTGATTTCTGAATTTCGTTCATGGATGGTAAAACATTTGTCAGGTGGAAGGATGCGATTATCATATTTTTTCTGGCCATTTTGTCCATTTGCCTTATCTTTCTTCTCCTGTTACTTCTTTTCCACAGGTAACCTTTTGCTTTCCCATTTCACAAATAATTATTTCATTGAGATTCTTGTTACTGCACGCTTCATTGATATCATTATTTTAAGGAGTTGGATCTGTAAAGTCTCTGTTGGGTGTTTGTCTTTATTCGTTGCAGAATTCTCTTATAATGCTCGTGACGGTGTGTACATAGATAATCTCTTAAGTAGCCGAAAATTAACTACAGTTATTTTCCTATAATGGATAATTGTTCATTAGAAAATCAAATGAAAGATAATTGAGAAAATAAATGGAGGCAGGCACTTGATATCTTAAAACCCAAAGTTGGAGAACATCCATGAAAATATATTCACTGTTGAAGTTGACATCAGAATCATTACAATTTTACCAGTTTTAGGCTCAGTAGCGTTTGGCCTCTGTTAAATTCTATTCTTATAGATTTCTTCCCTTATTCCTTCCTCATTTTTCTTTTCTCCTTTCTTATTTATTTTTTCTTAAAGTAAAATTCTAGAACACTGCAATTAGGCGGGCTATGCCTTGTATCCAATCAAAATCAGTTAACAGAATGCTACTTGGTCTCGGGCCCCCTAGAATTGAAAAATAAAAATGGAGAAACGCTACGGCTAGATGGAAATAAGGGAATATGAGATATACGTGATTAGATCATGGAATTCGACTGTTGCAGTAGTGGATAATCATTTTTCTCTTGCAGTTCGATACATCACTCCCACCTTCTAATTTCTTTTTGTTAAAATGTTAGAGCTGGATTTTTTGCACGTTGAAACATTTAGTCCATTTAGTTTGCTTGAAATTTCTGTCACCAAACCATCCTAATTCTCTTAGTTTATCATATTATTGTAGTTATCACATTAATTATTCTTGAACGACTCACAAAGCCTCAATCCCAAGATTCTTAGATGACTTGATCTAGCATAAATATCAGGGTATTTTTAGCTCTTAAATCCTTGACACTGTTCTTCATTTAATTATGTGTGATGGAGTGAAATTGGTAATGCGAAGATGCATTTAGTATTGTCAAACTATTGTATATCATAGGTCTCATTAGAATGAGACGAAACCTTGGCTTGGATAAGTTTAATGTTAGCAAAATGGAAAATTGTTTCTTTTCCCATGCACTGTAAATCTTAATTTTTGGAAATCCTACTTTACTGTAAGGTCTCTTGAGATTTGGGACGTACATTTTGACTTCCTGCATTTCATGTCAAATGTTTTTTCCCTCTTCTTATGTTTGAGGGTTTGGTATAAAATGGCATTCTATGGAAAGAAAGTATCAACATTCCATTTACACATGAACTAAGGATGATATTGTCTGCTGCAGCTATCTTATTCTTACAAACCAAACAACATACGAGCTTGTGAGGAAACGGCGTATCTCATACCTAAGGTTAGTCTTAAATTTTAAATCTTTACTGTTTGAATTGCTTCTTGACTATTGTTTGATCTTTTGGCGCATGTCGCATTGTCCTCATTGTAAGGCATGTAAAAATTAATTACATATTTGATATGTTGCAGATCAGTCCCAGAAAGGGTATATCCATTCAGTAAAGGAATTTGCAGAAACGTTTACAACTTTTGTTGCGATTGTAGTAGCATGTACAGAATGGAACGATTACCATCAGCACTGGAGTTGGAAGCAAGATCAAGACCATACACTTGTTGTGATGTCTTGTCCTGTCGTTGTTGCTGATTGAATCCAATGGTCTGTGTTTAAGTTGCAAGTTATTAGTTTAGTAAAATATATGGAGTGCTTTGGTATTTGGTTTGTTCCGGCAAAAGTCATGGATGAGAGAAGAAGGCGATCTAAGAAATTAAAACAATCAATTTTCTAATCTAATCAGGATTTTCGCCATCTCTCATCACTTAAATTTTTTTTCTTATTGATAAGATAAATACAAGAAATCTTCACCATTCAACAACTCTTACTCTGACACCAGGAGACTCTGAAATAAAGTATTTTATATAGGTGGCTTTAAGTAAAAAGAGAACTGTTAAAGTAACCCATTTTGGACATCGACCCAGTCTGCTCGGAACTATTAGATTAATCAATCAATTTTCTAATCTAATCATTTTTTTGGCCATCTCTCATCGCTTAATTTTTTTTTTCTTCTTGATAAGATAAATACAAGAAATCATCACAATCCAACAACTCTTGCTCTGACACTAGAAGACTCTAAAACAAAATATCTTATATAGGTGACCTTAAGTAAAAAGGAAACTGTTAAAGTCATCCAACAACTTTTACTCGACACCAGGAGACTCTGAAACAAAGTATCTTATATAAGTAAAAAATGAAATGTTAGAGTAATCTACTTTGGGCGTCGACCCAGCCTAGAACTGTTAGAGTAAATCATTTGGGCACCGATCCAATTTGCGGTGATCGTGACCTTAAAAAAATCAAATTAAAGTAATAAAATGCGGCAAGCGTGGATCGAACACGCGACCTTAAGTAAAAAGGCCATTCAACCACTCTTACTCTGACACCAGGAGACTCTAAAACAAAATATCTTATATAGATGGCCTTAAGTAAAAAGGGAACTGTTAGAGTCATCCAACAACTCTTACTGTAATACCAAGAGACTCTGAAACAAAGTATCTTATATAGGTGGCCTTAGGTAAAAAGGAAACTGTTAAAGTAACCCACTTTAGGCATCGACTCAGTCTGCCCAGAAGTGTTTGAGTAATCAATCAATTTTCTAATCTAATAAGTATTTTCGCATCTCTCATCACTTAAATTTTTTTTAATCTTCACCATCCAACAACTTTAACATATAATAACTCTAAAACAAAGTATCTTATACACATATAGGTGGCCTTCTAAGTAAAAAGGAAATTTATAGAGTAACATGCGGTGAGCGTGGATCGAACACGCGACCTTCAGATCTTCAGTCTGACGCTCTCCCAACTGAGCTATCCCCGCTAGCGATGAGAATGCGACAACTTCTATAATATTTTAATTATTAAGTTTTGTTTTAATCATTACGATAAAGTTTAATGAATTTCCCTTCTCTCATTCGTAGTCGTGGAGGGGTGTACATGTTTGAGGAAATATTAAGGGTTTTGCAAACGATTCGATTTGGAGGTGCAATTCACAAATAAACAAGAAGATGATAACGCGGTCGACTCTTGCAGAGCAGTTGAGGGAGTACGACTCCCGATCCAACCACACATGGCCTTCCGATTCCTTCCTCTTCTTCAATTCCAACCTCAGCTCATCTAGGTATTCATACATCCCTAACATTGTGAATTAGTTGCACTGTCTTGATAGATATCTCGCTATAGAGCGTAAGGTGTTTTGTTTTTATTGATTCCGTTGGTTATGAGGCAGATCTCACATTGTGGATAGTAGTTTGATTTGTACAATTGAATTGAGTTGTTTGATCACATTGGGAAATCACTACTTATATATGTGAAATTATAGATCAATTGCTCCAAATCGAGTTAGTGGAAGCGTTTTATCCGTGTAGCCAATTAATTATAGTCCGTTGGATATTGATTGGAGGAATGCTTATGCTTCTTGTTCTCAAGACAATCTTAACTCTACATTCTTTAGGCTAAATGATGTAAGAAGTGCTAGTAACGACACATTATCAAGAGGTAGATTTTGTTATCTAAACTCTTTTTTTAATAAGAAATTAACCAACTTATTTACAGCCACTCTTGAATATAACAAGAGTCGAACCCCCAACCTTGCCTTTGGCAAGATATGCCTCGTCCTGCTTTGGCTTGTTATCTTAACTGTTTTAGTTCTCTATCATCTAGATTGCTTGATATAACTGCTGTCATCCGCAATGACACATTGTTCAGTAACTTTCTCATTTTCTTAAAGAGGGAAGGACAGTGCATCATCATCTTCCTTAACCACACTTTCTTTGTATTGATTTTATCTTGTAATCGTGTTTCTTTTTTGGTGTAATATATGCTTGACTTCTAAGTTAAAAGAAAACTTTTATAGGACCGCAATTATGCCAACTATGCTCTATGAAAGTGAATGTTGGGTGGTAAAGCAACAACAACTATATAAAATGAATGTAGCAGAAATGAGGATGTTCAGGTGGTTTTGTAGTAAAATTCATAAAGATAGAATATGAAATATAGAAATTCAACGATAAGTAGGAGTAGCACCAATTGACACAAAGATTAGGGAAGGGCAGTTGCGGTGGTTTGGGAACTTGCAAAGACAGCCTACAAATGACCCTACTAGAAAACTCGACTTTATAAAAATTGAAGAAATTTGACGAGGTAGGGTAGACCAAAGTTAGCTTGAGACGCATTAATTATGAGGGATTTGAATGGTTTGCAAAGCTCACCATCAATTGCACTTAATCAAGCACAATGGAAGAGTTTGATTCGTGTAGCCGATCTCAATTAATTTGGAAGTGAGGCTATGTTGTTGTTGTTGTTGTTGTATTATGCGCTTGACTTCTAGTTTTATTCTCTGAATTCATTCCATAATTTGCTTCTTCCTTCTTCATCTTTCGACATCTTCCGAGCATGTGCAGTTACCGATATATGTAGAGAAGGGTAAAATCATGCATGAGTTGTAACAGCATAAATGAATAACGGGGCTTTTTTTTTTGCTCAAACTGCAGGTCGGATGTGATATTTGTTATATGGGAGCTCGTAATTCTTGCTTTCTTGGTCGCCTCAGCAGTTTCTTTATACTTAAGATACATGCAACTTGCTTTCATCTTTATTTGCCTCACAATGCTGTTAGTGATATTCATGAAGATTATGAAGCAAGTAAGAGCAGCCCGCACAAAGAATCGAAGAATGCTTCTGCCTTTATCTATGTGATTCATTCAAATTGTTGTGCGTGTAGAGAATTCTCCCAGCACCATCAAGAGATCAAAGCAAGGTATTGACCATTGCAAAGATCTGCATCTTATCATGCCTTGTCTACTCTTGTTAATGCAGTTTATATAGAACTCTCTAACTAAGCTTGGAAAAGTCGGATTGAGATCGATATGTTAATGCTGCCGCGGCAGGGAAGATTATACAAGATTGCAGGGGCTTTCAAATTGTTAGCATTCATATACCGATATACGGTTGCATATATAAGTGCATAATTCTTTGAAGAATCATGTGCCCTTTCACTATTTTCACAAATCACAACTGAAGTAAATTCTTTCTGTAGTCCTGCACCATTATTGCCAATTTTTTCTAAGCTAAGGCTTGAAGAATCGGACATCAACACCCTTCACCACTATACCCCAAATTCCACCACTCACAACTAGCAAGCTCAGCACCATCCCTAACACTCCCAAGACCCAATTGAAATACCACATTACAGTCGGTCTCTCGGGTTTCTTGACGATGTTCCACATAAAGCAAGGGTAAGCAAATGTTACAGGCAGCGCTATGCCGCCGATCAGGCCACTCAGGCTTGGCAGGAACGGAATGGCCACTGCTATAAGGAAGACCAAACACCCAAAGAGGACTCTGAGTCCAGAACGCACCCAACATGGGCATGGTTTCTTCTTTCTACTAGTGTATGCAAACTCCAAGTTGTCGAACACTGGCATGGCGTATATTTGAAATCCGCAGACATAGCTGACCACGACAAGCAGAGTCGTGAACCCTAGCAGCAACCTTGAAGTGTCACGTCCATGGACGCAGAGCAATGTGCTCAACATTGTTCCATCTGCATTTATCTGCAAATTAAACAAGGCTCTCAATCAGAGTCCAATCTACGTTCTTGACAATATAGCTTCTCAAGCTTAAATCTTACTTGTATACTTACCTGGTTTCCATACGCCCAATAACCACAAATGGTTACAGGAAGTAGGCACATTCCTATGACAACATATGCAAACTTGACTCCTCTCCACATCGGCTCGCGAGACGGGCATTTCTCATTCGACGGAAGTGTACCCTGCAACCATCCATTAATCAGTTACTTTTCTGAAAAAGATTCGGATTGATAAGTAAATCTATTATATATTACCTGTATTTCAAGCACTAAATTGTGTCCTCTGAAAGCAAAAGCAATGACTCCAATAGCATTAAGCGTACTAAAAACTCTCCCAACACTAGAGTTCTCTTCAATGGGCTCATGGGATATAGTCCCAGGCCTGTTTTTTGTAACAGATATAGCCCATATCAGGGTGAGATAAGTGGTTGTTGTGATGGCACCTAATAGTGAGATCCATGCAATGGAGTCCAAGTTGGGGAGCTGAGCTATGAGAATTGCGAAGCACAAAAACACCAAGTACCACTCAATTGTTGTCAATGATTGCTGCTTTGGGCCTAATATGAAGTGGACTAGAAGCTTCATGGTACGACCTGCCATGATAACCATGCACACACAAGCCCCACCTGACAGGTACCCCAGAGGAAAAAGGGTGACCAATTTCCCTGCTTTTTCACCTGCCCATGCATGCATCACATGTTGAGATGATCGATGAGATCAAACCAATAATTGATCAAATTTTTGATAGGACAACGTTCAGTCGATCAATTTCGAGTACAACATACATTCTTCTACAAAATACATGGTTGATAGAGTGCAAAATCAAATGTGTGAACGCATTTCAATGTTTGTTCAAAGGATTTTGATCACAACTGCAAGTCTAATTAAAAGTTGTCCTCTTAGGATTTTCTTATTTTACTAGTAAGAGAAAAACGTAATATTATACCTCCACCATGCATATGATGTGAGAGTATACAATACGTCGTAATGTAACAATAATTGTGAATTCCTATTCTAGGGAGCGGGTCTCACCAAAAGCAACCTTGGCAAGTTGGAGGTATCTGCTATAGCGCCTTCCAGGCACTGCCTCATGCATTTGAATGAGTAACCATGTAGTGTAAAGCTGCCACATGAAAGCTAAGCACAAACATGAAATCCCCCAACTCCTGCAACAGATTAATATACATACGATCAATTAAGGAAGTATATATGTCGGTAACATTTTATTTTATTTTTTAATCGTGGGTGTCCAAGCCTTTTTCTGACCCCTCCCTACTTAGTCACGACTATTCTCACAAGAGCCATTTGGCCTTCGGGAGCCCCAACCCTGGCTTTGACCTGAGAGAAACTAACATATATATTCGGAGTTGAATAGCAGAACTCGATCCCATGACCAATATAAGCGAATCTTAGTAACTTTACCATTGAAAGCTCATAGTATATAATAATAATAAAAAAAAAATAATTATATGAATTTGAAAAGAAATACAGGGCTAGCTAGCTCTTAAAACTATAATATACTCACCAGCCAAGAGTGGTAAATGAGAGGGGAAGCACAAGTGACTGGAAACCAATTCCAGAGTTAATAGTGTGAAACACAGCGTAATAAACATTCCCTTTTCTTGACTCGGTGATTGGAAGCCAATCTTCTAATTGGGGATGAAAATTAGGCTTTGTAATATTTTTCCCCACTTGATTTTCAGGGCACTCTGGCTTGCTCACAAACACACTATGCAATGAAGTGACTTGGGGAGTGGTTCTTGGTGTTCTAGGAATAGAAGCAAAGAGTTGCCTCAAAGTGAAGGATTTTTGAGTTGTTGACGATGAAAGTTGGTGATGATCAGACATAGATAGCGAGAGAGAGTTGGATTTGAGTGTTGTGTCATGAGTATCCATTGCGAGTGGTGAGATCTCTCTATATATATAGCTAATGCAAATATATAAGAATGACCACAAGAGAGCACTCTAGACTATATTTGTGGTAGTTGCCAGGGTGCATGGGAAATTTAATTTGCTCATTTGATAGTAGGATGGTGTACGTGTCAAGCAGGTTGGACAAATGTCCGACACTGGTCTAGCGCGCGCTTCCCACCAATCGAGAGAGCAATCTATTCATGTGGGCATGAAGGCTAAATGAAGAAGCTTGGGAACTTGTACTGTCTTCTGTGCGTTGTATTATATAGCTTGGTAGATCGAACACACGAGCTTCTTGTTTTTATTTGAGACCTAGTGACAATTAAGTAACAAAATCTACTACTGCTATTCTGCTAACTTACTAAGGAAGGAAAACTAGAAGGGTTAGCACTGAGCAAGGTATGCTCATCTCACAAGTTATTATATACACATATATATACATTGTATGCACGTACGTATACGCAAATTAATTAAGTGAAAGACAGAAGATTCAAAGTGTTTTGGCTAATTAATTTGTGTAAATTAACAAGTTAACAAGTCAGCGGTCAGCACACTTAAGATCAGTGTGTAGACTCGGTAACGTCATCACTATCACTTTGAATGACTTCACCATGACGCACTCTTTAGACTAGCTAGAAAGAATAACCAGAAGGTCCAGAACAATAATTAGGCCTTTATATAAAAATTTATATTTAATATATAGTTAGCATTGTGGGGTTTTTAAGAAAAATGATATTTTGACACAGTAAGGGTACATACATTGGATACAAAATGGTGTAGATTTCATTGGAATACATGCAACACATATCCCAATGAAATCTAGACCATAAATTTAGACCATTGTGTATCCAATGTATCATGTATGTACCAAAAAAAGTATGTCAAAATATCATTATCCTTTTTTTAATGCTACCTAGTACTATATTAAGGTACAAAATATACCTTAAAAATAATATGAGATATATAAGATAATATTAAAAAACACAAGCTATAGTAGCTCATAAATATCACAAAAATTAAGGCCTTGTTTATTATGAGGTGGAGATATCTCCGAGGAGAACTCATATGGAGTTGGAAACTAATATTGTTTGGTTGCCCAACTCCATGTGAATTATCTCCCATTTTACAGGGAAATGTGTGAAATATCTCTCTACCCTCCTATAAGGAGATAACTTCCAAGGTTTATATTACTCATCACAAATTTACATTTACTCATGTCCCTACCATCTCAAATGCTTGTTATTAATTCATAATCAAAAAATTAAATAAATCATTCATTCATTAAAAAGTATTTTTCAAGTGAGAAATATTTTTAAGAATTATTATTAGTTGTATTTTATAGTATTTATTATTGATAATTATTTCAAATAAATATAAAAATACTTATAATTATTTAATGTTGTTTAATATTTTTGTAAATAATATTTATGTTTTTATTTAATTCAAGTTTTTTTTTATTTTGAATAAATAAATAGTAGTTCGTGTGGTGAAAATAATAATGCTTTGTTTTTTTATCTTCAAAATATATTTGAAGGGTATTTATGTTAATTCCCACATTTTACAGTTTTTAAAAATTTGCAACTTCCTTGTAAGTTCAAAGTTCAACCAAACATGAAATATGAACTTACACTGTGAGTTAACTCCAATGAGTTACCTTCGTTCGCACTGTAAGTTCAAAGTTCAACCAAACTTGAAGTATGTGTGTTATCTTCTCATCACCAAGAAACACCACCGCCTGGATGGAACATAACCTCGATCATTTGTTGTCGAGGGAGCAAACGAAAAATCTTTTTTTTTTATAGGAAAGAAACAATTTTGATACCTACCAAGTTTTAAACCCATGACCATGGGGCCACCCAAAGAAAAATCTTATATAGGTCAGAGATACTTGCGTAGTTGCGTTACTTTGGGGAATGTAGTTGAATAAGGATAGTGAGTACGTGGGAACAAATAAATGAGAACATAAAGAAGAATGTGGAAAGTTAATTGGTTGGCAAGTGATATAAGTCGTCTTCGAAGACTTGTACCATTGTAGCACAATGGTACAAGTCCCGCTAAAATCGCATACTTAAGCCTCCAGGGTGTGGTTTCGAGACTTGGGGCGAAAAATCACGCCCATTTATGGCCTTAGAAAGCATAAGGGGGGGGGGGACGTGGATGGTGGGAGGCCTTAGAAAGCTCCCACTGCCTTGGGGGTGCCAATTAAGGGCTCTGCTGGGTCGATACGTCGTTCTCCGGGGTGCCTTGGGCCTTCACATAAACTCATCGCCCATATTTAGGTCACGATTTAAACACATCTCGATGTGCCTGTTTTATCGAGCAATTTTCAATGATAAAATTCATAATATTTTGCCTCTGATTTTGAAGGCATGGTAAATATCACAAAAATATTCGGGTATATATGACAATATTTAGGCAAAATAGCCTTTCATATATGACCAAAAAACGTCAGAATTATGAGCGTTCATTGTCAATAATTATTTGCCTTTTGTAGTGGTGCACCACTTTTGTTCTAATTTTTTGTGGAATTGTCAATACGACCTTTACTCATATTTTCACCTTTTCCACGGCCATAAATTTGTTATTGCGATCATGATCATTATATGCAACATATGCTTCTTAATTTGAAGCTGAACTAATTGGACGGGAGCGATATTATATTTATAATATCTCATTATTTTACTCAGCTATCATGAAACAAGAAATCAATCCTTTATATTTATTGGATTGACGTGCGCACTCGATATTTATTGCAACAATAAATCGAGGCGGGCCACGTGACCTTATTTTTATTGTCTCATTAGTCATATTTCCACATAGCCTCAACATAGAGGTAATTAAAATTGGGGAATTATAATTAATATTTGATTGATTAAATTTTATAGCTTGAGACTCAACCGCTCATTTTGAGCTTTTGGAGCATTACCTTTTTTGGTATTTATATATTTATAACTCCATAAGGTGAAAATATATATAAAGTGAAATATTTACTTTTCAAATCTCTAAAGAGATATTGACAAATGATTTAAATTTTGTATAACACAACTTAGTCTTGCATAGATGTTTTATTCATAAATTATAGTATCTAAGTGTCATGACGAGTAACTCTTGTCGGTAATATAATAAGGCAACAAGTTCAACTATGGTTGAATAATATTTTGAAAATAAATTTAATATAAAATAGTTTTCCCATTTTTATGTAAAAACATAACATATGATTAAATATATGTTCACAACTTGATTTATTAATAAACAAAATGTACTATCGTATGAGTTGGTGGGACAACCTCCAGGTTGGGTGGCGAGAAATAGTCTACTTAATACCATGCCTCCTCGAACGGGATAACCCGTCTCCTTTTCAATGTTAGCTTTACCGGGGACAAGGCTTACCCACTGTCAACTCAAACTTATAACATTATTTGTATTATAAAATCAAGAATAGAACAATAACTAATCGTTTGTAGTTTTAAGAGAAAAACTATATGTCACACATTGACTTTTGATTTATGATGTACGTAGAAGATCGTACAAGACGCAACTACAGAGCATACTTTCGCAATCGGTGACGTTATAATGCATAGTATATGAATAAAGTATGCATATAGAAGTAATGCATGTAATAAAAGGAAGCAACCATGATAATATAGAAATAAATTGAACTTATTTAAATAACAAAAGTTATACATTCCTAGCTTTGTCTCCTTAACAAGCCTTCTTGAACTTCAAGATCTCCTTAATGCTAGAGCAAGCTCGTGCTGATAACGTGTTGTAAACTAAGTTGTAAGCCAACTAGAACTTAAGTTGGACTTGCTATAGACTCAAGCATAGAAGACATAAACAAGAACTACTAGAACAAGTAGAGAAGGCACTAAATATGAGAGATAAGAGAGAAGAGTGCTAGAGATGAAAATGTAGAATTAGAAGGGGAGACAAGAGAGAAGAGTGCTAGAGATGAAAATGTAGAGATTTCATTCCAACATTGGTGTGTGAATTACAATGGGGTTGGCACCCTTTATATAGGCCATTTGGTGATGATGATAATTGTACTTATTGAACAAGGGGCACCTATTCCAGCAGTTTTTTACTGCTGGAATAGATCAATATCTTTCCACCTCAGTGAGATCAAAGTATATACACATTTTCTCAACCTTAGACAAAAGCGATTAGTAGTGATAGTAATTAGGAAAATGCAAACAGTAGACAAATATTCAGTACTAGCTCTCTGATTCAGTGCCTAACATCAGGGGATTCTCATTATTTAAACTCAAATCTACCTTTCCTAGGTCAAAATCAACCCTAGATTTACCTAAACATAGCTTCATTTCAAAGGTTCTGAAAAATCAAAATGAGATTTCACTTTCCTACTTTTCTGAACACTTTGCAACGATTCAACATCATCAATTAATCATCCACTTCATCAAATCCACAAAACCTACATTCAAATGAGCAATTTCACAAAAAATATCCACACAACGAACCGAATTCAGTCAACATACTAGAACCATCAAAATCACACAAAAACGAGCAGCTAAGAAGTTGAATCCACTTAACTGAACCAAAATGTCGACGATCTGTGGACTGTCAAAGCCTGCACAGGCATGAAAGAGGTCGTTCGTTAGCCAGAGAAATGAAGATTCCAGAACACAACGACGTGAGAGAGGATTGGATACCTTACCCTAGAAGAAGCTGAACTTCGTTCGCGCGAGAAATCAAGCAAAACCGCTCACAGCGCGAGACGAGAGTGGCGAGCGCGCGAGCGAGGCGAGCGAGAGACCAGAGCGACTGCGAGCGAGCGACTGCGAGCGACCAGAGCGAGCGACCAGAGCAACCAGAGCGAGCGAGCAACCAGAGCGAGCGAGAGACCAGTGCGAGCGAGCGAGGGAGAGACCAGTGCGAGCGAGCGAGGAGAGACGAGTGAGTGAGAGTGGGGCGAGAGAGCGAGACGAGTGAGTGAGAGTGGGGCGAGAGAGCGAGGGAGAGACGAGTGAGTGAGATGGGGCGAGAGAGCGAGACGAGTGAGTGAGAGTGGGTCAACTTTCCATAGAGGTTTTCTAAACCTCTATGAATTAGTCCTATTAAAAGTCTAATCATCTAATACATAGAGGTTACTTAAAAACCTCTATCAATTAGGTGTTATAAAAAGTAATACATAGGGGTTTTTGAAAACTGTTGTAAACTAAGTTGTAAGCCAACTAGAACTTAAGTTGGACTTGCTATAGACTCAAGCATAGAAGACATAAACAAGAACTACTAGAACAAGTAGAGAAGGGGAGACAAGAGAGAAGAGTGCTAGAGATGAAAATGTAGAGATTTCATTCCAACATTGGTGTGTGAATTACAATGGGGTTGGCACCCTTTATATAGGCCATTTGGTGATGATGATAATTGTACTTATACAATGTGTACAAGTTATACATACACCACAAGTCATACAACACATCACAAGCAACATAGACAATAAATGAAAGAGTTGATGTACATTGGAGAGGATTACAAATTATGTAGAGTGTACAAGTTACATTCAATGTAGAAATCATACTTGATGTTACAATTCAATGTGTGACAATATGATCATTCATAAGCTTGGTTAAAGGGTCATCCAATTTACAACATGTGCATGTATTAATTAAAAAAGTAGAAATGCGGTCCAAGGGTACGACGGTGCAAGCAGTTTAAAGCACAAGGGTGCGTAAAAATGAATTAAAGGTGATGAAAAGCTAGCTCTATCTTTCCCTGTGCCTTCCCAGTTCCTTCTTAAGTTCTAGCTTTTCTTTTTCTTTCGTCTTTTTGATAGGATCAATATTCCTTCCATCTTTTTATGTCCACCATCTTTAAAGTAACTATACATATATAGTAACGTTTTATATCATTATAGAGCTTATATATTAATTAGTAAAACTAATATATTACTAATAAATATAGGCATCAGCCAATAATTAATTACATGTAATTGTCATTTTTAGTCATTTTTAAGAAGAAATTAAATGTATAATTGTTAATTAGTTAAATATAGGAACTAGCTTTTGCGTTAGTTTGAACAAGCATTTATATGTTCTAGACATTAATTGAATTAAATTATTAGCCGCATAAAAACATGAGTTTTGAATGATATATATAGTACACAAATTAAAAATTCTAGTCGTCGGTCAATATATATATATATATATATATATATATATCACGTGTCACGGATATATACATGTAAATATTCATTGTCTTATTTTCTTAATTTTTATATAGTTAATATATATATATATACACGTGTGTGTGTATCATGTGTCACGAATATATGTCTTATTTTCTCAATTTTTATAAAGTTAATTACAAAGAATATATTTTATGTGATTATTAATGTAGCAAAACTATTCTCATCAATCTTTGAAATAGCATAAAAATATAACCACGCGGGGTTGGTCCAATTGTTAGATGTTTGCTTATGGGTGTAAGGTGTTGGATTCGATTTTTCTTTCTTATAAAAAAAAAAATGGCATAAAAATATTGCATGCATCTCATAACTCACCTATAGAATTTGTGAGATCACCTTGCCCACATCATGCCTATATAATTAAAAAGCGGAAATGATTTAGTTAATCAATGTTTCTCGATCAATGTACTTTTTTATATAAGAAAAAAAAACAAACAATTAATTTGAAGCCCTAGGCTAAAATTAATGTAATTTTTTTGTCTCTAGCAACTAAAAAAATGCTTCGGTGCGCCAACTACGACATGGGGTCGGACAAGCACTCATCCAGCCACCCTTGATTCTCGTGTGCGCACACATCCCTTGATTCTTATACACGCACATATCTCAAAGTGTGTCGAAGATCAGACAACGAGTGCATGTCTGGCCCGCATGTCCGTGCTGGGCCCTCTAACACTTTCCTTAACAGTTAAGCATGTTTATAGACTACAATCATCAACTTAGTATTATTTAATGCATAATTTATTTAGTTATAAAAACACTTCACAACTTAAATCCGCAAATTATATCCAAGCAAATATTAATGACTTTAAGATAACAAGCGTCAACAACTATGATAAGTAAATTAACTAAATTTTAAATAAAATAATGTTTTTTAATTAAGTTATAACAATAAAACATTAATTTATTAACACTGATGTGCTTTCACAAAAAAATTACCATTAATACACTTGCATGTTGTTTTTAGTCATTTTTTTTTATCTCACGAGAGGCGCACGTCAAAATTCGTGAGAGGCACTTAATTAGGACTTGGGTCTTTTCTTTACTTTTTTTTAATCAATTGAGCTTGACAAAGAAAAGAAACTTAAGGGTGGATTAAAGTAAAATTTGGGATAAATGTTAATAAAAATTAATTAATTTTTTGATGGCGGCCCTGGGCTCTCCGCCACTGCCCATATTGAGGCTACCCCAACCTCTAAAGTAACTTAAGGGTGGGCTAAATTAAATTTTGCAACGTCATGGTAAGCCCATAAAGGAAAAAAAAAAAAATGAACACAAACAATTAATGGATCAAATGAAACCAAAGCAATAGATAATGAGTTCAATCGTGGAATCACAAACCGCGATCAATGAAAAACTGCCCTTAATTATACGGAAAAAAAAAATGCATGTATAAACGACTGATGAGAACTATCCAAATGCAATGCATATATATATTCAACATAACGCACGCAATATATATTATTGAAATGATCAGTATGGAAAGTTTTCTAAGAAAAGGTTGAGTGTGCGGTGATCAGTGATTCCTGGTCTTTAAGGCAAAATTAAAGATTTTTTTTATGGCCTCAAAAAGTTAAGATCGATCGATGGTCATGGATAAACGCGAGCACGAAATAGTGTAAACATATATTACTTTAGATTGAGTGGAGATTCTGGTCTTTTGCTTTCTAAGTATTAAAGTTGGGTTTGATGAATACCTCCTTTTCTTGTTTATACGCCTCTCTCTACAACTATATATAGTTCTTTCTCAACAATGTCGTGCATGGATTAATGCTTGACCTTTAATTATTAATTAGCTGATCGTATCTTGACGACTTTTGCTCTCTTTTTTAATTTTTATTTTTATTCACGGTCTCTTTTGACTCTCGAGAAAGAAGAATTTTATACATCACTATCGGGGAAAAACAACTCACCAGAAACTTTGAGAAAATCAAACATTAAAAAGTTAAAGCTTAAAAGTTCGGAGTTGCCTACTTTGCTTTAGTTAGAAAACACATAGTTTCTCAGTCATGTATATAATGTTTGTACATATTTTGGGCTATATATAATAGAATAAAGTCTCATTCCTATAGAAAAAGGGGATCGAGTTGCTTTTGATACAATCAATTGTTTGTTGCCATCAGTTTTTTTTTAATAAGAAACTAACCTATTTATCACCCCCACAAAATTGCTCCGAAAATATTCTAACACTCAGCTTTGCCTTATTAGAGATGACCACATACCAAATAATTGCGCTACTACTTAATTGGTGGAGTCACGTTTTTATTAGTACCCTTTTTTAAGTAATTGATTGGTCTATCTTTCGTTGTCTAATGGTTCGGTTCTTGAAAATGGCCAACTAGGTCACTTACGTTTTTTGTTTTAAATTTTGATGGACCAATCCGATCGTATTTGTTCTTTTTTTGGGGGGGGTTTTACTTTTAAGATAAGAAATAATAATTCTATACTCATCAGGTAGTATTTATTAAGTTTCTTAATGGGCCTTACTTAATTCAACAAATGCAAGTTCACAGTCCACTGGACCCAAAAATGAATTACCAACTGAACTCACTTTTAAGGTTCATTCACCTAGAATCCCTTTGAAATTTGTTTTGATGGGGGGGCATGGGGCTACCTAGGACTTGAAAGGTTGCAAATCCAAGCCCAATGCCAACCATATAGCAAACCTTGATGACTTCTTCAAATCACCAAAATTGATGTTCTTTTCCTAATTTTCTTTTTCCATTAATCTACTTATCTAAGATGAGAAAGCATTAGAATTTGCCACCTATGGAGAGTAATAATTTCATATTATTTCATGAAAAAAGAAGAAGATGCTGGGTGACTCGGGATGGGACACCCAGTGACGATGTCCATCCATTTGCGCATCGTGATTTGTGCGCACACGTCGAAGCACGATAAATAGACACCATCACCGATCCCGAGTGTCCCATCACCGAGTCATCATATATAGTATTTTTCAAAAAGAAAAATTAAATTATTAAGAATGAGTTAATTTCTCATAACATGCATGCCTTTTGTACAATTTTGTTCTTCTCCTTTTCATTGTAAAATTGGCAGGGGCCTGAAGAATCTCAAATCGACCCCATTAACCGCTATGCCCCAAATCCCACCAGCCACAACGAGTACGCTCACAACCATCCCCAACCCTCCCAATAACCAATTAAAATACCATATCACAGTTGCCCTCCGTGGTTTCTCAATCAAATTCCACATAAAGCAAGGGTAAGCCAATGACACTGGCAAGGCTATGCCGCCAATCAGCCCAGCCAGGCTTGGCAAGAAAGGGATCGCCACGGCAATGAACAAGGCCAAGCAACCGAACAGAGCTCGCAATCCCGACCGAACCCACCACGGGCACGGCTTGTTCTTCCTACTAGTGTATGCAGACTCCAAATTGTCGAACACAGGCATGGCATAGATTTGAAATGAGCATAGATAGTTGATGATTATGAGCATACAAATTGTACCCATTACTGCTTTTGATGTTTCGTGCCCATGGAACTTTCTCAAAGCGTTCAATATCCCTCCATCTGCAGTTATCTGTTCAAAATTGAAGCATTAATTATTCGTTTGATCAATGGCGAAATTTGTGAATTGGAGCGATGCGGTGGTAAAGTTATTGAGTTGTGCTACCCAGTTGAATTGATGAGGTGATAAAGTTAGTGGAATCTTGCCACTCAACTCCAAATGTGTTGGTTTCTCTCGGGTTATGGGGTTGGAGCCCTGACTGGCTCTCGTAAAAATAGTCAAGCCTAAAAATGTTTAATTGGACACCCACAATTATAACAAAAATAAAATAAAATTATTGAGTTGTGCTTGATGATGACATAGTCACACGATTAAATCCTGGAATCCAACCCTAAATATGGTACCTACCCATGCTACGAGGTGCCACGACTTACTTTAATGGAAATAATCGATCTAGAGTAGGCAAAGGCCACAATTATCAAAACTCAAGAAATTGTGAATTTTGCTGACCTTGTTTCCATAAGCCCAGTAGCCACCAAGGGCTAGGGGAAGGAAGCAGAGTGAGATGAGAAGGTATGCTTGCTTTACGCCTCTCCACATAGGAACGCGAGATGGGCATTTCTCAGTGGATGGCATTGTCCCCTGCAATCAGAATCTACAGTTGATTAGACCCAATTTCAATCAAGTAGTAAAAAGGGAGATGCTAGAGTATATGATAAGTGGACTGTGGCATCAGAGATCATAGATCAATGATTCGACAAAAAGAGGTAACGAATCAATCATCTTTAGCTCTTGTCACCAATAAAGTTGGAGAATCTTCGTAGAAAGTTGAGGGTCATTGGGAATACACATTAGATGTTTTATGTCTCAAATTAGAGCAATGTTTTCAGAGTTTGTATTATGAAATTAATTTCAATAATAAGATTCTCTTACATTAACTAGTGTCAAAGATTTTCGTTAAAAAAAAAAAAAAAAAAAGTGTCAAAGATTAGCTATCCGACACAAAATGTCTCAAAAATGTCTCAGAAAGTTAAAATATTCAAATTAACTTGTAACCTTTAGACATACACGTAAACAATTAGTATGCACTGCATAAATGGTTAGTGATTAACTATGTAATTGATTCAACGGGGCCAATATTTAATTTATAAATGACAAACTGGTTGTTGAAAAAGCGCAACAACTAAATTTCAATTAGTCTTAATTTTCTCCTGTTCAGACTAGTACTTTAAAGCGGCTAAAATTCATCTAACAAAGAGGAAGAAGAGATTGGATTACTCATACATCACCTGAATCTCAAGCACAACATTGTGTCCTCTGAAAGCAAAAGCAACAAGGCCAAGTGCATTAATGGCGCGAAAGGCATTGGCCACACTGGACTTTCCCTTCACAATATCATATGAAACATCTATGTCTCCCCTCTTGTCAATGGAGACTACCCATATCATTGTACAATACACAATTGCTGTGATGCCACCCATTAGTGAAATCCATGCAATGGAGTTCAAATTGGGCATCTGAGCTATTAAAATCGCCAAGCACACAAAAACCAAGTACCATTCAATTGTTGTCAATGGTTGCTTAGCATGACTGGTAGTAGGCCCGGATACAATTTGAATAAAAAGCTTGAACGTTCCACCGACCATGATGACCATGGTCACACACGTGCCCCCTGATAGGTACATCACGGGAAGCAGGGCCATCAACTTCCCTGCTTTTTCACCTTAATTAAGGACAAAAAAAGGATTGTTAGAGACATTGTAGATGCATGTGTACATGTATACTTAATGCATGAGTTCACACGTGCGTTGACTGCATACCAAAAGCAATTTTGGCCAGTTGAATGTATCGGCTGCAACGTTTCCCAGATGTTGATTCATGGAGTTGGATAAGTAACCAGTGAGTGTAAATCTTCCAAATGAACATTAAGGACAGACATAGAGTCCCCCAAGCCCTGTTTGCAACAATTGAAGAAACCAAGTTAATTTGTACATCGACCAAACATTTTTTTTTCTTTTTCAAGTTCACGAAATTAGCCTGTCTCCTTAAGAATTTATAATCGACTTGGACTAAATGTCCGACTAAAAGTCCAACATTTATTGACTTATAATGTAACGACCCGCTTTAATTAATATCGATTAACTGACAAATTATAGATTAAGATCTAAGCTCAGACTCACGTGGACGTCGCGAAAAATCTAGGATACGCCTAATGGGGTAAAAATTGTTATTATTTTACTATTATTTAATAATTCGCGCCGCGCTAATTAAGAATTGCGCTTGGTCACGTTGTGTGCGTGTAGTGACGAGAGTGTACGACGTCGCGGTGTGCGCGTAACGTGAGTGTATGGGATAGTTTGGGATTTAGTTGTCACATCACACATCCCATCACATCACCTATTCAATCACCATACTTCAACTCATTCCCCACTTTTTCTCTCTCCTCTTTAAAATCAAAAAAAAAAAAATCTCTCTTTCCTCACTCACTCCCTCTCTCTACCCGAGCTCTTCTTCTCCCCCTCTCGTTTTCATTTTCTTCTCCACTTCCAACTCCTCACCACCAAGCTCTCCATCACTCTCTCAACTCGGTCGTACGACTCTCTCCACTCGGCGACGCTTGCGAAGATCTCCGAATCGAGGTGAGTGTGTCAATTTTTGTTAACTTTTGTGGAGAAATTTAGAGTTTAATGGTGATGGTGTTGTTGGGTGGTTGTTGTTGTTGTTGTTGTTGTTAGGTTGTTGGTGATGTTGTTGTTGTTGTAATTGTTGTTGTTGTTGTTGTTGTTGTTGTGTTTAAAAAAAAAAAAAAATCGTCGCTTCATAGCAGAGACGATTTGAGGAAAAAGAAAGGGGTAGCCGGTGGGCACGGCTACCCCTAACTAAAGTAAAAGCAGTTGGGCTGGCGCCTGTGCCCATGTATGCCAAAGAGTTGTTGGCTGCCCAAGCCTAGGGCGGGCGGGCTCGACCAGGACCACTGGGTGGCCCTGGTTGGGCCCTATGGACAGCTATCTCTCGAGCACATGTTTAGGTTCGACATCAATGGGAAAATCGAATGGAGCACCTAACAACGCATCTTCACAGACCAAGAACTACGAGATCACCCCATAATGAAAGGGGTGACGGAGGGATCGTACCATTCCAGACTTTTTTTTTTCATGCTTTTCCGGAGGTCTGGAGAAAGCCGCAATCAATAGGATTTCCCTAATCCTCCCTTCCGAAAGGAAGAACGTGAAATTATTTTTCCTTTCCGCAGGACCGGGAGATTGGATCTAGCCATAAGAAGAATGCTTGGTATAAATAACTCGCTTCTTGGTCTTCGACCCTCGGTCACTACGAACGCCGCGATCGGTGCAATGAGATGTGTCTATTTATCTATCTCTTGACACGAAATGGGAGCGAGGTTTGAAAAAGGATCCTAGAGTGTCTAGGGTTGGGCCAGGAGGGTCTCTTAACGCCTTCTTTTTTCTTCTCATCGGAGTTATTTCACAAAGACTTGCCATGGTAAGGAAGAAGGGCGGAACAAGCACACTTGGAGAGCGCAGTACAACGGGGAGTTGTATGCTGCGTTCGGGAAGGATCAATCGCTCCGTTCGACCCAACCGAACCGGGCCCGGTTCGGGCCCAACCCACCCCAAATTAATTTTAATTAATTAAGAATCTTAAAAAAAGTAAATAAAATACATTTTTAAATCAAATAAACATCAGAAAATAGTGAAAATAGCTAGAAAATTATGAAAAAATCCTGAAAAATCAAGAAAATATAATAAAATGGGAAAATATAAAAAAATAGTTTGAGGACTTTTTGGGGCATCGACGCCGAAATTAAACTTTTTGAAACAAAATCTCAAATTTTTTGTCACACATTATGAATTCACTTAATGTGACTCTAAAATAAAAAAAGTGGTATAATTGGATACCAGGGACTTAGGAGACTATAGTCGGTATCAGGCGCGTATCTCGAGGCGTGAGCGAGACATTTTGGAGAGATATTTGCGATTGTTTGAGGTAAGTAAACCCATAAGAAAGTCAATTTAGAATTTACTTATTTTTCTTGTAAATTATTTATTTCCCATTACTTTTCGCCAGTTCAACTTGCATATTTACTATATTCCCGCGTGTGTCTGTGTATGGTCGAAGGGACGGTGTGACCCCTTTCCGGCGCTCTCGTTGAAGATGATCATATTGTTTGCTACGATGTTGGTCATACCTTAGACTACGCGTGAGATATCTCTCAGCGAGTAGATTATCTCGAGAGCGAGTTGACGTGAGGCTCACCTCCATCACATATTTCCTCTCCTTTGAGGCGTTGGGCGGAAGTCTACCTTTCGACCAACAAATTTCCTCATTTCGACCGTGAAGAGGGGGTGTGGATTTCCTCACCTCCGGGCCTTCTCGGTTTAGTATTTTTGTCCCAGGGCTCGACGGCTATACACCATACTCGCGTTCCATATATTCTTGATTATCTCACGACTTATATTCATGCTTTACATTCTGTTCATTTACTTTATATGCATGAATTGTAGCCCTTTTTTGGGTTTCTTGTGAATACTAACTGAATTTCTCTGGGATTTACTCACCTGGAACTTGTCATTGTTTGTTGGTGGCAAGTTGCAGATCCTACGACGAGCCGGGGGAAGGCGGTGATTGGCGACTACCTCTGATCTGGAGCGCCTCCACTAGCTTACTCGTAGGTGTTTGTATTTACATATACATACTTTTTGGGATCATTTTGGGAGATTTTTTCACCTAATACATGTATATTGACACCTATTATACATTTTTGTCGCCTTAACTGATATACATGGTATCCTTTTGCTGGGTTTCCACCCCGTAGGTTGTTAATTAATGCATAACTTATTTACATTAATTATATGCATGTTATTAAGACTTTCGCTATTAAAAATAACCTGAAAAGAATTAAAATAAACAAATTAAGTTGTAAAACTTCTTAACTTAGCCTATTTCGATAGAATATTAATCTTTTAAAACAACGAAATTTACTAAGTCGGATTACAAGACGGATAGTTCGCGGGCCGTCATAGACAGGTGTGCAGGTGACGTAGCATGGCTTGGTGACGTGTCCGGCGACGTGGCGATGCTCGATTTGCCTCGAAATTTGGGGCCGTCACATATAAGCTACAAAAATTCTATTAGAATATTTTCATTTGACTTCTTTAATTTATATTTTGTTAGCCTTTTGTAGCAAGTGCTATGCCCCTCCATTTCACGAGAGATACTTTGGAAAAACTTTTTTAAGTTTCGAGTTCTAATTAAACCAAAATGACGTCGACTTAGTTTCCTATCAAGAAAAAATGTATGACTTTGATGAAACATTATTAGCGTCAAATAATTAAAATTGACGTACCATCCAAGAATGGTGAATGAGAAGGGAAGCAAAAGCGCTTGAAATCCAATTCCAGAGTTGAGAGTGTGGAACGCGGCGTAATAAGAATTGCCATTTCGCGAAGCCGTGATGGGGAGCCAATCATCTTGTTGTGGATTGATCTTTGTTTCTTCTTCTTCTTCTTCTTCTTCTTCTTCTTCTTCTTCTTCTTCTGGGATGCTCACAATTACGCCATCATGATCCCTCGCTGGGCTTTCTACATGTAGAGGAGCAATTTGAGGAGACTTGGCGAGGAGGTGTGACAAAAAAACCATTAATGAAGAAGCGTGCAGCTCTCTAGTACTTGTAGAATTAGCAGAGATGGACATGGCAGGAATTGAAAACGATCTCTGCATTAATGTTACTGAATGTTGAACTCGCTCGCCAAAGTAATTGTTGTACGTAATCAAAGCAACGATTCTCAAGAGTATTTATGTGGTTTGTCGTGAAGAAGAATTGTGTCGCGGTGGTATGCATGCGTCACGGGTGATGGTCCTAGTGAGCGTTAGTAGTAACGGTCACGGTGAGGTCACCAAATGTGTTAGAACACGTGTCATTTTCCTCGGTGTTGATATAATGCGTACTAAACTAAACTTCTTTGACTGGTCAATCATATTAATTTAATTATCTTTCCTTGTTTGTTGACACACACGATATATTAAATTAAAGAGAAGTGTTGGAATGACGAAAACGTGAGGCACATTGGTTCACCAGAATTATTCATAATTTCTTTTGAATTCATCCATATCTAATTTCTTTAGGCACGACGCCTAACTTGGTAGCATGTGTACAATTCAAATGCATTGTTGGTGGCTCACTAACTCGCTTTTTTCTCTTCCATGTATAAATGGTGATTTTTTTTGTTTGTTTTGATAACCCTAGGTATCCGGGCCTTTTTTTCCAACTAATCTCAAAGGGCTTCGAAAATCGACCCGTTAAAAACTCCAGTGGTTCGAACGTAGCTTGGCATAAGCGGAGAATCGAACTTGGGACAGTGTGCCTACCACACAATCCCGAGTATATCCTTACCGCTAGGCCAATCCGTCATAGTTATATAAATGGTGACTTTTAATCCTCACTATATTTTTTAAGTTTACGTAAGGAGTGACATATATAAGATACGATAATGATTTAATTACAATAGCTTTTTGTGCGAAATATCGATGTTTGGCCATTAATTATTAATTATTAAGAGTTAGGTTACATGTATGCTTAGATAGGCAAAAGGGGAAGTGGAAGACTAGAATGTCGGTAACTTTCCATTTCATGTTTTCATGCATGTGCTAAAGTGTTTTGTATATCTGCATTCGTTGAATGTAACTTTCATGACCTACTGTCAAATTAACAATAAAAAAGAAAACGGTGAGTACTGGGAAGGGTAATTTGTTTCCATATATTAGTGGAAGATTTGTGGGATTTCAAACGAGCGACATAATTAAGTTTGAGCAATGTTGGAATGAAACCTCAAATGACAGCCAGAGTGATAATTAAGTTTGAACAATGTTAGAATGAAACCTCAAATGACAGCCTCGAGTGATAATTAAGTTTGAACAATGTTAGAATGAAACATCAAATGACAATTATTAAGTTTGAACAATGTTAGAATGACGTGACGTAACGCCGTGACGTAACGCGTAGGCCCATCTATGTGAGAGCATTGTGCGCGCTTTGAGATACACATCACATGTATTATACACTAAGAAATCATTTTGTGCACACTTATTTTTATGTAGAGCCCACAAGCCACTTCACAAAGATGTCACTTGAGGTGTCATTGGGAGTGACATTCTAACATTTTCCATTAAGTTTCATGTTCTTGGCCCCTAGGAAGCTATATTATATGCTACATATTAATATAGAGTCATAGACATTCTTTCCTCATGAAAAAAAAGAAAAGAAAATAGACATTCTTTCCATGTGGACCGGCCCATGAAGAAATCAATTTATTTTTATAAGAAATTAAAATAATTTTATTTTTTGATGTAAAATAGGAAACTAATTTAATTATCTCTCTCTCTCTCTCACATACACACACACACATATATATATATAAAGGAACTGTTTCTGTGAGAATATCTCACAACGCGATACGTGGAATGTGAGAAGTTCTTACGACGTGACATGTCATATTATGATGTCATAATTGATATTTTATAAGAAAAAACAAAAAAAATAAGTCATTGATATTTCTCGCACTTAAGTGAGGGGTAGGATAGTAAAATTTAGTTTTTCAGTTTTTTAATAATCGACAGTGGCATTATGATGTCATAATTGATATTTTATAAGAAAAACAAAAAACACAAGCCATTGATATTTCTCGCACTTAAGTGAGGGGTAGGATGATAAAATCTAATTTTTTCAGTTTTTTAATAATTTTCGTTTTTTTATTCGGTGTTTTTTTGGGAGTTTTTTTCGATCTTTTTTAGGGGAGTTACTATTTTCGGTTTTGATTTTTCTAATAATTTTGGTTTTTTTTTTTTTTTTTTTTTTGGAGTTTCTAATTGTAACACGAGTATTTGACAAAAAAAAATTGTGACACAAGTATCACAAGTTTTTTTTCTTTTATCCATTACAACATAAATTCAATTAGTATTTATTGTAAAAGATACGATTTTGTCTTTAGTGATGTTAGAATCGAAAATGAAGCAATTGATCGATGCTTAATTTTTTGATTTTCTAAGTTTACAGGTTGAAACAAAAAATTCTTAAAACGTGACAAATATTTGGGAAGGGAGGGAGAACATCATAATTTTTTTTTCACTTTTTTTCCTCATCAAAATTATTTTATTCAATATGTAGATACTTATTCTTGACTATGCGCGAAGAGCGAGATGCCGACTAGTTTGATATCAACAAAGTCGAACCGATATCAATTGTGGCTCATCCAACTCACTATGCTCTGGTTATTTCAACAATATATATAATTGAATTAATGTGCACTATGTAGACATAGAGGCTCAACATGAGCCTTTAACGCTCAGAGATCGTGTTGCTACTAACCTGAAGCATTTCGTGGAGAATTTGAAGATTCATGAAGGGGATGTAATAATCCAAGAAGATGATTTGGGTCCTTATGTCACAATGTCACATAGATTGGATTTGCTAATTAAGAAACAACTTGCGAATGCAGTTGTCGTTAAACTCATGGGAAGAAACATAGGTTATGGGGTATTGTGCAATCGGATGAAGACCCTTTTGAGTTTCATAGGAGATTTTATGGTGTCAGACTTGGATGATGGATTCTACTTGGTGCAGTTTGCGCGTGATGGCGATGCTGATAAAGTCTTTCTCAGGGGACCCTGGGTGATTATGGGTCATGTGTTGTCTGTTCATATATGGACGTTTGGTTACGACATCGGTGAAGATGGTTGTTGTTTGGGTTCGGTTCCCCTACATTTCTTATGGTTATTATCACGATGAGCTCTGTTAGAAGTGGCAAAAGTTGATGGTCGTCCATTGAAGGTGGACCACAATACTTAAAGTACTTAGAGGGGACGGTTTGCACGTATTGCCGTTGAGATAGACTTTTCCAAACCTCTGGTGTCGAAGTTTCGTTTCCAGGGGTAATGGCAAAGTATTACTTATGAGGGGCTACCACATATTTGTTTCACATGTGGCAGAGTTGGTCACATGGCTTTGGCGTGTCCACATAATGCCTCAACCTCACAGGGGAATCCCAGAACCCCTAAAAGTCTGCTTTTTTATGATATCGCTGCATAAGAAGCAAGAGTGGCCGGTGAGGAGAATTTGGTCCTTGGATGGTAGTGGAGAGACGGGCTCGCCGGAGTCCGAAGCAAGCGGAGCCTCCAGCTATGGCAGGTCCAAAAACTTAGGAAACCGTAATCGGAAAGAATCCATTCCAAGATACGCGGTATAACTGCTTTGGCTCACTCTTGGAATTTGAAGGAAATCAAAAGTCTACTAAGGAATGTTCTATTTCAAGTCCAAAAATCTAGGAAGTGCGACTAATGTACAACGAAAAGCTTGTGAGACAGTTAGGGGAATTAATTGTAAGGATTCGATGGGCAAAACAAAAGTGAAGGAGGGCCAAGGAAGTGGGCCTGGTTATAAGAATACGGTGCAAGGCCCTGGACCTGCTGGATCACAAGCCAAATCCTAAGAGTCCATAAACAATGGGGCTCTAGTTGAAGTTACAAATAATGTGCCCAAAAGGGTCTAACAAAAGAAAAGTAGTACGAGATCATCTGCAGGTAAGTCCACAGGATTCAATCCAATTTTCTCTAATGCAATGAATATAAAAGCGGTGGAAGTGGGCTCTAAAAAGACTTGGATGGGGGAGCTGCCGTGGGATAAATGATGTTTGTGTTCGGATTCGTCCCAGTCATCTTGTGAGCAAAGCGAAGTAATGCAGCAGGATTCACAAGGTCCAGATGTTGTGCAAGTACATAAAGCTCTTGGTAGGAGTGGGATGCAAGCCCCCTCAGCCTAAGATATGTTGGTAACATCCAGTAATGATTTTTGTTTCCTTATGTTTAACATCACTTGGAATTGTCAGGGTGCTAAAGGGTCTGGCTTTAAACCTGCATTTAAAGAATTGGAGCGGTCTTATAGATCTGAAATCATTGATATTATAGAACCCATAATTAGAGGTGATGTTGCTGATAAGGTTGTCCATCCCTCGGAGCTAAGAATGCATTTCGAGAAGAAGCCCAAGGTTTCTCGGGAGGCATTTGGGTCCTTTGGGACCAATCGACAATTGATGTTCAAATTTGTAACGGCCTAAAATCGATAATCGTGTTTAATTCCGTAAACAAGATCAACGACTCGTATCGTGGGACTCACACCGTGATATGACCATTGACCGAGGCAAGGGCCAATGATATATTTTATATTTGTTGTGATGTATGCATATGTATTGTATATGTGTAGACTATTAAGTCAATTTTATACGGGCATATAAGTATCGAGACGAGCGGAGACGTACCTCGAGTCGCATGTCAACGTGGGACCGTGGTAGCGACTTATGGGGTAAGTTTCATTTATTCGAACTAAAGTTGATTTTATAAGTGACTTTAATGTGGTCATAGGTAATGAAACATTAAGTGCCTAAAATTAGTGAAAATAAAACAATGATAACTAGATGTGCATCGAGACACGTATTAATCCATCAAGAGGTTAATTGAGTAAAATTTTGGAGTCACTTAAGAATGACTTAAGGGACAAGTGTGACAAAGTGGTCCATTAGTTGAGCCTCGAGATATGTGTGCACACAATGATCAAGGGCTAAGGTTCAAACTAATCTAATTAGTCAAAAACAACATATAAGTCAACAATTATCATTTCTTATCTTCATCAAATCGTTGGGTATGAAGAAGAGAAATAAGAAGAGTTGTTGGAGTGCTCTTGGGGAGGAGGAAAGTGAGAGATTCATTGGAGGTTTGGTGAAGAAGAAAGTGTTCTTCAACGTAGGTTACTCTTCCACTCCATTAACAAAGCTTAAGTTGGTAAATTCATGCAATTTGATGTTGTGGTTGCTGTTGTACGTTGGGTTTGATGTTAGGGACCTCTTGCAACAACAACCAACACCATTAATATCAAGTTTTCTCCAACATTTAACCAACATCACCATTAATTAAAACCCATTCAAGCTTCATTTTAATGGAAAATTTGAAAGAAAATAAAGATGCTCACCTTGATTGCTTGTTTGTTTGATCAACTCCCTTCAAAACTCCAAGAGACTCATGAAATCTCCCACCTTCAATCAACTAACTCCTCCAAGAATTTGTTTTGTTCTTCACCTAGTTACACACTTTTTATATGTTGAAGAGAGGTGGAGAGGAAACAAACGTAGAGTGAGGTGAGGAATGAGTGATGATCCTCATTTTGAGGGTATTAGGTGTGTATGTGACATGTTCCCACTTGCTCCTCATTAGACACCAAATTTTTAGTCTTGTTCAATTACATTCGATTACTCGGTGTCCCGCACATCAGCACGTATAACGAGGCGCGCCATAATCGTCAATTTTGATCAATTGGCTTAGATTGTGGGTTTATAATTTGTATTTTGTCACATTTAATTAATTTGATTAATCAAATTATTTTCCCGACCTAGCGTACCCACATTTCGCTCGCTCAGTACCCTTATTGACATGTTTCTCGAGGCAAACACCCGTTACACTATCTCACTCGATTCAATAATATAAATACACACATGCGATGCTTAGTAAATAATTCGATATACGACATCGCAAATAAGCAAACAATAACGCAAAATCACTATTACCTAGTCAGGCGTGCCCTGACCTATCTGCGACATCCACGCAGATCTGAGCTGGTGTCCAAGTCTAAAAATAATCAATAATAACGGCGTAATTAAAATTCGAGCCGTTACAAATAGACCTTTCGTCTGATTAGGAGGCCATATAATCCAAGCCGATGTATCAGAATCAGAACAAAAGAAATACTGCACTGTGAAGGTTTTCTTAGAAAGCAAAGATTAGGTTCACTCAGTCTTGTTGAACACAAGTGGGTTCCTCTAGTGCAGGGTTGGTTGAAGCTTAACTGTGATGGGGCGGTTTAGTCAGAAGACGACACAGCAGGTGTGGGCGGTCTTCTTCGAGATAGCGGTAGTCAATTTGTCTGGGGATTTTCTCAATTTCGGGGTCGTTGCTCATCCTTAACGGTTGAAATGTGGGGAGTGAAGCTAGGGTGTGAGATCGCTGAACAATGAGGAGTTACAAACCCGATTGTGGAGACTGACTCGACAGAGGTTCTGGAGTTAGTTGGCCGTCCGACAACTCATGCGCAATGCGATCAGCTAGTCTGGGACATCAAACAGTTGTTGAATCGCAAAGGATATTTCAAGTTGAGGAGTACTCATCGTCAGAATAATGCATGTGCTGATAGGCTAACAAAGGAAGTGTTAGAGGGTGCTTATGACCTTCGCGTCTTCAATCATGTTCCTTTTAGTATTAATGTGCTACTCGAGATGGATAAATCCAGCTCAACCTCTATGTAATTTTTTGGCCCGAAAAGGCATTAGTGCACCAAAAAAATAAATAATGTGCACTCCAAATTTGACCAACTAGATCTGTTCATGGGCCGAGCTTGCTTCTAAGAACCTTGGCACAAGCCCAATCCACCACTACAAGTACATTTGTTTATAAATAGGCTCAAGCATTGCCATGTAAAAAGTATAAATCCAAATTTGACCCATCAAGCCCATCTCTAATTTTCTTATATTAAAAATATAAAAAATAAGTTATCTGTTCATTTCATAAATTTTCTTATGGACTTTTTCGCACCCTTAATCGAAGACAATGAAAAAATTTGATCCATTTTATATATATATATATATATATATATATATATATATATAGTAGTTTATGTTCAAGTCTAGACTTGCTTTATAAACGGTCTAAGTTCAATTCACTTTAAAGTGGGTTTAATTGAGCTCAAACTTGCGAACTTTTCTTATAAATGGCTATCCAAGCTTTTTTTTTTTTTTTTTTTTTTTTTTTTTTTTTTTTTGGGGGGGGCTTGGGCGGGCCCCGAGCCCATGATCATGCTAGAGCCAACCAATGGAGCAAGCAGGTTGGTCCGATTAAGTAGCCAATTAATGAATAAAACATCCTCCGAATATTATTTAGTTTCATGGATTTCTCACTAGGGACATTTCTAACCAATCAAGCAAGCAAGTTGATCCAACTCCTAAAGAATGCCAATCAGCCACATGGCATATGGTACGATTTGACAGGATTGCTTTTTAGGGAATAACCCCAAGCTTTTCATTCTTTTTCTTTTATTTTATAATGAAGTTTTTTTTTTCAGCTTTTTGTTTTTTTGGATAAAGTTAGGACCAACTTTACACTTGTCGTGCTAAATGTCTTTATATTGACGTCAATTAGTTCTCTAATCACTAGTAGTGACTCAATGTGGACCCTTTATTAAAAATAAATTTTGGTAGACTGAAATATAATTTAGAGAAAAGCGAAAGTTTGATATATTTTAGACAAGGTGTTTAAGTTCAGAAAAAAAAAATAGTTGCATTGTCGAAAAGTTTTGGACTTTTTTTTTTTTTTTTTTTTTTGGAACCTTTACTTACTCGTTCTCGATCTTACAAGTTACGAATTATTTTTTATTTTCTAATTTTTTTCTTGACCAATCAGTATTTGAATTAACACTGACTACTCCAGCCCTGCTCTAAGAACTTCCAACAGCTTGTGTCATTATTTGTAAAGTTTGAACTCGAGCCACAACTTAAATGATCCGAGTTACAAACACTCCAACTAAACCAGTGAAACCACTTATGCAGAAACTTTTAATGAATGTAAGATCGGGATATGGATTAGGCCCAATGTAACAACCCGCTTATTCATAGAGTGGGCTTTTTAACTATATGAATATCTAATGGGCTATTCAGATGAAAATTGAAAAAGTCTACATCGTCACCCATTCAGTTCAAAATGATGCGCCTTTGTGGGGAAAGAGGCACCCAAACTAAATTCAAAGAAATCAAAAGGGAGGCACGACTTGAAAGACGTGTGGAAGGGCCCTTATTTTTGTGCCTACCTAACAGACATGTATGGTCATGTTGGGTTGGGTTAAGTTAACATGTAGAAATAAATACACTGATTAAATTGACCAAACTGGCTTCACGGAAGGGTATACGGAACAGTACACTATCTTATAAGGATTATAAGGATCCACCCCAGATCAGCTGTCTTTCTTGTAGCCGCAAGTTTGATTGTCTGACCTACGTGGGACATAAGTATTATCAGTTGTTTCATCTACCACATATCAGTCTCCAATGGTTCCCTCAATTGTCGACATCTCTTGAACTTCCTAAAATTCCTGGCTAGACTACTCATAATTTTCGAAAAGAAAACTTCTAACCATATGAAATTTGTTTTCCATCAAAGAGGCTAGCTGCTCCACTGATTTGATATGCACCTCTACCTAAGGTTGAAGCTTTCAAGGCTTCTCATGTAAAAATTAAGATTGTTAAGTAGCTGGAGTGGTGGTGTAAGTTAGGTTTCTCATAAAAAAATATAAAACTTTCTTTTTGTTGTGGAATATGGATGACCATGCATGTACACCAACATATTGTGTAGTCATGTAACTTGTATTTCTCAATTAATAGTACCTCTACTTGTCTATGTATTGTCATGTAACTTGTAATCCTCTCCAATGTACACCAACTCTTCCATGTATTGTCTATATTGCTTGTGATGTGTTGTATGACTTGTGATGTATGTATAACTTGTACACATTGTATAAGTACAATTATCATCATCACCAAATGACCTATATAAAGGGTGTCAACCCCATTGTAATTCACACACCAAGTTGAATGAAAACTTCTCATTCCAACTATCTCATTTCTTCTCTTCTCCTTTGTAGTAGTAGTTTGTAGTAGTAGAAGTTCTTAGTCTTCTATTTTCCTTCTCTAGTTCTTAGCAAGTTCCAACTCAATTTACAACACGTTATCATCACGAGCTTGCTCTAACATTAATGAGATCTTGAAGTTCAAGAATGCTTGTTAAGGAGACAAAGCTAGGAAGGTATAACTTTTGTTATTTAAATAAGTTCAATTTATTTATATATTATCATGGTTGCTTCCTTTTATTACATGCATAACTTCTATATGCATATTTTATTCATATACTATACATTATAACGTCACCAATTGCGAAAGTATGCTCTGTAGTTGCGTCTTGTACGATCTTCTACATCAGAAATCAAAAGTCAATGTGTGACATATAGTTTTTCTCTTAAAGCTACAAACGATTAGTTATTGTTCAATTCTTGATTTTATAATACAAATAATGCTATAAGTTTGAGTTGATAGTGGGTAAGCATTGTCCCCGGTAAAGCTAAACATTGAAAGGGAGACGGGTTATCCCGTTCGAGGAGGCATGGTATTAAGTAGACTATGTCTCGCCACCCAACCTGGAAGTTGTCCCACCAACTCATACGAATAATACATTTTGTTTATTAATGAATCAAGTTGTGAACATATATTTAATCATATGTTATGTTTTTACATAAAAAGGGGAAAACTATTTTATATTAAATTTATTTTCAAAATATTATTCAACCATAGTTGAATTTGTTGCCTTATTATATTACCGACAAGAATTACTTGTCATGACAATTAGATACTACAATTTGTGAATAAAGCATATATGCAAAACTGTGTGTTATACACAATCATTCGCCAATTTCTCTTTAGAGATTTGAAAAGTGAATATTTCACTTTATATATCTTTTCACCTTATGGAGTTATATATATACATACCAAAAGGGTAATGCTCCAAAAGCTCAAAATGAGCGGTTGAGTCTCATGCTACAAAATTTAATCAGTCAAATATTAATTATAATTCCACAATTTTAATTACCTCTATGTTGAGGCTATGTGGAAATATGACTGATGAGACAATAAAATAAGGTCACGTGGCCCGCCTCGACTTATTCTTTGCAACAAATATCGAGTGCGCATGTCAATCCAATAAATATTAAGGATTGATTTCTTGTCTCATGGTAGTGAGTAAAATAATGAGATATTATAAATATAATATCGCTCCCGTCCAATTAGTTCAGCTTCAAATTAAGAAGCATATGTTGCATATAATGATCATGATCGCAATAATAAATTTATGGACGTGGAAAATGTGAAAATATCAGGTAAAGGTCGTATTGACAATTCTACCAAAAATTGGAACAAAAGTGGTGCACCACTACAAAGGGCAAATAATTATTGACAATGAGCGCTCATAATTGTGACATTTTTTTGGTCATATATGAAAGACTATTTTGCCTAAATATTGTCATATATATACCCGAGTATTTTTGTGACCTTTACCATGCCTTCAAAATCAAAGGCAAAATATTATGAATTTTATCATTGAAAATGGCTCGATAAAACAGGCACATCGAGATGTGTTTAAATCGTGACCTAAATATGGGCGATGAGTTTATGTCATATGTATAGTGCTACATGCATGTACATTATAATATAAAAGTGAATATTTCTCGAATTCGAACTTAGCGGAGGCTAATGTTCAGGCAATATCTAATACAACAATTTTATTGTTAATGTCTTGTTCAGAAGAAGTCTACTCAGAATAATAGAAAATTTATCTATATGAATATGATTTAATCTAAGTATAATATTATCGGCTTTAACTTCTGGAATATATAAGACACATTAAACGAATGTCGTCATAAATCAAATGACATTCATTTTGTGGAAAGATCTATTTGATTATCCATAATCATCGATAATGCGAAAATATCGTAAATTCGCACGGACATCCTTTATCGAACTGATTTTTTTTATCAACTGGAGATTATCTCGAGACAAATCAATAGGAGACGTATATTTATTTAACTCTCCATTAATTATATTATAAGATGACTTGGATCCCTAATAGGGAAATTATTTATAGCAAGTTTTGCTAATTGTCACTTTGATGAAGCAATTTTTCCACCATTAAGGGGAGATATAAGTCAATTCAAAAGGAATGACATGAAATTGCTTGAAACACATCAAATTGCATTAAATTTGTTGTATTATGATCCATGTATAAATTAATATGAACTCAAAGTTCAAATGATCATTCAGTAGCAACAAGTTATGAATCAATTACTTGATGCAAGTACTATACACAAAAGAGTGACAATCATATGCTTCAGCATTAAATGGTTCATATAGAAAACAATGTCCATGTGCAACAAAATGCACAAGATGTCTCACCCATGTGAATATGAGGGAGAGAATCAAAATGAGTTATTGGTTAGAGTATTGCACTCTTTTTCCCTTTGCTATGGTTTTATCCAACTGGGTTTTCTTTGCAAAGGTTTTTAATGAGGCAATTCTAACAATATTAAAACTCTTTATCTAGATTGATTAGTGTATTACACTCTTTTCCTTTCGCTATGGTTTTATCCCACTGGGTTTTCCTAGCAAGGTTTTTAATGAGACAATCAACAATATTATACTACAAATCAAGATTGACGAGAACATTGTACTCTTTTTCCTATACTAGATTTTTTCCCACAGGGTTTTTCTAGTACAAGTTTTAACGAGGCACAATCTCTAAACAAGTGTCATCCAAGGGGGAGTGTTGTGGAATATGGATGACCATGCATGTACACCAACATATTGTGTAGTCATGTAACTTGTATTTCTCACTTAATAGTACCTCTACTTGTCTATGTATTGTCATGTAACTTGTAATCCTCTCCAATGTACACCAACTCTTCCATGTATTGTCTATATTGCTTGTGATGTGTTGTATGACTTGTGATGTATGTATAACTTGTACACATTGTATAAGTACAATTATCATCATCACCAAATGGCCTATATAAAGGGTGTCAACCCCATTGTAATTCACACACCAAGTTGAATGAAAACTTCTCATTCCAACTATCTCATTTCTTCTCTTCTCCTTTGTAGTAGTAGTTTGTAGTAGTAGAAGTTCTTAGTCTTCTATTTTCCTTCTCTAGTTCTTAGCAAGTTCCAACTCAATTTACAACACTTTTGAATTACTATTGTATAGTTTTTTTTTTTTTTTTTTTTTAATGTAACAACAGCAACAACAAAACCTCGATCCTAAATTATATGGTTGGGCACGCTACATGATAGACCTATGATTAAACAAGGAGGCCATGCACAACGTACACAAGTAATTTTTAAACTATTGAGTAGGACTTGTAACAAATAATTAAAGACTACATACTGTAAAAATTGAAAAGATTCATATACATTGAATTGAAGAAAAAAAAAAAAAAAAATGAAGTTCTGAATGTATATATGATTGATAAGCTCATTAATTAACATTTAAAAGTCTAATAATATTGAGCTCTGTATATGCTACTGAGTACTCTTGAATCTTGATGAGTTCCTCAATAAAAAAGTAGTACTCTTGATCATGAGTAATTAAAAATGCTATTTCTTCAGAAACATTGCAGTACTAATTGATGGTTGCAATGGTACTGTACTTCCGGGGCAAGTGAAGTACTACACGTTGATCTTATTCTAGCTGTGTCAATGGAGTTGAGCAAAGAATTCTCGAGGTCTCTCGAAACACGACCTTTAACAAACAACAGAGCGTACTCCATGAACATAGCATCACAAGGCAACGTTATAGGGCCATGCCTTGGCAATCCATAATCCTCTTCAGACATTTTAAACAATTCTTTGAACACATTGCTGCTTAGATACTCCAATGGAACAACATACCGTCTATTATCGGTGCTGTACACCACAAAGTGTCCCTTATTGGCCACCAAAGGCGCTCCTTCTCCTCCTTTATTTGAAGATTTGGTCCTCTGCCACTTCTTGGTCATCTGCACTACTAGATTCCTTGAATTCATCATGTTGTTGTTGTGTTTGTGAAACTATGAATATTGAACTAATTGTTCAGTGTTTGGTGATGAGGGTCTAGGGTGAAGGGGGTGCTTTATATATAGGAGTCATGACATGGGGACAAGCCATTAAAATGTGGTCTAATTGTGTTAGGGTACATGGTCACCGAACCATGTGTCTTAAGAATTGATTAAATGTTTGGATGAAGTGATGTCTTGAATTTAGTTGATATATGCTTCATTTTTATAGGAAGAATTTTGTCCAACCTTGCATTAATTGTTAAGATTAATCCCACGTCACCAACCAATTGGGTGGCCCAATAATTTGGAAGTAAGAGGTCATGAGTTCAATACCTTAATGTGTGCAAAAGTTGTTGTTTCTTTCCTATTAAAAAAAAGATTAATCCCACATCGAGTATATGAATACAAAATAAATGGGTTATAAGTTTGGATGGGAGATACCATCTTGCCTTGTTATTTTGGTGAAGCCTCTATTCCAAATCTTAAATATAAAAAAAGTTGGACTAGAGAATTTCATCCTACAACTAAAAAAAAGCAAATATTAGTCAATGTTGTAAACTAAGTTGTAAGCCAACTAGAACTTAAGTTGGACTTGTTAGAGACTTAAGTATAGAAGGCATAAACTAAGAACTACTAGAACTAGATAAATTATAATGGGGTTAACACCCTTTATATATGTCATTTGGTGATGATGATTGTCATTTGGTGATGATGATAATTGTACTGGAAGAGGAAAACCATGCTTCACAATGTAGTCACATATTCTTGTCGTTTTAATTACTAAAACTCTAGTTAAATACAAATTTTATGAATTTGCATTACCTTCTAACACTTTAAATCCTTAAAATTAGGCTTTAATCATTAATTCAATAATTTCATGAAAAAACTTATGATTTTATGAATTTACATTACCTTCTAACACTTTAAATCCTTAAAATTAGGCTTTAATCATTAATTCAATAATTTCATGAAAAAACTTAGGCTTTAATCATTAATTCAATAATTTCATGAAAAAACTTATGTAGGGGGGAACTGCATTGTTTCATAAAGAAAGCATACTGTTTGCCCTCTTGTCAATTATGAATGGATGAAAAAGTGGTTTGAGTACATTCGAAGTACCAAGGATACATCTCAGGTCCACAATTTATCCAAACTTTAGTTTGATTATACATTTTCACACATTTAATATTGCTCAAAGCTTCCATAACTCATACAGGAAAGGTAGACATGACTCTCCGATCTCTCTCTAAATACCGATGAGTGGTTGCAGTTATTTCCAGACCCAACTGTCTGGCATCTCCTTGGCTCCTTATAACTCATTACAAACATTGCCGGCATTGTTGGATAAATATTAAAGATCAATCAGATTTTTGTTTTTTCGATATTGTCATGTACCCACCTTGAAATGTTAAAGTATTCAATCTGCGATCTCTAGAAGGCGTAAGTGAATAATTAGTATTGTAGGACTCAACCATTAATTACCAAAATAAATGGTTGGTAATCCAAAATGTACAAAGTTAGTTACTGGCCTTTTTCGGTGTTAAATTAAGAAAGTGTTATAAAATTACAGTTTTTATTATCATTTTTTATCAAAAAAAAGTTTTCATTATCGAAAATAATTTTAAATTTAATGTAGGAATAAATAATTAAAAAACTCTATAAAGAGTACTTAAAAAAAACTTATAAAGAGATTATATATATGTAAATTTGATTATAAAGATTCACCAAAAAAAAAAAAGAGTACAAAGATTCATAAAAAAGAAGTTATTTGATAACATGTCACATCTCAAGACACATTGGCTCACAAGAGTCATCTATGCCTCGAGATGCAAGCATACTTAGGCTCTGTTTGGCAAGACTAGCTGATAATCTAGTTGATAGCTGATAAACTAGCTAATAGCTGATAATCTAACTGATAGCTGATAATCTACTAGCTGGTAGCGGAAAGCTGATAATCTAGCTGATTAACTAAAAATTGTTTGGAATGATAGCTGATTGATTAGCTGATAAACGCAAAATGACAATAAAGGACATATGACACAATTAAGTATATTAATTATATAATCTTATAATTAATTGTTATAATTAACTATGTATTTTATTTACAAAATACAAATCAATACCATAAAATAATTTATATTATTTAGAAAACTAAATTATGTGTGTCCATAAATGCTTACATGAAAATAACTCTATATTAATTTATAAGAATTCGCAAAAAATAAACACATGTAAATAAAATACAATAAATGACTTAGATAACTATACATATACCTAATGCATCATCCATAATCGAGAAGCAATGTTATTGCGAATATTCTTCATTTCTAGAGAAGTCTCTCTATAACTTAAAAAAAATAGTAGATTAGTAAAAAAAATTAAAAATATGTAATAAATATCTAACAAGATTATCTATAATTAAGAAATTAATATGTAATAAATATATAACAAGATTATCTATAATTAAGAAATTAATGTGTAATGATTTTTAATTTGAGTGAAATTCTTTGTTTTATATTATTTAGTTAATTATTAATCACTATTTTTTTCATTAACAATATTAAGCTATATGTTAATTTTAAATGCAATAAGTTTTAATAACGTATTATATAACTGTTGGTTTAGCCTAGAAGAGCTTGAAATGATGGTTTCGCCTCTGCCAACTCTACCAGGGTATAATCGCGGGGTACTAATATTCGCGGGGTTTGTTTAAGTATTTGCGTATTTTATTTTCACTAATTTGCAAGGGCATTAATTTATTAATACCATAAAAATAAGGGTATAATCGCGAGAAAAAATTCAAACGACGAATTTTTGGTTCAAACGCTATTAAGAGTAGCGTTTCAATTGGGAGCTTATCATCTAGATTATTTTTAAAATAAGCTACAAACTAAACACAGCTTAACAAATAAAACAAATAAACTAGCTTATCAGCTAGCTGATAAGCTAGTTTGTACTTACCAAACAGAGCCTTAGTTTTTGATACATAACACGCAGGCCGAAGTCGTATGAAGGCTCTTGTGAGCTAATATGTCTCGCGGTGTGATATTGTTGTTGTCATTCTAGTATTTTTTATTTATTTTTTATTTTTTTTCAGAAGTCATTCTAGTATTTTTCCTTTTTCTTTTTCTTGTGTGTTATTTATGGTCATTTAGCCCGACTCCAGTCCACGGCCAATTTCAACACATTACAAAATGTATGTGGCTGTTAAGGATTTGATGAATGGGACGGATATTGGCAGGGTATATTCATGTAAAGGCACATGAAATGTTTGCTTAAGATTTTGTTGTGAACCAAACATCGGCAGACAAGTTTCAGAGCCAGTCTGGCTCTAACTAGCTACCAAACATAGTGAATATACACATACCATCGCAGATCGCACACTTGTAATTTGTGATTGCTCTTATAAAGTCTAAACTGTAGATGGAGAGGGACTAGACATCCAAAGCAGCAAAAACCCATCGAGCATTGTCGCTTCAACTCATCACTCCTTTATGGGCCACTTTGCAAGGTTTATAATTATAAGTTAACTTTAGATAGGAAAGACAAGATGGGTTCAAATCGAAACAATAATAAATATGGTTTAGCAACAACTTTCTTTTGACAAAAAAGTTGAAGTAACGTGGAGATTGAACTTTGCTTATATTAGAAGCTGCCGACTTAAAATATCTTTAAATTAGGGAATGGGGGCAACTACTATTAATTATCATCTTGAATTAAAGGGCCCCAAATTTACTAGGCTTTGCTGCTCATTATAAGGCCCAACAATACAGTACTGACAATTTGCATGTAGAAAAAGAAATAAACAATGACCAACTAGTTGTGGGTTGGAGTGATTCGGTAGGAGAGCTCCAATTCGAAACTCCACAAACCCATAAATAATCAGTAGGAGAGCTTTTACCTTTTAGTGGGTTGACCGAGTCGAGCTTCGGATCGTAGTCGATTAAATCCGGATATTGGATGGTTTAAAAAAAAAAAAAAAAAAAAAATTTTTTTCTTGAAACCAGAAATAAACAATTTTAAGTACTTCTTTCTTACCTTATTTCACGTGGTATCCCATGCCAACTACTCCGTACTCTAATATTATTGAGTTTTCAGAGGGTGGCCTTCTCCATACTCAGATATTATTGTCGGACTTTTTAGAGGGGTCCATCGTCATCAGTATCCCTATGGGATTTTAATCAGATATTAAGTAGTTTTTTTTTAATACTTGGTTCTTCCTAATTCAAATTAATTTGGAATTGATCTCCAGACATCTGCAAATGACATGTGCCTATTATTCGTTAGAAAACCATAGGTTTGGCTTCCATCATAATCTATAACAATTTTCTTTCATAATTGGAATTAAATGGTTAAGAAATAGGAACTAATAAAATGATTGAGAGTTTTTTTTTTTTTTTTTTTTTTTTTTTTTTTTTTTTTTTTTTCAAAGCTCATAACGGGACGGAGCTTGTTAAATTTCCCAAGGCCCGCTAATAAGCTCGGCCTTTTTCCCAAACCGGACCTAATGTAGACAATGCAATCGAAGTCTCAATAGAAAGTATACTGCAAAAGTTGAACTTGCAAACACGTTAATTAGATATAAGTAGCCGAGTAGTGAAAACGATAAGATTATAATTAATAAAAATGCAGCTTAATATATAACTCAATTGAATTGTACAGGGTGCAGTACATATGCTAGCTAGGAACAAAACTTTTGGTCATCGATAGACAACTTGTGATGCAATTTGGAACTCAAAAGCCACTCATTTAATTAATTATTAAGAGCCATGCAGCACTAGTATAGTATAGTTGATGCTTATGTATTCGTTTGACATTCATGATCGTAAATTGATAAGATGAGCAAAGGCAGCTCAAGCAGATCATCAGACCGGCCGCAATGCCTGTAATAAATGAGACAAAAGAATACATGCACGAAGGCTGCTGCATCGCAAGGAAGTATAATAGGACTATCGGTGGACAGTCCAAATATCTCTTTCGACATTGTTATTGGTGATGTACTCAGCAAGTAACATATATATGTTGTAGGGTAGATAGATTAAATTTAGTTGAAGGAATGAATATATGTTTTTGAAGCAAAAGAATGGAGTGCAATAGGCATAACAAGTGGTATTCTTTTGGTTAGTCTGCTCTAGGCGACACATTACTAGACAGCCATAACAATTGCACCTTGTTCCATTAGTTTTTGTTATGTGATGAACTATAAAATATTTTAATTTTTCTGTGTGACAAAATTTATGTATTACTATTTGTATTAGCGTACTTAAAACATATTAAATACATAATTAATGCATAAATATATTTTGTTTGCCAAAAAATTAACATATAATGGTATGTTTATTGTTGCATTATTAAGTTTGTAATATTTAACACATCATGACATGTAAAGTTTTTTAAATTAGCGACATTTTTTTTTGAGTAACCGTTGGTATTCGGACACTTCGTTTGGCTAGTTCCACGGGCCCTGAGATTGCGTAAAGAGATCACCAAGTGGCCGATGTTTGGTTGTCGTGGAGAATCGAAACCGAGGTCGTGCGCCTAACCCACACAATCCCGTCATCGCCCTTACCACTAGACCATACTCGTCCAGGTTATTATGGACATAGTGTAATATATATGTCAATTAAATATATTGAATACATTTTTAACAACGCAACCTCCAACAACACTTATTTATCAAAATGTCTTGTAGTGAATGTTGTGGTTTTCTAATTGAAACCATTCAATATTGCTGGATCACAATCGCATAAAAAAAATTGCCTCACAATCTTATCCTTAGTCAACCATTCATTGACTTCCAAAGTTTTTATTTTTATTTTTATTTTTTTTTTGTATTAAGAAGAGGCATAGTTTTTCAATCACAATAGAAAGCTCATTAAAAAAAAAGCCGGATCCGCTTAAAAGTATTGCTATCAAATAATTTTTCGATCACCAACAACAAATTGATTGGAGTGGTGAGGGACTCGACTCCTCATAATTAAGATATCAAATTCTAGTTACATGAACAATTGAATTAGAAAGACAAAGCTAGCCGCCCCTTTATGAGGCCTCACAATGCCGAGTGTGAATGAGTCGTGTGTTAGACCAGAGAAATTTGCAACGACTTCAAAGCGTGTAACACTGCCACTTTTTTAAAGGAAATTTTTTCTACTCTACACTCGAGTAAGCAAAAATCTAAAGGATACAATGAAGCAAACTCACTTTCACTTTACAAAAAGATGAAAAAGTAAACAAGAGCAATTGTTGTTTAATTTCGAGATGATGATTCTTCCTCTCCAAACCCTTCTCTTCTCTAAAGAGCACCGGTCAAAACCTAAGTTAGAGAAAAAAGGGGGTAGTGAAGCAGTTTCAATTCGCATCCATCTCACTCGAGTGGGTAGTTAATAATCTCATTTAATGCTTGAGTGAGTCAATCAAATAACTACCTATATTGTAATTTCAAAAATGGTAAAAAAAATGGTAAAAAGTTTTACCCAAGGTTAGCTCGCACATTTTACACGCGCGATGTGCCTACAAGCCCTCGATTTGCAAATTTTTTAGATTTGTTCTCAACATTGAATTTTTGCACCTAAAATGCACATGTATGAAAGCGTTGCACGCAAGTGGCTCATTTGTGTTTCAATATTTTTTGCATTGCACTTGAAGTTTTTTTTTCACACTCAACATTGTAGATATATTGTAGTGCAAGAGTATATATACTCTTTAAACTTGAAGTTTCTAACTAATGTGAGACTAAACATTTCTTTTGAAATTGTCCGACATCGTGCAATTATGGCGCTTGATACTAAATGGGAAACAAAAAAAAAAAAATAAAAAATGGAATCACTTCACTTCAAATTATTGCATTTGAATTTAATCATAATCAAACACTAAAAATTGGAGATCTTTCAAGTCCAACATTCAAAATTAATGTATGTATGATCAAAATTGCGTGTTGATGTACAGATGTATATTCTAGATGTTACAGTTAAGGCTCTTCAGGACACTTGAATTAGTCCTTGCTTCATCATCTCAGGTGCATAGAAGGATGAACATAAGGACGAGCCGCAACGACCACTAACAACATACTTCAAGAACACTGCATCACAAGGCAGTGTGATAGGCCCACTGCCCGGCAACCCAAACTCCTCTTCAGACATTCTCAAGAGCTCTCTAAAGATGTCACTGCTTAGAAACTTCAATGGAATCACAAACCTCACATTGTCAATAGTGTACACAACAAAATGACCCTTTTCGGCAATTGAGTCACTAGACTTGTTCCCACCCAAAACTTCAACATTGCTACTTTGCATCAGTGAAATTCTTCTCCTACCAATTGCCGCCGCTTTGCGCCACTTCCTCGCCATCTCCATGAGTCTCTTAGGCTTGATCATGGCCATGTTTGTATATGAACAAGCTCTTCTATGCAATTAGGCTGTTTTGCTTTGTTTTAGATGTGCTATGCTTTTGTGATGGTTGAAGTAGAGTAAAGGGTGTTTATATATTTGAATGGAAAAACAGGACATTTGATGTTGTTTGGACTCTGTAGATACAAACCCATGTGATGATTAGGTTGTAGAGAAGGATTGTACATTTGATGTTGTTTGGGAATGTTTTGGATTTTCTCAACATGGGCTTTAAAAATGTGGGGCATGGTTATCACCTGATATAGGGCACCCTATACCAATCTCAATTTTTGAACACATTTTCCATGGCCACCTACTTATTGTACATCCACTGATTACAAATTTGTGTGGTTTCAAGCCAAAAGATTGCCCACTAGTTTAACAATCAGATAAGGCTTAAGTGAGTCAAAGAAACCAAGTTGATCACCATGACCCCCTTGTTCATGAGTTGTAGTACATCATGATATTCATTGCTTTGCTTTAATATTGAATTGCCACTAAGCATTAAGTGGTCAGTTCCTATTATGTAAGGGTTACCATTCAAAAGTCATTTTTCTATTAAAAGGGGTCCAGTCTTATCTACATATTATTTGTTACAAAACAAAGATTAATGCACAATGCAATGAACATACAAGGACCATGTGCATTGGCCGGCTTGGATGCCAATATGCACTAATAGTGCACTTGTATTGCGCCACTTTGTTGATGGACCTATGTCTATTTGTTTTCATGTAAATGTGAGCTTTTGAGCTTATGTTTTGTTTTCAACTTAATTTTTCACAAAAAGGTGACAATTTTATTTGGATATATAAGATTTGATTAAAAGATAAGATAGATTGATTCACTAATATATATTGTAACGCTGTTTATGGACTTGGGTATCCATTGATATTGATTTGACTTTAATTAAACACCTTATTTTTCACAAATGTGGACTTGTTTGCTCAAAAGGGTGAAGTATTAATTTGGATGAAAAGATTTGGTTCAAACAGATAGGCAAATCATTACTAAGGTCTCTAACTCTTAGGACCCGCTATCAAGCTTGACAAGTAGTATGGCTGAGATTAAAGAAAGGATACTAGTTTCCCTTTGAATCTGAATGAATAACCACCCTCCACCGAGCTGAAATTAATTGGGATGTGTGAACGGAAATATAGCCCCCGCATCAATAAAAGAACGACTTCATAATGAAAAATACAAGCACGGTTAATTCCTTCCCAAATATTGCTCAGTATTGCTGCCTCATTGTTAAAAAGATCATTTATTTGAGAACTACTTACTAAGTTGATCTGTATTCAAAATGGAAAGACTTCCCTGAAGATTTCGCCTCAAGACATTACTGCATAATAGATCTTGTTCTAACATAAAAATAATCTATAACATAAGATTGTGACAGATTCAATTGAGAGGAACATGATCATTGATCTTGTTCAAAATTTGTATACATTTAGGCAAAATTGTGGGTTTAATATATATACAATTACAGCAGACTCGAAAATTAATTGATGTTATAATAACTTCCTCTACTTCTTAGAAGCTTTGAAGCAATGGTTGACATTTATCATTACTTTGCAACAGAATCGAAGATGAGCAGCAGCGACCAGTGGCCAAAGACATGAGCAACGCGCTCTCCAAATCCTTGGAAACACGCCCCCGCACCAACGACACCACATAATCCATGAACACTGCATCACATGGGAGTGTTATTGGTCCATTGCCAGGCAAACCAAACTCCTCTGCAGACATTCTGAAGAGCTCTTTGAAGATATCACTGCTGAGGAACTTCAATGGAATCACAAAACGCTTCTTGTCGACTGTGTACACTACAAAATGTCCCTTATCAGCTACCATTTCACCACACCTGCTATCGGCATCTTTACTGTTGCTCCTTCGCAATGAGATTCTTCTAATCCTCCCAATTGCTGCCGCCTTCTGCCATTTTCCTGCCATCTTCATGAGTTTCTTGGCTTCAATCATGGCCATTGGCTAAGTCTAGCTAGTCAATTGATGAATGCTTTTATGTTACAGGTGTGCTAGAGTTAGGAGAGAATGGCTTGTGTTGTAGGAAAATCAATGAAGGGTGAGTTGCTTATATACTTGGAAGGTCATACACAACCATTAAGGGGTGCTTGGCTTGTGTTGGCATGCATAGGATGCAAACACACGTGGGGTGCTTTGGACTGAGAGGTGATTTGCTAGTGGCCATGTTTGTTCATGCAGGGAACCTCTTCTTCAAGGTGGGGCACATATAGCAGCGTGAATGTTCAAGCTTTGCCAGACCATATAAAAACAGCAAATTGTGTCCAACCAAAGGAATTGTGTAGTCAATTTATGATTTCCAGATTCACGGCACCACGAGAAATTAATGTTCATTCAAGTAGATAAATTTAAATGTAGAGAAGGAAAAAGTTGTCCACAGAAATCTAGATATTGTGCATGCATGAAAGTTGAAACTCTCTAGTACACATCAGATTTAAATGAGAATAGCTAGGCTTACTATCTTGATTTGAAACATAAAAAAAAAAGGACGACAAGGCATTTATATCTAGTTTGTACATATATAAGCTGAAGTAACCACGTAGATGTTCTTCCAAAACTTCAAATTTAATAGAGTGGATGTTATCCAAATTCATAATAAATAAAGCCAACAAAGTACTTCTATGAATGTATAATGTCCAGATCTACCTAACGATGTATTATGAAGAGGAGGATGGTAGATTAGGAAAAACAAATGCAAAAAAACATTATTAAGACATTGCAGAACTTGTTTCTAGTCAAAACCAAAAAAAAGGGGAGTTCCACTGCAGTCAATTGACACTTGTTTCTAGTTTGTACATATAGGATAAAGGTCACCATGTCGATGTTCTTCCAAAACTTCAAATTTAATAGAGAGGATCTTATCCAAATTCATAATTAAGAAAGCCAGCAAAGTACTTCACTTTGAATGCTATAATGTCCAGATCTACCTAACGATGTATTATGAAGAGGAACGTAGATTAAGAAAAGCAAAAGCGAAAACATTATTGAGACATTGCACAAACTTGTTTTTAGCCAAAACCGAAAAAAGGGGGAGTTCCATTGCAGTCAGCAGACCCTTCCATCATTTGCTTTTACTCTCTTATGTCCACTAATACATATGAGAGGTTCCTAAAGAGAGCTTCTGCGCTCATGTTTATCAATGAAACATATAGTCTGCCTAGGCACAACATTACAGGTCCTGATCTCAATCTATCCACTCAAATGTGTGGACTCCATGAACTCAACTAGAATTCTTTAAATGGACGTGTTCAATTGTCATCCTAACAGAAACATACATAGCAATAAGGGAAAAGAGAATTTCTAACCAATGTATGAGGAATAGGGGAAAAGAGAATTTCTAACCAGTTAATAAAGTTCAAAGAGAGAGCACAATTTTTTTTCAACAAATTAACAAATAAAATGAACAAGGTAAGAAGAAAAAATGAAAAAATGAAGATAAAAAGGAATATATTTATTCACTGCTTGACGATGCATAATTCTTCATGTCGTAATAAATGGTATGAATATATACTAGCAATGTTCCATAATAGTGGTATAAACAGGTTGCGTTACTGATTTTCCTCCAAGAAGATCAAGAGAAAAGGTGAGCAGCAACGGCAATTTAATTAAATATTTGAAGTGTTTATCCAGTATGCATTTGATGAAAAATAGGAATACATTTTCAATAGGACATCGCCAAAATATTGATAGTGTTATTAGAATATCATAGTACAGAATAACAGAAATGCAGTTATATGTAAAAGGACAAGAAACAATAGCTACTGAAGTTCTTAAGCAATTTAGCTATCCAAAAGAACCAAAACTGCGTGACTTTAGTGTATTTAAGATTTTGGACGCCTAAGAGCTTCAAAGCGAGTAGAAAGTGCATCATAATCTGGCAATTTGGGATGAATCCGAGGCAGCGAGTAACGTCTATGTGAAGCAGAGTTATCTGTCTCCGTTTTAGGATCAGTATAATGATAACGTCTATATGAAGCAGTGTTATCTGTCTCCATTTTAGGATCAGTATTATGATAACGTGAGTAAGGCAGCTGTGGAGCTGGTCTATCAGGTGGAGGAATTCCACTTGGAGGCATTTCCATGTCAATCTCTTCATCACATTCTGAACCATCTGATTCATCAAACTTGAAATCAGATTCTAATGCAGGAGCATTGTAGCTGTGCCTTCTATTGGTTTTCTTGCAGGATCCATTCTTCTCGTTATCCAAATAACTAGAACAGTCAAATGCAGAATCACTGGTTCCATCCGGGAGCTTTTGCTGATATCCAGTGTCTCGAGCACTCATCCGTGAACCAAGATCATCACCAATTGAACTAATGTTGGGCACCTTCTTAGAGTCCCTATCAGCCAGAAAAGCAGCAGCTTGTGCAGCAGAAATAGCCTTCTTAGCAGACTCGGCAGCTGCTTTTGCAGCTGAAGCGGAATCCTCAAAATGCACATCACATCCTTCTCCATAATTTGATGATCTGTAAGGCAGGAGGAGCGCCATAGTATGAGATTAACAAGAGAATTTTTTCTAATCTCAAGGAAAGTATTAATACTCTACTTGTAAGTGTGGACATCTACCTTGTAGTTGTGCTTTTTACTTCAATGCCTTCAGTTGATGCACGCTTGACAGGCATGCTGCTTGCACTTACAAATTCGCGTGGCCCTTCCTGTGATAAATTACTAATCAATATGAACACGACGAACAAAAGCAAGGCAAGGGGAGAGAGAGATATATAGAGCACATACTATATGTTCTTCAGGGGGTTTGAGAAGCTCCTTTTCAGATTCTGTAGCATCCCATTCAATTTGATACTCCTTAGCTATTTCCTTCATTAGCTTTAGCTTCACCTCACCAGTAGGTCTTCTAACGGATAGCTTCTCAATAAGCTTCACAAGAGCGAACAAAAGAGAAATTCAATAACAAGAAAAAAGACGAATTAACTTGTGAAAGTAAATTGTTGTAGCACTACTTTCATCTAACATTCATTTATATTAATTTTGGTTTGCAATCACCGGATGATTGTCTCACCGTGCGATTAACACCGCAATCAGGACGTAGCTCCATTGCAGCAGATACGAAATCTTTTCCATACTTCTTCTCAAATATGGCACGTATTTTCTGCAGTTCTGGAATTTCTGAACACCTCGGAGCTGCAAATATCAAACTTGAAATCCCTTCCTTCAGATCTACTGGACATTCTCTGCAATGTCATAGCATCCACTTTAGAACTAACCTCCATAGTCTATACAGCTCAAAAGAAATAAATGAAAACTGAAAAGGCTGGCACAAGCATACACAATACCTTTGCTTTGAAATGATAGAAAGTCTAGCCACAATCAATTCACAAAATAGCTCAATGATCTCATTAGCCGCCAATACGTTTTGCTCTCTCAATACATGTTCAACCTGCGAAACCACAAAATATACTTTTACCATGTTGTCCCATTTTATCTTGGCAGGCAGCAACAAAATATTGTTATGTATAATCATCATCCATTGAAATTCATTTTTCACAAGTAAATTAAACTAACCACATAATTTGAACAAACAAGGATCTTATTTGTCAATTCATGTGAATTCCTAATCACGACTTAAGTACAACAACAACAACATAGCCTCAGTCCCTACTTAATTGGGGTCGGCTACGTGGATCAAACTTTTCCATTGTGCTCGATTAAGTGCAATTGTAATCACGACTTAACTAGATAACCATTATTTCAACCAAAACAAAAGAAGCTCCTAGCTTCAAATTTTAACACACACAAGCATTTTAAAATGCGAGGACGAAGGGAAACAAGGTTCTTTTTTGTCAATTTGTGTGAATTCTTGATCATGACTTAACTAGATAACCATTATTTCAACCGAAAAAAGAAGTTCCTAGCTTCAAGTTTTAACACACAAGCATTTAAAAATGTGAAGATAGGGGAAAGTAAAGTTCTATATAAGGCATCGATGAGCAAGCCATTTGCCACCAAGTTCACTTTTTTCCATCACCAGAATTTTGGAGTTTATGGATATGATAAAACTCCTTCAAAAAAAGCTTTAATGGGTGGACTGAATGCTACAAGGCTTGTTGGTGATCTCCCATTCCTTACTTGTGTCGATCTACATTACTTATCTCTAATTTAATGGCGCCTCTACTTCAATTGGTCGCTCAAGGTCGAGCTTTTTCAAGAAAGGGAGAATGATGTGGTAGCTAATGTAAGCCTAATGTTAGAATTATAGTATATAGAATTGACTTCTACTCTACACTAGTGAGCTTTTTCAAATGAATCAATGAATTGAGTTGTGAAACCCTGGATTGAGTGTTTATGCATTGGTTTGTTTTTCACTTCTCCTCCTTTGATTCGTCTTCCTCTCTACATCACACTAGCATCTTATCTGTTGGGCCAGCCCGGGCTTTTATTTGCAGGGTCCATATATCTCACTAGTACCAATAATGTCCCCAACTAAACCAACTTGAGCTCACGGGTGTGGGGTTTTATTTGCAGGGTCCATACATCTCACTAGTACCAATAATGTCCCCAACTAAACCAACTTGAGCTCACGGGTGTGGGGTTTTACTCTAAATTATTTGCAGGGTCCATACATCTCACTAGTAACAATAATGTCCCCAACTAAACCAACTTAGAGCTCACGGGTGTGAGGTTTTACTCTAAAAAGCCTCGGTACTATTTAGGGAGAGATCCACACTTAATACTTTTCTATGAAGCGACACTTAACCAATGTGGGACTATATTTCAATCCACACATCTCACTAGTACAATAATTTCCCCAACTAAACCAACTTGAGCTCACGGGTGTGGGGTTTTATTTGCAGGGTCCATACATCTCACTAGTACCAATAATGTCCCCAACTAAACCAACTTGAGCTCACGGGTGTGGGGTTTTACTCTAAATTATTTGCAAGGTCCATACATCTCACTAGTACCAATAATGTCCCAACTAAACCAACTTGAGCTCACGGGTGTGGGGTTTTACTCTAAAAAGCCTCGGTACTATTTAAGGAGAGATCCACACTTAATACTTTTCTATGAAGCCACACTTAACCAATGTGAGACTATATTTCAATCCACACATCCGCAACATTATCTATGCAAATTCAAGTTCACATTTAGGGAAGATTTGGAGATCAAGAGTTATGCGTTTCGAAAAGGTAATTTGTTTCATTGATTCCGGTCTGATGGCTGAAAGATCAAACGTAAACCGAGAGGCGAGAGCAATAGCCCCAATTTTTTAGTTGTTTTGATCTAAACCTAGGATTGTTATAACAAAGAAGCATCTTTTGATTCTATTCCGATTTCTTTCCGGTTATAGTGACTAGGCATTCTCAACATTGAAACGAACACAAGGCAAGCCCTAATCAAATTGAGAGAGAGAGAGAGAGAGAGAGAGAGAGAGAGAGAGAGAGAGAGAGATACTCTGATGCGAGCAGTGGCGTCTTGGCCGGACTGAAGGAGCAAGGCGACGTCGCGTCTCATCTGCTTGACCACCACCTCTCTCTTGTTCCTCAGCAGTTTGATCCTCGCAGTGGTCAGCTTCGCCATGGTTTTGCTGCAAAAATGAGAGAGAGAGAGAGAGAGAGAGAGAGAGAGAGAGAGAGAGAAGAGGGAGATGAGACGAGGCAGAGCACACAGAGTAAGCAAATGTGAATCAACAAACAAAAACGAAAATCCTCACCACTTGGAGGAATTGAAGCCTATGCCGAACAAGGAAACCACGAGCTTCAGCATTTCCTTCAATGGCGGAAGACGAGTAAGTGAGTGAGAGAGAAAAAGAGAGCAGGGAGAGTTGTTGTAACGGAAGGGAAGAGTAACGGACACCTGCGTTTGCGAGTGTGTTCAAAAAAGGCTGGGTAGGGCCCACCTAGGCTCACCGACATGATCTCCATGTCTTGCTTTCTATACACTTTTCGGCAAAAGAGCCGTTACTCTCTACTCAGCACGGGAGAATCCAAAGTTGCCTATTACGTACGTACTGAGTGTGCCGCACGCCGAACAGATCACCCAACAATTCCTAAAGGAAAAGGGAAATGCTGCAATATCAATACTAAAGTAACAACACAAAATGCACAACAGCGGAGTGAGCTCCATAGTAAAATAAGGTATTGGGTGTGTTTTTTTACGAGATTATGATATGGGCTGCACACTACATTAATTGTTGTGCAATGTGTTATGACTTAAATGTTATTTTTCTAGATCATCCTTTGTGCGCACACAAATTTATTGTGATAATGCTAGAGTCTCATACTTTTGGCAACATTAATATATCGTCAAAATTAAAAACCTTAAGGTACAACAATATTGCTAGGTCCATTGGATACATGAACATTGAAATGTGCATGCACAAATCTATATATAGTGAGTTTGCTTTATTTTCATTGTTAATATTTATTTATTATTGTGAAGGGAAAACTCAAAATTCAATCACGTCATTGCACTTAGAGGCTTTTTTGTTATTCATTTTAAACATTAAGAGTTTGCGTGATGGCGAGTTGTCAAATTGGTGAATGCAACAAGAATATACATTTGCAATCCTCAGCTATTAATGGAGCCTATTAATGACTCACCCGAAAAAAAATGGAGCCAAATGAGATTTTTCTAAAACTTGTGCATTTCCAAGTAGATGACACAATCTTGTATTGTATATCTTGTTTAAAACAAAGTAATTCGATCACTGTGCTTATGGGCTCCTGATTCAATTTGGGTTTTCACAACTTATGCCGACTCAAAAAGGGCCGGACCTAACAAATTAAATGTATGGTGAAGAAAGAAAGAGGTACGTATATAGAATAGAGGTGGTTTAATATGGCTTCAAAGCTTGGAGGTAGCGAGCTTGATTAAATCCTTTCTCAATATCTTGCCAGAAGGATTCTTAGGGATGGCTTCCACAAATGCAACCCGTCGAATTCTTTTGTATGGAGCCACCTGCATGCACGTCGTAGCAAGCCATCATGTTTACTGCAATTATATATATATAAACCCGGCCTCGTCTTCAAATTGGAAGATGCATACATACTGAATTAATTCTAATTTTAATTACCTGTTTTGCAACAAACTCCTTAACTGTTTTATCTGACAATCTGCTTCCCTGTTTGCAAACCACATAGGCCATGGGGAACTGCCCAACCTCCTTGTCCGGAAATCTGCGACATATATGGTTTAAGAAATTTATGTTATCTTAAAGAGTACCATCTGTAGTTAATATGTACATTATGCGCTAATAGTTTTTCCTTTTCGTTAACTGAATAAATTATGTTGGTTTCAGATCAAAGAAAATTAAAAATGGATGCACAATATGGTTTATGCATGTAGTAAGTGGTGAAGGCTAGCGTCAAAGGACTTATTCATTATACACTTTTTTTGTTTGATATTGTTGTGTGCAGGATTGCCCCGACTATTCTAGATATATTTGAGACACACCCTAACGTCAAAAGAGATGCGCCTCGAAATATTAAGAGGTTCGAATATGAGACCTCATAAAGGCTCAAGAGACCGGGGTTTTTTCAAAAGTAGGGTTAGTTTACAATTAATTTATCAAAATAGAGAGGATTTTTTTTTTTTTATTACTGAAGTAGACAATAGCGCCTTTTGAAAAGCGCGCTATGGGTGTGGTTGGTTTGGTTGATGGTGAGGTGGCGGTGACGTGGCGCGGCGTGTACAGATAAGCACCTTTTCAAAAGGCGCTATTCGTACACGCCGCGCCACGTCACCGCCACCTCACCGCCAACTCACCAACATCCGATAACGCCTTTTGAAAAGGCGTTATCGCAGGAATCCATTTGGTGAGGTGGCGGTTACGTGGCGCAGGCCACATGTACGAGATAGCGCCTTTTGAAAAGGCGCTATTCGTACACGCGCGCGCCACGTCACCGCCACCTCACCAAATGGACTCGCCGATCTTTCCGCCACCGCCGCCGCTGCGGGTCTGCGACGTCCACGCGGACGTTGTCGCGGGCTGCGTTGTACTCGCCGCTCCGTCCTCGCGCATTGGCCTGCGCGCGCGCGTGATCGCGAGCGGACAACCCGCACAACCCATGGCGCCGACCGAAACGGCCGATGTCCACGTCAACCGGGTTACACGTAGTGCGCGCATTGCGAGGCGGACAACCCGCACAACCCATAGGCGCCGACCGAAACGGCCGATGTCCACGTCAACCGGTTACACGTAGTGCGCGCATTGCGAGAGGGAACGAAATTTACCCACTTTGATAGCGCCTTTTCAAAAGGCGGCCTATTTGGGAAAAAAAAAAAAAAAACCACCCTATTTTTCGGATTTAAACTAAAAACATTAGTACTTTTGTGAAAAATTCCAAGAGACCTACTATTAGGTTTCAACCATTACACTAAGAAAATGGTTGGTATTTGTTGGAGCTCCAGAGGAACTCCATTGTTAGAATTCCAGAGAAATTCTGTAGCTCAACAAAATCGTTAAGGCTACAATATTAATTTTCATATTTATATACAACTTCAAGAATACATCTGATCCGTTCCTTTGTTTACATCATGACCCTTCATTTACAGACACACTTGACACACACTTACAACACTTACTCCTCACACTATCACAGATATTTCTCGAGTTACACACTAAACACCATCTCAATGATTGACTCTAACAGTATTCGGTATATATATATATACACTCTTGCTCAAGAATCAGAGTGTGGAAGTATTAGTCGTGGCCTTTGAAATCCATCATTTACCCATGACATATGAAGATTAATAGATTTTTTTTTGGGGGCTCCCGAAAAAGGAAATTAATTAATTCCAATCAAAGCAAGCTTTATATTGCTACATAATTAGCTTAATTAACTAACGAAGCAAACACAATGCACTCTTAAGTTATGGGAGAAAGAAGTTGATTCATTTGATGAATAAACGAACTTACGGTATGACAGCAGCATCGGCAATTTGGGGATGTGTAAGGAGAAGAGCCTCTAGTTCTGCTGGAGCAACCTATCAGTATGATCAAACTATCAAAATCAATAGAAATCTTCATAGTTATTCAATTACATATCAGAATCAGAGATCAAAAGAAGCAAATATGATTTCTCTAAAAGATATAGGTTGTGCCATAGATTGGATGTTCAATGTGATGCATGAAATTCACAACTTCTACCATACATAATTGCTCAATGTCATTTCATTTGATTGGCATTGAATTATGAAGTAAAACCCAATTAGGTATACTCACCTGATAAGCTTTATATTTGATTAGTTCCTTCAACCGATCAACAACGAAAATAAATCCATCATCGTCTATGTAGCAAAGATCACCGGTTTTCAACCATCCGTCCGAGGTCAACGTAGACGAAGTAGCTTCCGGGTTGTTAAGATAACCTGCACCACATAGACAGACGATGTAATCCTCAACCATTGGATCAACATACAACATGCAGTTCATGGTTGATGATCAAAAAGTTTGTCCGCTTTGTGTAAGTCACATGGGTCCCATGAAATCGACATGGACAGGGACAGCTTACGCTTTAAGATGAATGAAACGGGGGGCATGCGGAAGGACATCAAGTGTCCCTGTCCAACAAAAGGACAGCACAGTTGACAGGGGAGGCACATTTCGCTACCTCTCTAAAACAGCAAAGACGATACAAAACATTCAGATTCAGATTCAGTTCTGTAGTTCAGTTTGTTACCCATCATGATCGAGGGCCCACGCAGCCAAAGCTCACCCGTCCGATTCACCGAAAGCGACTTCCCGGTCTGCGGGTCAACGAGCTTGGCCTCCAACGAGGCGGCGAGCCGCCCGGTCGAACCGTACCTCCTGCTCTCCTCGACCGAGTTCGTTGACGCCCCCAACCCAGTCGTCTCGGTCAACCCATACCCTTGAATAATCTTAACCGTGGGATATTCCCCGAGAAACCCCTCGATCACTTCCCTACTCAAGGGGGACCCACCGGACAAAACCGTCTTAAGCGACCCCAAATCGTACCTCCTCTTGATCTCATCCGCGTCGTTGATCATCGCGACGATGACAGGAGGCACGATGGGCAGGTACGACACATGATACTTCCCCACCGCCTCGAGCATCTCAACGATATTAAACCTCGGGAGCACCACCACCGTAGATCCGGACGCCACTAATCCCGCGACGAACCAGGAGAGACCGTAGATGTGGAACATGGGAACGGTGGCGATGAAAGTCTGGGCCCCACCACTCTCTGCATCCACTCGACTGAGCACGTTGTGCACCATGGTGATGAGCCCCCTGTGCGACGACACGACGCCCTTGCTCTTCCCGGTCGTCCCGGACGAGTAGAGCAGACTCGCTGGGTCGTCCAGGCCCACTCGCTCCACTAGTCTCCTTTTCCCCATTTTACCCATCCTCATCAGCTCGTCCAACGAGTGAATAGGACGACGATTAGGTACTGTTCTCTTGGGGGCAGAGTGGTCATGATCTTGTTGTTCTGTACTAGTTATGAGGACGATTGGGATGTCCTGCTTTGCTAGGGCATCGGAGAGTTTGGGGAGGAGAGAGGGAGTGGTGAATGCGAGTACGGGATTGGAGTCGTGGACTTGGGAGGAGATCTCTCGGGGAGTGTTGACGGGATTGGTGGTGGAGATGATGGCGCCTAGGGATACGACGGAGAGGCAGATGATGGGGAAGGAGATGGAGTTGGGGGAGAGGACGAGGACCACGTGGCCTTTGCGTATCCCGAGGACGGAGGAGAGGGAGTTGGAGAGGGTGTGGACGGAGTCCCAGAAGTGTTGGAAGGAGAGGCGTCGGCCGGAGCAGGCGTCGATGAAGGCGGTGGTGCCGCGGTGGGGCTGGGCGGAGACGAAGGTGGTGAGGTCGAGGTAGGGGTTGGCGGGGAAGGGCATTGGTGGTCTTTTGCTGTAGAAGATGGAGTTGGAGGCGCAGAACCCACTTTTAGGGTCGATGGCGACGAGAGGGTCGTGGTGGGAGTGCGGCGCCATTTCGGTGTTCATTTGGTATTTGGTGGTGCTGTGTAGAATTTCCGTTTCAAATCGTAGCGTTTAGATGATCGAATGTCTTAGTCTTAGCTGATGCTGCTTTAATTAGACTCACAGATTTGGACGTAGGCGAAGATATATATATATATATATTGGGATGGCGATTGCTACGTCGGACAGATATACAGTATTACAGCTGTGATCAGAATGGTAATGCTGCTTGAATTTATAACCGTATCTTTATTTTTATTTTTAATGTATATGGCATATGAGCCATATATAGTAAATTACATATCTGCACATCCTCTTTGGTGTCTGATGCGCCTCTAATCATGCGATTGTTCGACTTTCAAGGCCTATCTGAGAGGCTTTAGTGGAAGTAAAGCATTATGTATGTTATGCGTGAATATTTTTGGTCTGGTCTCTTTAATTGACGTCAAATTAGGAATAAAAGCAACTTTTGAAGAGATCTATGGATAATGGAGCCGCCCCCTCTCGCAACCAAGTTCATCCCTTTGTTTGTTTAATCATGCAAGAAAAAGTTGATATAAAACAACAAAAACAACAACAACAACAAAGAAAAGAATGGAACTCCATACCTCTGCTTCAAAGTTTTCATGCTACTTTCTTTGCCAATAAACCGTGCCCCTTGGGGGCTGATCTCAATATTTTCTTATTTTATTTTTTTCCCTTTACATGTACTCTAATTAATTTTTTTTTTTTTTTTTTTTGGTTATTCGTACATTGGTATATCTAAACTAAATTAATGCATCTGAGATGCGTAACGATTTAGTCTATATACAATTGCGTAGCCGATAAAAGAGTCGTAGTATTTGGTTGGTTGATATATAATGATCAGCATCAGAATTCTGCAGTGTCCTTCATTTGGGCTCTCATAGCAGAAGTATGAATCAAGCCATTAGGCCCATAAAAGTCAATAACAACTCGCAAACCCAATGACTATATCTCCCTTCGACGCCAAGCAAGGTTGCCCTCGTGCCCAAGGAGATCGAGGGTACACAATACACATATGTACACAACAAATTGCATCTTTTGAAAAAATAAAAATAAAAATAAACTAAGTAATATTGAAATGCTATATTTATGCATTGTGTAGCAACATAATAATTTTTAAAAAAAAAGTGAGAGGAGGCCAAAATGGGTATAAAGTAATACATAAATGCTATGTCAGGCATGTATAAGGTGTGGGGCTGGGGTTGGGAAACCAACGCCCCCCAAGTATGCACATAGTTTCGTTCATACTCATGTCTCGACTTATTTGTTCAACGCAAGATTATTTGAAAATAAATACATATGATGGGGAAAATTAAGGTAAATGTTAGCATGTGATTTGTATGATGCATGATCACTTGAATCACACTAGAAATCACATCGTAATGGGCACCCCACATGAAGGTGTACAAATTCCGGCCAAAGCTGGAAAAGACCCTTTTGCGTATATATAATGCACAAATTATTTTGACAACTCATGTATTATGTTTGTCGGCTTTTTATCGATTTTGATTGTATGCGAGTTAACAATGTTTGACAACCATATGATAGTTTATTAGAATTTAGTTGTGGAAAACAATGTGAAAATGATTATTTGTTTGTCAACGTAGGGTTTGGTAATTTGCTCAAATCCGAACTTGTTTCCACTATATAATGTGTGATGGCTTTGACCTCGAGAAATACACGGACGCCTTATATATGACTTGATGTGACTTTAGATGTGACTTACCATAGTCATTATAGCATTTTTCGAAAAATTAATTACATAAGCATGTGATTTGTATGTGTATACCATAATCACTTGTGAGTCAAAACATAACTCTACATAGGTTAAGTTAGACATTGGAACGAAGGATATAAGTATAGATTTCTCTCATGCTACAAGACCTTTCAAAATAAAGCATAATTGCCTATCAGCCTATATTCGTAGGCCTCTAATTACTGTCTTAATTCAAAGTAATAATAATAATAGGCATTAATATTAATCCGACGTCAGCAAGTCCCTTCCTAAGTTCCTAAACGATTGCCTTATCTCAAATGTAACGTCTACCAGGCCCATTCCAATCCTTGGCTGGCCACTGAGCCACACTCGGAGGTTTCACTGCCTCTCTCGCTCCCAACACCGCACCATGGAAGGCTCGAAGCTCGCTCGCTCTCTTCACACCCTCTGTGCCTGCAAGCCTCTCGCCCCACTCGTCCCCTCATCAAACTTTCCTCCAAAGCGCGCCAATCGCAACCATGGTATTCCTTTTTCATTTTCACTTCAATTTCATTGAATCACCTAATCAAATTTACTACTCTAGGGTTTCAAATTTCAATGTATCCAAATTTTGCACCTTCAATTGCGTCTCGTGTCATCTTTATGTGCCAAGTTCATTTCTTTACCTTTTTTGATTGTTAGAGCACACCATCAATTACACTAAATCCAGCGCAATGAAAGAATTTAACCTGTGTAGCCGACCCCAACTAATTTGGGATTGAGGCTACGTTGTTTTTTGTTGCTGCAAAAGATTTAGTTTTTTTTTTTTTTTTTTTTATTTGTTCTCGATTCTGGATTAAATTGAGTGCATTTTTACCAATGTGACTTATTACTTGTGGCGCGAAATTGATGTTGTATCCGTTTGTTTCTTATGTTAATAATTTGATGCGTATTTAGTTTATGCTTGAACTTCATGTAATTTCTTGAGCTGAAGTTCTAGGGCTTGTGTAGTATACAGGGCGAGAAGTCATGTCCCGGCTTCTCGATGTAAAATGAACAATGGCGACTCCGGTACAAAGGCGTCATGGAAAATGCGTTACAGAATAAGAAGTGCATCATCAGGTTTCTTTTATTGAGAATAAGCACTTGTTTTTCAAAATAGTTAGATTTTTTTTTTCTAAAAAAAAAGGTTATTTGGATTTTCAGCGTCCGTGCAGCATATCAGCAAGGAAACTGAGGAAGGCGAGTCTAGGAATTCATTAGTGAGTGGTGATTCTATACGTCGCAAATTTCTTGAGTTTTATGCTTCGCGTGGTCATAAAGTCCTTCCAAGTTCCTCACTCGTGCCAGATGATCCCACTGTTCTACTTACCATTGCTGGGATGCTTCAATTCAAGCCTATATTTCTTGGCAAGGTATGTCGAATGCCGATGAGATTTGTTATGAACTAGAATTTTTGGCTGAATTTATGTAACATTTATACTCTCTTTACAACTGCACTTCTTAACTTTCAAATCGTTCTCATAGTTTGAGGAGTGGGTGAATTGTCTTCGCTTACAATTTTTTCATTCTTGCTATATATATATATATATATTTTTTTATTTGTTTCAATTTGGATGTTGAGTGTTGGACTAGTACTTGTAAATTTCTGGATGCTTATTGTATCTTTATCATAATTTTGCATTTTCACCAGTTCTAATTTTGGGACATTTTCTACAGGCTCCCAGACAAGTACCTCGTGCTACCACAGCTCAGAGATGTATACGAACCAATGATGTGGAGAATGTGGGTCGGACAGCGAGACATCACACCTTTTTTGAGATGCTTGGAAACTTCAGCTTTGGTGATTACTTCAAAAGAGAAGCAATTAACTGGGCATGGGAGCTTACAACCAAGGAGTATGCACAAAATTTTTATTGCTGATGGACAATGAGCTCTAGATTGGTAACCTGAAGCCTAGTGAAATTTACTTATTACCTGAATTTTACTGGAATATTGGTTGCACCTGATTAATTGCATGGTTCTGGCATTTGTCTCAATCTCAATGTTAATTGCTTTTTGATAATTGTGAATTATAATTGTTTATAAGTTACATTTTTCTTCCTTACCATAGATTAGCCAGATTGCTGGAACTTGTGGGTTATAGTTGATAAACTAGCCATAGAGCTGTGACAAAATAGTTCATTATATCTAGTTTTTTTTTTTTTTTTTTTTTTTTTTTTTTTGTTGTTCTTTCTGGAATTTATATATTGAATATTTTCCTAATGGATCAGAATACGTTGAATAAGTAACGCATTATTTTCAATTATTCAAGAAGTATTCTTTTCAGTTTACTGGATGGAGGATAGAGACGTGTGCAAATACATGCTACTCAAGACCTTATAATTTATGTGATAGAATACAATCTATTCTTGGGGTTTGCGACCTGCATCCAACTACTCTTAATAATTAAGAGTATCAATGGCATTCGACGCTCCTATGAATCACGCAAGCTTGCGAATTTGATCTAACTTGTGAACATCACTGCTTGACCTGGTTCTTCTGCATGCCATATCACACTTTTGCATATTTTTCTTGTATTTGAATGATAAGAGGGGAAGTGAATTTGACTGAGAAAATTCCTAGTTACTCTGTGTAAATGAAAGAACAATAAATTCTCCAAATCTTGCCCACTGTAGCTGCATAAGTAAACACACTTGCCTCCACTAAAGAGAAAACCTTAAAGGTTTATAATTCTTTAAAAATTCATGTAACTGATGAAGATACTTCTGTGTATATTAACATGTTTTTTTCTTGATGTTGTTGTAGTCTTTGGTTGGCAAATTCTACTAGGACTGTGCTTCTTTTTAATTTACGAAGTTTGTTTACAGATTTGCTCTGCCACCTGAGAGACTGTGGATTAGTGTTTTTGAGGATGATGATGAAGCTTTCTCTATATGGCACAATGAGGTAAGCATCTTGCTGGTTTTTACATGTTTGCGACTGATGCATTTTGCACTTTTGGTCTTTTATATGTTATGGTGTAATATGCATTATCTTTTCAAGCGAGAATTTTATATCAAGGGAAGAGCATTGTTTTTTACATCATTGGTCTTGGGGACCTCAGTCACCAAGTTGCTTTGCGATTTTTTTTTCTAGCTTTCACAGATGGAGCCTCTTTATATCTAGAGGCTTAGAGCATTATGTCTTTTACCGTTATTTCTTGTCTTTGCTGCAATCTCAATTGAGGATGGCATATTTCTAACTTTATCTCTGCCACCTTAGAACTAATATTTTTATTTTTTCGACAATCCTGATATTGACTTTGTGTTAAACCCTGTGGACGTATGGAATGCGTATTTTTGCTTTTTGTGTGTTCATTAAGGAAGATTCATATTAGACCATAACTGTTCCTTGTTTATATACAATTTTGCACCAGGTAGGCATTCCTGTGGAACGTATAAAGCGAATGGGTGAAGATGACAACTTTTGGACTAGTGGTGTTACTGGTCCCTGTGGACCATGTTCCGAGATATATTACGATTTCTATCCAGAGAGGGGATATTCCAATGCTGTATGTATTCCCTGTAAATGGTTAAAAATGTCTCTTTTTATCTCATTAGTCACGACGTCTCTCTAGTTTTTACTGAATTTGACATATATATTCTTCTTACAGGATTTGGGGGATGATAACAGGTTTATAGAATTTTACAATCTGGTTTTCATGCAATATAATAAGAAAGATGATGGATCACTTGAACCATTAACGCAAATGAATATAGATACTGGGCTTGGTCTTGAGCGCGTTGCTCGCATCCTTCAGAAGGTCTCCGTAGTTCAATGTTAAAATTATTGCTTTGTTTAAAAGTTTCATAATAAACAATGAGGTTTTTGTTAGACATGGTGTTTTAATTACTTGATACACTTAAAGATCTCATTTTGCCAGAAATTCTTATTGCTTCTTTTGCAGGTTCCTAACAATTATGAGACTGACTTGATTTATCCCATTATTGAGAGGGCTGCTGAACTAGCAATGGTCTCATATGCTGAAGCTGATGATCTAACAAAAACTAGTCTTAAGGTATTTTGATTTGAAATAAAGTACATCTCTTAAAAGGTATTTTGATTGGAAAATCAGTTTTCTTTCAGTGTATTGATAAGCTGCTTGTGTTTTGACTTCTATTCATTGATATAATCACTGTCATTTAATGGAACACTCACAACTTTTCCAAATATATATTTCTAGGTTATTGGAGATCATATTCGTGCGGTTGTTTATCTTATATCAGATGGGGTAGTCCCATCAAATGTTGGGAGAGGGTATGTAGTTCGGCGGCTCATTAGAAAGGTTATTCGTACTGGGAGATTACTTGGTATAAGTGGAGATGGAAAGGGAAATGTCGACGGAGCTGTCCTGCCTGCTATTGCAGAGAGAGTCATAGAACTAAGTGATGAAATAGACTCAAATGTGAAGTCTAGAGCATCCCGTATATATGAGGAGTTAAAAAGGGAGGAGCTACGATTTGTACAGACACTAGAGAGAGGAGAAAAGCTGCTTGAACAGTTGATAAGTAGTGCACTATTAAGTGCTCGAGACAATGGAACTAGACCTTGTTTATCTGGGAAAGATGCATTTGTTTTGTATGACACATTTGGTTTTCCAATAGAAATAACAAGGGAAGTTGCTGAAGAACAAGGTGTCAATGTGGATATGGGAGCTTTTGATATTGAAATGGAACAACAAAGAAATCAATCTCAGGCTGCTCGTGCTGTTGTTAAACTTGCTGTAGGAAATGCTTCTGAGATCACAGAAGGTGTTCCTGACACTGAATTTCTTGGGTATGATACTCTTTATTCCAGAGCAGTAATAGAGGGACTGCTGGTGAATGGAAGCCCCGTCAAAGAGGTTTCTGAAGGAAGTGATGTTGAGATTTTGCTGAATAGAACACCTTTCTATGCTGAATCCGGGGGTCAAATTGGAGATCATGGATTACTGTATGTCTCAGAACCAAAGGCTAAAGCGAAAGCAATAGTGGAAATTCAGGATGTCCAGAAATCTCTTGGTAATATCTTTGTGCACAAGGGCACCGTTAGGGAGGGAGCTATTGAGGTCGGCATAGAAGTGGAAGCGGCAGTGGATGCCAAACTTAGAGAGAGAGCTAAGGTACAAGCCTCACTTTAGTTTGATTAAATTTATTACAATTTTAAGCCTGTGATGTTGCTATTGTAGTTGATATTTAAATACAAGGATTAAGGAAGCAAATGGTGACAGGGAAACGGTAAATCTCATTATTCATTTGAGATCCTTATAAACAGGAAGATACTTGCATGAAAGCCAAAACCCTGATGAATATGGCTACTTGTCAATCTAAAAACGAATGCGCTGCTACTTTACTGCACAGCACATTTTAATAAGTTCCATACATATCAGGTTTTTGGTTTATTTCAGGTTCACCATACGGCTACACATTTGCTACAAGCTGCGCTTAAAAGCGTAATAGGTCAAGAAACATCACAAGCGGGTTCCCTGGTGGCTTTTGACCGTCTTCGGTTTGATTTCAACTTCCACAGACCATTGTCAGACCATGAGATATCAGAAATTGAAGGAATGGTCAATAGGTGGATTGGTGACGCAACAAGTCTTCACACTAAAGTGATGCCTCTAGCAGATGCCAAAGAAGCTGGGGCTATTGCAATGTTTGGAGAAAAATATGGAGACCAGGTCCGGAAGTTCTGCATTTGTTCTCTTCTAGATTTTTTAATTCTGTGGTACTTTTATTTTTTATTTTTGCATCTATAGTTTCTTATTTTGAAATTATAAGTTTGATTCATGTAACTCCAATTATAAAAAGAGTTTGATCCATGTAGTTGACCCCAACTAATTTGGGTTGAGGCTTCCTAGTTCTTGTTTTGAAATTAGATTTTCATGTTATGCCAAGGAAACTAGAGTTGAGTTTTCATTCTTAAAATGTTTATAGAATGATTTATCATTAGGTTTGAGTTCCCCATATCCCAAAGACAAATTTATCTACCATTACTCTTGACAAATTCATCTTCCATTACCCTTGACAAATTCTTTCATAGAAGTCTAGGAATGCCGTTCCATGTCAGAATGTACGGAGGAAGGCAGTTGCCCTTTAGTTTACTTAAAACTTATAAATTCTCTCCGGCATTAAGCCGTTATTCATGCTTAACCTAGTTTATAACAATTTTTGGGTTTAAAAGAACTCAATTTAGAAGTTAACTGCTTGAATGTTTTTTCTTTGGTTGTTTAATAATTTGAAGCAAACTCCGACCCACTGGTGTTGGTTGGAAATGAAGACCACTAGGAAAAGTCTCCATCCCTTAGTCTATTCAAGGTTTCAGGGTTTTGGAGATATTTGAATCCTTGACCACTGGATATTCTATACTATGTCCGCCCTTTCCCTTGTGCAATTTCCTTAATCAAGATTTTTTTTTTTTGTAAAACTTAATCAAGAATTTGGGCTGCACTTATAAAGTCTTCTTTTACAAAGTGTTCTGCATTTCTAATTATTTACTTACTGTATAAAATTGCAGTAAAGATTGATGTACATTTCTTTCTTAAAATTCATGTATGGACTATGGGGGAATTATTAAAAGCAAGTTTCTGATTTTCTCCTCTACTATGTAATAGGTTCGTGTTGTTGAAGTTCCTGGTGTATCAATGGAACTCTGTGGTGGTACCCATGTCAGCAATACATCTGAGTTACGTGGTTTCAAAATAATGTCAGAACAGGGAATAGCATCTGGTGTTAGGCGCATTGAAGCTGTAGCTGGGGAAGCATTCATCGATTATATGAATGTGCGAGATTTTCAAATGAAACATTTATGCTCCACCCTTAAGGTATGCTTTTCTTTAGGACTCGTCGCTCCAAAAATCACTTACAGTATATAATCAAGATTAAGAGAAATGAAGGATCAAAACGTGGCGTCTGTATGGCAAAGAAACAAATTATAATATGTCCAGAAAGCAGCGTTAGTGTATAATTGTCTTCGCAGGGGCTCCCTTGATCCTAAACTGTGTACTAAGTTCACTTGTTTTCTACAAGTTTTCCTATAAAAATTCCAGTTCAGGAGGCTCTTTTTCTCGAGTAAGGAAGCATCGTAGCATTATGAGAAGTGCATATTATTGTTTTGAAACAGACTGCTTGATCTAATCTTTAAGATATTTCAAAGATGAAATCACCTCAGGCAAAAGGCTCGTAGTTAGGGAAATGAACATAATAACCTTTTGAGCTAGTACTGTCTCAACCTTGAATATTCGACATTCAAACTTACCCTATTGACTTGTATTTTTGAAGAAAAAAATTAGAATAAAAATAAATAAAAAAACTGAAAAATTTCATTAGAGAGAGAGTGTGAAACATATTCTCTCTCTTATGAAATTCTCCAATTTTTGGCTTGAAATCATCAATTGATTTTTTTTTTTTTTGGAGTTCAAGCAAAGAGTTAGCAAGATGTTTATGGGGTTAATTCCGCCATTGCCAGTTAGCAAGATGTTTATGGGGTTAATGACCTATGGCAGTGCAAGGAACCTAATTCTCTTGTCAGAACTCAAACTTAGTATTTTTTAGCTGGCTGTATCTGTAAATACTGATGTCTAGATAATACTCATTTTACTTGGAAAGGTGAAAGCAGAAGATGTATCATCCAGGGTAGAAAGCCTTTTGGACGAGTTACGCACAGCAAGAAATGAAGTTTCATCTGCCAGGGCTAAAGTGGCTGTGTACAAAGCATCAATGTTAGCCAATAATGCTTTGTCTATAGGAACTTCAAAAACAATCAGGTATCGTCCACTGGTCAGGTTAAAGGGCTAAATTTTGTGTGTGTGTGTGTGTGTGTGTGTGTTTTTTTTTTTTTTTACTTATTCCATATTCTTTTTTATTTTCCTTTTTTCACTGGACATAAACGGGATTTTTTTTCCTTTCTGTTTGAAGAGATTTTTCTTTCTTTTTTCTTTCTTTCTTTCTTTCTTTTTTTTTTTTTTTTTTTTGGTAATGAAGGAACTTGCAAGATAAAAATTTGAAAAATCGATTTCATACATTTAAAAGGTAGTGTGTTTATGTTAACGATTGATAGTTAATCATCCACATAAAATGTGAAAGCAATTTTACAATCTTTATATAAGTTAGCGGGTCAAATTTTATTATGTGAATTTCTTAAAGCATATGAATAATAGCTTTTTACAAGGTAATCAACTTATCAAAAAGGAAGTTAGCGGATTCACTATTTGATTTATCAATTTATGTAGGATTATGCTTAATTGCTTGTATGCCTTTTTTTGGTTGAAAATAGCTAGTTTCTTTTTCTCAGGGTTCTTGTTGAGCATATGGATGATATAGATGCTGATGCTCTAAAGAGTGCCGCTGAACATCTTATAAATACTCTACAAGACCCTGCCGCAGTAGTGTTGGGTTCATCTCCTGGTGATGGTAAGGTGTGCTTGGTTGCTGCATTTACTCCTGGAGTTGTTGATCTTGGGATTCAGGCAGGAAGGTTTATTGGACCAATAGCCAAGTTATGCGGGGGTGGAGGGGGTGGCAGGCTTAATTTTGCCCAGGCAGGTGGAAGGAAACCAGAGAACTTGTTAAGTGCTCTTGAAAAAGCTAGTAACGACCTGGTTTCAATTTTATCTGAAAAAGTTTGTTGAATTGTAACTGCTTCTTGAATTCAACAACTCTATTGAAAGCTTACACAATCTGCAGCCAGAAACGTTTCACGGACTTCCATTTGCAGTCACACTTGTACACAGGTCAAATAGCTTGACCGCAGTTATAGGTATTTATTCTGTTAAAAGCAGCTTACTTATTATGATAAGGCATGTTTTAAGTTAGCATATCAACCTATCTCATCTTGTTTAATTGTTCACTTGTCCATTCGAAATGGAGGTAAATTATAATGTGCATATCTTATACTTGAACAAAGGGAAGGTCCAGGCAGTGGAATTGCTGGAAGCTAATATGTCCAGGTTTTGCCCTTTTGTAACTTAAAACATTCTTCGGAACACACTGAAATTCCGAAATTATGTAACCTGATATATATGTTGCCGCCATTCATTTTTTCTTCAGATCTTCCGCTTACTTAGTACAGCCTTAGCATACAAAAAATTCTTCTTACTGTGTTTCATTATTGTTCTTATTGCTTGTATTTTTGATCAATTTTCCTTGATCTTTCCTTTCATATTGAATTCAACCATTCCTGGATGTTTTTATGCCTTGACATTTTATGTTCATAAACTTGTGTATGAGCTACGTCATAGATCATACTTTTACATGGTATATAAGGTATACAGAAATAGACATAATAAATGTTTTGCAGAATGTATGTGCTATTGTGCAGTAGACACCATGGTTTAGCAGGTTGCTCACTTTTACCTTTACAGTGTAATGAACTCTTGCATCATATATGAATGCTCATACGAGCCATTACTATTCTACCGAAGGGGAGGATGAGTATGTTGAGGCACCAGGAGGCGCTACTGAGCCGCGTGCGATTGAGGATGATCGCGAGCGGTGGGAGTCGGGTTGAAGACGGATATCCCGAGAATTTCATGGCACCCTTCAACCGGAAGAATTCTTGGGTGGTGGCGTCGGTTGAAGAAGTCATAGAATTCAAAGTGTGCCCGAAGACAAGCGCGTGCAACTTGTTGCGACAGATTCGCAACAGGGCCGCGGCTTGGTGGCAACAAATGAAGTTGATGCGGAATAGGAATGGAAAGGCGAAGATCACCTCGTGGGAGAAGATGAAAAAGCACTTACGGCCGAGTTCTTGCCTTACAATTTCCAACGCCTTATGTATCGAGGTTGCAGAATCGAGACGGGGCAAAATCGATGTAGATGATTACACTACTCGAGTTTTATCGTTAGTCGCTAGAAACGAAGCTGCACGGGAGACTAACGACCAATTAGTGGCGCGATATATTGGTGGACTGCGGGTGCGAGATCCAAGATGTCGTCAACATGTTTGATCAGAGCTTCCTTATCTGCAGCGCACTGCGAGCATTGTTGGTGGAGAAACAACACGTCGGGGTGTGAGTAATGCTTCCGATAATGTTAGTGTTGGGACGACCAATCTTTGGAGGTAATATCGCTTGCAATTAACCACGCTAGTCGCACAAACGGACCTAGCACTAGTGGGTTTAAATGCTTCGGTTGTGGCGAAGTTGGTCACGAGGAAGTCGAGAATGTAAAGGGAAGAAGACTCTTTTTATTGAGAACGAAGAGGAAGACGAAGGGGAAGAGGCCAACATCACTGCAGAACGGCGTTTGATACTTCGACAACACGAGAAGAGGAGGTCGTGGATTCGGAGATGTGGGTACCGCCTTAGTTGTAAGGCGTTCTTGTATGACTCCTAGAGGCGTCATGATGATGAGTGGCTGCGGAATAACATCTTTCGGTCAAGTGTACCATCTTAGGCAAGGTGTGCGGGTTCATGATTGATGCGGGCGATTTGCGAGAATATCGTCTCGATTGAAGCGGTTCGAAGTTGGGCCTCGCAAGCGAACAACACCCAGGCCCTACAAGCTAGCATGGTGAAGAAGGGTGGTGAGGTGAAGGTGTCGAAGCGCGCCTTGGTGACTTTTTCTATTGGTGCTAACTACGAGGATTCGATCTGGTGTGATGTTGTGGCTATGGATGCTTGCCACTTATTCTTGGGACGTCCTTGGCGGTTTGATAGGGGAGTTGTGCATGATGGCAGAACCAATAAATACACCCTTATGTTCGAGGAGTGAAGATTGTGCTAGTACCCGCCAAGGACCAGGAGGAAGTTAAGCCTACTAAAGAATCTAGCGGTTCTTTGTCTTTGGCAAGATTTGAAGATGAATTACTGAGATTCGAGGATGACCAAGAAGGTGTTAGGACTATGGATGACGATAACTTCATAGATGATATCTTGGAGTGGATCCGGTGGCCGTGACAGCAGTGACAACGAAGGCTTTATTGGGGATGCGCCTGAACTTGAGAAGGGCCACGGAACTAGAGAGTCTCTTGATATTTTGCTTGGCAAAGCGATCTCTTACAATCCGCATGAAATTTGAGGTTCTTTGGTCGAGGGTGCCAAAGAGAAAGTGGCTCGCGCAGGTGAGGTTGACACGCGAGCGAGCGATCTTGAAAGCAAGCGTATCGCCATTACAAATTCGAGAGGAGATTTTGTTTGCCGCAATTCAAACCGAATCAAGGCATGGTAACAAGAAGGAATCTAATATACGATGGCAAAGCGAGAAGACTTTGTTCGTGGGCAAGAGATTCACCAATTTATCAAAGTTAACTCATGAAAGGCTGCTTGACAAGTACAAGGATTCGATCAGTGTGAAAATTAATGTCAAGCATCTTGTTCCCTATTATGGGGATACGTCGATGATGACAATTCGAGGCGAATTGTGTCCACCTGGGGAGAATGATGAAGTCCAAGAATTAGCTTGCAAATTCTTGATAGGATAAAAAGGAGCTCATCTACTCCCTATTCATCAAATCTACGAGTATAGCTGTTCATATCTTAAGGAATCCAGAATTTGCTTAATGGTCTAGGATCAATGTGGTTGTCCTTGTTCATAGGATCTGAAAATTTTATGGGTGTTTTAGGACCTTGTTCATGTAGAATTTGTTTGTGTGTAGATGGGGTTGCTCATGTAATTGCTTCTAAATTTGTGGGATTACCTGCTGAATATTTGCTTTATCATTTATTTTCTTTGATGATGCTGAAAAATTACCTAGTCAGTTATTTTAGCAAAATATCTTGGACTTGATGAATACAGGCTATACAGCAGAGAGAATATGAATAAGGTTATTTTGACAGATGCCAGCTTTCATTGCTGCAAAAAAGAAAATGAAATTTGCCTAAACAGCATATTTTTAATTAGTGGTTGACCCAAATTTGCCAATAAGGATCAAATCTGTGAGCAGAGATCTCATTAAAAATTTCAAATCCATTCTTTATTGTAATTCAAACGCCTTTGATCAGAAACCATTGAATTACTTACCTTCATTAAAATCCTGCTGAGTGTGTATTATGGTGTTGTATAGTCAGCTCTCTTGGGACATCAAAGCAAGCTTTATCTAAGCTTCTGAACAACTAAATCGAATGGCGCGAAAGAGTTTGATCCATGTTGTCGATCTCAACTAATTTGGGATTGTTGTGTTATTAGTTATTACTTTGCTTGGCAAACTGGACAACCTTCATCATATACTGACCGAAAGGATCATAACGCCATTCTTCTTTTAAGTTATGGAAACCAATTACGCCAAAGTGCCTCATATGGAAGACTCAAGACCCATTTCAGCACAACAGGCCAGAAATCTTCATAAATTTCCAATCCCAACCAATTATCATCATCGTCATCATCATCATCATTATCCTTTCTCCTTTTCATCCTTGTGGTTCCCAGGTCATACCAAAACTTAGCACACTTAATCAAAGAAATGGATTCACTAACTCCCATCATAAATACAATTAAACCCCACTCCATCCAACTACTTCTTCATTTGATTGATTGAATAACTCCAACTCTACGTGTCATCAGTGCTTGTCTTTTGTTAATCTTATGTTTCTCCATCAGTGCTTATCCTCAAATTATTGAGCACAAAACTCAAACAAACAATAATCACATATAATAATATTTTCAAAAGAATATCATCACGAAATGCTGGTTGGTGCAATAGAAAGTGAATTATTGCCCCTTTATCAATGGTCTTACATGCGAGCCCGAGGAGTAAAACGCCAATATTGAGAGCCCCTCCCCCAATTACGGGTTTAGGGTACACAAACAGTCGGATAGTCCAGCATCAGTCGGCTCATACCAAAAAAAAAAAAAAAAAAAATATCATCATATATAGTCATATTATTATAGTAATGTCCATGTCTATTATGGTCTTTTTGGGTGCACAAACAAACTATAGAATAGATGAAGTCAAAGTAAGTGTGTACAGCTATAGTGAGAGTAGAAATAGGTAGAACAGAACAAAGGATGGTTCCCTACAAAGTTGTCCCCCACACTAAAAAGTAGAAATGGATCCACTAGCCGTGTGTCTTTCAAGTATGAAAGGAGAGTAACTGCACAGCTGTGCATATGCGCGTGCGTGACAAGTAGTCGGTGAAAACAGGGCAAGTAATTCTTTCCCTGGCCGCGTAAGTTCAACTTTGAAATGCCGTCTCTTTCCTTGTCACCACGCCATATGTTTCATAATAAATTCCAAACCCATTTCACAGAAATCCATCTAATCTAATCTTTCTGCACCTGTATTCCACTCCCCCTTTTTTTGCTCTATAAATTGAGTGACCAACTCAATTTTCTTTCATTGGTGACAAAGATCAAACATGGGTTTCTATTCCACTTTCTTCTTCTTGTTCATCATCTCCTCTGTTTCTGCTTGTGATCGTTGCATTTATCAGGGAAAGGTCGCTTTTTTCTCCTCATCTGCTCCCTTGTCATGTAAGTTCTCCATTCAAAACCTATGTTTTTTTTTTTTGCTTTTTTTGATTGATTTGGTGATACTCAGATGAGAATTTGATTGTTAGAACCGAAAATCAGACCGACCCAGATCATATTTTTGTGAAACATTAAACGGGTAGTTCTTAATTTGTTGATTGATTGCAAATTTGCAGCTGGGGCTTGTGGGTATGGTCCCTTGGCTTTGGGCTTCTATGGTGGACGCCTAGGAGCAGGTGCTGCTTCTCTCTATAGGAATGGAGTTGGCTGTGGTGGTTGCTTTCAGGTATGTGAAATTTAGTCGTAGTAGACATGAAATTGAGGAGAAAAGCAAGTCTTGTTATCAATTGCATTGAAGTACTAAGCGTAAATTTGGTGTAATGTTTGACAGATACGGTGCAAGAATCCGTCAATTTGTTCTAAAAAAGGAACTACAGTGGTCTTAACTGATCTCAATAAGAGTAATGAAACAGACTTTGTTCTTAGTGACAGAGCTTTCAGGTCAATGGCTCTCAATGGCAAGGAAAAAGACGTGATGACGCTTGGTATTGCAGACGTAGAGTACAAAAGGTAAACAAAATGAAAAAAAAAGGCAAAATATAGATTATAAATACACTCTGCATTAGACAACATTAAGCAATTGATTGAGCCAAAAGAGGACAATTAGGGCCCATTATCTTTACAAAAAGCATCTCATATTATGATATTGGTTCGGTTGCACCCACCACTAAAAGACATACGTGTTTTAGAAGTGATCAAGCACAATAATTACTACACTAATGAATCGCTTCCACAAGAAATAACCACAACTAGTATTGTTTAACCTGATTGAATGTAGTAGCTCTGATTACAAATTATGTCGCACACTTATTTGAAACCTGTGCAATACATGGGTGAGGGTGAGTGTGCATATATTTTAAAGTGTGTTAGTTTCCGTGCAGAGTGATGTGTGTATATAAAAACCAAAATCTGTCCGTTAGAGTGGAGGAGTCAAGCCAAAGGCCACATTATTTAGCAGTTAAGTTCCTGTTCCAAGGCGGGCAAACAGACATTGTGGCCGCAGATGTAGCTCAGGTTGGTAAACTAATGAAATTGATTGAATCACAAAATTCATTAATTGTGTTGGTGGTAACGGTCAAGAACACATTTTCAATCTTGTAGTACGTACTTGTAAATTGATGGGCTAAGTTGTATGTAGGTTGGGTCATCAAATTGGAACTACTTGAGCAGGAACTACGGAGCAGTGTGGGACACAAGCCGAGTCCCAGCTGGGCCATTGATGTTTCGGCTAGTTGTCACTGGAGGGTACGACGGAAAATGGATTTGGGCGCCAAAGGTTCTGCCTACGGACTGGAAGGCCGGGGCCATTTACGACGCCGGGGTTCAAATCAGCGACATTGCGAAGGAGGGGTGCTCTCCAGAGACCTGTGGTGATCAGGAATGGAAGTGATGACATGAGAGGTTATATATATGTATAGGATGGGCAAACACTCTACACATTATAGTTGTTTTTCTTGACCATTCTTTATGTTGAAATGGGTGTAATAAGTTGGGAAAGCAGAAAATAAGTAAACCTACTTTTTTTTTTTGTTTTGCTTCGAAGGCAGCACATAGTTTTGGTTTTTAGATTGTAAAAGAGATGGAGTGGTCCATGTTTTATTCTAACTTCAATGAATATATTACTATATATCTAGTACGTACCTTGTTGTATATATATGGCGCCTAGGATTGAATTTATTACAATCAATTGTATTAACAAGTGAGCATTCCCTAATACTAACAACATTTAAAAGCGGAAAGCAACCAACCAATTAAGTGACTCAATAATTTGATATGAGGTTTGAGAGTAAAAAGTCATGATTTCGAGCTTTAGTGGGTCAAGTTGTTTATTAAATGGGAAGATTGATAAATGTAGGACTCCGTAAGACAATTTGTCAAACACTTGAAAAGGGGTCCTTGCAACTATTGCCGACAAATGATAACGTTGGGCTTGGGCCCAGAACATTACCTGCTCCATTGTAGTTTGTAGATTTGCTGAACGCAATTGAGAAAACTCGGTTTCAAGAAGATTTCCAAAACGCATTTAAACATTGGAGGAGAAGATCCCTATTCTTTTCTCTATCTCCATTTCCACATTGTCGTCACTGCCTCACCTTGGTCTTGTCGTCTTTGCATCCTTAATGATTCTAATTACTTCAAAGTGATCATTTCAGCCAAAACTTCCTTACTTTGGTATGTTCACTCGATTGCAAAGGCTTCACTTACAACTTATCAAATAACTTTAACATTATGAAAATTAAACAACCGCTCTCAAAAACCTTAATTTTTCTTCTTTGGTGCTCCTTTATTCTATCTTTTGAACCACCGCAAATTCTCTTTTGATTGGAGGTGGTTCCAATAACTTTTTTTACCTGCTCTTATTAATCAAGTAAATTCAAATTTGTTCAAATATGATGAAGTGATTAGTTTCATCCCGTCTTCAGATTCACTATTAGCAACAATCACTTTTCTACCTCTGCATCATTCCCGAATATTTGTGTGTGAATTTGTATTTATGGGGTTGGTACTTGTCATTACTTTTTTTTCCATAAGTTTTTGTTTTCTTCTCTTGTTGGAAGTTTTATTTTTCATTATGATTTGAAGCAATGATATCGTGTACTGTCACGTTCTAAACATTTGTAAAGAGAATATTCACTCATTGCAAATTATTCTATTGTTACAATCGCAGTCCTCCTACTTTATGACAGATGAATGTTTTTTTGAACAATTAAGACTCATCGATGATTAATGAAATTTACATTTCTTCCACAAAAATAAATAAAAAAATCCTTTAAGATTATTAATTTATCTACAACTTTAAGGAGCTACCCATCGATGATTAATGAAATTTACATTTCTTCCACAAAAAAAAATAAAAAAATCCTTTAACATTATTAATTTATCTACAACTTTCAGGAGCTAGTCTCCTCTTCACAAAAAAAAAAAAAAAAAAAAAAATTATTGTCAGGTACATCATTGCAGCTTCTGATTTCTCTATAAGTACGATTGATCCTCAACTAGCTTTTGATTAAACTGATCTGATATTCAGGGTAGAAACGAATTTATAAATGAAGGCAGGGTCACACTAACTTTAGATAAAAAAAAAAAAGAACTCTAATTGAAGAATGCCCTTACTAATTAGCTCAAAATTCTGGTCAGTATGATCATGCATAAGAACTTATTATGTAGTAAAATCTCAATATCTCATGAAGTTAAGGATTATCCTACCAACCAACCAAGTTGTGGTTTCTGTCTTATGAAAAGAAAGTTAAGGATTAACTTGCCATAACTGACTTGCTTTGAAGCTAATTTGTCACTATGTCTAAAAGAAAATAGAATCTTCGTCTCAACAACATAAACTAAAAACAAACTGCCTGTAGCTAAGTAGGTAGAAACATGCTCTCATCTGGAGTCTAGAATTCAGGTCCCCTAATGTACCAGATAAGACCTTTTACGTCAAAGCATCTCTAGGAGATTGATGAGGCATCATTTGCCAAATAAAGGTTGGGAATTCGACACATGTTAGAGGCAAGGGTGTTGTAATTAAGTTGAAAGAAAAAGATTTTTTTTTTTTTTACTTTGTTGTGTCTACAGTAGTTGTTAGAGTCACTTAGAGCCTTAGGCTTGTTATGTAAGATCTTATCGTCTCAATTCCAACTGCGTCGGCCCCTGTGGTTGTCTGAACCTGAATAAAGGCGTGTCAATTTGGCACAAAAAAAGGAACCAAGAAAAGCTCATTTCAAGACATATTTAAGCAAATCCATTTCAAATAGAAAGTAACAATTATTTATTCTGAATGAAATTCACAGGGTACATTTACATTTCTTTTTTTTTTTTGTTTTTATGAATTTTATACAGAGGCGCAAACATCCTTTAAAACACGGATGCAATCACCTGTAATGGTTTTTTTTTTTTTTTTTTTTTTTTTTTTCACAGACACAAGCCAATATAGCAGTTATAAAAGGACTTTACTGGGTGAAGATATTAAGGAGAGAAACTCTATTCTGTATCAACTGCCTGAAAATGCAATCTAACCAAACTTGAACGCCTTCAATTGCGGCTTCTAATGCTTCCAACCCTTTATGTGCCTTGAGCACATTCTCCATTTCATTTTCCTTCTCATCTTGCTTAGTTAGAGCATACAATGCATTATCCACACAAGCCAAACCCAAGTCCTCATCCTCCCTCTCTCCTGTCAATTGCCTGTTGTGCATCAATTTCGACACCAATAACCACCTACTTGGCTTCGCCTTGATTGGCACAGACATGATTGATATTAGAGACTGAAAAGTGGAAATAGTTATTTCCCTTGATTCTTTAAGCACTCTACTTATCTCCTGTAGCTTATGATGTTGTTCTGATTGGTGGGGGATAAGAAGAAGAATGGCGCTGCTGTCACCGATCGACTTCAGTTCTTTGAGGCACTTGGTTAGATCTGTCTTCATCATCTTTCGGAAACAAATGTAAGCATCAACTTCCATGTCCTTCTCTGCAGCCTCTCCTCCTTTTCTTCGCAGAGCGGATTGAAGGTCATGTACATGCCCTTTCATCTGCAGCAAAAGATCTCTTGTGCTGCTGCACACATCCAACAACCTCACCGATCCTTCCAACACGTCGTCCGTCCATTTCTCGCACTCATGGAGATCCATGAGTGTTTGTTGAGTGATGGGCAAATGCAGAAGATCCTCAACAGAGTTGTACAACTCGACTAGGCCTGCCAAACCAATGCACATTTTCTCTCCCTTCAATGTGGATGATGAATCCCACAAGGCCTTAAGCATGCTTAGTGATTCTTCCACTGTTAGCGCACTTGGATGGGATCTGGGTGGCATGCTAATGGATCGAACACTATAACGGCTACCCATCTTTTCTTAGAATTGGATTACTCGCACTTAGGATCTAGCTAGGAAGATTGAAATTAAGGGTACTAGTTCCTCTTCAATGCAAGATCTATGCATGGTCTACCTTGCTTAAGTAATGCCACTTATATATAGATTTTATTTTATACAAGGCTTCTATTGGTACCAGTACAAAATAGCATTCCTAGGCTACCTACCATGTGGTGTGAGGCGTGGGAGTCCATGCCAATTCGTTGTAAGTAGCCATGAGAGGGCATTAACGTGTCTCATGCTCGTTCTGTTAAGGGTACTACTCACGAGAACAAATTAATGCATTGTTGTCTCAACTGCAAACCACCGCCCCTCCATTATTTGAGGGTAGTTGTGCAAGGGGAAGCGTGGGTTGTTTTATAATAGTACATTTTAAGCTTGCTAGGCATGGATCTCGAAGTCTAGAAATGTATAGTACGTAGGACAAGTTCTTGGTCATGTGATAAGGTTTGTTATATTTGGTGAGAGATGAGCTTGATAGTATATAACGACTTACATCCTATCTACTTCAGTTGAGCTTTCCCTTATGCCTTGTCGATTTAGGAAAAGCCATAGTGAACCGTTTCTGGTCTGAATTGGGGAACTTCATGTACCTAGAGAAGCTCAAACGCCGCATCTGCATCTGTACTATTGGCATAAAACACCTGAATCTGTGAATCATCTTGATGGGAAGTAAGCTGCATTAAAAATGGTGTGCCCATTTCCTTAAGGGTAGTGCTAGTGCCAATGCAGTTTGTACTGCTTTACTTTTCACCCAAACATATGGTAAGTGCTGTAAACTTTTTTTACTTTTTAAGGTTGTTCACAATTTTTAAGAAAGTCATTTAATTATCTTGAATGAGGAGAAAGTGACAGTTAAATGACTAAAAATCACCTTCTATCTTTCTTAACCCCACCACTTCTACATATACTAGTTATTAATGTATAATTATTATATATTTTTTTCTATGAAAGGTATTAAAGTTAATTAAGTAATTAATGTACATTGAAACTATCAAATAACAAGTATTGTGAAATATTTCAAAACGGAGGGAGTATTAAATATAAGTTCTTTGGTTGCATTCAGTTTTAATATCTTTTCTTTTTTTAACCAAGCATGGATTTTATTTTATTTTACTGATAGAGTTCTCTTTTGGAGATTGACACAGGTAATTATATTATCCTCTTTACTAATTACTTCCATTATGTGCCTAATCCATAGAACAGCAGTAACAGCTAACAGGCAGCAAATTAAGTTGATGTGGTTAAACATTGATACTCATCAATATATCTGGGTATTTGATTAAATTTGCATTCCTATATATGATATACATCTTGATCAATTTAATTACAAATGCATGAACATCAAAATGGAAACCGAAAAAACGTGGGCAGATCCTCTAAAATTTGGATGCCGACAAGGGTATCTAGCTAGGTGGAGGAACTAATTAAATGGCTGATTGAATGTTTCTCTACAGGCAGAAGCTGTTAAGTAGAGCAACTCTGGCTTGAATCAGCCCTCTCAAGACTTTGTCCAAACCATTTTCAATGCTTTGGATGCAGTCTTCCACAGCCTGCAATTTTCACCCTCTCAGCCATATATATCATAGCATCCTTGTTCATGTTCCGCTCGCATATATAGTGATTCCAACGCAACATCTGCCTTCTCCACCTCGTTCATCCTGAGATGCTCCGCCTCGCATGCTACTCGCCCCTTGTGCATCACTTTCGAAACCAAAAACCATTTGCTTGGCATGGCCTTGGAAGACATTTGCAATTAATTCCTTGAGACACTTCCTTATTTCCTTCTTCACATTCTTCCTGCAGGACATGTACATTCTTACAATGCTTCCAATGCTTGAACCTCCTCCCCTTCTTCGTAAAGACATTTGGATTTCTCGCGCACTTTCCTTCATTTGGATCAATATGTTCTTTATAGCGTCGATCGCATCCGATATTTTTTATCGATACTTCAAGCGACTCGTAGTCGTGGCTGATTTCCACGTGTTGCGCAACAAGATCTTGAACGCACAATTACAAGTTTGCGAGGCCAGTGAGGCCAATGAGAATTGTCTCTACATTCCGAGGAGTTACTGTTGATTCCCAAGTCTTTAGTTTGTTCAACTCTTCTGTAAATCTAAGAGTGGTGGGATGTGATGCAGAAGGCAAGCTTATTGATCGAGTGTGGAAATGTGTTTCTTGGTTTGATGATGATGATGATGAAGACGAAGAAGAAGCCATTGCTTTATTTTGACAAGATCAGATACAATAGAGATGTGTTGTGCAAGCAATATTGGATCAAATGAGTCCTTATATAACCAAAACCATGTGGAGTTGATTACAGGGGACAAGAGGAATCTGGGCCTTGTAATAATTCTGTGATGATCATGCGGACAATTGTGATCTGTACATGTTCATATGTCTCATTTTCTTTCAACAAGCTTTGCTACTTTAATCTCACAATCAGATCGATCAACACTATATGATTCCTTCTAAGGGAGAAGGACAAGAAATGATTGAACACGAATGGCTTTACTGGCATGATGTAGCTATGTCCCCCCACAAGGCCACGAGCCAATATTTATAATGGCTTGACCTGAGAATGATAGAAATGACAGAACAAAATTGTATTTTAACTTTAGCTTCGTATTAAGATGCCCACTTATGGTGAGATTGAGTATATACTGCACCTGGCCAGGTGCGCCAGAGTGGTAACAAAGAGAGTGCTAAGAGCATCTCTAATGGTAATATGGATTTAGAACATGTTGAATGTCAATGTGCCACACCTATGATTAAATTGACATTGAGATGAAAAAAAAGATCTCCAATGGAGCTGATGTGGCATAAATAAATTGACATTGTCAATTTTGTATGTGAACTCTAGACATTCAAATTGACATTTACATTGGATTATTTTTTTTTTTTTTTAGATTTTTATTTTCACATTTTAATTAACAAAATTATAAAAAGAAATGTCACTTCATCAATTAACGTTCAATCCACATTTACCATTGGAGATCAGTTTTCGAGTCCAATGTCTATTTGAGCCACATGAGATGACATCCTCTTCACATTGATGACATTGCAAGAATCCAGGCCGACAATCCATATTGTTAAAATATAAATTCCCTAAATATTGTTATTGTGTGTCACTCCTTAAGTGTCACGGGTTATTGAATTACATTATGCTACTAACAAATCAATTGAGGCATTCCTTGTGTAGCTCTGCCATGTAAGCCGCCACATAAGCATCCAGTATATATGCAAGATCGTTAGATATCTAGTGAATCTTCATGGGAAGAAGGCAAGAATCTACAAACAAGGAAGGAGCGACAGCTCGTGCCACCATTGCATTGCAATCAAATCTAAAGAATAAGGAAACGAAAGATTTCAATCAAAGATGTCGATCAAATATGTTTCCTAAAACACAATGGTGTTGATTCAATGAATGAGAAGGAACGTGAAGTCAAAGATATCACAAACTTTCTCTATATATAATTCAATGCTCATTAGTCTTTGCATCCATTAATTATTTCTGATTAATTCGGTTGTTTTATAAGAGCAAAGTGAGCATAAGAGCATCATTTCACGAGTCGTATTCACACACACACTTGGCTAAGGGGACTTAGCCTAAACACCGAGGGGATCTCGGACTCCAAGGGGATCTTGGAGATTCTTGTGTAAGAGCTAAGAGATAGGGGGAGTGATTAGTACAATAGGACTTGGTGAGGGATCACCAACTTGAGAGAAAACAAGTGCGGAGTCTTTTTTTAAAAGTTGTAATCATTCTTTACTACTTAGTGGATCTTACACCTAGGCGTGGCCTCGCAGACGTAGGACTAGGTCCGAACTGCGTAAACAATTTATGTGCGTTATTTACTTCACTGCAAAACTGTTTTTACTTGCATTTCATTCAGTGTGCAAGAACATAAACTTATATATGTGTTCACAACACTCATAGATACTAAGTATGTGCCCACAGAGACATATTGTGTGAACAGAAACATTACATTTTCATTTGGTATCAGAGCCTAACGCATATATCCTTTGTTGTGTCAAAGAAGGCAGGTCTTAATTACAAGTAATGTCTCATCATCATCATCAATATGATCAACCAGAATGTGTCTCTACAACAAAGCCACCACTACTCACTGGCACAAATTACACATATTGAAAATCTCGAATGGAAGGATTCATTCTATCCATTGATGTGAAAGCATGGAAGGCCATCGAAAAAAGGTACTCCTTCCCTGAACAGGACGGAAAACCAAAGAGCATGGATGATTGGACAGATGTCGAGGAAAGGTTGCTGCTTGCGAATGTCAAAGCTTTGAACGCTATATTCGGTGGAGTGAATCAAGAACATCTAAAGCTTTGGTATTATTTCATTTCCTGCTCATGTTGATTACACTCACAAATGTTTTACTGCAGGATTTATATTATGTTTGAATGCATGTTTACTTTTACTTGTCATTGCATGCCTTTTAAATTTATCTTGCAACATATATTGCTTGTTTGTTCTATATACACCAGTTGTGACAAATAAATGACAAAGAGGGAGAATGTTAAGGTAAAATTATGTGATTGTCAATATTTGTTACAACTCAGATATGGTAAGCAAAGGAAATAAATTAAAATGTGTACACCTAACTGTTTCCTAAGCTCTTTCATAGGTTGTGCCCACAGGACAATCAGTCTGTGGTCACATAACTATCCTTGACAGAACGACGAAGTTCTCGCGAGATCGAAAGAATGCTAGCTGGACCTATTCCATATCCAGCATACATTTATCATGCATTCATGATTCCAACAAGGAGAGCGAGAATGGAAAGCGTGGGATGTCAAAGGATATATGATTGGAAGATCTTTCCATATATATGAAAATCTTGATTGAAGAAAAGATGGAAAGAAAGATAAATCATAGCTACAAATTAAAGAAAGAAAGATATATCACATCTATACTTGAAAACTAATTAGAGAACTTTCATGTTTATATAATCTTTGGTTTTCTATATAAATGGGTAATCACTAATATGAAAAACACCTCTTGGAGATTGATTTTCATATTCATAGCAAGGTAGATGAAGCACTAGCTAACTCTCTTTTTAGTTATTTGTTTTTCTCCTTTTGATGTTGCCCATAGTACCCTTTGTTTTTCTGTGTCCATAAGGGGGAACTAAGATTAGATATAGAGTAAGGGGGAGTAACAAAAGTAGTTTAAAGTTTTTGTTTGTTTTTTTTTTTTTTTTACTTAATCTTTCCTAGTTGAACTTCATTGATATTTTGTTTTTGAAATTCAGGATTTATGTTTGATCTTTAAACTAATGCTTGACATGACTGTGTTTTACATAACATTACTTTTGCATACTTGTTGCATATCTAATCTATACTCTAAGTTGTGACACACAGATAACAAAGGGGGAGATTTTGTTAAAATATAAATTCCCTAAATATTGTTATTGTGTGTCACTCCTTAAGTGTCACGAGCTATTGAATTACATTATGCTACTAACAAATCAATTGAGGCATTCCTTGTATAGCTCTGTCATGTAAGCCGCCACATAAGCATCCAGTATATATGCAAGATCGTTAGATATCTTGCGAATCTTCATGGGAAGGCAAGAATCTACAAACAAGGAAAGAAAGACCATTGCATTGCAATCAAATCTAGAGAATAAGGAAACGAAAGATTTCAATCAAAGATGTCGATCAAATTTGTTTCCTAAAACACAATGGATGTTGATTCAATGAATGAGAAGGAACGTGAAGTCAAAGATACCACAAGCCTTCTCTATATATAGTTCAATGCTCATTAGTCTTTGCATCCATTAATTATTTCTGATTAATTCAGTTGTTTTGTAAGAGCAAAGTGAGCATAAGAGCACCATTTCACGAGTCTTATTCACACACACACTTGGCTGGGACTTAGCCTAAACACTGAGGGGATCTCGGACTCCAAGGGGATCTTGGACTCTAAGGGGATCTTGGAGATTCTTGTGTAAGAGCTAAGAGATAGGGGAGTGATTAGTACTAGTAGGACTTGGTGAGGGATCACCAACTTGAGAGAAAACAAGTGCGGAGTCCTTTTGTAAAAGTTGTAATCATTCTTTACTACTTAGTGGATCTTACACTTGGGTGTGGCCCCGCAGACGTAGGACTAGGTTCGAACTGCGTAAACAATTTATGCGCGTTATTTACTTCACTACAAAATTGTTTTTACTTGTTGTTTCATTCAGTGTGCAAGAACATAAACTTATATATGTGTTCACAGCACTCATAGATACTAAGTTACTGTTTGTGCCCACTGAGACATTCTGTGTGAACAAAAACATTACATTTTCACACATTTACCATTAGAGATGCTCTTAGATCATGGATTGGTGACCATCTCATGAATGTATGGAGGATGTTTATCCTATGCAACACTAGATAGACATTCAACCTCATAAATGGTCTCCATACATGCACAATGTGGATTGAGACATTTTTGGCTTTTATTTTATTTTTATATAGAATTGGACCTTTATTTTGTTTTTCTTTATAATTCTTAAAACAAAAAAATGATGATGAGCCCGTAGAGAGAATGTCTAACACAATGTCTCGAAGTAGACATTGGGGTAAACACTTTCTACTTTGATTAATCCATGGTCCCATTGGTGAGCTCTTTTTGGGTTGAATGTAAATTTTGTTCTAGGTGGATTATTTTCACCACAATCAATGGTACCATTGATCTATTGCCTTCTGCCGAAGAAGCTTGAGATGAGCGACGTGCATGGTTGAGAGCTAGCGTTGCAGAGTTGTGATTGGATCGTAATGCAATGAAATGGAACATACTCATCTCTCCTAGAAAAAATTCAAAAAAAAAAAAAAAAAAAAAAAAAGAATTGGATGAACATTTGAGATTCAACTTGATTTCATTCGCTTGATTTGTAATCTAGTTTGGCTATACATTTTGATTCATGTACAAGTAGTGAGTGTCAAAAATGAAACCCATAGAGTAGACATTATCCTCTAATATGTGGATGCCAAATGATGGGTTTTTGAGGGGTTTCAGTGTTTAGAGGCAGAGATTGTTAAGGAGAGCAACTCTAGTTTGGATTAGGCTCTTTAACAGTCTCTCTAATCCCTCTTCAAGACCTTCAACACTAGCCTCCATAGCCTTCAATCTCTTTTGTGTCTCGCGAACCCTCTCGACCTTGGCATCATAATTCGAATTGAGCCTGCACAATGCATAGAGTGAATCATCCACACTCTTCACCTCGTTTTCGAGTTTTTCATCTTCCTTGGTTGCTTCTTGCTCCTTGTGCAGCAACTTTGTCACCAATGACCATTTGCTAGTCCTGGTTCTTGATGAGCTAGATATGAATGACAACAGCGATCGGAACACGCAGATGGAGCTGCGGCTTGCTTCCCGTAGAGCATCGACCGCTGTTGATAAATGGTGCTCCGAATCGGGTAGTGACGAAGATCCAAGTTTCGCCTCTAGTCGCTTGAGCTCTCCAAGGCATTTCTCAATTTCCTTCTTTGCCTTCTTCTGACAGCAAATGTAGTCACTGATGCAGCTTTCCCAGCTAGCCTCTCCGCCTCTTCTACGAAGAGCGATTTGAAGAGCTTGCACAGCTTCCCTCATCTGCAATAAAATGTTTCTCGAATTGTCACACAAGTCCAACAATCTCACTGATCCATCGAGCACCTCATCGACCCAGTTCTCTTGTCGAATGGATACTTGTGCTTGTTGGGCATGTGGAGTCTGAAGAAGATTGTGAATGCACTCATACAATTCCGCAAGCCCGGAAAGACCGCCAAGGACCGCATCTGCCTTTAGCGGGCACGATGTCGTCTCCCAAGCCTTGAGCTTGTTCAACTCTGCTACAACTCTAATTGTGCTAGGATCCGATCTAGCCGGCAAGCTAATGGATCGGACGTGGTACTGCTTTTGTTGCTTTGAAGTAGAAGAGGCCATTTTCTCTCTTTCTCAGTTTCTCTTGATCAGATTTCAGAAGTTGAGATGTGTCCTGCAAGTTCTTGGATCCATCTACTTATATATATATATAACCAAAAAATGGAGATGGCAAGGGAGACAAGAAGAATCTCTTGCCTGACCATATCAGTCTGATGAGCATGTGATTCCAAGCGTGGGCTCCCCTGCGAAATCGGTTGATTGTCACATTTTCCGCCAACAGGCTATGCTTATAATATCATCTTCATAGTGTATCATGCTCTATGGATCATCAACATTTGAGCCATCTGTATCAAATTATACAAGGCAGATTAATCAAAAGAGGGAACAAGAAACAACAGGAAGAATCAATACTGTGAAAATGTGCTGCAGTGACACCTTGTCTGCCTAGAGTTTGTAAGGTCATCTCTGCTAAACTTAGCATCTCTATGGTTAAATGAACACATGGGCATTGTACCTACAAGGGATACAACCAAGTAATATGGCCGTACTGGTATCTGTACACTTCTTAATCCGTACATGCTTTTGCGACGCATTCGATGCATGTGCTGCCACCCGATGTAGAATCTTGTGTTTCTGCTTCGAAACAGCAAAACATGAAGTTCAACTGTTCTAATAATAATGTTTCGTGCTTGTTCAAGATCCCCAAAACAAAATGATCTATAGATCGATCTCTCATGCCTATATACAATGCAGTGCTTATCTTCTCTGAAAATCCACCAACAAGCCCATAAAGCTGTGTTTTCTTGCTCGGGCCAATTCAAAGAACCAGCATAAAGAATCCATTACATTGGAAAATTGAACTAAAACTTTATCTAGGACTTGAAAATTAGAGCTAGGATATGAGCATAGATGCTTTATTTCAAAATTCTCCATAAACTCAACTTGGCATGCATTCAAATCACTTGAAATATAAATCTGTCCAGAATGGCCATTATGATCTTGTCGAGGTGATGTTGCCTCTATCCCTCAATTCCAATCCAATGAACCTGCAGAAGCTTGAACTTTTACCTCTTAAGATTTGGTTCATTTCCTTGAAAATGAGAACTGAAAACCATAGAATATGATTCTATGAACATCTATACATCTAATATGATTCTATGAACATCTATACATCTACTATCTGATTTTTTAAAATTAAAAAAAAAAAAGTAAAAATAAAACTAGCATACAAACTGCCATACTTTCATTAATTGATTCAATGATGTGAAAGACTACATCTTGAACAACCATACATTCAATACTCCTTAAACATGAATATGTATACAACTCACACACAAAGTGGACTCCTAAAAAAAGACTCAACAAACATTTGACTCATGTACCCAACACTTCACCCACATTTGGTTACTAACTACTCACTACAAAACATAGCACACAACCAAGCCATTACCTTATAACTATCCATTAAGTAACTATTAATAATTGTCCATTACATATGACTCCAATGTGGACACATGTCCCACTAACTCACGAAACTTTAATCAAAATTTGAATCATAATATTCCAACAATTAGAGAATAAGAGACTGATTCAGTCCAAGAATTTACTAGCATGGTTCGTCTATGAAAGCTGTGGCAGATGCGGCTTTTTTCCCTTTCCAAATATAAGTTAAACATAAGGAAAAAGTGATGCTTAATGCATCATCACCACAAGGGAACAACTTTCATATCAGGAAACTCATCATCTGATCATAAATTAATCAGCTGTTTGTTCAGTGTCCAAGAGGTCCATATTTTTTTATTAGGATCTTCTTAAATTCATTTTCTCGATAGGATAGGATCTCCTTGACATAAGCCTATTTTGTAACTAGTAAGCAATCCATTCAGAGCACCACAGACGAGAGGGGAATGTTCAACGAGGAACACAGAGTTGGCACCTTCACTGCTCCAGAGAGAAGGTTGCGAAAAAGAAAGTGTACATACATTATAGGGAATGGATGAAGAGTCTGTAGACCGCTAAGACGCCTGCAGGGTAAGTTTGAACTTCATCATCGTCTAGTATCTTTCTCATCAAAAAGCATATTTTCATTATATCAAAATTTGGGATTTTACTGATACCAGCATATCAGTTCCACCTATAGAGTACAGAATCAACAGCAGTTTGGAAATATAGAAAAATTGCAAGAGCAATTATGGTTATTGGATTGATGATGAAAGAATGGGATTACTTTTACTGCCTTACAAATGAATAACTCTACACTCTACTCTTAATATCTTTCAAGTAATCCAGAATGAAAAAATAAATCCTCAAAATTTGTCTATTCACTTTATTGATTGAGTATATTGAGAAGTGACACTCTAGTTTGGATCAAATGCCTGAACATGTATTCTAGCTCAACTTCAAGGTGTTCAATGGCAGCTTCCAACTCCTCGAGTCGCTTGTTTGCTGTTTGTATTCTCTTCACCTTCGATTCTGCACACAAACTATGGTTGCTAAGGAAGAAAGAGCTGTATCCACCTCGAGCATAAAATGCCCGTCAGATGCATTGGCAGCTCGATTTGCTAGCAAGAATTTCAAAATGGACTGCCTCTTTGATTTTCGCTTGGGCTTTGAGACAGACATCAAAGACAAAATAGACTCCACAATGGAAATGGTGATCATTCTCACTTCTCTAAGAACCACAACTACTGAAACCACGTTGTGGTCCGAATCTGAAAGGGCGGAAGGAGTGAAACTATCTGTCATTCCCTTCAGTGTTTCCAGACATTTATGCATTTCCTTCTTCATCTTATTTCTAGAGTAATGATAAGCACCAATTCTTTTTTGCAGGCCTTGTTCTGCAACTCTACTTCTACGAAGAGCAGATTGAAGATGCTGTAAATGCTCCTTAACAAGAAACAAAACGTCCCTAGTGATGCCGCATGCATCCAAAACTCTCAGAAACCCTTCAGACACCTCGTCCACCCATCTCTCATGTCGATGGTGAGCCAGTGCTTGTTGCGTCACAGGAGAAAGAAGATCATTTGCACAATCATGCAAGTTCTTGAGTGTGCAGAAATCGGGACGCAACATCTTCATTATGTGATTCTTGTTTCAATGGAGAAGGGCTGAATGTTATAAATTCCGTACGCCTCCACAACGGCAATGAAGCAGTGTTGATTGCTTGTAGACTGTAAGCTGTATCCAGCCAACTTCACTGCCTTTTCAAACAATAGTTCACACTATATGTATACACACATGCACACAAGCATAGAGTTCCATTTGACATCTGTGATTTAAGGAAAGTACGCAGAAGAAGTGTATCCAATGATACAAATGATCTTTTTTAAAAGTTGAATGACAGATCATCTAAAAGGGCAAAGGGGAACAGTAGGAATCTCATCAGAGAGGGAGAGAGGATTGAAAATTGGATTAGTTGGATTTGTTCCTCGTGCATTAAAAATATACAATAAAACAGTATGAAAACGCACGGGTGGTGTGGTATGACAACTAGGCTTGTCTGCATGTTGCACTGCATTGATTACCAATAGTACAATCATGGAAGAAATGTGAATCAAATGGTAGAGAAGAGAACTAATTAAAGGGAGGTGACGGTTCCAGGAAGGAATATTTATAGCTTTGATAGAAGCGTAAATACAAGATGTAGATTTTGTGACCAAGTTCTTGGTGACAAAGAATCGACTTGATCTGCAACAATTGTTTTAATTCTATTTGACATCCTGAAACAGGGCCGATAAGTGTACAGATCCTAAGCTTAAGATATACATTGTAAGTTTAAGATCTAGATGGGTTTCAAAGAAAAAAGCATGGAAGGTTCCAGGATGTTTTCTTTCTAGTTTTCCAGAGAAAGTTCCAGAATCACCAATGCAGTCAAGTACAGCTTTTAGTACACCTCCAGATTTAGATGCATCATGCATTTGTGAGTCATGACAGTGTTGAGTAATATGACACAAGGGACAAGAAAAAGCTAGCTAGCTATCTGTTAGCATGTAAAATAGTATTTTCATACCCTTACCTCTTTCAAGGTCCTAATACATAAATTGTATTCTCGTCTCCAAGCCTAGGGTCTAAGTTAACAGCCCTAATGCTAAAAGAAAACCCAAGCATGAAGGTCTCCGAACAAGATTTTCTCCGCACATGTTGCATAAACTGGAATCTCAGGGAGTCCCAAGGGGCATTATGCCCATGAGTCACATCCACTTCCCAACTTCGGTTGTTAGAAACTTGAGGGGAATTTTTTTTTTTTTTTTGGTACACAGGCTTGTTGTTTTTGTTACTTTCTCTAGCTAGCTAGCTAGCTCTCAAAAACAACTTAAACCACATGGCTACAGTTTCTTTAATTTGAAGATTATAACTGAAGAGTTTGGCTCAAAGATAAGGAACTAAAAGACTTGTGCTCGACAATTCCAATTACTCTTGAAAGACTGAAATCAGGTAAGAAAAACTCAAAATTACAGATGATTATTTATTAAATCAAAATATAATAGGCTGCATAGTTGCCAACCAATGAAATGGTAAAGTCAATCAAAATATCCCTTATTTCATTTATAGTACTGACCATCTCTTGCCTAACTTCAAAGCAGGGGCAATATTAATTACATGAAAGTAAGCAACATGTTATAGCCTACATATCATCTTAAAGCTTGAACTGCTGGTACAAAGAGGCTTTTTCAGCAGCCTTAAACTTTAGATCATTGAGAAGAAAGCAAAAAGCATGTCTTCTCTCAACTAGCAAACATAAGCAAATAAGAATCTAACTTAAATTCTTCATCGAACCGCCAATCAGTAATCACTCCCAAAAGCCATCTCTACCAAAGGCCGACCACCATGCTGTCAAATCCAGGCCGTCTTACCGTTGCCTCACTCGTGCTAATTTTCCAATTTATCATCCACAAACAACAACTAGTTGTGAACTAACCAACTCCAACAATGCTCACACGTGAAGGACCTCCTTAATTTGTCGATTAATGATCATTCATCGATTATCACCGAACCCTGCGAGTTAGTGGTCCATCATCACCAATCACTTCCAAGCAAGATGAAGGACAAAGTCGTCTAAAAATACCCAAAGGCTCTGCAATTTCAATTAATTATCATCAATCACCAGTTGTTAATGTAGTACTCAAAATCTCTTAACAGTAACAAATGTCAGATATGTTTCCTCAACTACTCAACATGCTCTATGTTTCGCAAATTCACTGTACTACTTCATATGCAATCAAATCATTGACAAGTTCTATACCCAATTCAACTGTGCGCTCCAAGTATTTGCCAAATCACCATATTATCTAAATCATTATTAACTAATACTGTGAGCGTTTCACCATTCTTTCCCCCCTTCTAAAGAAATGCTATGGAGCCGCTTTCTTACACGAAATACAAAAGAAAGTAAACACTATAGCTAATCAATTTAAATCAACATAAATATAAGGACAAAGAAATGAATAGAACAATATAATGATATAGCGTGAACAAGAGAAAAGAGGGAGGAAGTTTTAAACAATGGAACTAACCAGTTCTTCAGGCATGCAACTTTTCTTTAACTTTCGCAAACCACTTGAGCGTGCCCTCCAACGTGGAGTACGCGGCCACATCAGTTAGACTCTTACTCGTCACTGCATAATCAAACACTTCATACGCCTCTGCAATTCTTTCCTCCCTGCACAACGCCCTCACAAACGTAGCATAGGAGGCTGACTCGAGCTTCATCCCATTAGACTTCATCAACTCATACAATTCCAAACCTTTCTCCAACAGCTTCCCCTTACACAACCCATGAAGCAACGTATTGTAGGTACACGAATTCGGACTACAACCCCTCTCCTCCATCTCCCCCAGCAATGCCAAAGCCCCTAAAGCTTCCCCTTTTCGACACATTCCATTCATAAGCGACGTGTAAGTCACAGTATCGGGAAAATGCCCCATTTCCGCCATAACCCCAAGAAACTTTCTGGCCTCCTCCACCCTCCCCACCTTCGACAACCCGTAAATCAAAGTATTATACGTAACAAGGTCCGGCTCCACTCCTTCCTCCTTCATCGCCTTATAAACCCCCAAAACCTCACTCCCATTACTCACCACACAATACCCTTTCATAATTGCATTGTAAATAAAAGCGTCGGGCTTCATCCCCGACAAGCGAAGCACTCCTAACAACCTGGTCGCCTCTCTAAGATTCTTAGTATTACAAACATTATCAATCAAAATAGTATAAGTAACAAGATCAGGCTTCAACCCCAGCAATTCCCCCATCTCCTCAATAAAACTGTACACGGTACTTAAAGCCCTAGTCTTGCACAAATGCTTAACAATAAAATTGAAAGTAAAGGAGTCCGGGGGGGAGTATTTCACCGACAACTCGCGAAGCAGTTGCAAGGCATCATCTTGGCGACCGACGGAGCAGAGGGACCGCACTGCGAGGTCGAGCGTGACGTGATCCGGGGGGCACCCATTGTCGATCATGACCTGAATAGTTTGATTAACAATTTGGAGGTGGGAGGGGGAAATGGAGCAGGATTGGATGAGGAGGATGTGGTAGGTGGAGCGGTCGGGGGAGACGGTAGGGTTTTTGCGGGACATGTAGTGGAGGAAGGCGAAGGAGTCTTGGAGGGTGGAGAGGTGGGAGAAGGATTGGAGGAGGGCGTTGTGGTGGCGGAGGTCGAGGGGGAGGGGTGAGGAGTTGGAGAGGTAGGAGTCGAACACGCGTTTGGCGTGGGAGAGGCTCGGGGAGGTGAAGATTGGGGGTTTCGGTTTTTGGGGTTGGATTTGCTTGGGACCTCCTTTTTTGGTGGTGGGTTTGTTGAATTGGTAGAATTGGGAGGGTGGGGGGGTTTGGGTTTTGAGGGATGTCAGTGGGAGGGTTGCTGATCGAAATGAAGGTGGGATCTTCCCCATTGTTCTGCTCTCTGTAAAAAACGATGCGGAATGGAACCGTTTAGGGGTTTAGGGGTTTGGGGGGGTTTGAGGATGATGATGAGATGCGTACGTGGGTTAAGATGGAGGTAAATATGTTAGATTTACTTAGGGTGTGTTTGATAGCAAAGAAAATAAAAAAAAAATCATAAAAAATTGTCTATTTTTTTTATGTCACCGTTTTTTCTACTGTTTGATAACTTTGTAACTGCACTGAGAAAAAAAACCATATTCTCATATTTTCCTCATTTATTTTCTCATCTTTTAGCATGGAAAATTGAAAATATATTTATCTCTCTCGCGAACTGATCATTTCTTCCACCCAAACAAACTTGGCATCTGCTACTCGTTCGCGGATACACACTCTTTTTTTTCTCTCTTCGTCACCAAGATCATCGTCGAGCCGCCCGACATCGACAATGATATAGATGCGCACACGCATTGAACCATAAAAAAAAATTCTTTTTCGTGCAATCAAACAACAATGAGAAAATTTTCTTTATAAAATCCTCTCGAAAAGATTTGCTAAAAAAAAAGTTTTTTCTCATTGAAGAATTTTTTTTTTTGCTATCAAACACACCCTTAGTGACGTGAAACCATAAAAATCGAAGCAATAGAATGCCTCATAAGCGTCGCTTTATCCGTTTCACCTGAAAAATTGATGGAAATACATCCACGCAACTACTAATGAAACATTTTTAAAAGTTTGATGATCATCTTGTTATAAAATAATGTTTAATGATCAAAGTGTTATAATATGTTAAATTGAGTGATCAAGTGTTAAATGGACCAAATTTTTTCATTGCATCGATATAATCGGATGTCGTTCATTTTGTCTAAAGATGCGTACGAACACATCTCGACATCTCGACGTGTATTTCACGGCAGCCAACTGGATGATGCCCAAAGTCAATAATTAAAGTCGGTAACTCTAACTGTCTGACGATTTTCTATTTCATTTCATTAGAGACATTTAGTTAAGAAACGAAAGACTTTTGACGCTGACGTGTAGGTGCAACCCTCTTGATTAGATGTGGCGGGGCTTTTAGTGAAACGTGCGAGAAGCGATTGAAGCAATCTTGGGTAGAGAGAGGTGGACGGAGGCGATGGCAGACTAAACATCTGAGGACCAATCGAAGGATTTGTACAAATTGATGAAACATCAGAGAGAAATACTCCTATATATGTAGCTAGCTGTACTAGCTCGTAGGTAATGTCACGTGTGGTGGTGGATTGGATTTGTTAGTGATTGCCATTTAAAATCTCATCCAATCAACTAATCTGCTCTCCTTCTCTTCTCTTCTCTTGTCGCACTCTGTTCAATGAAACACGATTTCTTCTTTCATTCCCTTTTCCTATATCTATCTATTGCAGCAGCTGCTGCTGCAACACCTAAAGGGGTCCAGCGTCGAATTTACTGCTTGCAACTTGCAAGATGAGCAAAATTTACTACTTCTATGAATAAAATATACCGCGTGTTACAATTATTTTTTAGTTAGTGCAATACACATCTGCCTACCAAATAGTTAGCAAATTCGACAATAAAAATTGAAGAGATTTCATGATATATACGAATAGACTGAAGCTAACTTCGATGCATTGATTAAAAGGATTTTGAAAGATTCGAAATCATATTACTAATCGAGTACAATGGAAGAGTTAGATTCCTGTGAGGTTTTGTCGTTATTTTTATTATTATTGCAATACACATATGAATGAATAGGTGGGACTTGAAGGCGTGGTATGTCCTATATGGCAATAGCTAAGTTACCCGGCCTACCTAGAGTAGCATATCTATGCATCTAACAACCCAAACCGTCTGTTTGAAGCGACTTGATTATAAACCAACAGAGATAGGGACATGCCGAACTAGTTAGATTAGCGAAGAGATGACATTTCATCAATAGGCCACGTCTAAATGCACTCAATTAATTAAGGCTAATGCTACACTTGGTAAAGACGCTCATCTAACCAGACTTGCCTATGTGGTATTGTGCTATACACCTTTAGATGGGTAAGCTTGTTAGATTATATTTTCCTAATTAATCTCTATTATATGTAACTCATATTATATTGTTACGTACTTCATGTTTTGGGCCCACAACTTGATGGTAGTTTGTGCATAAGTGTTTTGAGTACGGAGGTTTTAATTCCCTCCCCTTTCTCTTCAAAATAAATGGACCCAATAACTGTAAAACAGTTATTGGGATATGATTTGTTTAAAACCAAAGGGATCTCACCATCAAGATTATATTTATGTCTAACGGAATAAGGCAGAGAAGGGAAAAACATTCTCAAACTCAATGGCAATAGAATGAGGTATGTTTATATTTTATGATTTATGATTGAATCAAAAGTGTTATATAGATCAGTAAAGACAACATTGGTATCAGAGAATGGTTGAACACTTTGATTCTTGATAGTAGTTTCTGCATTATTGTTTCAATTCCGGTCGACATTATTGAAAATAATTCTTGAAGTCGATTGTTCAATTTGGGTATAAAAGGGTATAAAAAGTAATTTATTAATTTTAAATTTTACTTACTTCGATGCCGGAGTCGTTGATTTTTTTATTTCGGCAAGATTTCCCAAATTTTCAATTTTGTTGAATGACTTGTTTGGCATATCTTTTACGTTAGAAAATATTTTATTTTCGATGCCAATTTTGGGTATTATAGGCATTTTAATTTTTGTGCTATTTCGATTCCTTTTTAATAGCGAAATAGAATTTCTATTTCAATGTGATTTTGGTTCATATATATGTGACCTTATTGCCGAAATCACTAAAACGTGTATATCTAGTATCTACATAATTGTTTGTAAAGTCTACAAATTTGGTGTCTGTAGATAAACACAAATTTGAAATTTATGTAGATGTCATGCTTATCGCGTTGTTTAAAGTGATCGACTTCTTTATGTATATTGGTATCACTGAATCAACAATATATATGCTTACACAATACATACACATATTATATAATATTAATAGAAAATTGTGTGATATATGTATAGATGCATATATTAATGTACGTGGTCATATTAATGTGATATACACATATTACATGTTATACGTATGTAAATTTGTGATATATTAAATTCGTGATATTAATGTATGTCACATTATTAATTGATTAATTCATTGTCATGCATGTATGCATATGATTGCCATGTATATCTTGATATGAAAATGGACACATAAAGAATTACGGCCTTAATCAAATTGCATGAAATATATATTAGAATTTAAAATTTTTTAAAATTAAAATTAAAGTATGCTTAATTAAATGTTTATTTCATGAAAAGATGGTTAGTCACCAAAGTGGTCGAGCTTGAATAGATGTTAACTATTTAATTAAGACAATTAATTATAATGCTAGGAGGTCACCCAAAGGTGGACCATTGCTTATGATTAATGATACTTAAGAGATTTATCATCATACTTAATTAAAAATATGTATGTTTTATCCAAAGATATCTTACTTATTTACCTAAGTATGATTGATTGTCTATGAAAGTATGTTTATTAAGAATTTGATATAGCATGAATTATGTATTAAAGTACAACCCAAATGTGAACTTAAATACATAATAAATGTATTGTATGTCTGAATCTATTAGGTTTAACTCAAAGCATTAATGTGAATGATTTTGTTATATTTGCAGCGTCTTCTAATATGTTTGTTTTGGGTAATATGATGATTAAGTTCAATGAGCTCAACTACAATGATTGGTCTGAACAAATCCAGTTCCAACAGGGTGTAATGGACCTTGACCTAACAATCATTGTAGATGAAAAGCCTGCGGCCATTACCGAGACTAGCTCCGAAGAGGAAAGGTCTATATACGAGGCTTGAGAGCGGTCTAATAGGCTAAGTTTGAATTTGATGCGAATGATGATTGCAGAAAATGTCAAACCATCTATGCCCAAGACAAGCGACGCAAAAGAGTTCATGATCCGGCTAAAAGAGTACTCACAATCGGACAATCGACAAGACATTGTGAAGGCGACAAGTCCATTGAGCTTGATGAGTTGTTGGTTAAGAAATTTGAGTGGGTCACAAAGCCCCATCCATGATCATGTGACTAGTATGTCTAAATTGGCAGCGAAGCTCAAAGCAATGGGTATGGACGTAAGTGAATCATTTCTGGTTCAGTTCATTATTAATTCTCTTCCCCCTGAGTTTGGTCAGTTCCAGGTGAATTACAACACCATAAAAGAAAATTTGAACTTGCAAGAAATCAAGGTCAAGCTCGTACAGGAGGAAGGGAGATTAAGGAAACTGAAAGGTCACTCAGTTCATTTCACTATGCATGATGGAGCTAGCAGCAGCAAAACGATACCAGGAAGGAAGGACAGAAAGAATGACAAAGCCCCAATAAAAGTCCATGAGGGTCGAATCCATAAAGAGCTGAGGTGTCACTACTGCAGGAAGAGTGGACACTTCAAGAAAGACTGTCTGAAACGAAAGGATGGTTTGAGAAGAAAGGTATACCTTACATTTCTGTATGTTTTGAATCAAACCTAATTGAAGTGCCTAATAATACCTGGTGGCTTGATACTGGTGCAACTACTCATGTTTCACATATTATGCAGGGATTCCTTTCAATCCATTCCATAACCGGAACTGAAAAGTTCTTATTTATGGGGAACATAATGAAGACAATCATATAAGGGATCGGGACTTACAGATTAATCATGGATATCGAATGCTTCTTGGATTTAGAAAAGTGTCTTTATGTTCCTGAATGTTCAAGGAACCTTATTTCTGTGTCAAGATTGGATTGTGTAGGCTTTAATTTAAAGATTGGAAACAATTGTTTTAGTTTATTTAAACAAAAATACTATTATGGTCTGGTATTTTAATTGACAACTTATATCGTTTCAATCTTGATAGTATATTTGTTGAATCCTTGTTTAATGTTGAGCATCTTATTGGAAATAAACGAGTGCACATGATGAGTGCTCTGCTTTTCTTTGGCATCAAAGATTAGGTCACATATCCAAAGAAAGAGTAAAGAGGTTAGTGAAAAGTAATATCTTACCTCAATTGGATTTTTTTGACTAGGATGTATGTGTGGATTGCATTAAGGGAAAACAAACTAAACATATATCAAAACATCCTACCACAAGAAGCAGTGAGCCTCTTGAATTGATACACATCGATATTTGTGGTCCTTTTGATGCTCCATTTTGGAGTGGTCAAAAGTATTTTATCACATTTATTGATGATTACTCACGATATTGTTATCTATACTTGTTGCATGAAAAGTCTCAGTCAGTGGACATTTTAGAAGTGTTCATTAATGAGGTAGAAAGGCAGCTAGACAGAAGGTAAAAGTGGTGAGATGTGATAGAGGTGGCGAATACTTTGGAAAGTATGATGAAAGCGGACAATGTCCAGGTCCATTTGCAAATTTCCTTAAAAGTCGAGGTATTTGTGCACAATACACAATGCCTGGTACACCTCAACAAAATGGTGTAGCTAAAAGGCGGAACCGTACTCTTATGGATATGGTTAGGAGTATGTTAAGTTGTAACACTATCCCTTCATCATTGTGGATGCATGCATTAAAGATTGCTTCATATTCGTTGAATAGGGTTCCTAGTAAATCAGTTCCTAAGACTCCTTATGAACTTTGGACTGGTAGGAAACCTAGTTTGAGACATCTTCATGTTTGGGGATGTCAAGCAGAAGTACGGATATATAATCAACATGAAAAGAAACTTGATGCAAGGACTATTAGTGGTTACTTCATTGGTTATCCTGAAAAGTCTAAAGGGTACATATTTTATTGTCCTAACCATAGTACGAGAATAGTTGAGTCTGGTAATGCTCAATTCATTGAGAATGACCAAATCAGTGGGAGTGAAGAATCACGAAATGTGGATATTCATGAAATTCAATTGAAAACTCCTACATCTAGCATTTTTCCTCAAATTGTTGTTCCTCTTGTTGTATCACGGTTACGCAACAAACCCGGACAACAAATCATTGTTCCAAATAAGGAAAATGAACTTATTGTTAATGAACCAGCTAATGATGTACAAGTTGTAAACGATCAAGTAGAGGCACAAGAAATAGCATTACGAAGGTCTGTAAGGACAAGAAGACCAGTAGTTTCAAATGACTATGTGGTTTATTCACTTGAACATGAATGTGATTTGAGCATTGACAAAGATCCAGTCTCGTTCAAACAAGCCATGAAATGTGATGATTCTGAAAAATGGTTTAATGTCATGATAGACGAGTTGAAATCAATGGATGACAACAAAGTCTGGGAATTAGTCGAGTTGCCTGAAGGTGCAAAGCAAGTTGGTTGCAAATGGGTCTTCAAAACAAAACGAGACTCACATGGCAACATTGAAAGACATAAAACCAGACTTGTCGCCAAAGGTTACAATCAAAAGGATGACATTGACTATAAGGAGACCTTCTCTCCAGTTTCAAAGAATGACTCTTTAAGAATTATAATGGCTTTAGTATCTCATTATAATCTCGAGCTTCACCAAATGGATGTGAAAACCGTTTTTCTGAATGGAGACTTAGAAGATGAAGTTTACATGGACCAACCCGAAGGTTTTTTTACCACAAGAAAAGAAAACTTGGTGTATAAATTGAAGAAGTCAATATATGGATTGAAACAAGCTTCCAGACAATGGTATATTAAGTTCAATAATACCATTACGTCATATGGTTTTGTAGAAAACACTGTTGATCGGTGTATATACATGAAGATCATGGGAGCAAGTTTATTATATTGGTCCTATATGTTGATGATATTCTTCTTGTTGCGAATGATGTTGCTTTGTTACATGATGTAAAAAGATTTCTCTCTATAAACTTTGAAATGAAAGATATGGGTGAGGCGTCCTACATGATAGGAATAGAAATATTCCGTGATAGATCACAATGATTGTTAGGTTTGTCTCAGAAAGGATATATCAATAAAATATTAGAAAGATTTCAAATGGACAAGTGCTCCGCATGAATAGTTCCAATTCAGAAAGGGGACAAGTTCAGTTTAATGCAATGTCCTCATAATGATTTGGAACGTTAGCAAATGCGATGTATTCCTTATGTGTCATTAGTTGGGAGCTTAATGTATGCCCAGACTTGTACTCGACCGGATATCAGTTTTGTTGTTGGAATGTTGGGTCGATATCAAAGTAATCCTGGAATGGATCATTGGAAAGTCGCAAAGAAAGTACTTAGGTACTTACAAGGCACCAAGGATTACATGTTGATCTACAAACGGTCGAGTCATCTCGAAGTGATTGGGTATTTGGATTCAAACTATGCCGGATGTATGGACTCGAGAAAATCTACATTCGGTTACTTGTTCCTATTGGATGGAGGAGCAGTTTCATGGAAGAGTGTGAAGCAGACTGTAATTGCTATTTCCACTATGGAGGCTGAATTCGTGGCATGCTTTGAGGTCACTATTCAAGCGTTATGGTTGCGGAGTTTTGTGTCAGGACTTGCTATTATTGATAGTATAGCTAGACCTTTAAAGCTATAATGTGATAATTCCGCATCACTTTTCTTTTCGAAAAATGACAAGTATTCAAAAGGTGCAAAACACATGGATTTGAAGTACTTGTATGTCAAAGAAGAAGTGCAAAAACAAAGAGTGTCAATTGAGCATATTGGTACTGATATGATGATAGCGGATCCGTTAACTAAGGGATTACTGCTAAAAGCGTTTATTGGTCATGTTGAACGTATGTGCATTATAGACAAGTCCTTGTTAACATAATATTGTGATATATATACATACATTTATAATTGTATTGCTCATATTATTGTCATAACACTTGTGAATTCAATTAAAGCTTTGTCTTTGCTTATGTACTTGTTATCTTCATTATATTTTAGTGAGATAACATTATGGTTAGAGGGTTGAATTATCCTGATTAAAGTTAACTGGTTGAGTTGATTGTGATACATGACAGGAATCGCGTCGATTAAATGACTTGTGACCGCCATGATCTGATCATTTTAATTCAATGAAAAAGTGATTTGATAGATTCAATAAAAGTGCGCAATTATATTTTATTTTGAATCATCAAGTCACAACATGGGTCAAGTGGGAGATTGTTAAATAATCTTTACCTAATTAATTTCTATTATATGTGACTCATATTATATTGTTATGTACTCCATGTTTTGGGCCCGCAACTTGATGATAGTTTGGGCATAAGTGTTTTGAGTATGGGGGTTTTAATTCCCTCCCCTCTCTCTTCAAAATAAACGGATCCAATAACTGTAAAACAGTTGTTGAGATATAATTTGTTTAAAATCAAAGAGATCTCACCATCAAGATTATATTTTGTCTAACGGAAGAAGGCAGAGAGGGGAAAAACATTCTCAAACTTAATGTCAATGAAAGGAGGTATGTTTATATTTTGTGATTTATGATTGAATCAAAAGTGTTGTATAGATTAGTAAAGACAACAAAGCTCACATCCCAAATATTGCTACAAAGGCGAGTGTGTGGTTATACATAAATGAATGGGTTCACCAAGTAGCATTGGCCTTAAAACCCTCTACTGAATGTGGGAGTTAGTACATGACTTTCAATTGTTATGCCATCATTTTCCTATCAACAGTTACTATAGTGCACTACACAGTGGAAACTAGTTAATTGACAAAGAAATTAAGCAGTAGAGAGCGCCGGAGCACAGTAGTAATCACTAATCAGAGCTTGGAAGCCCCCAACAACTAATCAATTTCATGTACAAACCCATCAAACCTTCAATTATTAACACACTGTGGGGGCCTTGGTGTTTAATTTCCCACTAAATTAATCCTAGTGAAAGTGAAGGGGGAGGTTACTTGTTGGCCAGCCTTTACACACAAGACAAGCTAAGCATCATCAAAAAGATCACTACTAGGTTGGTCTGAAGGTGGGATGGGATGAGTCAGTAGATGCAATTACAATTTGACACAACCACCCATAAAGCTGCCCTGCCTCAGATCCTATATTTACTTTGGTAACTTCAAGTTTCCATTTTGGGTTGGTGGCTTAGTGCCATCTTTTCATCACATTTATGATTCCATTTTGAGCTAGATATATTCTGATAATGTATATGTTGAGTGAGTGTATATACATGTTCTGCACAAACGGGCCTTCCAATGCTAGCTCATTAGAGAGAGATGAGATGTGCTTGGGATCTGAGAGAGTTCCGTGAAATAAATTAATGACACTTTTTTTTTAACATTATATTATGTCCACGGTGTCCATTAATTTAACTTTTAATTGTTATCCGGGGCCTATATAAATGAGCAACATAACTAAGTCGTTAGGGGAACAGGACACCTGTTTGGTACGTAGGAACAGCATGAAAGAAATCTTAGATGTGAAGAGTGGAGATCAACTTGAGATGAAAATGAAAGTGAAGGCTTCAAGGTTTACGAGGGTCTGCGTCTTTTGCGGGAGCAGCGCTGGCAAGCGAGATTGCTACAGAGATGCTGCACTAGAGTTGGGCCAAGAGCTCGTAAGCATCCAATTAACACATTACATTTGATTGATTTCTTAGTTAATGTTCTGTCTACAATTTTTTATTTTTATTATTTTATTTTATTTTATTTTATTTTTTTTGTTTTGTGTGTGTAGGTGTCAAGGAATTTGGGTCTTGTTTATGGAGGAGGAAGTGTGGGCTTAATGGGTTTAGTTTCGCAGGCTGTTCATAGCGGGGGTGGCCATGTTCTTGGGTTAGCAGCACATTTTATATAGTCTTTGACACTTTGCATTAAGGGATTAATTATTAAATGCTCTTCTTCTCATTCTGATTGTGTAATTTTCCATTCAGGATCATCCCCAAGACTTTGATGTGCAAAGAGGTGCATAGTACATACATATGTTACATTTTATTAGTTTGTTTTCTTGTTGAAGATTATGTCGCAGTTTTGGATATACAAATAGCTAGAATTCTTAAATTCTCAACTTGCGATGTCAGTTAACTGGAGAGACAGTTGGAGAAGTAAGGGCAGTGACAGACATGCACCAAAGAAAAGCTGAAATGGGCCGCCACTCTGATTGCTTTATAGCATTACCAGGTCCATAATCTATCCTCTCATACCTATAAATTCCTATAAACTCATAGACTAGCAATCAAACCTTAATCTACCTCTATATATATATATATATATATTTTTTTTCAGGGGGTTATGGCACACTTGAAGAGTTGTTGGAAGTCATCACTTGGGCACAACTTGGAATCCATGACAAACCAGTAAGCAAGTTCAAAAAATTAAACACTGCCCTGCTGTACCATACTCTGATTTCATTTATGTTGTCACAAATGATGAGAATTGATTCATTTGAAGGTGGGATTGCTCAATGTTGATGGTTACTACAACTACCTACTCACCTTCATTGACAAAGCGGTCGACGACGGGTTCATTAGACCGTCTCAGCGAAACATAATTGTGTCCGCTCCGAATGCGAAAGAGCTAGTACAGAAGCTTGAGGTACTTCTCTTTTACATCAGTTTCAAAGTGTTAATTCATACATTTTTTTTTTTTTAATAAGAAAATTGAATCATGCATTATTCATTCATTGAATGATAACTTTTTTTCTTTGTTGTGAAACAGGACTATGTACCTGTCCACGATGGCGCCATCGCCAGAGCAAGGTGGGAGGTTGAACAAGAAGAATTTAAGGTATCGTTGCAAGCTGAAGTTGCTTAGGGAATGTTGGACACTAGAGTACTAATTTATGATTATAAATCATTAAAGATGTATGTATCATGTATGGAAGTATGTACGTATAGATGAAGCCTAAAAGAGTAGGATTTTAAAAGAGGTGTTTCCTATGTTTAAGGTTGGGTATATGCTCTATTAGAAAAAAAAAAAAAAAAAATGTAAATCAAGTGTCTCTAATTCAATGAATTAACAATAGCGTTCTCCAACACAAGAATGCTTAGTTTGTAAAAAAGTAAATCAAGTGGTCTCTTTATAGTTTATATATTTTGATGAATTAACAATAGAGTAATTCTTCAAGACAAGAATGGTAATTACAAACTAATTAAATTGGCTGTGCTACTGCTAATACACAATGCCAAATGAAGAACTGTTTTTTTTTTTTTTTGGTTCTAATTTGGAATTGGTTTGTGTTTAGTATAAAAGTTGTGGATAATGTGTAATTGACTAATTGTCGTATTCTTCGATGAGAATTGCACAAACAATGAATGTCAAATACCTAACAAAGTTATGCAGAATGGCAGGTGATATTGTTAAACACTCTTATCTCGATGTCCTCTCTTTTTACCTTCTTCACTAGTACTTGTGACGTGACTAACTGGCTTTTTCCCAGTTTGCAAGTGCTATACAACAACAACATTTCTCAGTTGACGAGCCTACGTTGTGATGTGCACAATTATAAAGAGTGCAGTGACAAAATTTGGTTGATCTGCACTTTGAAAAGTTGAACCTAGCTTAGCCAGTTCAATTTATTGACCACCACAACCTTTTAATTTCATTGAGCAGTACTGTATATGTGGGCACCTGGCCCAATTAATTGGCCTTGTTTTGTGAGGGCCTAGCCCACAATTCATATATCTTCTTGTCGTCTGTCATGGACCCACGAACAACTCCAGTTTTTAAGTCAAGAAACCATACTAATACATCATCAGTTCAATATATATATATATATATATATATATATATATATATTTATATATATAGGGTGTATTCAATTGAGATTTTAATAGACTTTTGGTTACTTTTATAAGTAGATGACTTTTATAAAGTTTGTAGATTTTCGTAAACTTTTAATGACTTTGATAAACTTTTATGTAAACTTCATTTTGACGACTTTTATTAACATTTAAGATTTTTAGTGACTTTTGTGAACTTCTTAACATGATTTTGATTGAAACTAGTAGATTTTTGTGATTTTTATATTGAAACAAATATTTTGCACTTTATTATAAAAAAATAGATGAATACTTACATTTTTTTTTCTTAAGAACTATTACTGATTTTTTAAAAGTTTTTTTTTATTTTAATAAAAAAAGTTATATATATATATATATTAATGAATTACTATCAAGATAGTAACATAACAAATAAGTAAATAAATATCAACAAAACAAATAGGTAAATGAATCATCTTTTAGTAGCAAAAAAGAACCAAGTAAGATGATTGTGTAAAAATTTTGCACTTTTTTTTACTTAAATAAAAAAACTTATATTTTTTTCCTTAAGAATGATCGTTTAAATTCTTAAAATGCACTTCTCGGTTTTGAAAAAAAAAATATATACAATTATTTTCTTCAAAAATAATAATATTACACTTTTTGAGATTATAATTATACACTTAATAAACGAAACTTCTTTGTAAAAAAATCTTATAAAAAATGTACAATGATGCAAGAATGATATTTTGTTAATAATGTCATCATTTTCATTTTTATCAACATAGATATTAGAGTATAATGAGTGGGCAATGAAATCCGTGAGTTATGGAGTGGTTGGAAAAGTTGATAAAAATAATTGATAAGAAAATATCTTGTGAACAACGAAGTCCTTATTGAATAAGGGAATCAACAAAAATTAAAAGTCTCTAAAAGTTTCGGGGTTAAGGTGAGGAGAAGTTGAAGATTTCTTTAAGCATATTTTTATACAAAAAGTCTATAAAAGTCGAGATTTGTAACCAAACCACAAAAGTCATCAAAAAATTAAATACACCTTACTTTTATAAATTGTCTAAAAGTTTAAATTGAATACCTCAAAACTTTTATAAACTTTTAAAAAGTCTATAAAAGTTCCCGTTGAATACACCTTACTTTTATAAACTCTCTAAAAGTTTTAATTTAATACACCTAAACTTTTTTAGTAATTAAAAGTAACCAAAAGTCTACTAAAATCTCAATTGAATATACCCCTGTAAGAATTGTATTAATGTGTGCAAATTGAGTGTAATAAAGTGCTCTTTTTTATAGAGCTGAACAAATCATAAAATAAGGAAAGTTACATAAACTAACTAAATACCAAAATATAGAAACTTCTTAAATACTTAAACTATGGAAATATAACAATTATTATAGTTTCCTTAACACCCTCCCTCAAACTCAAGTTGGTTCATGAAAATCAACTTGAGGTTGTCAATCAAATCAGTACACTTGACAAATATAAGGTTCGTTGCGGAGCAGATCAACGACCACCCAAAACGGCAAGAAACAGATTTCTGATGTGGCAGAGTCAGAACAACGGAACTATAGAACATCGGATATCAGAGTCGACGGAGTCGACGAGACATATAGCAAAGTCGACGGATTCGACGACATACAGATAGCAGGGTCGACGGAGTCGACGGCGGACATATAACATACAAGGAGCGAACGTGTCAGACGTGGAGCCGGGCAGATGCAGACAGGTGGCTGGCAGGACAATCGGGCAGGCGGGTTTCGGGCAAGAAAAAACATCACGGGCAGCGTTCAAATTGACGACAATGATGGTAGAACAAGATGGTACTTCACGGTGTCTCAACAAGAACATCAACCACAATGCACTTATTGTCACAAAAAGACAAAATAATTAATGATAATGTGGAATTGAAGCTAAATAACTAATTAGCTTCACCTTCGAGAAGAAAAAAAAATGCTGATGCGCACATCGCAAACAACAGAAGAAGATGACGCATATGCGGAGGAGGATGCACTGAGGGAGACCCGAATGTCAGGATGGGCGTACATCAAGAAAGTGAACGAGAACACACTAATGCGAGCACCACGGAGCAGTCGTCGACTTGAAAGTCGACCGACTTAGTACTAGAAACCTGGCTCTGATACAATGATAGATTTCAAAGAAGAGACTAACAATTGTATTAATATGTGCAAATTGAGTACAATAGAGTATTTTTATTTATAGAGCTGAACAAATCATAAAATAAGGAAAGTTACCTAAACTAACTAAATATCAAAATATAAAAACTTCTTAAATACTTAAATTATGGAAATATAACAACTATTATAGTTTCCTTATCATATATATATAAATATCATTAAATTCCAACTTCCTTGGCACTATAACATAATATCTATATATATATATAAAAGTCGGAGGAGAGAGAAGGTTTAAAAGTTTCCTTATCGATCTCACCATTCTATTTTTCTATTTTTCTTAATTTTCTTAATTTTTGTTATTTATTTATTTATTATTCCAAGATATATAATTATACATTATGTGTACATTTATTAATAATAATTAATAGTGATTATCTTATCATTAATAGATTAAGTACGTTGAACTTGAAATAATAAGTAAATACAAGGAATTGAGTTATTTTTTGTTATTTATTTATTTATTATTTCAAGAGATATAATTATACATTATGTGTACATTTATTAATAATTAATAGATTGAGTACGTTGAACTTGAAATCATGAGTAAATACAAGGAATTGAGTGTAGTGCAAGTTACATTCTCCCTATAAATTTCAACTCTCGTCCATTCTTCTTGCAATCGACTTGATTTTTTTTCCCTTCACCATTCAAAAAATCACAAAAAAACCAATTTTATTATACATAACCTTAGATTCCTCCAGTTCTCAACCAATTATCACCCAATAAATTCAAGATAGGATCGATGGATTTCAACATCGCCTGTTCAAAAGTTGTTCTACTTACTTATAGCTTCATGCATCCAGTGATATAACAACCATTCACAACGCTTATAAGCTAAACCACTTTTGATCGCCCTCCTTTAGGTATGTTTGTTCTATATTGGATCTAATCGTTTAATACATTTTTCATAAGTTCAAGACTTAAGTGAATCATTATATATATCTATAACACAAATCAATGATCACGTGACCTTTATGCTGCCTTTGTTATGTTGTCTGTTGGTTTAAATTCTTCAATTGGAGTGAACAGACGATATGGAGAAATTTATATTTAACGGTTATAGTGGATCAATATACACTACTGCATGAGATTACCATTGCTTAAAGATGTTGTTCAGTTCATAGAATGCTACAAAAGCTAAAGAATGCAATATAGTGTTTTTCTCTTTCTTATTATTATTGTTCTTTTATGAACATTTCGTTTGACTCGATGATAATAACTATGAATATAGTGTTTTATTATTATTATTATTATTAGAAAACGACTAGTTGACATATAAGATAGATGAAATTGTTAAAGATTTCAAGGCATCGCAACAAAAGTTTGTCGAGTCGGCTATTCTACTGAGATGAAGAGAGGTATTTTTTGTCCGGCATGTTGATTTTCTTGGCGAGTTTAATATATGGTCTTGATGTATTAATTGTTCATTTCATTTGTGCATAATTAGGTGAAGTAATAATTAATACGAATAACGCTAGGTCTTGGTGTGTGGGTGTGGGCAGCCCGTACGGGTACGGTGCGTTTAGGGTAGGGTCCGACAGTGGAGTGAGGGAGTGGGGTTGGTGATTTGGTTTGTTTGTAGGGTTCGCACTCTTAATCGTTCTAAAACTTGGGAGGATGCGAACCCTCCAAAGTAACAACTATTAGCCAAACTTTTGTGCTACTAATTAAGGGTTCTTTGTTGACACGTGATTTCTTGAACGGGTTCATGTGACATGTTTTCACTGCCTAACTTTACTCTTTCTTCATCAAATACTGAGTAGATAGCAGCTTGTTGTCACTAATTTGATATGAATTACTTGAGTAAGAGGTTAGATGATTGAGTCAAATCAGGGATTTCTATCTATTTTAGAAAATGTATCAATTTTACTCTGCAGGGTTGATTTTATGAATAGCTCTAAAAGTAAGTGATGAAAAGTTTTGTTAAAAAAAGAAAAGAAATGCAATTATATAAACTTCTTCGATAAGTAAGGATTTTTTTTATTAGAGCTTTTAATTAAGGTAATTTAAAATAAGCATTCAATCCAAATATTCCCATTTTTGTGACTATCATTTAATTTTGGTATATATAATGGCAATACCTCTAGGATATTTTTGAAGCTAAAATAGCTTTATTGACAAAATTATCTATAAATATTAATATTTTATTGTATGAAAAAAAAATTCAAAAAATAAAAATAGGGGTGTTTATGTAAATTTGACTTAACTAATTTAAAAGTGATAACCAATCTCATGATTCATGAGAGAGAGAGAGAGAGATTTTTTTTAAGAGAGAGAAAACATTACCTATTGATATGGGTAGTTATTTCAGTTGAATTGATTTTGTGAACTACTCATGATAACTACTACTCTCCTCCATTCAAATTAAAAACTAAAAATGAGGTTCAAATGTCTCTTCCCCATAATTGATGTCTATCTTGGAAGCCAAGAGCATACAACTATTAAGTTATGGTGCTTGCACTCTTATAAGGACACCTTCGTGTCACACCTACTGGTACGCCACACCTTATTTCCTTTTCTAATTTTGTCCTACAAAACTTTAAAGATAATTCTTTAATTTGTAAGTTGCACTTTATTTATTATGGTCATCTAAATTTGAAGATGTAGTATTTATAAAGTTTGATAGACTTAGATTTGTGTTCATCTGGCTTAATTTGTTTCATCTTTTTTAAAAATGTGCTTCAGCCCAACTACTAGTATATATAATGCACAATCAATTGTTTTCTTTAATTTTGAGAGCATGCACTACCAGTTTTTCTTTTTATCTTCCCTCGTATACATTGCAAAATATAACAAGCTTTTTTTATTGAAATGTATTACAAATGTGTTACCATTACTAAACAAAAAAAAAAAAAAAAAAAAAACCAATGTTAATCCCGCACGTACGTAGTGTGGTTGTGAGATATATTATATATATATATTGTGGTACATATGAGATCGTTAATTATGGTGGGAATTAGCAGTCAAAAGGTCAAAATGTTGATTGCAATCAGGTGGGAAAACCCTTTTTTCTAATTCCACGCGCAACGAATAATGGGCTTTTGTCCTTAATCCCATTTCCAACTTTCCATATACAAGTAATAATGGGCTTTTCTGGTGCGGTGTCTGGACTTTGAACCACCCCTTGCACATCAACCAATCAACCAATCAACCAGGTCCACTCTATCTGGTCAATTTTATAGATATCAGCCACTTATATTCCCCCATTTAATCTCAGTGGTAAATTATGTATGATAACTAAGTTCACATGTATATATATGCTATGTGACTGTTGATTCTTGTTTCTTGAGCACTTACAAGTTTGAACTTAGAACTTAATAAGCACCTCTAGATTAGTGGTGCCACGTCTTAAGTTATGCAGGAACCAGTCAAAATCTTGAAAGTATTCTATATATATAGGATCTAGATATTCTATCGTATTGGTCTTCCTTATTGAAATAACTTTCATCCTTCATTCAGATCAAAGAATTCAAGTCTCCCAAACCAATGCTATGACTATGAGTCATGTTAATATGAAGGAAACTCTGAGCATATTTCTTAAGCATCAGCCTCTAGATTAGTGGTGCCACGTTTAACTTTTGCCATTCTTTAAAAGAGAAGAATTTAAGAATTCAAGCGGGATAGAAGAAACCCGAGAGACCAAGGAAATCGGGTTACTATATCCCCAATTTTGTAATTTTTTTATAGCTCACAATTCATACCACTATTAATTCTTTTGTATTTTTTTTGTATATATATTATATATATACTTATATATAATAAATGAGTATCGCCTCTATGTCAGAAAAAAAAAACCAGCTGGATAGAAGAATAGACTAGGGAACCCTAGGAGAGCCGTCGACTCCAACTACCGTCCATGTACGATCCATTCGCCAGGTTTGTCTCTTGCCTGCCCATGGATAATTCAGCAGCAGTTCAAAAGGTTGACCTATTCGGGAATCTCCAGATCTATGCTTATTTTCAACTCCCCGAAGCAGAGGGAGTGCAATATGTGTAACCTGCGATCAGAGTATCCTTATCAAGTTAACATAAAAGATTTATGAGACCTCTATTAGGCCATCTATGCTTTATGAAAGTAAATATTGGGCGGTAAAGAAACGACAAGTACATAAAATAAACGTATCAAATATATATGAGGATGTTTAGGTGGATGCATGTGTGGTAAAACTCATAAAGATACAATAAAAAATACAGAATTTCAAAAAAAAAGTTAGGGTAATACCAATTGAAAACAAAGATTAGGGAAGGATATATGGTTGCAATGGTTTTGACTTTTGACACCTCCAAAGACGACATACAAATACCCACACTAAAAAACTCGGTTTAATATAAATTGAAGAAATTTGAGAGGTAGTGGTAGACTGAAGCTAACTTGGGAAACATTAATTATGAAAAAATTTAAATGATTTAGAAAGCATATGATCTATTCCACTAAATTGAGCTTAATGAAAGTTTGATTCACTGTACGTGGCATTGTTGTTTTGGAATGAGTAGGAAAAATAAAATTGATCAGTTTATTAAAAGGAAGATGTTAGAGTAATGCAATTTGAGCACCTTATTGGCCCAAGTGATGTCCAATCGTGCGATACACCTCGAGGTGATATGCACATACCTCGAGGTGATCTCGAGGTATGTGCATATCACCTCGAGATATGCACATACACTAATATATTACATGGAGGGACATTAATTTGAGCCCGCTAAATATCCAAAGTGGGGTTAGAAGAACATTTTCTTTACAAAAACATGCACGTGAAGTACTTCAGTTCTTCTTTACTTTTGTTGGTAGGTAACGAGGAACATGTGTAAACATATGCACAATTAATTGCTAGCTACTGCAAAAATTATTTATTTATTTTCAGAAAATTAATTTACTCATTACTAGTAGGGAAGTTCTAAAGTGCAGATGCGCCGCATACCAATAAAGTACGAGTACTCGAATATATCATGTTCATCTAAAGTTGGATGTATTTTACACACCATGCAACCAACTGCTAATATGGAGAACATGAGTTTTACTTACTGGATATTTGTTGGGCCACAATAAAATGTAAATCTAGGGTGTCATTTAACAGTACGATCCATGGATTACACTAGTATTAATATTGTCTTCAACATAACTACCTTGCAATAACAACAAATGTGCATGAAGTTTTACTTCTAAAAACTTTGATATTATTTGAAGAGAGATTCACATGTGTGCTTTTTTACGAGTCAAATGTGAAAATATATTTCGATCCATACATCACTTACACATTAACCCCTTATTTTTCCAGCATGAATCTGATGCGCCACAAAGAACTGCATACGGTGTATGTACTGCTTCCCTAGTGGTGTCAGCGTCACAAGACGATAAGAAGTTTCCAAGAAACTATGTGCAACAGTAATAGAAGTGATACTGAGATTTATATAATTGGGATTGAGAGGGGGAAGAGCTTGCTGCCCCATATAGGAGGAGAGACTTTGGAGGGTCAAGGTGTCTTATTCGTTCAGTCAAGATGTCATGACTTAACTACGTACAATACTATTCCTACTAGTATTTGTTTTTGTTTATTGAAAGTGTGAAGATGGGACCCGTGGGCCCGGTTGACCTCAAGTCAAGAGAGATATTTTTTGTTTTCTTTATTAAATCGAAAAGGGTACAAACAAAAAAAAAAAAAAACGGGGGCAAAACAAAAAATTGAATTTCTAATTTCCTTTTTTTTTTATAATAATGGGTGTTGAGGTTATTATCCTCATTACTCCGACGAGGCCCCGGTGCTTATCGATCGAGAGACAGCCCCAGTAGTGACCCAAACGAACTTAATTGCCATACTAAAAAATATAAGCCGTGATCATGCGTTTCTCACATAACCCCGTACTCAATTTTACTGTTGTACCAACCGATTACAAATTGAAATTTTATTAATTTGAAACGTTCAAAACTAGCATTTTACTAATGGAAAATGACCGTCCCTTTACACATGCAGTATACTCTATATACAGTTTCGCGTCATATTCAATCAGTAATAAATATTCATAGTTCTAATCATATGATTTGCACATTCACACTGATTCATAAATGCATCATAGGGGACCAACGATCGCTAAATACTTAAATCACTGTTGGTGTAAACATTTGTCTAGACATTTCATTGAAGACATATATGTCAGCATGCATTCAAGATTAATTAAAGTTACTGTATTTCCTAAGTACAAGTTTACTTAGACCGGTAATTCGAGCTATGCTGCCGAGATAATTAATGTAGCTTATAGTGATTCGTAGAGTTATCAAGTTCGAGACTGCATAAACAGTGGACATGAGCGAGATTCTTAAATGGTAGGCATTTTATTTTATGAGGTTAATAGTAAAAGATTATACATACGTACATCATACGTACATACATTCGACATGCGTATACCGTATACGATATAGCCACATATATGGCAGGTGTCAGCCCCCCAATAGCATGACCCGAGTAGGCTGGGTTGGGCTGCGAGAAACCTAGCAAATAGCCGAGTTCTGAAGGACTCGGATGGTTCCATAAGGTTTGGTTGCATGCGGGACGGATGAGGCAACGCACAAGCGTGGACGAGATCGCGCCTTGGCGCACGCCTAGGCACGGTGCCTGGGCGCAGACAAGGTTGCGCCTTGGCACGTGCCTTGGCGCATCCCTTGGCACAGGCATGGGCAAGCCTTGGCACGAGCAAAGCCGTGCCTTAGCAGGTTCCTTTGGCACAAGCAAAGCCGCACCTTGGCAGATTCCTTTGGCACGAACAAGGTCGCGCCTTGGCACGAGCAAGGTTGCGCCTTGGCAGGTTCCTTGGGCACGAGCAAGGCAACACTTTGGCAGATCCCCTTGGCATGAGCAAGGTCGCGCCTTGGCACGAGCAAGACATACCTTGGCAAGGGTTGACAAAGCTTGACTTGTGCGTTGACCAAGTCAAAGTACGATTGGTCTCATTTCTTGATGTTTCATATTGGAGTTCGGAAAACGGCTTAACATCTACTATAAGGAGAGGTGTGTTCTCTCCTAGAGGCGGCATGTGCATAGTAGCAAGGAAGACCCTCGAGCATGCATGCCTTGGGCAACCATGCCAAGGCAAAACACACGGACCCATGGTCCGAGCCACCCCGAACCGATGGGACTCGACCGAGCCCCGGCTAGCACCCAGGGTGCCTAGGCTCAGCTAGGCACCACCGAGCAGTCCATGTCCCTAAGCGAAACATGGACCAAGTCACCTTGATGCACGAATGGACCAAGTCAAGGTGGTTCTAGGAGGTTGGGTAACTACATTGGTCATGACCACTGGCATGACCAAGGCACGTCCGAGAATGTCCCGAACACGTGGAGCATGTGGTAATTGACCAAGCAGTTGTGGCGGTTGTGGAACCGGGTGGCAACAAGGGAACAAGACAGTTAGGTAACTGCCTCGACCACAAGGAGTGGGGTTTTACTTAGTCTACGAATCAATGTAATCATGACATGTGTCCTTGACGGTTATGTAACTACTTGTTGGCTGATCTATAAAGCCATGGGCTCTAGGCTTGGGGAAGCATAGAGTACCAGTGTTGTATTCCCATTGAGAGCTTAGTAAAACGTTTCCTTAGTGCCATTGCTTGTTGTTCATTTACTTTGAGTATTGGTAGTGCTGAACTAATGCGGCCCTTAGGCACCACGGATTGGGTTGGGCGAGAAAAATTTCCTTAAAGTAAATTCCGCACTTAATAGCTTCGTGACAGCAGGACTCCATGAGACATGGACGGGGACTCGAAAAAAAATAGGTAACCGAATTGTCCTCGTATTACCAAGATTTGACACAATCACCGCTTGGAATTTCAGCGGCGGACTCTAATATCAAGAGTTTTCTCTTCTTTGAAAGAAAAATAAGACACCAACAAGACAGGATTTAATCATACAAGTTCATATCAAAGACACATAAGCGAAAGCGAACACATAATGTGTGTGGGATTGAGAAGTCTTTCGTCAAGCATAAATAAGCGCGTGGGTTCCACTCACCTTCATATTTACTTTCCACAACACACATGACTTTAATTTCTTCTTGTCCACAATCTCTTCGTATCTTCCTCTCTCCTATTGATCCTTCCCCTATAAAACCCTTCACCCAACTCGCAGCTTTAGCTAACATTACATCACGACCACAACAACAATATATTCTACTACAAATTAAGTTGCCAAAGTTCCAAACCAAACCAAGTACATAAAAGAAAACAGTAAACCAAATAATGGAGCACCAACAAGAAGAGTCCACATTAACACTGGAGGACCAAAAAACAGCTCCCGAGCTCGAATTGCCCGGCTTCCGATTCCACCCCACCGAAGAAGAGCTCCTCGACTTCTACCTCAAGAAGATGGTGTTCGGAAAAAAACATCGTTTTGATATCATTAGGTTCCTCAACATTTACCATCACGACCCTTGGGACTTACCAGGTACTTAATTAATTCGATGCATCAGTGTTGGTATCATCGCACCTAAGTAATTAGTTTATTTAATTCTTTAATTTGTCTCCTATTGATTGAGATTAAGTTTTTAATTGGTTTTTAATGAGTGCTAATTAATTTAAATTTTTGTGTAGGTTTGGCCAAGATTGGGGAGAGGGAGTGGTATTTCTTTGTGCCTAGAGACAGAAAGCATGGCAACGGAGGGAGGCCCAATAGAACAACGGAGAACGGGTTTTGGAAGGCAACGGGTTCGGATCGTCAGATTCGGAGCTTGAACGACCCGAAAAAGGTGATTGGGCTTCGGAAGACTCTCGTGTTCTACACCGGGAGAGCGCCACGTGGCTGCAAAACGGACTGGGTCATGAATGAGTACCGAATGCCCGATTCATGTGCCCTGCCCAAGGTACCATACAAACTCAATTAATTTGTTACACTTCCTAATTAATGTAACTAACATGTCAAAATATTTTGCAACTGCTAATACATTTTTTTTATTTTTCATATGTATGGGGGCAGGAGGACATTGTACTTTGCAAGATATACAGGAAGGCGACGTCGTTGAAAATGTTGGAACAAAGAGCTGCCATGGAAGAGGAGTCCAAGAGTACTACTACTGCTACTACTACTACCTTTAATGTTCTCTCTCCTTCTTCAACTGTGGATAATGGCACCATGTCGCCGATGGAGCACCGGAACTTAATTTTCAAGACGGAACAGGAAGATCATAACGAGAGTGCTGTTGCAGATACGTCGTACAACAAAGGCGAGGCCACGAAAGATGGCAAAGAGACTTCATTGACAATGTCAACCTCGTCTCTTAGAGTTAACTTTCCTAAGGAGGCTTTGCCAGAGCTTCAACTGCCCAAGATTAATATGGACTGGACACAAGATCCACTATGGACCCAGTTACGAAGCCCATGGCTTGACATTTGGACTCCATATGCCAATGTGCTCAACTACTAATTAAAACTATGGCCATCTATTGTCCAAAGTGTTTTCCACTTTTTTTTTTTTTTTTTTTTTTTTTGTCCTGGAATTTGTTGTGTCTCAAGGGTCCAAGCCCATAAAATGTGTTGGTGTACTCCTATCTCACCGGCCCATTATTAATTCAACCATGATCCTAGTTTTGATATGTAATTACTTGTCCATTACTTGTCGAAACCTAACAGCAGCTTAGGGTTTATGAATTTTGGTCGTTTGCCAAAAAGTAAGGAACTACTTAATTTTTTTTTTTTTTTGAAGTAAAATACAAATTTTATTAATCATTAATGGCTCGTACATGACCTATACATGACCAGATTAAGAATCAATTGCCCCGGTAAAAATACATTGACTCGCTAATTTTATTTGTTAATAAAAATAAATGTTTTTTTTTCTGCTATTTTAAGATTTATTTGGAAAATCTAATATTAATGGTGAGAATTTTGGAAGCCCGTATGTTGGTAGCAGCTGAGGACTTTATAAGTCCAATGGTCCATTGTTGTGAATCTTGTGATTGGGCTCAGACTGCTCCCAAGTGGTGCAGAACGGCCAAGACCTCGCGTGCTCTTTTTTTTGTTTTTTTCGGTTGACAGATTTCCAATTGAAATTAATTTCAAAATCTAGCCTAACGAGCCATCTATTGTCAACAATTAATATATATCGAAAAATCGAATCACACAATCATTATCGTCGACTTCCACTAAAAAATTAAGAAAAAATTACATAAGTACAGAACAAAACAATTAAAATGAGTAAAGCAAGTGTGGTTTTTTATATTCCTAATCTAATGTATGTCGGCTATTCGTGAGACATTTTCAAGCATATGGCCCAACGTATATCAATCTTATCAAAAAAAGAAAAGCGTTATATTGACACATCACACGCAAAATAGCACATTTTGAAACATAAAAAACAAGAAAAAGCGCTATTCGTGTTATTGTGATATATAAATCCACGTGGATTGGTTGTAACGGATTTACTTGAATAGCGCATTCGGATATAACTACAATTGGAAGACCTGATCCTACTCGATCACTGCGTCTCCAATGGAGAATCCAGGTACGCTTCCGCTTTATATTTTATCATCTTGAATCTGTGTGGCTTTATGTTTCTTATGAGATTTATGATATATTATATATGATTAGGAATCATAGATCTAAAACTAATAGTTCATTGTATCGTGCCTTAGATTTTCTCTTATTTTTTATTTGCTTAGATATATAACTATGTGTATATGTGAGCTCAATTTTTTTTCAAATTTTGATAACAAACATCAACTTTTGTTTGTAATTCAATGGATCAATAGTCGCATAACTACTGTTCAATCAAGCCACACTTCCTTTATTTCAAAATCATAAAACACATCAAGGTTTTCCTCTAGGGTTTAATTTAAGTAGAGAAAGCATGATATCCTTTTTTAGAGTCATCTAGATCCTTAGTTATATATAGCGATATAGTGAAATGGTCAAAATGAGATGGAATATGTGACGGCCCCAGTTCCACAATCCTAAACTGGGCCCCGCCCGACCTAGACTAACGTGGACCCCCGAGCTCGTCTCGCTGAGTCACGCAAGCCTAGTCAGCCTTCCTTTACCATTTACCATTTATCAAGCAATTAAAGTTGACTTAATCAATTATTGAGTGATCATAGTTATAGCGGAAGCAATTAAACCTCAAACTAAATGAAAAACTTCAAAGACACAAGTTAAGATAACCTAGAGTGTGGAAACCTCGAATATGTATATCATCATTAATGAACATTCGGAGGAGAGTAAACGCAAGATATACATGCCCAAAATCTTTCAAAAACTCAACTCTCAATGTTTTAAAACAAGTATATCTAATAATACAAAAAATCACCTATATCAGACAAGTGGAAATGACTACTCCGATATCCTCAAATGATATATCCTAGTCGCGGATCCTTCCCCTTGCAAGACTGTGTATCGTCAAACACAAGAATGGCGAGCCCAGGTAAGTAACGCCAAACATGACATATATACAATATTTCAAAATAAATAAATCAGTCTAATTCATGCAGATAGAAAGAAATGAACATGGAACACATGAATATAAAAGAATGTAAATAAATCAATCGATAAGTCAGGGTCTGAAATACAAAAACTGAATAGCAAGGAGTCCCGACCAAAAGGTTGTTGAGTCGCGGCAAAATCCCTGCTGACTCGGGTTCAGGACGAGACACAGCCTACCCAGCCCTAACCCTTATGACTATGATATATCCACAAACCCGGATAAGTGCCCCCTACGTACACTCAATAGGGAGATATCAACGGCGTCCAGATAAGAGCTCATATCACAGATAAATAATAACCATGACTCACTTGCCAATGGACCACTCAACCAATAGAAATTTCAAAAGAAATGATGAACAAAGCAATAACAACAAATTTAAAGCTCAAGAAATGGCTGAGTTACGTAATGAGATACTTGATGAGGCTCACCGCTCACATTTTACGGTTCATCCGGGTCGGACTAAGATGTATATCTTGATGTGCGTCGTCTTTTACGGTGGTCGAGGATGAAGATCGATGTTTCGATTACGTTAGAGCGTGTGAGGTATACAGCGAGTTAAAGCGAGCATCGGAGACCGGTGGGTTATTATAGCCACTGGTCACCGCTCTCTCATCGGTCATCTCCGCTCACCGCTCTCTCTCTCTCTCTCTTTCACCGCTCTCTCGCTCTCTGCTCGCTCTGTGCTCACGCGCTCTCGCTCGTCGGGGACGTTCTCTTCCTCTCTCACCGCTCTCGGACCAGACGTTTCCAGCTCTCTCTCTCTCACCGCTCTCTCACCGAAATCTCTCTCCCAAACCCTAAATCTCTGCCGTCGCTGCGATTGCGGCTGCGACAGAAGCCGTCGGCTCTGCCGTCGCCATTGCCGAGAGATTGGAGCCTCCGAAGCCCTAAGCGTCGCCGACTTACGCCCCACCCTAAGCGTCGCCGAACTAGTCAAGGTAACACCCTAAGTTGTTAGTCTTTTTTTTGTTTTTTATTTTTGAATGGGTGTTACAATTTGGATTGAATGATAGGTTAAGGAAACTCGGTTGGTTCTCAAGTCTTGCCTTCGCATTTCTTCTTTCAAGCACAATTTACTTTCGATCAGTATGCTTCTTTGCTACTTCCAATGTTAAATTCACATTCCTTACCAATTTCTATCTATTACGGGACCTTGAGAGTACTTAAGTTCTTCTTTGTTGGGAGAGTCATAGTTGGCTTGTACATCATTGATTTAGTTTCCTTTACTTTAGAGCTTCCTCGATCATTTCTTGATTTCTCTCATTTTGTCTCACAATAAACGCAATACTTGTACTCTCTCGTAATCATAATTTTTCATGGCATCATAGACTTGGTCATCCTTAATTTGTTGTAACTAACTTGAGTTAATTCCATTGATTCCAGGTCATGTTCCGATAATCATGTTGTTCCTTATAATGCATGTCATCAATCTAAACAATATAGATTGTCTTTTCCATTGAGTGTCAAATCTACTTCTATTTTACAATTACTTCATATGGATGTTTGGGGTCTTATAGACAATCTTATTTACAAGTTTCACATTACTTTTTTTACCATTGTTGATGATTTAGTCGATACACTTGGATTTTTTGATTGCTGTAAGTCTTATACACTTGGATTTTTTGATTGCATGTAAGTCTTCTACATTACATATGATTGAGCGAGTTTCTTACCTATATTCACAATCACTTTTAAGTATCGTCAAATATATCGGATCAGACAATGGTACTTGAATTTGTAAATCAAGGATGTGCTTATTTATTCTCCAAGCTTGGGATTGTTCATCGAGATATCATCTCCTTACTCACCTCAATAGAATGGGGTTGTAGAGAGAAAGCATCGCCACCTATTACAAATTACTAGAGCCTTGATTTTTCAATTAGGATTGTCTAAAAGGTTTTGGGGAGATGCCTTTTTCAGTTACATATATTTTGAGCAGATTGCCCTCTCAAATTCTATAATGAAAGTCTCATTTTCAAATTCTAAAAAAAAACAGATTCTAACTTCAATGACAACTTTATTATTCCATATGTTACATAATACACATGGTTGGTTGCTATAGCAAAAAATCGAATTAAAATTTCACTCACAAGTCACAACACGTGTATGTACTTATTTGCAAGTTTCCCATTCACAATCAAATGTTATGTTTGATGGTTTTTTTTTTTTCTTAATTTCATGCGAAGCTATAATAAAGGCTTAGGTGCATAATCTCCAATAGCATCTTGCAAATGTCTTGCTTTCCAAAATTATTGAATCAAATGATCTTAAATGCGACAAGTGGTGCTTTTCTCACCATTGGGAACTTCAATCTTATGTCGCATCTTTTTCTTTTTATTCAACATTCTTTTTATGAATGGGGTTATCTTATATGGCTCGCTTGTCTAGGTTTTCTATTTCCAAAACTTTCTCCTATGCCCAATTTCCTCATCGCTTCTCAGTTCACTTTGGCAAGCATTATTGGAAAAGTTTTGGTTTGAATGTCAGCAAGTGCCATTGACGAAGATGGCGATGCGATCTTTGGAATGGGAGAACTTGCCACCATTAGTGCATATATCTCATTGTAAAGTGCACAAGACTTGATATATGGTTGTGTTCCCCTCTTTTGCTATCCCTTTTGAGTTAAGCGAGTAGCTATGTACATGATCTATTTACTTATCTATGATGTTGAATTTCATGTAAATGTCTTTGTCCTGGCATTGTTGCTATAGATTGTATAAGGCCTTTTTGTGCATATTTAAAGGATTGGAAGTTTTTTTTGTAGTTGTTAAACAATAGGATTGGTGGTTTTTGTGCATACTTAGAAATTTGGAACATTTATTAAACTTGACAAGCTTTCGTGGATATATAAATCTTTTTCAATGTCGAATTGTACATTTTTTTCTCTCATTTGAATATTTGTTGTTGATATATATTGTCAATGTATGTATGTCAAATTCGCTTTGGGGGATGTTAGCACCCCAAGGAGTTGTTGGAGGGTGCGAGGCGATGGAGTAGGTCTATGGTTGTATTTTCGGGTATAGAGGTTATGGAGAACCAATTGGATTAAGCTTAGGTTTGAAAACTAAACAAAGCGGAATTGAGAGCATTTCCGTTCTTGATTGAACGAAGACGCGCAGACATAATAGACCGTCTCTCACCACACATCGGGTTGATAGGTTGGCGAATTGTTTTTTTTGCGCCACGGGAGATCGTGCGATTACATGGCTCTCGTTATCGATGTATCGGGTGATAGTGATTGACGAAGGCGCACTTTTACCGATCTCTTTGGGTTGATAGGTTCAGTTTGTACGAGCGGGAGCATCGTTATCGATTGTGTACGGCCACGATTTTATCGGATTTGAGCAGCATACGTTTGATTTGGTATCGTTTGGATCTCATCAGACTTATCATCGACTGCGACGGACGTCGAGAGAGCGATTCAGATTCTCGAGGATATGCTGAGGATGTGTGTGTTAGAGTACGGTGGATTATGGGAAGAGTACCTTCATTTGTGTGAGTTCGCCTACAATAACAGTTATCAGGTTAGTATTGGTATGTCACTGTTTGAGGCACTCTATGGTAGACCGTGCAGATCTCCATCTTGTTGGGCGGAGCCCAATGATGTGGCAGTGATTGGGCCTGAGATTGTAATGGATCACACAAAAAAGATACGACTGATTAGATTGAGACTGAAAGGTGCGCAGGAGAGGCAGAAAAAATATTATGACATGTATCACGATGAGTTAGCGTATGATGTCGTAAACTATGTGTATCTGAAAGTTTCTCCGATAAAGGGTCATAAGAGGTATGTGATTAACGAAAAGCTTGCGCCGAGGTTCATTGGTTCGTTCAGGGTGAAGAAGCGAATATGCAAGGTTGCATACGAGTTGGAGTTGCCACCTCAGTTGTCTGGGATCCACCCTGTATTTCATGTTTCTATGCTTCGACTGGAAAAGTCAAGAGAGGGCAGACGACCGACAGTGGATTTGAGCCAAATAGACTTGAGGGAGGACATTACTTATGACGAGCAGCCTATTCAGATTCTGGACCGTAAGGTAAAGATTTTCTGGAACAAAGAGATCCCATCAGTCCTCGTCAAATGGCAGCATCACGAAAATGAGGAGCTGACGTGGGAGCTCGAGTCATACATGCGCGAGTACTTTCCTTATCTCTTCTGAATTTCAGTAAGTTCTTCCTTTATAATTTGTTTCAATTTCGAGGACGAAATTCTAATTAGCTGGGAAGACTGTAACGACCTTAAAAAGTTTACCTCGTGTCACGTGTCATTTCATGGTCGTACGTGGGACCCATTTGTCGTGATACACGTGTCCAAATCTCGGGAGTCGATACCGAGGTATGCTATTTTTGTTTGATACTTGTATTATTTATTAGACCAACGATTGAACAAGTTAAATTAAAATTAAATTTGGTAATGTGCGGGTAAGGTACACGCGGGGCATATCGATGTCGAGACGAGCGGATGCGTACCTCGAATTGCGTGTCGACGTGAGACCGAGGTATCGGCTTATGGGGTAAGTCTAATGTGAGTTCAATGTGAATTTATGTTAGTTTAATAAGTGGCTAATGTGGTCGCCTTAAATATAAACATTAATGTGACTATAGTTAGTGAAAAATTAAAATGGCCACATGATGTGTCTCGAGACACGCATTAACTCATCAAGAGACAAGGAGTTAACTTGTGAGTCATTTATGCATGACTTGGGTTAATAATTGAGTGAAGGTGGTCCCTTAGACATGCCTCGAGATATGTGTGCACAAATGGATGTGTGACCATAGTTCAATCTTTATCCAATACATATAAGTGTGAGCATGCTTTAATTCTCATTGTTGGCAAGGAAGGAGAAAAGAGAGATTGCTGGGGTGTTGGAGCAAAGAGAAGAGCAACCAGTGAGGTTGGAGAAGTGGTGATGATCACACTTACATGAACATCAAGCTAGGTACATCTCCATCTCCATTAACATCATTTGAACAATTTGGTGATTTTCATGAGTTGGATGTTATTGTTGTTGATTTTGGGTGGTTAAATGTTGGGTTTAGCATTTGATTTTACATCGCATTTGGTAAGACAATTAGAGAGTCTTGAGGTTGAAGAAGAAAAAAAAAAAAAAAAAAAAAAAAAAAAACTGAACAGAGAGGTGCACGCCCCCTAGAGGGGGGTATTAGGCTGGGCCCGATCAGGCCCAGCAGGCTTGGCCGAGCTGGGCCAGTCCCCAATGGAACCGGCCAGTTCAGGCCCAGCAGGCCCGAGTTCAAACAACTGGGCCCAAAGGGCCCAAACTAAAAAAAAATAAAAAATAAATCAGGAAAATTCAAGAAAATTCAAGAAAATTCAGGAAGAATTGGAAAAAAATAGAAAGGGTTAAGGAAATTGAAAAAACACTTGTTGACGTTGTCGAAAGTTTTTACACCAACAAATATTTCCTCGAAAAGTGTGCCACCACTATGATTTTTCTAATTTGAATAATTTTAGGAGTTAAAAATATCTAAAATTTCTCAAATAGGCTTTAACACAATATAAATTTGCCCATATGATTATCAGGGGCATAGTTTACCAGTGTCGGGTATTGGATACGGATTTGGAGGCGTGTCAGAGCCGATTTGAGTGCATATTAGCTTGGATATAGGTAGGGTCCCACGTACGACTCTGAAATGACACGTGACACGAGGTATATTTTTTAAGGTCGTTACAGAATAAAAAGCATCAAAATATGGTAAAGTGAACGACAAAATTGAAGCAATTATAGGTTTGTGATACATTTGCCAAAAAAAAAAAAATAGTAAGTTTGTGATACATTTGAAAAATTTTAAAGTTTGTTCTAAATTTACAAAAGATCTAATAGTTTGTATTTTTTTAGGTATCAACCCTTAATTATTTTCTTTCTTCAATAATCAATGTGGCACTATATATGACCTCAAAAAAGTGTAGGACTATTATAAACTCAACAATTATTTATTTATTTCGAATATGTATTTTCAACAAATAATGAAGTACAACTCGGACGGGTTGGCCTAGTGGTAATGGGGTGAAGGCGAGACTGTGTGGGTTAGGCGCCGCATGGTCTCGAGTTTGATTCTCCATGACAGCTAAACGTTGGGCTAGTGCTGATGGTCTCTTTTCACAGTTTTACGATCCATTACACTAGTCGGACAAATATCTAGATATCTATAATTAATAAAATTAAAATAAAATAATGAAGCATAATTAATTATTCTGCACTATCGATCCGCTTGAGTACTCGTATAATCTAGAGACGTTAACTGAATTGGAGATCGATCAGTACTCAAAAATTAGTAAATCTGAGTTTATATGATTCATATTAGTATATTTATTGAACATCATATGGAAATTAAGGACACAAAGACCAGTAGAAATATATATATGGTTCTATACCGCTTATTAATTCCATATATATGCTGCATCATACACCCTCAAATTCATATAGATTTTTGGTAGTATGATTTGTTTTATTACAATTTACACATAAACCTCTCTATTGGCACATGCCATATAAGCTAGGTAGAATTAATTAAGCAAAAGGCCTTTGGTTAAAGCAATCAAGGTTCCCACCGGGGCTGACTCCAAGCAGGCCACAATACCTCTGGTAGTACCCGATCCGGTCCTGCACTTGCGGGTTCGGGCCTTTCCCACACTCAACACCTCCATTGATAATGTTGGTGATCACTCCGAACCCTGGAACCCGACCCGCTTGCCTATCAGCGTCCGACGGATTCCACCGCCCCGTAATAACGTCGTGGCAGGACGGCTTCGGTGCCTGTGGTGTCATCCAGAACCATAACGCCGTCTTGAAAGAAATAACCGGGTCGCTGGTCACTAGGTCCGGGTTGTTCAGTAGGTCCACTCCAATAGCTCTTCCCGCTTGTCCATAGTTGTAGTTCCTTAATCAATTAATGTTTTGTATAATTAATCAATTAACCACATCTCATAATTAGTCAAGATAATGAAAGTTGATGACTAGTTAATTATTTTTATTATAGAATGTTATAGCAAGTACAAAATGAATACCATGTAATTTGAATTGGTCCTCGGCCGTAGTATTTCTTGCCTGGAGTGCAGGGCCACTGTGGGCTTGGTTGGCAGTAGTCTCCGGGGCTGCCTTGTTCTTGAATGAAACAGTAACCCCAAGCGTATGGTCCATCAGGGGCACTTGCCCACCCACCTGTAACATTTTTTATTTTTTTGATTTTTTTTGATCAATAACTTATACTATAAAATAGACCATAAATGAGATTTTTTAGGTATAAAAATTAATAATGAGTCATGCGTGTATTAATTAATTAATGTGTACATATGTATAAGTACCGGTGGTTTCATGAGAGGTTTGGGCGAAGAAAGCAGCGATCTCTCTCTTACGGCTGTCGGGGTCACCAATGGTAGCAAAGCCAGCGAAAGAGCGAGCGGCGGTTAAGAAAGAATTGTAAGTGTAGAAGCCGCCGCGGCAATTCCCTTCGCCGCGGTGCTTCAGCATGTTATTGAAGGTGGCTTCGTTGATGAGCGAGGAAATGTCCTGAGCCAATGCTACTGACATCAAACACATCAACACACTAAATGCAATAACTGATGATAAAGGCTTCCCCATGATTTCACTAATTGTGTTCAACTCAATCACTTCTTAGATGAAATTAACAATTCATCATCTCTTTCTTTATATAAGAGTTGTGAGGAGGCATGTATGAGACATGCATGCATCAGCTAGTGAGGTCATGATCAACAATGGTGGCTTCCCGTCCTTTACGGTAGGGGTGTGACCTTGACAAATGTATGTAACGATGTATTTAAGATCAATTTATATAGCTAGGTGGCAATCAAAGAGTTACACAAAAAGAGGACTAAGTTACAAATTAATGGTGTCATGTAATCCCCAGTCAAATTAAACCACCACCTTTCCTTGATTTTGATTTTCTTCTTTACAAGTTATCTAGTCACAGACTCACAAATTAATCTTTAAAGTCAATTCCAAGTTCGGTTTGGGGGGAGAAATTGCAAGGGACTGATTTGTAACGGATGCGTCGAGTTTGAGCTAATCTCTCCTTTCTGTATATTGGTTTCAATACAAGGTGAGGAGAGTGGGTAATTCATTCATATATAGGTTTGTAAGTGTAGAAGTAGCTAGGGTTCGCTTCAAAATGCCAAAGCAAGATGGAGTGTCCACTTCACACATATAATCCTTCATATTGTATTCTAAATGGTCGATGCGGGACTATCCCAATATATCCAACACTAGTGAACAACTGGACATTAATGTGATGTTAATTACTCTCCGAGAAGACTAGAATCAAGTACATTGATTAAATTAATTTGCGGTAATCAATAGACGGTAGCTCTAATGGAGTAGTTTGGTATGTGGTCACTTTTTCTTGATCTAAACAATATGTGATGATTTGCTTGTAGAACCAAATTAAAGCTCAAATTTGTACCACTCTATAGCCAAATCGATGTGATCTAATTAGTCTACATTTAACCAGTTACATTTGATTATATTGAAAGGTCATCAATTAAATTAGATTCGATAATACTGCTTCGTGTCATCCAAAAGATATTGTAATTTGTATATAGTTGGAAACAATAGTATTTAGCCAACTTTGCTTGTTTTCGAAGCCTCCGATGGCGAACGTCACGACCGACTTTATGGTGCAAGCGAGCGGCGTTTTGGTGGCGTGCGCCGCTACGGTGGCGAGAGCACCAATAGTCTTACTGGTTTTCCTTTGACTTGTTTTGGAAATTTATGGTTTTTTGTCACTTTTGTGGTTTTTTTTACCTTTTGCGTGAGGTTGCTGCCTTCATTTGAAAGGTTGTTATCTTCGTAAGTGGGGTTGTTGCCCTCCTTTGTGAAGATGATATTCCAAGCTTCAAAGCATGTATTTTTTATTACTCTTATTGTAATAATTTTTTTTATTTATTTACTGTTGTAATAGATTGTTGTATTCTTTATGAGCGTTAGGAACATCGATGCAACAAATTAGACAAAAAGAAAAAAAGAAAAGCTAAACAATATTTGGAACAATTTTATTCATGGACCATGGTGCACATTGCACTACAAGAGGGTAGTACATAATAAGTTGGATACAGTTTAATTAATTTTTAATTAAGGAGCGAAAGATCTTTGACCAAAGCAGTCAAGGTTGTCACCAGTGCTCACACCCAGCAAACCACAATATCTCTGGTAATACCCTATCCGGTCTTGCACTTGCGGGTTCGGGCCTTTTCCACACTCAATCCCCCCATTTATGATGTTGGTGATCACCCCATACCCCGGAACCCGCCCCGCTTGCCTGTCGGCGTCCGACGGCGTCCACCGCCCTGTGATCACGTCGTGACAGGACGGCTTCGGTGATTGAGTGGTCATCCAAAACCACAAGGCCGTCTTGAAGGAAATCACCGGGTCACTAGTAACCAGGTCCGGGTTGTTGAGTAGGTCCACTCCAATAGCTCTCCCAGCTTGCCCATAATTGTAGTTCCTATATATAGTAATCACTCAAATCAATTCAATAGGCCTAAATCAATTGTAAATAAAAATCAAAGTTAATTTAAAAAAAAGTTTGTACTTGCATCCGTACCATGAGATTTGGATTGGTCCCCTGCCATAGTATTTCTTTCCTGGAGCGCAGGGCCACTCTGCACTGGCTCGGCAGTAGTCCCCTGGGTTTCCTCGTTCTTCAATGAAGCAGTAGCCCCATGCATATGGTCCATCTGGAGCAGTAGGCCACCCACCTAAATGTATGCACCCATATACAAATTAAATTCGGCCTCCGAAATTTTTGTCACCACCTTTTTAATTAATTAGATTGACTACTTCCATGAGAATCAGTCCTACGTTTTTGCCCATGACTCAAGAGAGTAGTAATCATTCCCGTTATGAAATCGACGAAGCATTAATTATTATATTTCTAATTTAAAGTAAATTTATTGTATTGTTAAATCAAACAATTGCAACATTAATCACTTTTTTCTTCACAACACCCATCATAAATAGTTATGAAAACTTAGTCTCTTTACGAAGAATCAATCATTTTCTTAATTCTTGAGCTATTTACGGACTAGATAAAGGGAGTAGCTTTATATGCTGATTTAATTAACAATTAAATAAACCAAGAGAACTAGCTATTACTGAGAAAACTAACTGACCTGTTGTCTCATGGGAGGTCTGACCAAAGAAAGCTGCGATCTCCCTTTTGCGGGTGTCGGTGTCCCCGGTGGTACCGAATCCATTAAAAGAGCGAGCAGCGGCTAGGAAAGAATCGTAGGTGTAGAAGCTGCCGCGACAGTTAGAGTCACCACGGTGCTTCAACATTTCGTTGAAGGTGGCTTGGCTGATCAGGGAGGATATATCTCCACCGGTGCTAGGAGTGGTTGGAGGAGTTGGACTAGGAGTAGTTGGAGGAGTTGGACTTGGGCCTGGCCTGGGATTACAGTTGCTCTGGCAACCGTCGCCGCACCAGGGGTCGGTGCTGCCGCAGAAGCCGAATCGACTGCAGCACAGCCCTCCGGGGCACACCTTGCCCCCGGCTTGGCTCCCGCATTGCGCCTGTGCCGATGCTCTTCCTATCAAGGACACAAGAGAGAGTACTAGACACACACCAAGTATAGCTGAGTTAGGCTTGTAGTTGCTTCTATTCATTTTTATGGATTAATTCGGAATTGTGAAAGTGGTTACATGTGCATATAAATAGATAGACGATCAAGATATATGGCTACTTCCTTTCTTGTCACGATTGTGAACTTGACTATTGTAGCAAGGATGGTAGTGCGGGTTATGTACGTGAGCGGAGACATAGTCATATGCAGCCTTTGAATTGGAATTTAAGAGGGTCGCATGTGCCTGTGGAAATAAAGTTAGGCCGATTCAATGCTTTTGATTTGGTTGCATTTTCAATGGTCAAAAGTCTTTTTTTTTTTTGGGCACCCAAAAAAAAAAAAAATGATTGGTCAGTAGTCACAAGCCCATGCGTGTAGAATTCTTTGGGCCTTTGTTTATGGTGTTGGACTACTTTGGATCCCCCGTCCCCTCTGCAGGATTTGGGCCCAAATGGGCCAAACGCAAAAAAAGGCCATGAAGTAGAAGGTAAGGTTCTTTGTCTCTTTCTTGTTTGACAAAAAAAAAAAAAAAAAAAAAAAAAACTTGTCTCTTTTTCTCTCCCTCTCTCTATATAGAGTATGTAACAAGCCTCAACAAAGAATCAAGGATTGCTGATTTGAATATTTCTGTTCCTGGAAATGGAGGCTTCAACATCTACTGTGTCTCTCAAGAACCCTTATCGTTCTCGCTGTATAATCCTACAACTCTTCAAGTTGAGTAGCTATTGTGCAGATTGAAGTCATCATCATATGGAGCTACTCCGCAATCGAATTGAACTACTTCATCAACTTTGTGTCAAAACATGAGAAGCCTCAAAGAGCTATACAACTCTGTTGAGGATTTGCTTCAGCTGAGATGTTGGATGGCTCATTAAGACTATTGGACATTAGTGGCATTGCTGGGGGATGCTCTATTTCAATTGAAGCAGTGCAATCGAGATCTTCAATCGTAGATTCAGCGAAAAGAGCAATTCAAGGCAAAATCAATATTATTTGGAGGTAAGGCATCTTGAGAGTTTTGCATTGAAAAAAGCAGACTTGGGTAGTTTGCTCCTAGTTGGTATTGGAGATATTCACTATGAATTTGGAGCATTTTGGTTTGGCTCTTGATAGTGTTTTTAATTACTAGGGGTTCCACTGCTGTAATAGCTCTCACAAATATAATTAATGGGCAAAAGCCAGAGGATTCAACACAACGTTCCCATCTCGCTGCACAATCAATGGAAACCTCCCTTGCGAGTAATCCTATCATCGTCAAGAATTCATCCATCTTGAAACCCAAGCTTGGTATAAGTACAACAGTTGCTCAACCCCTATACATGAGACTCAAGCTTCAAGCATTCCCAATGCTTGATGAAGCTAGCTACGCGGAGAGCCTCGGAAGAGGTTAGCAATAGTCGGTCCATTATTTCTGTTTTTATAATTTTATTTTGACTAGTGATAGGCCGAAGCTAACTCGGGATCATGATGTATCGATTAAGAAGGATTTTAAAAGCACACCATCAATTGTAGTAAATTGAATCACCAAATGTGTATGCAACTATATATATATATATATATTGGTCCCTTCCCTAGCTGCTTTGAAAGAGGTATACTCATTGATGCTACTGTGACTGAATGAAATTTCAATCCCCTCATATATATATAGTATGCTAGCTACTGTGTGACTCGTGAAACATCAACATTTTTCCAAAAAAAAAAAAAAAAAAAACTCATGAAACATATAGTTTGCTCAATCTCAAGGTAGGTATACTCACCAGTGTCGTCGCCACGTACCAAACTGGCTTATTTGTTACTGAAAATTCTGTATATCTTCGTGTGTGTATGTACGTAGTACTAGTATGCTAAGAACAAGTAATGCTTCTGTACTGATCTCTGTGATTGACAAGCTAGAGGGCAATTGAGAACCACATCACATATCAAATTCAAAGAAAACAGACATGAAGAATGAAGAGAATAAGAAGAATTGGATCTCACCAGTCAACGACGACAGGCTCGTTAATTAAACCTGTGCCGGTCCTTCAGCAGCGTCCTCTACTTCTCCTTCAACTGGTTCATCCACCAGAGGTTGGTTGAGATCTTCAATGTGAAGACCATCCGCTTCCGGATTCATGAGATCGCCTCCGACGCCAACTCCGACTTCTCCTTCCAAATCCGATAGACTGATGAGATGTTCTGCAGGGTTGTAGGCATCGCCGTCTGGCCCGATGACACGATGAACCAGTTCCTCTATCACCTTCATCCTTTCAACCATCTCTTCAAGATCAGCTGGTTCATCTCCAATAGCAAGAGGAATGTGTGGATTCACCTGTCCTCTGTAAACGATATCACACAGAAGTCCACACAACCTGTTCATCCCAACTTTCAGTTCATTGATCAAATCTCGAGCGGCCATTTTCAGAGAAAGACGAGAGAGAGAGAGTGAGAGATCTGAGACAAATTGAGACAAATTTCGAATGTCTCAATTTTATATATTGCGCGCCCAAATTGATTTGGGTTTGCACTTTAGTTTTGATGACGTGGATCTCTCGAAGCTTCGGTAGCGTAGTACAATAGCTTTTTTTTTTTTTTTTTTAACTGTCTTGAGTAAAAACCCACCCTAATATAAAGGATCAAGTATAAATTAAGTGGATTGATAGCCATTACTTGATCTTAAATCTATAATTTTATGGTTGTACATTTGTATTTCATGAATTGAAAATGCCAAATTGGAAGCCTTTAATTTGACATGCATTTGTTAATAAGATGTCCACACATAAATTAAATAATTTAGAAATGTTAGAATATATTAACAAATCTCAAAATATTAGGATATAATAACAAAAGTTACAAAAAGTTAAGATATTTTAACCAATTTGGCAAAAACAAAAAAAAAAACACTTGCTCGTCTTTGATCATCTGCTTAATATCTGGTGGAGATATATGAATCATCAACTGTATTTATTATGTTTGCCATCTTCGAATGGCAGATTGGAAAACCATGGCATTTTCTTTAGTTCTTGACTCTAGTAGCTCCACACAAATCCAACAGTCTTAGAGACACGCCCAACATCCCTTCCATCAACTGCCATGTACTTGGATGAGAGGCAAGTGAATCATCATCGCAATCATATGTACAAATCAACTAGACCATCCAAATTGTGGCAAATGGTAGAAGATGAGGTAGCTACTTCTACTAGCTAGCTTCTGAAGGAACTAGTCTGTTCAACAGCTCATCCTCAGCTTAAATTATAAATGGATTATCAGAACCACAAGCCAAACTTAGTATTGCCTTTAAACAAAAAAGATAATCCCTTTGTTCCTCTCCAAGACAGCAACATGGAAGCAATTGGCATCTTGACAGCCTTGATCAAGGTTGTCGTTACCTTATAGTATATATGATAACCACACGAGTGATTCATATACTACAACCCTGTATTTCAATTATTACATGTCAACTCCTTCAACTTAAACACTTAATTAATTGAGGGTATTATCATTATTAACTCATTTCAATTAAAGAGGCTATCACATCTTCTTGATTGCAGTTAGTAATCTTTAAATTATCAAATTTCACATGTTTACTGTCTAGGAAACATGTGTGTGTCGAAGCCATGCGTGTGCTTAATTATTATAATTGCTCTCTGATGAAGATGTCTATGATTTGCACAACATATGTAATGTATCATTTCCTAACTTATGCTAGATCCAAATCATAATCACATGATGTAGTTTACATTTGATTCCTTTTGTCTCCTCTTGGTGCTACACCCTATGATCTATAAATATGTTTGGGACTAACGAGAACAACATCAACAATTTGGCAATCAATCATCTTGGTTTCTTCTGCATCTTCTATTTTCTGAAAATGGCTTCCTCTCCTCTACGCCTTATCAAGACTTCTCATCACACTCGCTCTATCAGTTTACCCTCTAGACCTAGTCCTCTCACTATTGGAGTTGAACAACAACTCCAAAGGCTAAGATCATCTCAAGAGGCTTCAGCGTCCTCACAGTGCTACAAATTAAATGGTCTAAGAGACTTGTATGATTATGTGGATGACTTCCTTCAATTGCCAAACACCCAAAAAGCACTTTCCCAGTTGAGATCTGAGGAATGTGTAAACAAGATGTTGGACAGATCTCTAAGAGTGTTGGACGTTTGCAACACTTCTAGAGACGTTCTACTTGAAATGAAGAAAAGTGTGCAAGATCTCCTCTCATCAATAAGAAGAAAAAGAGGGGGAGAATCTGGTCTTGCAGATGATGTAAAGGAGTACATGATCTGTCAAAAGAAGTTGAATAAGACTGTTCACAAGTGTGTTGAAGATTTGAAGAAAAATGAGAACGAGCATGCCTCGTTTTCACTTCTAGAGGAGGATCCAAACGTAGTGGCAATTGCTGGAAGCTTGAGAGAAGTCAATGCAATCACAAACTCCATCTTTAAGTCCCTCTTGTCTTCCATTTCACAGCCAAGAAAGAACAGTTGGTCTCTCATCTCAAAATCGATGAACAAGAGGAAGGTAGCAAGCCACAACGAAGACATTGAGTGCTTCAACGACGTGGAGAAAGCTGATGCTGCACTATTGAACCTCATGAGTTCCAAATCATGCAAAGACACCCAAAATGTTTTAAAGCATTTGGAGGCACTTGACTCAAGCATTAAAGGGCTTACAGAGGGATTGGATTGTGTTTTTCGAAGTTCAATCAAAACCAGAGTCTCCCTTCTCAACATCCTAAACTGCTAACTGTGCTCATTGAAGCTCATTGGCAATCAATTTTTGTGTACAATATTTCATGTACATAAAAGATGAATACTTTTATCAATCAATTTTTTGAAACTCATACATCATTTTCCTATCTATGATTCTTTGATTGTGGTAAATTACAGTTATAGTAATGTTTAGGCCTCGTTTGGTTCGTTTTCGCCAACTTACAGTGCGAGTGGAGATAACTCCATGGAGTTAACTCACTGTGTAAGTTTCATATTTCATGTTTGGTTGAACTTTAAACTTGCAGGGAAGTTGCAAATTTTTAAAAACAGCAAAATATGGGAATTGACATAAATGTCCTTCAAACATATCTTCAAAATAAAAAAGATGATTTGTGAGGGACTTGGGAAAAAGATGATTTGTGAGGGGTATTTTTGTCCATTGAACTCCTGGGAGATATCTCCCTATGGGGGGAAGGGGAGATAACTCACCCCCTCTCCTGTAAGTAGTTGGGAGATATCTCACCCACATGCTAAACAAGGCATTAATTACATGAAGGCAAAATAAACTACGATGGTTAAGCATCTGCAAGAAAATGATTAATTTAACTCCATTTGTTAGCATTATTGTAGTACTAATTAGTGCAACCTCACCATTAAATTAAGGATGGATAATTATATTCTGCTATGTTACTCAAATGGATGACAATGAGCTATAAGCAGGTAGTGACTCGAACATGCACACAATAATTTCATTGGTAATTAGAATCACATGGACTTGCCTAACTACTCCTAATAGAGCACTCTTTTAGTCATTGACCTAGGCACTGTCTTATAATCATAAATAATTAATGAAGAAGCACTAAATGAAATTATAATTGACCTGAAATATTCAACTTGCAATTCGAAATAATCCCTTGTATTCATCCAAAAAAAAATATAAAAAAATCCCTTGTGTTCTTGATCTTGAAACAAATGATACCTTGATTATCGATCAAACATCATTAACCATGACACAATGGAAAAATGTTATTTTAGCATTGCCTTTAAACAAAAAGATGATCCCTTGACGGAAAAAACAAAGTAATAGAGACATCAACAATAAAATGGATGCATTATTAACGAAGTGAACATGAGTCTAATTTTAGCCAATATTTTTTTGAAGCCAATTGTAGCAAATATTACAAATACTAACATGAGATCTATTCAATCTGCACATCTTCACTGTATATCTAATTTGGAATATATTGTTCCTCTCCAAGACAACATGGAAGCAATTGGCATCTTGACAGCTTTGATCGAAGTTTATGTTACCTATATATATATATATATATATATATATATATATATGTATATATATATGATAACCACACGAGTGATTCATATACTAGAACCATATTTCAATTATTGCATGTCAACCCCATCAATAGTAAATACATAATTGAGGGTATTATCATTAGTAACTACTTTCAATTAAAGAGGACATCCTATCATCTTAATTGCAATTAGAAATTTTTAAATTATCAAATTTCACATGGTTGCTGTCTAGGAAGCATGAGTGCGTGTCAAAGTCACGCGTGTGCTTAATTATTCTAATTGCTCTCTGATCATGATGTCTATGATTTGCACAACATAAGAAATGTATCATTTCCTAACTTATGCTAGATCCAAATCATAATCACATGTTGAAGTTGATAATTTGATTCCTTTTGTCTCCTTTTGGTGCTAGACCCTATGATCTATAAATATGTTTGGGACTAACGAGAACAACATCAACAATTTGGCAATCAATCATCTTGGTTTCTTCTGCGTCTCCTATTTTCTAAAAATGGCTTCCTCTCCTCTACGCCTTATCAAGACTTCTCATCACACTCGCTCTATCAGTCTGCCCTCTAGACCTAGTCCTCTCACTATTGGAGTTGAACAACAACTCCAAAGGCTGAGATCATCCCAAGAGGCATCGACATCGTCACATTGCCACAAATTGAATGGTCTAACAGACTTGTACAACTGTGTGGATGACTTCCTTCAATTGCCACACACCCAAAAGGCACTTTCCCAGTTGAGATCTGAGGAATGTGAGAACGAGGTGCTAGATGGATCTCTAAGAGTGTTGGACGTGTGCAACACTACTAGAGATGTTTTGATGGAAATGAAGAAAAATGTGCAAGACCTCCTTTCATCTCTTAGAAGAAAAAAAGGAGGAGAAGCTGGTCTTGAAGATGATGTCAAGGAGTACTTGATATGTCAAAAGAAGTTGAACAAGACTGTTCACAAGTGTGTTGAAGATTTAAAGAAAAATGAGAAGAAGCATGTCTCATTTTCACTTCTAGAAGAGGATCCAAACGTAGTGGCGATTGTTGGTAGCTTGAGAGAAGTCAATGCAATCACTAACTCCATCTTCAAGTCCCTATTTTTTTCCATTTCTCACCCAAGAAAGAACAGTTGGTCTCTTGCCTCAAAATTCATGAACAAGAAAAAGGTAGCGAGCCATGGTGAAGAGACCGAGTGCTTCAACAGTGTGGAAAAGGTCGATGCCGCGCTATCGGACCTCATGTGCTCCAAGTCATGCAAGGACACCCAAAATGCTCTTAAACAGTTGGAAGAATTGGAAATGAGCATCCACGGGCTCGAAGATGAAGTGGAGTGTGTCTTCAGAAGTTTGATCAAATCCAGGGTCTCTCTCCTTAATGGTTTAAACCATTAAGCCACAAGTTTTTGGCCCCGTCGGCATACAATTTTGAGTCAATACTACGCCAATCGATAACTATATCAAACAAGTGATTCCAATTGTACATTAATGTGAAAAACATCAATGAACAAAAAAAATATTTTCCACCCCATTTGATTTCTCTTTTCTTCTCTCCTTGTTTTCTTCTTTAACTATTCGACGGAAAACTTAATTATATATGTTAACACGGTAAAAATGAAATAGTTACCAAACTTACTTTCCACAATGCACGAAACATTTCTAATTAGGATTGTCGCTATGCAAATTACATTTCACTTCTTGACCTAGACTTCTCTTCCAGACGTTCAACGTGATAGATCTAATCAGTATTCAATAATTGATTAGATGCGGAAACAAGAGGAATCTTGACAACTTAAGCCTCATTTGGAGCAAACGTGTCAATGATTAGGCTAACATGATTTAAATTGATATGCTTATTGATCGAGCCCATGAAAATATGTTTTTTAAAGGTACATTTACCGCAAAGACCCAAAGAGACTAGATTTGCACAGAACATATGAAGAGGAAACAAGAAGTAAATTCATGAAATTAACTAGTGTAAAATTCAGAATTACAGCTTTTGTTGCTTACCCAGACTGGAATTGATTCAGACTTTCCAGGCCCTAATCGCTTCGAATACATCATCCTCTTCGTCTAGTGATATCGCGAGCTTTGTCTTCATCATTATTTTTCTGAAATTTTAGGACTTTTTGTTCTGTCCGAAAACCCTAGAAACCTTTTCAGGTGCCGCGCCAAGATTCATATGGTCTTGTTTTAACTTTTAAGTAGGTCCGTCGATTTTCCGTGCCGTTTCGGCTTTCGTTCGATTACATCCGTCCGTAATACATGATATATTTCGATATATTTGCACGCATGTCCCGATGCACGAATGAGTGGACATCATCATCAGGTGTCCCATCTGGCTCACCCTAGCATCTTCCATTAAATTAATACTATCTTAGCAATGGTGCCTTGTCATTTTGAGTTCAATCTTAGCAATCTTCATGTGGGCTCATTCTCTAATCGCCAAAAAAAATGATACTTACACACGCTCATACAATTGTTAATTCGTGCTGTCTCTCTTGTCTCATTCTACTCTTCTAATTAGCACGTACATTAATAAATGTAATTAATCCAGCGGCATCTAGGGTCAGCCTAAAACGTGCATTTTAATTAATAAGTATAGGCTAATTAAATGGCAACTTACCAATAGTAATTTGAGATCTCTATGTATCCTATCTGTATGCGTTGTTCCTCTAAAAGACAACAATGAGGAAGCAAAGGGCATCTTGACAGCCTTCACAAACATTTATGTTCTATGGAAGCACACGAGCGGAGACTCTGATTAGTCTCTAAATTATACTTCTTATATTCAGATTATTATAAGCAAGTGTTGGTTGTGTCTACTTGTAATTAATTAGAGAAGACCATCACATGATCTTAGTTGCATCGTCGATGCCATCCGTGCGCGTTTAGTTATTATAGTAGTTTCATTGATCATGATGTCTGTGATTAGCACAACAAATGAAATGGATCGTCCCTTAACTCGCGTTAGATCCAAATCGCAACCACATGATCATAGTGATGATTTGATTCCTATTGTCTCCTCTTGGTGTTGTACCCTTTGAGGCTTTGATCTCTATATATATATGTGTGTGTGTTAAGAGGCCAACTATGAGAACAGCATCAACAAACTTGGCAACTAATTAATCATCTTGGTTAATTCCTCTCTCTACATCTAGCTCCTCTGTTTTAAACCAAAATGACTTCCTCCTCTCCCCTGCGCCTCATCAAGACTTCCTACCACACTCGATCTGTTAGCTTGCCCTCTAGGCCTAGTCCTCTCACCGTCGGAGTTGAACAACAGCTCCAGAGGCTGAGATCATCTCAAGAGGCCTCCTCCTCCTCATCCTCGCGGTGCCATGAGTTGAGTGGTCTTAGAGACTTGTATGATTGTGTTGATGACTTGCTTCACTTGCCACACACTCTAAAAGCTCTTTCATCCCAGTTGAGATCCGAGGAAGGCGTGAACGATGTGTTGGATGGATCTCTAAGAGTGTTGGACGTGTGCAACACTACTAGAGACGTTTTGATGGAAATGAAGAAAAATGTACAAGATCTCCTCTCATCTCTTAGAAGGAAAAGAGGGGGAGAAGCTGGTCTTGCAGATGATGTCAAGGAGTACTTGAACTGCCAAAAAAAGTTGAACAAAGTTGTTCACAAGTGTGTTGAGGATTTGAAGAAAATGGAGAACAAACATGTCTCATCATTTTCCCTTCTAGAGGAGGATCCAAATGTAGTCGCGATTGTTGGTAGCTTGAGAGAAGTGAATGCACTCACAACTTCCATCTTCAAGTCCCTCTTGTTCTCAATTTCTCTACCAAGAAAGAACAGCTGGTCCCTTGCCTCAAAACTGATTAACAAGAAAAAGCATGGAGAAGAGGGCGAGTGCTTCAACCAAGTAGTGAAAGCCGATGCTGCTGTAGCGAACCTAATGAGCCCCAAGTCGTCATGCAAAGACACCCAAAATGCTCTTAAGAGTGTGGAAGGATTGGAGATAAGCATCCATGGCCTTGAACATGAATTGGAGTGTGTTTTCAGGAGTTTGATCAAAACCAGGGTCTCTCTCCTTAACGGCTTAAACCATTAAGCACTAGAGCTACATCTTAGCAACATCGACTAGCTAGTATACAATTTTCTGTGAATAGAGAAATTGATTTCTAAAATCCGAAAACTAATTTTGAGTTTCGGTAATATTTCAAATACCTATTTGTGATTATCGATCAATAGTAGAGAGGCATAAATTTTATCTTGAAAATATTCCTCTAATTTGTACTTATCCTTTTGTACATATGTATACGTATAAGGAATTCTAGTGTGATACATACACGTACAAAGTTTTGATTGATTAAAAATAGGTGGTTTGATTTCTTTATCCCAATCTCATTAATTTAGGGATAGATTGTGATCATAAACACACGTTTATTAATGTGTTGTGTTTCTTGAAGTTGCCTTGAGATTTCAAAATTGAAATTTGCTCCATACATGATCCTTTCGTGACAATGCATCTCCACGTGTAAATGAATATAGAAATCGGTTATTATATTTGATACAAATATAGATTTGTTGTAAAGCGATATTAAGATTAATACATGTGAAGGCCGATTATTTTTTTTTTCTTTCCGCAATTGAAATCGCAATTGAATTTCATGGCCTAACGTGTTGTATTGGTCGGTTATTGTACTTTAGGCCAAACATATTTTTACAAAGGAAGAAAAGAATGAACATAAGTAAATATATATGTTGTACCCTGTAGTACATGTGCATAAGAGGGATTATATATATATGCATATATAATAGAAGCGATACATGTTTAGTACAAGTTGATAATCACTTGATGAGTATTATGTTCTATATATTTAATTTTCAGGCACATTAATTATTTTATTTAAATAATACATGAGATAATATGCCATGAAGTATATATGCATGTATATAAGTTGTTAGTATTGTTTAAATAAGGATGCAATACATTAAGAAATTCATTGATTAAATGTAGGATGATCCATGCATTAAATAATGTTAGAGTGGCCACAAACATCTAAATTATAAAGGATCATTCATACATTTGTTGTAATTAGTAATATGGTTGTGGTAAAATTTATCCCATGGGATATTTTACTATACTCGTATAATTAATTAGAATAGAATATCAAATTGTATTTTCTTAATTTACCCACAGGAATTGAGAAAATGAAAATAATTTGATAGTTTTATTATATGGTTAATGAATCTTATTGAGTAAAGGCATTAGCCCACGAGGCATGTTTTTACGTCACTTGATTTATTTCTTTTATTATGTTTGCATTGGTAAAACATATTATTTGTAGTCTCTATTTGTTGTTAAGCATGTATTTATTTATTTAATATTTGCAGCTACTCATATACCCGTCTTAGGTTACGAGTTAAAATTTGAGATCCAGACTCTTAATGGAGAGAATTATAGGGTATGGAAGGAGAGAATTCTCCTCCATTTGGGAGTAATGGATATAGATTTTGCCATACGTAAGGACGAACCACCAGCAATCACCGAGGCTAGTCTTCCTGACGCGGTTGATCTCTACGAAAAATGGGAGAGATCTAACCGCATTTGTGTTATGTTCATTAAAACGAACATAACGGCTAGTATTCGGGGTACGGTGGAGAAGTATGACAAGGTTCATCCATTGCTTAAGGCCATCGAGGATCAGTTTCAGACATCTGATAAGGCACTGGCCAGTACTCTAATCATGCAATTCTCATCACTCCGGATGACCGGAGTTAAGGGTGTGCGCGAGCACATCATGCGGATGAGGGACATAGCGGCCAGACTCAAAACACTTGAGGTTGATATGTCTGAGAGCTTCTTAGTCCACTACATTTTGAACACACTCCTTCTCGGTATGCACCCTTTAAGATCTCTTATAACACACATAGAGATAAATGGTCGATCAACGAGTTGACGACCATGTGTGTTCGGGAGAGAGGTAGGCGATTATGGAACAAGGAGAGAATGATGTGTTTGACGGTGGACAAGAAGAAAAAGGACAAGAGAGCCAAGCTGGAAGGGGAAAGACAAAATGCAACCCCAAGGTGGAATTATGAAGAAAGAATCCAAGTGTTTTCCTTAGTAAAAGAAGGGACACATGAAGAAGGATTGCATCAAATTCCAACAGTGGCTTCAAAAGAAAGGTATATCAATTTCATATGTTTGTTTTGAATCTAATATGGTTGATACTTTACATGACACTTGGTGGATTGACTCACGGTTCTTCAATCCATGTTTCCAATACATTAGGGATATGATAAATCTGCGGAAACCGGCGGGAAGTGAGTTGAGCATTTATTCAGGAAATAAAATGCGCTCACATGTGGAAGTTTGTTGGGACATGCATCTTAAAATTGTCTAGTGGCTTTATTTTAAATTTGGACAATGTTTTCTATGTACCTAATTTTTCCGAAACTTAATTTCGGTTTCCAAGTTGTTGTATTTGGGATTTCACTTCAACTTTTGGAACATCTTTTGATTTGATATTTAAATCAAATATCGTTGGACATGGTACTTTATTGAATGGTTTATTTTGTTTGAATTTAGAAAATAATGCCACTGCAATGCATGTTACTGGTTTGAAAAGAAGTGTCATGAATGGTGAATCTTCTATGTTATGGCACTTGGGAGATTAGGGCATATCTCCAAGGATCGAATCAAAAGATTAGTAAATGATGGAGTACTAAGTGCTCTTGACTTTGCTGATTTTGAGATTTGTGTGAACTGTATAAAGGGAAAACAGACTAAAGTATCCAAGAGAGGTGCTCATAGAAGTTCAACATTATTAGAAATCATCCATCTTGACATATGTTGTCAGATATGGACTTGAAAAATGGTCCAAAATACTTTATCTCTTTTATTGATGATTTCTCACGTTTCATGTATGTCTACTTGCTTCATCATAAAAATGAAGCATTGAATGCCTTTAAAGTTTTCAAGGCTGAAGTAGAGAAACAAAGTGGGAAACAAATTAAGATTGTCAGATCTGACAGAGGAGGTGAGTATTATGGTAGATACACTGAAAATGGACAAGCATTTGGTCCATTTGCTAAGTTTCTTCAAGAGCAAGGAATAGTTCCTCAATACACCAATCCGGGTTCTCAAGTGAGAATGGTGTAGCAGAAAGAAGAAACCAGGACCTTGATGGATATGGTTAGGAGTATGCGTAGTAATGCAACTCTACCTATCTTTTTGTGGAGTGAAGCTCTTAAAACGTAAGCAGTGTATATATTAAACGGGGTTCCAACTAAGGTATTTGTTTCAAAGACGCCATTTGAGTTAATGAAAGGTTGGAAACCTATTTTGCGACATATACGCGTTTGGGGATGCCCGTGTGAAGTGAGAATCTATAATCCACATGAAAAGAAGTTGGATCCTAGAACCATTAGTGGGTATTTCATTGGATATGCAGAGAGGTCTAAAGGATATAGCTTCTATTGTCCTTCTCATAACACTAGAATTGTGGAATCTAGAAATGCAAAATTTCTAGAGAATGACATGATTAGTGGGAGGAATCATTTTCAGGATAATGTTCCTAAAAGGGTTCATTATGATGATCTTCCTTCTAAATCAAGTAGTGATTATATGTATGTCATTCCAAGTTTTGCTCATGTTCCATTGAGGAGTATCACACATTTTGTAGTCCAATTCTACAATGGGTTCATGTGAAAAATATACAAAATCAATGAAAATATTCATCATTGTCTACTATAAATCAAGATTGTCAATATCTCGTTTATCTTTTCTTTTCTTACTATTCCACCTTATTATATCAGCTAGTAAACAAGGATCAACTTTTCATTGCTTTTATGAACAAAATCGGATCGTACAAAATTCATATAACCAATAACGTGTGTTCAACCGTTCAATGTTACCTAAAAATGGATTGTAATTGGTGATTTGGTGAAGAAGTAGGCTTGTACCAATCTTAAAAAACAAATGAGACATTCAAAGTTGTTTAAACTACCGAGTAATTAAACTTATGCGTCATATCATGAAACTTTGAGAGATGATAATTGACAATAAGCTAAGAAGAAAAACAACAATATCATAGAATCAATTTGACTTCATGCCTGGAAGGTAAATTATGGAAGCGATTTTCTTTATAAGAAGATTGATGGAGAAGTATAGAGAAAATAAAATGGATTTTCATATGGTATTTATACATTTAGAAAAAGCACATGATAGGGTTCATATATAGAGATGTTCTTTGGTGGGCTCTAAAAAGAAAAGGATGCATGGTAGATACATAGACGCTATTCTATGTATCAAGGAATAGTAACGAATATAAATTAAGACATTTGAAGGAACTACAAAAAAAAATCTCATTACGATAAGACTACATCAACGATCGGCTTTAAGCTCATGCATATTGCTTGTTTTGGATGAACTAACTAGACATATTCAAGAGAATATATTATATATATGTCATGGCGTATGTTATTTACTGATGATATTGTCTAGTGGCACGAAGCAAAAGATGAAATGAATAGAAAATTATAACTTACCTTTTAACTGCTAATTGATGTTTGCTCTAATTTGGATGCGTTCGCAAGGTTAAGCGAAATTGTCACTACCCGTTACCAACCCACTTATGAAATTACTACCAATCAGATACCTGTTTATAGATATTTATGTATGCTCATTGGAACGGCTCAATTTTAATTATGCCGTTATTATTGACTATTTTCAGACTCGGACGCCAACTCAGATCCGCGTGGATGCCGCAGATAGGTCAAGGCAGGCATGACTAGGTAAATAGTGATTTTTGCGTGATGTTTGCCTATTTGCGATGTCGTATATTAAAGTATTTTACCTAGTATCGCATGTGTGTATTTATATCATTGAACGGAGGAGATAGTGTAACGGGTATTCGCCTCGAAAAACGTGTCAATAAGGTACTAAGCGAGCGAAATGTGGGTACACTAGGTCGAAAAAATAATTTGGATAATCAAATTAATTAAATGTGACAAAATATTAATGATAAACCCATAGTCTAGGCCAATTGATCGAAATTGGCAACTATGGCGCGCCTCGTTATGTGTGATGAGGTGCAGGACACCAGGTAACCGGAGATAATTCAACAAGACTACAATTTTGTGTCTAATGAGGAGCAAATAAGAACATGCCCCACTATACACCTAACACCCTTAAAATGAGGTTTACCACTCATTCCTCACCCCCCCTCCCACGTTCCTTTTTTCTCTACCTCTCTTCAACATATAAAGAGAGTGTGTATCTATGTGACGAGTAAAAATCTTAGAAGAGTTGATTGATTGAGAGTGTGAAATTTTATGAGATCCTTAGAGATTTTCGAAGTGAGTTGATCAAGCAAACAACTAATCAAGGTGAGCATCTCTATTTTCTTTCAATTTTTCATTAAAATGAAGCTTGAATGGGGTTTTAATAGTGATAGTTGATTGTTGTTAAATGTTGGAGAAAATGAGGTATTAGTGGTGTTGGGTTGTTGTTGATGATGTTGTAGTATTGATGTTGTTTTAGTTGTCGAAGAGAAATAGTAGAAAAAAAAAAGAGAAATTGTCTCTGTTTGGGAAGAGGAAATTGAGGGAGTGCGTGCGTGCGCCCCCTGGACCAGGCCGAGCTAGTCCTGGCCAGATTCGGTTGGGCCGGACCAGGTCGGATAGACCCGGTCCAGAGACCCACCCCATTAATTAAATAATATAAATTTTTAAAAATTAATTTCAAAACAGATTTAAATGAAATAAAATACATAAAATATGGAAAATAAATAGAGAGTTTCTGAAAATCTAAAAAAAATCATAAAAATATAAGAAAATAGAAAATGGATTGGAAACTAGGTTTTCGCGACTATTTCGAGCATTTGGTACCACGGTTAACTCGAAAAATATGCCACAATAAAAAATTGAAATAAAATTCTAATTTTTGCTTTCACAAAATAAAGTCAATTAATTTAACTCTAAATCACTTAAAATGATTTAATTCGACATTGGGGACTTAGGAGACTATAGTCGGGAGTCGGGCACACATCTCGAGACGTGAGCGAGACTCCGGAGTGCGTTTTGAGGTACGTAAGAATCCATTTGAAAGTCGCTGAGGGTTTACTTTTTTTCCATTGATGATTTCTTATTCCTTGTTATTGTACTCTATTCTTTGATACATTTGGGTTGGTGGTTAAGTTACTCCCACCTGATATTTGTAGTGTATTTATGGCACACTAAGGTGTAGCATGTGTGATCAGGCACTCGGTGAATTGCAACCCAAGTTGCACTAAGGTGCACGTGTCGGACAAGCACCGCGAGGAACCAGGTGAAAGGAAGTGGGGGCACCCACCGAAAGGATCCTGGGGTTCGAAGTACAGTTTAGTCTGACCAGGATGAACACACACTTTGTTTCTCTCTCTTGTTATTTGTTCATGTGATGACAGTTGCACAGTTGTCTGTTTGGTTTCCACGTGATTATTTAACATGATTATTGATATCCATTTACTTTTTTATAAATGCTCGGTGTACTTCTTTTGGAATCTTACTAATTGTACTCTCCATCTAGCTTTTGTGATGGTTGAGTGCAGATCCCAGTACTAGTAGGGGCAAGGGGATTCTTGGCGACTTCATCTGATTGCCCGCGGTTGAGGACCCTTTTTGATATTTTGCTTTACTTTTGGGTATTGGGAGACTGGAGAGACACTGTACTTGTATATATTACTGCTTGTTAGTATTGTCGCCTATATACATAGTACTTTCCCGAGTTTTCCACAGTAGGACATGTTCATATGAATGATGCTTTATATGATGATAAACTTATTTGTTTTACTTACTCTAATTTACGACTTCCGCTGTTTTAATGTTAAAAGTGATTTAACTGTCTAACTAAACTAATTGAACGAAATGAGTTAACATGCATATCGAGGAGTAGTGACGCGACAACTAACGTCAATGGGGCATGTGACCCAGTGGGTCAATGAAGTGACAGGGCTGCGGGGTCGCAACTCTCCACGTGGCGGCCTCAGGATTTGGGGTCGTCACACTCATACTCTTCTCAAACTGTATTAGTACTATAATCCGTTTAAATACCCATGTTTAATCTCAGTGTGACTTTCAATGTGTGAAAAATGTAGCATTTGCCGCAACATGGGCATATAATCATCCGTTTAAATACTCATGTTTTGTTAGTAATCATTACTCTCCAAATTTTATAAAAGAACTAAAAGTAGAGAGAAATGAAAGTTTATGGACCAAATGATATTATTTTATCTAGTGAACGATAAAAGTTTTAAAAGTTTGAGGACCAAATAAAAAAAATGTGAAAGTTCAAGGACCAAATGATACTATTTTATCGAGAGAGCTTTGATAAGGAAGAAGATTGATAGATTTCAAAGAAGCGTCTAAGAATTGTATTAATGTGGGCTTATCGAGTACAATAAGACGCTCTTATTTATAAAGCCGAACAAAGCATAAAATAAGGAAAGTTTTCTAAACTTCCTAAATACCAAATTATAGAAACTACATAAATTCCCTGAAAAATAACAATTACGATAGAAACTATCAAACAAAATTGCCTTTTAAACTACAAGGAAATACGGACATGGAGACTGAAACTACGTGTTATATGGGATTTGGCACTTAACAAAGATCAAACAAACATTGCCTTTTGAACCGTCCACAATTAATTGCAAGGAAGAGATACGGACATGGAGACTGAAACTGTAAGGAAGGACGTGTTGAACATAAATGGGATTAATGGCACTTCACTTGTCTGAGTTGTCTCCTACTTGGCCAAATCCACTCATCCTCCATATGGTTTTACTTCTCTATTGTTGTTCCTCTCAAGGACTACATTGAGGGAGCAATTGGCATCTTCACAGCCTTGATATATAAACGTTTCTATATATGTTACCAATGTTGTGCTAAGCACACGAGTGGTTCAAATAATGCGCGTCGATGCCTTTGATTAGTCTTTAATTTATTAGTACGTTGCATTCAAATTCTTAAACTAATCACATTTTCCATGGTTGCAGTGTAGCTACTAGACAAATGCGTGTCCAACCACATGATCACACGCATGATTTGATTCCTTTTGTCTCCTCTTGGTCTTATACCCTTTGATCTAGCTATATATATATATATATACATTTGGTGCTAATGAGAAGGCCACCAACAAATTAGCAACTAATCATCTTACTTGCTTTCTCTACGTCTAGCTCCTCTGTTCTAAACCAAAATGACTTCTTCCTCTCCCCTGCGCCTTATCAAGACTTCCTATCACACTCGCTCAGTCAGCTTGCACTCTAGACCCAGCCCTCTCACCGTCGGGGTTGAACAACGGCTCCAAAGGCTGAGATCATCTCAAGACGCTTCGACATCGTCCCAATGCAGCAAATTGAGTGGCCTCAGAGACGTGTATGATTGTGTTGATGACTTGCTTCACTTGCCACACACTACTCTAAAAGCTCTTTCATCCCAGTTGAGATCCGAGGAAGGCGTGAACGGTGTGTTGGATGGATCTCTAAGAGTGTTGGACGTGTGCAACACTACTAGAGATGTTTTGATGGAAATGAAGAAAAATGTACAAGATCTCCTCTCATCTCTTAGAAGGAAAAGAGGGGGAGAAGCTGGTCTTGCAGATGATGTTAAGGAGTACATGGTCTGTCAAAAGAAGTTGAACAAAATTGTTCACAAGTGTGTTGAGGATTTGAAGAAAATGGAGAGCAAGCATGTCTCATCATTTTCCCTTCTAGAGGAGGATCCAAATGTAGTCGCGATTGTCGGTAGTTTGAGAGAAGTGAATGCAATAACAACTTCCATCTTCAAATCCATCTTGTCCTCAATTTCTCATCAGCCAAGAAAGAGCAGTAGTTGGTCTCTTGCCTCAAAATTGATGAACAAGAAAAGGCAAGGAGAAGACACTGATCAATGCTTCAACGACGTGGAGAAAGCCGATGCTGCGCTATCGGAGCTCATGAGCTCCTCCAAGTCATGCAAGGACACTCAAAATGCCCTTAAACGGATGGAAGCATTGGACATGAACATCCATGGCCTTGAAGATGAAATGGATTGTGTTTTTAGGAGTTTGATCAAAACCAGGGTCACTCTCCTTAATGGCTTAAACCATTAAATAAGCTGATATTGAGCGCTACAAGTTCAGCTACAATTAATATTGGCATACAAACATTTTGTACGTGCATGTAGCCCAAATGTACAATTAATGTGAATAGTAGAATCAATGAGAGTACAACATTTTCTACCATAAATTGTCGTCTATGTGTGATTTACCTTTACTTTTCTCTCTTACTATTAATTCCTCTTTTACTGCTTACTTACCACCTGCTTATATAAGCTAGTAAATTAAAGTTAAACAAGGATCAACTTTTCATTACTTTTTATGGCGGATAGTACAAAATTATAATGTAACAATCAACGTATGTTCACATTCAGTGTTATTTAAAAATTGTATTAATTATAATTGGTGACTTTGCATGTACATATTTTTCACATTAAACAAGAGCTAGAAATTGTATTGTCATTAAACTATATATCTCGCAACAGAAAGGCTGTCAGCATAACTGGCGACTTGCATCATGGATCTAGAGTTAAAAATTGCAACCACTCGATCGGTGTAACGACCTAATTGCTTGATGTGTCTTCCAGTTGTGCAGCGTGATGGATCTCCATATAAGACTTCACAATAATTGATGATCTTGACAGACTATGCAAGACTAGATTCAACGTTAAAATTTTGTTTTTTGTATATAATCTTTATCTCAATTATATATTCAAATTTATGCTCAAGCTCTAAGGTATATGTATGCATGTTACGTGTGTATATATGTATTTTTATTTTTTTTTTGGTTTCCCACGTGGTGACTAGTTAATCTACGCTCAGGCACTGTGGGCCCCATGTGGGGGCGTATGCATGTATTTTAGGCATACTTAATTGTGAAATAAGGCTAACTAGCTAGAATACGTGTACTTTTTTCAGGCCAACTAGAGTACTATTACATAACAACAAAGGTTAACATGAGAAATTAATTACGACTAAGTATCTCATCATTGACGATGTGACAGAGAAAATCCCATGTAAAAAGATTTAAAAAAGAAAATAACTGCAGTAAGTAGAGTTGTGAGGGGTGAGACCTTAAAGGTAAGATACTGATTTGTGAATGCTTTATGTTTTTTTTTTTTTTTTTTTCGAATTAAGCGTGTATATGTAAATGTAATTTACATGTAGTATGTAATTTGATAATAATCTAGCAGAACATGATATTATTTTTGTTTGAGAACCAATTGTCCGACCTCACAGAGGTGGGAGGATGTTTTTGCACCGCCCTGTAGACTGTAGACGTGGTAAGATTTACAAAGGATGTCGTTTTTTGCTAAGTTTTTGAAGAAATGACTTCAATATTATATCTGTCCTCTTTGTAAACCCAGAATTGCTTGGTCTGAAAGTATTACGTCGAATATTGTTGTTGTATATGTATCATCAATCAGATCAGCAATTGAAGGGGAGACATGAGGAATCGAATTCTCTCCATTGATTGAATAAGTAAGCATGTGATCTTGATCTATATAGAGCGCCGTATAACGCGCTTCGGCTATGTCCCCCAGGTTGAGTAAATTAAGAAGAATTGTGCACGAGTGGGTTGATATCTTGTCTAGGAGACACCAAAAGACAAAGGGAATCAATCTGCTCTCGACATTACTCAAATTTCTAACTTTCTCTCTTTTGTTATATAGATGTTTCAGATTAGTCAATTTGGTAAAATTGACTTCTTAATAAACTATCACTTTTGTGCTTCTTGATATTGTTGTGTAATGAATATAGGGAAAATAAGAATGATATTGATTCATTTTGGGGGGAAAAAAATGTACAAAACTTCATTACACATGAATAATTAGTTCCACTAGCATTTCCTTTCAAAAACTCTCAGAATACCAATGGAAGATCAATAATGATAACTCCCTAGTTGTTTAGTATGTTGAGAAGGCAGACTCTTGTTTTGATTAATCTTCTCAATGCACCTTCTAACCCCTCCTCGAGGCCCCGAATGCTCGCCTCCATTGCCTGTAGTTGTCTCTGTGCATTTTGAACATTACATGGCTTTACAGCACACGTTGATGTAGTATTACACTCATTCTGCTCTACCTCACATGCAATTCTTCTTTTCTGAATCAGCTTAGGAATCAAGGACCAGCGGCTACCAGGCTTCCCGCCGAGTGACTTAATCGGTGCTGGTGCGAGGGACAGAAGAGTCTCAAAGACGGAGATGGTGATGGCCTCGACGTTTCTCAGCACTCTCACTATGGCAACAAAGTCGGCGTCTTTGTCTACAAGATCAGTAGGCTTGGCATAATGTTTCTCCTGGTCTCTCAAGTGCCCAATGAACTTCTGCATCTCCTTGTGCAGTTTCTTTCTGCACAACATGTAAGAGTAGTTGGTTTCATTTCTTAAGCAACTTGTTCGACGGAGAGTAGATTGCGTCTCTTCGACGCATTCCTTCATGCGCAACAGGGCATCCCTGGTTGTGCTAGTGACATCCACTAGTCTTAGAGAGCCATCCAACAACTTGTCCACCAATTTTTCATGTCTGTAATGAACTAGTACTTGTTGAGTGTGTTGGGATTGCAACAAATCCTCTACACACTCATACATCCCTGTGAGACCACAGAATCCACTTTGTAGGGTCTCTTCAGATTGATGAACTTGTGACAAGGACGATGAGCAGGACATTGAATATTCAAGCCAGCCCCTCAACTTGTCCAACTGCTCTTCTGCGGCCGCAGTAAGGGGATGCGGCGTGGAAGGCAAGCTCGTGGATCGAACATGCATGTACCGATGATACTTGGTTGCCATAGAAGATGAACTTAACATTAATATTCTTAAACTCCTCCTTATGATCAATGCATGAATTAGGCTTGGTTACTGTGCTATATATGTTGATATTTATATGAATCTCTTAGGCTAATTAATAAGAATGATTGAGGAACATAGGGAGACAGCGAGAATCGAAAAATCTCTCTTGAATCTAAATGAAAAAGGTGTTTGGAGATGTTATATGGTTGTGGATGGAATGCACATTGCATTTAGGCGAAAATAAGATAGAGATATAGCAGATGCTGAAATCTAAAGTTGGGTGAGACCACAATTTGCAGCACTGGCATGTCTCCATGTCCTTCCAAATGCCAACCAACACAAAACAAAACAAAACAAAACATACTTTTTAAAACCTTCCCGTACTTAATAACATTTCTAATGGCTAATGGCACCGTACATATGATCCTACGATTAAGTATCAATCCATTGGTGGATCCATTTTAATAAACCAATAGAGATTGGGTCACATTTTTTTTTTTTGGCATACATTTGCAACGCAGTTATTGGAGTCTATTGGATCTACATCGAGGGGGGGTTTTCTATCATCTAAATACACATCGAATGGACAACGAGGATTATATTGAATTTGGGTATCTAGAATGTATATGTGACTCGTTCGCTACTTAATTAATGAAGTTTGAATATGCCATGAAAATAATTGTTAGATGTTATGTATACAGGGTGTGCAGTACAGTGGCCGTGCTCATGTTCGATGAATGTGATTCACGGCGGTGGACCAAATGGATATTTTTCCATCTCTAAATTTGTTTTTATGTATATTTCTTCATGAATCTGTTATCCAAATATAAGAAAAAGATAAATAACAACATAATTGAAGTCCTTAATTAACATTGTTTTGTATTTGAAATTATGCAGTTCATGTATCCGACTGTAAGGAGCATTGCAAGTTGGGCATAACTTTAATTGCAACATGCATTTTCTTATCCACTCCAACTCTTTATTTCTTATGCATGCCTATGCTACATGATTTATTTATTTATTTATTTTTGAAGTAGATGGTTTTAAATTAAATAATGATCTTTTTGAAAATTAAATTATTATCTTTTCAGGGAATTATGTTTAAGAAACCAATTCTAAAATTTACTTCCCTGTTTCCGAAAAAAAAAAAAATGAACCCCCTAAAGTAACCTTCCTTTTCTTTGATTCCCTGAATTAACCTTTATTTGTCGATTAGGGAATTAGTGCCATGGTTGTGCTTCACGTTTGGTGCGTGGCACATGACCCTCTAAATGAGTTTTTAGTTCGATTCTACCATCTAATACGAAATAGCTATGTTTCTCCAAGTCATGAAATTTTGTCTTCCCACTGACTTTGAAAAAATTAATGTAATTAAAAGTGAAAAATTAGTTCAAAAAGTAACCATCCTTTTTTTTGGTCTAAACCATCCAGTCATCAAACTATCTGACTATTCCAAACTTTCCTAAATTATGCACCTTATAGATAGATAGAGCTCAATATTGGTGTTTTGATCCCAGGATTCCAGCTCATTAAAAGTCGTTCAGTAGAGTATCACAATTGGGCCTAAAACTCATTACACAACACTTTAGAATCAATGGACTTGGACCTTTCATGTACAAGTCCAACTCTAGTGTAGGTCCAAGGGGCAAGTGAGGGATACTGGAGAGGCATTAAAATGGGAAGCCAAAAAGGGGCCAACGAAGCAACTGAGTTTGAGTCTTAGAAATAGGAACACCTATACTAGAAGTAGGGCTGGCAAAAAAAGGGATCGGACATCCCTTCTTATAATGATTAAAATTAGTGTCTGGACTCATTCTCATTTTTAAAACGGACACTTTTTTTTTGTCCAGACCCGTATTTTTGTAAAACATACTGCTCCCGTTTTGTCCGATTTTTATTTTTAAATATGATTAAATATTATATTTATCAATTATTTTAAAAAAAAACTTCAACTACATGTCACCTAACATTCAATTACCAAAAAATAAATACATAACATCACAATTTTTTAATTTCCAATATAAACATCATAGATAAAAAATATTTAAGGAATGCAAGGCAAAGCATCACATCACTAATGTCTAAGTTTTAAAATTACATGCCTACATCACAAAAGTTTCAAAAAAAGAGAGATCATCTCAATATTACAAATTAATCGTCAAACGGGTACCCGCTTTTTTGAAATTGTTGCCCGGACCCGGTCTCGTATTTTTAAACGGACACAAAAAATTATTCAGACCCGTATATTTTTTACAAAAATATTGTCCGAACCCGATTATAACGGGTCTGGACAACTTTTGCCAACCCTAACTAGAAGCTCCTCCAATTTATACGGAATACGATTCGAGGTGAATTTAGAGCAGTTGAATATTTCGGATATCTAGACAAAAAAAAAAAGTGGAGAAGCCAAAAAACGGGCCAAGGAGTGTATTTTGAGGACCATGACCCTGTATTGAAAATGTAGAAGTTGCAATGCCAAAATCAGTTGCCCCAAATGGTTGGATAGAATTGAAACCACGTGGACGCACTCCATACTACACTCTATTCCCCAAATGCAAATATCTCTCTCACTGAAAACTCTTTAAAAAAAAACACGTCCATACCGTCAAATTCAATTGACACTTGAAAATTAGAGTTACAGCTTACGATCATGGCGGTGGCCTCCTCAACAAGCAACCCTCTCCTCTCCTCGCCCTTCTTCGGTTCCCAACTCTGCCCCCCAACGCCAAAGCTCTTCATCATCAAAAGGAAAACCCTCGTCACCCAATCCATATCAACCCCAAAACCCAACTTCAAACACTTCCATTCTAATAAGACCACCATCGCTGCTGCCCTTCTCTTCTCCTCAATTTCCCAATCCACCCCTCCAGCCCTCGCCATCGACCCCGACATCATCACCCCCCCACCTGTGATCCAGGCCGAGGCGGCGAGGCCCGACTCCTCCTCCTCCTCCTCCTCCTCCAGCCTCTTCTCCCAAGAAGTCCTCCTAACAGCCCCAAATCCCCAGTCCCAGTCCTCATCCGACCTCCCGGAGGGCACCCAATGGAGGTACAGCGAGTTCTTGAATGCTGTGAAGAAGGGCAAAGTGGAGAGGGTGAGATTCAGCAAGGACGGCGGCGCCCTCCAATTGACGGCCATCGACGGCCGCCGCGCCACCGTTATAGTCCCCAACGACCCTGATTTGATAGACATACTCGCCATGAATGGGGTCGACATTTCTGTGTCGGAGGGCGAGTCTGGGAACGGCCTCTTCAGTTTTATTGGGAATTTGTTGTTCCCATTCCTTGCTTTTGCAGGGTTGTTCTTCCTCTTCCGCCGCGCCCAGGGCGGTCCCGGCGGTCCGGGGGGGCTCGGGGGGCCTATGGATTTTGGGAGGTCTAAATCCAAGTTTCAGGAAGTGCCCGAGACTGGTGTCTCATTTGCTGATGTAGCTGGGGCTGATCAGGCCAAATTGGAATTACAGGAAGTTGTGGACTTTTTGAAGAACCCTGATAAGTACACTGCTTTGGGAGCTAAGATTCCTAAAGGGTGTCTTTTGGTTGGACCTCCGGGGACTGGGAAGACGCTGTTGGCGAGGGCGGTGGCGGGAGAAGCGGGAGTGCCCTTCTTCTCGTGTGCGGCGTCGGAGTTTGTGGAGTTGTTCGTGGGTGTTGGAGCCTCCAGAGTGAGGGACTTGTTTGAGAAGGCCAAGTCCAAGGCGCCCTGCATTGTGTTCATTGATGAGATTGATGCTGTGGGGAGGCAGAGAGGGGCTGGTCTTGGTGGTGGGAATGATGAGAGGGAGCAGACTATTAATCAGCTCTTGACTGAGATGGATGGGTTCTCAGGCAACAGTGGAGTCATTGTGTTGGCTGCCACAAATAGGCCGGATGTACTTGACGCCGCGCTGCTGAGACCGGGGAGGTTCGATAGGCAAGTCACTGTGGACAGGCCAGATGTGGCTGGGAGAGTTAAGATCCTTCAGGTAACTCTAATTCAATATGCCCCTTCTTCTTGCTCTTTTGTAGTTGATGCCATGAGAGTCTTAAATGGAAATTGTTCAACTTTCTAACTGTACCATAAAATGTTAGTACTACTTTTTATGTGCAATGTGCATAAATCAAGTATCATACTCTGATTTGATCAAAAAGGCACTTCAGCATCTAATGTAATTCAGACTTTTACTATGATTCAGGAATTTGATTCAACTTAAATCAGCGCCTCATTATGAACTCGTTTTCGCCAAATGGAGTATGCATCGATATGTCTATGAATCATAGGATAGTTTTTTAATGCTTCGGCTTAGTTGTCCTGAAAGCACACTTCATTTGAGACTAAAACAAGTTAATTTGCGTAGTTCCTTAATTCATCTAATCCTGATTTGTTTGGCTTTTCCTTGTGATGGTTTCCAAGTGGAATGTCCTTCAAGCTTTTGAAGCTATTGTGATAAAATAGTTTGAATGATTCATTCTCTAGAATCAGAATTGTAACCATTTTATGTGGACAGTCTCTCCTTAGATTCTTTAATTCTTCCTCAGCTCATTCATTATGAACGGCAAATTCTTTTGGTTGATCCTAAATTATTTAAATAAAACAACCTTTCATGGAATAGGTGCACTCCAGAGGAAAGGCGCTTGCAAAGGATGTGGACTTCGAAAAGATTGCAAGAAGAACTCCTGGTTTTACAGGAGCTGACTTGCAAAACCTGATGAATGAAGCGGCCATACTTGCTGCCAGGCGTGATTTGAAGGAGATAAGCAAGGATGAAATCTCCGATGCGCTAGAGAGGATAATCGCCGGACCAGAAAAGAAGAATGCTGTTGTGTCTGATGAGAAGAAGAAATTGGTGGCCTATCATGGTATATTTGATGAGCAGTGCTCTTTCTCTAATGCCATTTTATGATAACCATGTTTTTCACTGACTTCATATGTATATGCATTTTTGGATTGTTTGCAGAGGCTGGCCATGCGCTGGTGGGTGCACTTATGCCTGAATATGATCCTGTTGCCAAGATTTCCATCATTCCTCGAGGCCAAGCTGGTGGGCTAACCTTCTTTGCGCCAAGTGAGGAGAGGCTGGAATCAGGGTTGTACAGCAGAAGCTACCTGGAAAATCAAATGGCAGTTGCTCTTGGTGGAAGGTATGTTATCCAAACATCTCTGCTCTTTGAAATAAAAAGGACTTGGATGAAGATGGAACCGAGTAGACCTAAAGCAGTGTTCTTGGAATGTTTAGACTGAACCAGTGGCAGTCCTTGACATGTTGCGCAAGATGCCGATCCTCAAATTTAAACATAGACCAAAGTTGGTAACCTTGAAGTATTAGCATGCTGCTGGAGTAGATCATCTGCAATTTTCTTAAACGTTGTTCGCCCTAATAGGATATCACGATGATTGTCTCTGTATGTAGTTAGACAACTAGAAAATAATATTTCGAGTTAGCATTGAGCTGTATGTAACCTGTAGACACTCAGGCCTATCAATGATTCAATTAGGTGGTAATAGGAAGATCCCTTGATTGGATATCATGATGATTGTCTCTGTATGTAGTTAGACAAGAAGAAGATAATATTCGAGGAGTTAGCATTGCAGCTTTATGTAACCTGTATACACTCAGGTCTATCTGTGATTCAATTAGGTGGTAATAAGAATATCCCTTGTGTGTGAACGACGATTGGAGACTGTTTTCCGGTCTTTCAATTCGCTCAAAAGTGTTTTCTACTTGGTGCAGGGTTGCAGAAGAGGTAATATTTGGGACTGACAATGTAACCACCGGAGCGTCAAACGACTTCATGCAGGTTTCACGGGTTGCAAGACAAATGGTCGAAAGATTCGGCTTCAGTAAAAAGATAGGACAGGTTGCGATCGGTGGTCCTGGTGGGAACCCCTTCTTGGGCCAACAGGTAGGAGCCTTAACTCTCTTTTCATTACTGCATTATACATCTCATCTGCTATTTTTGCCAAGTAGTACTGGTTTTTTGTTCCATTTGCAGATGTCCTCCCAGAAAGATTATTCCATGGCAACTGCAGATATAGTGGACTCAGAAGTAAGAGAGCTTGTGGAGACTGCATACGCTAGGGCCAAGCAGATCGTCACTACCCACATCGACATCCTCCACAAGCTCGCTCAGCTCCTAATCGAGAAAGAGACTGTCGACGGGGAAGAGTTCATGAGTCTCTTCATCGACGGCAAAGCTGAGTTATACGTCGCTTAATTGATAATACCGAAGCACTAGCTTCCACCTGATAGTCTTGTAATTTAACTTTGTACACACGTTTCTTTGAAATGCTAAAATATACAAATGTGAACCACAATTTCTCTATCAGGCAAGCGGAAAAGCCGCAACAATGTATAATTCACAGGTGTTTTTCTCTCCCTCTATATCACATATTTTACTACTACTACAACAAAGCCGAGTTCCCAAATTGGATGACCAAACTTGCATACAACAATAATTGGTGATGGTATTATTACAGGTTGAGATAGCATTTTCTGATCAGGAACCTTTCCCTCCTCGCTGTCTCTTCTCTTCTAACGCTGCACCTTCGCTCAACATGTCTGCAGCATCTTTCTGCATGTCTAGCTTGGCTAATGCAACAGACTGCATGTAGAAGGCTGTCGGCCATTCGGGATAGACACATTGTGCTTGCATTGCATCTCGAAGAGCTGCATCGGGTTGGTCACACAGAAGATGACAGAGACTTCGCCTCGCATAGACAGTAGGGGAGGACATGGTTCCCACATCTATGAACTGCAAGGAAAGCAAGAATTTAAATCTGCATATCAGAAATTTGTCCAAATTCACGGCCTTTACTTCATTGGACTATATCAAAACCGTATATTTTTCCTCCCTAGACACAATTCACAGGTTCAATCACTAAGATTTGACTGTGCCGAGTTGGCACTTGTTAAGTGATGTAATAGCCATATAAGGCTTAATATAGTGATTAGATTTTGTGATATGTATAGGACAAAAAGCTTTGATGCACTAGGATTTTAGTATAAAAGGTTGTAAGAGCTCCACTATATGGCTATTACATCATTATGACTCTGAACTCAAAACAATATTCATTAAGAAATTTGAGTGATAAGAGAAATTTTGAATAATATGCCTTTAAACTCAATTTGTGCTGCTATACATGGAAAGAGCCCCTTTGTTCTCTTTCTAATTTTGAATTCAACCAGCCACTTTGATCAGTAAGCCATATTTGAGGAATTGGTAATGAGCAAATAAAACTAAAATAATTAGAAAAATAAACAGATGAAAAAGAAGAAGAAACAAAGAAAGAAAACCATACCTGTGAATAGCATTCAATGGCCATTTTGAAGTCTTTGTCACGAAAAGCCAAATCCCCACGCTTCCTCGCATCTAACATGTCTCTCATTTGCTGGGTCCACTCTTGGAAAGATAACTGAACATATCATACACAAAGTGTAAGAACTTATAATTTCGAATGTGAAAATGTACCTAGAGCCTTCAGAAATCAATTACCTCATTGGTTCCCTCGTCGTCTCTATAATGTGTCATGACTAATATCTGATGAATGGCAGTAAGATCCATTCGTTGACAGGCCTCTCCCATTGGGGAAAGAGGGCGTTGAGGTGTAGGCGGAGCTTCTTCGTGCTTTGAAATGCCTAGCATGACATAAGATGGAACCTGCATATAAAGACTTAATATAAGATGATGCTTAGGACAAAGAAATGCATGTGAATAACGTATTCTTGTTCTTGCATCCGTGTTCAAAGTAAACTTACATCAGATTTGGTTTGCAGAGGAGCAAGTGTCGCCACAAGGTTCTTTGTATTTGGCCTCTCCCTGGGCTCATACTGTAAGCATTGAGAGGCGAGCTCCATAACTGCAGTGGCTTCTTCTGTTAAAAAGTTTCCTTCCAAATGTGAATCCATTAGGAGCAGAATGTTCTTGCCGCGGATCATCTCAAGAGCCTGCATGAATGCAAAAAGGATCATAAGATGAATAAGAAAGAAATTAATGAACTAACAACATCTGATATCAAGTCATCTCAACATTAATGTTCTAATGAAAGAGGGAAGATAAATAAATATCAAATAAAGCTTCTCACTGTTAATTTGCAGTTTGATCAGTTAGATAATGAACTATATTTTTGAGTCCTGAAACCCTTTCCGGAAAGATAACCCTTATAAAAATTAATCAGACTTAGAACTACAATTTGTAATTTAGGATTCAACATCCTTGTCTCATTTGTGATACTAAAAAATCTTTGAACAAACAATGGATCATAAGTTTTGATTACAGATCAACGAATTTATTCATTGGTCATTGTTGGACACAAAAGATATCCATCAAGCAGCTTGTGGGCCGTCATCCACATGGATAGCCAGAAAAGGAAGATAACAAAACACAAACAGAACATGCAAATGAAATATCAGCAAATGCAAATTCTAATTAGATATTTCAACTTGAGAACTAGCAAAAAATTTCTAATATAATAATAGGTCTGAATGGACCCAAAAGCTAGGAGACAACAATGAACATCAAGCTTAAATTTATGAGTCCTCCAGATTTGTCGTAGAATTACAATAGGTAGGAACTTTGGATGGAAAGCTAGAACTCAAAATTTGTTCAAGGCTGGCCATACATGAGACCTCAGTTTTATTTTAGAATTAGATAAATCAGAATTTGTTTGAATGCTTCGCAACTTACAAAACTAATTCAAGCCACATCTCATCTGCTCCATCAGCTCAATTTCCAAACAAAAAGGATCGTAGTCTAGAATTGTAGAATTTCAGCTTTGCTTCAGTTGAAGAAGTCTAACTACATTGTAGATTTATATACACAATATAAAGATGGCAAGTAATACAGGCAGATATGAACCTTCAAATATTCCAAGTTATGTTGCCTGCTTTTGTAGGTAATACAGCTAAGTCAATTATTCAACGGAAATTCTATCGCAAGAAATTACAGCTCTTAATACTAATAAAGGACACAGATCGGAAATGCTCACATGAGTTGGAGGGATGTGCTTTCCACTGAGAAGATCCAGGAGGATAGTGCCAAAGCTGAAGATAACACTTTCTGGGGTGACTCTCCCTAAAAAAAAAAATACAGATATGATAAACGAAGGAAATAACCAAGACAGGAGATAAATTTGCAATTCCACTTGAAGAGAAAATGAATAGAGCAGATTGAAGAGAAAAGGGAAAAAATAGGCTGCCGGATGGAAATCAAGCCAAGTGACAAGTTTGAATGTCAAGAGAGAAAAAGAAAAAATGAATTTAGCATGTCAAAGAGAGAACAGGAAAAAATAGGCTACCGAATTTAAACCAAAAGTATACAACAGTCATTTCTCTACCAAATCATAATGAATGTAATGTAATCAACCAAATCCTATCAAAATAAGTATTTTGCATTACAATCTCACCCAGAGAAACAGTAAGATTTATGAAGGGCAACTTGCTGTCAGTAAAGAACAATTCTTTAGCAACACCAACGTGCTAAATCAAAGAACTACTATTTTATTATCTGCTTCTTTTCTTTTTTTCTCGGCTCCTACCGAATAGCATTTCCAGATCAGTTGTCACGCAAAAATGACTTTGGAACATGAAAATTAAGATTGTTGCCCAGATAATTGCTCTTCATAAATTAAGCGCAGGGGCTATCCGCATGAATTTGTCACCAAAATATTGCTGCCTATGTTGAAGTGAAAAGATTGACCACCTTTTGCCACAGTGCCCATCATCTAATTAGGACAAGGTTCTCAAAAGAATCAATTGATTTAGTATCATACACCAAAAGTGCATAGAATCTATAGATCCTACCATGTTTGGTTCGTAGGAGATACATGGAAAGGGCTTTTGAGAACACTGAACACCTTTAAAGCGTGGATCATGACTTTTCAGTTCGAATTTAGCATGTAAACCCTACATTGTCTAATCAGGTTGTGGCTGGTGTTCTCACTGTTTTGAAGCAGACTTAAGTCCCTTTATGAAGATTCTCACCTTTTGGGTTTAATCCCCAGTTTTCCATTATTGACTGAGGTCGTAGGTGTTATTTCATTGGGTGTTGAGATAGGATTTAACTGTGATGATCTCTCATATAAAGGTCATATACCATGAAAACAATAAATTCACTCTCCATTCCAACCACTAGACTTCAATTCTACCAGAAAAAAGGAGACTCTCCACCAGCTTAAAGAATTTCATAATAATATATTATGTTTTGCTATTACATAAGTATTTGAATGCCTAAAGCAAGGACATTTCATAATAAGTAAATTTTAGCTCGTAATCTCCTTAACTACAGCCATTCCATCAAAATGGGTGAAACGAATGAGCAAAATGGTGGGATAACAGCTATATCTTTGCGGGCTCTAACTTCTAAAAGAACGTCGAATAGAACCGACACTTTTTTTTTTTTCCTCAGTGATTACTTCGACAGTTCTCCCAACTAGGTCAAGTGCAAGTATCTAACATGCAACAACATATCAACATAACACATAAATTTATTTCCTTGCATAGCAGCTACACCTGTCCTAAAACTAACATTTGATACTTGAACCTTAAGGCGGGAGAGAAAACATACCATTTCTAAGGTACTCGGGAGGTGTATATGCAAGATTTGTACTATAGCTTCTCCCGTCCCGGCTATTTTTAATGAACCCAAAACCAGATAGCCTTGGATCACCATTCTGCAGAAAAGGCAATAGAATCATCAAATTAAGCCCACTGGCTAGCAACTAATCAACTCATAGAGACAGCGACCGAATAGCAAGGGTCCCCAACATATAGAAACTGATAACAGTTTAGAGGAAAGAGTGAATGCATCACCTCATCGAAAAGAACTCTATAAGCATTTAGGTCATGGTACAATTCTCGGCCCTCGGTCTTACAATAATCTAATGCCTCTGCAATATACTTGGCAACTCTTAACCGCATTGCCCACTCAAGGGTCTGGTTTTCCCCTGTCGCAAGCATCAAATCATGATTAAAAAAGACATCATCTTTCACAACATCCAATCCACCCAAAAACTAATCTTGGGGTTCTCAATAAAATTCTCTGGTTTAGACAATGAGGGTGCCACTCAATCTTTCACAACTATCATTTGCCACTAAAAACACAGCCAAACTGAATTCAATACTAAATTCAATCAGAATAGTAACTAGTCCAATTAAGCTCAAAAACACCCAAACAAAGAAATCTGAAAACCAACCACAGACTTACAGTGAAAGAGATGCTTGGCAAGAGTATCATTGGGCATGAATTCAGCAACCAACAAGCGCTCGTCGGCGTCGCAGCAGTACCCAATCAAATTGGCCAGCCTCTTGTGCCTCAACTTCCCCACTCCCCACGCTTCATCCTGAACAACAAAAAACACCCAGAAATCAAAACCCCACAAAACAATCAAACACAAAAAGGGATGAAGAATTGATTGAATTGGAGTACAGCAAACTGTTTGGGGTCCGGCCAGGCCATCTTGTTGAACTTCTTGACAGCGATCCATCTCCGGTTCTGGAGGCGGCCCTTGTAGACAACATTTGGGGCTTTTTCGCCGCTCTCGGAGACGATCAAGTCAGAGCTGAAGTTGTTGGTGGCGGATTTGAGGTCGGCGAGGGAGAACTCGGAGAAGGCTGGTGTTGCTCCATCGAGGGCGGCGCCGCCGGGTGAGTCTGAGGAGATGTGGTGGTGGGCGGCGGCGGCGGCGGTGGCGGGGTTTGAGTGGTTTTGGGGGTGGTCTTGCCCTTTTACGGCTATTAAGGAAGATTCACAGCAGCCCATCAATCAAACTCTTCCAATTCCTTGATTCTCTATTCCCTTCACTCGCCAACAACCATCAAACGAGAAGCAGAGCAGCTGAGCTTGGCGGTTCTAGTGTTGCTTGCTCTCTTCTCTCTCTCTCTCTCTCTCTCTCTCTCTGTCTCTCTCTGCGTTCTCTTCTCTTGTATTCTCTTTTGTGAGTGACTTGTCTGTGTTGATTTCTGTGTCTGAATGAGTTTTGATGATTGAGGTGTGAAGAGGAGGTGGAGGGGAGACTGGTTTCACCACAGTAACGGTCATATCAACAGTACTTCTATTTTCACACCACAAGTAAAAAAAAAAAAAAAAAAAAAAAAAAAAAAAAAAAAAAATTTCTCAATATCTAAAGTATCAAACTACTTCGAGTAGCTCATCGTATAGGCGGGAAGAGCTTTCAATGTTACTGTTTTCATTGTCATGATGCTTTCAATGTTAGTGTTTTTATTGTCATGATTTGAACTCGAGTCACTAGTTAAAGGACAATAACTCGATTTCATTAGAGTAAAACAAAGATTCATGGTAAAAATGTTTTAACATCTAAATAATGAATACCCTTTAATTTTTAGCTGCTAATTAATGCTATGATCAGATTTACGATCATTTAAATGGGAGAGTACTTGATGAATTCTTATACTTAAATTTAAGCAACACCAATGTAACTAATTACTCCGGTAATAATATTTCAAAAAGTTGCTTTAAATTGTGAAATTGTATTGATTGGATTAAGCTTCCATGATTAAGCTCAACAAAAAACTAATTAAGCCAAATTAAGTGTCTCTAGACAGATGGATAATGAGGCCTTACTTGGTGACAGACAAAGTTGGGGAGATCCAAATTTGATTCACGTTAAAGTTACTTATCCAAAAAAAAAAAAAAAAAAAAAAAAAAGAAACTAGAGTAATATGTATGATTCGAACTAGTGGTAATTAAAATCTTGCAAATCTATATCTATATATCTATATATCTATATATATATATATAAAAGTTGGAGCCGAGAGAAAGTTGACATGCATTCTCCTTTCATCAATATAATTTTCTAATTTTCTAATTTTTTATTTTATTTTAAGGTATTTATTTATGTGTTATTCATTATTTCAAGGAATATATTCATTCCCCTATTTATTGAATTTATTTATAGTTTGTATTTGATAAAAATAACAATTTAGTGCATTTAAATTCTTTTCTTGATTAACGAATGGTTGTTTCAATGTATTTAATCTACGTTTCAAATCGTACACTATCCATTTGGTTACTGCGACATCATTTATACAAATCATTAATCTTTTCTTTTTTTTGTTTTCATAAGCAAACCCCCAACTTGGAAAAGACAACTTCACAACTTTTTTGTCACACAAACAAACTCTTTAGCTTAAGGAACCTCACTTGAATGAGAAAAACTTTTTTTTTTCAAATAATGAGAAAAACATTTTAAACCCTTTAACAAAATGACAACATCTATTAATGCTTTCCTAAACAAAGTTTCTCATTAACTGAAAAAATAAATACAGCTTACGTATTTATACAACAGCTTAAATAATCACTAATCACATACTTAGCTTACCAAACAAGTCTGTTATACAACACACATAGTGTGTGCTCTAAAACGTAAACATATATAGGTAAGTACACAAACGACTCTTATTTCGCAAATCTTTATTTTATTATTGTACTTCAGGACGAGACTTAAGTATTTAAAAATGATACTTCTACCACAATGATAATTCTTATTTAATTTACCACGATCAAATATTCTTTACACATTTTCTTTATAAATTACCCTAAGATTTTTCCCTAATTCGTTCAAATATATATCTCGATGTCGACACTTACTTAAAGACAAAAAAATAATTTAATAAATCTTCTACTTTTATACTTTCAATAACACCTGCGCGTAGCTCCTATGTAATGTTTTCATCGTTGTAATTCTACGTAGTGAGCTCAATGAAATCGGTACGACTATTTCTTAAAAAAAAAATAAACACTGCGCGTAGCAACCTCCTCTCACTATTCTAATTTTCTAATTTTCTCGAATTTTTTATTCTTGCTATTTATTTATTTCTATTATCGATTATCCCAAAAGATATAATTATATATTAAGTGTGCATCTATTAATAATAAATAATGGTTATATTATCAACGAATAGATTCATAAAACGAGTACGTTCAACTCGAAATCATGAGTAGATACATGGAATGGAGTGTAGTACAAGGTTTTTAAAATTATGGAAAACACATGGAATAGAGTGTAGTGCAAGTTCTATTCCCCTATAAATTTCACCTCTCATCCATTCTTCTCTTGCAATGCACTTGGTGGGGTAATCTAGCATGATTCGATTGTTGTTGGGTTGTGTCCTCTATTTGTGAGTTCAACCGATGCGGGGGCAATTTTGTGCTTTAAGAAGCCATGGGAGGTTGATGGAGTGCTGCAGTGTTTGCATGGTGAATGAGGGTCTGTTTGCAAAATGAATACCTTATTGTGGACGTTGTTGTTTATGGCTTGACTGTCACACTAGAGGATGCATGTCCAGCATCAGGGAGTTGATTTTTTAGTGCTTTTTGTTATTTTAGGAGGGGCTATGCGTATACATATTGTAAAGGAGTCAGCTGGACTCATTTTGTCTACTTTTTTTTTACAGCCCATACTATTTTTTTAACCCATAGCCATGTACATACTATTTTTCAAATTAATATATACTATATAGTAGTATCGCATCTCATTCATAAAAAATGGTGTTGTTTTTAATTCAGTACTTGAACAGAAGGTCCAAATATTTACATTTGCTGGTGTGATTTTTAGTATTGGGCAGATTATATTGATATAGTCATAATATCATCTAAAAATATCGATGCGGACACTTAATTTAGGATGTAAAATAATTTAATAACCCTTCTATTGTATAATTTCAATAACGTCTGCGCGAAGTACAAGGAACCGACTAGTTTGATATAAGGTTGAAAATAGGTCATGGGTGCATAGATGGAATGTGAGTTGGCCTAATAAGCATGGCACGCTAACTCGATTGGGTTGTCACAATGGTAAGGGCGAAGGCGGGGTTGTGTAAGTTAAGCGCACGACCTCGGTTTCGATTCCCGGTGTGACAAGATTGCTCAAGTCACTGAGGTACGCTTTGGCCGATTGCACCAGAGCCTCGTGGGAATAGTTAAGCTCGTTTGGACACCCAAGGATATATATATATATAAAAGCACGACACACTTATACGTTACCACAGTTGTTATTTCGGTTGGTGGTTGCTATATATAGTAGTATTATTTTATATTCTAAAAGAAATGAATTGAACAACGTGCATAGTTAGTTATAGACTTTGGAATATTATTTTGGTATGCATATGTGTACTTCCAGGTCATATGGAGGCCTTATATGCCTTCTTCGAAATTTACTGCCTAGATTTTCTTCGTTGAAAGTCAAGCCAACAACACTTAGGTACGTGCTCTTCTTCCTTGAATCTTCATTTCTCAAATCAAAGATATGATAATGATCGATCGAGGAGTTGAGCACCCGAGATTTATTCGATGAAAAACAACTTACCGAGATTTATTCGTAACCCGGGTAAAAACAACTAGCTCGATTTTCCGTTTTCATTTCTTAAAATTTGCGCTAGGCGCTTTGATCATTACACTTTTACAAGGACCGATTAGTGCGAAATTTTTTAGCTCTAGTTTCTTTCCTTTTATTGAATCATGACATATAAACTGTTGGTTACATTGAAGCTAGAATTGATTACTGGCTCGACATAAAAAAAGATCAAGATTGTCTTTTCAAGTTTCTCTAGCTTTTATATGAGATTTTCTCTATATAAGAGTTTATTGATCAAAGCTAAAATTCACAAGCTATATAGATGAATACGCATTGTTTCAAAAAAGAAGTTGATGTTAAATATCTTTTTGTTCACCAAATCGCTTCTGGAATTTTGCCTCTGGAAACATGGATTATACGTTTTGGATACATATCATTGACAACATACAAGTTAGATGAATATGGGTATGTATTCTAATGATTTTCATTCGTGATTTTTAGGCTTGGTTTCAAGAAAGCAGGAAGGAGTGGTAATATTTATTCCAAAAAAAAAAAAAAAAATTGTTAAAAAAAATTCAATGTTTTTGTATTATTATTTCAAAAGTTTTGTTTTGCACAAATTTCTACGGACTTTCTTTTGTAACTCATCGAGGTGATATACAGCTTTCCACTTTTGACGTAGAGGTAATATCTTCTACTGGATACCATCAACGCGTATATCCGATGGCAAAGAGTACCAAAGTCAGTATGCTACTTAACCCTTCCTTTCAAATTTTTGACGAATTTAGTTTTTTTGACATCAGTAGTCATGACAGAAGAATATATTTCACATTATATGGAAATGGATGATGACTTATTGAAGGAATTTTATACTTGTGTTTTAGATTTGGAAGTCAAGTCATCCAACACTTATTGCTTGGTTACATAGATCCTATAGGCTGGGTAATATTTTTCATGATTTTTCAAGATTTGCTTCTCGTGGGACAAGGTTGAGGCGTTGTAAGATTTAAGATTATGAGGTCAAGAAGTAGGATTTTTTCGCTGGATATGGTGTGTTCCATCATTTATGATTTTGATTGGAAACGCCAGAATTTGCGCGAAGCGTAAAGTAAGAATGGGAAAGGTAAGTTGAAAGGACATTACTAATCTACATTTCAGATCTCCGCAATGGCCCTTCTTTCATGCCTATCAATGGTTTCCTTTTTATTATTTAGTCGATTTTCCTTCCTTCAATTCGATTTGAGAGCTTTTTGCCTTATTCGCAAGTTTGATCTAAACAGAATCTTTTCTTTTTAATACAATCTTTTGTCAGATTTTCTTTTTTAGTTGCCACCGTGAGGCTAGCACTTCTTTCTATCTTTTCTTTCACCTGCTCGCTTCTCAGTATGCTCCATGATGCAATTTCAATATAGGATAAAATCGCGCCAATCAATTGAGACACCTAAAACATCATCGCTATATAAACAAATCCTCAATCCTAATTTTTGTCGATAGAGGCAATTTTCATGTATTTTGTTGTCAATGATACACCTTTTGGAAAATATAGTTTGCTTTTTGATCATAAAAATGTCTTAATGCTTTGGAAGTTTCGGAATAGCTTATTTTATATTTGATTGATCATTAGATCTACGGTTATCTCCTATTTCGGTATATTATATTTATTTTCATTTATTTTCTATAAGAAGCACCCAAATTGAGATTTATTCGATGAAAAACAACTCTAAGATAAATGCGATCGGGCGATAACATTGACAAATACGGTGTTTGATGATTTTCTTTTAGCTTGGTTTCCTAAAAAAAAAAAAAAAAAAAAAAAAAAAAAAGAAAAGCTCTGCTCTTCTTTTTTTTATTGAATCATGACACATATATGATGACCTTGCTCATCGTTTCGTTACATTGAAGTCGAGAAGAACTGATTACAAGTTTCGGATGCAAACCTAATAAAAAGATCAAGAACTGATAAATGCAGAACATGTTGAACTCTACATTAAAAATAAAATACAAATCGCTATGAGGTGGTTAATTCACCTTGATTTGCTAATAAACATGTTGTAACTTGTGAAACTTTGTACAACAAATGAATAAATCAAGATGACATATTACTAAACAAGTTTAGAATCCAATTGTTAATTGTTGCATTTTTTTATTGCAAATAAAATTTGAAATGTTAACAATCCAAACACATTCTTTGAGATTCCTTGTGCTAATAAATAAACTTTGTTTTTTTTTTTAGAATCCAATTGTTAAGTTGAATGAATAATAAACATCATTTATAGGAATGTAGATATACATATATTTTTTTCAAATATATAGATATACATATTTGAACTTCTCAAATTTTGTTGACATATTATTGAAATTGAACTCCATAAGCGCAAATAATGTTCCACGCACAGTACAGAAGACGTCAATCTTCATTTCTCAAATCAAAGATATGATAATGATCGATCTACGTCATATTTTTTTCCATATTTGAGGGAATTTCAAAGCTCCCTGGCCTCTAAGACTTTGTGAATTTTTACAATACGTGAACATATAAAATCGAATGAGGCAATTTTGACAATGAAAGCATTTTGGACCTGTAATCGTCTATGTTGATGCGCATCCCCACGTACAAGCTCTTTCCAAGAGTTGACTAAACATATGAAGAGAAGTCAACTACCCACGTGGAGTTATGTAAGATGTTGAATTCACATGTAGGCACCAATCAATTAACGTTGAGCTAGCACTGTAGACACAAAAATAAACTACTTATATACGAGGGATCGCACGTAGATGTTTTGAGCGCATCCCGATGCCCATCCGACTTATCATAGTCATATCCACATAACATGAGGAGTGACAAGTGGAGTTCGTACGTGCTTGTGTTACTTGTGTAGCTCAACCAATTAATTAATTCTTAAAACTTAAATTAATTGCATTATGATTAGTTCGTGTCATTAACGTTTTTTAATCTCCTTTGATAGTGTATGCCCTTGATGCAATGCAACCTGCACATCATGGGCCACACTTAAAAGTGACTTGATGATTTGAATAATCCCAAACGTCTACTTGCTATAAGTCCCATCAAACCATCGGTGATGTCTGGTAACTAAACAGATCCGTGGAACATCAAATCATACCAACTTAAATTATGTATGTAGGTGCGCGCGCGTGTAGTGATTATATAGTGAATTGTTAGGTAGTGTAAGTTGGAATCGAAGGTTGGGCAAAAGAAATACTGTAATACTTAATAGGTAGGTCAGAAGGTTTGCTCGTTTGGGCCTAGACCTCAGTAGTGTTTCAAATAAAATACTAGTATAAAATGGGATGGATGTACATATACACATATATATATATATATATATATACTAGTGTTGAAGTGGGCATGCAAAACGAATATGAAGGCCCACGCCAGGGGGTTTGATCTGGCGAATGACTACTTTGGGAGAAAGAAATTAAAGAGAGACAAGATTAGAGGATGCATAGAGCGGTCATATACCGTGGAGGACAAATGCCCACATAGCAAGCAAACTTTATGGGGTGGGGGGATGCATTGGATGCGTGCTTGGAAGCCTAATTCCTCTTTAAGAAGAATATAAGCTAAGCTAGCCAGCCCACATCTTTGCAATGATTGAACAATTCGCCCCCACCACTCGTGGTATTGGTCTCCGCTTTGTTCCGGCCCATTTGACTTGTTTACCATATCTCTTTCATTGCAAAAGCCATCAAGCGTCACAACCTCGTAGCATCTCCGATGGTAGTGTAGATTTAGATCATGAATTGAAGCTACATTATAGATGTGGAGAAGATATCTATCATATGTGGCATTAAATAAATATTCACCTCTTAAAATAGTCTTCAATAGATAATAAATTTAAACAATAAATTGATGAGTTGACACTTTTATTTTCAATTTGCATAATACTAATAAAGGTCTGAAAAAATAAAAAAAAAAAAAAAACAACTCATTTGTATGACTGACTCTCTATCACAAGTCTAGAAGTAAATATTGTGATAGACACCCTCCACTTTGATTTCATGTCACATAAAATAAACATTATCAATCAATAATCCTATCGAAGAACATTTTTTTGAGTTGGATGCGAATCGTATTCTAAGTTGATCAATTTACATCCCAATCAATGGTCTTATTGGAGATGCTCTCAATCCCGAATTAGTTCCTAATCAAGTACTTTATTAGATGGTGAAGTCTATAAATCTACCATGCATTATCGGGTTAATGAGCGAAGAAGAGGTGAGGGGTTGGTCTGGCCCATTGACATCTACTTCAAAGTGGTACCACTGCACCGCACAGCACAGCGCCAACGTGGTACACTAGGAATGTGACTACACACAGGACAAGGCATCCCCAATGGCGTCAGACTGCGCATCTTCTTCTTTTTTTTCTAACAGAGAATCTAACCGCATAAAAACTCCAATCCCAGAATTATTACTACTGACCGCCCATATTCCCTGCTACCTACTTAACGCACATATATGGTTCGCGTCGTCTACACAGAAAACACAGCCCAATATAACATGCACTCGCCTCGCCTCGCCTCGCCTCGTCCGTTCAGAGACACTAATACGTAGATTACACTTTACGCCCCTCTCAACAACCAATCGTTCATTCAATCGTCATTGTGCAAGACAATACTCTGAGACCCCCACTCACCCTCACATCGCATCATAACAGATGCCCAATCAATGCTGCTTTCTTACTATAGGCCACTGCGATTACCTGTGTGCCGTTCTAACCGTTGCCTTGATCATTTTCCTTCCTTTTTCTATACATCATGCGTTTCCCTAAAACTTTGTGGTATATATATATAATTATATATATTCATCCATGCTAAAATTCCCTCCCAACCCTCGTTCTTCTTGCTATAAAACATTACATTTATCATACATCTTCTCTGTACAATGAACAAAAAAGTGATCAAGGGTGTAAGGGAAGTACCATCAGCCGCGGAGCCAAAAGGCGCCCCCTGTCCGAGTACATCTCCTGGATCCAGCACTGAACAACATAATACACTTGCTTGACTTACGCCAATAAAGCGCCTCTGAACCGCGCATGCATAAACTTTTACAGTGTAATACGAAACGGACTTCGTAACCTCCCGTCGATGCAAATGAGCAGTTCCATTTTTTCAGGAGACAGAAAATTTTACATGGTCTCACCAGAGTCGAGCACTACTGCTCATCAAGAACCATGTTTTCACTCATGTCTGCCCGTCCCCCATCGGGCATCATTAGAGGATTCAATTGAACTGAAACCAATTTCAACACCTCCCTATCCATGATGCGCAAGTGACAGTGCCAGCAATCGCGAATATGCTAGACTAGCTAGGCCGCCGGTCCAGTGCTCACTGATAGTTCTTGTTCCATGTCAGCTGACTCTCGAGGAGCTCCCGCAATACAACCAGCAGATTATTGGGAGCAAAGTTTCTTGATTGTTATACCAAGCCACCAGAACCACATGAATGGTTGGATGATCCTCCCACCAATATATCACGTAAATGCCTGGCTCACCAATATAAAACTCAGATGAGACCCCCATCAAAAGTACTCTACAGACTGAGCACAGATAATTAGGAACCATCACACTCCAAGACTGACCAAATAAACTATCCAACCAAAACCAACCTACGAAACCTTAGAATTCTCTTGATCTAGTAGATCCTCCTCACTTCGAACTCTCAGCTCTTCACAAACTTGCTTGCAATTGACCACAAACTTCTGCATCGCATCGAAAATTCTCTTCAGAATCGATTGCAAGCTACTAGCATTAAAATTATCACGAGCCTCCACAAGTTCTCCAGGCAGAGAGAGACCCTGACCAGATATCATAATCATCTTCTTGTCTACAGCCTGCCATTCCTTGTTCATCTTTTGCTCCTCCCTCTCAAATTGCTTCACTTTTCTCTCCAGATCCCTATCGGTGACCATCCTCTGGCGCAGCTCCATATTGTGTCGTTCAGATAGCTGATGCACCATTGTGGCAAAGACGCGCATAGCATCAACAACTTCCTGCTCAGAAATCCTCTCCATTGCTTGCGACCACTGGTTACAAATAACAAACACTGGCGGAGCACCCATCCTTCCTGGGGAGAAAGGTGCAGGCCCATCAGGTGTTTCTTCAGTTTCATCAGGAAGACATCTACGAAGCCAACCATTTAAAGCAGTCACGTATCCTTTCTGAGCACCAACCCATCCGGTAAAATTCGATATCCACTTAAGAAGCTCATGTTCAAGCCTCCATGCAGCCAGAAGATGATCGTCGCTAAATTTTTTGTTGGACGCAATGGCATCCAAGTTCTTAGCCTCTGCAATAGCTTGACATTGGTTCTGATGGCATTCAAGCATTACTGTCCACATACTAATTAAACTGAAAACAAATAAACAGAGATTAGAAGATCAGCATTGAGCAGAAGCAAGTCAGACTGCAGCACCCAAATCCTAAAGAAAACAAGCTTTCAAATCATAACCAAAATCCAGACGCTTATTGAGCAATTAACACAATAAAATACCAAAAGAAGAAAGAATAGAAAAGTCACGCACCCGCGAATTAATTCATTCATCTGTGGCCAAAGCTCTTCGTCCCTTAACTTATTTATTTTAATAGATATCTTGTCAACTACTTGGATTGCTATTCTTATTTTTGTGGATAGATTCCTGATCAAGGTTCTGGTGGTATCAAGTTTATGTGCCTCGGCACCTCTTTCGTCCAACCGTTTCAGCTTTCGGCACTTCCTCTCATGACCTATCCTCATCTTTTCCTCAGCCTGTGAAAGAACAACCATTAAACATAAACTCAGAGAAGGCAAAGAAAAACTCAAAATCCATGAAAAGATATGGTCACAATAACAAATGAAAAAGAGAAACCTATGGAAAATTAGATTGATGCCCTAAAAACTGGTACCAAATACAGTTCAACAACTTCACTACTTGGGAACATTTTCTGAGAAACAATTCAGGAATGAACAGAGTATTGGCATAGCGCAAGAAATAGTGAATGAGAGGGATACTACATCACTGCGTATACCATGGACGTAAATCAGAAAAAGTATAGACAATACCTACATATTCAAAGCAACATCAAACAGCACACGTTTAGAAGGCTATATATTCTTTTCCAAGTGAAATTGTAAAACCACCTTCCATATAGAAGATTGGAGAAGTCCCCAAGGGATGATCAAAAAGAAATTCCCAACTGAATGTTCTTTTCAAACTCATTATGAACTTTAGAAATTCAGAGAATGTTGAAGAAGCAAATCTAAAAATGGTTAAAAAGAACGCACATACTGGAAGCCCTCAAAATGCATGCACGTCGGTATATGCAACATCAATGTACTGAGAATAAAACAATCCACAATGCTATCTTGAGAATGCAAGTCCATGGATTCATAGAGGAAGACACAGAATAAGAGCCGAAAACAGAAAAAGGTGCACAAGAAGAAAATACTGGGAATAGAAGCCTACTTTACATATTCATTTTGGTTCGCAAGAACCATTATTTTAGATGTACGATAATTTACAGTATCTCTAAAATTGACTGATCTTTGCACACATATTTGACTCAAAGAAAAATGTTATGAATCAATAGCTCAGAAACAAAAACAAGTCATGTGCACATAAAGGTGGAAGCAAAGTTTTTATTAGATCAAATATCTGAATGCACTAGAAGTCTAGGAGGCTACCAGGTTCCTCATTTTTGCAAAGAACAAAAACACAAAATGTTCAGTTTCCCAACAAAAACTACATTGTCAGGAGGAAAAGAAATCAAATTCAAAGATCTACAACAACAACATCAAAAGCCTTGATCCCAAATTAGTTGGGTATAGCTACATGAATCAAATTTTTCCACTTTGCTCGATGTAATGCTCTAGAGGCATGCCATTAAAATTTTAATGGTAAGAACACAACATGAAGGACAAGAATTCCAACTCGGCCAGCAAGATTGAAATCATTGAATGGCGATTTTATCATCAGTTTCCATAGTATGATACAATAAGTATTTTAAGATAACATAAAATATTTAAGATTTCAATCTATGTATTATTGTCATGGATTGCCAAGCATAGTAAAAGACCATCGGAAAAATAAACAATTTCACTAGAAAACAAGGATTTTTTTTTCTTTACAATTTCAAAAATTTCAACTAATCTTTTTTTTTTTGAGAAAATTCTCAAGTATTCTACTGTCACACGAAATTAATCTTTTTTTTTTGGTGGAGACAAAATTAATCTTTAAAGGAGGCTAGGAGCTATTTTACTTGTTCATAAACAAAAGATAGATATTTACTTCAAAAAAGAATTGACAAAGTTTGCTACACCTTCAAGTTTCAACACGCTATAATAAAATCTCTCCCACAATTTTTGTTCATTTGACCCTCATTCCTCACAGAGCCATGACACATGATACTGGGGCTAGACACCAATTTTCACTTGCTGAATCGCATAAGTTTTCACGTGCAAAATAAGAGAAGAAAATGGAAGAACATTTAGAAACCTCTTTTTCAAGAAACTTCAAAATCATTTCAAAATATATTCTAAAGCTGCCACTAATTATTAAAAAACGAAGGTTTGTCAGCAGCCTGTTCAAAGAACAACCTTAACATAGTCACCTTAAGTAAAAATGTGGAGGCAACAATTGAGGCAAAAATTGGGCAAATATTGGAAACAATCATTTTTTACCTAACATAATAAGGGGAACTTCAAGCCAAGCTTTCCTTTTGATTGGAAAAGGTCTATGTAACAGTAAAGATTGTAACAAGCAAGATTACTTGAGCTCAGTCTAGCCACCTAGGTTCAAGAATACCATTTACATCCGCAGAAAAAGAAACACACAAACAAATAAAAATAATAATGGAAACATATGAATTATGATTTATATTATTACTATATCATAATAAAACTCATTCATGCACCATCGCATAGAGAATGTCGTGAGAATTACAAGTCACACAAAATTTATGAAAACCTCACTCACATGAATAGGTACAAAATAACTACACTTTAATTCCACAGTCACAATGCATGAATGACGGTGTGAGAAGCATATAAAGGGAATAGAGTACTTTCTTTAAGCATAAACTAAGTCGCCCATATAAAAAATGCTGACACGACATTTTTAAGGAAGAAGAAATAACATCATAAATATAAATGACGACATTGTGTACCTTAACTTCTTCATAGAGTTTCTTCTCCCAAATGTACAGCTTCTGCAAAGTAGAAGAAAGACTTTTAGAGCTCCCTCCAATTCCATTATCGAATTCGAGTAAAGCAGATCCAGCCTTCTCTGCAGAGGATGAGGGATCTCCATCTTTAGATGGTGAAGGCAGAGAAGAAACAACTGGCATTGAAGGGGTAATTGAATGCAACACCTTTGACGACACTGCCACAAATAAGTTTCCAAATTGTTCAAATGATACCATAACAACAAAGATCTAATTTTCAGAGCAAAATCAACCAGTTCAAGTAGAAACCGTTCAATGTTCCGCACTAGTAGAGGCGCAAAGCAGAAAGTTGCCTTAATACCATTCAATGTCCAGATCAATAAAAAAATAGCCTCATTAGGATTTTGTAGAGAAATCACAGAAGAACGATAGTAAATTTTCCAAAACAAGATTGATTGCAACATTATAAATTTTGCCATGGAGCTCTCAAAAAATCTACATTAATGACTAAAAGCACTTGAATAGTATACCTTGGTAAGCTGCATTTTTTCGGGCATATCCTCACTAGGATTTTGTAGAGATATCATAGAAGAATGATAGTAAATTGTTCAAAACAAGATTTGTTGCGAGATTACAAATTTGACCATGGAACTCTCAAAATACCTACAATAATAATGGGGCAAAGCACTTGAATAGTATACCTTGGTAAACTGCATTTTTCCGGGCATATGGAACTTTCCCTGCCTCGAGCATCTTAGCAACCTCATTTCCAGATTCCGAAGCTCTCTCAAACTGAGCCTTGATCTCTCGTATAACCTCGGCAGTGCCCAATGAGCCGCCTCGAGCCTTAAAAGTAGGCACATTGTTCCGTTCTTCCATCCGTTGCTCCTTCTCTATCACGTTCTTATCAACCATGTGAACATCATACTCAACCGTATTCGACCCAGCTGATTCAGTCTGCCTTTCCCTTCTGTAAAGCTTTTCTCCATCGTTTTCCTCATCATCCTCTTTGTCACGCATTTTAGAATACTCCCCACCACCTCCATCGCCAAATTTCTGTTCCCCGTGAACCTCTTTCACCACTTCATCCCTATAATTCTCATCTTCCAAATCAGGGATCCCTTCTTCTTCCCTCACTTCCTTGGAATCTCGACTCGGCGTGGTCTGCGGGTAATATCTATCAAAAGTATCAAAAGGATTAAGAAAATCCCAAGGCGAGTTCCTGGGAGGCGATGGAGGCGGCGGAGGGGGCTTCGAAGACGAAGTGGAAGCTTGTTCACCAACATTCTGCGGCGGATAGTAAGCCGGACCATACCGAGATGGCGAACCCATCATTGAGTAATTGGCATAATGAGTATAGTTGGGGGCGCCACCATAACTATATCCAGGAAAAGACCCAAGATTCTCTTGCTGATTACTGTAATAACTAGAAGGATAATAAGAAGACGAAGAAGATTCACCCATATATACAGTCTCTGGATTCATGGGGCGCTGCTCGTGAACAACAGATTGGGAGGCTCGATTCTTCATGAAATGCATATTCATATTCATATTCATCCCCATAAACCCCCCAGCAGGAGGCATCATCGAACCATCCATATGTTGTTCATAATGTAAAGGGGAGGAATTCCCAGAGTGATGAAGCGACCCGTCTTCGTCGTCGTCTTGATCAGAATCAGTGTGAAAATCTATGTGGGAATTCTCAGAATTGGAGTGCGAGTGCGAGTGCGAGTGAGTGAGAGTGAGAGTGAGAGTGGAATTCATCAGATACAACAACAGCTGGAGCCGCTGCAGTGGAATTGGCCTTCTTCTGCGGCGGCAGAGGAAGCACTGGTGAAGGAGGAGCAACACCGGCAGACGCATCGAGATACTGCTCAAAGAAGAGATCCAGAGACGCCCCCAAATCCCTAAGCGAGTGGAGGTAGCCGACATGCGACGCCGCGAATGCGTAGCGCTGCCGGATCGCCTCGTCGAGGAAGTTGCAGCGCTCCCGGCACAGAGCCACCGCCGGGAGGTCTTCCACCTTCGACGTCGCGCAACCCATCACCCCCAAATCCCCCGAAACAAAACAAACAAAGGAACCCTAAAAAATCGAAAAAGAAACCAAAAGAGGAAAGTAAAGAAGGAAGAGAGAATCGGAGAGCGAAAAATGAACAATCGCAGAATCACAGATTGACAGCATGTGAAAAATCAAACATGGCGGTGCAAGCGAATCGACCATATGTTAGGGTTTTGGGGTTTCAGAGAGAGGACAGAAAAGGGAATCTTGCCAGCGAGGAGTGTGTCGTCGCGTTGCAGCAGAGCAAAACAAGTCTCCAGTCCACAGCATCACCACCACCGCTTAACCAGACCGGACCAGACCGGACCAGACCAGACCTCCTCTTCTTCTTCTTAGTGGAGAGAAGAACAACTGCTTTGCTTTCTAACTCGTCTCCTCCATTAGAACGAATTCCCGAGCTTCTCCAATTCCATCGCCACACACACACACGCACATGAAAAAGAGAGAGTCATCTTTTCTGTTCTCTTCTGTTCGGGATTCATTCTTTATTAGTAAAAAATAAAATAAAAAAATATATATTTTTTTTTTTAACCGCAGCCGTGTTCGGTGATGGCATGGTGCGACTGTTGCCGCCACGACACTTTTTTGGACTATGCTTCCAAACTACAGTACTATAGAGTATTTGTAGACTGCTTTTTATAGATCTCATGCCCATAATGCCCCTGGTAGAACTTTTTTGACCGCCTTTGTTTGCTGGTGGCGGTCGCGCGTCGCGCCTACTTCAGCTGCTTCGACCTGCGATCGTTTAATTACAATAATGCCCCTCGCCAACTTCATGATAAAATAAAAATATGCAGTGCAATGGATATGGTTGGTATATATATATTGTCATCATCGTTTCATACAGTGAGATTGTCTTGTCTTGGGTTGTCAAGGATGTAATCGAGTGTGATCGATTGGGCTTTTTGAGCAGTTAATTAGTAAGGTGAATTATGATTTTTTTTTTTTTTTTTAGTAGTACTGTTGGAATATTTTGAGGGGTTTAATCAAATCAGGGTCTTTTTAGAGGGACCATTGGAGGTGGGGAAGGAATGAATGAATGATGGAAAAATGACACTACCCTCTCTAAATGTGTGCCATTATGGCTTGGTTTCTTAGGAGGTCCCATCGTCCATTTATATATATGTTACATTCCTATTATTCCCCCTATCAACTTTCACTCACTCTATTATATTGTTTTTTTACCCCAAGTGTATATGGGGTGGGTCCTGTGCCTAAACATTTGATGGGTTCCACAAATTTGTAGTACTGCTCATCCTTTCTCCTTCAATAAATATTCACCAATATCACATGGATCATAGCTAGGCATCATTGTTTAATCAGCTTCTTCATTTTTTTTTTTTCTTTCAAACCTAAAATGTAAACAGTAAGAAACATCACGTTCTATGATCACAAAATTATTTGCAGTAATGCTCGTAAGTTACTTCTGTATATTATTTTTTGAATAAAATAGATGTAAATAAAGTTAGCAAATAATGAAAGTCTCATCTTCTTATCCATAACTGATTTAGTTCAATTGGCAAGGGACTCGATTTCTATACTTTAAACAAAATTTTCAATTTTGAGTCTCATTGATAGAAAAGAATGATCACCCCCGACATAAGACTTAGCTTGGCAAGCGATTCAAGTGACAATGCCCCCAAAGCGGATATATTGATATCGTTAGTATCGTTAAAATAATAATAATAATAAAAATAAAAATAAAAATATCTCCTATTATCTAGAAAATGTACGCCAAACATGATGTAATAAACTAATACTAAGTAATTCACTTATTTGGTATGAGCTAGGTTACTTGTATAAAAGGTTGGAGTTTGAGTCTCAATGGACACAAGTTATGATTTTTTGTTTCCTTGCAAAAAAGAATAAAAAAAAAAAAAAAACCTGATCAATATTTTTACTTATACCTCTTATGGAGCGAACTAATAATTTTTATTGGAGTAATTGTGGTTGAACCAAAATCGACCTAATCACAGTTTAATCTTAGCAGTTCAAATTGAATTAGGGTGGGGGTATTAATAGAATAGAATAATTTGAATTATAATTACATTTTCCCAATAATTCAATACTCCTAATTATAGTTAAAAACTAGTAACTACTGAAAAATAAAGCTGTAAAAAAATCAAAATACCAAGGGTTCCCAAGGGTCATATTAGACAATTCGCAAGGTCGTTTGTAGGGGTGGGTCCGATCGCTATAATAATTTAATCAATTCAATTATATGAATAGTAATGCTGAGGACAAGCGTAGTGGATTGCCGGTTCAAACCGGGGAATTTTGAAAGCAGAATCGTCAGCACGTCAACTTTCTCCGAGTCACAATCTCTGATTGACGGGTTCCCGGTCCCCTTCATCTAATAATGTTCGGTACCTATTTTGGTATGTTTCCAAATGGACTAAACTACCATTCACTTTCTCATTCCACCCCAAATTATTTTCTTAATGGTTTAGTTGGGGCCGAAGCACATCCAAGTATTATATTCACTTTCATAGATAGATATAGATCCAGTAGATGTACATTCCTAATAATAATACTTGATGTTTCTGTTAGAGAGTGACCTTAGCTAATACATTATTATTATCTTATTATAAGGTGGAAGTGAAGTGGCTTAGCTCAGCCCCCACGAGCGCGTCAAGTAGCACATGCCACGTGTAGCACATATATAAAGCACAATTATTTGGTGGTTTTTTGTGATGATACTTTGATTAATTTTTTTTGTTTGATTAACTATGGATAATTCAAAGTAAATAATTTTCAATGAGCGAAGTTTTATATATAACTTTTGATTAGTAAAATTAAAAATTAAAAAATGTAAGGACATTAAAAAATATTTTTATAACATCTAAAAATATTTTTATATTCGATGTTGTAAAACCGATAAATATTAACAAGATTATTTATAATTAAGAAATAAAATGGTTTTTAATCGAACTCGAGATCACTATTTTTTCATAACAATCTAATCCACACGTATTATATACCTGTTGGTCTAGCCTAAAAGAGCTTGAAATGTTGGTTTCGCCTCGCCCCTACCACTAAACCAACCTTTATCATGAGTTATGATACTCTAATTATTTAACACCATTGATTAACTTAATGTCTCTCTAAGCATGTCACATCAGACACTACCAATCCTTACATAATTAATGAGAGATTTGATTTCAAGAATTCATACCTCGACGCTTCAAAATGACGCTACGTTCTCATTATGATCTAATCGCCATTTTCAAAAAGAGTGCCCTCCTTCAAACAATGGATCAAACAGTAAATAATGGAATCAAAATTAATCACGGCTTGAATGAGTGTTAATTAGAAATTTAGATCTCGAATAGTAAGTTCTAACAGCAGATAATGCAATTGATTAACAAATGATTTTTATTTTTTTTACATTTTTTATTAACAAATGATAAAATAGTAATATTTGCCATTCAATATGTACCATAAGTGACAGTCAATCTACACAATGTATATACCTCTACGATATAGGGACAAAACTTAGTGGGTTTTCGACGTGTCAAATGGTCTAGATGACATATCCAACATTTGAAATGCCAAATGACGTTTTAGCATATTTAAAGTCACGCGTTACTTCACACGCCTACTTCAAGACTGTCCGATGCATTTTAAGATGTGTCACATAACTTATTGTACATCTAACCGCTTTCAAGTAGCTGTGTAAATCTAATTGTATTAAAGCATTTTTAATGATAATATGGATTTAGACTATGAATTAATGTCAAATCATGAATGTGGAGATGATGTTTACTTTATATGGCACTAGATAGATATTTACCCTTTAAAATAGTTTTCAATAGATAATAAATTTAGAACATGGATCGATGAGTTAACACTTTTTATTTTCAATTTTCATAACATTAATAAAGGTCTGAAAAAAATAAAAAATAATGAAAAGTCTATTTTGTCTAACGTAATGTCTACATCCTCCACTTCTAATTTCATGCCACATAAAATTGAGATTATCAATTCATAGTCTCGTTATGTAGCATTTATTCAAAAAAAAAAAAAGTATTATGTAGCCTAGAATAGCTGCCGCATATACCATACTTTTTTTTTGGTCACAAATACTCTTTTTTTATTATTTACATATATCCTTTTAATGCTATAGATGAGTTATAGCAATTAATATGACTTTAATTGAGGGCGAAGACATGACTGTGTGGGTTAAGTGCACGATCTCAAGTTTCATTCCCCACAACAATTAAACATTGAACCATCAACTAATAGTGATCCCTTTCTGTAATTTTATGGCCCACGAGACTAGTCAGATAAGTGATCGGATACTGTATATGATTAATAAAAATAAATAAAAAAAATTTGTTTGGCTGAAGCAGAGCATCTCTGGCTTTACTGTTTGTCCAACTAAAAAATGTAGAAAAATTAATAGAAGACGTAACAATAGCAATGTCCATTCCAATAAAGAGAGAGAGCTTGGTGCTTCATTTACTTTGATTCATCCCTTTAAAAGCAAAATTGTCACTCAAGTCAGCCTCTCGAGAAGGAATTCCTTGACAAAATCTATTATAATTTGCTTCGTAATAATGTCATTAGAGGTCATTAATCTGCCCACCTAAAAGAGGAGAGAACAATGTCATATATAGGCCAACAAAAGAAAAGGAAAAATAGTTTCTATCTATAAATAGTTATGAAGAAAGCGCACCCGCTTTAGTGCGGTAAGTGTTAAAGAAACGCAAACATTTATAGAGTTACTTTCAACTTGGTGGTTGATCGACTATGAAGATTTCTCAAGAAGGTCATGAAACTTTGCATAGTTTTCTCTCCCCTCTCTTAATCAAATGCTTGCTCTTTTTTGGAGTTTAGGTTGCTTGAGCAAGTAAAACCCGTGCCCTAAAGTTGTTTGATTAATTAAATAGTCACACAATTGAATCCATTTCATATCAATAGCCTTGAAAACTCAACCACGCAGCTTACACATATACGACACTAGCTAGAAAAGGCGTACATTAATTGGCACATGTCGATGTAAAGACTATTAATTATATATAGGCCAGACATAGAAATCTATCTTCTTGGCCACCCAGCACCATATACACATTTATATATAGTGCAATATGCCTTTATAGGACCACTAAGTACATACTAACTACAACTACATTCAAATTAATTGACAGAATATACGAGCACTCGCTCTTGTCCTTGGTCTCTTCTCATTGATGATCTGTTCTCCTTTTTTGATCGCCTTTGGCAAGCGTAATTAAATTGTTGTTCCAACTTTTGATTGCGTTTATGCCTCTATAGTATATAAGATAATGAAGAACCTAAGAATCTAAGCATATGGGCTTTAATTCCCTCTTTGAGAACTAATTGTTGCCCCAACATTACTTCAACTTCTTCGACCAGCCCTGTAGTTGCCCATCAAACAAAGCGCGCAGATAATATAATATGCATTTCGAAGATCCCCTCATTCCACATGTCGTGTACGCCTTAATCGAACTTGAGTTTTATAATCAGAGAGAATATTGGTCGGGTCCTTCCCTCTTTTGTTTTACTTTTGTTTAACTTTTGACAAACTTTTTTCACTATAAAGCGCTCTCTTTGACAATCTGCTGCTCAAATATTCAGCTAGCCCAACATATATAGATTAATTTCATGTGTGTCCTTAATTAATTACAAAGATGTAAAATAAATTGGATTTGTACTTTAATCAACATTGTGATCAAGCGATTCACGTAAGTTGAAAATTCAAAATGCGCACGACAGCATAGTTCGTTAAATATCACGAGAACAATCTATCAATAAGGATGAGAGCGAGAGGAGGTGGTGACGCGTGCCCACCAATTTAGAGTTTTAAAAACATTGAAGAAGAAACAAGTAATTGAAGAAAAACATGTATGCATGCATTGGTGCAATTCCAACTGGGTTTATTTTGTCGTATCATCAGCTTTATTTTCGAACCTTAGACCCACCATACCAATAAATTATATATCTACGCAATATGCATTTTAATTAGTAATTAATCAGATGCAGAGAGATCAGTATATATTTATAATTGTAAGTGGTACTTACGTACCTTTTCTTCCCCCATCTTCACATGTCGCCTGATCAAATACGTAGCTTAATACTAATATATAAAAAAAATCAAATGCTAATGAAAGTATTATAAACTATGTACGAACGCATAATATATACAATCTCATTATACATTTTTAGTTAATTAATTAGTATAAAGCACGTGCAAGTCGTATTGGCATGGAGTTACTCAAGTAAAACGTTGAAAGATCGAGTCTTAATGTAGGTACGTTTTTTTTTTTTTTTTTTTTTTTTATGAATGTAGGTACGTAAGTTATAATTTATTTTTTATAAAAAAAGAGTGTGTATTAAAAAAAAGTGTGTTTTAATTATTTGTATTGAGTAATATATCTCTACATTAAATAAATCTTTTTTCGAGTTTATTTAAAAAAATATATTGTTTTTAGTTATTAATAAATATAGTCTTGTTCCTATAAAAGAATTGAGCGAAATTTTCCCACCAAATATTAAACCCCTAATTTTGAAAAAAAAAAATTAAACCCCTAAACACCTATAGCTAGGGTCTCTCGGAAATCTACGTGGAGAGCACTCAATAGGCCACGTGTAGGAGCCGAAGCGAGTCTCGTCTGGAACGCTGTCCAGTTCCGCACCATTGACGTCATTACGTTGGGAGGGCCCGTCAGATTCGTTTCGAGATCAATGGTTTGGAGATCGGTCGTATCGTAAGGGTGTGATTATAAATATACAGTAATTTTACGTACACGCGGTAGAGAAGCTTGGAAAGCAACAGCACTTGCTCGACACTGGATCTGATTGAATGTACTAAAAGGAAGCAATGATTCGATGTACCGCGACGCTGTGTCGGTCCCACTACGTAAAAGGAATCCCATTTGCTCATTACATCCGGACCAATGACTTTAATTGTACAAGTTGACGGATCGCCTTTTACCAATAGTAAACATTTTTTTTGGATAAAAAAACTAATAAATGCTGAACTTGATTACTAATTAAATAAATAAATAAATGGAATTACTATTAGAACCTATATCAGCCCCTATTTAATTTAATGTTATTTATAGCTCTCAATGAGTTAGTTCATGCTCTAAGCACCCCTTAATTATTAGTTGATTTTCTATTTTACCCCTAATTTATATTTGCTCTCATCTCTCCCCAATAAAATCCCTCTTTTCATTTTTTTGTTCTTCAACCTCCAACCTTTTTATCGCATATCATCTTTTTCTCCTCGTTAACTCAATTTACTCCATACGCATTCCGAGATTGATTATTTGATCCTTAAAAGTTAAGATTCAACATAAATAAATGATCTAACCATTTAAGAATATGAATCAAATCTCAGTCAAATATTATAATTAAGATATTGTATTTGATGGTGAATTGTTGAGTGTGTAGACAAAGAGATGAGAATGGGTGTAGAGATTAGAAAGTAGAAGAGAAAATGAGATAAATTTATGATTTAATTTAGGGTGGATATGAAAAGTGAAAATTAAGTAGAAGAGGAGAAGGTAGTGTAGTGAGTGAGCTATAGGAGTTGAGGGTGATTTTACGGTTTCATTAAGAGATGTGTATAGAGTGAAAAATAAAATTGATGAGGGGTGCAGAGAGTGGAGAGTAAAAAGGGAAAAAGAAATGAAATATGTTCATGATTTAAAGTGGAGTTATTTATGTAATTTTGCCTAAAGACATTTTAATTTAAAAATGTATTAAATTAAATAAAAGGCTGATATAGTGGGGGGTTAATAGTCGCTCTCTAAATAAAACTCCACGATTGGATTTACTAATTTTTTTTTACTGTCAAATCTATTGCATCGATGTTTCTTACTTAAAAGAGTACAACAAAGAATATAATATAATAGATTATACAATGCTCTTAAAGCTTGAATCGAACAACTCTAAAACATTTTTTTCATCAATTGGGTATACGATTATGAATTATGAATTTATTAATTGAGTATAGTGTGCACATATATAGAGATAGATGAGAAGGATGGATGTTTTGAAATTAACATGGCCAACACTATCAAATTCTCTAGTCTTGAGCACACATTTTTATGACAGTAGTAGTAATTAAGGTTGGTAGGTTTGAACTGATTAAAGGCTGCCTTGAAACTCAGTCAGTTTGTTAAATATACTCTTTTGCCTTAATTTGTACTACCTCATGCCTGTAATCCCTTAAATTAGCAAGTGCACTGGCGGGCAAGCAAGCACGTGTTATAGTAAAGTTGGACAAAAGAAAAAGGAGAGTTTTGAAAAGCCAAACAATTAATTAATGAAAGAAAAGTACTTTTAAGTTAGAAATGGTACGGTTAAGCTCATTGAAATTTAAATAAAATGGTTTGTGCAGTACAAAGTTGAAAGGATTTTCGTATAAAAATTGAGGAATCTCTACGACTTCCCAAAATTCAGAACTCCATGTTATTCAAATTCAAATACTATTGATACTCCTTTTAAAAAAAAAATGCTATTGATACTCGATCTAAGAAAAGCCTGCCAAAATAAGTGTGTTGGTATCTTAATTAGTAGTAGTTAAACATTTTCATAAAAAAAAAGTACTAGTTAAACAAATTATCTGCCAAAAAAGTCTGGATCTGCCTGTATAATTGAGCTCCTCACTAACATTTTCATTATAACTGTACAATTATCGGCTTTAATGGCAATATTTGGTTGGGGTCAACAAGAGACAGAGACGCACAACCATTCGTATGATACAACTTTCTTTATTTGGTTGGCAAAGTCGATTCACTTCTTATTAAGTGCACTCCTTAGGACCATGGCACGTTTTAACTAGATAACATAAACCGAGACACTAGCTAGGTTTGGGACCTACAATTAATGCACCCTTTTTTTCTTTTTCAAAGTTAAATTATATGTATGCACGAATAAGTCATTAAAGAGAGTGAATCAAACGTGATGGACGGCAGTGGATGACAAATACATTTAAATGATGGATTCTACTTTTCCCGAAAAATAAAAGAAACTTATGATGTAGATAAGAATATGTTATATTAATCATTGGAACCTTGTCCCAGATTCGGTGAATAATGGTTTTTTTTTTTTTTTTTTTTTTCTTTTTTGACAAACAAGCTAGTATCAACTATCTGGTATCGTTACTATGAAAATCAAATACACAAACACAATCATTTTGTGTGGTATAGTTCACCAACCTGATCGGCCTCATTAGGGGCTCTAGTTAATTTGCGAGTATCGTGGAGAGAGATAGCTTCTCTATGGGCCACGGGCCATTGCTAAGGAGTTAGTCCACTGGGCCCGGCCCAACAACTGACATCCCTACTGCGCGCGCGAGCGACGAAAGGAAGAAAGTCGAGGAAGACGTGGTGTGCGAAAAGGAGGAGAAGCGGTGATTTGGTAAATCTCCCAGATTTAGTTCTAACTTTCTATCAACTTCAATTGTTTATATTATAAATTAGTTTGTTGGATCTGCGAATTGATCAGTAGATTTAGTTTCAACTAGACTTAGCCTCGCTAATGTGGATTATTAATACTAGAACTATTTTTTGAGGACTTTCATTTCGACTTGGATTCGTGAAATTGCTACGAAAGCTACATTGTGTTAAATCAATATCTATTAATTCCTTATAAGTAGAGGGGCGCGCTTAAGTTACTAGTTCAAGGGTCTATGAATTGAGAATTCCTAGAATCTAAGGGGGTGATGTATTTATTCAGAATAGGGACTAGGTGTTTTTTCCCTTACTATATCGATAGGGGTTTCTCGCCTTTGTATAGTTATTCTTGGCTATGTTGAATGAAGTCTCGACATTGTTCATTCTCAAGCTGGTATGACTATAGGAATTTCAATTTCATGTATGTCTTATCTAAGGATTATATCTTCGATGCATTGCAACAATTCGGCAAGGTATGTGTAACTTCAACTCTAGTTTTTTCAGGATTGACAGACTAAAGTATACTTTTTTTTTTTTTCCCCTAATGAAGACCCTGGGATGCCATGATTGCAGAATTTTGAGAAGATTACATGTCGTGTACAAAGTAAAAACAAGGATCAGGTGAGGGTGAGGTGCTCTAGCTCCACATTTTTCAGCATACTACCCAAATATGATATTTTACGCACTTGTGCATTTTTCAGGTCAGACATTACTATTACCGTCTTGTAAGACGCATGAACAAACTGTTGCGTCCTGGATTTAACTTGGATGCGAAAAATTCCATAGATAATTAGATACCAACGCCGCAATGCTTCAATGGTAATCCACAACTATCATTTTGCACCTTAGCTTTTTCCAGAATTTTCATATTTAGAATGTCTTTTGTATTTAAGTTGATTGTGTATTAATCTCTGAAAAAGCGGGAGCTGCTTGCTGCTTTATATAATGTAATTAATTATTGTTTATAGGTTAGGTAGATCCAAGAAGAATAATTATACTTGATCATCGAAATTGAGTCCAATTACAAACCTTAAAAATGGAAGACCAATCTACCTAAAAGGCTATAATGCAATTGGAAACTAAAATCCTACTATTAAATTACAGCAATTCACTTTCCAAAGATATGAAATGAAACTTACATGTCTTTTCTCATTGTGCGGCTTGCAGCACTACTAGCTAGTTGCTTGTATAATCTTTCAAATTCAATTGCTTATTCATTGTTTTTTAAAAAAATTTAATGCCGTCGTCTACTGCTGACCTTGTTATCTTTTTCATGTTCTTTCCAGTTCACATAGGTAAATTTGTTTCTCCATGATGTGGAATACATCCACAATTCATTCTCACTCTATTTTTCCAGGTGGTCCTTATTGAGAAATTAAAAAATTCATGGGCGCATTGGTTAGTTTTAGATCTCTTTATGAACTTGTTAATTAACTTCGATCCTCTAATACTTAATTAGTTTTCATGCGCACTATATAATACTAGTATTGGAAGTTCCCAAGTTTTCCGTATGAGGTATATGTATTCTTCAAGTTCACTTCCTAGCAACTGTATTAAGGAATCCCCAAGTGTGGCTAATCTGTAATACAATAGCTTTTCAAGGTATGTGCCTGCTCTACCAACAACAGGTCATGTTGTCGACCAAATAACCTTGTCGCCGAAGGATATATAAGGAAGCCGCGACGAAAGAGAATGCTAGATCTTATGTCATTTACAGATTTGCCAACCAAAGGATGTGTCCAACATATCATTAATTAATTGCTTAGAAGTGAGAATGAAAGAAGGATAAATAAGAGGCTCTGGGAAGATGTGGTACATCTCTCCCTTATTTCTGATCCTATTAAGGCTATAATAACTTGTTTAGATAGGGCTGGTTTTGTTCTTGATGCATACTTATAGATGTATTGTTTATGATTGAGATGTACTAAGTGCCATCCATACATGGAAACTGAAGGGGTTGAGACACCTATTTTTGTAGCTTAATTAATTTTCCTTTCCTCGAGCATGCATCATCCATCTTGGACTGCTGAAGAAACATGCGATGCTTTCTTATTCCACAAGTTTCCAGCTTCATTTGGTTAATTTAACAGGGCCTGCTTCAGAGAACTGCGCGCATGCGTACTACCTCAAATGGAATCAGCCTAGGTCCTAGGACCATTAGAATTGGATATGCAATATTCGTCGCGGTACCATATATGGTGAAGAACTTTTTGTTTGCCCTTAAATTGACCTGTTAAGAACCACACTCGGGACATTTTTATTCCCAGTTTGGTTGTTAAGAAGGTCACTTTTCCGTCTTAAGGGGACTTGGTTGCAGATGGTGCATGTGTAAAACATGACTTGCCTGCAAAGAGCCTTGCCCCAACTGTGTACAAAAACTTGAAAAGCTACATGAAACGGTGTTGTTTTGTTTTCTTACATACATTTAAGTTGTCAGATTTCCTTTCATTAATGTAACAGCTGATTGCTGCACACAGATATAATGGTAGCAATTCAATCAGGGTGAAATTTCTATTTAATTAGTCTATCCAATTTATTCATCATTAATCTAGTTCTGTCAAGTTTACTAAATGCGAATTAGATTGAATAAGTTAAAATGGATTTGTAGTCATTAAATTAATCTGTGTAGGTGTGTGGTTCATTATTGGTATGGCATGGGGTAACAACTGGGTACGTAAGAGGTTGGATGTTCGAGTCTCTCTTAGGGGAAGATATGGTTTCTTTCTTATAAAAGAAATGTTTAAAATGCAACAATACTTATGCGACTTTTGAGAAAGGGCAATGGCCGCAATTGGCTCATATACGACGTAAGAATTAGCAAAACATGCAGCCTGATCATATATACGTGTCCAAATTCGTCTGTTTTTATTTTTTTATGAAACAATTAGTATGTCACAATTTTGGCAAAGACACATGTACATACAATCACTAATCATTTGAGATGATGAGATTATCACTACTGGACTGGCATGCGCTATTCCTTCCTCTCAAACTTCTTGGCACACGTTATTATCAAATTAATAATTTATAAAGTTAGCTGTCGCTTTTCAATCGAACTTGCTATATATATAGTTGATGCACAATACTATGAACCTAGCTAGATACCAACTTTTGCATTTAAAATCATGTCCGCCCCACATGCCTTAATAACCATATTATATGTATCTTTACTTGTCTAGAATTGATGGTCATTTAGCACTTAGCAGCCATGAATGGCCATGCTTCATGCCTTAGAATACCACGATGTAAACGTGAGTTCATTGAACTTGCTAGCATGCATGTAACGTGAGGGTTGCAGGTTTTGCTTTCTATCTACTCTCAATGTCCAAGTCATCATTAGTCATGCATGTATGTACTGGTGGACTTGTAGAGAATAAACAGTTACCAAGCCAGACAAGCAGAATTTCGTGGACTTTGAATTCCAGAAGAGTTGGGGATCGATATTATTAGTATATATATACCAGACACTTAACTGCTTTGCTTCGATGTCATGTCCGCTATAAACAAAGAGTATTAATTAATTAGTAGTAGAACTTATGTAGAATCAAATTATAATTAATTAATCAAGTTGATTCTATACGTATCAACATGTATGAATGAAAACTTTTAAAGAGGTAGATTAGAAGACTGAGGTTATTTTCCTTGGTAAAAAAACAAGAGTACTCCTAGATTTAATTTGTTCACACTCATCTAGAATCCTCGATGTTTAGCCCAAAAAGCTCTAGCGACTGTAGGTGCGTGGCAAATGTACCATATATATATATATAGAGGGAAATTCTACTATATGGGGTCCAAATATATACCCATGCATGAGAATCCCTCAAAATGTGTTGCGCATTAAATGTGATTGTGCATTTATGACTCATAGATTAATGTGTTGGATTAGAAATCAATAGTTATAAATGTGGTTCTCATGTCTTGAATATTTTGTAGTTCCCATGCATGATAGTAGTACCCATATATACATATATAAATGTCCAAACTAAAAAAAAAAAAAAAATCTTTTTTTCCCTTGTATCAATTTTAATTAATTATTGTAGTAGTACCATAAATGTGCCATTTGTAGCTAGGTTTTGGAATCTTTTGGTTGTTTTAAAGTCTTATTAATTAATTAATTTAACATGTATAATTTACGCGCGAACCACCACCGATCTTCTATTTTGATTGCCGGTGGTTCCAGTAAGAGTATTTACTACATTTTCTTCAATAAAATATAGATCTATTCAGATCTAAGAGTTTCAATCTTGCAACCGTTGTCAGATTCATCATTGGCGCCACTCGCACCTTTTCCATCTGTGCATCTACTAACATTCAAGTTTACCTCCACATCTATTGATCGGGATTGATCTGCACTTATAGTTGTTGGTTCGATAGTTTTATCATGTTATTTTTTTTCAATAAGTATGTCTTCCAATGTTGAAAGTTTGTGTTTGTCTTCCTTTGTCGGAAATTTTTGTTTGCCTTTCCTTGTTGAAAGTTTTTTTTTTTTTTTGGGTCATCATCTTAGTATGTCTGTGTACAGTTCTATTCCAAACGTTTGTCAAGAGAACAATCACTGATTGTCATACTATTCCATTGTTACAGTTACAGTTTCTCAAAATCAACTCTATGGCAGCCGAATGTTTTGATGAACAATTAAGATTAGCGAATCAATGTGCTTTTGTCAAAGTAATTGATTATATGTCTTGTTCAGTCGTTCTGGTCTGCCGAATGTATTGAGCCATCGTGACTAATAAAATTTTTATTTTACTGAAAAAAATTGATTTAACATGTACTTGAAGTGGTAATGGGATATGTATAGTGGCAATATTATTTATTGATCAGTTGCGTAGGATGTGATAAGACATGAATTCAAAGAAACGCATATTCTTTCATGACAAAATTGTAAGTAAAGGAAAAACAGAATGCCTTTATATTGTTGTGAAGTGTGGATGACCATGCATGTACACCAACATATTGTGTAGTTATGTACTTCCACTGGTCTTTGTATTGTCATGTTCTTTGTAACTATTTCAATGTACATGGGGTGTATGTTTTAGTCCCACATTGCTAAGGCACATTTGTAATCATACCAAATGGCCTATATAAATGATACTAACTTCATTGTAAGAACACACCAAGTTGAATGAAAACTTATCATTCCAACTATCTCATTTCTTCTCTTCTCCTTTGTAGTAGTAGTTTGTAGTAGTAGAAGTTCTTAGTCTTCTATTTTCCTTCTCTAGTTCTTAGCAAGTTCCAACTCAATTTACAACACGTTATCAGCACGAGCTTGCTCTAGCATTAAGGAGATCTTGAAGTTCAAGAAGGCTTGTTAAGGAGACAAAGCCAGGAAGGTATAACTTTTGTTATTTAAATAAGTTCAATTTATTTATATATTATCATGGTTGCTTCCTTTTATTACATGCATCGCTTCTATATTCATACTTTATTCATATACTATACATTATAACGTCACCGATTGCGAAAGTATGCTCTGTAGTTGCGTCTTGTACGATCTTCTACATCAGAAATCAAAAGTCAATATGTGACATAACTAGTTTTCTCTTACAACTACAAACGATTAGTTATTGTTCTATTCTTGATTTTATAATACAAATAATGCTATAAGTTTGAGTTGATAGTGGGTAAGCCTTGTCCCCGGTAAAGCTAAACATTGAAAGGGAGACGGTTTATCCCGTTCGAGGAGGCATGACATTTAAGCAGACTTTGTCTCGCCACCCAACCTGGAGGTTGTCCCACCAACTCATATGAATAGTACATTTGATTATTAATGAATCAAGTTGCGCACATCAATCCAATAAATATTAAAGATTGATTTCTTGTCTCAAGTTAGCTGAGTAAAATAATGAGATATTATAAATATAATATCGCTCCCCGTCAATTAGTTCAACTTCAAATTAAGAAGCATATGTTGCATATAATGATCATGATCGCAACAATAAGTTTATGGGCGTGGAAACGGTGAAAATATCAGGTAAATGTCGTATTGACAATTCCAACAAAAGGTGGAACAAAAGTGGTGCACCACTACAAAGGGTAAATAATTATTGACAATGAGCGCTCATAATTGTGACATTTTTTTTTGGTCATATATGAAAGGCTATTTTGCCTAAATATTGTCATATATATACCCGAAGATTTTTGTGACATTTACCATGCCTTCAAAATCAAAGGCAAAATATTATGAATTTTTATCAATGAAATATGACTCTTTTCTAATTTGCCAAACATTATTTGTCCAGATGGATCAACAAATCATGTGTTCAAATCATGAATCAAACAAGAGCGATATATGTCTTCATTGATTGTGCTACAACGCACACAATCCTTAAAAACAGAGAATATTTCTCTAGTTTGAACTTAATTGAGGCTAATGTTCAAACAATAGCTGACATCTCCAATTTGATTAATGGCTCTGGAAGAGCAAATATTATGTTGCTTGAGGGCACAACAATTCATGTTGACAATGCCTTATACTCTGAAAAATCCAGAAGAAATTTTCTAGAGCTTTAAAGATATTCGACAAAATGGATATCACATTGAAACCATGAACGAAAATAATAGAGAATTTCTCTATGTCACATTGGTTTCAAATGGGAAAAAGAAGTGTTAGAAAAATTCTCACTTTATCCTATGGATTATATTTTACTCATATAAGGCATGTCGAAACGAATGTCGTCTTGAATAAGAAAATTAATGATCCAAAGACATTCATTTTATGACATGACCGCTTGGTCATCCAGGATCATCAATGATGCGAAGAATAATTAATAATTCGCATGGACATCCTTTAAGGAGTCACAAAATATTTTTATTTGGTGATTATAATTGTGCTAGTTGTTCTCAAGGTAATTTGATAGTTAAACCATCCCCAAGTAAAATTGTTGTGGAATCCCCAGTTTTCTTAGAACGCATTCGGGAGACATATGTGGTCCTATTCATCCTCACTTGTGGACCATTTAGATATTTCATGGTTTTGATAGATGCATCAACTAGGTGGTCACATGTTTGTTTGCTTTCGACCCGCAATGTTGCATTTGCTAGACTTTTAGCACAAATCATTAAGTTAAGAGCACAATTTCGACAACCCAATCAAGACCATCCGTCTTGATAATGCTTGGGAGAATTTCAATCTCAAGCATTTAAAAATTATTGCATGTCTATAGGAATTACCGTTGAACATTCTCGCTCCACACGTGCATACCGAATGGTTTGGCAGAATCTCGATCAAACGCATTCAATTAATTGCGGACCTTTAATCATGAGAACTAAGTTATCAACTTCGGTTTGGGGACATGCGATCCTTCATGCAAGCATCTATCATTCGTTATAGGCCCTATCGCATACCATGAACATTCCCCTATGCAACTTATTTTAGGTCAACAACTAAACATTTCACACTTGAGAATTTTTGGTTGTGTTGTATATTCATATACCACCTCCCAATAGAACTAAGATGGGTCCACAACGAAAACTTGTGATTTATGTTGGATTTAACTCATCGTCCATTATAAGATACCTTGAGCCCTTAACGAGGATTTATTTATCTTGCACGTTTTTTTGATTGTCACTTTGATGAAGCAATTTTCCCACCATTAGGGAGATAAGAAGCCAATTCACAAGGAATGGCGCGAAATTGCTTGGAATGCATCAACTTTATCAAATTATGATCCACGCACAAATCAAAGTGTGAACTTGAAGTTCAAAAGATCATTCATTTGCAACAAATCGCAAATCAATTACACGATGCATTTACGAGATGCAAAACAAGTGACAAAATCACATATTTCAAATTGTAAATGCTCCCGCAAGAATTGATGTCTCTGTGCAACAAAATGCACAAGAACCAACGAAACGCTTAAAGCGTGGAAGACCGATTGGTTCAAAGGATACAATTCCTCGAAAGAGGAAAATTGGAGTAAAAATAAATACAAATCAAAATACTCCTGAGAAAGCACAAGAATCCTTTGATAAGGATTTATCAGAACTAGTTGTTCTTGACGAGGGACAACGACCTCTAGAAAAAGAGGAAAAAGATGAAAATAATGAGATCTAAATAAATTATTTAAACTCTGGTAAGATTTGGGATCGAAATAAAATTGTTCCTGATGATATATTTGCTTTCAATGTGTCCTTTGAAATATGTGAAAATGATGATGATCCAGAACCACGATCGGTGGACGAATGTCGAAAAAAGACACGATTGGCAAAAATGGCAAGAGGCTATCCAAGCAGAGCTAAACTCGTTAAGGAAACGAGAGGTTTTTGGACCGATCGTTCAAACGCCAAATGACATAAAACCCGTTGGATATAAATGAGTATTTGTACGAAAGAGAAACGAAAAAAATGAAGTTACAAGGTACAAAGCAAGACTTGTAGCTCAAGGTTTCTCACAAAGACGACATCGATTATGATGAAACTTATTCTCCCGTTATAGATGCAATCACATTTCGGTTCTTGATAAGCCTTGCAGTTTCGAAGGGCTTGATATGCATTTAATGGATGTCGTTAAAGATATCCAGTACGGATCCCTAGACATTAAGATATATATGAAAATCCCTGAAGGATTTGTAATATCGAAGAAACAAAATCAAAACCTCATAACATGCATTCCATAAAATTACAAAGGTCTTTGTACGGATTGAAACAATCGGACGAATGTGGTACAAACGTCTTAGTGATTATTTACTGAAAGAAGGATATGTAAATAATCCGCTTTGCCTGTGTGTATTCATTAAAAGATCATCAACATGATTTGTGATTATTTCTGTATATGTTGATTATTTAAATATAGTGGGAAACCACGACGACATCGTTTGAACATCCGAATACTTGAAAAAGGAATTCGAGATGAAAGAACTTGAAAAAATAAGACTTTGTCTTGGTTTGCAAATTGAACATTTTTCAAGTGGAGTACTTGTCCATCAATCAAATTATATTGAAAAAATATTAAAAAGATTTTATATGGACAAGGCGCATCCATTGAGCTCTCCAATGGTTGTCGAGATCACTTGAAGTGGATAAGGATCCATTTCGACCTCATGAAAGTGATGAAGAGCTACTTGGTCCGGAGGTACCATATTTAAGTGCAATTGGTGCACTTATGTATCTTGCAAATTGTACAAGAGACTGACATTGCTTTTCTTTGTCAATCTACTTGCAAGATACGACTCATCACCAACTCGAAGACATTGGAATGGTGTTAAACATATTTTTCGATATCTTCGAGGAACAAGCGACATGAGTTTATTCTACTCGAGAGGGTAAAATTGAATCTCCAAGGTTATGCTTGATCTTTGGATTTTTATCTGATCCCACAAGGCCCGTTCTCAAACGGGATATGTATTCACATGTGGTAATATCTATCTTTGTATCATGGAAGTCAAGTAAAGCAAACTATAGTTGCTACTTCTTCCAACCATTCTCAAGTACTTGCAATTCATGAAGCAAGTCGTGAATGTGTATGGTTGAGAAATATGATTGAACATATTCAAGAATCATGTGAATTGCCTTCAATAAAAGATTCTCCAACCATATTATATGAAGATAACGCAAAGCATGTATTGCACAATTAAGTGAAGGATTCATAAAAGGGGACGAGAACAAAACATATTTCACCAAAATTCTTTTATGCGCATGAGCTGAGAAGAATGGTGAAATTGATGTCAAGCAAATCCGATCGAGTGATAATCTTGCTGATCTATTCACAAAAGCCTTACCAACTACGACATTTAAAAGGCTTACATATGGTATTGGCTTGCGTAAACTTAAAGACATTGCAAGCAAAGAAACCGAACAAGTTTCACCCATGTTCATATGAGGGGAGTTATTGATTAGTGTATTGCACTCTTTTTCCCTTACCTATGGTTTTATCCCATTGGGTTTTCCTAGCAAGGTTTTTAATGAGGCAATCTTAACAATATTATACCCGTCTTAATATTTATGAGAATAGTGTACTCTTTTTCTTTTACTATATTTTTTCCCACGGGGTTTTTCTTAGTAGAAGTTTTAACGAGGCACAATCTCTAAGCAAGTGTCATCCAAGGGGAGTGTTGTGAAGTGTGGATGACCATGCATGTACACCAACATATTGTGTAGTTATGTACTTCCACTTGGTCTTTGTATTGTCATGTTCTTTGTAACCATTTCAATGTACATGGGGTGTATGTTTTAGTCCCACATTACTAAGGCACATTTGTAATCATACCAAATGGCCTATATAAATGATACTAACTTCATTGTAAGAACACACCAAGTTGAATGAAAACTTATCATTCCAACTATCTCATTTCTTCTCTTCTCCTTTTATATATATATATATAAAAAGGACCAAACAAGAAATGGCAGGGTCATCATCAAGCTTGCTGAGTTGGCCGGGCTATTGAATAATAATCTAGTCTACGTATGCAAATTCCAAACTTAATTAAGACTATCAATTGAGTCGTAAAATAATTAATCTGGATCAAATTAGCATGCAATTGATATAAAGTTTTTATTTACACTTTAGTTCAGTAACATGTAATTTGTGTATGTGACTTTTAACTTTGCCATGTGATAGTGATACTAAAGACTACTAATTTCTACCGATCGAGTTGAGTTGGTAGCTCATTGGTTTGACAAACAAATTTGAAAATGTTACGAAATTCATATTAACCGCGTCCAGTATAAGTTCAAGACACATAAGTGCTCTAACCATATTTCGACTTGTAATCAATTCATAAGCACGCCCCATTCGTTCCGCTTGCAACATACATTAATTAGTTCTCCGGGTGAAAAAGCATTAGACATTCCATCTTCTGAAACCAACACTTTGGTTGTTATTTTACGTACAATAATTTCTATATGCTTATTATGGATTTGGACTCCCTCCTGGGATCGATAAATCTTTTGAATCTTATATTAACCAAAGAGATACGACTTTACTCGAGTAAAAGGTTAATTGATGGGGCAAGTTAGTTTATTTCTTGTAAAAAAAGGTTAAGTAGTATATATACTGAGAACATGCTTGATCACTGTAATTAATTTGGTTCTTGAAAAGAGAAAAAATAAATAAATTAAGAAGAAGTCCAATTAATTAGTGGCCTCTCTTGATTGATTAAGGAGCTTGATTTTGCAGTAGTTTGAAACGTGAAGAAGATTTGGCATATCATAGAGTTTGGTGTTTCGAGATTCTGAGTTCATGCGCGCAAGTCTTCCCCACGATTTGCTATCTAATCATCTCATTAATTCAAATATCTTCTACACAGATCGATACTTCATTAACGGATCTTCAATGAAAACCAGTCAAGCTGCTGGTAGTGAAAACTGTCAAGTCCCCATCTTAATTAATTAAACAACTAATCTCACTTTCAAAAGTAGTATATGTCAACCCACCATATATAACTTAAGACAAATCTTATTTGGTAGATCCTAGATTGGCTTTAATTTTCACAACTTAAAAATTACACACTATTAATTTCCTAAAAAAAAATGTCACTTAATGTCAAAACTACACTTTTTTTTTTTTTTTTTGAGAACCCAATATAAAGGTTTTTATTTTTACATCAATCATCTATATATTAGTTGTTCATTTAGACTAAGCTCTAATGGTGTGTTCGGTTCGCATCACTGCTTAAGTAATCCGTTGGATTAGATGTAATCCATTGTTCACTTCGCATGATTAGATAATGCCATCGGATTAAGTTATCATACAAACTTTGGACTAAACAAAGTGGACTCTCATCATATCAATAGCTAATCCAATTTCTCTCAATATGTGTAAGGACGAAAATGCCCTTACTCCAAACAAAACCACTTATTTTGGGGGATTTTATATGGGGAGGGGTAAAAAGGACATTTTTTTAATCACTTAAAAGTTAAAATCATATCATGCCAAGTCTCCAACTTCAGATTAACTCTAATCCATAGTCATGTAATCTAATGCTTGCTAATCCGACCATATCAAGACAATCTTATCAACCCAACCGAACACACCATGAGAGGTTATAAATTCGAATCTTCTTACTAATTTTCTAGATATATCTCTAATAGCATTGGTAATCCACAATGATAAAATAAAATAATTTTTTGAAAAAAAAACTCCAAATCCCATATGATGATGATGTGTGTGATTACTGATTAGTGAGTGGGTGGAGGAAGATCTACCTTTGCAGAATCAATGATCTAGATTTGCCACGTGTCCACCTCACCGTGTTTAACCTGGATGGAGCCCACACTGAGAAGCCAGAGTGTGACTCCACGTGGTGTCTCCTCTCCACAGAGAAAGGAAACCAAAAGCGCCTCGGCTTTCAACCCCTCCCCACGTGCCCCCCACAGCTGTCCATTTTTATTCTCTCCTCCTCTTCGTGCCCCTCGTGCGCTCCCAACCCCAATTCATTCATTACTATACTAATCACTAATCACTCCGATTAAACTAACCACAGCAACAAAGCCCCGCAACACATTATCAACTGATCTCATGAGAGGGGAGTGCTAGGCGTACATCACATGTTCCTCGGGATGCGTGAGAATTGCATCGAACGCGATGAGATTTATGATGACTTTAAATACCGGCCCCCACATGCATAACGTCCATGGCAAATGTACTAAGCAACAAAAGTCAAAAAACCAAAATGGTTTCAAGGTTCCGGCGCACCCTCTCCTTCCCGGCCAATCCCAGCCGTCCATCATCGAAATCCTATCACGTGAGATCCATCTCCCTCCCATGCAGATCCCACCCCTTGATCTCCCAACTCCAGACCGAAATCCAACACCTCCGAGACTGGACGACGACGACGACGTCTACCCAATTAACCTCCTCCCCTGCAGCCCGAGCATGCGAGGGGCTAGTCCTACTCAAGAGCCTCCACGGCTCCGTCGACGACCTCCTCCAGCTGCCCCAGACACAGGACTCCCTCCGCGGCCGCCCCGACTGGGCGGAACGCCTCCTCGACGACTTCCTCCTCTTCGCCGACGTGTTCGGGGTGTTGAGAGACGCTTTGATCAATCTCAAAGAGGAGCAGTTGGGGGTTCAGGTGGGGGTGAGGATGAGAAGCAATAACGAAGCAGTACTGGGGATGATGGGGGCTTATGTTAAGGCTCGGAAGAGGATGGCCAAGGAGGCCAGGAGGGTGGCAGGGGAGGTCAGGACCTTCATGGCCTCGACGACTCTGCAGCTTGTGTTGCTTCATGGGATCAATGCGGATGATGAGCTTGCTATGATTCTTCGAGATGTGCACGATGTCACTGTTTCGTCTACGCTTTCGATCCTCAACGTCATTGTTCATGCTTCTTCTTCTTCGTCAAGTTCTAATTATTCATTGATGAATTGTGGTTCTTGGAAGGTGTGGAAGAAGAAGAAGAAGAAGAGTTGTGGTGATTTTGGGGGGTTTGAATTAGAGGTGGAGAGGAGGATGTGGGGTGTAGTGTTGAGGAAAAGAGGTGGGGTGGGGATAGAGGAGTTGAGCAGGGGAGTTTTGTTGGGGAAGTTGGAGGAGATGGAGAAATGTATTGGGGAGATGGAGAGTGGTAGTGAAGGTGTTTTTAGGAGTTTTTTGAGAGCGAGGGTTTCTCTCTTGAACATCCTCTCTCAATAGTCCAATCCAATTCTTCCAACACACAAATTATGGAAATTAAGCAAACAAATAAAGATATATGCATGGTTGATGAGTTTTTTTTTTTGTCAAGAGTGTATATATAGTCTTCTTAATTGGATTCATTTTCCTTCATTTTTACAGTGTAAACTACAATTCATTCATTTCATTTCTTCTTTTGAAACACAAGTTTTGGTTCAAAAAATTAAATTAGATAATTTGAGTGCGATCTAATCTATATATGTCAATGCACTACATAAGCCAATATGCAAGGAAAGCAACTAGCTAGGATTTCTTTTCCATACTGTTCATACATATATGAACTGATCTCACAAGTTATGGTTTCTTTCTTTAAAAAATAATAATAAAATAAAAAATACACATATGAACTGATCATTGTTAAAAAAAAAAATGATGAATTAATTATTGATCCAAATTAGCAAAGACGTTTTGATAACTTAATTTACTAAAAGATGCATGTGTTTTCAATTGATTAATCAAATAATATATATGCTGATCCTCACGGAATTAGCTATTAATCGTGTTTTCCGCCCTTATAACAATAACGAGAACAAAGCCTCGTGCATTTTCCAATTCAAAACAGTGTGACCACCTCCATTTTGTTTCACATTTTTTTAAGTAACATGTCCATTCGGAAACCTTTCTGCACACACATATATATAGTATCTCAATGTGCATTTGTCTCAAAAACCATATCAGTTAACATATGAGTTGTGAGCAAAAAGTGTCACTGTATCCTTTCCTTTGAACTGGCACGCCATATATATGATGCACTATTTTCCCTTCACTGATCCATCAAATTTCTTGCAAGAGCTGTCACTTACATCGATCAACGCGTTTTAGTACTGTGACACTGATAGTACCAACCAGCGAGGATGGAATTAATACAACCAATAATATATGCCTTCACATAAAGACTTGCATGTTCTGCAGCTCACATGATTCCACATATATATAATTGATCTTTATTTTATACTAGCACACAAAAAGCGATCATTAGCATGCACCACCGTCCTCGGCATGCATGCAACTCTAACAAAACTGTAGCCCCTGGTTGATTGGTTCCCGTAGTTTACACATCCCACATTGACAGCCCTTTTGTGCTGTGGCTTTGCGCTTATGTTTCCAATCTCGTATGCAAAACGAGAATGATCTGTTCCCACCGACTTAAACTTACAGTCTCTGTTTCGCTTCCCAGTGGCCACAAATCAAAAGCCATGTGAGCCAAGTATATAGACCGCGTTATGTAGGGCAAGGCCCAACGTACATTAAACCACTACAAATCATTAATTTCTATGATGGGATGCCTTGCCTCATCTAACAATTCAAACTCCTACTGTACTGGAATACTTGAACCTTCAACCTTATTTAAATAAACCTCATTTAAATCTTCGCAATGATTAGATATCAAATCAGTACTGAATTAAGGAACCACTCAACTGGCGGGTCACAAACAATTTTGATGTGCGAATAGTCATCCTTTTTTTTTTGGGTTATTAAAACAAATAATAGTCATCGTTCAGCAAGAATTCACATTGATAAGTTTCACTGTACTAACCACATGGTTGGAAATGAAAATCATATAATTTAGTTTGGGCCATCATGAAAACCCGCAACTCCAACCTCACGTACAAGTTAAGGCCCAACACCTTTACACAGTACGAGGCCTGCAACCCATTTGCCAACTCAATGTGTTGAGAACGTCTTTGTTGTTGAATCGTTGATGGGCAGTTTATAGAATTGAAAATTGCACTAGCGCTAGTTAGTTGAAAATTGTTAGATCATGCATCAAAGTGGGCGCTAGCTAGCTAGGTACCTACCCAATTAATCCCATCTTAATTCATTCTTTATCGTTATATTAATCTGATCCCCTAAAGCATGTATCATGGATTGGGCATTATTCACCAAAAAAATAAGGTTTAAAGAGGTTGTGAGTTCTGTCTTAGCAAGGGTATGCAAATAGCTCACACACCTGAATCATCTGTCGTAGAGTCTACCAAAAAGATTTCTTATTTGGTTTATTTGTAAGCTTTTCTTCTTCTTTTTTATTTTATCTATTTTGTGACAATCAACAAACTATTAAACTATGAGTATTGAGTTTAGTGATATAGTAATCTAATAAAAGAAAAGAATGTATTGAGCAGAACGCCAATCAATTTTGAAATACTTACAGATGATTGTGTGCTGTTACCGATGATGATCCACCTCCACCACCCCTAACCTACAAATCTCCTCCGACCCAGGAGCCTCCCACTTCCACGCCCGCCTCCTCACCTTCTCCATCCCCTCCACACACTCCCCAACATTCCTCCTCATCCCCTCCCCCTCCTCCTCTCCCTCGCCAGCTCCTCCCCAGCCACCCCATCGAACACCTCCTCCCACCCCACCTCCCACTCCCCATGCGCATCACACAGCTCCAAGCTCCCATTCCTGTACTCCGTCCAGCTCCACCCCTTCTCCACCGCCCCCATCGCCCTCTCCACGCACCCCCTCCCGCACGCCCCCCTGCACGGCCTGCATTTCGCCCCGCTCAGCGGCCCCGGGCTCCCCATCGACGCCACCGGCACCCCGAACCTTGCCGGGGGGTACCCGTATCGCCTGTCGGAGACCACGCAGAATGGGAGGCGCTTTGTGAGGTAGGGGACGCCTTGGGTGGTGAGTTGGGCTTTGAAGGCGGACTCCGAGTTGAGCTGGGTCAACCCGGCCGAGTCGAGTTGTGGGATGAGTGCCAGGCGCGAGAGGGCGACTCGGGATGAGTTGAGGTCCCCGATTCCGATGCGGTCGTTGAGTCCGCCGTAGTCGGATCCGGGTGGGACCAGGTAGTGGTTGTTGGGTATGAAGTTGGAGCGGTCCAGTGGGGCGGACCAGTACCCGTCGACCCGGGTCCGGATGACCCAGTCGTAGGTGAAGTTGTGCTGCCTTTGGTACTCTTCTATCAACTTCAGGCACCCCTCCACTAGGTTGAAGTACTGCAGCAGCCCCTGCCAAAATTTCAAAACAAAATATGAATTCCAAATAAATAAATAAATAATTGCACCTACACTTTTTAAGTGATGGTAATTTTCTTAAATTTTTGTATGCAGTACCAAATAAACTTTGTTTACAAAAGATTAGTTTGAGAGGACCACCCCTATATGAGTTGACAATACTTCAGAGTGAATTAGCAAGTATCAAACACCAACGTGGGAAATAGAAAAAAAAAAAAACTTTTTTTACGAGTTGAATCTTAATGGATCCTGATACTTAAGTAAGGCTTGTTGAACTAACTAAATTTATCTAAGCCTTATAAATTTGTAATTATACAAAAAATTAAAAAAATGGAACCAAATTATACTTGAAGGCCGCTAGGTTACTTCACCATTTTTTATTTTGGAAGAAAAATAAAAATCTCATTAATCATTTATGACTCGATACATGACTAGACAAGACAAAGAATCAATTGCCTTAATAAAAATACATGACACGCGCTAATGTTAGTAGCTTGAAATCAATTATTTTTAAGTAAGACCCAACGGTGTCCACATCAGTTGACTGGATATCATTTTTGGATCATTCTAATATTTCTCTTTTTTTTTTTTTTGAACTCACTAATCCTAATAAAAGCACATATGATCTACAACTTCATTAATCATTTAAAACTCCACTCATTTTGTTTTTTTTTTTTTTTTGCCAAAACTAATCATTTGGTCATTGAACTTTATCAAAGATCTACATTTAGTCATTCTACTATTTAAAGTGCTAAATTTCGCCTACATGAGTAATAGAAGTGTTGCATGACTAGTCAAAAAGAGTAAAATGATTTATATTACTAAACCGAATAACTCATATCGATTAACAAAAGTGAAAAAATTTAATTTTTTCTATAATCATAAAAAACTCAAAGTTTAAAGACTAAAAGCATACAAAACTCAAAAGTTCAAAGACCAAATGCATGACAAGAAAAATTCAGGGATCAAATGTCCACTAATAAAAGTTGAAAAATCAAAAATATAAAAGACTCAAAGTTTAAGAAGCAAAAATTATGTTTTACCTCTTTTTTTTTTTTTTTTTTTTTTTTTTTTTTTTTTTTTTCAAATAGGACAAGGTGGTACCAAACACGCCCCAAATAGAAAGTAAGTTGTTCAGCTTTAATTAAATGAAAGCAAAGCTACGCTCCACCAAACCGTCACGTGTACGATTAAAAGTAGGATTTGGACGTGGCAGATAGCTGTGTAGTGCAGTGTGGGGCAGAGGGGAGAGACATTTATTATGAACAGAAGAAGAAGAAGAAGTAGATATACTCGAGTAACTCGACATTCATTCCTTCATTCGATATGCGTGAGTGGGCGGTTAATATACCATGCACACATACATACATACATACATGCATGCATACATTGAGTGAAATATCGTAACGTTCTCTGTCGTCCGTCCGTCATACCGGATACGTGTGCGAGCGGAAAGCAGTTTACACATGTGCTACGTAAGAAAATAGGCGGACGGACGGACGGACACGATTCGATCAATCAATGAATCAGTTAAGGACGTAGACGATAGAGAAGACGGACGGGTACGAACCTGGATGCCGTTAGGGGAGTTGTGGGAGGTGAGGACGCGGAGGCGCTCTTCCGTTTCGGCCAAGGCCTGGGGCTTGAAAATCCGAATGGTAGCGATTCTGGGGGAGGCGTCGAGGAGGGCGAACTTGAAGGAGTTGGAGTCCAAGGGGCTGTGCAGGAACAGATCCGCGTTAGGGTACACCTTCATAATGTTCTTTATTATAGACGGCCCAGTCAGTTCGAACCTCCTCGCACCGCCCACCAAACACACCGCTATTCTAGAACCTTCTACTTCTAGACCCTCCTCCTCCTCCTCCCCCTCCCCCTCCTTGCTGGTCACCTTATTCCCATTACTAATACTAATGTTGTTTGATGATGTTGATGATGATGGGAGATAGTCGTTGTTATTGTTGTTGGGGTTGTTGATGAAAGAATTAGAGGTGTTGAGGAGGGAGAAGGAGAGGATGACGAGTAGGGAGAGAGGGGGAGGAGTAAGAGGAGGTGTCGCCGCCAGTCGGGATGATGATCGGTTGCCCACCTCCATAACCACAATAACATTCTCGATCTCCAATTCGCATCAATTCAATCAATTGATCAAAAAAGAGGTTTTGCTATTCAATTGCGGGCGTTACGTAATAATAAGATATATAAGATAAACACGCATCTCCCGCATCTTGATCTTGTGTGCCTCCACCAAATGCTCTGGACAGTTTAGTTTATATATTGCGATGCGACGCGACGCGACGCGATCTCACTTGCGTGACACGTTTTATTAATTCTTTATTTATTATTATTATTATTATTATTATTATTATTGGAAGTTAAAAACCTTATGTATTAATTTTAATGAACAGAGCTAGTTCATGATATACTCGTGACATACAAGGAATTAAGCGTGATTAGTGATTACATACGACAGCACGCTGTTAGTAAAGTTGATTAAAATAATGGATTCAGACTTAACAGGGGATCGAATTCTTTAGGTACCATACACTTGGTTGGTGGTGTGTTTCTTTCGTTTTGGTTTTTGCCTGTTTTTCCTGCTTTATTTGGTTCAACAAACTAACAAATTATCAAAGTTTGTTGGCCCCCTGGCCCTGGCCCTGGACCTAGACTGAAGAAAATTCAAATTTACCTAGGCTTTCATATCTCCATGAATGTTCTAATTAGGATCACTGTGAATAATGTTTTAGTTGTGCATAAAGATGCTTTTAAGTTGTGCATAAAGATGCTTTCCCCGGTACTTGCATGTAATTACGCCTTTGGTGCTTTCACAAGCCTCCTTATTAGAAAAAGTTGACGTCTAGTACCTATCATTCTGCCCATGATCTGTGGGCGCCGATGATTTTTGTCACTAATTTATAATTCATTAACACCTTAGTCTTCATCATATCATCAACCAAGCTACCTTGGCACAGATCATATTTTTGAATTCCTTAGCTGCTACTTCATCCATTTGCATTATAGAACTTCTAATCATCAATAACAACATAGACTCAATCCCAAATTAGTTGAGATCAACTACATGAATTTCGATTTAGTGCAATTGATGGCGTGCTATCAAAATCATTTAAATCTCTCTTAATTAATGCACCTCAAGTTAGCTTTAAGTCTACCCCTACAATGTCAAATTTCTTCGATTTTTATTGAATCGAATTTTCTAGTGGAGGCATTTGTAAGCCATCTTTGGAGGTGTCCAAATTAATCACCGCAACCGCTTTTCCCTAATCTTTACGTCAATTGGTGCAACTATTTTTTTTTCAGTTTCTCCATTTCTTATTCTATATTTTTAAGTTTTACTATATATCCACCTAAGCATCTTTATTTTTGTTACGTTCATTTTATCCATTTGTCATTTTTTCTAAAACCCAACATTCACTTCAGTAAAGCATAGCTAGCCTAACTTCAGTTAGGTAAAATTTTCCTTTTAGCTTAATAAGAATATTTCACGGATCACACATGTTATACTTTTCCATTTCGTTCATCCAGCTTGAATTCTATGTGTGACATCATTCTCAATATTACCATCATTTTATATGATTGATCCTAGATATCTAAAATGGTTCACCCACTATAAAACTTCTTATTCTTTTTATTCCAGAAGCCTTTTTTTTATTAAGTTTCCAAAAGCCTTTTAATACATTGATGATCAATACTTTGATTTAGCATTTCCATTACATTGATTCCAGTTTTCAGTAAGGCCACCTAATCTCAGAATCTTTGAAATGGTTTTAGTTTCATCATTTTCACCTAACTCTAGGCACGCTGGTCTAAGCAGTCATGTCTGCTCAAATGTCCTTGTATCAACTTATATATAGGAGTAAAAGAATGCACAAATGTATTGTTTACTTTGTGTGTGTATATATATATATATATATATAACTTACACATAATATATAAGACATGCCCTATCCCGCAAATTTTCTTCTTTCTTCATAATTAAATACAGGACTGCAAATGCAATACAATTAAGGTAAAAAGAATGCACATGACAGGTTTACCTCTTTTGTGTTCGCCATCGATATTATATGGGTTTTCGTCGGTAATCTTTTGCGATGATTTACAAAACTGCAGCAGCTATTTTCATATGTAGAAATCTGTTTGCTTTGATTGTGCTTTCAGGTCTTTCAGCTTCTTCAATATGTTTGTAAAATAATCCTGCAAATACCTCTCCAGGGTGCTGATATCGTTTTGATTCACCCCAAGTAGGTCGTAAGTCTCAGTCATTGGAACTGAGAAAATCATATCACTGCTAAGAACCTACAAACCACCATCAAATGAAAATTCAGATAATTAAACCTCATTTCCTCAAGTCAATAAACATGTAAAAAAATTCGATTTGCTGACTTTGTGAATTGACATACGGGAAAGAATGAGATCATAACATTCAGAATTCAATTAAGGAAACCATAATGCATGAAAATGAAATCAAAGTGGGTGAACATTTCATGAGTGGTCAATACATAAGTCAAACAGAATATCGATAACAACATAGAATTAAAAATTATTACCTCTGAAAATGACAATCTATCAGCAACATCATTGGTCCACTCAAAAAGTCTGGTTAGTTGGCGAGTAAGTTTCAAAACTGAGACAGGGACTGTTGTCACATTTGCATCTTGCCCAGCAAGCCTCTCACACAAGGTTATCACCTAATAAGCAAATCAAAACAGCAGAAAAAAAAAAAAAAAAAATTCTTACCAAAGAAGTCTGAGGCAAAACTCGTTCTTGAGATCATATCTAAGCGATACCAATAGACACGCTCTTCAAAGAGGTAGGTTTTAACTTGCTTCTAGAAGGGGCAGGAATTAAGATACCGAACCTACTCTCTCTAGAGGAGGCAAGGAATATTCTAAACAAGGTTGCAAGCCAACAGAATGATTGAGAATTAACCTGTTCAGCAATTACCATCCACCATGGTCAAAAGTTACAAGGCAATGTACCTATTTACCTCTTGAGTTGTCCATGCACGAGGCCCAGCAAATGTAAGAAGCTTCTTGTTGATTTTTTCATTACGCAAAGCAATAAATGTTAGCCGAGCTATATCCTGGATATTTAAGTGATGGTTTTAGATTCATGAATCACAATTGTACAAGGATCACTTGACAAAACTAAACATCAATATACAGCTGAAAGAAATCCTTGCCTGGGTATCCATGTAGGCAATTCGCGTAGGGGCATCTGTTCCCCATACAGACTTATCTTCCAGTATAGGCACTGCATATTGCCCAATCAGCCCCTACAGAAGTCCAAAACTCATCAATTTACTTAGTTTAAAGATGGGTTTCAACTTAATCGAGCACAATGGAAAAGTTTGATCCATGTAGCCGACCCCAGTTAATTTGGGACTGAGGCTATGTTGTTGTTGTTGTTGTTGTTAAAGATGGGTTTCAACTTTACATGAAGAAAAGAGCCAAATCACATGGTGGAGAAAATAAGAAGTTAAGGTGAACAGATGCCAAAATTGGATAGCATGAGAACAGGACCAAAAGCCTAGGGCAAAAAACAAAGGGAAACTGGTAAAAAGATTCGGATGAAATTGTCAAGTCATAGGAGCCAAAAGTGTATGTAAAATACTTCTTAGGTTGATATGTTATTAAAGAAATTGACTGCGCTCAAAATATAATCCTAACTTTGAGTAGCAAAGTGAAAGTCGAAACAATAGGATAATGCTTTATTTTGATGCTGATTCAGAGTAGTCTAAAGTGCGCATATAATTACATTTTTATCAACAAAATTCAAGTCTAAAATATTGGAAAGCATGTGAAAACACGCACAATCCCCATTCTGTTTATTACATAGAAACTAGAGACAGGTAAGGAACATAGCTAGTTGTTCAATTTTTTGGTATTATGAACTTGCTCTCTGAAGTAAATAAAAAAAAGTAAAATAACAGGATCATCAGTGATCAAGCAGCGGATGTTACTATATGTGATCTTAAGTAATCACGCAAAGAACATATGACGTCTGCATACCTGCATGAAACCGCACAAGCGGATAATGATGTGTGTGAGACCGGAGTCCTGGAGGAACTTCTCAGTGCAATATTTGATCTCCATGAGAGGAACTTCTGGATGCTTATCACAGTTATGAATAGAAAAGAATACATACTTTTGAATACCCATTGCCTTTGCACATTGTATTAGTGCAACTTTTCCTTCCCAATCTACCTAAAGAGAACAAGGACATAAGAAGAAGGTTCGCAAACAACGAAAACAATTACATGGAAAGACATGACATATATGTATAACTCTGCGTACGCGTGTTCTCTATTAGCACTTGGAATTAATGAACAATGACATTTCCCCAAAAGAATACGCAAATAGTATATGAACTATCAACAACTCGATTCAAGTATAAATTGTACAAGCACATACTGTTTTTATAGGTTCTTCGGGACGTCCAGTAGCACAATCAATAACTGTATGGATGCCAACCAGCGTTGCAGGTATGGACTCTGGTTTGCTCAAGTCTGCCTGTACAAATCAGAGTTGAAACTATTAAGCATCTAAGGATTAGGATAGCACTAGCATGCATAAACAGCTGAATCGAAGTATGTATATACAAGGCTTGTGAAGTTACATTGACGACAGTTGCGCCCCAATCACGAAGGAAATCGGCGGGAGCCGGTCGAGGCCTAACAAGGCATCTAACATCATAGCCTTCATCTAAGGCTCGCCTCACAATCTGGCGACCTAGGGTTCCAGTGGCGCCAACAACCAATATACTTGTAGGCCTAACAGGCGTCCCTGGAGCCACATTGGTTGCAATTGTTGTCTGAGCAGTGCATTTTACGACCGACTGCGTGTTCGATCTGCCTGATGAATTGAAAGAGCAATTAAAATATATAGCAGCACAGGATTGTGTTTTTCATTTCGCAATTGAATGAAATGGTTCAGTCTTCTGGATTATAAACCCTAGCTAGCTAACTGAGTAATTGAGCAGTAATTCGATGAAGAAACGATATATACGGATTTACGAGTGCTTGCCTTGGGAGGAGAAGTGGAGTGCCGAAGAGATTGGAATGAGTTCTGGTGCTAACGTGCGCTTCCAGGACAGAGGCGAATGCCGATGATGATGATGATGATGATGATGATGATGATGATCACAACAGAGGAGGTTTGAGGGACGGTGAGCCAGCGATGGAAACTGAGTAGTGAAGAACGCGGCGCATCTGGAAGCCATTGCCGTACTCTCTCAGTTAAATCTCTTCAGCTTCCTTTCCTTTGGTTGTGTCGCTGTAGCGTTCTGTTGGTTTTGCCTCGCCTGCTAACGTGCGCCTCGTTCATTCAATCCACTTCAAGCTTGTGTGGGTGGTGTTCGTTCGTGTCGGCTGGCGAGTAGCAGTTGATCTCAATCTTGCCACGTCAATACATACCATCTTCCTTTTTATTATATTGTTAACATTTCCACTTCAACGTCAAATCCGTTGTAGTCTAGATGGTTAGGATACTCGGCTCTCACCCGAGAGACCCGGGTTCGAGTCCCGGCAACGGAATTTTTTACTTTTAGAATCTGTTTTCGCTTTCTATAGTTTTAGTGGTAAGATGAGGATTTACTCTAATAAGTAAAGTAATCCCATGAGATACCTATCTAGCAATGAAAATCTCCGTATATTAATTTATACACTATATTATATTTATTATTTATATATACCATATGATATTTATATAAAAATATTACATAATACTACATAATTTTCATTCCGAAACACTTATACATATAACAAAAAAAATCTTAATAAAATTTATAATTTTAATTTATTTGGTTAATAATAACTATATCTTTTGTTTTGAATCGTTTGCAACTATATTTATATTTTGAAATTTTAAGATCAAAAGTACTGAAAAAATAGGATCAAATGAGAAAAATTGTAAAACCTTATTTTATAGAATCATTCTAATTTTTTTGGGGGTTCTTGGAGCTATTGACTTTATATATAATTTATATTTATATATACATGTTATGAATTTGTAACTTATTGACATTACTGTTTTTTTTTTATATCACTACATTTGTAACTTATTGACATTACTTTTTTTTTTTTATATATATCACTACATTATTGTTATGTATGTATATTTGACATCTTATTTGTTACAATTTTTTTTTTTAGAATTCCCGCTTAGATCCCCAATGGGAAATGGAATGAGAAAAAAAAAATTTCCCTACGATGATCCCCCATCTCCACAAAAACCCTATGAAAATCTTCACGGGATCCTTAATGGGAAATGAAATGCGTAAAATATTTTACCCATGGTATTCCCCATATCCATGAGGATTTGGTGAGTATGAGGATGTTAGTGCAAGCCTCGGTATGATTTAATTTAGTTCTTTGTAATTGAATTCATGCATGATATAACAACAATTCAATTATATGCATGTTTTTTGTATATTGTTCCAACAATCTTAGACGAAATTGATGTTATCACTGGTTTACATACAATAGTTGATTGCATATAATTTGTCACTGTTTTTACAAAAACTAGTCACTGATTTATACGAAATTGTTGTTTGCATACTAGTTTGAAATGACATCTCTTGTAACTGAGAAATCCACTTCTGCTACATCTGCCAATCCCAAAGATGAAAGACCAGAGAAGTTCAAGGGTCTTGATTTTAAAAGATGGCAGTAGAAAATGATGTTCAGGCTGACCACTATGAATCTTGCCAACATAGTGAAGGAAGAAGTTCTGAAATCTGATGAGGACCCTTTGTCCAGGGAAACTCTCCTTACTATTGAAGCATGGATGTATTCTGACTTTCTTTGCAGAAATTACATTTTGAATAGACTTGATGATACACTGTATGATGTCTATTCTAAATGTAAAACCGCAAAGGATGTTTGGGATCTTCTCGAAAAGAAATACCAAACTGAAGATGCAGGGGCTAAAAAGTTCGTGGTAGGCAAGTTTTTGAAATACAATATGGTGGATTCGAAGTCCGTGGTAAAGCAAGTGGAAGAACTGCAAGTCCTGATACATGAATTACACTCTGAAGGGTGCATCGTAAATGAACATTTTTAGACTGGAGCCATTATTGAAAAGCTTCCACCGTCGTTGAATGACTTCAAGGTCTACCTAAAGCACAAGCGAAGTGACATGTCCATTGAGGATCTCATTATGCGACTTCGTGTTGAGGAAGATCATATGAAGGGAGACAAAAAGGAAATGGCTAATGCTAATGCTAACATGGTGGTAGGACAATCAAACAAGTCCAAATTTCAGAAATTCCAGAATAAGAATTACAAGAAAAATCTTAAGAGAACCGCCAAGCCGTTAGCACCAAAGGGGAAGGATTTCAAGAAAATTAAGGGAAGTTGCTGGGTTTGTGGAAAACAGGGCCATAGGGCTCAAGAATGTCGCCACAGAAAGATCAGGATTCTGATAATTCTGTTTGAACAACCAAGCAAATGTTACTGACGTGGAAATTGATAATACTGACTTTGATCTCACTGCAGTTGTTTCAGAAACTAATATTGTTTCTGATGCCAATGGATGGTGGATCGATACTGGTGCAACGAGGCACATATGCAGTGACAAAAACTTATTTTCTGAGTTTCATCCGACTGATAGTGAAGAGAAACTTTACATGGGAAACTCATCCTCCTCCGTGGTTGAAGGCAAAGGAACAGTGAAGATGAAGTTCACGTCTGGAAAAGTAATCACTTTACTTGATGTTCTTTATGTTCCTGATATTAGGAAAAATCTTGTATCGGCCCTTTCTTGAATAAGAAAGGGTTCAAGCTTGTTTTCGAGTCGACAAATTTGTATTGACAAGGGTGGCATGTTCATAGGGAAGGGTACCATCAAGGTCTCTTCAAACTAAGCATTGTAATTGTTAATGACACTCGGTAATAAAATGATTGTTTCGCGTATATATGATCTGTCTCTGCTTATATGATTGAATCATTTGATATATGGCATGCTAGACTAGGGCATGTAAATAACAGATTAATTCATAAAATGGTACATTTGAATATGTTACCAAAGTTTAAAATTGATTTAAAACATAAATGTGAAGTTTGTGCTGAATCAAAGTTTGCTAGGCAAACATTTAAGTCTGTTCAAGAAAGATCAAGTGAATTATTAGATTTAATTCATAGTGATCTTTGTGACTTCAAATCAAATCCTACGAGAGGAGGAAAGAACTACTACATCACCTTTATTGATGATTGTAGTAAGTACCGTCACGTCTTTTTGATCAAGAATAAAAGCGAGGCCTTCGATGTATTTAAAATATATAAGTGAGAGGTTGAAAATCAACTTGACAAAAAGATAAAGGTACTAAGAACTGATCGAGGTGGAGAATATGATTCCATTGAATTTAATTTTGTAATATAAATGGAATTATTCATCGGACCATCGCGCCATATACACCTCAACAAAATGGTGTGTCAGAGAGGAAAAATAGAACTCTCAAGAATATGATTAATTTAATGTTGAATGATTTTGGACTTCCCAAAACTTGTGGGGTGAAGCACTACCGAATTGCAAATCATATCTTGAATAGAGTTCATTTTAAAAATCGATAATTCTCCATATGAGATTTGGAGAAAAAGAAAGCCCACTTACAAAACTTTAAAAGTGTGGGGTTGCTTAGCAAATGGTCAAATTCCTTTACCAAAAAGACTAAATTAGGACCTAAAACCGTAGATTGTGTGTTCATCGGTTTTTTAAGAATAGTGCAAAGCATATAGATTCTTAGTAGTTAAATCACATATTTCGAGATATCGGTGATAATACTATTATAGAATCTGCAGATGCTACATTTTTGAGCATATATTTCCTTTCAAGGAAAAACAAAATGGTTTATCATGAAAAAGGACGGCTGAAGAAAGTCTAGAAGAACCAACCACTTCAAGGGTTCAATAATAAGAATTGGAACATAGAAGGGAAAAGAATTAAGGTTCCAAAGAATTTTGGACCGATTTTATAAGTCCGTTAACCGAAAATGAACCACGAGACTTATAGGAGGCTATGTCTTCATTAGGAAGCTCCTTTATGGATGGAAGCCATCAATAGTGAAGTTGAATCCATTTTACAAAATAATACATGGGAATTGGTTGATCTACCATCCGGAATCAAACCAATTGGATATAAATGGATATTCAAAAGAAAGCTTAAAGCTGACGATACTATTGATAAATACAAGGCATGATTGGTTGCAAAAGGTTATGACAAAAGGAAGGTGTAGATTACTTCGACACCTATTCTCTGTTTCGAGAATAACTTCCATTAGAATGTTGATTTCCATATTTGCTTTATACAATATGGAAATACACCAAATGGATGTTAAAATTGCGTTTCTAAATGGAGAGTTAGAAGAAGAAATATATATGGACCAACCTGAAGGGTTCATAGTCAAAGGCCAAGAGAATAAAGTTTGTACACTTGTTAAGTCATTATATGGACTTAAACAAGCTCCTAAACAATGGCATGAAAAATTTGATCATACTATGCTAGCAAATGGTTTCAAAATAAATGAATGTGACAAATGTGTGTACATTAAAGAAATGAAAAACTTTTGCGTCATAGTATGCTTATATGTTGATGACATGTTGATTATGAGCACAAGTAAGGATGCTATAATGTCAACCAAAAAGATGTTGAATTCAGTTTGACATGAAAGACTTAGGTTCTTTGATGTAATATTATGAATTCAAATCAAAAGGAATAACGAAGGTTATGTCCTCACACAATCTCATTATGTTGAGAAAATCTTAAAAAGATTCAATCAATTCGATTGTAAACCTGCTCCAACCCCTTTTGATGCTAATTGTCATCTTAAGAAAAATAATGGAGAAGCAATTTCTCAATTGGAATATTCTCAAGTAATTGGAAGCTTGATGTACTTGATGAACTCTACTAGACCGACATAGCTTATAGCAAGAAGCGGTGAGTAGATACACAAGTAATCCTAATGATGCTCATTGGACAAAGCATTAATAAGAGTTCTAAGGTATCTTAAATATACCTTAAATTATGGACTTTATTATACAAAATATCCATTGCTTTACTTGAAGAGTATAGTGATGCAAATGGATTTCGATAATACATAAACCAAATCAACAAGTGGATATATATTCACATTAGGTGGAGCAAGCGATTTCTTGGAAATCAACAAAACAAACGTGTATAACACGTTCCACCATGGAATCGAATTTATTGCTCTTGACAAGCAAGAAGCGGAATGGCTAAGAAATTTCTTAGAAGATATTCCTTGCGTGCCAAAACCAAATACAACAATTTGCATACATTGTGATAGTATGCAAAGACAAGCAAGAGCTAAGAACAACATATATAATGGTAAGTCGAGACATATAAGGCGCCGACACAATACTATAAGACAATTACTCACAAGTGGAGTAATTAGTATTGATTATGTTAAGTCTAAGGAAAACATTGCAGATCCTTTGACTAAAGGCTTACCAAGAGATCAAGTGAAGATATTATCGAGGGAATTGGCTTAAAGCCTATAAAGTAAGTCAAGTCTAGTGGAAACCTAACCTAGTTGATTGGAGATCCCATGGTCAGGTTCAATAGCAACCGGTTAGACTTGACTTAACAAACGACACACAATTACCTGTTCCTATGATGAAGTAAGTGTGTTGATAAGAAGTTTAGGGTATGCAATAATGCATTTAATGATTAAAGATAAGTCACCTATATGATAGTAAATGTGGGGTCGCATTTATGAGAATGAATATGCTAAATTCTCTAAAGCTATCATGAACCCAGGATATGTTCAGGACCAAAATGAACAACAAAGAATAAAGTGCATCAGGAATCATGTCATAAGTGAGACATACTGTCTTAGTTTACTACAAAAAGTGAACAGTTCAAGATACATACATAACTGCGTCACGAAGTGAACTCGATATGATCTTACTAGGGTAAGTTCAAGTCTATACGACACTTTCCTGATTAACATGACATGATAATCTCTCTCAATTGTTTTTAAAATAATGGTTATTATTTAATATTTGTTTAAATTTTGTGTTTGTGATTTGGCAAAGTAAATTCGGTCATGGTTGCAGATGGATACAATACAATGTGGGGTATTGTTGAAATATATTGAGTTTGTATTGTATCCACTATTAGTCCACATGGGAAAGAAACTTTTGTTTCTTTCCTTATAAGAGATTTTTCTTTTGAAAGTCTTAGTTAAGTGAATGTGGGGTTGGAGGCAAAGACCATGTGTATTCCCCATTGATTAATATATATTAAATACTTGATATTTAATATGTATTTGATTAGGCCTTGGGCCTTGGGGCTAATGTTAAAATAACATGCATGAACGAGTTCAATTATATGCATGTTTTTTGTATATTGTCCAATGAGTGATAAATTTTTTTAGCGAGTATGAGTATGGGTATGAGAATAAAGTCCTCATCTCTTACTCTACCCATTTGCATCTCTAGTTGTAACTAGTTTGAAGTAGAAAAGTAGGAAAATTATGTGCCAAGCACCTAGAAATGCAATAAATCAGAAACGGATATTGAAATGCGATGTGGGTGCTAACTCTTTGGAATGCAATTCATACATATATCTTGAGGTGCATCGCAACACATCAATGCGCGATGCATGTACGCTTAGCACTCCTGGAAAAAGTAAGGAAAGATGCGGAGGTTCGTCACTATCTACTTCATTTGACATTTGAATCGTTTGATTCCCTAGACTTTTTTTACGCCAATTATTGGCCACTCACTATACATGGGAGTATAATTAAGTCGCTTTCGAGTGTGGTCTAGTACTTGGTTCGGTTGCAACAAGTGAATTGACACACTAATTAAGCTTATCCACAAGAATGAATGCATCCCGATCGAGTCATCAAACAGGCAAACATGTATATATATATATATGTCATGCTCACGCTAGACAAAACATTCCTAATCCCTCTTGTGGCTCTCCTCTCTTCATAACTTCCTCTTTCAACTCCCAACCACCAAAACCTCTCCAAACTCTATTTTTATTTTCAACACACCAAACACCCTGCATGCACGTTGTGTGCCACAAGTTTTGCTGCCTCGTACGTATGTCTCACGTGTTCTCAGCTTATCTTCTTATCCAAATGTTGCCGATCTTATTGATGTTAATTAGAAGTTGAAGCAAATGCCGAAACAGAAATGTGACCTTTCGACAATGAAGTGGCTGCCTTGTTGACGTAAAATGGATAAGATTTGATGCGTCAGACTGCTGACTCATCACTTAGTTGGACAAGAAGATCTCAACATCTCCTGCGATCCTCAAACATGCCATTCTGAAAAAGTGATCTCAATTTGTCACACCAGTTGCTTAAGCAATGGTAATATAAACACAGTTAAAAGTTAAAACATAAAATAAAATAAAATTTGGTATGCTAGGAGAACAACAAAATTGTAAAACTGCACCAACCGATCGATTTTTACATGATTTGTTAAGAGTTTGTAATATATATTATACAATTGAGGGATCAAATCGAATTATATGCTAATTAATTAATTTGAATGACCATAGTTATATAATGGATGAAACAAAAGATGAAGTGAAAATAGAAAACTACAACTCTTGAGGAATACATTAGAATCTAAAGGCTTTAAGTTGAGTATGACGAAAACTGAATACATGCACTGTGAGTTTAGAAACACTAGACAACGAGATGATAGAATGGTAAAATTATGGAAAGTAGAAGTTCCTAAGGTAAACCACTTTAGATACCTAAGATCAATCATACAAAATGATGATAATATTGAGAATGATGTCACACATATAATTCAAGCTGGATGAAAGAAATAACAGAGTGCAACAGGGGGTGATTTTGTGATCGAAATGTTCCTACTAAGTTAAAAGGAAAATTTTATAGGACCGCAATTAGGCCAACTATGCTCTATGGTAGTGAATGTTGGGCGGTAAAACAACAACAATTACATAAAATAAACGTAGCAGAAATGAGGATGCTTAGGTGGATGTGTGGTAAAACTCGTAAAGATAGAATAAGAAATATAGAAATTAAAAAACAAGTAGGAGTAATATCAATTGATACAAAGATTAGGGAAATGCGGTTGCGGTGGTTTGATCACTTGCAAAGACGACCTACAAATGCCTCCACTAAAAAACTTGATTAAATAGAAATTGTAGAAATTCGAGATACGCGAGTGACGCGGGTTGTCCATCTCGATATGCACGTGTTGTTTGTATGAGTTATCAACCTCGATATGCGATATTCGAGTTGAACAAATAACTTCTTTTCAAAATGAGTCATTCATAGAGTTTAATATTTTGTATAAATAGCTCATTTTCAAAAAGAGTTATTCATATAAGTGTCTTCCACCTCACCAACAATGCATGTCACCTCATCATCAATAGTTCATTTTGAAAAGAATTTATACATTAATTTTAAAATTTTAAAGTAAGCCCCACTATTTGGTGAAAAAAAAAAATTATAACCACCTTATTTTAAAAAAAACACCAGCATGGAACTCCACTCCACGGACCAAAAAGGTATTCTTTCTCACCTCGATTTCCTACCTCGTCGCGTATACACACAGCAATCGACCACTCACTGGTAAACGCACGTGATCCTCCTCAATTTTTTACCGTCCGATCTACGCAAAATTTGTAATCCCGAGCACAGAACCCATCACTCAATCAATCTCCCCGCCCAACTTTTCAGATGTTTTGGACGGGCCCACTACATCCGCAATCCAGATTCTGCGACGTGGCTTAACGGCGTCTTCCAGTAACGGTCACTCTATATAAGTAGGTACCCAGATCAACGTTTGTTTAAACTCCGTACACATCGCACGATATCTCTCGCTCGATCATTCCAAATCTGGATGAGCAGAGCAGATGCAATGGCGTTCTCGTGAGTAATGGCTTCATCGTCTACTGCTTCCGGCGGCGGCGGCGGCGGCGCTCCCTTCGCTCTCAAGCTCAGAACATTCGAACCTCTCGCTCTGAATCCAGTACTGGACTTCACTTACAAGAGCCGAAGAAGACGCGCCGATGGACGGAGACCGACTCGATTCGGTTACTGTTGCTGCCAATCTGTGTCTCATGCGACTGGGAACAAGACTGCGGAGTCCGCTGAGGAATGGAGGTTCGACCGAAAGAACAGTCGCGGACCTCCGTGGTCCTTCGCTTCGCCTCGGTGAGTGTTCTGTTTTCTAGGGTTTCGTCAAATCAAGTATTGACCTTGAATCGAACAGTACTTATTAAGGAAATTATAGTAGTTGCTATATTTCGTAACAGTACTCACAGTACTCACAGTAGGGATTGTTGTAATTGTGAACTTAGGCGCTCTAATTCCAGTAATCACCTCAAACATTTGTAAAAAAGTTATCTTTTTGTGGACTCTGTAGTCATCTAATGCGATGAAATGATGTGCAGGTCTCGAAATTCTTCGAAACAGGATAAGTTCTTTCCTCGGTGCACTCCGAGGACCTCCGGTCTGCAGTCGCGCGATAGTCCGCCGAAAAGAGGTACTTTTAAGGTCTAATGAGTTTTGAATACTGAAAGAATGAAGAATCAGGAGTTTGGTGAAGTTAAGACTAATTGTATTGTGAAGTAATTGGTGTTCATGAAAGGGTGTTTCGCGAATGTAATCGATGCCCTTGTTTTTGCTATATGAAATGTTTCATTGTTTATTTTGTTTTGAATTGCAGATACTGGTATTGCCAATGAAAAAGACTGGGGCATTAACTTGTTGAGTGAAAACATTAATGAGTCCGGCACAAATGAAGATGGTAGCACTTGGTTCCGGGAGAGCGGGGAGGAACTTGGGGAGAATGGATATAGATGCCGATGGACTAGAATGGGGGGTCAGTCCAGCGACACCTCATCAGAATGGAAAGAAACTGTATGTTTTAGTTGATTTTGAATTTTCGATTTTAATTGTCTGCTCTTGCAACCCTATATTGATTTATCCCGGATTTGTTATACATAATTTTTGTGATTCTTTGCAATTGAATTTTCATTGAGAACTTTATTTTTTCAAGACAATGCATATTTAGATTATCCCCAACTAATTTTGGATTGAGGCATTGTTTTAGTTGTTGCATATGTAGATCATTGCTTAAAAAGCCCTTTGTAGACTATAATATTAGTGAGCAACACTAGCTTATATATCCATCTTCTTATTTTAGTTCTTATAAAGTGATGGCTTGATGTTGGACTTGAATCCATGATTAACTCGCTATGCCTGCCCTCACTTCCAAGTGATATTCGCTGTTTTGGTGCTTTTCAGAATTTTTTGGAAAGATACTGCAATAAGATTAAAAATTGTTGTTGGCTATAATTCCTTCAGTTTTCGTCTCCACTTCTGAATGATCTAGGATCCTGTGGCCAAAGCCTGCGTTGTGTTTTAATGAGCTTAAGTGTGCTTTGACTCTAGGAGTTCAAAACTTCAAGTGTGTTTTGTATTCTCCTTGCGCTAAGGTTTTCTTGTAGATGAGTTGTTTCTACTTTCTAGGTGCTATCTATAAGTAATCGGTTATTTGAAACAAAAACTTAAGTGAAAGTTGGCATCTTCAGATTTACTATTGAAAAGGATGTTCTAATTTCTGGAAAGATATTTGAAAGAGTTCTCTTAGATTGACAAGGAAGACAATAGTAAGGCTCGAGATGGGTCTGCCACCCCAAGCATGGAAGATAAGAGGTGAAGATTAATATCGAGTTACTAAGTGGGCCAACTCAGAGTTAGGCAACATGTCTAAAAACTGTATACACGGAGGAAAGCACGATGGGGGAGTTTGTGGCTCAACTAGGTTGCACAATTGGCGAATTTACATATATTTGGAGATTGTGGCTCAAGTAGGCTTATATATCCATCTTGTTATTTTACTTGTCTAAAAACTGTATAAATGTCTAAAAGTTTTGACATGTCCTTTTTTAAATGTCAATGAAACCATATACCATTAGAGTATTAATTATGTTGTACTCCAATGTGCTCTTCTTCGACATATTTTCTATAATCCCAGGTCGGTGCCCTTAATTGGCCTTTTTAATCTACTTGACAGTGGTGGGAGAAGAGCGATTGGACAGGATATAAGGAGCTAGGTGTATTTCTTACCTCATTGTTTACTTAATGTGCTTATTTAACATTTTGTCAATTGCTTTCATTATTTGTGCTCATTCATTATTCTTAATTTTCTTAGGTGTGGAGAAATCCGGAAAAAATGCTGAAGGCGATTCGTGGTGGGAAACATGGAAAGAAGCTCTCTATCAAGATGAATGGAGGTGGGAGCTTAATGGAAATTTTCTCTTAAAAGGTTATGATTATCGAGACTTCCTTGACAGTCTTGGATGAATTTTATCTGCTGGAAAAATTTACTAAGTGCTATATCCTTGTTGCTTGAAAATATTCTCATTATTTTTGTAGAATCATCAAGTAAGTTGAGATAAGAGTTCAGTTGATATTTTAAACCTGCATATGGTGTTGTATTCTCTGAAAGCATGCAATTGATTTTACAAGGGTGCATGATTATTACTTTTTGACATTGCAGTAATTTGGCAAGGATAGAGCGGAGTGCAGAGAAACAAGCCAAATCAGGGACAGAAAATGCTGGCTGGTACGAGAAATGGTGAGGGAACCTCTAAATACTTGCTCACATTTAATTTAAGAATGAAACATCTTTGAGGGTTCATGTGTTGTGTCCTCAGGTGGGAGAAATATGATGCCAAAGGTCAGACAGAGAAAGGAGCTCACAAATATGGTAGATTGAATGAACAATCATGGTGGGAGAAATGGGGGGAGCACTATGATGGAAGAGGATCTGTCGTGAAATGGTTTTCACCAACTCTCTTTTTTATAGTAAACAAAATTTTATTCAATGTGAAATATGTGAGGACAAGAAATCATCTAGTACATTAGTAAATCAATACAATATCCATAAATTTGCTACATTGTAACACAAAAGAAACTAATGCATTTTGCAAATGAGAAAACTAAGACTTCCCAAACATAGCTTTTAAGCAATCCATCTCCAATTCTGATACCAATCCACAAAAGAGGACCCCGAGCTACGTTTGCTACAAGATATCCATCAAATATTTGCTCATGCTAGCAAACTTCTGTCCATCAGTTGATAGTACATTAGCAACATATGCTATCAATCAAGAGTAACGTTGTCATCCAGTAACTATTACACATTGAGTGACCATCAACATTTGTTGTGGGCTTGGACTACAGTATGTTTATAGAATTGTCTTCTACTAACACCATTTACAGGCATGCTTTTGAGTAGGATGAAGGTTCAGTCATTTGATAGCCTGTCCTGATGGTTATATACGTATATGGATCGGCCCAGGCCAATGACAAAATATATCAATGTATCTTTATTTTTTCTTTGGCAAGGTCTTTTGCTTGGAACTTAAATGTCTATTCGTTGGGCAGTTATCACTCAGTGATGCTTTGTTTTTGGCTTTCTTATCACAGGACAGATAAATGGGCTGAGACTGAACTAGGAACCAAATGGGGTGATAAGTGGGAAGAAAAGTTCTTTGCTGGAATAGGTTCACGTCAAGGGGAGACGTGGCATGTGTCTTCAGTTGGTGATCGTATGTACACTGAACTTAATACTTTTTAATCTTCTTATGTCATTTGAAATTCCCCTACTATGAAGACATGGTGAACATTCTGAGGAACAGCCAAACACCTGTTTGACCTCTTTTCTTCTCTTTTTTTTTTTTTTTGAAAGTAACCAGTTAACTATTAAAAATAACTTGGTAGTCAAAAAATTCATTGAATTTAGTTTGTCTTATCTAATTATTCAATGCAATAGGAATTTCACCTTTGTGTATAATGGAAGATACTCAACATTCTAATGGTTGATGATTACATGAAGATAATTTCTTTCTAAGAACTTTTAGCCATGAGAGATGTACATATGAGATTAAATCAAGGAAATCTCTGGTTATAGTGTCCAAATTTCCCTTTTTGCTAATTGATATTTAATTCGCTGTTGATTTTATTTAAGAAAGTATGCCATTTTATAATTGTTTTGTAGGGTGGTCACGGACATGGGGAGAGGAGCACTTTGGCAACGGGTATGGTTTTCTTATTACCTATATGTTTGGAATATGTAATACTAATACATGGTTGTTTGCTTGTTGAGATGTTTTTTCTACTGAAGCTCATCCTTTTTCATGTTCTTCATCCTTCAAGGGCTAATGAACTTTGTATGTATATAATAGGAAAGTGCACAAGTACGGTAAAAGCACCACAGGAGAAAGCTGGGATATCTTTGTAGAGGAAGAAACCTACTATGAGTAAGATCACCACCATCTGCTTGGCACAATGTGTTTTCTCTTTCAAGTATCTATATGACAGTGAAAGGACAAACTTCTTGAGTAAAATATAATCTTAGCAGCTGCAAACCAAAATTGATATAACCCTTTACTTTTGATGCTAGGGCTGAGCCTCATTATGGATGGGCAGACGTCGTGGGTGATTCATGCCAGCTACTATCTATCCAGCCTCGTGAGAGGCCTCCTGGCGTCTACCCTAATCTTGAATACAGATCACCTCCGCCGCCTTCAGCCGATGAACCACCTACTCCGCTATCTTCTCCATGAAAAGCTTTGCTCTTTTGCATTTAATCTTTTTCCATCATTTTTTCTCCTTCCTATCCAGGCCCGTAGATATGTTTTATTTTTAAATGGCAAAAGCACTTGTAGTATATATTCATGAAAATCCTTGCTTTGATTTATTCATTCTTTCATTTTTCAACGTGCCATACATTCAGCGTTGACAGTTTTTTAAGGAAGCCGCTGTACCACATAATACCTGTGTTATGTAACTTATCCTGTTATTTGACGAGGCTTTTTTTTTTTTTTCTTTTTTTTGGGGTACATATTTATTTGACAGGCTTTCACTATAGTTAAATAGATTGATTATTAGTAGGTCAACGAGTTGAAGTTGCACCTCAAACACAATCAACAACACATATTCAGGCTTGAATTTTTTATCATCCCCAAGTGGAGCTTATTTTCATGACTTTCTCTTTGGTTGGGAAAGAAAGGCATAAAAGTATATTGTTATTTTCACAGCTCTCCACTGTACTTTGAAAGCCAAACATTCAGCTGCTCTGGGAGTGCAGCTCATCTTCAGACATCTCTAGATTCACCAAAACCATGATTTGCAATTGCTAGTCTGAGAATGAATGTCCTTTATATCCACCATGAACCCAAGAAAATAATAACATTTTTATGAAGCCCAAATCTATTCTCATCAATAATATACAACTTTTCCTTCTCTTCTAAAAGATGTACTTTGGATAAGATAGTCTCTTCCATGGGGCACAAACTTGTCATGCCAATCTCCAATGGTCCACAAATGCATGCTGGTGAAGATTACTGATCCTGAAGCTCCATTATGTAGACCTCTATGAGAGAGGGTGTATGTACAGAAGGGCACACTGCAGCTTTGACAAAAAAAAGACAAGTGAACCCAACAAAGTATACCACAAGGTTCAAAGAATTTGATGAAAAAATGGGTGTCAATGTACAACAGAACTCAAACATGTCGACTCCATCAGTCTGAAAGTATCTCTTCCAACTCAGGATGTTCCTCGGATTTTAGGAACAAATTGTAATCAAAATCGCCAGGGTTGGTCAACTTTTCATGAGGCTCGGTCCGATTCTCATCATAATCTGGATTCGACCAGTCTGGCTCCTCATCACTCATCTGATCATCAACTGGCTCGCCAGTATCTTTGCTCTCGTCGTCTTTCCTATTTTTAGGACTGGCAATTGTTGGACTCTTGAAACTCGTTCCTTCCTTTGACTTGGCCTCAGAATCTTCACAAATGCATGTTGAGGGGTTTTCATGGAACTCACCCCTGCCAGGCCTCACCTCATTAGGCTCTCCCATGAAACCTTTCTGATAAGTGCGAACCTTTGAAGCAAAAGCTTCCCAACTCATGTTAGCACGATTCGAAAACAAAGAATATAGCTTCTTAGCATTTGGGCGAATTGTTCGCTTGTGTCCAAAATATCTCCTGTGAAAAGAAGTCACAGTAAGAGGTCTGCTCTCACATTCATGAGCAACGAAATACAAACAAAGTTGTTACCACAGAAAAGAAAAGAATAAAGAAACTACCTTCGACCAGCTAGCATTCTAGCCATGTTGCCATTGTTGTTCGTCACAAACACATCACTCTCACCGCAAACCATGAAATCGAGTGCTGCCATGCGGGAAGAAAAAGAGGAAAAAGGTGCCAATTCATCGCTGTTTGCTATAGTATCTTTTGAATGGAAATTAGGGAAGAGTCTTTTGAGAGGCGCTAGTTTTTCTTCTCCCCCATATACTTCACCAGATGCCACATATACGTGGACATCACTGCCAAATCCTAATGCTCTCAGCATGAGTCCAACCTCTTCTGGAGTAAGCGGGCATTTTCCATGCCTCCGTTCCTTATCAGGGTTGCTAGTCTAAAGATTATTCAAAACATGGATTAGGATGCTTCAACATAAAATAGCAAGAAATTACTTTCTGGAAATTCTTTAAAACAAAACTTGAAGCCTTACATGTAAAGTTTTCCACCTCTTGCGTATTGCTCCCAGTTCCCTCGTTTCGTTTTCTCCACCTCCATAGTAGCATCCAGAGAAGGCAAGCATGTCAGGTTCAAACCTGTCATTCATAGTAGTACTTTCAACAAATATTGCTTCATATCTTTTTCTGAATGACCGAATCCCAGACATTTCTCATGCAATTACTTTTGTGATTGCATTCACTAAGAAAATGATGCAAGTTGTCGCAGCTAATGACTTTTCAAATCTACTCATGCCACCATGCCATTTGTATACCGCAATATTGACATCCTTAATTATTTTCAGGCCAAATATAAAATAAAATAAAATAAAATAAAAGATTGTCTAAAATGTTTTGCATAACATCCAAACAAGAAGGATGTGGAAACCAATGCGCCAAAGATACATGTCTTTTTTTGTTTTGGCGATGAAACATGCACAACAATAATAATAAAGCCTGATTCCCAAATTAATTAGTGATGAAACATGCATGGTAGATATGAAATAACTATAGCATATAGAACGTAGAATCTAACGTCCATTAAAAATACTAATCAGAGGTGGCATTAGAGCATACCTTAGGTGTAAAGCAATGAAATGCCTACTTTTCATCCTCATCCTCCGCACCAACTTTCTACCCATTTCTTGTATTTGTTCAGTGAATCTCAATGCATGGTAGTTAACTCTACACCTCAGCTTCTGTAAATCGGTATCTAACTTATTTGCAAGTCTATAATCAAACTTTGTCAACTGGACAGCCTGCATGGTGAAAAAGATATTTGCTAGTGTCACATATTATTCTTAAAAGCACCCTTCAAAACAAGATCGATAGTCAATCACCAACAGCATTTACAGAAACCTAATTTTGCAATAAAATGAGCAAAATAGAAAGAGAAGAAAAAGAAACCAAGTCTTACCAACACAACAGTGATTCAAAAATGAGGCTCAAGTCTCAACAACTTGACCTTCCAATAATAATGGAAAAGAATGTAAATAGGCATGCTAGGATTTTGGAAAGTAATTCCACAGTTTTCTGAAGGTACTGACCAGCCAAATAATTTTCCATGGCAAAATAGTTAACAGTCTACCGAAATCATACAATCGGCTGTCTTCATAAATTGTGTCCCCATTGTTAAAAAGTTTGAATTGGATATGTGTGCGGGTCAGGAGTGGCAGGCACATATCATACAAACGGTTTTACATCATTTAAGAGCATTAACATAGTAGAAGGAGCAGAATTATTTGCCGTAGCGTGGGCTTCAAGCGAAAAAGTGCATGCCGGTGACTCCAATTAAAACTTCTTATGAGCTTACATGCCAAATGCTAGAATATCTTATCTTATAGCAAGAGAAAGCAAAGAAGTAAAGCATTCCCATAAAATATTTTACCGCTTTTAGAATTTTATTTTATTTTTTTTCCTGATTTCCTTTCAGACTGTCCCATTAAAGATGCTAAACTAATAAATGTTTTCACAAAAAAGAAAACATGGAATACACTATTTAAAGCACTCTTCAATTATGCTTCAATTAATCAGCATGTTAAATCCCTTGAGCCCATTGTAGTTTTTCTATTAATAGAAATTTTGCATAAATTATTTCGAGGTATTTGGGAGATTTGCATTTTCAAAGATTCTTCGTCATCCTTTTTAGTAAAAACATCTGCAATTAATATGCTAGTTATTTAGTATTCAAATAACCAGAGCCTAGTTAACTAAAGGCCATCCTTGAATATAACGTTATTATTACTCGCGGGCATCTATTGATTCCCTTCTTTATAGAAATCAAGAGAATAATTATATTAAATATTAATGATTTATTTTCGTTATTATCGTATAGTTAACGATTGTTGCTTAGTTTCGTTACTTCGTAGGAGCCTCTAGCTGATTATAAGTCTATAGATTGATTACTGAATCATATTTACTGTCCATAACAAGTGATTCCAAGGGAAGATTTTTGCAAATATTCAGCTGTTGGGAAAATCAGTTCAGAATTCAACCAACAAATAGAAATCAAACATAAATTAGGAAATGAGGGAGAGGGAAAGAGGAACACGATAATTACACGTTTTTTCAAAAGAACTGGCAAGACACGGTTCTGATAGCACCTTGGAGTGCACTTCCTTGGAACACGCATTGTATAAGGAGCCATAATTTTCCCTCCCCTTCTTGGAAGCTCCTTTATGATCTTCACATCTTTCGATAGAAATGATATAAACCAGTCTACATCGAAGATCTGGGTAAAGTCACTGCAGCAAAACATTTGATGAACTAATGAGCAAAGAAATGTTCATTTCCAAAGGACCAGAACAATAGAACCTACAAACTATCGTTTAAGCAGCCCTGACATTTAAGAAAACAGTTTAGAAACCTGGCATCCTTCCAAAAAGATTTTGCATCCAGCTTTGGAACAACAAGAGTAGCATTAAGTATGTGGGCTGCAACAACAGCATCAGTGATCTGCAACCACAGGATAACAAATTCAGCATCAATAATGCAATGGCAAAAGTTCATAAGACTATTGCAAATAATGAAATCCCATAAGATTCATCCCATATATAAGCCATAAAAATGCAATAACCATGACAAGAATCAATATGCAGTTCGATTGTTTATAGACATATAATGTCATACAACAACAACAACAACAACATAGCCTCAGTCCCAAATTAACTGGGGTCGGCTACATGGATCAAACTTTTCCATTGTGCTCGATTAAGTGCAATTGATGGTGAGCTTTCCAAACCATTGAAATCCCTCCTAATTAATGTATCCCATGTTAACTTTGGTCTGCCCCTACCTCGTCGAATTTCTACAGTTTCTATTGAGTCAAGTTTTCTAGTTGGGGCATTTGTAGGCCGTCTTTACAGGTAACCAAACCACCGCAACCGCCCTTCCATAATCTTTGTATCAATTGGTGCTACTCCTACTTGTCTTTGAATTTCTATATTTCTTATTCTATCTTTACGAGTTTTACCACACATCCACCTAAGCATCCTTATTTCTGCTACGTTCATTTTATGTAATTGTTGTTGCTTTACCGCCCAACATTCACTTCCATAGAGCATAGCTGGCCTAATTGCGGTTCTATAAAATTTCCCTTTTAACTTAGTAGGAACATTTCGATCACAAATCACCCCCCCTAGAAATTATTTTTTTTAAAAAATGAGAAAGATATAGAAGGCATGCGATGTCTGTCAAATGAACTCCAAAGTGGTATTTGCTGAAAAATTGTTGATCAAGAATGATACTTACCCCAGTTCTTTGCTGATTTAAGCCTCCACTGGTGGCAATCATTAAGAATCGATTAGCAACTGTGTTCTTCTCAGCTCCTGTACCATAAAGGTCGCAATTTTAATATAGACAAAACAAACATTTCAATTAGAAACTACTAGAAAACAATCAAAACACCAATAACAAGCAAATAATTCTGGAATAATGTAGGTAACAGATTCACAATCTCGATTAGCCTTAGAAAACAATTCTGAAGTCAATCATCACTAAGACGTCAAAGGAACACGAAAAAATCGCATTTTTTGAAAAACCACAACACAAGACAACACAGCACAAATCAAATTAACAAAATGTAGACAACAAATGAACCGATAAATTGATACGCACTGATAAATTTACTGGTGGCATTACTGCATCCATGGAAGTACCTCGACGTCTTTGAACCCCACAGCCCTCGCTCAGAAGTCTTTCCACCGATCTGAACAATCCATTCAACAATCAAAAACGCCCTAATCAAGATCAACATTGCAAAAAGAAACTCCAAAACCAAATCAACACAACAAAACACAGAATCTCATCACAGAAACCCTAACCGGAACGCGAAACTCCGCTGCATCAACCCTCGCCCTCTCGCCGCCGCCTTTCTTCAGCTAAGCCACGCAATCAAACAATTCAGACAATAACAACAATTGAGTCGATTGGATTCAACCGAAATGTAATTAGAGGCGAAATCGAAGGGCAGAACTGGAAACCACATACGAATAAGCGGTGGCGGACCTGGTGGAGCGACTCGCCGTCGAGCGGCGGCGCTAGGAAGGAGAGCAGACAGAGGAAAACGACGGTGAACGTCACGGCGGAGATGGCCGGAATCATCCACCGGCGGAAACCGCCAATCGTGTGGTGGCGCCGCCGCTGCGACGCCGCCATGCTGCGCTGCCGCAGCAGCAGCTTCGCGCCACCCGTCTTCGCCCTCCGAGTCTCTATCTGTGTCACTCGTTTTGCGTCCCAAACCCAAAACGATCACCGAACCTAAAACCGTCACAAAAGCAAAACCGAACCAACAGCTTCGGCTCCCAAGCCTACCACCATTCCTGCTCGCTCTTCGTCCTCTTCTTCTTCATAAGAAATCGTTTTTCGTTGTGGCTCGCAAACAGAACCTTACTTCTTGTTCTTCTCAACTGAACTTTGCGTGCTATTAAGAGAGAGAGAGAGAGAGAAATGAGCGCACGTGCGTGCGGCGTGACGTTGTGGCGGTGAAAATAAATAAAATGTAAGATATTTGTTAATCAGTTACTGTAAAGATAGTGATTTACTTGATTAAAGATTTGGCGTTACTATAAATAGACCGATAGCTGGAACGATGAATAGCAGATTGTGTAGATTAGGACAAACCCAATTTAGAATCATAGATAAGACGGACCCATCTACGTATGTACCCACTAATCTCTACTACTTTTGGAAACAAATTGGGTGTCAAATTGAATGGCGAGAAGGGCTGGTGACTGGTGAGTGGTGAGAAGAGATTTTATACAGTATATAGTTCATAGTTGTTGTTGTTGTTGTTGCCTTGGCTTGTTGGTAGGAACCCAAAATAGTTCAGTGACTCTAAAATGGATAAATAATGGCAACTTTTCAGTGGTTTTTTTTTTGGGGTATGTAACGCTTTATGTGTTGATTGGTGTGGGTGTCGCACGGATCTATTATTTCTCGTGAACGGGCCCATGAGCTGCGTGCACGTCGCCAGACCTTTAGAGAGCAGGTAGAGATTAGATTATGCAATGCTAATCTTGTCTTGCTTACTTAATTACCAGAGGGGGTGTATTTAATTTGAGAAATCCGTAAATAAATTTTAAAATACTTTGAGGGTATTTTGTATTTTGTTTGGTGGAGTTTTTAAAAGTCTCGGCTCTATTTTACTGGATTTTAATGAATTTTAACTGAATTCTATTTAAAAATTGTATACAACCAAATCCTACCCTTAACTATGAGATTTGGATCGATTTTTGATCAAGTTGTTCCAAATTCAACCAAATCCTACTCTTGCGATTTGGATCGGCTTTAATCAAGTTCTTCCAAGTCCATCAAATTTAATGAGATTCATGAAAATCTATCACTTAATATTGGCGCATTATATTATGTTTAAGACAATGCGCTTATGTCGTGCTATACACCTTGAGATGCGCGCACGCATATATAGCACGATGCACGCAAAGCTTGATGCCATTTATTTGTTTTTTTTAAAAAAAAACATTTTCTCATGTTTTTATTGTGGCAATGTATTAACTCGGATGAGTTGGCCCAACTAAGAACGAGCTTGAGATTGTGTAAGTTAGACACACGATCTCAAGTTCGATTCCTTGTTGAATCAAGATTGTTCAGATCATTATGTACGTTCAAGCCGATTGCACCAAGACCTCGTGAGAATAGTAGACTCACTTGTATATACCTACATATATCAAAATTTTTTTTTATGGTAATGTATTTGCTCACTTGTATGTACCTACATATATAAAAATAAATAAATTATGGTAATGTATTTATTGACCGTTTAATTTTTTTATTGACCGTTTAATTAGCACCATCAATGTTAATTATTTGTGTTTGGTCAACGTCTGTACTTGTGTATACAAAAATTGTTGGCTCTGCTGGCGCTGATTGTGTCAATTTTTTTTTTATTGGATGAGTCCCAACGATTAAACAAAATAAAATATGGGGTTTGTTTGGTTGAATAATGGGGTTCATAAAAAAAAAAGAAGATAATGGGAGTAGTGTTAACAAACGAACAACAGGGTTGGAGGTGAAGAGAGAAGATGGAGGAGGAGTACATGTAGATTTGCTGTCACGAGAAGCAAAAGTTGAAAATTAGTAGGAGTACTACTTGTACACCAAACAATATTCGCTTACACAAATTTATTGTGTTTTGCGCCGGCTCCTCCACCCACATCCACATCCACATCCACATCGATCACGTCGTACCTTATATAAAATGAAGATTAGTTTTTTTATTAATCGTACATTTTGAGGAGAGTCGCATAGAGATAATGTATAGGGTAACATATTTTACCACAGTTTTTATGCGAGAATATTTGTTTTTTGTTTTTTTAAGATTGCATTGCAAGCAATTGCATTATATTAGTTTATAACACTTGGAACTTAAGATCCATATATGCTAGTTGAGCTAGACATTGTTGTTTTAGAATTTTCGCGTCAACTCATTTATCTAGTATGCTATTCAAAATTGAGTTCAGTAAAATTTTAGAAACATTAGATATCGAGACCTTTTTTTCAAAATGTGGTCGTATGACATATTTGGAGTTGTATAAAATTTGTTATGAGTTGCTCATGAAAAATTTTCAATAGATGATTCAAATGACTAAATATCAACTAAAAATACTCCAAATAAATCTTCTTTTAACACCTACAATGTAGTCTATAAGAAAAATATCAACCATTAAGGGGGCGGGGTTAAGACACGACATTCATAAAATTTATAAGGGTACTATAGAGAGTTGTGAGGTAAGGGGCTGGGTCTACACATATTCGAGGATAACATTGTTTCTACAATCATGTAATTTCATTGATCTTATGTTCACTACACTTTTTTTTTTTTTTTTTTTGACTTAAGTGAGAGTCGAAATCACCTCCATAAATATTATCTTTTGGCAAGTGATGCTTCTAGCAACTAATTGAAGATACGACGACTATACTTGTGCTTTTAAAACACCAAATATTGGTCTAAACTTAGAACATTCCTCCTAAACTAAGGTTAAATCAAGAACTACTCATTCACATGGGCCCATCCACCACACAACATCCGGAGTCCCACTCGTTGAGAAAAGTGAAGCAGCAATCCCCACCACCTCCACACGTGTGCTTTCCCGGCAAATAACCGGAACGGAATTAACCGAACCCAGAATCGGTCGCATCGAAATCCAGGTTTCAGATAACCAGAACAAGACTACACCACACTACAGAAGCTTAGGTCAACAAACCTAAACAACAGCGGTGGTGCGGTGAAGCAATTACAACATGTTTTGTGCGTTGTCGTTCGACTTCGCTTCCACGACCGCTATCGTACGCCCCACTCGCTCTCTCCTCCCCTTCGCGTCTCAACACGCCACTCTTCGCTTCGCTTCAACTTCAACTTCAACTTCAACTCCTTCGTTGTCGCTCAAATTCTCGAAGAGCAGTAGCCGAGCAAGCACAGTTCGCTGTCTCAAATCCTCAAATGACAAAAGCAACGAAGCGAGCGACACGAAAGCAGCCCCAAATGGGACTCTGGTATGGTATTCGCCCTCTCCATTTCATTTATGTAAACCCTAATTGATGAGTGGAGTAATGGGTGTTGATAAAGTTTTGATTTTGACGCGCCAGCCGAAGAGCAGGAGAGACATTTTGCTGGAATACGTGAAGAATGTGCAGCCTGAATTCATGGAATTGTTCGTCAAAAAGGCGCCTCCATTGGTTAGTCACTTCCAAATTGCAATCGCTTTTTTGGGTTTTTGGTGTGTTGTTGTTGTTGTTGTTGATGATGATTTTGAACATGTATAGGTAGTTGATGCTATGCGTCATACGGTGACGAATATGATTGGGACTTTACCGCCTCAGTTCTTTGCAGTGACTGTTACCACGGTTAGCATTCCCACTCTCTATTTCCTCCCAATTTCTTTCTTTGATGCAAGGAAGATGATAGGGTTTTAGGGGGTTTGGACATTGGAAATGTGGTGGAATTGTAAAAAAAAGTTTGGTCTTTTTTTTGTTCAGGTTGCTGAAAATCTTGCTCAACTCATGTACAGTGTTTTGATGACTGGTTACATGTTTAAAAATGCCCAATATCGTCTTGAATTGCAGCAGAGTTTGGAGCAAGTTGCTCTTCCTGATGCCCAAGAAAAAAAGGTATCTTGTCCATACTTGACTAATGCAATGTGATTACTAGCCTTACTGGGTAGTGGGCGAGTGCATTATAACTAGGTTGGTTTTTAATCCAAATCATGGAAGATATTAGTGCATTGCTTCTTTTTTGTTTATTCCGACAATCAGTCATCTTACTTTGTATCGGATTGTTTTAAGTTTTAACAATTTGGTGGTTGCCCTACTATGGACCATGGTTAGGTCTGATATCACACTTTATGTGAAAAACCGATGTGAGCTACACGAAGTAGTCATTTATTCCAGTGTCTGTCTCATTGTCAAGAAACTGTGAAGCATTTCATGAAAGAGATGATGAAATATTGGTAAATTATTGATTAAGCTCCACTGTGAAAGCTCAGTTGCAGGGTGAGCTTGTTATGCTACCTCGTGAAAATTACTGACACCATACTTTCATTTACGAAACAATTGAATTTCCTCTGCATTTAGTGTTTAATTGTTGCATTATTCGTTTGGGAGATAGTTGCTGTAGCGATCTTAAGTTCCTTCATGTGGGATTTGACCACACGTCTTACATGTGTCTCAAATACAAGTTTATCAACCTCTTTGTCCTAGCTGTTTTTCATTGCATTACTCAGGTATTGAATATTTGGCCACTTAGAATTTAGCTGATTGTGGTTGCTTCTTCTAGTTACTCTTATTCCCATTGTCATCATCAATAGTCATTATTTTTTCTAGTTCATTACTAACACTATACAACAATGTAAGTCTGCTTTATTAGGCTTGTTTGCATCACTGTGGCAGTTCTCCGTGTTTGTTTACTGTCTTAATTTGTAGGGAAACTTGATAGAACCTTTGAATAGGTTCAAACGTGTTTCACTTTTGAAAATTTAACAATAATTTTGTCAGGGTTGTTTTATCCCAATTTTTTCCTTTAAAAAATTAAAGGTGATATATTTTATTTCTTTAATTTCTTGTGTGATGTAGCGTTCTTCTGTGAACACTGTAGGACGCCCCAGATTATGCTCCTGGCACTCAGAAAAAAGTGATAGGTGAAGTGATCAGATGGAATGATGTTTCTGGACCCGAGAAAATAGAAGCAGTGAAGTACATCGAATTACTTGAAGCAGAAATTGAGGAATTAAAAACTCAAATAGGAAGAAGATCTGCGAATGGACACAATGAACTCCTGGATTATCTTAAATCTCTTGAACCTCAAAACATAAAGGTTAGAAATAAAGATATTGTTGTTTTTTTTTTTTTTTTTTGGGGCAATATATCTGTTTTTTTTTGGGAGGGCAAATCAATTTATCTGCTTTTGCACTAAATCGAGCGCAATGGAAGAGTTTGATCCATGTAGCCGACCCCAACTTATTTGGGATTGAGGCTATGTTTATGTGTTTGCTTTTATATGCATGAGGTTGCGGGCAGAAATTTCTTTTGTACTTGGTCATGCGTATTGATTTTTTTATCTTCATTGAACCTTATCATTCTTTGTGGAAGGAGTCCTTGGTTGTTTTATCTTCCTTTAACCGGTGTATGGCCAGTGTTACTCTAAAAAAAATGGTGTATGGCCAGTGGCAAGGAAGAGTGGTGATGCAGTCGCACTTGCCCTAGCACCACATTTTTTCCCATATTCTTCTATGTTAAAGAATTATTTGTTTAGTTCTATGGTCTTGGAATTATTTTTTATTTTTATTTTTTGCAAAAGTCTTGGAATTAATTTGAGGATTATTCTGTTCAATATTTTTTTTGTTGCTATTGCATCTACATCATGGGATGTTTTTATTTTATTTGACATGGAATTAACTATTTGTGCTAAGATCAATAACTTTGTATCATATGTAGGAACTTACAAGTACTGCTGGTGAGGATGTTGTATTGGCCATGGACACGTTTATAAAACGTCTCCTGGAAGTTTCAGATCCTGCCCAGATGAAGGTTCACTATTTTTTGTAGCTCTTATCCTCTCTGATCTTATATATTTGATCTTAGTTGATAACTATGCTTCTTTTACAGAGGTTTAATGGATTTTGGAATCTCAGAAACCCTGAAAAAAATGATTAGAAACTTGTCAAAACCGCTGCTAGGTAAAATTTAGTTGGGATGAAGGGCTATGCATACTCTAAATATTATTTGACTCAGATATTAGGCTAGGAAAAGAACATTTTTCCATGCTTTTGCTTGAATATGCATTAGGTTACTGTTAGAATGAACTTAATTGTCCCTCTGAATCTACTTTCGTCGTGTCGAATTTTAACCTTTTTTTTTTTTTTGAGATTGAATTTTAATCAATTAATGTAGAAAGCTCTGGCAAAATCTGGGATAATTAATATGTTAGTTGTGTTGGGATAATTAATGTGATCAATTCACCTTTTTAGGTATCTTATTCTTTTTCTTTTTAAACCATGCAAAGCACTAACTAGTTTGTCAATGATATTTGTATTGTCTTTTTGTCGACACCGTCTTTCGTCTTGTAAACAAAGATTACTAAGTTGAGATATTATCTTTTCACAAGATTTTAAGATAAGCCAAAAGGAAAATCCTTGCTCTCCATGTGGTCAACCATGCAACAATGGATTTGCCATATATGAATCAGCCTAAGAAGTTATCATTCCATTTTCTGGAGGTATTACATTCTTTTTAAGAGGATGGTTACTGAAGCATTGTGATGAATTAAGTTCTTTCTGTCACTTGTAGCATTTATTCATGTAACACATAATAGCTTTCCGTTTGAAGCATGTCATTGAAGTGGTCTGCATCTTGACTGGAGTCACAAGCATGGTATTCTCCACATTGGGTAATTAACATGCTGAACTGCTCTATAACTTGTGTTTGCAGATGACACCGACAACAACCAGTGCTCCAGAGCTTGCCAAACTGCTTTACTGGCTCATGGTGGTTGGCTATAGCATTCGAAACATCGAGGTAAGGTTCGACATGGAAAGAGTGCTGGGCACCACTCCAAAACTTGCGGAGTTACCACCTGGGGAGAACATTTAGGCATATGAGAAGAAAAAGCTAGTCACAGTGGAAAGAAAGCTCAGTAATTGGGGGGGTGCTCCAAGGTTATATATGACGAGCTAAGGCTGTGATTCTTTGACTCAATCTGCATCAGCCAAAGAAATAGTATTCACAATTTGGAGAGCTCTGGTATTTGATGGCTTTCCACATCATCTGTAGTAGCATAGTCAGCAATTATATAAAGCTGAAGGAAGAACACTTGAATTAGTGAAAGAAGTTGTTTCTTCCCAAGTGTTCAGTATTCTTTTTCAACTTTACTCTTCGTTTTTTTGCGTGTACCTATCCATTTTGGTTCATGGTAGAGCAAAACTATCCTGTTGTCTCTACTCCAATACGTCTATTTGACAAGAGACACACCTCACATTACAAGAGAACTGCAAGAATTAAGAGACTCCAATACGTGGTTGTCTCTTAGATTTAGTAGGTCCAACCCCTACACCGGGGCAAAGACTAGTTAAAAATCAACTTACAATATTCTGAAGTTGATATTGTTGATTATTCCAAATGTAAGAAGTCGTCAACCCCTCCAAACACGTTCTCAATTAATGGGGGCATCGACTCCACACTTGGCCACTCCTATATTCACATACCTACCCAGACCTCTACTGGCCTACTGGGTCCATTCTCAAACCTCTACAGTAAGTAGCAGTACTAACTCGCCCTTCCATTTCAGCCTCTCAATTACATAACATCCAAAAAAAAAAAAAAAAAACACTCTCCGACAGAGATGATCAACTACACATGCGCCTCTCTTTTCAATTCCTTCATCCTCTCGCTCCTCTTACTCTTCACAGCAACCACTCATGCCTTCAACTGCACCAGCTCAATCTCAAGCTCAGCAACACCCACCAAATGCAACGCTTTAATCGACTACATCCCACCCAACACCACCACTCTCTCCCACATCAAAACCCTCTTTGGGGTCCCAAATCTGCACACTCTCTTGGGCGCCAATTCCATGCCCCTATCCACCCCGCCCACCCAACCCGTACCCGCCAACCGCCCCATCAAAATCCTATTCCAGTGCATCTGCGCCAACGGTACGGGCGTCTCCAACAGGCGACCGGTCTACAGGGTCAAAAAAGGGGACGATCTGGATCACATCGCCAGGAACGTGTTTGGGGCTCTTGTCACGTACCAGCAAATCCAGGCCGTTAATGGGATTGCGGATGCTTCTTTGATACAGATTGGGCAGGAGCTCTGGATCCCTCTCCCTTGTAGTTGTGATGAGGTGGATGGGTCTCAAGTGGTGCATTATGGACACGTGGTGGCTAATCACAGCACGGTGCAGCAGATCGCCGATGCCTACGGGAGCAGGGTGGAGACTCTGTTGAGGCTCAATGGGTTGGCGGATCCGAGGGACCTCCTGGCCGGGGCAGTCCTTGATGTTCCTCTTAGAGGTTTGTACCAGCTTTGTTACTTCATTAATTATTGTCTTTGCTGATTATCGTCCATAATTTAATAGTGCTTATACTAATTTAATAGCTCTAATTGAGGCAGAGATTGGGAGTTCTAATTTAGTTGGCAGAAATGAGCCACAGTTTAATAATTATAGCACCGACTGAAATGTGCGCGTGCATCTCGAGGCAAAATGCACAACATCTGACTAAGTCGGTGCCAAATTAGGTTACCCAAACTTTTTCCTTATAGAAAGATGTTGGACATCTTAACGTCATTTGTTTTTGCTACTAGTTGGAACCAAAGTAAAGAGGGTATGAGAAAGTTAAAACACCCAAAGATATAAATAAAAAAAAAAATCAATAGGGTTGCGGTGAGATCACACGAGTCCCTCCTCCATGAGCTACAAGCCTCAAGTTTGAGTCATGCAAATGAAAATTTTTTAAAATAGGCGTTGCTCTTATTGCCTACATTCCTAGAGTCCGAGACTAATCGGGGCTATGCCTTGAGTACCTTGACAATAATAGAAAAAAGTAATTGTGATAGTTAAGGTACTGAGGTGTTAATTATTTAAGTGTGGAATTTGATTTGATTTGATTAGAATGAAATGTCATTTAGTGGTCAGTTCTTACTACTTAGATTTGTGGGCTAGAATCTAATCAGAGTAATAGTGGGCATCTTTTAATTACAAAAATCTCAAAGTCATGGATACCTTTTTGGTGCTTGGATATATCCACTAAAATGTCGTCTCCTAGATAGCCTAACCTTAGCAGAATCGACAACATTATAATATTCATCTAGACAGCATACTTAGATTTTTGAGCCTTGTTTGAGCTAATTAATCAATGTATAATCTGATTGTGTTTGTGGATATGAGCAGCTTGTGCGTCATCAGTGAGTAATCAGTCACGTGACTACCCACTGCGGCTCTCAAATGGCACCTACGCGTTCACAGCGCACAACTGTTTGCAGTGCAAGTGCGATGCCTCCAATAACTACATGTGAGTGAGTGAGTGAGGGAGGGAAATCATATTTACATCTGCTTATATCAAAGTTTTAGTTACTGTTGATTTGCCTTGTTAAGTTTTTCTGTTGGGGTGCTATCGTTTTGATTTAGATTGCACTGTGAGCCATCCCCTCCAAACACGAAACTTTCCGATTGGTCTAAGTGCCCTTCGATGATCTGCGAAGGCTTGGGGAATTTGCGCATCGGCGACTCGATGTCTTCAAGCAATTGCCAGAACACTACTTGCTCCTATGCTGGGTACAACCACACTTCCATCCTCACAACTCTAACCAACATTTCCACTTGTAATCGTGAGTGCCTTTCACAATATCAAACTTCTTCATAACTTTCATGGCAATGTATCTGATAACTGGGTTTAACAAAAAAAAAAAATTACTTACTAGTCCACTGCATTCTTCTGAACAGCTGAAGGGGCGCCTCAGTCACCTCCTAGAAGCCATGCTATGAAAATCGGCTTATCCGGGAACTACTTCGGCCGGGCCGCTCTCTTTGTGAACTTAGCTTTGCTCTATCTCAGCCATCTTTTATAGGGAATTTGATGTTTGCTATGTATTTTCTATATTGAGTGTGGATGACTAGGTAGAAAGAAATAAGGTTAAGATATTTGAGTTTTGTATGTTCAGACATTTGCAGCAAAATAATTGCATTGGAGAGACATCAAATAGTTCAAACTATAGACCCCTCCTCCATTTCTTGTCAATGTAGCTAAATTCTAATTATCACTAAATCAAACATTTTTCTTGTCAATAAATTGAGATCCCCAAAAATGCTAATCAACCTTTACAAAAAGAGATGATGCAATAGCTAAACTAGAAATGAAGTCTCCTCCCCCTCTCGCGTGTGATGTGTTTACCGGTCCGACAACCTAATACTTGCTGGCGAATTATAATGGTTAGCTCAATGGAATTGCTCTCCCATTAGACTAATTTCAACTGCTAACCTCGAAATCAAACTGCAATAGCAACTCTAACTTGAAAACCATTTTCAGCCTTCACCAATAAGATCAATAGGAATACAGCAACTCACCTTGCAAAAAACTGGCTTGTTTTACTTCAAGCTTCAGACGGAGCAAACGAGGAAACAACTCCAAAAGCGAACTGAGTAGCATTTTGCAGAACAAGCATTCTTGTATAGATAGCAGTCTTTTCTCTTTGAAACGAGCAAGGGCAAGAACCTCTATTAACAGTTCGCACCCTTCCCAATTTTTCAGGTATTGGAAATGGGCTTGGGAGCACTCCTCCTTTATCTAAACATGGGACCGACTATGTAGCACATACAATGTTCTACATACAACCAACGGGTGGTGCGTCGGAGTGGTTTGACACTCCAATGGCTTAAGAGGATGTCTCGAGTTCGAGACTCCACGAGCGGAGAAACCACCGTTGGGAGAGCCTTACCCTTAGTGGGCCGACCCGGCTTGAGCCCGGAGTAGTTGGTTAAATCAGGATACCGAGTGGCCTAGAAAAAAAAAAAAAAAAAAAAAAAAAAAAAAAATGTTCTACGTAGGTGGAGTTTGAAATGAGCTCCAAATAAAGCTGATTAAACTTGACATCCATAAATGCTTTCATCTAAGAAGGAAAGCAACTACAGAGTGAACATAGCTCCTCTTTTGCGATTCACAGTTCAAACTTCTATTGCCTTGCAGGATATACTTGAAGTCTTGAATGTACACCAGAAATTGTTGAAGATTTTCTACTCTTAAAAAATAAAAATAAATAGAGGTAGACATGCTTGCTTGATATGTCGAACAGTAACATAATTAGATCAAATAGCTGATTATCAAAATAAGGTTATAGATTATCTAACCTCAATTCTGACTCTGAATGTCTTTATGCAAAAACCACCAGGGTCCATTTTTCGATACTAATCTGAAAACAAGAATCAAATCACATGGCATATCAGGATATAACATATTCAATAAAACAAAATCGCACATATTAAGACTAATGCATTAATAGAACGTGCTTAACCAAGAAAAATACAAACAATTTTGTTGTATATATCCCAAAACCAAGATGTATAATATGTAACGGGTTTTCTTTCCTTCAAAGTAAACAAGATTGTAATAAGATCTTGAAAAACATATTGGTATTGCTACGTGCTACATCCAGTCATGTTACTCCTTTAATATCACCATTTATTCTTAATACAATATTTTTTCCACACAAGATATATTGGTCTTTAGTATACATTTCCATTTTCCAAACCTTCCTAATAGATTTCCTCTTTTTTTTTTTTTTAATCTCCAATCGGTGAAATTCCTGACATTTATTTATTTATTTTTTATATATGTTCATCAGGGATTTTATTTTTTATCAGACTATATGACACTTTAATTAGCCATTATTTACCTATAAGTAGTTTAGCAACCAACAGAAAACTTAGCAATACGGCCCATGCTATCACTAATGACCTTTCATTTTGTCAATTTAACGAGAAAAAAATAAGGTAAAAAAAAAAAGAGAAGATGGTGAAAGTTTCAATCGAGATGCATGTAATTCAAAAATAAATTTCAAGCAACTCTCAAAGTCAATTTAAAAAGATGTTTCTCCTGGTTTAAGATACTTAAAAGTCGTAGAAACTAACCCAAAATGAAAGGATTCATAAATCTAAAAAGATGACAGACAAACTGATATTTGAAACTAGACTAAGAAAACAAAATTACCTGACAAAACCTGCTGTCATTCGCAAGGTCATGCAAAGAACTAAACCCAACCAAACTCCTGTAAGGCCCAACTTAGAAGGAGCATACAGGAGAAAAACAGAAGATATACCCCCAGCCACCATCTGCAAAGTCAAAATCTCATTAAGAGCTTCAACAAGAACAAGCAGAAAAAAGAAAAAAAAAAAAAAAAAAAAAAAGTCGTTTCTGGTCCATGTTTGAGATTGAGGGTATAGAATACCATAGACTGAGCTGCATATGCAAAGTCTGAAACACCATAATATAGTCCATCCGCAATGAAAGCTAAAGCATTAATGGGTTGACTGGCACAGACTAGCTGTAACAAATTTAAATAATGATGCATCAGAAAAAAACGACTAAGAAAAAGATACTTAGATTTAGATTATTCAAACTATAATGCAGATTTGTATTCATACCAGAGCCATAGACTTAACAATACCAAGAACGTCGGCATCCTTTGTGAATAAAGTGGGAATAATACCAAAAGAGGCCCCCAACGCCACAGCTAAGAAAGTACCTGTAAGCAATCCTGTCTGGAATATCATCTGTTAGATAATGAACCAAAAGAAAGCATGCCCAACAAACAGAAAACAAGTAGTGGGCATGTAAAAAAAAAAACTTAAAACAGAAGATTTTGAGAATAAAAGAACAGCTTTCACCTTTACAAGATAAAATGTTATTTCTTTCACTGCTCTGTAGTCATGCTTCGAGAAGGAACTTGCAATAATAGCCTAAGAATAAAGAAAAGAAATCAATCACAACAACAACAACAACATAGCCTCAGTCCCAAATTAATTGGGGTCGGCTACATGGATCAAACTTTTCCATTGTGCTCGATTAAGTGCAATTGATGGTGAGCTTTCCAAACCATTCAAATCCCTCCTAATTAATGCATCCCATGTTAACTTTGGTCTACCCCTAGCTCGTTGAATTTCTACCGTTTCTATTGAGTCAAGTTTTCTAGTGGGGGCATTTGTAGGCAGTCTTTGCAGGTGATCAAACCACCGCAACCGCCCTTCCCTAATCTTTGTATCAATTGGTGTTACTCCTACTTGTCTTTGAAAAAGAAAAGAAATCAATCCCATGAAAAAAAAAATCAATCCCATGAAAAAGAAAAAAATCCGAATGAAATAAGAAAAGCTGCCCTAAGGTATAGTTTTCAAACATTTTTAGTAGGAAAAACTTGTAACCTTCGACATAAAGCACGATAACAAACTCAAGCCATGACTTAAGTTATAACACTCTTTAACTAACAAGCAAAAGTATCTAGCTCCTTTTCCTCTTCGAATCAAGAAATGTTAACTTGTTACAAAGGCAATGAAAAAATTACAGCAATAGAAAGGGTGGAATTAAAGTATCCTATCAGGAGTGGTAGACTACCTGTCCAGATGAAGCAAGAGCATCAGTAAGGAGAGACACAGCCAACCACACTTGCAAGCATATCTGATGAGCAGCCATTGCTATAGGCCCCTGTCGAGCTGCCATTGACGTCCCCAAGGTCATCGTACTAAGGATTGCCAAAGTTCTCCCAAGAAGGAAACCGCCTAGAGGACAAAAGTAGAAAAATATAATCATATGACGTGAGCAAAAACATCAGTTAATATTATAGTTAATATTATAAACCCACTGAACTTGCATTTAAAAGAACGTGGGGAAAACATATACTGATGGCTGTCTACTGCTGTCCCAAGATACAGTAAAGGTGGCAGCAGAAAAAAGATGCACTAATTTATAAGTAGATAGGAAATGCCTGAGTCTCACAGAAACCCAATGGTTACCAACTCTGTGGAAGAATATAGTTATTTTATGTTCAGAAATTCTTTTATTACATTCCCATGTAACCTAGGCAATGAAAACTTGCCGAAAAAGGTGACTTTAGAAAAGAAATATTCTGAGCCCCACATTGTATTAGTTGTAGTTGGATACAATCCAAACATGATAATACACAACATATTCCACTTCTGAGTTTTAAGAAGCAATCTGAATTCAAGAAGATACAAATTAGAAAGAAATGAAAGCTAGCACGTGTACAAGATATTTAAGGCTCACTAGATGCATGAATGTCTTGCTCAAGGAAAAAAAAAAAGAAAATAAAACTAGCTACTGACAGTCTCAACTTATGCATGCAGTACATTTTTTTGTTCTTAGACTCATTTTAGTTGGATCACTGAGAAGATACAAGGATGTGTTCTGTAGTTTATTAAATTCCGAAGCTAGAGTTGGACTGCGACTTAATGAGTACAGCGATACACAAGCTATAAGATCATTCATTTAATAACCATCACTCGCAGAGTCGCAGATCGAATCAAAGAGTTCGATCGGATTACAAACCATTTACTTCTGAACAAACTCACCAGACTTCAGATAGCTACCAAAGTTCAGATTTTCCAACTTGGGAGGCAATAATATAGCTCTTTTACTCAGAGACCATATCATAAAAAAGGTGACCAAGTACCTGAAAAATATACAGAACATGCAAGTTATGCAATAGAAATTATTAAAACAAAAAGAATAATTAGATTTTGTTGACCTACATTCTTAAATAAATATCTGGTGACTATGTTGCAATCTGAAACCCAATACAATTCTCTTGAATAGAATTGAGATACAAACTTTTTTTTTTTTTTTTTTTTTTTTGAGGAAACAAAAAAAATTGTAATCAATTCGCATAGGTGTAATTGGACATGAGTAACACACTTCTGAATTCTGATACTGTGGTGCAAATGTCAAACTTTACCATCCATGTGAGATAAATGATGTTCAAGTTCAATGAAAAGGGCATCTGACGTGGCATAAATTACCCCATAAAATAATTAGCTTAAGTTTCAAATTTCGAGAGACAAGAAGGTCACACACATAAGAAAGAGAAGATTATGAGGGAGTTGAAAACTTACTGTGATATAACAGTGGCAATTGCTGCACCAGTTACACCCAAGCGAAGGGAATACACAAGGAGAGGAAACAAAAACACAGCTGTCAGATTGCCAGCTCCTGCGCATTGTTCAAACGTTATATATTAGAGGACACACAAATTGCAAAATGGTGATTATAGTGGAAGTAGGCAAGATCGTTGGTCAAATATGGCAATAAGGTCTCAAAAGAAATAGAATTAAATAAAAGCGCAATAAAGTCTAAAAAAGCTTAATGACCATTTGTAGAGAAATTTCAACATTTAGTATTTTCCTCTCTGAATTCTTTCTGTATAGTACGTTTTAATGATTAATCAATAAATCAAAAAGAAAAAAAAAAGAGAATAAAAAAACCATAGTCAAATTTGGATGTTCGATTGGTTCTTTCTAGTTCAAAAGGAATCTAATCTGTTTTATTTCTGCAACACACCATTAAAGCCTCATGCCCTTCACGCCTCCTCTTTTCTTTTATTTCCCTGTTTTGAAACTAGTGCAACAAATATTGTTATATAGTACTATAGTTTTCCCAGAGGAAGCTGCAACTTGTATGCTTTTAGTACAATGCCCCCATTACAAATTGAGTTTATTTGAGCACTAAAGAAATGTATCTCTTTGGGAGATTGAAAAGAAATGATACATATAAGAAGTGCAAGGAAATGGAAGAAAAAATCAATAGAATGTGTAGAAAAGAGTAAAGCAAAAACAAATTACCCAAAAGAAATAAAAAGTGAGAACTCAACTTCACATGTAACATGAAGAAAGACAAGTTAGACAACAGCGCAGGAACATGATATCAATTTGTTTGATCCATCGTGAAAGTTTACCCAATGTGTAATTGTAAATTAACAAAATTATTGAGAACAAAAAGACTTTTTCCTTACAAGATTCAGTTTTTAATCAAAAACTCACCTAGACAAATTAAAGGAGTCTTTGTGTCTTTAAAGCCACGAAAGACACCTTGAAGAGCCAGCGAAACCACAACAGCAGGGGCTCCAATGGCTCTCAATGAAAGAAATTGTTGAGCTGAAACCCGCATGGGTGAAGCCTGTGTAGAAAATGAAGTTTAGAATAGGAACTTCTCAGCTGAAAATTTACTGTAGCCGGATAGCTGAAGATCTGCGGCAACACAAAACAAGGAAGCATGATCTAATTCAGACATAAAACTCAGCAACTACAAACAAACCCCATACAATGATATTCAGTTCTATTCCACCCCATAATATTAGCATAGACGCATGCTTATGATATCACTAAGGGGGAGAAACAGAAATTCTATATACAAGATTAAATTTGTTAACTTACAGATGTTATACCCATCATGTTTAAAAATAATCCTGAACCGAAATATAAAGCCACAGCCTCAAAGATACCAATTCCACCAGCAAGAAAAAATGCAGTAGAAACAGATGCCAATTGTTTCCTTCCTGAAATTTCATGAAATTGTTTACTATTATTGCTTCCCCTCGAAAAACCTCATTTATATAAAAGCAAGAAGCTAAAGATGACATCAGAATCGGTATTTCAAGTTCCCAAATTATCCAAAAATCATTGTCAGACATTAAATTATTTCCTTAGTTTCACCTGAAGAAGATTCTTCCGAGCTTCTTGAAATGTCTTCAGCCACGAATGAAGTTGCAACACTTAGCAAGGGAATGTTGAATAACTTTGAAATGATGTTAAAGATTGATATGGAGACACCAGCAGAAGCCAACTCCACAGGACCTTTTGCACGAGAAAGAAATCTTAGAATCGATGTAACCATGACATCAAAGCTTTAAATTCAAATTTTAGTTTCTATATTCAAAAAAAACTTAGAATCATGGAAATATAAGAATTTAACCAGATTTAACAGGTTCGGACATCTAATTTTCGAAAGACTTAAGAGTCAATGACAAAAAAGGAGGACAAAAATAACTGGAATATCTTCATAGTCATTGTTGGGACCCTATATAGTGTATACTAGTAATGCCTGGCATATTCCATGATGATCCAAAACAGTATAAGAATTTTGGTTTAATATTTGCTTCCGCTTGCCATTTGCATAACTGACATTCACACTTTCTTCTTTGTCTTTTGGTTCTTTACATCTAGGATGGGGCTCAAATCACAAGGTCGTTGGAATAGCTTGACAACATTTATTGGTCCTCTTTTAAACAACTATGACTTAAATGTTTATAGGTAACCAAGCAGCAAATGCATATCACATTCTTCAACTATTGAACCACCAATGTAGGCACCTATTTGGTAAAATCTATTCATGCTATACGAGCGCTCGAAAACGAAGCTTCTTCTTTCCTAAATTAAATGTGGATGAAACCAGTACGCTTCCGGATATAGTTCATGACGAGAAAAGATGGTAAGTTATCCTGAGTTCTTCTATTGCAACATAAATGCGATCAAGTAGAAAGTCCAAAAATTATCTGTTTGATAATACAAGTTTATACAGACAATAAATCAGAAAAAAGAGTATTCCAAAAACAAGTCAATCTATCTTACAGAAATTATGTAATAAATATGACAAGGTAGCATGCCAACCAAAAGAAAGAGTTACGACAATAATAACCAAACCAATTGAAATCAAGAAGAGATAACTGGTTGATGAAATACAAAACTTTCTCGTGTTAACAAATAAATGTAAGTTTTAGCCAGCGAAATAACTACAGAGCTTTGGAAGTACCCAATCTACCGATAAAAGCTGTTTCCATCAGTTGTGCAAAGGGCTCAAGCACTTGCCCACCAATTGCTGGTAAAGCTAGAAGAATAAGCTCACTTTTCACATTTTGAGAATCTGATTTAACAGCTGAAGTGCCTATTAACTTACTGAAAATCAAACACAAATTTCATAAGCAAACACCAAATAAAGACAGATTGCAGCACAAGAATAAAAAAATTGTGAAAAAATACAAATTTTCCGATACGAAAGCCCAAAACTAATAGGATTTCAAGCATTTGCAGAGAGCAGTCTCTGATTGTTACATTGTTTCAATATTACAGTCGCATTCACAGCCAAATTCATAACAGTTCTTTTGAACAAATAGTATTATCGAGTTAACATACTTTAATTAGGTCAATTGATTCTATATCTAGTCATGTATCGAGCCATTGATAGATTAATAAAATTCCTATTTCACTTCAAAAAAATAAAATAAAATATAGGTTGAAGATGCAACATATATACTTGAAACTTACAAAGTTTTCTGCAGGGGCTGATCCACTTGATTCGATTCAGATATCTCCTCAACATCACATGGATCCAAACTGCAATCCGACCTAATCTTATTATCGATCCAACGGAGGACATGCTTTGGACGTCGAGGTTTCTTCAAACTGAGAAGACTAACACGGTTAGCGGATTGAAAACAAGGCCTCAAGGAATTGTTTGAGTTTATTTCCTTGACATTCAATCTCGGTGACTGCACTCCGCCATATCCTCCAACCGCATATACCCTCGCCACTACCTTTACAGATTTTCTTCTGCAAAGTTCGATTGGTCTACTGGAGTATGATCCGCGCACGTTAACGCTTTCCATCGTGAGAGAATTCGACGCTCTAAATGATGATTAGAAGCTACAATACCGAAAACACTGGAAAAATCGAATAGGCGGTTCAGACGAAACTCTATTACGAACGAGAGCAAGGAATTTCTAGGGTACGATGTAGAAGAAATGAAAGTAAGAATTATAAGAACCCTAGGTATCGAACGAAGAAGACGATGATTTCGTCTTCCGAGACACTCATGTGACCGACTCTTGTTCGTCGCATCGGGATTGATGTAGAATTTGTCCAAGATCTTTCTTTCTTTATTCTTTACTACTTACGCTTATTTGATTACAAAAAAAAAAAAAAAAAATGTTATATAAAAAAAAATTCCCAACAAATATTAAAATTTTTTTTTTTTCTATATGTGTTAAAATGCGCATATAATTTTTTTTTTTAATAGGGGCGTCGTAGTTGCCATTGTAGATGTTGATTCAATTAGCTTTAAGTTTTTCGATTTTAGAGTCGCAAGCTATTCAGGGCTTTCTTTAGATTTGCTTACGAATGAACCAATTCTATCTAACACACAATCTTTCTCAAAAAAATAAAAAATAAAATTCAAACAGACACAAACACTAACAATTTTAAATTACTTATTCGATATTGTGCAAACCATCTTTAAGCTACTTTTGTGTTAATGATTCAATAGGTGTTGTGTACATGCAGTCAGTAATTAATTAAGAGAAATTTAAAAAGCACATTCTTATATAAGCAGATTAAAAAACCAGTAATTTTAATTAAGGGTCTTATTTTACACATGTAACCACATGATGATGATGATGATGAGGTCAACATTTTATTTTGTTCTACTTTTACACCAAATTAATGACCCTCCTAATAATGAATTCTGTCTCTAATATTAGCTAGCTAGGTAGCCCTCTCAAACACAACACTCAGGGGATCAGGCACATGCAAAGCCAAGAGCCTAGACCCATTTTCCACAACAATCCCAGCATCCCCACACCTGAACCTACACAAAGGACACACATCACTTGGGCAAAAACTCAACTTATATCCATTTCCATCCTTTACAATCTTAAAGAACGTGCTTGGCCGGTTCTCCCTACTAGTTGTGATCAACGCCCTTCCACTACTGTTGGGATCCGAGGCACGGTCAATATCCCATTGTGTAGTATACCCAGCACAAGACCCCGGCGGGGACCCTACGAAACTCAGTGTGAAGGAACTGGATTCCCTTATAATTGTCTCGTCCGCGACAAAGGGGTTGAAGACGACCGGGAGCACAATTGTCCGGGATTGGCGGCTGTTCTGCCCGACATACAACGGGCACGAGTTGTTGGCTCGAACTAAGGTTAGAGCAGTCCCCTCCGGGAGACGGCCTTTTGGGGAAATGAAGTAACGAGTCCCGGCTCTAAGTGGCCTCCCTTGGGTGTCTAGAACTGGAGGCTCAACGTCTTGGGCCAGAGCACCCACAATTAGGCAACATATTGTTACAACTACTATTTCAACAATTCTCAACATAGTTTTAGTTGATGTATATGCACTTAATTTGTATATGTCTAGTACTGTTGAATGAATGAAACAAGTATATATATAGAGAAGTTACATATATATGAGACAATTACTTTTGCAATCTTATCCACATAAACGTAGGCGCCAAAAGTCATATAAGCACAGCGAGGCGCCTAACATATTTTACGTGGAAGTTGAATGGAATATGGTTTGGGATTCAAAATTAAGATGTCAAAGTTGCAGCTTAGACGTAATTGTTGCAGTGTACGTACGTGTGGTTTAGACTTCGGAGACGAATTAATATGGATAAATCAGCCGTAACTCTCTGGATTAGCAGCAAATTAATTAACAATATTAAATTGATATGGACAAAGGAGTTCATTATCGATTCAATCATTCCTAGATTTTCATGAATCATGTGTCAATTAAGCTAACACGACGACATAATATGGATAAAAGAGTTAGCTAGAATAAAATGGTGGAACCTAAAATATAGTAAACAAATAGAGTTTAGAGAAAAATTACTAAAGGAAAATGTTTGGAATCTTGACTTAGATGCTAATACAATGTGGCTAGAAATGAGTAGTTGCATAAGGAAAGTGAGATCAAACGTATTAGGTATATTTAAAGGCTTGGGACCACCAAAGAAGGAAACATGGTGGTGGAACGAGGATGCCCAACGAGCAATTAAGACTAAAAAGAGAGATGTATAGAAAAATACCTAAGTGTCAAGATGAAGATGTGCACAATCAATATAGAGAAGCTAGAAAACAAGCTAAAAAAGTAGTTAGTCAAACTAAAACAAATTTCATGGAAGATCTATATACAAGGTTAGGTAATAGAGATGGCGAAAAATATATATATAGGCTAGCCAAATTAAGAGATAAAAAGAAACAAGACCTAAGTCATGTAAGACGTATTAAGGACGAAAATCAAAATATTTTAACGCGCGAGGATGATATTAAGGAGAAATGGAGAAATTATTTCGATAGTTTATTTAATGATGGCCAAGTTGATACTATAATAGATGAAAACCAACACCAATAAAAAAATGTAAACTATACACGCAATATTAGAATTGTAGAAGTTAAAGAGGCATTGAAAAGAATGAAAATAGGAAAACATGTGGCCCAGATGAATTACCCATAGAGGTTTGGAAATGTTTAGGAAAAATTGGATTGACTTGATTAATAAAATTTTTCAATAAAATTTTAAAATCAAAACGGATGCTAATGGATTGGAGAAAAAACACGCTTGTGCCAATCTTAAAAAACAAAGGAGATTCAAATTTGCTCAAACTACTAGGAGAATTAAACTTATGAGTTACGCTATGAAACTTTGGGAGATGATAATTGACAATAGGCTAAGGAGAGAAACAACAATATCGAGAACCAATTTGGTTTCATGCCTGGGAGGTCAACTATGGAGGCGATTTTCCTTGTAAGACGATTGTTAGAAAAATATAGAGAAAATAAAAACGATCTTCATATGGTATTCGTAGATTTAAAAAAAGCATATGATAGGGTCCCTAGAGATATTCTTTGGTAGGTTCTAGAAAGAAAAAGAGTGCATGCTAGATACATAGACACTATTAAGGATATATATATATATATATATATATATATATATATATATATATATATATATATATATATGATGGAGTAGTAACGAGTATAAAGACATTTGGAGGAGCTGCAAAATAATTTCCCATTACGATAGAACTACATCAAGGATCCGCTTTAAGCTCATATCTATTTACTTTAGTTATTGATGAATTAACTAGACATATTCAAAAGGATATACCATGGTGTATGTTATTTTGCAGATGATGTCTTAGTGGATGAAACAAAAGATGGAGTGAATATGAAATTAGAACTACGGAGGAATACATTAGAATCTAAAGGCTTTAAGTTGAGTAAGACGAAAACCGAATACATGCACCTTTGTGAGTTTAGAAACACTAGACATCGAGATGACGAAGTGGTAAAATTAGGGGATGTAGAAGTTCCTAAGGTAAACCACTTTAGATACCTAGAATCAATCATACAAAATGATGGTAACATTGAGAATGATGTCACGCATAAAATTCAATTTGAATCGAAGAAATGGCGGAGTGCAAGGGGGTGATTTGTGATCGAAATGTTCCTACTAAGTTAAAAGGAAAATTTTATAGGACCGCAATTAGGCCAACTATGCTCTATGGAAGTGAATGTTGGGCGGTAAAGTAACAACGATTACATAAAATGAACGTAGCGAGAAATGAGGATGCTTAGGTGGATGAGTGGTAAAACTCGTAAAGATAGAATAAGAAATATAGAAATTCAAAGACAAGTAGGAGTAACACCAATTTATACAAAGATTAGGGAATGGCGGTTGTGGTGGTTTGGTCACCCGCAAAGACGACCTATAAATGCCCCAACTAGAAAACTTGACTCAATAGAAAGCGTAGAAATTCGACGAGGTAGGGGCATACCAAAGTTAACATGGGATGCATTAATTAGAAGGGATTTGAATGGTTTGAAAAGCTCACCATCAATTGCACTTAATCGAGTACAATGAAAAAGTTTGATCTATGTAGTCGACCCCGTTAATTTGGGATTGAGGCTATGGTGTTGTTGTTGTTGTAGTATGTGTCAATTAATTAGTATGATGGTGTTTTTTCGAAAGTAGGGTTAGTTTACAATTAATTTCTCAAAATAGAGAGGGTTTTTTTTTTTTATTATCGAAGTAGGGCAATAGCGTCTTTTGAAAAGGCGCTATTGGGTGTGGTTGGTTTGGGTGGCGGTGAGGTGGCGATGACGTGGAGGCAATTTGTACAGATAGCGCCTTTTCAAAAGGCGCTATCTGTACATGTGGCCGCCACGTAACCGCCACCTCACCGCCAACTCACCAACATCTGATAACGCCTTTTCAAAAGGCGTTATCAGTAGGAAGTCATGGCGTGAGGTGGCGGTTACGTGGCAGGCCACATGTACAGATAGCGCCTTTTGAAAAGGCGCTATCTGTACACGCATGCCGCCACGTCACCGCCACATCACCAAATGGACTCGCCGATCTTTCCGCCACCGCCGCCGCCGCTGGTCCGCGACGTCCCCGCGGACGTTGTCGCTGGCTGCGTTGTACTTCGGCCGCTCGTCCCTCGCCGTGGCCGCGTCGCGCATGCGTGCGAGGCGGACAACCCGCACAACCCATGCGCCGACCAACGGCCGATGTCCACGTGGACCGGGTTACACGTAGTGCGCGTATTGCGAGGCGGACAACCCGCACAACCCATGGCGCCGACCGAAAGCGGCCGATGTCCACGTGGACCGGTTACACGTAGTGTGCGCATTGCGAGCGGACAACCCGCACAACCCATGGCGCCGACCGAAACGGCCGATGTCCATGTGGACCGGTTACACGTAGTGCGCGCATTGCGAGGCGGACAACCCGCACAACCCATGCGCCGACCGAAACGGCCGATGTCCACGTGGACCGGATTACACGTAGTGCGCGTATTGCGAGGCGGACAACCCGCACAACCCATAAAGCGCCGACCGAAATGGCCGATGTCCACGTGGACCGGTTACACGTAGTGCGCGCATTGCGAGGCGGACAACCCGCACAACCCATGCGCCGACCGAAACGGCCGATGTCCACGTGGGACCGGGTTACACGTAGTGCGCGTATTGCGAGGCGGACAACCCGCACAACCCATGGCGCCGACCGAAACGGCCGATGTCCACGTGGACCGGTTACACATAGTGCGCGTATTGCGAGGCGGACAACCCGCACAACCCATGGCGTCGACCGAAACGGCCGATGTCCACGTGGACCGGTTACACGTAGTGCGCGTATTGCGAGGCGGACAACCCGCACAACCCATAGGCGATATTCGACCCATCGATGTCCACGTGGATCGTCCACGTCGCAAGGGTTACACGGATAGCGCCTTTTCAAAAGCGCTATCCGTGTAACCCGGTCCACGTGGACGACTTTACACAGATAGCGCCTTTTCAAAAGGCGCTATCTGTGTAATTGCGGTCCTACGTGGACCGTCCACGTCAGCAACCAAATTTACCCACTTTGATAGCGCGCTTTTGAAAAGGCGCTATTGCCTATAATGCAGGAAAAAAAAAAAAACACCACCCTATTTTTCGGATTTAAACTAAAAACGTTAGTACTTTTGTAAAAAAATCTAGTATGATTGCAATTAGAGGAAGCAAAAGAGAGTTGTTACTGGAGATTCAGTCAAGATTTTGTTTTATTCATTGAAGTGTCTAAACAAAAATTAGCTGTACTCGTATATTTAATTAATTACTGTAGTATGAACACATCCAATGACAACCTGCATTCAACGTGACATATATAATAGTCAAGAAAAATTCAAAGCTTTGACCAAGAAAAAAAAAAAAAAAAAAACTCCGTGCCTTCATGAGTTACTTAATCCTTTTAAATTTTGAAAACTTAAACTTTTTAGAAACAACAAAAGATGAATCAATATTCTTGTTTGTAGTAAAGGAGGTTCCAAACCAATTTTTCATACTCAAAAATGAGGGAGGGAAGCCCCAAGCCCATTTTTTAAGAATGAAAAATGGAGGAGGGTTGCGATATATATAGTTGGCAATTAACGTAAAATTTTTGTTGTTGTAGCGATGGACATATTAGATAATTTGAACATAATTCAGGGTGTCATTGTTGCATACAAACACACACACACATATAACTCATATTTCGGAAAAATGAAACCTGGTTGAAGTCGTAAACAGTTATATTTTGAATAATATTGTCACCATACTATACTTATATTTTTTCAACATGAAAGTATGAAGAAAAGTGAGATTCACAGTTCTATGTAGTCTATATATGTAGAACAATTAAGGAGCCTATTTTTTATAAAAATCACAAGGAGCCTTATTCATTACTAACAAATTAACATTAGTTACAGCTAGCCTTAACAGCTTGAAATGTTGAAAATTAAGCATCACAATTTAGATATATACTATACATGCATGTATATTCTTTAACATATTAAGACCAAATTAATTCAAATGGCCGCCCCTTTGATATCATCTAGACTGAAATCTAGCTACAATTAATTAAGCTCTCTTAAACACAACTGGAAGAGCTGGATTAACCCCAATAGCCAAGAGCCTCCTCCCATTCTCCACAACAATGCCAGCATCACCACACCTACAAGGCTTATTATCACCACATCCTTGTGTAGGACAGTACCTCAGCTTATAGTGATTTCCTTCTTTCACTATCAAGAAAGGATCACTGGGCTGGTTCTCCCCCCTTGTTGTGATCAATGTCTTGCCATTCTTAGTGTCTTGACCAATAGCCCAGTCAGTGCTGGAGCTGGTGCAACTCGTAGAGCCCTCGAAGCTCACCGAAACTTCGGTCGATTGGTATATCGTTAGCAAGTCTCTGACGTAGAATAGGCTGATGCGAACCGGGCGGCCTATCAAGGAGCTTGTTGGATCCTGTCCGACGTACAATGGGCATGAGCCGTTTCGGCTAATGAGGGTCAGCCCGCCTCTGTTGATGACCCGGGAAGGTTGTTGAAGAATGTAGTACCGAGCTACCTCCGTTAGTGGCTTACCGTCTGTGTCGAGAACTGGATGGGGGAAGCCTTGGGCAAGGGTGGGAAGAGAATTGTAGGCCAAAGTTACAAGGCAAAGTAGAGCAACTAGTGCTGCAGCTGTTCCAGCAAATCTTGACATGATTTGGTTAATGTTGTTGAGTGAATTTCTTTTAGTATGACTAGAGTTGATTGAGTTATTGATAGGATGATTTGGTGCTTTAGATTTGGTGAATTGGACTGGTATTTATAGATGATCGATGGGTGGACAAAGTTAGGTGCCATTTGAAAAAAAAAAAAAAAAAACATGATCACAATGGCAGCGCAGCCAGTTCAATACAAAATTTTTGAAGGGTCAAACACATTGCTGAGACGCAACAATTCAAGGTGGGGCAATTAATTTGACTATCTCTAAATTTTACGGGCTGTAACAAAGAAAAATCTAGAATGACACCACCTAACTTCTCACCCCAACATCCCACCACGTTTTGCATCTCAAGATGCGTAGGCCCGTATCCCGAGGTGAGCGCAACAATTCAAGATGAAGTTAATTACATTGCTGAGGTTGATGTTGTATGCACCAATGAATCGTGGTAAGAGTGCAACCTGAGATCATTAGCAGCCCAACTCGAACAAATTTGTTTCTATTAAATCATCAAAAATCACAATATATTTTGAGACTATAACAGTTTACTTCATCTTGATCGACAACACGAGTTTTTAAGCTGGCGTTAATGGTGATTATTGTTGGCAGTTATGCAGTATCTTCACCAACTTTTCATATCCGCAACTATCCAAGATAAGCAGTTCATTTGGCTTGCTCCATCAGACGTATAAATTCCCCAAAAGCTGTAGAAAAAATGTGATCTTATGTGAGGTCCAAGAGATTTGCATATCATCAACATCATCAAAATAGAAAGCCGCAAGCTGATCAGTATATGATAGCATGTGAAAACCACATTATGTCAGGTTTCCGAGTGCATGTTACCCTAGGCTACGGCGCATTTCATTCTAATTCAACACTCATGGGTGTGTGTGTGTGTGTATCACTGGAATGGAAGTTCTGACATTGCATGGCTGATTTGAAGGTGGGAAGGATGGTTACCTGGGTCTGAATCATGAGGTCCCGGAGATGCTTCTGGGTGGTACTGAAGAGACATGAGTTTCATTGCAGGGAAGGCGAGGCCAGCGCAGCTTCCATCATTCAGATTGATATGCGTAACTTCTACTCCCTCGGGGAGGGATGCAGGGTCAACTGCATAGTTATGGTTCTGCCACATGAAGGATTATATGTGTAGGTAAAACTTATACATGAAAAAGAAGATCAATTACAGAAAATTGTCATTCTATCATAGGTAACTCATCTGAGTTGGATAGTTCCAAACAGGTAGTAAAAGAAAGAAAAAATAAGATCAGGGAAAGGATAAACTAATATAAATATCAACAATTATAGAAATTTTCAAGGGCATGCCGACATTTAGTGACACTGTCAATTTAATTTCGGCAAGAAATCGAACAGATTTACCAGCCGAAACGGTAAATCCACAATATTAAAATTCCAAGGCACTACAACTAAGGACCTCCAGAAGAGATATCTTTTCTTTTCCCTTGGCTCGCCAGACATGGAGAAATGAGATCAATGTTTCTTCATTGATAGTCTTAAAGACTACTCTCACAGGCAACAGGAAGGATCCAGCAAGAATATTTGCATTCATCAACCGCTTATGGAAAAACACAAATGCCGCTACGTAAACTATAAAGAAAAAGAAAGGGGACAAAATCGCACCTGAGCACTGATCTCAACGCACCCATTCCGGAGGTTTCGGACTGGATGGTTGCCACCATGATGACCAAACTTCATCTTGAAGGTTTTACCACCTAAAGCTTGGCCAAGTAATTGATGTCCCATGCATATTCCAAAAACAGGAACCTTTCCAATTATTTCCTTCACCGTCTGAACAGCATAAGGAACTGCAGATGGGTCTCCAGGGCCATTGCTAAAAAGAACTCCATCTGGTTGCATCTTGAGTGTCTCTGAAGCAGGCAACGTGCAGGGAACGACAGTAATTTTACATCCATAAGAAGCCAAGCGCCTGAGTATATTATATTTGATGCCGAAATCATATGCAACAACCTATTATTCAAACAATGAAAATCTAAGAGTTTTCACCTTAAAGTCAACAATCAAGATAATTGATGATGATAAAGTGCGCAATTTAAACTAACATGGAATCTCTTTCCGTCTCTCTCATTCTTTTTGAATTCCCACTCTGAATCTGCAGTGTCCGCCCATTCATATGGTGCCTTGCAGGAGACACCACTTATTAAGTCGACCCCTGCGCTCACGATTATACTAAAAATAAGAAATAAGAAAAATTCATCTTATTATATCTAAGCATAAGCGAAATACAAAAATTCAGTTGTGGAAAGGAAGAACTATAGAATTAGAACCTACCAACAATATCCCATGTCCGAGACATTTCAAGAAGTTCCTCATCTGTTTTCGTTTTCTCCGTGCTCAGTACACCTATGAGGCTTCCATCTTGCCTTAGTCTACGTGTTATAGCACGTGTATCCACATCATCTATATAAAAAATGGAGTTTAATGATCAGGAAAAAAAATGTTCATAGAAAGATAGCTAACAAATAACAACCCTTTAGTCATCTTCCAGCAAAAAATAAATAAACACTTACAGATCCCCATGATATTTCTTTCCGCCAAGTAGTCACCAAGAGGCTGTGTGCATCTCCAATTTGAAGTACTGAATATAAATTGTCAAGTGAAAATACATCAAAAGGTAAGCATAGATGATATAAGTTATAACACGCACTTAAAGCAGTAACTAAAGCAATTTTGAAACAACAACAACAACAACGACATAGCCTCAGTCCCAAATTAATTGGGGTCGGCTACATGGATCAAACTTTTCCATTGTGTTCGATTAAGTGCAATTGATAAAGCAATTTTGAAAAAAAAAAAAAAAACCTGATGCTTAAATTCCTAATCACCAAACCAGCAAGGAAACATTGCCTCGATTCTTCATCATCTGTTAGGACATATTCGCTGATTTCAGTACAGGGATACATACGAAGACTCGCTATATCTATAATGTTACAATCAGAAACCTGACCTTACCTAAATTAACGCCAGTATTACCAATATGTGGATTTGTCATCAGGACAAATTGACCAGCATAGCTAGGGTCAGTTAAGATTTCCTGGTACCTGCACATCACAAAAGATTGTGTCAAGTTTTGCATATTCGCATTACTTCCTACCTCAACATTACTCTTCCAAAAACTTTAGCTTTATGCATCAACAGTGTACTGTCAATTTTTACATATATTCACAAGGACTGCCCATTGGATAGTAATTTGGATAAACACAAAGCATGTCAATCACAACTCGGTCACAGAGGAGCAAAAAGAAAAGAGAGACAATGAGCATGTAGTAACTGCAAAATCTAACAAATGTGAGATACTACTACTCAAGAAGTAAAACATTAGTCATTAGACTTAATAGTAGTTCAAAAAATAACGATGTATGCATGACGACAATATAAAAACTGAGCACAATTGCACGTCGTCGCCATGGAAAGTCTAGCCCTGAAATCAAAATCCTTAGTTTATCCATCATTCACATCATTCTTTCGGCTCGAGCAATGTAGTTGGTGCTTAATTCATCGACTCTACCTCGACAAATAAAAGTCATTCTTCAATGACTTTGCAAAACCCTCTATCACGCAAAATGGGAAATAGCAATCCTTTTCACATATTTATACACAAAACTATAGTTTTTATGCACAATGTATAGCTATAGCTTCTTCATTGCTTCTTATAGGACTACCGATAATTAATCGAAAGCAATAAGCTTGTACAGACCCTAATATCTTCAAAAATCCCTCCACATTTTGAGTCTCTCAAACAAAGCAATCCATAAACCTAACTAGAATTCACATAGTTTCTAGTCAAAAATGAAAACTTTAGAGGCAATCTTTAAAGAGAAACATAAATTGAAAGTGAAATCGGAAATGGGAACCGACCCAGTTAGGGATGTGTTGAAGACGACTTCGCCGAGCTGAGTTCCGGTGGCGCCGAAGGATTTGGCCGGCCAGACGGAGCCGTCTTCGAGGACCAGCCTCGCGTCCGATACCTTCCATGGTCGATCGACAGTAGTGGAAGATGACGAAGAAGACGAAAGGGAGGAGCATCTGATGATGTTCAAAACCCTAACTTTTTTTAGGGTTTTTTGTGTTGTTCTTCTGCCTCGTATGGGGGAATTGGGGCTGCATGCGTTGGGATTCCCGAACAAGCTCAGATTCGCGACTGCTTTCGTCGCCATTGTTGTGAGAGAGAGAGAGAGAGAGAGAGAGAGGCGAGGTTTTTGGTTGAAGGAAGGTCAAGGGTTTATGGTTTTAATCGGGCACCCAAAGACATGAGATAAATATGCAGTATTACGTGTTCGTACGCATCTCGAGACAAATCGAAGGGACGCACGTAAGCGCGCCGAACCAGTGTGTCCTAAAAGGAGTTATGCGAGCATTACAAGGTCTCAAGTTTTAGTCTCATGGATGACAAAAAACTAAGTTTGACAGACCATCTTCGTATGAATCCGATTCTATAAAAGCATCCACTTATAAAAGTAACTAAAAGTAACTAAAAATCTCAATTGAATAGTTGGTGACAAAAAACTAAGTTTGACAGACCATCTTCGTATGAATCCGACAGTGCCTGAGCGTCAATTAGTTGGTGTAGTTGAAGTCATCCAATACCACATGAAAATTAATTGAAAAAACAAAACATTAATTATTAAATTGGCAAATAATATCACTTTTAGTCCTTGAACTTTTCTCGTTTTTGCTGATTTGATCTTCAAATTTTCATCAATTCGTTTTTTATCCCTGAACTTTTATTTTCCTTTACTTTCAATCATTTCGTTAAGTTAGTAAATACCATTCGCTGATAAAACAAATTTTTTTGGGTTGAATCAATTTAAGAATCACTCGTAAACCACTTGGTCAACGACTATTACTCTTCAACTTACCAAAAAATAAAAAATAAAATTAAAAGTAGAGGAAAATAAACGTTTAAAAATCAAAAGTGAAGTGATGAAAATTTGAGTACTAAATCAGTAAAAACTTGGAAGTTCAGAGACCAACTGAGTTTTTTTGCCTATTAAATACATATAAAACTTCACTTCATTTGAAGCAAAATATCAAATTCATGAAGTTCAAGTTATAATCAGGGATACACCACAAACTGATCAGTATCAATCAATGCAATAACATGTATACAGGAGCAATACAACTTGGATAAAAATTTGCTTCTATCATCAGTAACTTTTATAGTTTACACAATCAATGATGGAAGAGGAAAAAAAAAAAAAAAAAAAAAATCTATAAAAGAAGCTGTAAGAACTTGGAAGAAGAAGAAAGCTTCCTGTCTATGCCGCCATCTGTAATTTCCCGACGATTCGTTGTTGCGGTATAAGCGAATGCAGCCGTGATATTATGAATCCATCTTCACAAGGGCACAGCAGAGACAATGGGTCTGATTGCAGTGTACTTGCTTTTTGAAATTCTAGAACAGAACATGAACATTAGAAGAACAGATGACAGCAAAAACAGTCTGAAATATGTCCTAATCTCTTGCATCCCCAACTCAAGCACTTCAACCCTCTTCCCATATCTGCTGCTCCTCTCCATCAAGTATCCTTCTAAGTACTCATCTATAGATACCAACTTATCACCATCAGCCGATCCATTTGACGACTTCATTGCCTCCAGGCGGTGCGGCCCCATTTCGAAAATTGTAAAGAATGCCCCGCACCAATCATTTAGAACTCTCTGAAAGCCAAGAGAAAGCCAAACTGAGACACAGTTCAGTAGTAAAGTTAGTGCAGTAGTAGTAGTAGCATTAAAATTGCATACATTGTAGGTTTTCATATCGATCGGATTGAACATTTTGAAACAATCTTTTGTTGAGGCTTCTTTGTCTCCATATATCTGTTAAGACAAACCATTATGGACAAGTGAATAGAGAACTTGTTTGAGGAGCAGTTAGAAGAAAATCTTAGATTGTCACTGACCTCGAATGTGAATGACATGGGCACCTTGTTGACATCATACATGTAATCTGTCGCAGTCCCATGCGCAAGATACCTGGCGTAGAGAGATTTTACCCTGGTTATAAAAATGAAACAACAACAACAACAACAACATAGCCTCAGTCCCAAATTAACTAGGGTCGGCTACATGGATCAAACTTTTCCATTGTGCTCGATTAAGTGCAATTGATGGTGAGCTTTTCAAGGTTATAAAAATGAAAAGGGCAAGAAAATGCAACGGCCATAAAAACTCAATCAAAAGCCCCGCCCGTGACCAATGACTATACGCGTTGTCAAATATTCTCAGTTCGACCACCATTATTTCTCAAAATGACATAAACGCGATGCAGCACTCATGATCATCAAGAAATGGCTCAAAGGTAGCATTATTGTCTATTTTGATAAGCCTCAATGGACAAAATTGCTTATGTGGATATAATCAAGATCTCTATTTCAATTCTCAAATGCTTTATACACTGGTTTGAAAATAACATTTTCATTTTCTGTAGTTAGGATTGAGATATGCATGTAAGAATTAACTTTTCTCCTAGCACCAAAGGTTGATACAAACCCGACAGAGCCACCGCCAGATCCAACTAAGCATCGACCCTTGCAGTGCAGACGGTTCACTTCCTTGAGGACGAACTTCATTGTCTCTGATAGTAGTCCATCAGGAGTTCTGTTCTTGTGATCATATGGCATGAACAAAGCCTAAAAGGATCAACATTGACTCAAAGTTTAATGAAATTGTAAGGAAAAGATACAAACATAGGTCATATATATATATATAAGAAACATGCTACAAAATTCAAATTGAGAAATTTATCTATTACTGATCAACAGATATGCATAAACTTGAATACTGAAGAGTATCTAAAATCTAAAGTTATAACAACTTCAAAAAAAGCCCATATGACTTTTGACATTACTAGCTTTCAAATAATCGACCATCTTCATAAAACCAACAATATTGGAAGCCATGATTTCAAGGCTTGTCTGTGCGGCAAAGACCACGTAAACGGACACTTGGTTTTATGGTGGTCTCTTATGTAAGATGCAGTACACCAGGATAACTTGAACCATTCTTAAGAATTTCTTATGCAATGTCAAGAAGATAAGACAATAAGAGTGTGGGAAAGAAAGGATAAAAGATCACATTTCCCGCATCATACTCATATTCGTCTTCAAATAGATAACCGAGGGCAGGGAAGCAGGAAGAAAGAGGCAATAAAAATATTAAAAAAAAAGTTTAATTATTATAATATACTTACTTCCATTCCAGAATGCACATTAGCCCATATATGTGGATTAAATGCTCCAGAAATTTTCCGCATTATTTGCGTCTCGGGTTCACTGAAAGGAGCAACTCCTGGATTTTCTTCATACGGATCATAGTCCTACATAAGGGATGAGGAAAAGTCAACAAAATGTTAAAAACTAACAATACTTTTTCCATAAACAAGTGCACTGGAAGGACTAACAGTGGAAAAAAAAGTCCATCCACAAAAGAAAAGAAAATCATTCAGTTAAATGGCTATGCATAATAAACTTCTGTCAAAGGTGAAGATAAAGTCCAAGAAGACTAATAAGTCTAATATAACCAAATAAGGAAAATAGAAATGTGAGTGAAAATAGGATGAAACCTTCTCCTTTTTGCCCCAGTCTACACTCCAATTTCGGTTGAGATCGACTCCTCTCCCTGCATAGTTACATTAACAAACTGCATTAGTAAGAAGAAGAATCATCTTGACAAAGAAAGAAATGGGGGAAGGTGACTGAAGGAAGAGAATTTATAGGACCATTTCTCCTCTCACAAAGGTCTCCATCTTCAACAAGTTTTCGTCCATTCCTATTTTCCATAGGTACCACCTGAGAACAAACACAGATTCTCAATTACACCATAGAACATGAAAGGACATATTTGGAAGTTTTTTTTTTTTTTTTTTTTTCCTGTCATATAACTCATCGATTTAAACTTCTGAAACATTGAGTGGTCCAATGCAAATCAAGGGGTGAATCATGAGAACCTCCTATAACACCATATTCACGAGACCAACAATTAAATAATGTTTCGCCACATTGGTTTGTAACTATTTTCATTTGAAATTCTAGTATAAAAAATCAGATGAAAATTTATCGCGTATGGTTTACCTTTAGCACTAGTTTACTGAGAATATTGTTGAGGTAGACTGGATCCATGTTGGGGATAGACTGTTCTCCACTTATAATGGATAGGAGCCGCAGTGCCAGTTCAGAAGTAATAAGCTCCCGTCCATGCTGACCGAAACTCTGGAAGACAAGGAATCATCTGTCAAAAACAGCAGCCATTACCAATCTGAGACATTCTAACAAATCACATAACAAATTGAAAGAATGCCATTTCGATTCTAAAACGGCAAACTCTAATTTTTCTTTTCCTTGTACACAATCACTTCAATTCAAACCTCATCTACCCTATCACAGAGTAACGAAGAATAGAGCTAGTATTAGGAAACTCACAAGAAGGACTCGAAACTTTGACTTGTCGTTAATCGCCTTCGCCAAACTGCCATATGTGACTACTAAAATCTCAGCATAATATCCCTTGTTTTGAGTCTTAATTGTCTCCATCTGTATCAATGCTAGCAAAAATGTCAATTGAGAAGCAAAAACTTTCAATAGCTTAACAAACAAACTGCCACTCACAGTTAATCTGTCTGGGTGACGACCCACCAATGCCCTAATATCTTCCATTAATACTTCACTGCGAGATTCCACAAAATCAACCAAATTTAGAAACAAAATCAACCATTGATTCAATTGATTCAATTCCACATGGCATGAATTAAGTTCCAATTTCTTTCTTTAAAGATCTAAGCTTTGCCCAGTAAAACACATCAAACAAACAGGTTGGATCCAGTTTCAACCAAAAACCCTAAATTTCTCAGATTAACCCTAAATCCCCAAATTGGGTACTCGAATTGAAGAACTGTAAAATTGGATTCCCCAAAAAACCAAAACCCCAATTGAACTGCCCAATTGAAAAATTGACAAAAAGGGTATTGAGAACATACCCAGATCTGTACAGATCACGATTGATCGGCGTGAAAGACGATCGAGAGAGATTTCTGCCATTAACTACTGAACAAATCTGCGAAACCCAAATCAAGATGAACACCAAGGAAGAGCCCATTTACAGATCCACAGCTCTTCTTCGCTTACTCTCATTGGTTCTCACACTCTGATCGAATCATAGAACTCACTCACTAGAGCTTCTTCAATCTTGATCGATTGATATCTCTCTCTCTCTCTCTCTCTCTCTGTTCATCGTCAACAGAACACAGATGCCCAGTCAACTATATATGATAACCCAAGATGGACGGTTGGGATGAACTGACGATCATCAAGAAAAGTCAAACATCAAGAGAGGGAAATGGAGGTGCATCGAAGAAATGATGTCTATAGTGCATCGATTGCCACGTCACTATTTTTTAAACGTTTTTTGAGATCTAAACAGCTCGCACCGACAAATCAAGTGCGACAGATATTTGTTGTATTGGAGTATGAACTGTCGGGTCTATGCGATAACGACGAAACTTTACTGATAATGTGCTCCCGTTTGCCAGATTACAAACACTGTATCATAAATTACATTGCAAAAGTATATATAAAAAAAAAGATAATTGGAATCTACTAACAAACTCTTCTACAAGACTCGATTTAATAAATTTGATAACACTCATTCAATATCCTTTTTAAGAAATACTTCTTAAATTAATTTAATTACACGATCGAATTTCTTCAATTTTTATTGTACGATTTTTTTAGTCAGGGTCTAAGATAAAATATTTGTAAATCATCTTTTGACGTGCTTAAAGTAACAACTGTAACTATTTTCTTTAGTTTTTGGTTTGTTTGATGCAATTTTCATTTTTTTTTACAGACATAAGTAACAATAAATAATTAAATTTATATGAACTTGTACGTGTAACTATAGATTTTTGTTGTAGGAGATATTTTTTGTTCATCAACTCGTGGGAAATTAATGCTATAATTAGCTTTTTGAAGTATAGTTAATGAAATGACATCTCTAAATTCTCCAATATTGGAAGAATCACCATTATTGGAAGTTTAAGACAATCAAGGTAACATCACTACTAGACCTCAAAAAAAAAAAAAAAAAAAGAAGAAAGAAGGTAACATCACTACTAGCTTTAGAAGTTAGAACCAAAGATAAGAGAGTCCTAGTTGTCCTGCATTATTTTGCAATTTTTTTATTTTTTTTTATTTTTATAAGTGACTCCAACACGAATCAAACCTGAGACCTCCTACAACCTTGCATTATTTCACAATGAATCACATATATAGCAGCAATTCATTATAGTAGTTCCTTTCCTTTACTAGCTGCTGATGATAGTGAGAGAACAAGTGCAGAATTAGTATTTGAAACTGTGTTGGCTGGCCTTTTACAGCAGTTAACTGGAAAGATTTGCGTAATCCGAGGGTCCGTAGGCCTGAAAGAGTTCGTCGAAGAAACTCTTCTTCCTCTTGGGATTGAATCCCATTTCTCTAAGTAGTTGATCATTGTACCATATGTGCACAGCAGCCACACAAGTTCTTTTATAATATTGTGCAGTGTAATTCTTCATATACTGTTCCCACTGCAAAGTATCATATTCCATCTCTTTTATGCTGGGCAGCTTCACATTCCCTTCAAGAACATGCATCAGCCATCGGCATCGAATTTCCGATGTATATAAGTTTGAAAGACTCTCCGAGTACCCTATCACTGCAAGTTGAGGTATTCGAGGATGAATGCACCCTCTGCATTGAGTTCAAGTAGTAAAACAAAATAAATAAGCTGTTGTATGTATTTGATGAATGTGAAAGAATTAGAACACAAATATATGTAGAGTGACCTATAGAGTTGAACAGTTGTGTTTTGTGACCCTTGCATGTACTTCTGAAATGTTGGTGACTTGAAAATGTTCTTAAGCTTTTGGTCACCCCTGTATCCAGTAGCAAAAATCACTAAATCTGTTTTCAAAGAATCATTTTCACTTTCGATCATTACTCCGTCCTCGCAGAAGCTAAATTTCGATGACTTCCTCAAAATGATGCTCCCTTCCTCAACTTTGTCATAAAAATTACTTGGAACAGTTGAGATCAAACAAGAGGATATCTCTTGTGAGAAACTATGTTTTGGTATCATTTTGTACTTCTTCAAGGGGAGCTTCCACTTGATGTAGCTTTCGACAAATTTCGAGAACATCCATCGCTGACAGAAGAGCACTTGAAAGAATCAACATGGCTAGAATTAGCACTAGATATATTTACTTGTAATAAAAAAAGACAAGAACTTTCTTATCAAAAAAAAAAAAAAAAAAAAAGACAAGAACTCTTTTACCAAAGGTGATAGTAGAGTAGCTAGGAAACTGAGTAGGTATCCTTCACCAGGTTTATGAACCATAAGCTCGGCGAAACGATTGAGATAAAGATATTGAAGGTGCACACCCCATGGAAGGTAATTTGGAACATTCCAATGTTCAGTCCTGTAAATCAATGTACATGGATACAGTGATCCTGTAATAAGGCACAACAAAAAATTGAGCTCCATAATTTTTTTGTTCACATATTGAAGTACATGTCATCTGAAGAACTAAAAAACATTCAATGTATTCAAAAAGGAAGTGAAAAGTCTCAAACCATTTGCTGTGGCACATTCTACGGCAATGTCCAATGCCGATTTCTGAAGTCCAACGACGGTAATGCGCTTTCCCTTGATGAATTCTGCAGCCTTAGCATCCTCCATTGCCGAGTAGTCCATGGAGTGTATCACTTCCCCATAAAAAACTTCAGGGCCCTTGTTAGGTGGAAAATCAGGAATATTTGGAACACCACTGAATCTTCCAACACAAAGGATCACAAACTCCACTTGGTAAACCTGTGTTGTTTGTCATCAAATCACCAATATATTTCAACAAAACACTGTAATCCGCCGAGGAAGACAACTCTAGATACTCATTTACCTCTCTTGTATGCTTTAGGGTGTCTTCTACTGAACAAATCCATCTTCCACTAGGACTGAAAGGCTCACCATTGCCACTCCATAGACTCCACGGACCCGTCTCTTCATTAGATGCTCCTTCGAATTCAATACCGATAACTCTAGTGTTGAATTTGATGAACCGAAGTAAGTCGCAATGACGAGCATAGGATTGAATGTAATCCAGAACTTGAGCATGATGAGGGAATTTCTCGCGAACCGATGAAGGCCATGGGAAGTCTGAGAATTGATAAGAACTTCTTGGTGTCTGAAGCTTTGTAGTCTCTACTGTATGAGTCCAAACTCCTCCTACTTCACTCTGAGCTTCAAACACAATTGGATGAAAACCCTTCTCTAGTACATACTTACAGGCTATGAGACCACTCACTCCAGCTCCGACGATTGCTACTCTCTTCGGACTTTTCCCCATCAATGCTTCATGTGCATTTCTCCAAGAAGAGTACTGTTACATAACAGAACAAAGTAGAGATGGGACTTGTTAAGAATACAAGTGGTAGTGGAGATGGTTGATTTCTGTCTCTAATTATTTTGCTTTGAATTTGCACAATTGAGTCATTTCAAATGTACAGTTTTTTAAAAAATCAATCTAGCTAGATATGGAAACATGAAATGATGGTGGAATTGATCATATTGACAAAGAACATTAAAATGCAAAGCAAATATAGTTTCAGATTACAGAGATTAAAAAAAAAAAAAAGAAGATTGAATTATACACCATAAAAGTAACACTTTTGACAAGCCTCAGTAGATCTTATTTGAGATGAAAACAACAACCAAATAGAACAACATATTGTGAAACTAATTAAGTAGTAGAGATAAGCGAACGTGTCGTCGGCTTCATAGATCCTTGTAATCCATGGGTCCATAAGGCTCAAACAATTCTGCAAAGAATCCTTTTTTCCTTTTAGGATTGCATCCCATGTCCTTGCAGAGCTGGTCATTGTACCATATGTGGAGAATACCAATGGAGGATTTCCTATAGTAAGGCCCAGAGTACTCTTTCATGCACTTTTCCCACTTCAACACATCCTTCTCCATCTCTCTTATACCAGGCAACTTGAAGCTCCCTTCAAGCAGACGCGCTAGCCATCGACACCTCATTTCCGATGTATATAGATTTGCCAAGCTCTCCGAGTATCCGATCACTGCTAATTGTGGTATCCGAGGGTGGATGCATTCTCTACATGCATATAAATATTTGGATGGCCATTTAGATAATTGAATCAATACGACATAGAGCTGAAACTAAGTAACTATACCTGTAGAGCGGAACAGTTGATGCAGGCGATCCAATTATGCGTTTCTGCAAAGTTGTCGATGAAAAAATGTTCTTCAACTTCTCATCGCCTTTATACCCTGTAGCCAAGATCACCACATCTGCTTCAAGAGGAGTTTTGTCCCCCTCTATCATCAAACCTGTTTCGCAAAAGCCGAAGCACTTGGCCTCCTTAAGAACTATGCTTTTATCTTCTACCTTATCGTAAAAATTATCCGGCATGATTGTGAATGTACTCGTGAATGCTGCTTCTAAGAAGCTACTTTCAGGGATCATATTGTACTTCTTTAGCGGATACTTCAACTTGAGATAGCTCTCCACGAATTTAGAGAAAAACCACCTCTACATTGATTCGATCAACATTAATTTATCCATTATGACTTAAGTCATTTTTTTACTTTATCACACGAAAACAGTAGAAAAAAAAGTTGCATTCTTTTCATAGAATTACCATAGGTGAGAGAAGAACAGCAAGGAAGGCTAGAGAAGGCCCTTGACCAGGTTTATGGAGCATGAGCTCGGAGAAACGATTGCCGTAGAGCAAAAACAGCGACACTCCCCATACGTTGAAATTCGGAAGGTTCCAATGCTTTGTTCTGTACATCAATGTACAAGGGTGTTCTGTTCACGCAGGATTGATAGTTAAACCAGAGTGATTTTCTTAGTTTGCTCAAAACATTATGCATAATCAACTCTAATGCCTATCTATACATACCATTTGCCACAGCACATTCAACAGCAATGTCAAGTCCTGACTTCTGGTTCCCCACAACGACAACCCGCTTTCCCTTTACGAGCTTTGCGGCGGTAGTATCCTCCATTTTCGAGTAGTCCATTGAATGTAACACCTTCCCATTGAAAACCTCTGGACCTTGGTTTTCAGGGAAATCAGGAAGCTCTGGCAGACCACTGAACTTACCAAGGCATAAGATCACAAACTCTGCTTCATACACCTGGTAGAATACAAATGATCTTAGTTTTCTCTGATCACGAAAATCTTAAGCAAATTGATTAGGAACTGAATATTAAAGGGCGTGTCTTGCCCCCAAGGAGTGTGGTTTTGTGGCAAAGAAATTAAGGAGCGCCAAAACTTTGACTGGGTTCGATTCTTAATAGCTATATTATATTTTCTTAACCAAATTGATTAGGAACTTAATCATCCGATGGGATTAGCCGAGAACCAAAATAAGGAGGGGGGCGAAAAAAAAAAAAAAAAAAAAAAGTTGGGACACCATGCATGGTTATTAAAAAAGTGACTTAAATCATATATTGGTTGATACGTATAACCTCAGTTGATTGGTTAAGTGTGTCTTGAACTAAAAGGTTCCATATTCCTTTAGCACTGAAGGGTTCACCAAAGCCACCCCAGAGACTCCATGAAGCCATCTCTTCATCAGTGGCTCCGGCATACTCTATACCGATGACTTTGGAGTTGAATTTAATGTGACGGATTAAGTCGAAATGGTTGGCATAGGATTGGATGTAGTCCAAGACTTGACGACCGTCGGGATTGTCTACCTCCACCGAAGAAGGCCAAGGGAAGTCTGAGAACTGGTAAGTTAGCTTGGGAGTCTGAAGCTTGGTAGTCTCCACTGTGTGACTACTCCACACTCCGCCCACGCCATTGTCAGCTTCAAAGACAATGGGGGTGAAGCCTTTCTCCAACATGTACTTACAGCTGAGCAAACCGCTGATTCCCGCCCCGATAATCGCGATCTTCTTCTCCATAACTGCAATATTAATTGCTGCTTGATCACGTTAATTTACTCTCCCTTCTTTGCATTCTCATGTGTATTTATATTAGTTTTTACATAACCACCACAAAGATTATATACACAGCTATAATATATATATATATATATGTGTGTGTGTGTTCGTTGTATTAGATTTAATTGGCTCATGTAACGCCAATATATGTAGCTGATTCTATTCCATCCTTGTCTCCGATGTCTTTGCTCTTCATTGGCATTACGTACGTATAAGACTTTAAATTATGAATTGCAAAAAAATGATTAAGAAAGTTACAACTTGCAAGTATAGGCTTCATTAATCAATTTCTAAACAAGCTTGGCACATATATCACGTGTGAAGAAATTTTTATAAAGGGCGCTTTTATTTTTACTATTTTTTTTTTGGCCTCTACTCCTTATTTATAATTGACTATTTCTAAAGGAGCTAATCCGGGCCCCCAATCCTATGATTTAGGAGAAACCATTATATTTGGAGTGGGATGTAAGAATTCAAATTCATGACTTATTGGTCATTAAGCACATCTCATTAACTTTACCATCCAATTCAATTGGGGGCGCTTTTATTCTTACTATTGAAATTACTTTGAATGCATTGTTTGAATGAATAATTAATTTTTTTTTTTTTTGACACGGCATGAATAATTTATTGAAATTATTTTGATAGTAGATCCTAATTATAGATTTCGTACATATATATATATAAATATAATATTCAGGCTAATCACATGATTCACGTGTTCACCTTATTTTTTAAACTAGAATTGCCTCATCCACGCTCACATTTGTTTTTTTGATAGGATCCGTGATTCCATGCTCACATTTATGACCAAACAAAACCCCAAATTTTATTCTACAAAAAAAAAAAAAAAAAAAAAAAAAAAAAAAAAACCACCAAATTTTGAAAGTAGTTCGAGCAATAATACTGGACATAAACTAAACTGCCAAGATGTATAAAACAAAAGTGGAACGGTTGATGTTTTTTTTGAGAATTGGAGACTTGCTCCAGAAAGTTGTATTGATCAAAGAATTATATACATAGGAGGGAATGTGTACCCTCCCAGCAGCTATGTTCCCATAGCAAGAATGTGAACAATGCTATGTACACGTATAAAAATGTAAAATTCCCAGCGTACATCCCACTTTTGGTGCCACCAACCAAAAACGACCAACTTCCTCTATATCTCAGGAGGCCTGAATAGGCCGTAGCCACAACTCACAAACAACTGCAAGCATGCCTGTTAGAAATAAGAAAAAAAGTTTAACAAGTTTAAAATTTTTCGACTCCATAAATGAGTCTTGACCCAAGTCCCCAACAAAGCCCGACCCTAACAAGACTTGACTGGGCTTGGACACATCACAAATGGACCGAGCCTCAGCATACTAATTTTAAAAAGTTTCGGCCCAATGAAACTCGGACCGTGCCACGCCCACAAACAAGTTTTTTTTTTTTTTTTTTTATACACTTGAATGGTGAAACTTTTATCAATGAAATTGCTAAGAGTATCTATTCATCACATTTTTGAAGAAAATATTAAATTTAATATATCAATATAAATGGTTCAAACTTCAAAAAAAAAAAAAAAAAAAACTGAAAGTAGTTCAAGCAATAATACTACACACATATTTAATAAGGTTGGGACCTACATATTTACTGCAAAACATGCAGTCCACGATATTGCAATGAATGAGAAGATTGAATTACACAATAAACTTGGATTTCCAACTAGAAATCTTATTTGAGACAACAATTAAGAAATATATGCAGTGCCATTAATGTTGAAGTAAATTAAGTGGTAGATTTAATTGAATCATGACATATTATTGATAAGTTTTGGTAATCCATGGGACCATAAGGCTCAAACAATTCTGCAAGGAATCCCTTTTTCCTCTTTGGGTTGAATCCCATGTCCTTGCAGAGTTGGTCATTGTACCAAATATGAAGAATAGCAATGGAGGATCTCCTATAGTAAGGCCCAGAGTACTCTTTCATGCATCTTTCCCACCTCAACACATCCTTCTCCATCTCTTTTATACTGGGCAGCTTGAAACTCTCTACAAGTAGATGTGCTAGCCACCGACACCGCATTTCCGATGTATATAGATTCACTAAGCTCTCCGAGTACCCGATCACCGCTAGTTGTGGTATCCGAGGGTGGATGCATTCTCTACATGTACATAAATAAGCACTTATAAAGTTGAATCGATGCGACATAGAGCTGAATCTAGCTAATTAACCAAAATGTATAATAATACCTATAGAGTGGAACGGTTGATGTCACGGATCCAATTATATGTTTCTTGAAAGTTGGTGATGAAAATATATTCTTTAGTTTTTCTTCTCCTTTGTAACCAGTAGCAAAGATCACCACATCTGCTTGAAGAGGAGTAGCATCCCCTTCTATCATCAATCCTGTTTTGCAAAAACTGAAGCGCTTGGCCTCCTTAAGAACTAGGCTTCCATCTTCCACCTTGCCGTAAAACTTATCGGGCATGATTGCTAATGAACTCGAAAATGCCGCTTGTAAGAAGCTGCATTCAGGGATCATATTGTACTTCTTCAGTGGATATGTCCACCGGAGGTAGCTTTCCACAAATTTTGAGAAAAACCATCTCTGCATCATCAGTTTGTTTGTAACTCCAAAGTCCAAACATATACAATTGGGTTTTCTAAAGCTATATATGAAAAGAGAGAATGAGAAATATTGGTACATTACCAAAGGTGAGAGAAGAACAGCTAGGAGAGCTAGAAAGGGGCCTTGACCAGGTTTATGGAGCAAGAGCTCCGAGAAACGATTGAAGTAGAGCAAAGCGAGCGGCACTCCCCAAACGACGAAATTCGGGGCGCCCCAATGTTTAGTTCTGTATATCAATGTGCAAGGGTGCTCTGCTCCTGCATGAAACCGGATCATTTTACTTAGTAAAACCAATAACATTGTGCACCATCGACCAAGTTGAAAGACTTACATACCATTTGCGGATGCACATTCAACTGCAATGTCAAGTCCTGATTTTTGGTTCCCGACAACGACAACTCGCTTTCCCTTTATGAGTTGTGCTGCACTGGCATCCTCCATGGCCGAGTAGTCCATTGAATGTACCACCACTCCATTGAAGACCTCTGGACCTTGGTTTATAGGGAAATCAGGTAGCTTGGGCAGACCACTGAACCTACCAACACATAAGATCACAAACTCTGCTTGATACACCTGTTTAGAACATCAAAAAAAAAAAAAAAAAAAAAAAAAGAGTGAACAAACAAAGGATACTCTTTTATATATAAGCATTAATTAATATGTATATATTACCTCAGTTGATTGGTTAAGTGTGTTTTGAACTGAAATGCTCCATTTTCCTCTAGGACTAAAGGGCTCACCAGTGCCACCCCATAGACTCCATGAATCCATCTCTTCGTCCGACGCTCCATCATACTCGATACCAATGACTTTGGTGTTAAATTTGATGTAGCGAAGCAAATCAAAGCAACGGGCATAGGACAGTACATAGTCCAGGACTTGTTTACCAGTAGGGGAGTCTTCCTCATGGACTGAAGAAGGCCAAGGGAAGTCTGAGAACTGATAAACTTGCTTGGGAGTCTGAAGCTTGGTAGTCTCTATCGTGCGAGTCCACACTCCGCCGACGCCATCATCGGCTTCAAACACGATGGGGGTGAAGCCCTTCTCCAACACATACTTGCAACTGAGCAGACCACTGATTCCAGCACCTATAATTGCTATTCTCTTCGCCATCTCCAATAATGTTATCTCTGCACTGCAGCCTAGCTTATATAGGAAATTAAGTTTACTATTTCGAGGAGGCCGCAGTAATTTAATTTGTACTGCAGTAATTCATTTACCAAGTATTATGTAAACGACCATCCGTACAGTACAACATCGTTTTCAATCTCATAATGGTGTCTAGAAACTACTAATTCAGATATCATGAAGGGATATGAGGACACCAATAATTAATATCGTCAATCATTAAAAAAAAAAAAATCTTTGGCAACAATATAAATCTGGGAGACTCAATGTATACGAAAGCTCTATTTGTGTTGCTAAATACAACAATTAAACATTTGGAGATTAGCTAGATGAAACAAACTCTTCTTCGGACTCGACTGGATTTAGTGCGTTGATGGCGTGTTTTTATTTCTAAATGTACTGAAGGTGCATTTGACACTTGCGTGTTATTTGTTGTGTATGCATTTCTCTTATGTTGGGCATGGAAGTGACGTGCAGTGACTGCAGTCGCATCGCTTGTCTAATGTCGGGCTTGAAAATTGAAACCACTTTCGTGAAATGTCCAGAAACACCGTTTTTGAAAAGCAAGAAAGAGGAAATTGTGCACCATATTTGGAAAGAACAAGGAGTAAAAAGAAAAGAAAAGAAAAGAAAAAAAAAAAAGGAAACATTGGAAGACTAGATTTCATGTTTCATAGATCATCGCAATTCATGATATTTTAGGAGGCGAGACTTTTTACGACATTTTTATGTTTTATAGATCATCACTAATTATTATAATAATATTATATTATTACAGTCCCAATGCTTCAAAGCTAACTCTACGACATTTGTTTGTTCTTTTAAACATTTAGGATAATGATTTTATATGAGGTACTTTTCTATTGAAGATCAATTAAAATTTATTATATTCCAGAATGTTTGTCCTTCTTGGGTTGTCACATGTCATTGTAGCATTTCCCAAAACAATTAAACTTGCTAAACCGATCGAGGTGGTTTGAGTGAGAAGTCATGAGAAAAGACAAATCATCCATGGCTACACATCTTCAATACATATTGTCTTTATCTGTATGCATATATGCTAATTGCTAACGTAAATAACCAACAGAACCTAGAATCTTTAGAGAAGTTGTTGTCTTTCAGTTCATTTGCTGAAGTAAATGATTCTTTTTTTCTTTTTATCATCCGAGATTCTGAAGTCACATTGACTTTTCTGCTTAATTCTTTCTTTATGGGACTGAATCGGACATAATGAAAGAGTTTGATCCGTACATCCAATCGACCCCAATTAATTTATTATTGTCAACTTTTTTTTTTTAAGCTTCTTTTTTGTTTTTGTTTTTGTTTGTTTTTTTTTTTTTGTTTTTGTTTTTTTTTTTTTTTTTTTTTTTTTTTTTTTTTTAAAACTTAAGCGGGAGTCGAACTCAACCTCCCCTGACCATGCCTTTTGGCAAAGTGATGCCTCTACCATCTCACCAAAAATGTTTTTTTAAGACTTAAGCTGGAGTCGAACTCAACCTCCCCTGACCATGCCTTTTGGCAAAGTGATGCATCTACCATCTCACCAGAGATGCTTTGGCAAGAGTTGTTTTTAATCACAAGCAAGTGGAGCTTATAGTGCATAGTTTCTGTAACATTATTAAATTTACTAAGATTGTAGAACTTATTTTTTCTAGTAACATTATGCATGATATCCTAACTTCCCAGAATCAGAGTCCCCTGGTTAGATCTTGCTGCGCATCGTCTTAGTAAGGCTACCCATGGCCTTTGCTCTCTCTCGGAGCACATACTTCTGAGTCTTTCCAGTTGAAGTCTTGGGCAGATCCTCAAAAACAACAGTTCTGGGTGCCATATAGCTTGCCAAGTTTTCTCTGCAGTACCTAATTATATCTTCAGCATTGGCATTGAAACCTTCCTTCAACTTCACAAACGCACACGGCGTCTCTCCCAAATGATCATCCGGACGCCCAACAACGGCGGCTTCAAGTATCGCTGGATGGTAAAACAGAACTGATTCAACTTCAATTGTGCTCACATTCTTTCCATCACATACAACAATGTCTTTTGAACGGTCTTTCAGCGATATGTATCCATCGGAATGTCTCACTCCTATGTCCCCGGTTCGGTACCAGCCACCATTAAATGCCACCTTGGTTCCCTCCTGGTTTTTGAGGTAGCCACTCATCACAGTGTTGCCTCTGAACATAACCTCTCCCATGGTCTCTCCATCAGATGGTACACTCTTCATGGTAACTGGGTCTTTCACATCGATCTCCTCCATTAAAACATGGTGAAGGCCTTGGCGGGACTTGAACTTTGCCTTTTCGTTTGGGGGCAAGGAATCCCACTCGGGCTTCCATGAACAAAATGTTCCAGGACCATAAACTTCAGTCATGCCGTACGAGTGAGTTACTCCAAAACCCAGTTCATCCATCTTCAGTAAGACATGGGGAGGGGGTGGCGCGCCGCCCGTCATTACTTCCACCTTTGATATAAGTGGCTTACGTTCGGCAGCAGATGCATTCACGATCATGTTCAGAATCGTGGGGGCGCCACCCATGTGGGTGACATTGTGACGAGAGAGGCTTTCGTATACGGTCTTTGCAGAAACATTTCTAAGGCATATATTTGTGCCACCCAGAGCTGCCATGCCCCATGGGAGACACCACCCATTGCAGTGAAACATGGGGACAGTCCACAAATACACACACATTGGACTCATCGCGTTGTGGAGAATTTCTGCAAGGGCATTGAGATAGGCGCCTCGGTGGCTGTACACAACTCCTTTCGGACTCCCTGTTGTACCGGAAGTATAACTTACAGAGATTGGATCTGTTTCATCTTTCGGCTTTCGAACTTCAAATCCTGGTTGCCCAGTTTTCAAAAGGCTTTCATATTCCAAGTTGCCATAAACAATCTTAGAATTCTTAAGATCGTTGTTAGCGGGTGGTTTGGAGACTTCTTGGATCACAACCATGATAGGCAGCTTGGCTTTCAGCTTGGATAGGAGCTCAAATGCTCCATTGGCGAGGTGAAGAAGCTGGTAGTCTACAAAGATCACCTTGGCATCTGAGTTTCTCAATAGGACAGAGACCATGGCCGGATCATAACGTACATTAAGGGGACAGAGAATAGCTCCAGCCATCGGAACACCAAAATGTAGTTCGTACAATGCTGGGATATTAGGGGCCAGTGCAGCAACCTGTGCAAATAAATATGAGTCACACAATGATTACAAATACTCCTTATGAAACTAGAACGATATATTGAGAGTGAAAACATTAAATAAACAACACAAGTACACAACTTACAACATCTCCTTGAGAAATCCCAAGTTGAGCCAAGGCAGAAGCGAGTCTCACACATCGTTCTCGAGTCTCTTTCCATTTGTATTTCAAATCCCCATAAATAACAGAAGTATGGTCTCTGTAAACAATGGCCGCTCGCTCCAAGAAACTAATTGGTGACAATGGAATGTAGTTTGCAGAGCATTTCACAGTACCTTCCATGGCTTTCGATCAATTCAATCTGGGCTTTTCTCCGCATTGCGGAACGGATTTATATAGAACCAGGCAGACCTCAATACAAAGAACCGAAGCAATATTTAATGCCAGATCGGGATGAGATTTCTGTTTCTTCGCAAAAGTTTCTTTGCAGAAGATATGGCCAACTTTTTTGCTTTAAATTTTGGATGTGAAGAAATCAAATTTCACAGAATTTGAGAAAATTCGAAGTCGATTTTGTGACTATTGATTTCAATTTGATGCCACATAAAGAAAGTTTCATAACATTTGTCGACTGGATTGATAGTGTTGGGTGTTGATGTCTTTGTTGAATCTCTTGTGATGTAAGATCAAATCGAGAGGAGAAGACATTCACAATTATCAAATCTTTATTCAGATAAAGCGATTCTTGCGAATCTCAAAGATTGCAAATTTTTGGAATTTGTTATCGAGTTTAGGATTTTGATTACTTTCGGGTGTCTTAGAGATCGAATCAGAGGAGGTTTTGTATTAAATTTAAGGATCAAGTTAAGGTCTTGGTAGATATTGGTATGGAAATAAGTTTTTAATCCACCTATTGTGTTGGCTTACAATTGAAACTACTTAGAGTAATAATCCCTGCGCTAATCTTGAATCCATCAATAAGTTTGTGGAATTGAAACTCAAAAATCAACAAGCTGAGACGTGAACTTAGACAAGTATCCAGAAAAAAAACCATCATAACTGTTTTCCTTACACTGTTCTAAGTGCAACAATAGGAGGGATTTGAATGGTTTGGAAAGCTCACCATCAATTGCACTTAATCGAGCACAATGGAAAAGTTTGATCCATGTAGCCGACCCCAGTTAATTTGGGACTGAGGCTATGTTGTTGTTGTTGTTGTTGTTGTGTTCTAAGTGCAACAATGAGACTGAAAAGGCAACTCAATTCGTAAGATGATAGATTATTACAGAGTTCATGGTCTAAACACCAGTTTAGCCAACTATTTTCTCATGTCTTGTCTAGCACTGTCTATTACCTCATAAAAGCTCACCAGATGTTTCTAAAGTACAAGAAACGGATTTCATTCTAGACCCGGATAAGGAAAACCCAAGTTTTTGGGTGACTCTTGTTTGGATCAAGGGTATGACTACAATGAGCTTGCTTTTTTTTTTTGAGGTTAATGAGCTAGCTAGTTAATTACTAACTTCAAGAGAATTCAGTTCCACCACATAAATGACTAAAAACAAGGTAAAGCAAGGTGTAAATATTGGAAGGAAAATTTGGCATGCAAAAGGCTTAAACAAAGCCAAAATAGCAACAGAAGCACATGACAAGTATCAAAACTCGATTACGTAGAAACCATGCACAATTGGAAAATAGAAACTATAATTAAAACTCTCATGTCCATCTGAACAAAGTTATTTTCATCCAGAAAAAAGAAAAGAAAAGAAAAGAAAAGCAAGTCCACAATTTTATTTTCAAAGAGAATTTTCATTCATGTATAAATGTTAATATCTGTGTCAGTAAACTTGCTTCCAAAAAATAAAATCTTCATGAGTTCACAGAAATTCAAGCACAGAATCATATTCGTCGCTTAGGAGGAGAAGCATGACAGACAGTTATAATGAAGTAAATTATTAATACAGATTGATTTTCTTCTTTTTTTTTTTCAGGGATAGGAAATGAACCTTTTTTATTTATGTAAAAAAAAGTTTGAAACAAGTGGAAGTGAGAATCAGAGAACATAGATAACAATGATATAAAGAAGCCAGATCCGCATATCAATTACTAATCAGAAGATAGTGTTACCTTGCAAAGGAGAAGAGTACTAGATCTTGCTGTGCATCTTTTTAGCAAGGCTACCCATGGATTTTGCTTTTTCACGAAGTACAAACTTTTGCGTCTTTCCCGTTGAAGTCTTGGGTAGTTCGCCAAAAACTACAGTTTTAGGAGCCATATAGCGTGGCAGGTTTTCCCGGCAATAATTAATTATATCTTCAGCACTGGCATTGAAACCTTCCTTTAATTTCACAAACGCACACGGTGTCTCTCCCCAGTAATCATCTGGACGCCCTACAACGGCAGCATCAAAAACTGCTGGGTGAGAAAACAAAACTGATTCCACTTCAATTGTACTTATATTCTCGCCTCCGGATATGATGATGTCTTTTGAGCGGTCTTTCAACTCTATGTATCCATCAGGATGTTTCACCCCAATGTCCCCGCTTCGGAACCACCCACCCCTAAAAGCTTCCTCTGTTGCCTTTAAATCTTTTAGGTACCCGCTCATCACAGTATTGCCCCTAAACATAGCTTCACCCATGGTTTTCGCATCAGGTGGTACACTTTTCATGGTAACTGGATCTTTGATATCAACCTCCTCCATTCCAATATGGTGAACACCTTGGCGAGCTTTAAGCTTTGCCTTTTCATTAGGCGGCAAGGAATCCCACTCTGGCTTCCATGGACAAACTGTTCCAGGACCATAAGTTTCAGTCAGTCCATATGCATGCGTTATGCCAAAACCCAGTTCTTCCATCTTGAACAGGATATGGGGAGGTGGAGGCGCAGCACCCGTCATTACTTGTACCTTTGATCTAAGGGGCTTACGATCAGTTGCCGAAGCATTCACGATCATGTTCAAAACTGTGGGAGCACCCCCCATGAAGGTAACCTTGTGAAGAAATATGTTTTCGAACATTGCTTTCGCAGAGACATTTCTAAGGCAAACATTGGTTCCACCCTGAGCTGCGACGCCCCAAACAAGACACCAACCATTGCAGTGAAACATGGGAACAGTCCACAAATACACGGGCATTGGACCCATCCCGTTAAGGAGAACAGCCGCAAGGGAATTGAGATAGGCACCTCTATGGCTGCAGACAACTCCTTTGGGACTTGATGTTGTGCCAGAAGTATAATTTAGTGAGATTGGATCCAATTCATTTTCTGGCCTTCTAATTTCAAATCCAGGTTCTCCTCTTTTCAAAAGGCTTTCATATTCGAAAACGCCAGAACCTATGGTAAAATTCCTAAATTTAATGTGTGATTTATCAACTTCTGGGATTAAAATCAGGAGGGGTAACTTTGCTTTTTCCTTGGACAGGAGATCCAATGCTCCATTGGCGACATTAAGAAGCTGGTAGTCTACAAAGATCACCTTAGCCTCCGAGTGCTTCAAGAGGACTGAAACCATGGCTGAATCATGCCGTACATTAAGTGTACACAAAACAGCTCCAGCCATCGGAACACCAAAATGTAGTTCATACATAGCTGGAACATTTGGGACCAGCGCAGCAACCTATGCAATTAATCAAGAGCAAGAATCAGAGGGATAGTGAAACACAATGACGAATATATGCAAAAATATTGTACATATATGACACATATTAAAAGCAAAATAGATACCAAGTAATCGTTAAAAAAGAACATTAACCAACACTAGCAAAACGATTGAATTTTTTACATGCCAACTCCTCAATCAATCGCCAACGGTAAAAGTAAAACCGGCAGCCTTGTTAGAAAAAACTGCTTCCAACCACAAGACCACATTGAACTTTTCCTTGTCATAAACTTCCATAACTGTTAGTTTCTTCACTTTGAAAATTCCCCCATATTTCTTACCAACCAAGTGGACCTAAGGACTCCTCTACAACTTGAAAGTACAATTGAATAACATACACTAAAAGTCATCCCAGCTTAATTGCATCTTCTTCTGCAAGGAAACTTTCAATCGGGCACCGTTTCCTGATTAATCTAAAGTAAGAAAGATTTGCAGTCTAGCACATTAAGACCCTCAAAACCCTTACTTGGAATAGTAGTTGAGGCACAAAGTAATTAAATGGTCACATTATCTGTGTGTTTTTGTTCATCCAATACATGGCTTTATTCTTGTTCAAAGCTGATACCAAAAAGCTATCTTGCTGCCCCAAAACACCAGTGAAAGTGCAAACAAGAAAGCGAGATAAATTGCTTTCACCAAAGTAAGAACTACAAGCTGAAATCAAACTGAAAATACTTTAACAAAAAACTAACAAGCCAAAACAAACGACATCCAAACAACCATAAATGAAAAAGGGACTGATTAACAAAACAACGTACAAAATCTCCTCGTGAAATCCCAAGTTGCGCCAACGCAGAAGCCAATCTCACACATTGTTCTCGTGTCTCTCTCCAAGTGTAATTCACTTCCCCATAAACAACAGAGATATTATCTCTATAAACAACCGTCGATCGCTCCAAAAAGCTAATCGGTGACAAGCAGGGAACATAGTTTGCGGAGCACTGGACGGTACCCTCCATGGATTTCAATCAATTCAATCTGGGTTTTCTCCAAATCGCAGAGAAGATTGATATTTTAGACAATCTGACCAAAATCAGGGAATGATAAAGATTGCTTTTAGCTGGTTTTGTTTCTTTCTTTTACTAGTGCAGATTGTTGTTGGAAATAATTAATAAATGCCCTTAACTATAGAAATTCTTCTCGCCTTGTAATTTTATCAAGTATTGAAGCCCACGTGGTGAACCCAAACTAGCAATGTGATTCAAACATGTACTAGCCTACATTGAACCCCAAGGCCTACAACAACTCACATTCCCAGAAAATGGAACAAAGATTGAAACTTGAAAGAAATTTTTTCTTAGCATAAAGTATCATTTGGTCCCCGAACTTTCATTTCCCTCTACTTTTAGTCTTTTTGTTAAATTTGGAGAATGATCCCTAACAATGCACTTCACGAGACGGTTCACAACTGATTCATCAACCCAAAAATTCGATTGTGAATCATTCCACTCGTAAGCGTAAAAGTGAAATGACGAAAGTTTGAGGGACTAAATCAACAAAAGTTCGAAAGTTGAGGCCCTTGAGGGACCAAATGATATGCCCTTTTTGGAGCACATGACTCTCTTTTTGTTTCCATAAATTACGTTGATCAATTCATGCCTCCTCACCCTCAAAAAGGAGAACTACTAAAACAAGTAGAAGTACTGAAACCCTAAAAGCCCTAACTTGGACTAATAGTTAGGGCACAAAGTAATAAAGTTTTCAGATTCTTCAATGATTGACATTAATGAAATGAAATGAAAAGCGATTGATGAAGAAAACAAATGAACGTACAACATCTCCTCGCGAAATCCCAATCTGGGCCAATGCAGAAGCCAATCTCACACACCTTTCACGGGTCTCTTTCCATGTGTACTTGACTTCACCGTGCACAACAGAGATGGTGTCCCTGTAAACAACGGCCGATCGCTCCAAAAAGCTGATTGGTGACAAGGGGACGTAGTTTGCTGAGCATTGAACTGTGCCCTCCATTGATTTCGATCACTTCGATCTGGTTTCAATCTTTCAGATGATTCACAAACGGACGGACCTCTGCGAAATTTTGTTACTTCTTTTCAATGCATTGATGCATTAAATTCACACCTCTCAATCTGGAGCGTTGGATGCGAATAGATGTGGTGATAGAGATCAGAGTTTCATGGTTGACGAGTAATGACACATCAGTGTGTGTGACTTTAGCTTTCCAAGTATTAGACGGAAGAATTGAAAAAATATTTTCTCCAGTGACATCATCTATTAAGATACAAAGTTAAGGGAGGTCCGATCCTCCCAAGTTCGACTGTTACTTAAAAAAAAAAAAAAATAAATAAAAATTTGGAGCTTCAGAATTACAAATTGATGCCAATTGGATTGCCACAACAAAACGGGTGAAGGCATAGTTGTATGAGTTAAGCGCTCGATTTCAATTACCCGATGTGACAAAATTGCTCGGGTCATTGAAGTACATTCAGGCCGATGTATTAGGGTCTTATGAGAATAATTAGACTTACCAACACCCCACGGATATAAAAAAAAAATAAAAATTGCAAATTAATTTCACTAGCTTCCTTTCCACATATATTCTCCATAAATTAAGCATTAGCCAAATCGATCATGTCAGCCAGCTATTATTTATTTTGTGGTATTGACAAAGCCTTTTTGTTTTTTGTTTTTTTTTTGATGAACCAAAGCCTTTGAAGTCTGAAAGAAGGGGGGCTATTGATCCTTTAAGAAATACTGCCCATGGCTTTTGCTGTCTCCCTAAGAATGAACTTCTGCACCTTCCCTGTCGACGTTCTCGGTATATCCTCGAAAACAACAGTGCGAGGAGCCATATAGTGCGGTAACCGATCTCGGCAAAACTTAATTATCTCTTCAGCATTAGCATTGCACCCTTGTTTCAGTTTCACAAAAGCACAAGGTGTTTCACCCCAGTGACTGTCTGGCCTGCCAACAACTGCTGCTTCAAATATTGCTGGATGACTATACAACACCATTTCAACCTCCACCGAGCAAATGTTCTCTCCCCCGGAAATAATGATGTCTTTAGAGCGATCCTTCAGCTCTATATAACCATCTCGATGTTTCACTGCAAGGTCCCCGCTTCGAAAGTATCCACCCTTGAAGGCTTCTTGAGTGGCTGTAACATCTTTCAAGTATCCACTCATGACTGTGTGACCTCTGAACATCACTTCACCCATTGTTGTTCCATCTGGAGGTACACTTTCTAAGGTACTAGGATTTTTTACGTCGACATCAATAGCTAGATGGGGCAATCCTTGGCGAGATTTCAACTGCGCTTGTTCGTCGAGAGACAATAAGTCCCACTCGGGTTTCCACACCGAGTACACTGCAGGACCATAAGTCTCTGTCAATCCATATATGTGAGTCGCATTGAAACCAAGCTCTTCCATTCTAGATAGGAGTTGTGGAGGAGGTGGTGAACCACCAGTCAGTATTTCCACTTTGCCAGGAAGAGGTCTCCGGTCGCTAGCCGGGGCGTTAACAATCATGTTAAGCACAGTTGGTGCACCGCCCATATGCGTCACCTTGTGAAGAGCAATTTGATTGAAAATCGCATTTGGTGCTACTTTTCTAAGGCATATATTGGTTCCCCCTTGAGCTGCCATCCCCCAAGCGAGGCACCAGCCATTGCAATGGAACATAGGTACAGTCCACAAATAAACAGGCATTGCTCCCACGCCATGAAAAAGAATTGTGGCGAGGGCGTTGAGATAGGCTCCTCTGTGGTTATAGACAACTCCTTTGGGACTTGAAGTAGTACCGGAAGTATAGTTTAAACTTATCGGATCCCATTCGTCCTTCGGTTCCTTAATCTCAAAATTCGGGCTTCCCGTTTGCAGGAGCTTTTCATACTCCAAATTGCTCGAACCCTTGACGCCACTAACTGTATCAGACTGACTATTTGATTCAGTTATCAGAACCAAGAGTGGAGGTTTAGCATTTCTTTGGGAGAGGAGCTCAAATGCTCCATTGGCAATTTCAAGTAATTGGTGATCCACAAAGATGATCTTGGCTTCTGAATGTTTTAGAAGATGCGCCAACATGTTCGAGTCATAGCGCGTGTTAAGTGTGCAAAGAACTGCTCCCATCATTGGAACCCCGAAATGCAGCTCATACATTGCAGGAACATTTGGTGACAGAACAGCAACCTGCACAATCAGACATTTAAAAAAAGCATTAATAAACAAAATCCGACAATAACAGAATCATTTCAAGCTCTATAATCACACAAACACAAACACACACAATGTGAGTAAAATCTCAAGCATCTATCTAATCTTCTGGCATGGCAAGTGAAAACGAGGTTGTCATTGTTGCAGATTTTCCCTTCACCAATTTAGGATTGGCCAAAAAATCATCCAAGATCACATATACAGTTCAGCAAGTACGTGTAAAATTAAATCATCAATGAATATCAAACCATGCCAACAGAATCCTGAAAACAACCTCATTTTCCATAAAGAGCAAGAACATAGGAATACGAAATTGCTAAGTAATACCAAATTATGAAAATACCATGCTAATTCACCCACTAAGAAACAACAACAAATCGTCAATCTCAAATTAGTTGGGGTTCGCTACCTCCTGGATCAATCTCTTCCACTCCACTCGATTTACTTCAGTTGACACTGTACTTCCTAATCCTTAAAAATTAAAATCCCACCCCTGATTGAATTGGTGCAGTGGTAAAGTTATTAAGATGTACTTGATAACCAATATGTTGAATCCTACCATCCTACTCCAAATATGTTGGTTTCTTTCAGGTTTGGGGTTCAGGTGCCAGATTGGCTCTTGTGGAAATAGTAGAGCCTAAGTAAGAAGTCTCTAGGAGTGTTAGGTGTACATCAGAAGACACATCGCGTTCTGATGTGCGTGTGATGCTCATCGAGATGCGCATGAATTGAATCTCGAGATTCATCACACATAAGAATGCGATGCTTCTTATGTGCGTTTGTGATCTACGCCTAGAATTTTCAAAGTCTTCCACACCCATGATTATTAAAAAAAAAAAAAAAAAAAAAAAAAAAGGTTAAAATAACTTAATCACCCACTAAATAACCTAAAACCTAAAAGCCCAAATTAATACACCAATATGTGATCAATAACACTAGAGGAAAAGCAAACAAATGAAACGTTGTAGTGAAAACAAATTTTACAAACTCACAACATCCCCGCGAGAAATCCCGAGTTGAGAAAGCGCGGAAGCGAGTCTGCGACACCGATCCCGCGTTTCTTCCCAAGTGAACTTCAAATCTCCGTAAACAACAGAGGTTCTGTCTCTATAAACAATGCCTGCTCGCTCTACGAAGCTGATTGGCGTCAATGGAACATCGTTTGCAGAGCACCGAAGCAGACCCTCCATTGATAGATGACGCACTCCTTGTCCGTGTCCATGTTTATGGGCCCAGATTGAATGAACTCGGCTCGCACCACGGACGACCCTCGATGATCGGAAAGCCCTTAACGTGAACTTCAAATTCATAGCTGGTTGGCTAGTTTCTGCTCTGCTTCAAGGGTTGCGAAGATTTATTAGGATCAAAAACAGAGAGAAAGAGATGATCAGGTACACCTTGCATTGATAGAAACGCATAACTGTGCATTTCAGTATCAGATATAAAAATAACTCATCTCATCCGTTACTGTCTCTACCAATATTTTTTTTGTTGGCTGAGTGAGACGTCCCTACTAACATCCAGACCCGTACGGGTAATAATGTCCGATTGGATACTCATTTTTGAAATTGTTGTCGGACCGTAAAATATACACGACTAGGGGTGGGCAGCGGACTTTGAAAAACCGCCCAAACCGCGCGGTTTGATTTGGTTTTTAAAGCTCGCGGTTTGGTCGCGGTTTGGAAAACCACCAAACCGCGATTCTCTGCTGTCGCGGTTTTCATTTTGGAAAAACCGCGGTTTAACCAAACCGAGGGTATTTTGGTAATAACCACCAAAAACCCTAAAGGGCTCAAACAAAACCAAAAAAAAAGAAAAAATCTCTCACTTCTCTCACTCCTGTTCTCCCTCCAGCCGCTCACTCTCTCCGTCTCTCAAAAAATCTCTCCTCCCTCTCCTCCCTCCCGCCGCTCACTCTCTCCGTCTCTCGTCACCTCTCTCTCTGGATCTCTGTCCTCCCTCCCGCCTCCCGCCACTCACTTTCTCGTCACCTCTCATCCCTCCCGCCTCCCGCCGCTCACTCTCTGGATCCAGGGTTTGGTGGTACGAAAGGGTTTTCTCCGCCACAGTTTTCGTCGAAAATCGCAAGCGAGAAAACTTTTCGAGCTTCCGCAATCCTTCCGCTTATGCCATGGCCGACCTCACCAATGCCGACCCAATCCCCGCCTCTCCGTCGACACTCACCCCCACGTCTCTAAAGGTGTGCTTCCCTCTCGATCTCGCTCTCTCGCCGATTCTTTCGGTTATGGTTTTGTTCGATTTGGTTCTCGGTTCGAGGATGTTCAATCCGTGCGATTCTAGGGTTGCGGGTTGTGTTTTGTTCGAGATCGAATGGTTGATGAGTGGTTTTGTAGAAACCCTAGCTCGATTCTAGGGTTGCTTTTTTTTTTTTTTTTCTTGCTTTTTTTTAATGCTTGTTTTTTTTTTTTTTTTGCTATCGAATAGATGAAAACCGCGAAACCAAACCGACCAAACCGCGCAAACCGCGGTTCGGTTTGGTTCGATTTTCAATTTTCGCGGTTTGGTCGCGTTTTGGAAAATCACCGAACCGTAGACCCTCGGTTTGGTTGCGGTTTGGTGGTTTTCACCACCAAACCGCGGTTTGCCCACCCCTATACACGACCCTTTTTTTTTGTTTGAACTCATTTTTTAATATAATAAATAATTTTTTTATCTAATTATTTATAAAAATGCATAATTTTTATGTTGTGATGCATTCTATCACTAATATTCAAAATTCAAGTCTTACAAATTTTCATATAAAAATAACATCATCATTAGTGAAATTACAATACAAAAACATCATGAAAGTTTCAAAATATCTCTATAAATAAATAAAATATTATTTAAATTAATCGTTAAATGGTACCTGTTTTTAAAAAAACTTTGTCGGGACTCAGACCCGCACCCGTTTTTGAAATGGGCAAAAAAAATATCCGACCCGTATTTATTTTGAAAAAATTATATCTGCACTCGTTAAAACGGTCTGGATAAATGCAGACAAATAGGTCCAAACACTTTTTGTCACCCCTATCTACTATTATTAAGACAATCCTCAATTAAAAAAAGAAAATACTAGAATGTCACGCCCCAAGATATATTAGCCCACAAGAGCCGTCCACATAGCCTTGACTCATGTGTTATGGACCAAAATCTGTGTATGCATGTATCTTGAGGTGCACACGAACGTCCCAAAAGCCCCACGTGAATTTTAATGTGACTTGCCTATTGTCATTCTAACATTTTCCAAAAAAAATTTGTTGATTTGTTTGAGCATTCTATTTGTCGATGACTTAAATTGCTTTTTAGTTAAGATAAAACTAATATATTGTAATGAAAGGAGATTTTCCTTTTACATAATATACGTTGTCTAAGCAAATACATACCTCTCTCATTTATTGTCGAAATTGCAAACCAAAGAAGCGAGATTGTCCACTTTAAAGCCAAAGATAAACATGGACATAGGATGGAGAGAGGGAGAGACAGAGAGAGAATGAATCAACTTAAATAACAAATCAGTTCAATTAAGGGAAATCAGCATCTCACATTCTCACTTAATGGGAGAAGTGCTTAATTGAGAGAAAATAAACGATGGAGTGCTCAATTGGAGTAAAATAAAGGTACTCTCGTCCAAGATCACTTTGGACATTCTAACAAGCTTCAACTGAGCCAATAATAACCGCACACTACCTCTCGGGTTCGTTGAGAAACCATAAGCGTCGCCGTTGCTTAGGGTTTCTATCATTATTCTTCTTCTTCCAGCCTCTCGGCCTTCAGATCGGCTTGGTGGTGGGGCTTCCGACGACGTCGAGGCTCGCTCTGACGGCCACGAGGGTCGTCGATAGCCTAAAAGGTCTATGACCTCTTCCTTTTGTTCCTCCTCCCTCTATTTGTACTCCTTCTTGGTTTCTTTTGTGAGTTTTGGAGAGTAGAGCTAGGTTGGGGGTGACGGTCCAGCGAATCGGCTATGAAGCGACTTGAAAGAGGGTTTTTTAGGAGGGCGGCAATGGTTCACCGGCTCTCCAGCAGGCTCTTTATGAGTTTCTCCGGCGTGCAGATCAGCGGTTGCAGCCATGCATGGCCGAGTAGATCTTGGAGTTCGGTGTTGTTGGTTCCTGTTGGGTACAACTAGCCACGTCGTCGTCGACTTCAACCGGTGCGGTGGGTGTTTCGCCTCTTCTTTTCTTTTGGATTCACTGTCATTGTGTTTAGTTCAGTTGTTTAAAGTTTATGTTAGTTTTCGTCCCAGCCTGTGAGCGGATGTTGCCTAAAATGTTGAGATTTGTTTATCTGTTGGAGAAGCTTTTTTTGTTATTGTTTTGTTTTAGTTATTGTTGTCGGTTGTCCCTCTTGGAGGGTCGTCTTGTGGCGGCCCTCGCCACCCCGGGGTGACGTGTCTCCGTGTACTCCTTGCCACCCGACCCTACTACACGTGTATGGCACCTGCCCGTCCTTTTCCTGTCTCGAAATTCGCATCCACTTGTATGTACAGTGTATAAATGACATATGCAGCGGAAGTTGTACTTAAATGCAAGAAATATTAATCAATGTAATAAATCCTACTGTGGAAAAACCCTGAAAAGTATTCTGTATAAAGGTAGACGACTGTACCATGTAAAGTATCTATGTACAATGTCATGTCACTCCCCAGTTCCCAAAAGAATCAAAATATCAAAATAATCACACGTACAAGTAATCCTCAGAGGTAGGAAGTCAGAGGTAGTCGCCAAAGATCCCCTTGCATTTACTTGTACTCGGATCTGCACTCAATCATCACAGAAGAAAATGGACGACGAGTCCAGTCAGTAAAATCCCAAGGAACTCCTCCGAGCATTCATATAAATAAGTGGAAGTCAATAATTATTGTTAAATAAACATGCGGAATGTAAACAGCAATTAATCGTAATAAGTAGGGCATCGCATGCATAGATAACAATAAAGTGCAAATGTGTGTGTCTGTTCCAGTCAGACTAAACCATACTTCGGGATTCCCTTCCAGGATCCCACTAGTGGGCGCACCCAACTAGCTATCACCCGATCCCTCTCGGTGGCCGGCGTGGAACCTACGACGCACCAACACATGTAGCAGTTCAATAGCTCGGGTCGTTATCCACCGAGAACTCCTGATACACATGCTATGGTCTAGAATGCATAAACACACAACGGAAAATCCGGTGGGAGTAACTCAACCAACCGTGCAAACAACGACAAGATATAGATATAGGAAAAATCACAAGAAAATACTGGAATTGAATGGAATTACAAAGCAAAATAAATACTCAAGATTTTTTCCATCGGGTTTTACAAACCTCACAACGCGCTCCACTACCCCGTAATCAATCCCCGGGTCCAAGTCCACTGAGTCCTTGGTCGCCAATTGATCACCGTGTCAACCTATGTCCATTTATTAATAATTTAAGTTAGCATGACAATTTACCACAAATTTCTAAAAATTTTAGGCCAAAGTGCCCATTTTGCGTTTTTCGAGTCAAAACCCCGCAGAAAGTCGTGTCTGACATTCCCACATATTTTCTTTTCATCGAACTTTCTCAATTTCTATTTATTTTATAGAAATATATTTTTTTCGGAATTTCCCCAATTTTTCCAGAATTTTTCCAAAATTTTCTTTCATTTTTCTTTCTTTTTTTTTTTTTTTTTTTTTTTTAATTATGTTTGGGTCGGGTCGACCCAAATGGGTCGGACCCGACCCGGCCCTGGACCAGAACAGGTCCAGGCTCGGCCCATGGGTCGCGCGCGTGTGCACCTTCTTCATCCGATCGAACCAGTGAAAAGTGGTTCAATCGGGAAACATTTTTTTTTTCTTTTCCATGGTATGGGTTGGGGTTGCTCTCCACCCCAACCCCGGCGGACTCGATGGCAGGGGAGACACCCCTGCCATCTCCACCTTGGCCGGGTTCGGCCTCCATGGCCGAACCCCACTCTCGCCACCCCACCGAAACCCACCGAAATCACAACAAACAACGAGGACTCACCTCGACCGTGACGTCTCCACATTCTCTTCTCTCCTTCCCGGCTTCTTTTCCTCCTCCTCCTCTCCGCGTTCCTTCTTCTTCCTCTCGACCTCCCTGGGTGTGTGTGTGTGCATGGGGTGTGTGTGTGTGAAGTGGGGTGTAGGTGAGGTGAGAGAAAAGGTAATAGCTTATATGGACAAGTGTTGTTGGGTTTGGCTTATATGGACAAGTGTTGTTGAGTTTGTGTCTTGACACCAAAAATGTGACACAACTAAGACACTCGCCCGTGTTTTCGGGCGTTTCGACTCCCGGTTTCGCGTCCGAACCGTGATATACGAGTACCGCCGCGTCGCTAGCCACCCAATATCTATTCCATATTATTTACTTTTGGCAAATTTTTATTTAATTTGTGTGTTTTCGTTTCCCCGACCTAATATTCGGTCCCATCAACTACCCGGTATCCGCGTCGACACGCATATCGAGGCGATTATAGTTCACACACCCTCACACGTATTATGTTGCAACATACACACATGCGATGTATTTGAATAAATTACACCGCAAATAAGCAACCAACACACCATAAACTTCCATACATAAGTCCCCGTGTGTCCTAGCTTACCGCGGCGTCCACGTAGATCCGAGCTGGCGTCCACGTCTGTAAATTTAATAGACATTATTAAAATGGGTCGTTACACGTCTTCCCTTTGTCAGGGCCTTTCTCTAGTTTTATCCGAATTTTTCTCCTCATCAAACGTGCCTTATAGGCCTTCGATGGTGAAATTTGGTGGGGCTTCATTGCCCCTTTTTCTCTCGTGGAAACCGAGCGTTATATTGTATCATAGATGTATGGGTTCTCACTTTTCATTGACAAAAACAAAAAAAACATGGACATAGGATGGTGGATTAATAAGAAACTTAGCTCATTCTTAATTAATCCTTTGCTTGTTGTCCCTGGTCTGGCTATCTTATCCGATATTATTAGCACGAGCAGCAGTGCTACTACCCGATAATTAATATTCACTTGTATGACACTTGAATGTACAAATCATCTTTGAATGTTAGAGCAGGATCTCAAAATAAATCTCCACCCCTATCTTTTTTTTATTTTTATTTTTTATTAATCATGGGTATCCAAACACTTGTTTGAATAGTCTCATAAGCCCTGAGATTGCGGAAAGTGACTACCAGTGGCTCGATGTTAATTTGGTTGCTCGAAACCGTACATCTAACTCACACAGTCTTCGCCTTTACCACTAGATTAACATGTCCGGGTTGCCACCTTTAACCTTCTTTTACCAATAAAACATTTCAAAGTATACATAGAGAGATTAATCTATACTAAAGGAAAATGTTTGGAATCTTGACTTAGATGCTAATACAATGTGGCTATAAATGAGTAGTTGCATAAGGAGAGTGAGATCAAACGTATTAGGTATATCTAAGGGCTTGGGACCTCCAAAAAAGGAAACATGGTGGTGGAACGAGGATGTCCAACGAGCAATTAAGACTAAAAGAGAGATGTATAGGAAAATACCTAAGTGTCAAGATGAAAATGTGTACATTCAATATAGAGAAGCTAGAAAACAAGCTAAAAAAGTAGTTAGTCAAGCTAAAACAAATTTCATGGAAGATTTATATACAAGGTTAGGTAATAGAGATGACGAAAAATATATATATAGGCTAGCCAAATTAAGAGATAAAAAGAAACAAGACCTAAGTCATGTAAGATGTATTAAGGACGAAAATCAAAATGTTTTAACGCGCGAGGAGGATATTAAGGAGAGATGGAGAAGTTACTTCGATAGTTTATTTAATGATGGCCAAGTTGATATTATAATAGATGAAAACCCACACCAAGAAAGAAATGTAAACTATACACGCAATATTAGAATTTTAGAAGTTAAAGAAGCATTGAAAAGAATGAAAATAGAGAAAGCATGCGGTCCAGATGAAATACCCATAGAGGTTTGGAAATGCTTAGGAGAAATTGGATTGACTTGGCTAACAAGACTTTTCAATAAAATTTTAAAATCAAAACGGATGCCAATGGATTGGAGAAGAAGCACGCTTGTGCCAATCTTCAAAAACAAATGAGACATTCAAATTAAGTTGCTCAAACTACCGGTGAATTAAACTTATGAGTCACATTATGAAACTTTGGGAGATGATAATTGACAATAGGCTAAGGAGAGAAACAACAATATCAGAGAACCAATTTGGTTTCATGCCTGGGAGGTCAACAATGGAGGCGATTTTCCTTGTAAGACGATTGTTAGAAAAATATAGAGAAAAGAAAAAAGATCTTCATATGGTATTCGTAGATTTAGAAAAAACATATGATAGGGTCCCTAGAGATGTTCTTTGGTGGGTTCTAGAAAAAAAAGAGTGCATGCTAGATACATAGACACTATTAAGGATATGTATGATGGAGTAGTAAGGAGTATAAAGACATTTGGAGGAGCTACAAAAGAATTTCCCATTACGATAGGACTACATCAAGGATCGGCTTTAAGCCCATATCTATTTACTTTAGTTATGGATGAACTAACTAGACATATTCAAGAGGATATACCATGGTGTATGCTATTTGCAGATGATATTGTCTTAGTGGATGAAACTAAAGATTGAGTGAATAGGAAATTAGAACTCTGGAGGAATACATTAGAATCTAAAGGCTTTAAGTTGAGTAGGACGAAAACCGAATACATGCACTGTGAGTTTAGAAACACTAGACATCGAGATGACGGAGTGGTAAAATTAGGGGAAATAAAAGTTCCTAAGGTAAACCACTTTAGATACCTAGGATCAATCATACAAAATGATGGTAACATTAAGATTGATGTCACACATAGAATTCAAGCTGGATGGAAAAAATGGCGGAGTGCAACAGAGCTGATTTGTGATCGAAATGTTCCTACTAAGTTAAAAGGAAAATTTTATAGGACCGCAATTAGGCCAGCTATGCTCTATGGAAGTGAATGTTGGGTGGTAACGCAACAACAATTACATAAAATTAACGTAGCAGAAATGAGGATGCTTAGGTGGATGTGTTGTAAAACTCGTAAAGATAGAATAAGAAATATAGAAATTCAAAGACAAGTAGGAGTAGCACCAATTGATACAAAGATTAGGGAAGGGCGGTTGCGATGGTTTGGTCACCTGCAAAGACGGCCTACAAATGCTCCAACTAGAAAACTTGACTCAATAGAAAGCGTAGAAATTCGACGAGGTAAAGGCGGACCAAAGTTAACATGGGATGCATTAATTAGGAGGGATTTGAATGGTTTGCAAAGCTCTTCATCAATTGCACTTAATCGAGCACAATGGAAAAGTTTGATCCATGTAGCCGACCCCAGGTAATTTGGGACTGAGGCTATGTTGTTGTTGTTGTATATATAACGTCAATCCTCTTTGCCATCCTATTAGTCCAAAACTTATCATAATTCTAAGAATACCCTCAAATGCATTTTTTTAATTCGCTCCAGAGTCCAGACAACTTTAAAAAGTAAATAATGGGGCTTTTTGGAAAATAATTAAACTTATTTTTAGTTAGTTTTCAAAGCGGAAGTCTATCTTACTTTTCTTTATTTCACTCAACTTTTTTCTCAATCCAATTAAAACGTGGTTTCAAATTGTTCCAATAAAAATTACATATTCAAAATATGTCCAATTAAACCGTCAATTCTCATTTCCACATTTAAAGCATTTTTTTTAATGTCTCACGTGCGGAGCATGTACTGATTGACTAGTTAATTATAATCCCCCTCATATAATTAAGTTCACATGTAAAGGCGTATATTCATACATACATGCCATCATATATACAATACCGTTGTAAAATTAATAGAGAAATCATAAGTGATAACGGATAATGAATAGAGTTTGTACAAATTTTCTAAACTCAGCGTGCAACACAATGATTTATTTCAACGGAAACGAAAATAACTTATAGACTTCTCACCATGACCAAGTTCCATGTAACTAACAAATAAATGCATCCATTACTCCTCTTCATGACCTTTACAACCTCACAATTAAACACATGTCTCAACTTCATACTCCATTAATTTGCTCATTACATGCCCACATTCACACTACTTACCTTCACATACACAACAAACACATGTAACTAACAAATAACTACACCTACTACTCCACTTCATGACTAGTTAATTATAATCCCCCTCATATAAAGTTCAAATGTAAAGGCCTATATTCATACATACTAGTTAATTATAATCCCCCTCATATAATTAAGTTCACATGTAAAGGCCTATATTCATACATACATGCCATCATATATACAATACCGTTGTAAAATTAATAGAGAAAACATAAGTGATAACGGATAATGAATAGAGTTTGTACAAATTTTCTAAACTCAGTGTGCAACACAATGATTTATTTCAACGGAAACGAAAATAACTTATAGACTTCTCACCATGACCAAGTTCCATGTAACTAACAAATAACTGCATCCATTACTCCTCTTCATGACCGTTAAAACCTCACAATTCAACACATGTCGACCCAACTTTATACTCCATTAAATTGCTCACTACATGCTCGTGTTCACACTACTTACCTTCACATACACACATTAAATTAAACTTTGAATCACAACAAATACATAAAATAATAATAGCTAGAACAACTCAATTAAATAAACTGACATAACATTAAAACTAAATTCGAGTCATATATTTTAATATTTTCCCTTGATAGAAACTTCTTAAAAATTAAAAAATAAAACATAAATCAAACTAACTTTTGCAAATTAGCACTTTTCTTTGCACGATTCAATTCATTGATTCTTCGAAGCACTTTTTTTCAATCTTCTTGGAGCATTCTCTCCAAAAACCCCATATGATGTGCTTCTCATCACATTTTAAAAGAGATTTTCTTAGGTGGTCACCTCCACCAATTTTGGATATGCTCTTCTTTGTTAAGCCTGCAATATTTCTGCACATGACCAAACTTCTTTGTGACGGCCCCAACTACAAATAAGGGCACCGCCCGGCCTAATCCCTTAATTAAGCCCTAATATCCCCTATAGGACCTAACAAGGAACTAGTCAGCCTTATGTAAACACCTAATTACCTACCCATTTATGATACCACCTACAGTTAACAAATTAATTCTACTGACTAACCTATGGTTGTCTATAAATCATAGTTTAGTTTAATTTTTTTTATCTAACAAATCAATTTTTTTATTTTATATTTTTATTTTTATTTTTTTTTTATTTTTATTTTTTATTTTTATTTTTTATTTTTATTTTTATTTTTATTTTTTTTTACCTAATGACACTTACCCCACGAGCTGCTACCTCGGGCCCACGTCGGCACGCGACTCGAGGTGCGTCCCCGCTCGTCTCGGTATCTGCATACCCGTAAATGACTTAGTAGTCTACACATATACAATACACTAGTCAAACAACACACAAATATAACATTTACCTCGCCACAGTGCCTCGGTAGTGACACGTATCTCGCTGCGGGTCCCACGTCACGGGTCATTGTGTCCTAATTACCGAATTAAACGTGTATTAATTATTTGGGCCGTGACATTCTTGCACTAGCTTGTAGCACTATGACTTGTCTTTGTGCCAACAATCCTTTTCTTCATGGCCTATCTTCTTAAAAATATATAACACATTAAAGATTTCTTCCTTTTATCTTTGAAAATGGTGCTTTAGCTAGATAAGCACCTTTAACCGCTTTATCTTCTGCTCCATATTCCTTATCATTTTTCTTTGCTTCTGAGCTTGTAGCACATTGATCATGATCATGATCGTGGTAGTGAACATGGTGAACAATATCTGATTGGTGAAAGACGAATTGCCACTCTTGAAGATCCGATATGATTAATGGATTCAAACCTTGGTGGAAGCAAAAATTGTTTCTTTCCTATCAAAAGAAAATAAACTTGCTGAATTAAACATATGGGTCAAGACATGTTTTTATGCCGGACATGATTGGACCCGAATTGCCACCCTTGGACTGAGACACCTCAAGAATTGAAGATCATTGATCGTACTCTATCAATCCAAACCTCCTGGTATGAGTTGGGATAGAGTTAAATAAGAAAGCCAAAGTACGTTCATGTAAAGCATTTGCTATGGTTGCACATCATGCATGATCATATAACTATATACTATATTAACTGTGATTAAGATTATTGACTCAGCCCAATAGTGGGGAATTGAGGTATGTTTTTTTTCAGATAGGGACGACGCGTTTTTCCCCTACTACATTGATAGAGTTTTTTTCAACTTTATTTTGAGGGAAACACATCATTTATCGCCATGTAGATACATTTTGGCTATATTGAAATAAATTCTTGTTCCTTTTAAAAAAATATTAACTATAATTAAGTTTCAGCCAATTGGGTGGCCCAATGGTTTGGTATGAAATTTGGAAGTAAGCGGGTGGATGCAAAAGTTGTTTCTTTCCTATCAAAAAACTATAATTAAGTTTCCAAGCATAATTGGTCTCGCCTAATGGCGTGTTTTTTAGCCTTACCCGGGTTGTAAGTTTTGTTTTCGATCGAGAATATTACCATAATTATTAGGATTGTTATTTAGTGTATTTATTCTATTTGTAATTAATTAGAATTAGAAGTAATTAGTGTATAATCGGTTTTTTAATAATATGTAATCTGTTTTGATAAGATAGGATCAATTAGGATCAATTAGGATCAATTAGTTGCTATTTTTATGTAAAGCATTTATTCGTAATTTTCTATTTAAACACGCCAAAATGGTGAATAAAATTCATTCCATTTCGTCATTCTTTTCGACTTTATGGTATCAAAGCCTAAATGGCTAAACCTCTCGATGATACCTCGGTATCGATTCTATGAGCTCTATTCGCTCACCCTCAATTCCCTTAACCATGAATCTTTCCAAAACCTTTCCATCACTTCTCACAAGTGAATGGAAACAATTTCCTACAAGTGGTCCCAATCGGTGAAACTGTTCATTCGAGGCCGTGGAAAATTCGACTATCTTACGGTACCAATGCGAGACCCACTGAGAAAGATGAAGGTTCGAAAAATGGGAGGCAGAGAATTCGATGATCATGTCTTGGCTCATAAATTCTATGGACTCGAGTGTAGGAAGAACCTATCTCTTCCTACCTACCGCTCATGACATTTGATTTCTTGTGAACGAGACTTATTCGATCTCGGGAATGCGGCAGACGGTGGTTTGAGCTAAAAACTCGGCTATGGAGGCTAAAACAAGGTGAGAAAATTGTCACTCAATATTATCGACTTAAAAACCTTGTGGCAAGAGGTAGATATGTTCGGCGATTATGAGTGGAGCTGTGCGAAGGACATGGGCTTTGTTTGAGAAAATGGTGGAAAAAGAACGTGTCTTCGAATTCCTCGTCGGCCTTAATAAGGAATTAGATGAAGTGAGAGGACGCATTCTTGGTCGTGATCCACCGCCGAGTACTAGAGAAGTCTTTGCCGAGGTCGAAGAGAGGAGAGCGTGGCGGACCGTCATGCTCGGAGGACACTCACCAGCTCCCACCGAGCCTTCGCCCCGTTCTCTAGTCACCCACCACGCCGCAACGACCGTCGCAAACGATAAAGACCGCCAATCTGCGAGCATTGCAACAAGCCAGGGCATGTTAAGGCCAAATGTTGGAAGCTCGCATGGAAAGCCACCGAGAACCCTTCATCTAACCTAATCCTCGTGATTCAAAGGGTTTTCATGCCTCATCCGAAGACACTTCCAAAGAGCCGAAATCGCCTCGAGAGACGTACGCGCTTTCAACAAAGAACATTTAGAGCAATTGTATCAACTAATGAGTTCTCATTCAATTGTATCCAACACTCCTAACTCATCATCTTACATTGCCTCTTCTTCTTTAGCTCAAAAATGTACTTACCCTACAACTTTCACAAATAGGCTCAAAATTAAACCCTTGGATCATAGATTCGGGGGCAACCGATCATATGATTTGGTAGTTCCTCCCTATTCTCTTCATATTATCCTTTGTCGGAAATTTGAAAGTTAAAATTGCCGATGGTTCTCTAACCTCTATTCATTGGAAAATGCTCTATTATTATGTCTCCATCTCTTACATTACTAAATGTCCTACATGTTCCAAAGATTTCTTGCAATCTCATCTCTGTTAGTCGTATTATTCATGATTGCAAATGTATTGCTACAATAACATTTGCTGGATTTGAATTTCAGGACCCTTGTTCGGGGAAGATGATTGGCAATGCTAAGGAAGTTGATGGACTCTATCACTTGGTCTCGGAAAATTCTTCAGATGAACAAGTTCAGAAACCAAGATGTTTAACTACCTTGTCTTGCGAGAATGACATAATGTTGTGGCATTATAGGTTAGGCCATCCCAGTTTTAATTACTTGAAATATTTGTTTCCAAATCTTTTTAAAAATAAAGACATTTCATCTTTTTGTTGTGAAGTTTGTGAGTTGGCAAAACATCATAGATCTGTTTATCCTTCTTTGAAGTATATGCCATCAAAACCTTTTTCACTCGTGCATAGTGATATTTGGGGTCCTTCAAGAGTAAAAATTGCCTCAGGTTCTAAATGGTTCATCACATTCATTGATGATTACACTAGAGTCACATGGATTTATCTTCTAAAGGAAAAATCCGAGGCCGCAAATGTTTTCAAAAATTTTCACTCTTTGATTAATACTCGGTTTCATACTAATATTCAAGCTCTTAGAACCGATAATGGCCGAGAATATTTTAATGCAATCTTAGGTGATTTTTTGAAAGAAAAAGGAATTATTCATCACGCTTCTTGCGTTGATACTCCCCAACAAAATGGAGTGGTGAGAGGAAAAATAGGCATTTATTAGAGGTGTCTAGTAGGGCGTTATTATTTGCTATGAATGTTCCTAATCGTTTTTGGAATGAAGCGCTCTTAATCTGCAGCTTATCGATTAATCGAATGCCTACAAGAGTTCTTAATTACATCACTCCTTTGCAAGCACTAAAGAATATGTTTCGAAAATAGATCGTTCACCGATTTAACACCTAAAATTTTTGGTTGCATTGCTTTTGTTCATATACACGGCCATAATAGAGGAAAGCTTGATCCCCGGCACATAAATGCATATTTCTTGGTTTTTCACCAACACAAAAAGGGTATAAATGTTTTGATCCTAAATCCGGAAAATATTACGTGGTATGGATGTCACTTTTTTTGAAAAACAACCTTTTTTTGAAAAAAACTCAATCCGGGGAGAATGATTCGAAATGAGTTTTGGGAACAAATATCTTTGCCAAAATCGGTTGAAAATAGTTCGGTGGAATCAATTATTTCGTAACTAATCCTAGGATTTCACAACCTATAAATTCACAACCTCGTGAGACTCGGGTAGAAAACAACGTGGAACCACCTACCGAACTTCGTGTTTATTCTAAAAGGAGGACTCAACCAAGTAATATTCCACCAGCTCCCGAGGTGGGCCAATCATCGGACTCGACCGAGGTCCAAGGTACGATGCTCTTTCTCCTACTTCTCTTCCAAATTTAGAACCTTCTGATTTCTTTGAACCCATAGCCTTACGCAAAGGTGTCGATCATGTACCACAAAACATCCAATATCCAATTTCGTATCTTATCATAAGCTCTCACCAGATTTCAAAGCTTTTTCCACCAGGATTATGGATGATGAACTACCTAAGTCGATACATGAAGCTCTAGAGGTTCCGAGATGGAGAGAGGCGGTCTTTGAGGAGTTGAAGGCCCCGAAGAAGAATGACACGTGGGATCTTACCTCTTTTACCCGAAGGAAAAAATGTGTAGGCAAAGCAAGTGGGTGTTTACCATAAAATACCATGCCGATGGCTCGGTTGAGAGATACAAGGCTCGACTCGTAGCACGAGGCTTCACTCGACATACGGCCTTGACTACGAGGAAACCTTCGCTCCCTGTGGCCAAACTAAACACCGTACGTGTTCTTCTCTCGTTAGCCGCTAATCTGGATTGGCCTCTCGAGACAGTTTGATGTGAAGAACGCGTTCTTAAAAGCGAGCTAGAGGAGGAGGTGTATATGGAAGCTCCACCAGGCTTTGATGAGCTAAAGAAGGATGGCGAGTATGTAAGCTAAAGAAATCCATATATGGATTGAAACAATCTCCGAGGGCATGGTTCGAAAGATTCGAGAAGCGTGAAACAATGTGGTTACACTCAAGCTCATTCAGATCATACGATGTTCTACAAACACAATCATGGTAAAATTGCTATTTTAATTGTGTATGTAGATGACATTGTGATGACAGGAGATGACATAGTAGAGTTGGAGTCACTGAAGAACTTCTTATCCAACCAGTTTGAAGTCAAAGATCTAGGACAGCTCAAATATTTTCTTGGAATGGAGGTGGCTAGATCCTCAAAAGGAATAGTTATCTCACAAAGAAAATATGTTCTTGATCTCTTGAAAGAGACTGGATTACTCGGATGTAAACCAGTGGCAACTCCCTGTCGATCCGAATCGAAACTCGAAAAAAAGAAGATGGTCCGAGGTGTGGACAAGAACCAGTATCGAAGTTGGTGGGGAAGCTAATTTATTTGGCGCATACAAGGCCGATATTGCGTTTGCGAGTGAGCTTGGTTAGTCGGTTTATGCATTGTCCATCGAAAAGCACTCAAAGGTCGTTCATCGGATTCTTCATTACTTGAAAGGAAGCCGGGTAAAGGAATTATGTTTTCAAAGAATGGGAGCCGAAGAGTGGAGATCTTCACCGATGCGATTGGGGCGGAAGTTCTACGAGACGGGAGATCTACCACCGGCTATTGCTCCTTTGTCTGCAGGGCAACTTAGTTACTTGGAGGAGCAAGAAACAACCAGTTGTTTCTCGAAGCGATGCTTGAGTCCGAGTTCAGAGCTATGGCTCAAGGAGTATGTGAGTTGTTATGGCTTCGGAAGATCTTAGAGGAGCTGAAGGTTGAAGGAGATAAACCGATGAGGTTGTACTGCGACAACAAATCGGCAATCAATATTGCTCAGAATCCTGTGCAGCATGACCAGACAAAACATGTCGAAATAGATCGACATTTCATCAAGGAGAAACTGGAAAACGGCGATATCTGCATACCCTTTGTTCCATCATCTGAGCAGCTCGCTGATGTTCTTACTAAGGGACTTTTTACTGCTATGTTCGAAGGGTTTCTATCCAAGCTGGGAATGATCGATATCTATTCTCCAGCTTGAGGAGGGGTGTCGAGAATATTACCATAATTATTAGGATTGTTATTTAGTATATTTATTCTATTTGTAATTAATTAGAATTAGAAGTAATTATTTGTATAATCGGTTTTTTAATATTGTAATCTGTTTTGATAAGATAGGATCAATTAGGATCAATTAGGATCAATTAGGATCAATTAGGATCAATTAGTTGCTATTTTTATGTAAAGCATTTATTCTCGTAATTTTCTATTTAAACACGCCAAAATGGTGAATAAAATTCATTCCATTCGTCATTCATTCTTTTCGACTTTAGTTTCCCCCTCTGTTTTTTTCCATTGTTTTTTCTCTGCCTAATCTCATTTCCCTAAGCATGGCGTCTACATCAAACGATAAGAACACCTATGATATATGCGATGATCTAAGTATCGACGATGTTGAGGACCGAGGACTGGTCTTCGATGGAGAGGTTGTGGAGGAAGAAAGAGTTGATTTTACAAAGATCCTTATTGGACGTTTTCTCTCTGGTCGCCCTGTCAACTTTGGGGTTATAAAGGATACGATAATACCGCTGTGGAGACCTGTTAAAGGAGTTCATGCTCGTGAGATAAAGGCGCTGAATCATTAAATATATACTTTCTTCCATGACAGTGATGTACTACGAGTTATGGATGATGAACCCTAGACTTTCAACCAACTAGTCCTACTCATGAAGCAGTTAGAGCCAAAAGCGAGGATTCCTTGCCCCTTCGTGGCGGGGCACTGCGGAGAACAGGGATTATTCGCCCTACTTGCAATCCTAATTCATGAGAATAAGACTTACTGTTGTCAGGTGTTATATTCGCATGTCTCGTAGATTACCAGTTTTAATTCATGAATATTGTGTGGACTTCTCTTGGGATTTTACTCATTGAACTCGTCATTGTATTTGTTGGGTGACTGAGTGCAAATCTTTCAAAGAGCAAGGGCAAAGGCAATAAGGTACTGGGTGACTACCTCTGAGATTGTGGAACCAGCTCGTGTGTGATATCAGTATGTATTTATTTTACTTTTGTTGGGTAATGGGGACCATAGAACACTAATTACATGTATATGGAATTTTTGTTATACTTATCTCGCCTTGATATATACATGGTATGTGACGGCCCGAATTTAATTCGTACGTCATTATTAATGACGTGGTTGCAGACGTGGCTGACAGCTCAGACGCTCGTGGGACCCGCAACTAGGCTAGGGCGCGTCTGGAGTTAGGTAAATAGTAATTTTGTGTGCTGATTTGTTTAATTTGCGATGTTTGTGTTGAAATAAAGTAAACGACATCGCGATGTGTGTACTTATATTACGTTTGACGTGCGAGGCTGTGTGTTAAGTATTATCCTCGATATACGTGTCGATGCGGGTATCGGGTAGGCTAAAAGACTAAATACTAGGCTGGAGAAAATAATACACACATGAAATGAATAAAATGAGTTAAATAATAATATGTAATGCATATTTAGTGGTTAGGGTTATGGTAGTACGCGTACGTCGCGATTTGGAACGCGAAATCGGGCTTCGGAACACCCGAAAGACGACTTTTTGGGTTAAGAACAAGGGCAAGTGTGCCATTGGAGTCACATTAAGAGTCACTAGAGGTTGGAAAATGGAGCAAATAGTGCTCATTGGATGGCATAGGGATGCACAAGTGAGGAGAGATGCTTGCATGGTATAAAAGTCACTTTGACTTTCATTTTCACCACCTTTTCTCTCTCCTTATCAAGATATCCGAAAATTGAGACCAAGAAACAAGGGTTTTGGAGTTTCAAACTCGGTGATTTGAGGAGCTTGAAGTGGTTGCTTTATCAAAGCAATGTGAGATTCACTATCACCTCAACTTTTTCATCTTTTGGTACCATTTTGAGATGTTTAAGTGAATCCAATATGGATTATTAAGTGGTTGTTATGTGGTTGTTTTGGTGGGGACCATAAAACACTGATTACATGTATATGGAGTTTTTGTTATACTTATTTCGCCTTGATATATACATGATATCTTTTGACGGGTTTTTCATTACTTATGATTGTTAAATATTGCATAAGTTACTCATTAAAAGACTTCCGCTGTAAAATTATAATATAACCTGATAAATTGAGTAACCGACTAACTAAATTGTTATTACTTATGTAAAGGTAAGTTAGTGTAATTAGGGTTATTTGAAAAAGTGTAAGCAACTTGTTAGGTCGCGATGCGTCAAGGAGAAGCGGGCCATGACGTGGCAAGGCTAGTTGACGTGGGATGCAACGTGGCGGGTAACAAGGCGGTCTGAAATTTGGGGTCGTCACATTGGTAGCTCATACTATTGCAAGGGAAGCTAATTCTATGACTGGTCGTATCAAGTGATGTGATGCACCCTCGTTTCTTTCTAGTGTAATTGCCAAAGATTTGGAGTGAATAAAATCGGCTTGGTTTTCAAAAAAAAAAAAGTTTCCAAGTCATTACTATGGTTGGCAAATATGAAAGCCAAATATTTTTCGATTAATTTCCACTGCTTTAATTATTTAGTACAATTATTCCGTTGTATATGTTTATTAATTACTGATGTGCATCGATTAATCACTTCTTTGACACTTGAATGTATAGATCATTTTTGAATGTCAGAGCAGGATCTCGAACTACATCTCCTCCTTTAATCTTCTTCCACCTATAAAATTAACATTACGAAGCATATATACATATTTAGAGTAACATATATATTACATTTATAATACATGTCATCGTATGAAAAAGGTTGCATGAATGATGGATGGTTTTTTTTTTTTTTTTTTTTGATATCCGTAGGTGTTCAGGTAAGTTTGACTATTCTCATGAAACCTTGGCGCAATTGGTCTGAGCGTACCTTAGTGGCCCAAGCGATCTTGCCACACCGAAAAATCGAAACTGAAGTCGTGTACTTAACTCACACAACCTCACTTTCGCTTTTACCGTTGTGGCAACCCGACCAATTTAATGATAGATGGTACTTACGTTACTATAAAAAAAAAAAAAAAGGATGGTACTTACGTATAGTTGGTGACCATGGCATGAAGAAATAAGGCAATGAATGCCTTACTGAACTCTGCTCCGGGACACACTCGAAGGCCTCCTCCAAATATTACGTAATCCTTTCTCGTAATCTCTATTCCTATGTTCTGTTCATAGTCAAATTAAATCCATAATATAATCGCGCGCACCCTAATTGATTATTACTTTTTAATACGTATATTCATATATGAATATAGTGATATATATATAAATATATAAAAAAAAAAGAATATAGTGATATATCAATGTGCATTTATGCCTCACAGTTTTAAATAAGTGTATGACTTCTAATTTGTTAGCGCGCAAAACTTTTCCCTATTCTCAAAGTTTACATTGTATATGATGAGTAAAGATCTTGAAGTGCATAAAGGAAATTATGTTATGGTGATCTTTTTAAATCACCATACATGGTGATTTAACTTTTAGACTATTGGATCTAATTAAATTCGATGGTCAATTTGATAACTAACACTTCAATGTGTGCACAATTACCAAAAAACTATATTATCCATTGGATTTAAATCGAATAGTCAAAAATAAAAATCACCATATATATATATATACACACACACGTACCTTCCATCGCCATGGGTTGAACAGTAGGGGGTCTGGAAATTTATCCGAGTTCAGATGCAAAGTTGAAGTCGCAAGTAGGATCGTCCATCCTTTTGGAATAATGTATCCTATACATATACAAGTTAATTAATAAATTAATTAACAATATAAACGTGACAAGGTGACAGAAAAAAATATTAGTAATAAAAAATTAATAACCCGCCTCTTGTTTTTGAGTTTAATTAATTATAAAATATTTAATTATATACCGTCATAATTAATGTCTTTCCTTGCTTTTCTCATTATGCCCGGTAGAAGGTTTGCCAGCCTTAATGTTTCATTGATCACCTGCATGCATATGCATCTCCATATATTTGATTAATGAATAAAGCCATCAACTAAAAAAACTTAATAATCAACAATCTTAATTGAAGTTTAGTTATATGGTTATTAGGTAATTAAATAATATCAATATGTTTGAGATCATAATTAATAATCAAATAATATCAATTAATGGAAAAATGTGATTAGCGATTCAATGCGTGTTTTTTTAGATGAAGGAATTAGTGTATTTTTATTAAGACAAATGATTTTATGTCTAGTTCTGTATATATCGATCCATGCATGAAATTCCTATTTCACTTTAAATTTTTTTAAAAAAAAAACGTATACATACGTATGAGGTGAAGGTCATGGATTTGTATTCTTCCCATGTAATACATGACTCTTGATGATGATCATATTTTTCCTTTCTCATTTGTAATAATCCTTGGTGTTCATCCTGCTCATCAACAACAACATCAATATATATTGATCATATAGAAAATAGAGATAATTAAAGAGAAATTAAAGATGTTGCTCATGACATAAATAATATACTGACCCTCAACTCCTTAAGGGCCAAGGGGTGTTCAGTGAGGAGCTTAATGGCCAAAGATAGACTTGCTGATATTGTTTCAGAGCTTGCAATGATGAGGCTAAACATAAGAAATGCGGAAAAGTCGTCGGTTAGGAACGCCTCGCGTTTCATGTCCTCCATAACATCATCGAGAGCATCACGGCGGCGATGTTTGATCTCCTCGGGCGATGAAGCAGATGATGATGAACTACGATGTCGCCTTCTCTTCATCGCATCTTTTATCATCCCCAACACCATCTTCTGGTTCTGATCGTGATCACCATATATATATATATATATCATTGCAACGTAAAATTTAGTGTAATTATTTAATTTGATGGACACACATGCATCCAATATCTACAACAACTCGAGATCTACACATATATTTGCATAGTCAAAATTTGTACCTTGTGAGTAGTGACATTTACCTTTAATGATTGATGAAAAGCAGTACCAGGGATGTTGAGTGGAAAGTTTAAGATAGAGCGCAAAAAGTTGGTGAACATCACACCTAAATCCTTTGGGGACTTGATCGGATCATAGCCGAACAGCATTGCTGATGTGCAATTAAACACCATCTGACATAATTATATATGATCCAATTAAGAGTCTAGCTAGCCATAGCTAGTACACTAATTACATGCATGCATGTACATGTATACATAAAATGATACAAATTAATTAAAAAAAAATATTAAACCAATCAAGAGGGTCATATATATATAGGTAGCTCATTAATTTATTTATGTTGTAAATGTAAAAGCAAGTGGATGACTACTCTTTCTATTCCTATTCTTTAAATTATATAACACACACTTCATGTGTTGTAATTACATGTACTTAAGCTTATTCATTCTTGTAGTTATAAGTAAAGTGTAATTAACTTGTGACCTTAGACCTTCTAGTCATTATAACTAAATGTCTATATAAATAAGTCTATCTATATAATGTAACACGCCATGTTGGAAGGAAAAATTCTCTCACTTCCTCCTATCTCTTCTATTGTTATCTTTCTAGTTCATTGTCTTTACTTTCCTAGCTTAATTTGTTCAAAGTTATTTTACAACAAATTAAGGCAAAACATATTTTTTGGTCCTTGAACTTTGAGTCTTTTATGCTTTTGGTCCCTGAACTTTTATTAATGTACATTTGGTCCATGAACTTTCATTGTTGTACATTTGGTCCCTGAACTTTTGAGTTTCTTAAGCTTTTGGTCCTTGAACTTTGAGTTTTTTATGTTTTTGAGGTAAATTAATTTTTTTTCGACTTTTGTTAGTTGATGTGAGTCGTTTGGTTCAGTAATATAAACCAATTTACTCCTCTTGACTAGTCACGCGACACTTATGTTACTCATATTGTTGGCGAAATTTAACACTTTAAATGATGGAATGACTAAATGTAAATCTTTGTGAAAATTCAAGAACCGAATTTGTAGTAATAAAAATTCAGGGACCAAAAGAATGAAAAACACAAAGTTTAAGTGCCAAAATTTGTAGTAATACCGGGCGTTTGAGTAAGAGGTATTAATTTGATGAGTAGACAAAATCAAAACACTTACACTTGACACTGCTTCTTTCACATTTATAGACGGCTGAGCAGACCAAGAGTAGAGGTTCTGCTTTGTGATGTCCTCCAATCTAGGGAGAAGATTGTTCTTGGTCATTTCAATTCCAAAGTGATTGAGAATCAAGGTCCTGAAGTACTTGGTAATAGAACCAATTGCAAGGACTGATGGATCATCTTGGCCAATAATTTTAGCGAATGTCTCCATGTACCACAAGTCCACCAACTTCCCTTCTTGCAGTAATATGAAATCGATGAAGTTAGGGTCCGACGACACCACCACCTGTCTGCCCGCCAGACTTGTTCGAAAAATCGAACCATACCTACAAATTATATATAATTAGGTTCATATATATAATAGAGTAAACATGTACACACACACACGCATATATGCATGATCATCATCACTACTAATCATATATATATATATATACACACACACATTAATACATGCATGTCACATAAATATTCTCTTTTCCTTACTTTTGTGTTCTCTTCTTGAAAAAAGAATGGACGTCGAGTGAATCACTACATCGTCTGAGATCGAAAGTTTCTCCAATGAAGGGGTAGCCCATGGATCCGGGTGGAAGCTTTCCTCCATTGGATTTGGGATTCCTCCACCTATAGAGCCAATGAGTGATGTAGATTACAAACAAAGTTGTTGCACAAACAACAATTAGAGAAAGCATGGTCATGACTCGTGAGCAATACTAATTGTTGAGGGATAATCTAAAAAGGAACGTGTTCAACAAAATATATATTGCTTTTTTTTTTTATCAAGATAGCTTGAGCCTTGATTAATTGAATGTACGTAACATTGATTGAATACCAGTTGCCTCTTAAATGATGAGTCTGGTATCATTAGAAAATTCAACCACCATGATCCCTCTATAATTAAGAGTCTTTAATTAATTGTGGACCTCGCCTCCATTTCTCAAAAAAAAAAAAAAAAAAAAAAAAAAAAAAAAAAAAAAGTTCTATAATTGTGGAGGAAGTATTGATGGGCTCATTTAAAGTACATATAAAATTACTTTAAATGAGGGAAATGGGGAGAAAATGGATTTTTTTCCGGAAATAGGCAATAACGCCTAATCAAAAGGCGTTATCACAATGGGTTGGTGTTGTTGCTGACGTGGACACATGGATAACGCTTTTTCAAAAGGCGCTATCCATGTGTCATGGCCACGTGGGACGGATTACACGAGATAGCGCCTTTGAAAAGGCGCTATCTCGTGTAATCTGCGCGTCTTACGTGGACAAGTGGACAGAATGAGGTGGAAGACAATTGTATAGATAGCTCATTTTCAAAAGGAGCTATCTATACAAATTGCCTCGCCAACTCAACGCCACCTCACCGCCACCTCACACCCATGAAGCCTACAAATAGTGATATAACGCGCACGCATATCGCCACCTCACACCCGCGTACGTCGAGGTAGACAACCAATGTAAACAACGCGCACGCATATCGACGCGGACAACCCATGCAAATGTCACCCATGTATGCCGAGGTGGAGATTTCATGCAAATGTCAGGCACGTCTGTCGAGGTGGGCGACCCATGCAACCTCGTGCAACTGATCATGCAAACGTCACGCACGTGTCTCGATGTGGTAAAACCAATCACTACAAAAAAATGGGTAATTAGAAACGGAATTAGCAACGGAATTTATTTCCGTTGCTACGAATAAATAATTAGAGACGGATTTGAGACGGAATCATTCAGAGACGGAATAGAGAAAGATCAGAGACGGAAATAGACACGGAATAGAGACGGAATTAAATTCCGTCTCAAAATAATTGCGCCAAGGTTCCCACCAAAAGTTAATTTTCTTGTAACCGTCCGTTACGTCTCGAGATTCGTGCGTGCTTGGATGCGAAGATTTGTAAAGAGGGGACGGATGTCTCGCCTCTCTCGCTCAACCCGCCATTCTCACCACTCTCTCCCTCCTCAAATCTCTCTCTCAACCCGCCATTCTCACCACTATCTCCCTCATCTGTCTCTCTCTCTCGCGACCGTCAACTCTATATCTCTCTCTCGACCGATTCTCTCCCTCAACGCTGAGTCTCTCTCTCCCCGAAATCTGCCTCCCAAACCCTAAAATCGCGCCGTCTGCCGGAGCTGGGGCCTCTGCCGGAGGTGGTGCCAACTGTCGTCCCTGCCTGTGCAGCCCCCGCCGTTGGTCGTCGCTGTTCGTTGCCGCGTTGGAAACCAAAGTCGTCTGCCTTGGCCCTCTGCCGCCGGTGGCTGTGCAGCCCCCACCGCCGTTCGCCGCTCTTCGTCGCTGCCGTGGAACGCTCTTCGATCGTCGCTGCCTCGGTCCTCTCGCTCGCCGTGGTTGCAGTGCGACCCCGCGCGCCGTTCGCCACTCTTTGTCGTCTGCTTAGGCGTCTGCGCGCCTCGGTTGTGCACCCCCGCCGCCGTTCAAGGATATATTTCAAAAATACTTGGATTGGGAGGTAAGGTTTTGACTGTGTTATGATGTCTTTCTTTTTCCCCTCTATATATGTTCATTTTTTTTAATCATCAGATTCTGGTCTTGCCATTGATGTTGGAGAAGGAAAGGGAACCCCTTACGAGAGATACGTTACGAGATGGAGTAATTACAAAAAAATGGTATGGCGGATTTCGAGGTGGTTCTCCTACCTAGATCACTTTTTGTCGAGAATTCTAAATTTCTCTCACTTGAGAAAGTTGGATTCGCATGTTTTAGAAACCATGTACTTTTTATATACGACATTTCAGAACTTTCTTATTTATCCAAAGAGCTTTCGTGCTAAATTTGTTCATCTCTATTCTTTGAAAAAATGGGATTAATAACCACTTAAGATCCAAAAAATCGCACTGAGTACTTTTCCCTTAGAGAAATGCGTTTTATTCTACATCATGAATTTTTATTTATTTTTTTGTGCTCGTTGTTGCCTTATCAGATTTACCAAGAATTCGTAAGAATTAAAGTCAAAGATACACTAATCTCCCTGGTATGTATTGTTGGTTGTTACCTATTGAAATATATTTATAGATTGATGTCTCATATCATGTAACCAATTTTTTCTTGTGCTTATTCTTAGGCTAAAGACTGCTTGGAAAAAGAGAAGGAACGGATCTATCAGTACCTGCATTCAAGCAGGGAAGAAAAGTTATTGGGGGTTTGTCATTTGTCCATTATTTATATGGCTTTTAATACTTATTTAAAATCATATATAGTGTGGTTTTTTTGAAAGTTCGAAACTGGAAACATTTGAATCTTCATCGTGGTCCTTCAGACAATACTGAGCGAGTTGCTGTTGGTATATGCAACCCAACGTTATGAAAATGAGCACCCTGGATTGCATGCTTTGCTCAGAGATGAGAAGGTACCATAGCAACATGTATCTTGTCTGAATATCAGTTTCTAGCTCTCAATCATGGTATTACTATTATATTTTTCTTCATTTTTTTTTTAGTTTTTTAAATTTGTAGGAAGACGATCTGATTAAAATGTATTGGTTATTCTATCAGATTCCTCAAGGCTTCGATACTATTGCAAATATATTCAAGAAGGTGGGAGCCTTTCTTCTCATGCGCTCAATATTTCACATGCACACCTTTTTGTAGCATTTAGGAAGTCGTATTATTTTTAATTTTTATGTGATGGGCGCAGGTTGTTCTTCTTTGAAGGCAAAAGTTTGGTAGAACATTCTAAAGATTCTATAAGGAATAGAAATGTCGAGATATCCCATTTGCATTTGTAAATCTTTAGTTTACAAATTATAAAGTATTTTCTATCCAAGTTTGATTTGGTTGGTTCCTTTGCTTTTATACATTTTAAGTGATGATGATCGTTTACTTCTTTAGGTTTTACGGAAAATGTGATAGGGCTCACGACAAGCACTGGGTTATGTCACCAAGTACTTCAAGAACAACATACTTTTTCGCGAGGTGCGTAGCATGCTTCTATTTGGGATTGAGGCTATGTTGTTCTTTGTGTAACATGCTTCTCACTTTTGGGTTATCTTATCATTTTTGTATATCTTTCTTGGTAAAACATTTCAAGTGGTGGAAAAGGTGTTTGCACAATTTTCATGTCGGTTATCTTATCTTTCCAGGCACTTGATGGGGCCTTTAATGTTTTTTGCAACGAAAATGTGGGTAATATCTCAAGTGCTAAGATGCTAGCGCAAGCATCGCCATGATATTCGAAGATGGGAAGAGAAGAATTGGTCATAGAAAGCTGTGGAGAAAACTCTCAAGAAGGCAAGCATTTCGAAGTTGTTATATATATTATGATTTAATATAATATTTTAATTTTTAAATCAAACAGTGTCGACGGTACTTTGGTATATAAAAAACAAGGACGCTTTTGAGGATGCATATCGGTAAAGTTTTTTTTTTTTTTTTTTGAGTAAATAGACAATCACAAGACCAAATATAGAGATTACGTAATCTGGAAGGTTTATGTGCTTGAGTGTTGTTACGGCACTGGTTTTCTTGTTTTAGTAACAAGTGATAAAGTTTCCAATGAGTCTATCTCAAGAAGAATTTGGTTGACATTCATGTTTTCCTTTTCCATATGAAGGTCGTAGTGACGAAATGTATTTTGTTCGGTGCCGTACTAACTTGGGATTAATTAATTTTTTTGCGGGATGTGGTATGCTCATAGGTCGCTATATATCATGAAATCGAGACAATGATTCGAGAAAAAAAGTATGATTGCGTGTAATTGAGTTCGCATTATGGTATTCTTTTCAGAGCAAGGATGGAGAATATGGTTAGTGGTTTAGGACCGTCGGTTGTGAATTACTTTTTTTAATAGTCATTGACTTGGTGATTAGCTTCCCTTGTTTCCTTATTCTTTGTTTTATTACTTTTTCGTTCGGAAAGTTGTTTTGACATTAGCAGAGAATATGCAAATCAATTTTGATGAGTATCTGAATCTAAATCCCCAGAAGCAAAATAAAACAGTATTTAAGGTAACTAAACCCTTTGAGGCAATTCTCTTTATTTCATTTCCATTTCTGAGTTGACATTAAATCATTTGGATTGTTTTACCACCGATCTTATATTAGTAATGTCATGCATTGTGTATTACTATCTATGATTCCTTTAATTCCGTTTCTGATTGGTTGTTTTTTTGTAGTGAATTTAATTTGTCGACTTCCTACTTGCTTCGCATGTCCATGCATTGATTTGTGGAAAGCACTGCATGTGGTTGATATATTTAGCTTTTCTAAATGTGTTATCATTTTTTTGAAGGTGAAAGAGAACAACAAGGACAAGGACACTCGTCAAAGGAGGCATACGGTATTTGGAAGCGAGCTCTTTTATTTGCTTATAGTCGTTAGTCTCGCTTTTATCTCCTCCTCAAGTCGAGGTCACTCGTCCGTGATCATCCGGTTATAACACGCCTTGTAGAGATCAAGGACTTAATGGAAAAGGTGCACAATTTTTTAATGTATTTCATTAGTCCATAAAAGTTCAGTTATTGCTTAACTGGGAGTAAAGTATTGTGAATTCTATTTACAGGACAAACTTCTAACTTCCCTTGGATCTTTTGGGACTATTGTATTATTAGTCACCATTCTTACTCAATTACGAGTGAATATCCTGCAAATTCTTATTGGATGTTTATGCCATGTCTTAGTTTTTCTTTCTTGGAAATGCGTAATTTTTTTTGTGATATTATGCCATTTTTTCTTGTTCAGACTTGTATGCATGGCCACTTCTTCTGCATTTTCCAGTACTCGAACTTGCTTTATGTGGTTGTATGGCGAACTGCAAGTTTCCCATTCACAATAGTGTTTACTTTTGAAAGTTTAATTGTTGATCACTCGCTTACAACTGCCTTTTGAATCTTATGTCTTTGTCGAGTTCTTCATAAGTTGTTTATATCATTGTATGATCTCGATTTTGTTGATTTCATGCTCTTGTTCATGCACTTAATTTTATACTAGTTTATTGTTCATGCATTTTCAAACAACCATATGATTCTTGAGTTGGTTCTCTAAATATGAGTGATGTACATGATTCTTGTATTTTCTTGATACATATATAATTATTGCAAAGCAAGAATAAGTACTAATTCTCCATAGTGAACTGATGTGTTAGTCTTACATGTTTATTGATTATTAATAATATTGCTCTTAGTCAGGACGCCATTGTTGGTTTAAGATGGTTGGAAACTTTTGTTATGTTTGATGGTTTTTTTTTTCTTAATTTTAGGCTATTGGACATTGAATAAACAGTTCATTACTTTTATTGGTATGCATTTGGTCTCTAAACTTTTATTGGTATTTTGTTAGGTTTCATGGCGGGCAGTGATCACCCCCCACTTCGAGGGCGCACATTACCTCATTGTAAAGCTGCACCCGACTTGATATATGGTTGTGTTCCCCCTCTTTTGCTATCCCTTTTGAGTTAACTGAGTAGCTATGTACATGATCTATTTACTTATCTATGATGTTGAATTTCATGTAAATGTGCTGTCCTGGCACTGTTGCTATAGATTGTATAAGGCCTTTTTGTGCATACTTAGAAATTTGGAACATTTATTAAACTTGACAAGCTTTCGTGGATATATAAATCTTTTTCAATGTCGAATTGTACATTTTTTTCTCTCATTTGAATATTTGTTGTTGATATATATTGTCAATGGACGTATGTCAAATTCTCGCTTTTTTTGGGGGATGTTAGCACCCCCAAGGAGTTGTTGGAGGGGTGGGCGATGGAGTAGGTCCTATGGTTGTATTTTCGAGGTTTAGAGGTTATGGAGAACCAATTGGATTAAGCTTAGGTTTGAAAACTAAACAAAGCGGAATTGAGACGGATTAGCAACGGAATTCAGAGATTCCGTTGCTATTCCGTCTCTAATTTTCAAGGAATATATGCATGAATCGGCAACGAATCGGAGACGGAATACAATAATTCCGTCTTCCGTCTCTGATCCGTCTCTGATTAGCAACGGATCAGAGACGAAATACAATTACAATTGTACCCTTTTGAAGAATTTGCATTTATGTTCCGTTTCTAAATTCCGTCTCTAATCCGTCTCTAATCAGAAACGGAAACACATTTCGTTTCTTGATTGAATCAGCGACGACGATTTTAGAGACGGATCTGTTCCGTTGCAGAATTGAATTAGAGACGAAATTTATGCTAATCAGAGACGGAAATTTCCGTTTCTGATCTGCTGTTTTTTTGTAGTGAATGTAAACGTCGCGCACGTATCTTCTAGTTGACAACACATGGAAACGCCACGCACGCATGTCGAGGTGGGCCAGCCATGCATATCCACTACAGACCATGGACCCCATGCAAACGTCAACTTCAGATTTTTGATATTTTGTCACTAATTTATGAGAAAAAATTACAAAATTACTTTACCTTTTACTTTAAACCCCGAAAAATAAGTGTGGTTTTCTTTTTTTTTTTTTTTTTCTAAAACTGGGCTATGTCGCCTTTTGAAAATGCGTTATTGGCTATTTTTGAAGTTCGTGAGGTGGCGGTGAGGTGGCGGGGCATAGGGGACATAATTTGTAAATGTTTGTAGTATGTGAGGTGGCGGGGCAAATGTATAGATAGCGGGCAAATGTATAGATAGCACCTTTTGAAAATGCGCTATCTATACATTTGTCCGGCCACCTCACCGCCACCTCACATACTTCAAAAGCAATAACGTATTTTCAAAAGACGTTATTGGCTATTTTTGTTAATTCAAAGTACACCACCCTATTTTGTGAAATAAATCGTAAATGTGCCTTACTTTTGGAAAAACACAGAAGTATTGATGGGCTGCTGGGCTGCTCATTTCATGTTTTGCAAGTAAATGAGTCACCAAAGTTGTGTTTCATGTGCTCTTATTATGAAACCATTGCAACAAGATCCACGGTTGTAACAAGATCTTTGAATTAGTTTGTTACGTTACGTATGGATTTGATCTCATCCAATCAAGTAGAGTTGGAATTTCGGATGCATGTTTATCACGTGTAACATGCAATAAGACGTGATTTTTTGAAGATGAAGACACATTAGATCTTAGGCAATATTGTTAAGATTGTGTGTCCTTCATGTGTCTATATATTTGACAAAGTTGATAAAGTATGTAACTCAATTACTTTGTATTGTGAATGTGTTGTTCACTTCTTTTATCTTTGAGATGTAATGGGTATTCCAATGAAGGGAACCTCGCTCACAGTGCAAGTGAGAGACTTGCGTAAAACTACCAAGGGGATCTTGGGTAGTTCAGCCGATGGGAGCTCGACACACTAATAAGGGGACTTTGGGAGAAAATATATTGTAAGAGTAAGAAAGAGTGCATCAATATCAGTGAGAGAGTCACGTGAAGAGTCATATATCTATTTTTTTATTTAGTAGATTTTAGGTATAGGCGTGGCTCCGTAAATATAGGTCGTGGACTGAACTGCAAGAACAAGTTCTCTAATATTGTGATTTGATTTATTTACTGCTCACTTTATTAATTTAGTACTTGCACTGGTTCTTATTTCCACATTACAACATCCTTTGAATTCAGTTGTAACAACATTTAATTGGTTATTTCAGCATGTATCTTTAAATATTGTTTTCATTTTTCTTTTACAATTTGTGTGGTTGGATAACTTTTATAGTAATGATGTATCTTAAGGACTCTTGGTCGTTGGTTCGTTTTATCTCAATAAGATTTTTGTTTACTCTAAAAAAAATCTTTAATTATGAGTGGATCTGACAACGCCACAGCTTGGCTAGCTAGTAGTACTGGTACCACAATGATTTGATACCGCCACAGCTTGGCTAGCTAGTAGTACTGGTACCACAATGATTTGATACGTAGATCCCACTTTCCCGAAGTATTGGCCTCATCACAATTAATTTAGTGATACCCGGAATCATTGAATCCAGAATTAATCATCTAAAAAAGACTTTAATGCCCATCATTCAAATCTATAACCACTTCTTCAATTCATTTTCACTGCCGCTGCCGCGATCACTGTCGCTGCCAACACTGCTGTGATTACTGCCCATCTGTAGCGCCGTCGTTACCATCCACCACCACCGGCAATAATCCTCCCTTTCTTTCCCCTCTCTTTGACATGGAGATATGGAGTAGACGGCCTTCAGGCCAACTTGTTTCCCCTCTCTCTCGGCCGGCCTCCCCTTTTTTTTTCGGCTAAATCTGATCGGGAGATAAGGGGAGGAGGCCTCCTCCATGCCATAAAGAGACCAAAGAGAGAAACGAGAAACAGATAAGCGAGAGATAGAGAGAGAAATTAAAGGTCGTTGCCGGTGGTGGAAGGTAACGTCGGTGGCAACTGTCGACGACAATGAGCAGCTGTGGGGGTGAAGGTGAAGGTGTGTGAAGGAGGTTAATGTGTTGATGTGTGTTGGTATTAAACTAAAGTAAAAAGCTAGTCTGTATTCAAAGAGTCGGATTAGGTTTTTTTTTTTTTTTTTTTTTTTTTTTTCCAGAAAGTAATAGTATTATATAATCTTCATGGAGTTTTTGCACGATTAATAGAATTTAGAGAAAAAATTCCGAGAAAAACACATCTGCTTAAATAATTCCCAATATAACACACTTAGTGCCACGTAGGATGCCACATGGGACTTGAGCGAGTGACTGGGTGTGGGGAAAACGTGAGTGGAAATCACGTTTTAAGGGAAGTCGTGATTTCCACTCACGATTTCCCCAGAGTGGAAGTCGTGACTTCCAGTCACGACTTCCATCTAATGGAAGTCGTGACTGCAAGTCACGACTTGTACTCTGAGGGTAAGAAAAAAAGAGCACAGAGGCCTCCTCTATACACCAGAAAACCCGAAAAGAGTTGGACATAATCCATTCAAAGAATGATAATGGCTATTTAAAATGACTTAACATCATAAAAATCAAAGGCCAAGTTAATAACTAAACAATTAATGAAATGTTAATTGGAAAAATAAGTTTGGAGTGTTTAAACCGAAGGAAAAAAAAAGTTATTTCAAAGAATGCAACAAAGGAAAAAAAAACAATTCATCAAAATAGAAGTACTAAAACAAGCATGAGTACATACATACATCCAAACATAACATACATACATAAAATTGCAAAGTGATTGAGTACAAAGCAATAATAAAAGAAGTCTTGTTATTGTTACACACAAGTCCTACTCCGACCCCAAATAATGACTTCCAGCCCCACAACGTGTTCTCTTTACAACTCGAACATTACGATTCAACGCTAATGGGACATTCGACCGGCCCATATCACTAGGATTTTGAGCATCTTCTCTCGAATATCATCGATATCACGTATTCCACCTTCATGTGTACTTGTACTCTCGAGAGAAATTCATCATTATTGGAGTTGTATTGAAATGGCGCGAAGATGGAACGACTTCCGCAGCTCGAATGCCATGTAGGGAGGAACGAATGGAGTATGTGGAGTGTCACGCTCATTGAGAGGTGCGAAGACGTATACACTTTGGAGTGCCATGCCTCGAACGCGTATCATCGTGAGAAGTATGATGAGAGGCTTCAAATGATGTGGGGCACATTATGCATGCGATAATCGCTCAAATCGCAATGAGTCAAAGTCGATGCGACTACATCTCTAATGCGTGCAATCGACACGTCATCACCCAATGTCAATCGATGGTCCATCGACCATGTCCCCATTCATATAGCACAACAAACTTACTCTTCGATCAGTCATTATTGAATCTATATATGTAGAATATAAAACATGATCAAAAGAAGTGAATGCAACAATATCAATCAATACCATATCAATCAATACCATATCAAAAGTACAATTCTAAAACCTAGATGGAACAATTCTGAACATATTACCATAATGGAACAATTCTGAACAGGCACGGTTTGATCACTAGACTAGTTGTTGTTGTTTTTTTCCAAAAATAAAAAACAAAAAAAAAAGTCTAGACTAGCTTTGTTTGGAAACAAAGCTATGTAAGCTGCTATAAATGTCTTATAGAGATTTCAAAGTCAATTGAAGATGTTCAAGGGGTTCATTTCTAGATGAGCTAAATAGGAAATGGCCTTATCACGACAATGCATTGCAAATGATTCAAGACACGACAATGCATCTCTAATGATTCAATTGAAGATGTTCAAGGGGATTTGGTTTAGTATTTGTCAAAAGCATCTTTGGATTTGGTAAATAGCTTCTTCACATTTAATGAATATAATTTGTAATTAATCCCAAATATGAACATGAAATTAACAAAAGAATATATCGGCGGGAAGGCAGTCAAGGACCGGCGAAGGACCGGCGAGGGACCAGCGAGCAGAGACAAGAGGGCTCGGCGTGTGACCTTTGAGGGCTCTTCGAGGGACGTGGAGAGGCGGACGGTGGAGCGGATACGACGCAGAGACGAGACAAAACGTGGTGGGCGGGGATGGCGGCAGGGGACGGTGAAGGCAGCGTTGGTGGCGGCAGGGGACGGTGAAGGCAGCGTTGGTGGAGGCAGGGACGGTCGAGGGACGGTGGAGGCAGCGACGGTGGCGGCAGGGATGGTCTATGGACGGTGGAGGGAGGGACGGCGGCAGGGACGGTGGAGCCCGGAGAGAAGGCAGTCAACGAGACGGGGACGGTGGATGCAGGACGGTGGAGACGGGGACGGTGGTCGCAGGGACGATCTCGATGAGGCAGAGGTGAGCAAAGAAGAGGAGAGATCTCGGTGGCAGAGGGGAAGAAAACAGGGACGAGAGGGACGAGAGAGAGGCCTCTGTGCTCTTTTTTTCTTACCCTCAGAGTACAAGTCGTGACTTGCAGTCACGACTTCCATTAGATGGAAGTCGTGGATCGGAAGTCACGACTTTCCACTGGGAAATCGTGAGTGGAAATCACGACTTCCCTTAAAACGTGATTTCCACTCACGTTTTCCCACGCCCGATCACTCGCTCAAGTCCCATGTGGCATCCTACGTGGCACTAAGTGTGTTATATTGGGAATTATTTAAGCAGTGTGTTTTTTTGGAAATTTTTTCTCTAAATTCTATTAATCGAGGCAAAAACTCCTAATCTTCATTCTCAAAAATGATTCACTATAAAAGTTTTGTAAAGAGAATAAATTACTTTCCTATCAATGACTTGTAAACGTGATGAAGTAATTAATGCTTCCCTAATTTAATTAATAAATATCTTGTGTCGTGACATTATTGTTATCATTCTAATATATTTTTTTTTTTAAAAAAAAAAATCCCAACGACTAACATTTTGCAATATGTTGACACTTGTAATTAATATTTCTTGGACTCAACTGGTTTTGGGCAGAATTGGCCAAGTCGCGCTGGACTTAATTAATACGTATCTCCAAGTAAACTTGGACAAATTAGCTAGGGAGATGATTTGCGCGCTAATGTTGGTAATATCTATCTATAGCGAAACAAATTAAAGTGATTCAATTTAATTTGCACCAAACGTCTTGAATGCGTACAGTTGCAATGAAAAGGTCTACAACTAAGGTGTCAAATGTATATACATAAAAACATATACATACATAAAGGAATTATTTCCCCATTCCATTCCTCATTGGGGATACCAGCGGGAATTCTTAAAAAAAGAATTGTAATAAATGAGGTGTCAAATATACATACATAAAAACACAATTGTTAAAATTCCAACAAAAATAAAAAAAAATCAACATATCGTGCAAAAAGAAAAAAATTCAAACTAATAAGTGCTAACACTTATAATTAAGTTTCTACAAAATCATTGACCACATGCAAAACGAAAAAGTTCAAATTCAAAATATTATTTAAAGTCACTATCTCTTTAAATCACCAAGTCATCAACTTTTTTCAATACTTTTGATCTTAAAATTCTAAAAATATAAATATAGTTGCAAACAATTCAAAACAAAACATATAGTTATTAATTAACCAAATAAATTAAAATTATAAATTTTATTAAGAGATTTTTTGTTATATGTATGAGTGTTTCGGAGTGGAACCTATGTAATAATATGTAATGTTTATATATAAATATCATATGGTATATATATAAATAATAAGTATCATATGGTGTATAAATTGATATATGGAGAATCCCGTGAAGATTACCCATGGGTATTCCCATGAGGATCCCCGTGCCTGTGGGTATATTTTATTACCCGTACTCATAACCATGTGGGTATGAAATTTTGTTCCCATCCCTACACCCATCCCCATTTAAAATCCTCACCCGTACCAATTAAGATAAATCTCATCACTCGTGGGTATTCTCCTATCCATTTGCATCTGCCCATCCATCTCACTAGATGCTTTTGAGTTTTCAGCAACATTTGCTTTTTTTATTTTAATTTGTTTGGCATGCATGATCATAAATTTATTTGCCAAGTCTGTTCCATTTATTTCCACACGACAACTTTATTCAATTCAATATAAATTATTATATATAATTGATGTAAATTCATTATTCATCACTTCTTCAACACTTGAATGTAGAGATCATCTTTGAAGGTTAGAGCAGGATCTCGAATTACATCTCCGCCTTTAATCTTCTTCCACCTATAAAACATTTCAAAACATGTATTCATATAAAGAATTACAGCAATTAGTACTCCCCCAGGTACATAAATGTATTTCTGCGTCAAAAAAATTTGTTAGGCATGAAATATTTGAAGGATGGATATATGGTAATCACCAAAAAAAAAAGTAAAAAAATGATGGATATATATGGCATATATTTAGACTTACGTATAGTTGGTGACAATGGCATGAAGAAATGTCGCAATGAATGCCTTGCTGAATTCCGCTCCCGGGCACACTCGTTGGCCTCCTCCAAATACTACGAAATCCTTTCTGGTAATCTCATTTCCTATATCCTGTTCATATTCAAATCAAATCCAATAATATGATCATTAATATTGCGGATATTATTTCAATGAATACATATCAAATGCATGGATGCTTGGGTGGATGTGTGGTAAAACACGTAAAGATAGCGCAAGATACAATTAAAGATTAGGTAGAGCTGCATGGTTGATTTAAAAGTACAGGACATTACAAGCAGCAGAGCAAAAATCCAAGGAGTCGAGATGATGATTTAAAGCCTTTAGAAAGAAAGGGCATTTTCGAAAGTCTACATGTACATCCATCACCATCAGTGATGATCTAACAACCCATGATCCAAAGTCCAACAAAAATGGGAGTTAACAACTAAAGGACTAGTAGTCACAATTGGGCTATCCTAGTTGGATTTCAAGGAGAGTGTTTGGAGATAAAAGAATAATATCATATCGACTATTTTTATTTTTATTTTTTTGACAAAAGCAAACCGATTTCATTCATAGCTCACTAATTTGGTATTACAACAATGCTTGAATAAACATAGGAGCTAAATCCCAATACATACTACTTTGATATTTCAACAATGCTTGAATAAACATAGGAGCTAAATCCCAATACATTAAGTTATCTTGACTTCGCAAGAGTTTTGCTAAAGTGTGCGCAACCTCATTCGTTTGTCTCTTGACATGTTGGACTCTCCAATTTGGATGGGACTTTAAGAGCATTTTACAAAACCAAGTTAAGTCACAACTAATGACAATAAACACAAATTAAGGGAATGATTTACCAAGCAATAATACTTCTTCTTAATTAGCAAAAGTTTATGAACTTAATTGCTGCACATTTTCTAGAGAGTTACCGACAGACTTAGGATTGCGCTTGTGACGTGTGTATGTACACCATACCGCATATATGAACCGAACTACGAAAACAAAGCAAGGAAAACACTAGAGAATTTCTGTGGAAAAGGATGGCTGTTAATGTGTGAGCACAGCCTTGCATTTATATTGTTCCCGGATGATTTACAACCATTGATTTGTCATTACACATGTCCTAATCTGAGCAAAAGAGAAATAACAAATTTGGCGAGTGTACGGCGTACGTCTGCTTTGCAGCTCGCAGAGCCGCACATCAGGGACGTTGTGGTGGCCGTTGTGGAGGTGTTGGTGAAGCATATGCGGTGGGGACCAAGGACGTCTTTGTGTAGTACAGTGAAGCATTTGCGGTGGGGACCAAGGACGTCTTTGTGTAGTCAGTGAAGCATTTGCAGTCTAGTGATTCTCGCTTATTGCCCCCTCAAACTCGTGGAGGGGTGACGACGCCGAGTTTGAAACACATGAATTGATGACGGGCAAATGGCATGGGTTTTGTCATGCAATCAAAGCAACAGTCTGCCGAGGGTACATATCGAATGTCTAAGAGGCCTTTAAGCACTCTGTCCCGGATGAAATGTACATCGAGTTCGATGTGTTTGGTACGGGCATGGAAGACCGGATTCTTTGCAAGAGAGAGAGCACTTTGATTGTCACACCATAAGATGGGTTTGGATGACGGAGTGAAGTGAATGTCAACTAAAAGAGATTCGATCCACATGATTTCGGCGGAGGTGTGAGCGAGAGACCGATATTCGCTTTCAGTACTAGACCGCGCGACAACTTGTTGTTTCTTGGCTTGCCATGAGATAAGTGTGTGGCCAAAATAGACACAGTGGCCAGCGACGGATTTTCGATCTTCCGGGGAAGATGCCCAGTCTGCATATGAGAATGCAATGATAGTAAGGTTGGTACACGGCTTGATGTGGAGGCATAGATGGGAAGTGCCCACGAGATATCGAAGGATTCGTTTGACAGCCTGCCAGTGAGTGAGGCGAGGCTCCTTTTGGAATTGGCTGAGACGATTGACGGCAAAGGAGATGTCCGGACGAGTGTGAGTCAAGTATTGAAGGCCGCCAATGAGTCTGCGATAAAGCGTGCAGTCTGTAAATAAGGGACTAGAGGCGGACGTGTCCAATCTCGATGTGGAGCAAGGGGTGGGGACTGATTTTAAGTTTGAAAAACCAGCACTTTTGAGGAGGGAAGCAATGTAGTTCTTTTGGGATAAGAAAATGCCTGAGTGATCTCTCCGCACTTCAATACCAAGAAAGTAGTGCAAGTCCCCTAGGTTTTTGAGAGCAAATGCGTTGTCGAGAAATGATATAAACTTGGTGATGTGAGGACCGGAGTTGCTGTGATGATAATGTCGTCGACGTAGATAAGGATGTATGTAATATATTTGCCGCCTTGTGAATGAATAAAGAGTTGTCCGCAACGGAGTGACGAAACCCCAATTGTAAGAGTGAAGAGCTGAATTTTTCATACCACGCACGGGGTGCTTGACGAAGTCCATATAGTGCCTTGTGAAGTTGACAAACATAGTGAGGGAGAGAGGGGTCACTGAAGCCTGTAGGTTGTGGAATAAAAACCTTCTCAGTGATTTGTCCATGGAGAAACGCATTGTTCACATCCAATTGTTTGATAGGCCGGTTGTAAGAGGAAGCGAGAGTGAGAATGATGCGGATTTGTGGATGGCTTGATAAGCTGGATTTGTAAGTCTCATGAAAATCAATGCCGGTTGTTGTTTGTAGCCTTTTGCCACTAATCGAGCCTTGTGTTTGTGGATGCTACCATCAGAATTGTGCTTGATTTTGAATATCCACTTGGTGCCTACGAGTTTCTGGGTGTTAGAAGGGGGAACCAATGACCAAGTGTGATTTCGATGGAGGGCGTCGATTTCTTGTTGCATCGCTTCCTTCCAAATAGGCAAGGAAAGTGCCTCAGCGGGAGATGATGGTAAGTAGCTGAAACCTGTGGAGCCAGTTGTGGAAGAAGTGAAGAGTACCTTCTTTTTGGAGATCCCGTCCTTGGCTCGTGTGATCATGGGGTGAGAATTACCAGGTAATGTAGTGGGAGGTAATGGTTCGGTGGCGGGGAGGGGGTTAATTGGCGGGGATGGTGGGGTGGGGTTCTTGGTAGGTTTTGGAGGGGTCACAACCGGTGAAGTGATGTTGGTGGGTGGAGAGCGAGGGAGATAATTGTGTGAGGAGTGGATGATTGAGTGGTAGGATGGGAGGTTTGAGATGGGAATAGTGTTGGATAAGGAAATTCAAGTTCGTTGAATATGACATGGCGAGAGATGTAAATTCGGCCATTGGGACTAAAGCGAGAGGTATCCTTGATGATGGATCGTATCGCATCCCTACCTCATCCGTCTCCTCATCAAGCACTCCTTGCATTTATATTGTTCCAGGATGATTTACAACCATTGATTTGTCATTACACATGTCCTAATCTCGAGCAAAAGAGAAATAACAAATTTGGCGTGTACGGCGTACGTCTCTTCTTTGCAGCAATCGCAGAGCTGCACATCGGGGACGTTGTGGTGGCCCTTGTGGAGGTGTTGGTGAAGCATATGCGGTGGGGACCAAGGACGTCTTTGTGTAGTCTGGTGGTGAAGCATTTGCGGTGGGGACCAAGGACGTCTTTGTGTAGTGCAGTGAAGCATTTGCGTCTAGTGATTCTCGCTTGACCCCCTCAAACTCTGCGGAGGGGTGACGACGCCGAGTTTGAAACACATGAATTGATGACGGGCAAATGGCATGGGTTTTGTCATGCAATCAGCAACTTGGTCTGCCGAGGGTACATATCGAATGTCTAAGAGACCTTTAAGCACTCTGTCCCGGATGAAATGTACATCGAGTTCGATGTGTTTGGTGCGGGCATGGAAGACCGGATTCTTTGCAAGAGACAGAGCACTTTGATTGTCACACCATAAGATGGGTTTGGATGACGGAGTGAATTGAATGTCACTAAAAGAGATTCGATCCACATGATTTCGGCGGAGGTGTGAGCGAGAGAGGCGATATTCGCTTTCGAGTCTTAGACCGCGCGACAACTTGTTGTTTCTTGGTTTGCCATGAGATAAGTGTGTGGCCAAAATAGACACGGTGGCGGCGACGGATTTTCGATCTTGGGGAAGATGCCCGTCTGCATCGAGAATGCAATGATAGTAAGGTTGGTACACGGCTTGATGTGGAGGCATAGATGGGAAGTGCCCACGAGATATCGAAGGATTCGTTTGACGACTTTGCCGTGAGTGAGGCGAGGCTCCTTTTGGAATTGGTGAGACGATTGACGGCGAAAAGGAGATGTCCGGACGAGTGTGAGTCAAGTATTGAAGGTCGCCAATGAGTCTGCGATAAAGTGTGCGATCTGTAAATAATGGACTAGAGGCGGACGTGTCCAATTTCGATGTGGAGCAATGGGTGGGGACTGATTTTAAGTTTGAAAACCAGCACTTTTGAGGAGGAAGCAATGTAGTTCTTTTGGGATAAGAAAATGCACGAGTGATCTCTCCGTACTTCAATACCAAGAAAGTAGTGCAAGTCCCCTAGGTTCTTGAGAGCAAATGCGTTGTCGAGAAATGATATAAACTTGGTGACGTGAGGACCGGAGTTGCTGTGATGATAATGTCGTCGACGTAGATAAGGATGTATGTAATATATTTGCCTGACCTTGTGAATGAATAAAGAGTTGTCCGCAACGGAGTGACGAAACCCCAATTGTAAGAGTGAAGAGCTGAATTTGTCATACCACGCACGGGGTGCTTGACGAAGTCCATATAGTGCCTTGTGAAGTTGACAAACATAGTGAGGGAGAGAGGGGTCACTGAAGCCTGTAGGTTGTGGAATAAAAACCTTCTCAGAGATTTGTCCATGGAGAAATGCATTGTTCACATCCAATTGTTTGATAGGCCAGTTGTAAGAGGAAGCGAGAGTGAGAATGATGCGGACTGTGGATGGCTTGATAACTGGACTGTAAGTCTCATGAAAATCAATGCCCGGTTGTTGTTTGTAGCCTTTTGCCACTAATCGAGCCTTGTGTTTGTGGATGCTACCATCAGAATTGTGCTTGATTTTGAATATCCACTTGGTGCCTACGAGTTTCTGGGTGTTAGAAGGAGGAACCAATGACCAAGTGTGATTTCGATGGAGGGCGTCGATTTCTTGTTGCATCGCTTCCTTCCAAATAGGCAAGGAAAGTGCCTCAGCGGGAGATGATGGTAAGTAGCGAAACATGTGGAGCCAGTGTGGAAGAAGTGAGGAGTACCTTCTTTTTGGAGATCCCGTCCTTGGCTCGTGTGATCATGTGGTGAGAATTACCAGGTAATGTAGTGGGAGGTAATGGTTCAGTGGCAGGGAGGGGGTTAATTGGCGGGGATGGTGGGGTGGGGTTCTTGGTAGGTTTTGGAGGGGTCACAAGCTGGTGAAGTGATGTTGGTGGGTGGAGGCGGGGAGATAATTGTGTGAGGAGTGGATGATTGAGTGGTAGGATGGGAGGTTTGAGATGGGAATAGTGTTGGATAAGGAAATTCAAGTTCGTTGAATATGACATGGCGAGAGATGTAAATTCGTCCATTGGGACTAAGGCGAGAGGTATCCTTGATGTGATGAAGCTGTACCCCAAGAAGACGCATTTGGTTGAGCGAAATTGGAGTTTGTGTTGGTTGTAGGGACGAAGACACGGGTAGCGAGCGCAACCGAAGGTGCGAAGGATGGAATAGTCTGGTGGACGGTGATATAGTACTTGATAGGGAGAGGCGTCCTGAAGGATAGGGGTGGGCAATCGATTTATGATGAAAACGGCAGTGTGAACCGCCTCCCACCAATATGGAAGGGGAACGTTGGAGTGAGCAAGCATTGAGAGACACATTTCGATTATGTGACGATGCTTGCGTTCGGCACGACCATGTTGTTCATGAGTGTAAGGGCAAGGATGTTGAAAACGAATTCCATGGAGAGTGAGATAGGATTGAAATGGTCGGTACTCGCCTCCCCAATCCGATTGAACTGCTTTGATAGGTGTAGAAAATTGTTTTTCGACAAAAGTTTTGAATGTAATGAATGTGGACAGCGCCTCGGATTTGTGTTTGAGAGGAAAAATCCAAGTAAATCGGCTATGATCATCGATAAAATGAATGTAGTAGCGATAGCGGAGGTGGATGTGGTGGAAGATGGCCCCAGCAGGTCGGTATGAATTAAGTCCAAAATATGGGATGCACGAGATGGATTAAGATGAAACGGAAGGGCATGAGACTTTCCAAATTGACAAGGAGGGCAAAATATGTTTTTACTTTTAATGAAAGATGTATTACATGAACGCAAAATTTTGTGAACAGTTGATGGAGAGGCATGACCCAATCGTATGTGCCAAATATTGTAATTGGTAGGAGAGCGAGAGGAGTAAAAGGTCGAGGCGAAGCATGGAGTGCGATGAGGAGACGGATGAGGTAGGGATGCGATACGGTCCATCATCAAGGAGCCCCCGAAGTAGAACCCGGTTGGAATGGATGTCCTTCACAAAACAAGTGTTAGAATGAAATTTCACAAGTACATTGTTATATCTTGTTAGGCTGTGAAATAGATAGGAGATTCTTTTTAATAGAAGGGACAAGTAAAGTGTTGGGGAATGTGAGTGTGGGTGCGAGAGGAAGGGACAGAGAGCCTATGGCGAGAGATGGGGATACGAGAACCATTACCAACCATGATGGATTGATTACTGTATAAGAGGATTTCTTGCTCGGGACGTCGGGATCGGAGGTTAGGTGGTTTGTGGCGCCACTGTCGAAGTACCACGACGCGTCGGGAATCGATGGAGATCTTTGCAACAAATGTAGTGGGCGGAGGGCCAGCGGGTCGCGAGACATGTGAAAGCTGCGGAGGGCGGTGGGGATGGAACCCATGTAAGATGGATTGTTGCGGTGGTAACACACGACGAGAGTGTCCGGTTTTCCACAAATCGGCAAGTGGGCTTGTTCTTGTTGTTGAGAAAACGTCCTCCTCTCGGCCACGACCTCGATGTCCACCACCTCGGCCTCTTGGTGGGTAGCTTTGTTGTCCATTTGATGAGGGTTGGAGTCGATGTTGAGAAAAATGGGCGAGATGGGTTTGGTACAAGCAGGGGAAATTTGAGGTGGTGAATTCATCGAGAAAGAGGCCAAGGCATGGAGATTTTGAAGTTGGGCAAGTTTTGCTTCAAAGCTTAGAAGGGATGCTTGAAGTTCGCCAAGATAAGTCTTCTTTGTCTTGAAGGAGGGTCGTGATTGAGAGATAGTCACCATCGAGGCCAGCAAGAGTGCAGGATATGAGATCTTGGTTGGAGACAGGAGACCACTGCGGTGCTCAGTCTTTGTCGGAGAACCGTTTCATTTTGGTGAGATACTCGGATATGGAGAGGGCTCCCTTTCTTGTTGTTTGTAGACTAGGTTCGGGAAAGTTGAATTTTGGCTCGATTGTGAGCACCACACAGTGCTTCAATGCCTTTCCATGTATCCGCGGAGGTGCCATGCCCATGTACTGACTGAGCTATGTCTAATGTGAGGGAGTTGAGCGCCGGCTTATGAGCATTTGATCTTTGCTCACCCAATCTTCGTAATCTGGGTTGATTGTCCCTGATGCGTCAAGGAATTGTTGGGGTCGTGCCTTCGTGCCGAGAAGATATTCTTCAAACTTGATTCCTTTGATGAAGGAGGTAACTGTAACGGCCCGAAAATTCGACTCGTGCCACGTGCCATTTTAGGGTCGTATGTGGGACCCACTTGCCGGAATTCGTATGTTTGAATCTCGAGTGGAGATGCTAATTGTTGAAAAACGTATACGCGGAGAATTCGGTGAGCCGAAACACGAACGGGGACGCGCCTCGAGTCACGTGCCAACGTGGGACCGAGATAGTCGCGTAATGTGGTTTAATGTGTACATTGGATATGCCTCGTGATGCGTGTAGCACGAGTATCAAAATTTTGAAAGTGAGGCGGGTTGGTGCCTCGAGATGCGTGCTTGCTCGATTTTTGAAGACACTTTTGATTTTTTGAAAATCAAAAGTAGAAAATGTAAATATATATATATATATATATATATATATATATATATATATATATATATATATATATATGAAGAGAGAGAAAAGAAAGAAAAAAGAAAAAAGAGAGAGAGAAGAACCAGAGAGTGAGAGAGAGAAGAAAAGAGAGATCGTGAGGAGCGGAGAGAGAGAGAGAGGAGATGCAGCGGCGGCGAGGTGACGCCGGTGACGACGCGGCTCCGGCAGTGAAGCCGGCTGCGGGGCGAGACAACGATGATGACGATGGCGCGGCGACAGCAGCAGCGGGCCAGCAGCGGCGATGGCGACGGCGCTCGCAGACGAGCAGCTGGCCGGCATCGGCGCGACCGGATCCGCGACGACGACGGCCAGCGGCGGCCGATCGGCACCGGAGAGGAGGCGGTGCTGCAGCGGCAGGGGAGGTGGCGGCGCGGCGAGGAGGCGCGGCGCGAGCAGACGCGGACGGCGGAGCTGATCGCGGCAGCTGCGGATTCGCGGAGACGGCGGATGGCGAGATCGGGGCCAGCGGCTGCCAGCGGCGCGAGCAGCGACTGGATCCAGCAGTGACCGGCGAGGAGGCGGACCAGCAGGCGCGTGGCGGTGGCTGCGCGGCTGTGCGGCGGGGCTCACTGCACGACTGCGCGGTGGAGATGAGGAGCTGGCGGAGCTGGCGGCGCCGGCGAGGGCAGCGGTGGCGCGACGGTGGCGCCGGCAGCAGCGCGGTGACGACGGCGGCGTCGGCGCAGCAGCGACGTCGGCTCAACAGCGGCAACGACGCGGTGAACGACGCGATGGTGTTGTCGGACCGATCGGAGGCGTGAATCGACGAATGTCGACGACGCGATTGAGGTGAGGTATATTCACCTAATTTTAAATTGTGATTTGCATGATTTAGTAGCTAAATGTACGAATGGACACCAGGGACTTAGGATGCTATAGTCAGGTGTCGGGTGCGCATATCGAGACGCAAGTGAGTGCGTTTTTGAGGTACGTAAGATTCTTTCTAAAAGTCATCGAGGGTTTACTTTTTATCATTGAGTTCCTATTCGTGATTATTGGATGTTATGCCCCTATTTCGTGTTGTTATTGATTTTCGTGACACATTTGGGGTGGGGATCGAGACTTTTGCTATTCGTGTTGTACTTATGGCACACTAGGGTCGTGCGGGTAACCAGGTGAAAGGAAGTGGTGTTTCAACTGAAAGGATCATGTGCGCCCGGTCAGTAGGTTTCGGGGGCTGCGGTACTGTCGGTGGGGGGGCGTACCGGGTGAAAGGAAGTGGGGCACTCACTTTGAAAGGATCTGGGGTTTGTCGTACTGATTTAGTGTGACCGGGAGGAGTACACGGTTTGTTTCTCATGTTATTTACTCATGTGATGATCTTAGCACAGTTGCACTGTTTAGTTCGCATGATTAATTGACATGTTTATTGATATCGTCTATATTTCTCATAAATGATCGGTGTACTTTGTTGGAATCTTACTAACTGTACTCCCCATCTTCCTTTTTGTGATGGGCGAGTGCAGACCCTGCTAGTAGGGGCAAGGACATTTTGGACGACTTTATCTGACTGCCTGCGGTCGAGGACCTACTAGTACGTGCTATTTTGATGTTTTGCTTTACTTTTGGGAAATGGGAGACTGAATAGACATGTACTCGTATATATTATGGTTTAATATTGTCGCATATATACGGAGTACTTTCCCCGGTTTTCCACATTAGGAATTGCTCTTAAAATGATGTTTAATACGATAATAAATTTAATTGTTTTACTTGTTTCAAATTTAAGACTTTATTTGTTTTTAATGATTAAACTATCGAATTAAATTGCTTAACGAACGTAGTTAACACGCGTATCGAGGAGACGTGTTGTGGAAATGGCGTCGGTGGCGCGTGGGACCCAGATGGGTCAAGGATCGGACGGGGGCCGTGGGCGGCGCCTCCCACGTGGCAACCTCGGGATTTGGGGCCGTTACAAATTGGTATCGAGAGAATGGTCGACTCTGTTGGAGGAAACGTAGGTGGACACGATACCACGTTACAAATTGGTATCAAAGCATGGTCGACTCTGTTGGGGGAAGCGTAGGTGGACACCGATACCACGTTACAATTGGTATCGAGCATGGTCGATTTCATTGGAGGAAGCGTATGTGTCCTTAAAGCGATACCACGTCAAAAGTGGTAGCAGAGCGAGAGTTCGAAGAATCTCGAGAAATTAAGCGAAGAGCATAAGACTTTAAAAAAAAAAAAAAAAAAAAAAACAAAAAATAAAATAAAATTGTAGATGTGGAAACCCGATGTACTTGCATTAGAACTTTAGTTGGGAAGCAAAGTTAGCGGGTAGTACTAGGACTTATATGTGTATGTATTGATTGTAATACTTATATACACGTATTACGACGCTAATTTGCGGTACGTTCGCGGTTTATTCATTCAACATGGATGGACGACCAATTCTTCATGCGAATAATGGGGGATTGAGCGAAAGCGATCTGAGTATGGTGGACCGCCCATTCAGCGCACACGGAGAGCGAGTACTTGGGCATAATTCAAGGAAGTATACCCCGATCGAGATTCAAGCGATATTGAGATATGAGTTCTTGACGCCGAGGCAAGGTGGCCGGACGGTGTCGCAATATACGGAGAGATTCACATTCGACTTACTTTTGCGATGGACGTAGGTGAGGCCGAACGACTTCGGGTCCATTGCTTTATTCGAGGATTTCGACTAGAGATTAAGGGAGCGCAAATTGTACGCTAAGTTCAAGTAAATGCGAGTTTTGGCGTTCGGAGGTGAAGCCTTAGCATACGTGATCAACGACAGAGGTACTTGATGGACCGAGTAAGATTCACGTTGTCATCGATCGGCCTACACCCGAGTGCACGATAGACATCAAGAGTTGTTAGGATTGACATGATATTATCGACGCTTGTACATGACTTCTCCAAAATTGCAGCGCGAAGACTAGATTGACCAAGAAGGTGAATGCGATGTGGCCTTCACAGAGTTGAAGAAGAAGTTGACTTCTGCACCGTTATTAGTGTTTTCAAAGTTGGACTAAGAGTTGATTGTTCATATGGATGCTTGTGGCACGGATTGGGATGCATGCGATGCGGGAGACAAAGTGATAGCTTATTTATCGCGTTAGTTGAGGACTCATGAGAGGGACCGGACAGTTAGACAAAGTAGTTGCTAGATGACATACGAGTTTTGTTTACTCGAGCGCGCAACAACTATGAGTTTGTCGAAGTTTCGAGATCTTTGCGAGAGGGACATATTTACAAACAAATGAGATTACCGACAATATCCATTCCGCGCGTGTTGGAGTGTCGGAGAGGCGATGTGATGTATCGGAGGTTCAAGGTCATGACATAAAGTCTAGAAAAGGAAATTGGCGCCGAGATACATAGGACCGTTCGAGTCGCAAAGCACGAGTTGGTAGCGTGGCTTACTGATTTGGACTTGCCGAGAAGAGTTAGGCGGGGTTCATCCGACATTTCACATTTCGATGTTGAGACTCGCTAAGCTGGTAAAGATACTGACGACGTGACATATGAGAAGAGCCCGATAGAGATTGTCGACCTTCGGGTACAGATTCTTCGGAGCAGGGAACTCGCGAAGGTCTTAGTTCGTTGGCAGCATTGTATGACGGAGGGACTCACTTAGGAGCTCGAGTCGACGATAAGGAAACGTTACCCTCAGCTATTCTCTGGTATAGGATTCGGGTTACAGTTAAATTTCGGGACGAAATTTCTTTTAGTTGGGAAGATTGTAACGGCCCGAAAATTCGACTCGTGCCACGTGCCATTTTAGGGTCGTATGTGGGACCCACTTGCCGAATTCGTATGTTTGAATCTCGAGTGGAGATGCTAATTGTTGAAAAACGTATACGCGGAAATTCGGTGAGCCGAAACACGAACGGGGACGCGCCTCGAGTCACGTGCCAACGTGGGACCGAGATAGTCGCGTAATGTGGTTTAATGTGTACATTGGATATGCCTCGTGATGCGTGTAGCGCGAGTATCAAAATTTTGAAAGTGAGGCGGGTTGGTGCCTCGAGATGCTTACGCTCGATTTTTGAAGACACTTTTTGATTTGAAAATCAAAAGTAGAAAATGTAAATATATATGTATATATATATATATATATATATATATATATATATATATATATATATATGAAGAGAGAGAAAAGAAAGAAAAAAAAAAAAGAGAGAGAGAAGAACCGAGAGAGTGAGAGAGAGAAGAAAAGAGAGATCGTGAGAGCGGAGAGAGAGAGAGAGAGATGCGGCGGCGGCGAGGTGACGACATTACCGTGTAACGACGCGGCTCCGGCGATGAAAGCCGGCTGCGGGCGAGACAACGATGATGACGATGGCGCGGCGCGCAGCAAGCAGCAAGCGGCGACGCAGCGGCGTGCGCGCGAGCAACAGCAGCTGGCCGGCATCAGCAGCGGCGGACCGGATCCGCGACGACGACGCGGCCGTCGTCAGACCGAGAGAGAAGAGAAGCGTGCATGTGCGCAGCGAGGGGAGGTGGCGGCGCGGCGAGAGGAGGAGCGCGAGCGCGAGCAGCGGCACGGCGGCGCAGCGGCTGCGGATTCGCGAGCGGCGGATGGCGAGATCGGGGCGGCGGCGCGGCGCGCGCGGCGGCGACGGATCCAGATCCAGCGATGGCCAAAGCGAGAGCGAGGCGGCAGAAGCGCGTGGCGGTAAGCTGCGCGGCTGGCTGTGGCGGGCTCAGCTCATGCACGGATCGCAGCGGTGGAGATGAGAGAGTGGCGCGCGGCGAAAGGCGCGGAGGGTAGGCGGTGGGCGCGCGGCAGAAGAACAGCATGGCGTGACAACGGCGCGCGTCAGCAGCAGCGGCGTCGGCTTCAACAGCGGCAACGAGCGCGATGAACGACGCGATGGTGTTGTCGGACCGATCGGAGGCGTGAATCGACGAATGTCGACGACGCGATTGAGGTGAGGTATATTCACCTAATTTTAAATTGTGATTTGCATGATTTAGTAGCTAAATGGACGAATGGACACCAGGGACTTAGGATGCTATAGTCAGGTGTCGGGTGCGCATATCGAGACGCAAGTGAGTGCGTTTTTGAGGTACGTAAGATTCTTTCTAAAAGTCATCGAGGGTTTACTTTTCTATCATTGAGTTCCTATTCGTGATTATTGGATGTTATGCCCCTATTCGTGCTGTTATTGATTTTCGTGACACATTTGGGGTGGGGATCGAGACTTTTGCTATTCGTGTTGTACTTATGGCACACTGCTAGAAATTTGTACGCGGGTAACCAGGTGAAAGGAAGTGGGTGTTTCAACTGAAAGGATCATGTGCGCCCAAATCAGTAGGTTTCGGGGCTCTGCGGCACTGTCGGCGGTGGCCGGGCGTACCAGTGAAAGGAAGTGGGGCACTCACTTTGAAAGGATCTGGGGGTTTGTCGTACGATTTAGTGTGACCAGGGAGGAGTACACGGTTTGTTTCTCATGTTATTTACTCATGTGATGATCTTAGCAATTTACTGTTTAGTTCGCATGATTAATTGACATGTTTATTGATATCGTCTATATTTCTCATAAATGCTCGGTGTACTTTGTTGGAATCTTACTAAGCTGTACTCCCATCTTCTTTTTGTGATGGGCGAGTGCAGACCCTGCTAGTAGGGGCAAGGACATTTTGGACGACTTTATCTGACTGCCTGCGGTCGAGGACCTACTAGTACGTGCTATTTTGATGTTTTGCTTTACTTTTGGGAAATGGGAGACTGAATAGACATGTACTCGTATATATTATGGTTTAAATATTGTCGCATATATACGGAGTACTTTCCCCGGGTTTTCCACAATAGGAGTTGCTCTTATAAAATGATGTTTAATACGATAATAAATTTAATTGTTTTACTTGTTTCAAATTTAAGACTTATTTGTTGTTTAATGATTAAACTATCGAACTAAATTGCTTAACGAACGTAGTTAACACGCGTATCGAGGAGACGTGTTGTGGAAAATGGCGTCGGTGGCGCGTGAGACCCGATGGGTCAAGGATCGGACGGGACCGGCGGGCGGCGCCTCCCAGCGTGGCGACCTCGGGATTTGGGGCCGTTACGGTAACAATTGACCTCCAAAGTAGATAGTTGTCATGATCCGGTTTGATTGTGATCCCTTGGGACAAGGAATTCCCAAAAGGATTGAAAGGTGTAGTTGCTGGCTGTGAAGCCATTGTTGATGCTGAGACATCAGTAGACTCTGTGCTCGGTGTCGAGACAGTGATATCAGCCATGGCGTTGGCCTATAGCTCTGATACCATGAAAACAACAAGGAAAACACTAGAGAATTTCTGTGGAAAAGGATTGGTGTTAATGTGTGAGCACAGCCTTGCATTTATATTATTCCCGGATGATTTACAACCATTGATTTGTCATTACACATGTCCTAATCTGAGCAAAAGAGAAATAACAAATTTGGCGTGTACGTGCGTCTGTCTTCTTTCGCAGCTAGTACGCACATCGGGGACGTTGTGGTGGCCGTTGTGGAGGTGTTGGTGAAGCATATGCGGTGGGGACCAAGGACGTCTTTGTGTAGTGCAGTGAGCATTTGCGGTGGGGACCAAGGACGTCTTTGTGTAGTGCGGTGAAGCATTTGCGATCTAGTGATTCTCGCTTACAAACTCGTCCAACAAAACTCGGAGAATCGTCCAATTGATCAACTTTAAGCCCAGAAATTACCTCCATCTCTTGGAAATGGAGAAGATCTGGCAATGTGATGGTGAAGAATTCATCACTGCAATCGTGAATCCATCGACGACGACACGAAATCACAGCGCAACAAATCAATATTAATAAATATGGGGGGACGCAGATGGTGTGGTCCGGAGGCCACACTGCCTGTGAGTGGGGCTGTGTCCCGGTGCTGGGTCGATTCGTCGTTCTCCGCCGGGCCCTCACAATAAAAACATACTCAGCAAAAACCAACAAACAGATCTAATCGATCCAGGAACTACCTCGAGTTCAAAAATTAGGAAGATGAAAACTAGGGTTTCGTTTAAAGAAATCAAAGTACCTTATATGAACCGAACTCCAACGCTGACAAATTGATTCATCGAAATCAGTGAGAAAGAGAGCCGGATTGGTGAGCCAGATTTCAAGAACCCTTGAAGAATTCGAAGATGAGAAAGAGAGTTCAACATTCGCGAACGAAGAGTGAGCTTTTTTTTTTTTTGTTAAGGATGAGTTTTTTTTTTTACATTTGATAAGAAAGAGTTTTAATTGATCATTAGATGTAATATGTTGTATTGTGTTTGCAGAGGTAGATGCAGTGGATGTAATAGATTGATGGATGTTATGTTTTACGGAGTAGATCTAAAGATCGAAAGGCTAGTCTCATGTCTGAAACACTTGTAAATGTTGCAAATTGATCTAAGCCACGCATACATAAACAAGTGTCTCTAAATTTCAATTTAACAACACTTGTAAATTATGTGTCTTGAAATTTAAAATTTAACAACACTTCTAAATTATGTGTTTTTAGATTAACAACACTTGTAAATTATGTGTCATTATATTTAAAATCTAACAACACTTTTAAATTATGTGTCTTTATATTTAAAATTTAACAACACTTTTAAATTATGTGTCTTTAGACTTAAAATCTAACGAAACTTGTAAATTATGTGTCTTTAAATTTAAAATCTAACAACACTTATAAATTATGTGTCCTTATATTTGAATTTTCACAACACATATAAATTAGGGTCCCCAAATTTTAAATTTGGTATTGCTAGTTTACCAAGTGTCTCTAATGTAGAAGACACTTATAAATTATGCGTCTTTAAATATTGAAATTGACAACACTTATTGTTTGTATCTTCAATTTTAATTTTAGCAACACTTATAAATTATGTGTCTTTAGATTTGAAATTTGACAACACTTATAAATTAGTTTCTCCAAATCTTAAATTTGGTCACACTTGTTTCTCAAGTGTCCTTAATTTTGAAACGCTTGTACATTATACGTCTCGAGATTTTGAATTTGACGACGTTTTAATAACCAATGTCCTTAATTTGGAGACACTTGTATATTATGCTTCTCAAAATTTAAAACTTGACAACACTTGTACATCATGTGTCTCTAAAATTAAAATTTAAAAAGTGTTGCTATACACCTCCAAATACAACTTACAAATGATATCATTAGAAAACTCGACTCGGTAGAAGTTGAAAAAATTATATGATGCAATATATGCTAAATCCAAGCTAAATTGAGACACATTGATTATAAGAGATTTAAAGGATATGAAAAGTACTCCATCAATTGTGCCAAATTGAGCACAATAAAAGAGTTTGATCCATATACGTAACCAGCTCCAACTAATTAATTGGAATTGAAGCTTTGTTGTTGGTGGATGCACATAACACGTGCGGCTACAAATTTGATACTCCGGCTTTGCCCTATTCGGAAATTAATTAAGCTTGTTATTTTGTTATAACTTTTTACTCATAGCACTAGCATTAGATTTTGACATAATATACGTTATGAGTAAGTTTTAAAGTATATTTATACACACACTTATTTGACAAAAAATTAAAAAAAGTATATACAATATATATAGAGCGATGTTATGTGCACCTCAATTATTTATGAATGCACCCCAAAATGTATGTAAATTGATACACTTTTGGGGTGCCCTCATAAACAATTAAAATGCACATAGCGCAGCTATATATATATCATATATATCTATCATATATATAAAAGCACGAATCACAAATTTTTGAGTGGTAATGAAATTTACTTCTTTGCTCATATATATCTATCATATTTACTTCTTTCCCCATATATATCTATCATATATATAAAAGCAACTATATATCTATCATATATATCTATCTATATACGCTACCTCTTCAACGTCTTGAACACTGCCTCTTCAAATCGATCAACAACTCAACGACTTTCCTACCTCTTCAAATCGATCAACAACTCAACTGATCAACGACTTTCCTTCCTCTTCAAATCATTCATTCTCTGCTTTCCTTCATCGACTCTCATTGCTTTCCTTTGCTATTCGATTCAAATGTGAGTTAATCCACCTTTCTTCTCCATTTTTTTTTTTTTTTTTTTTCCGGAGAGGTTCAATTCAAAGGTGAGTTAATCATCTGGTCTATATGGTTCAATTTGATTCATAGTTTTTGAAAGAAATTTGGGTCTAATCCACCCTTGATTCAATGTTGAATTTAACACAAAAAGCCCTCTTTCATCTGGTCTATATGGTTCAATTTGATTCATGGTTTTTGAAACAATACCTTGGAAGCTAATATGATCAACCCCTCTTTCATTGTATGGTTATTAGAATTCATGGGATACATATATGTTTGACTATTTGTAGTGAGCGATTTCTTGAAGACAATAAGTCGAAACTGAATTGGGCTTTAAGATCTTGAATACTAGGTGTTTGTTGAAATGTCAAAATAATCTTCATCTTCTTCCTTTATATAAGAAATATATAGATGTTTGATTTGTCCGTCTTTTTACAAGTTGGAATTAAAAAATTGCATATTTTATATTAGCATACTTGGAAAAAAAAGGACATAAAGTAATTTGAATCTTTGTTTGTTGAACTTGTTGTGTTGTTGGTGACCGAACTAATCTCTTGGTTCATTAATTTCTACACAAATGAATGTAAAGTTTTTTGTGTACATTTGAGATAAATGAAAGCCTCCAATAAAAGCATGTAGGAGATGGAAAGTAAGCAATGCAATTCTTTTGTCTTTTTATCTATATTGAACTTACGGTCGATATTTTTTAATTTTTTCGCTAAATTATGTCTTTTATGTCTTGTTGAACAAGCTCTTCGAAGTAATCTTTGTGATACATAATTTATGGTGCAGAATTCTTTTGAGAGGTTACAACCACAATACATGCTAATTCTATTATAACTTGGATCCGAAGTTGAACTAAAAACACAAACTGTCTCCAAATTATATTTTCAATAATTGTGGTTTATCATATTATAATTCGATATCGAGGAGCAAAGCATATTGCGTTTGCTCGATTATGAAACATTATGATGTATGTTCGACACTCCCGTATGCATACACTATTTGATTGCAGTTTTCAACCGATCAGTTAATTTCCATATGTGCAGAAATACCATCTTAATTCATAGTTAAGATGAAATGATGGACCATCTTAGTTTTACAATTATGCTTATCTACCATTTTAATTTTATAATTATGACTCGACACGTTCTTCTGTGCTTTTCTGTTTCAATTAATTTCCTCAAAGTAGGTCTTGACAATAAAACGAATAAATGAATGATAAAATAAGAATAATCTGTAACATCAATTGAAGTATAATGAGAGAGCCCCTTATTGATGCAGTTGTCATCCCTCTTTCCATTTTTTCTAGATTATTCTCGAGGTATCCTGGGATTTGCCCTACCAATTTTGGACTCGAGGAATGTAGGACTACAATAATTTGCAAGAGTTTTTGTAACGGCCCGAAAATTTGACTTGTGCCACGTGTCGGGTTAGGGTCGTTTGTGGGATCCACTCGTCGAAATATCTATATCCGAATCAAATTTGAGATGATAATGCTAACTATGCGAGGAATTCGGTGGCGAAACACGAACGATGACGCGCCTCGAGTCGCGTGACGACGTGGGACCGAAAGGTGGCTATAGTGGATTTATGTGATTTTAAAATGTACATTGGATACGCATCGTGACGCGTGTAGCGCGAGTATCGAGAGTTTGAAAACAAGGCGGGTTGGTGCCTCGAGATGCGTCTTTGCTTGATTGTTGAGTTTGACTCGAGATTCGTGTTGCACGAATGTCGAGGACACTTGTGATGTGAAATCAAAAAGACAAAAAAAAAGTCGGGAGAGTGATCGTGAGGAAGAGAAGGAAAAAAAAAAAAAAAAAAAAAAAAAAAAAGAGAAGAAGGAAAGAAGAGAAAGTGTGATCGGGGGGCCAAGACGGACCGGCGGCTCGCTCAGCGCGAGCTCCGGCGTGGACGCGGCGACGACGGCTTGGCGCGGCGCAGCATGCGCAGCGGCAAAGTCTGGCCGGCGAAAGCGATCGCGGGTGGTGGTGATCGCGCGAAGCAAGAAGCAGCATGCGAGCAACGCATACGGAGGCCGGCGATAAAGCGGCGCTCCACTGGACGCGGCATAGCAGATCCGGCGAGATCGGCGGCCGCCTCGACAAAGACGACGGAGAGATCGGCGGCGATCGGACGGCGGCGGCGGCTCGCGGATCAGCGGCGCGGAGAGTCGAACGAGCGGGTCGGATCGGCAGCGATGAGCGCGCGCGAGAGCGGCGCGGCGACGGCGAGCGGCAATGGCGCGCCGGTGAGTGGCCGGCGACGTGGTATGTGACGGCCGAATTTAATTCGTACGTCATTATTAATGACGTGGTTGCAGACGTGGCTGACAACTCAGACGCTCGTGGGACCCGCAATTAGGCTAGGGCGCGTCTGGAGTTAGGTAAATAGTAATTTTGTGTGCTGATTTGTTTAATTTGCGATGTTTGTGTTGAAATAAAGTAAACGACATCGCGATGTGTGTACTTATATTACGTTTGACGTGCGAGGCTGTGTGTTAAGTATTATCCTCGATATACGTGTCGATGCGGGTATCGGGTAGGCTAAAAGACTAAATACTAGGCTGGAGAAAATAATACACACATGAAATGAATAAAATGAGTTAAATAATAATATGTAATGCATATTTAGTGGTTAGGGTTATGGTAGTACGCGTACGTCGCGTTTTTGGAACGCGAAATCGGGCGCGGAACACCCGAAAGACGACTTTTTGGTTAAGAACAAGGGCAAGTGTGCCATTGGAGTCACATTAAGAGTCACTAGAGGTTGGAAAATGGAGCAAATAGTGCTCATTGGATGGCATAGGGATGCACAAGTGAGGAGAGATGCTTGCATGGTATAAAAGTCACTTTGACTTTCATTTTCACCACCTTTTCTCTCTCCTTATCAAGATATCCGAAAATTGAGACCAAGAAACAAGGGTTTTGGAGTTTCAAACTCGGTGATTTGAGGAGCTTGAAGTGGTTGCTTTATCAAAGCAATGTGAGATTCACTATCACCTCAACTTTTTTCATCTTTTGGTACCATTTTGAGATGTTTAAGTGAATCCAATATGGATTATTAAGTGGTTGTTATGTGGTTGTTTTGGTGGGGACCATAAAACACTGATTACATGTATATGGAGTTTTTGTTATACTTATTTCGCCTTGATATATACATGATATCTTTTGACGGGTTTTTCATTACTTATGATTGTTAAATATTGCATAAGTTACTCATTAAAAGACTTCCGCTGTAAAATTATAATATAACCTGATAAATTGAGTAACCGACTAACTAAATTGTTATTACTTATGTAAAGGTTAGTTAGTGTAATTAGGGTTAGCTGAAAAAGTGTAAGCAACTTGTTAGGTCGCGATGCGTCAAGGAGAAGCGGGCCATGACGTGGCAAGGCTAGTTGACGTGGGATGCAACGTGGCGAGTAACAAGGCGGTCTGAAATTTGGGGTCGTCACATTGGTAGCTCATACTATTGCAAGGGAAGCTAATTATATGACTGGTCGTATCAAGTGATGTGATGCACCCTCGTTTCTTTCTAGTGTAATTGCCAAAGATTTGGAGTGAATAAAATCGGCTTGGTTTTCAAAAAAAAAAAAAAAAAGTTTCCAAGTCATTACTATGGTTGGCAAATATGAAAGCCAAATATTTTTCGATTAATTTCCACTGCTTTAATTATTTAGTACAATTATTCCGTGGTATATGTTTATTAATTACTGATGTGCATCGATTAATCACTTCTTTGACACTTGAATGTATAGATCATTTTTGAATGTCAGAGCAGGATCTCGAACTACATCTCCTCCTTTAATCTTCTTCCACCTATAAAATTAACATTACGAAGCATATATACATATTTAGAGTAACATATATATTACATTTATAATACAGTCATCGTATGAAAAAGGTTGCATGAATGATGGATTTTTTTTTTTTTTGATATCCGTAGGTGTTCGGGTAAGTTTGACTATTCTCATGAAACCTTGGCGCAATTGGTCCGAAAGCGTACCTTAGTGGCCCAAGCGATCTTGCCACACCGAAAAATCGAAACTGAAGTCGTGTACTTAACTCACACAACCTCACCTTCGCTTTTACCGTTGTGGCAACCCGACCAGTTTAATGATAGATGGTACTTACGTTACTATAAAAAAAAAAAAAAAAAAAAAAAAAAAAAAAAAAGGATGGTACTTACGTATAGTTGGTGACCATGGCATGAAGAAATAAGGCAATGAATGCCTTACTGAACTCTGCTCCGGGACACACTCGCAGGCCTCCTCCAAATATTACGTAATCCTTTCTCGTAATCTCTATTCCTATGTTCTGTTCATAGTCAAATTAAATCCATAATATAATCGCGCGCACCCTAATTGATTATTACTTTTTAATACGTATATTCATATATGAATATAGTGATATATATATATATAAATACCAAAAAAAAAGAATATAGTGATATATCAATGTGCATTTATGCCTCACAGTTTTAAATAAGTGTATGACTTCTAATTTGTTAGCGCGCAAAACTTTTCCCTATTCTCAAAGTTTACATTGTATATGATGAGTAAAGATCTTGAAGTGTATAAAGGAAATTATGTTATGGTGATCTTTTTAAATCACCATACATGGTGATTTAACTTTTAGACTATTGGATCTAATTAAATTCGATGGTCAATTTGATAACTAACACTTCAATGTGTGCACAATTACCAAAAAACTATATTATTCATTGGATTTAAATCGAATAGTCAAAAATAAAAATCACCATATATATATATATACACACACACACGTACCTTCCATCGCCATGGGTTGAACAGTAGGGGGTCTGGAAATTTATCCGAGTTCAAGATGCAAAGTTGAAGTCACAAGTAGGATCGTCCATCCTTTTGGAATAATGTATCCTATACATATACAAGTTAATTAATAAATTACTTAACAATATAAACGTGACAAGGTGACAGAAAAAAATATTAGTAATAAAAAATTAATAACCCGCCTCTTGTTTTTGAGTTTAATTAATTATAAAATATTTAATTATATACCGTCATAATTAATGTCTTTCCTTGCTTTTCTCATTATGCCCGGTATAAGGTTTGCCAGCCTTAATGTTTCATTGATCACCTGCATGCATATGCATCTCCATATATTTGATTAATGAATAAAGCCATCAACTAAAAAAACTTAATAATCAACAATCTTAATTGAAGTTTAGTTATATGGTTATTAGGTAATTAAATAATATCAATATGTTTGAGATCATAATTAATAATCAAATAATATCAATTAATGGAAAAATGTGATTAGCGATTCAAAGCGTGTTTTTTTAGATGAAGGAATTAGTATATTTTCATTAAGACAAATGATTCTATGTCTAGTCCTGTATATATCGATCCATGCATGAAATTCCTATTTCACTTTAAATTTTATTAAAAAAAAAAAAAAAAAACGTATACATACGTATGAGGTGAAGGTCATGGATTTGTATTCTTCCCATGTAATACATGACTCTTGATGATGATCATATTTTTCCTTTCTCATTTGTAATAATCCTTGGTGTTCATCCTGCTCATCAACAACAACATCAATATATATTGATCATATAGAAAATAGAGATAATTAAAGAGAAATTAAAGATGTTGCTCATGACATAAATAATATACTGACCCTCAACTCCTTAAGGGCCAAGGGGTGTTCAGTGAGGAGCTTAATGGCCAAAGATAGACTTGCTGATATTGTTTCAGAGCTTGCAATGATGAGGCCAAACATAACAAATGCAGAAAAGTCGTCGGTTAGGAACGCCTCGCGTTTCATGTCCTCCATAACATCATCGAGAGCATCACGGCTACGATGTTTGATCTCCTCGGGCGATGAAGCAGATGATGATGAACTACGATGTCGCCTTCTCTTCATCGCATCTTTTATCATCCCCAACACCATCTTCTGGTTCTGATCATGATCACCATATATATATCACATGTCAAAAACAATTACATGATCATATATATATATATATTATTCATGAGCATAGGAGAGATTGTTAATTAGTGATGATTTTCGTACCTTTAGTGATTCGTGGAAAGCAGTACCAGGGATATTAACTGGGAAGTATAAGATAGAGCGCAAAAAGTTGGTAAACATTAGACCTAAATCATCTTGGGACTTGATTGGATCATAACCAAACAGCATTCCTGACGTGCAATTGAATACCATCTGAAATGTATTACATAAATATGTATCATCCAAGAATATTAAATAATTATAAGAGTGAATATATAAATATGCATGCATGCATGCACTCTATATATCACAAAAACGAATAATTAGTTAGTGATTCATGAGTGAATATAAAGTAGTACTACATGTATACTTACACTTGACACGGCTTCTTTCACATTTATAGATGGCAGAGAGGACCAAGAGCTCAAGCTTTGCTTCGACAAGGCTTCCAATCTAGGGAGAAGATTGTTCTTTGTAGTTTCAATTCCAAAGTGATTGAGAATCAAGGTCCTGAAGTACTTGGTAATAGAACCAATTGCAAGGACTGATGGATCATCTTGGCCAATAATTTTAGTGAATGTCTCCATGTACCACAAGTCCACCAACTTCCCTTCTTGCTGTAATATGAAATGGATGAAGTTAGGGTCCGACGACACCACCACTTGCTTGCCCGCGAGACTAGTTCGAAAAATCGAACCATACCTACAATTATAAATCAATGATTAGGTACATAATTGATAGATCGATGTATAGTACGCACGCAGGAATCATGATCATGTACTATAGAACATGCACATTTCATGCGCGCAGTTTGATCACAACGCTTATGTTTATAACTTGTACTTTTGGATTCTCTTCTTGAAAAAAGAATGGACGTCGAGTGAATCGCTGCACCGTCTGAGCTCGAAAGTTTCTCCAATGAAGGGGAAGCCCATGGATCCTGGTGGAAGCTTTCCTCCATTGCATTTGGGGTTCCTCCACCTGTAGACACAGTGAGTGACGTAGATTACAAACAAGGATGTGACAGTACTAACAACAATTAGAGACAACATGGTCTTGTGTGGTGAGTAATATGTCACTAAGCTAGCTACTTGATGGAGAGGATTATTATACAACTCAAAAGTATTGAATGAAAGGATAAGTATTTATAAGGGGGATGGGAGATCCATTAATTGGATGCTTACCGACATTATATATATGCATAAAATATATATCTCAAGATAGCTTGATTAAGTAGTATATATGTGATCGAACTGCCTCTATTAAATGATACTATTTATGAGTCTGGTATCACTGAAAAACTCAACCACCTCTCTTAATTTGCTCCCATGCCATATACCCTCCAAGTCCTCAATATTTTAGGCATAAAGTATCATTTGGTCCAAGAACCTTCGAGCTTTTACTTCAGTTAACTTTTGTTCTCCGAACTTTCATTTTCCTCTACTTTTGATCATTTTGTAAAGTTTGGAAAGTAACGGTTATTAACGAAACGATCCACAATTAATTTTAAATCAGTTATAAACCGCCCGTGAATTGCTTATGAAGCACTTTGTTAGCGATTATTGTTCTTCAAACTCAACAAAATAATCAAAAGTGGTGAAAAATAAAAGTTCCACAACCAAAAGTGAACTGATGAAAATTTGAGAACAAAATCAATGAAAGTTTCAAAGTTTAAGGACCAAATGATATTTTATGCCTTTCATTTAATAAGATCCGTCGACTGGGACATTTATAACCACACCCTCGAGTTAATAGTCATTGCCCGATACAGAGTAGGTTATAGGTATGGGGTCGAAGCGATGGCACTGTAGCACTATTCTTTTAGAAATGCATCCAACGGCATTAAAAGTGCAGCCCATCTCGAAACTTGGACAAAAGTGCTTCAATTTAATTTTGCACCAAACATCTTTAAATGCATTTGCAATGTCAATAAAATAAAAGTGCAGCCCATTGCTTTCGATTAGACATGTTTTTCCAATACCTCATCAGCGATAGAAACACAAGCCAGCCCATTTTGATTCAACAACAAATGTTACCAAAAGTTTGATATTTTTTATACAAAGAGTTCTATTATGTCAATGGGTCTCTAGTTTATTTCCAGTAACAAATTGTTTAGGTTGAGTTTTTTGCATGGGCAATCATAAAATCAACATCAGTTCTACCGCACAAAGTTTGAATTTTCACAAATGGACATTCAGAGGTTTAATTGTAAACCCTAGTCCCACTTCCGACAGTCGTCTGATTAATTTGAAAAATTTACGGTCTCTTATTCTTTGGGCAATAGGGGAAAAAACTGGAAGTGAAAGAACAAAAAATCAAAGCGTGATACCGTCCGTGTAAATGTGATCAATCCAGACCGGCTATTACTGCATCGACAACCTCTTGAGTAGTACTATCCCCTCCGAGATCTTTTGTCCGATGCTTCCCCTCCAAGATCACACGCTTGACGGAAGTCTCTAAACGATCGGCAAATGAAGGAAACTGAAGATGCCTCAGCATCATGGCAGATGAAAGCAGTAGGGCTACTGGATTCGCCTTTTTCTGCTCTACCGCCTTCTGGTTCCCCACATTACCAGCTGAAGCGCCTTGCTCAAAAATTGCATGATCCGCTCCGACATTGCCTGTTTATTGAACCCGCAAACATTAATACAAAACATCCTCATTGCCTTATTACAATCATAACAGAGGCAATGCAAATGTGCAGAGTTGTTGGTTAATATAAGACAAAACCAATCAACATGCAGAGGCAAAATAAAAAGCTACGGCATTTAGGATGAAAAAAAAAAAAGAAAAGAAGCAAAACTTAACAAAAATCTACATTTCCTAAGCTTACAAAAGGAACAGACATAGTAACATAACACCCCCACCAAGTAAGTTCATGTTACAAGCAAGATGACACCTTCATCCTCGCCATGGCATCTCCTTAACAACATTTTTCATAATATTCAACAAAATTTTGTAGATGACAGTAAAGTAATCGAGAGAATTATGGTAACTACCTCCGGGCATGACACCAGTGCCTCCAGCAATACCTGCTGCTGTGTTTGCCACCAGATTGCCGTACAAATTTGGCGTCACCTGCAAAATTTAAACTCAAGATCATGTTTCTACTCTATTGATGTATGCTAAAATAGAGACCGTATGAGAATCTAAACTGAAATAGAAAAACAAAAGAACAGAGTACTCATTCGCCTCTTTATATATATTAAAAACAAATAAAATATAAAAAAGAAGGATCCTCTATCATGGAAAACAATTGAAAAAAGTGGTCCTTGGCACAACCCTAGGGTCACACAGAACAAAGATCAAGGAAAGAAGTTTAATAGAAAAACTGAGAAGGAAAAGCAAAGAATTTATTTCTAAATTCTAAACCATAAGGTCCAAAAGAAAGATAAGGCTGATAATTTTTTTTGGTTAATCCAACACAATGACAGAAACTAATCTCTCCTGAACTTATCTTATAAATTCTAGGAAAACAAGTCAGAGAATTGGATCTTAAAAAACAGATCATGGTAAAATGTCCTTCCACAGTCAAATTCTAAAGATACGTTGAAATGCTGCTGAAGAAACTAGCGCATTGGGAACTTCAGTTGTATTGGCAACATGCAAGGGTCTACCGATCAATTCTTTCATTGCATGAGTTAGACTGTAAAACAAATTTAAGGGCACCAAGTATGATCATATTTCTTCCCTCTTGGTACAAAGATTCAGGAATCTAAAGTAAATGAAAAAACAAACTACAAGCAAATAATGTAACCAATCACATAAACAGAAGCAGCATTATCATCCAATGCATAAAACTAAACCAAAACAACCACACAAGTTTAGAAACTTATACTAAACCCAATAGCAATAAGAGATCTAACAAAGAATTAAATGCATGAACAGCAAACTTTACGCAACTTTAGTTCATACCATAACATCAAATTGCTCGGGTTTTGAAACAAGTTGCATACAGCAGTTGTCCACGATTATCTCATTGTATTTTATGCCAGGATACTTTGTTGCAACTTCACGACATGATTCCAGGAATAGACCATCCGCAAGCTTCATAATGTTGGCTTTGTGCACAGCTGTAACTTTCTTTCTGTTATTTAGATAAGCATACTCAAATGCATACTTAGCAATACGTTCCGAACAGAACTTCGTTATCACCTAGAAAATGAACTTTGTGAGAGCCGTTCAAAAAAAAAAAAAAAATTTTGACATTTTGATAGCTGATATAGAAATCTAAGTTGTGAAAATACAAAACCATCGCTCTTAGTTTTCTTGCTCTAACTCTAAGATGCCCCGAAAAAAATCAGAATCACTAACTCGCAGTTAATTCAATGGATTTCAAGGTTTGAGAGCAGATTTGATTGCTAATGTTAGTTAGCAGCACAACATTCTGATCAGCTTGATCTTTAGATTTTCTTTTTAGGCATTTTAACAATTCAATGAGTCCATAAGCCATTAAAATCTACAGCAAAAACCCTCGCACCTCTACCTCGCAAACACCAAAGCAAGTTCACCTTAAAAATAATCCAACCCATATTTATTTTCAGTTTCGATGATTCAATGATTGTTTAAAAAAAGTAAACATATTTCTTTCTTTAAAAAAATCAATAACCCATTTTCATCAAATCTCTTAAAGCAAATTGACACTCCAACTCATTTCACACAGTTGATTGATAGCAGCATCACCTACAATACAAGTAGTGCTTTAACGCCAAGTAAGTTAAAAATAACTCCTATAAGTCACTTTTGACGAGCTACGTACATATCAAATGGTTCGCTACAGCCTCTCATTTTCTAATAATAAGCCTCTTCATATGCATACCAACTAAATTAAAAAAAGACTCAGATACAAAAATATGGAAGATGAGCTCTACTTCAATAGATTGCAAAGAGCAATTCTACAACCAACAACGGGTCGGTCGAGAGTGGTAAGGGACTTTGTTCCCCTTAATCAAGGTCTCAAGGAGGGCCGGCCGCCCCTAAATAGGCCTGCGTGGATTTAGTTGGCGAGGTCGATGCCAAATACCACGTGGGAAACCAAACGAAAGTGCAATTCTACTGTGAATAACAAGCTAGAAAACACCCTAAATACAAGTTAATATGGATCAATGCATACAAATTCATGAACAACAATGGAATTGGGGCATAAGCAGAGATTCAAATTGGGAAATTTGTCACCTTTAGACTCTCAACCACACCAGGAACAACCTCATGTTCCAACCCCGAATACTCCCCCTCAGTGTTCTCCCTAATCACAACAATATCGACGTTCTCGTGGCGCGTCGGCAGCCCCGGAAGATTAAAGCAATTCACAAGCGACGCATACAAATCAAGCTCCTTCCTGAGCTGCACATTCAGAGAACTGACTCCTCCACCAACCGGAGTCGCCAATCCCCCCTTCAAACACACCTTGTTCTTCCTGATCGAGTCGATCACCTCCTGCGGCACCTTCGGCATGTCGCCGCGGACCTCGTACTTCTCGAAATACACCGGCGCGTGCATCGCCGCCATCACCTGCTCCACCGCGCCTGTCACCAGCGGGCCGATGCCGTCCCCTGGGATCAGCGTGACTGCTCTCGGCGCGCCGTCGCCGGGGCGGGGCATGTAGGTTACGGACCTCTTGGAGGTGGATTTTGCGAACCCTAGAATCGGAGCATTGTCGGATCGAAGGAGAAGAATGTCTCTGAGGATTGATAGGTTTCGCCTTCTCGCCATGAAACCGATGAGTAGGGTTTTGATTTCTAGGGTTTAGGGTTTTGGCGATTGCGAAGAACAAAAGGGAATGGTTGGAGTCATGGTGGCTGCGCTCCCCGCGAATCGAATTGGAGCGAAATGGTGAAGAAGAAAGGAAACTGCGCCGTCCGATACAACTGCAACGCGTATCTCGAGGTGTATCGACGGCAAGAGACAGCTAAAGGCCCAAAGTTGGTGCATAGCTTCCAAGAAGAAGAAGAAATTATGGAGATGACTCCAGAATACACTTGAAAAAATCAATTAGGGCCCGTTTGTTTCTCTCTTGAAAGTTGATGTTTTACAAAACAAATGGGAACTTGGGGAACTGGGAAGCCTATCCTCCCTTAATGATAGAAAGAACAAGAACTGAAATGCAACCTCAAGGTTATAAAGTTGATTCCCATTATTGCCAATGAAAATCAGATTTTCCTGCAAAGTTGAATTCCAATTGAAACACTAAGCATAATAATCTAATTTAGTCACCAAATGAAGGTTTACACAACTTTGATAGAAAAAAAAAAGATTAAAAAGACATAACAAAGGGAGACTATTTGAACAAATGAACATCAAATTAATATTTCCTCCAAAGCAACAAAGTATACCAATATGAATCAAAACAATCATATCTAATTAGGTCAATTCCATTATATTGTGCTGTGCTGTGCTGTGCTGTGAAATCAAATGGGCACAAAAGAAACAACACATTGTAACCAATGAACAAGATCAAGTTCATCACCCCAACCAACACAAAAAAAGAAACACCAAACATCATAAAAGAAAAGAACACATTGAGTCCATCTCAGAAACTTCAAATCCGGCGTCCTTTCCTCGCTCCAATCTTCACCGTCGCAGACCTATCGATCGAGTTCAACAACGGAGGTTTCTTGTTCTCCTTGCTATTGCTTCTAAGCGAATACCTCACATTCACAGTACTAGCAGTCATAAAGCTCTCCGGCGCAGTCTTTCTCAAGCTTCCCAACTTGTTCAAATCTCTTCTCTTCACAGAATCGCAGTTAACACCCAAACTGTATGAACTCCTCTTCTCCTCCTCTTTATCCCCCTTTTGACATTTCTTTCTCTTCAGCCTCTCATTCCTCCTCGCCGAGTATTCATCGTAGAACCGCCCCCTCTCAAACAGATTACCATTAAAGGTGTCAACAAACCCAGCATTTCCCATATCATTGTTCCCAAATTCATCCTTCACCATCTTGGCCAGGGCTTGTAACTCGCAAGAAATTGATTGGTACTCGGGTCGAATCTCAGTCTTTTCAAGAATAGGCAAGCGACTCGGAAGCGGGATTTTCGTCAAGGAAGCTAAAACAAGAAAGAGATCAGACACATTGCAATTCAATATAAAAATAAAATAAAATAAATGGGTTTTCATTGATCTTGATTTCTCACCTTGTGGAGTTTGAAATGGCGAAGCTTCGGGTTGTAAGACGCGGCGAGAACGGAGCTGGTACCGCGATTGGTAAAGAGGGGGCTTGCGATCGGAAGGAGACCCAAACTTAGACATTGGTTTGAGAGTGAAAACCTGCAGAAAAAGTTGCAAATTGATAGATGGATTAACAGATTGAAGGGTTTTCGGTAGAGGGTTTTGATTGAGAGATCTAGGGTTCTAACCTGGGAGTGATGGTCTTGGATTTCTCTGGGGTTTGCTCTGTGTTTTTGTCTCTCTTTGCGTTTGTTTTCTTTCTTCAAACCAAGGCGACAAGAATGAAAAAGAGGGGAGGACTTTTGAAATTTGAATGTAGGAGTGGAGCGTTTCTAACGGGCAATTTTTTAATCGGACGGCGTGGAATGGCTTAGTATCTAAATCGCATGAAAGTGACGGTCAATGATTTGATTCTTTCTATAAAAAAATCCAAAAGTTGCTTCTTTTCGATCTCTCTATAAGAGGGGCCTCATGTCTGGAACCAGCATTGAAATTAGAAATATAATGAAAAGATTATCATTGAAAGCTTGATTATAAAATCTTTAAAATAAGTTTGTCTTTAATAAGATATTTTCAAAGGTATTATTACCAAGTTAGCTTCAACAGTAGTTTACCTTACCATTGAAGATCAATAAAATGAGTCGATGCATATCTGGTGAGACGGAAGAAGCATCACTCACAAGAATACAAGGGTTTGGTCCGTTTGGAGAGGTGGTTTCGACTCCCTTTTTCTTAAAAAAAAAAAAAAAAAAAAAAAAAAAAAAAAAATCAATAAAATGAACTTTGGAAGGCAAATACTAAAACATTCAGTGGTTTTTTTACACAAAAGCAAAAGTAGTCATATCAAATCATCCAACATGGGATGGTGTAAAAACATATGTAAAAGTAGGCAAGACAAGAATCAAACTTGCCTAGTTTCTTAAGACAAGAATCACAAAAGTTTAGCCATCAAACTTGTGATGCATTTGACCTTCTAAAAAGACTACCAACACCAAAAAGCTTTTCCAGAAACACATAGCAACTACTTCACAGTACAGAGGCAAATGACACACAAATTAAAGAAAGTGAATGAAACAACAAGAGATATATTAATCACATATGGTTTGGAAGGTATATGTCGTGCGATGCCGATGTCTGCGTTGCAGTTGATATCCCGCAGTGGATTCAGATGCTTCTATATGGATAACAACAATATAACAACTCTCTGCCAGGATTGAAGATGAAAAACGACACAGCTAATACGAAAAACTATCAAAATTACTTTGCAGAAGTGAACATTAGCAAGCCCCCCTCGTCAAAATCTTTCGTCGCTTCATTTTACCAGTGATCCTAAAAAAAATTGAGGGAAGTTCACTATCTGTCCAAGAATTTGCTGCAACCAGAAAATACACATCAGCTTTGTGCAACAGCAAAACATGATTCAAAGCAAGAGAATGGCTTCCGTCAAGGAGATGAACTGACAGTACTGCTACCGCAACCCATCTTCTGCCCTAACAATGTAAGCTGGTCCACAAACTCAGCTCCTGTAAGAACCTCTGTAGCCCCATATATAACATTTCTAGTGGGCTGCTGTCGCTGCGCAAGCTCCTGCAAGCTTCCATACTCCATGTAATTGCCACCACCAATCATAAAGACAATGGCTTCCTTGAATGGTCCTTTCGAATGGCTACTTCCAGTTCCGGAGCTTGATTTGGGCGCACGTGGATCAAACAAGAGGTAGGATTCGATTTCAGGGTCTGGCCTTCCCTCCATTAGAGCTTCAACAGTCCTCGTCAAAGCTAGCTGCCTGTCCCCAGATAAAAGGTTCCTCACACCTGCCGTCATCGCACTAATGGACTGTCCGTAGATTTTCTCAGCCCAATCAACAATGTTACTCTTGCTTGCAGAATTCGCCGAAGCCAAAGAAACATTCAGAGACTTTATCCTCTTGACATATTGAAATGCGCAGGTGTCAACCTCGGACTCCTTCAATGCCGCCTCCACTGCTTCAATTTCTGATTGTGGAGTGTTCTCCGAGCTCAGAAGGTAAATTATAGCAAACCTTAGCTTGTCCACTTTAGTCCCTTTTCCTCTCAGAACACTAAGAAGCTCGTTGCGATCAATGCCTCCTTTCGTCAACATATCATTCTCCTTCTTAGCATAAGAGTCCAAAGACCTCTCCTTGATCTCACCGAGCAACACGGTCGCAATGTTGGTGTGCTTGTCGATCAACTGTTTCCTTTCTGTCAATTCAGGCAGGGAGTTCACTGCATTCATCAAATGCTTTGTGTTCCCAATCAAATCAGTACCATCGAACTCAGCCCCCTCTTGCCCGCCCGTCTTCCTATTCACCTCATCGACATCCCTCTTATACTTATTCAATTGATTCTCAATCTCAACCGCAACTTCCGGAAACTCCAAAGATCCATTCGCCATCCAAAACGGATCCGCCCCATCCAACTCATACGACTTCGGCCCCCCCTTCTCCCCCTTCACAACCACAGCATTCAACTTCAATCCAAGCACATCATGTACAAGCGGCCTATACCTAAAATCATGCTGTATCCCAACCGAAAGCTCGAAATTCCTATCAAACAAACACAGTATCGGCCTCTGAAACGAACTCCCCAAACTCCCCCCCTCCGTAAACAAATTATTCTTCGACATCAAATGATCACGCAACCGCGAATCCAACGCCCCGGCCACCATCTCCGCCGGCCCGTTCCTAGGACACCTAATCACCGGCACAACCCCTAACGTCACTAGCACACAAAACAACCCACTCGCCACCCTCTCCACAATCTCCTCAATTTCCCTATCCCCGGCCGATGGATCATTCAATTGAACATAACACGACGGTTGCGAAATCGAAAACATATTATCTTCTAAAGTAACAAACTCTAAATACTGATCGAATACCTTGGCGATGCGGTGCACCGCCTCCGCCTTCAGCGCCCCCGCCGCGATGTCCTCGAGCAGGGGCCGAGGCAGGGAGGATGAGAAATTGAGGTGCATTGATTGGTAGAGGGCGCGGGAGGCGTCGGCGACGATGCGGTCGACGTTGGATTGAGTCGGCTGGACGAAGTAGACGGCGGGGACGTCCGGGATCGTCTGGCGGTCCTTGTCGATGAGGAAGTAGAGCGTGACGCCGTGCTTGCGGAGGTCTTTGATGTGGATGAGTGGGGAGAGGATGTCGCGGCAGAACTTGTCGAAGATCAGGACTTTGTAGACCTCTTCGTTGGAGTTCAGTGGCTGATTCAGATTCAGCATTCGAACTATGCAATCTGCGCACACAATCGAATCAAGTCAAATCAAATCAGTCATGATACTCATAATCACATCGAAATTGACGGATTTAGAGGAATTGAGGACTTACTGGTTTGTTTCTGTCGGAGATTGAGCGCCATTGGAGCCGAAATTGAGATCCTTCGAGGGTTAGGGTTAGGGTTAGGGTTTGGGTTCGGATCTGATCTGATCTGAACAGAGAGAGTGGAGAAGACGCGAAGAATGAAGAACGAACTCCTTAAATGATGTAGTACTCCAGAGAGTAACTTAATGGAAACGATCAGCAACAACTCGCACTGACGCGCGGCGGGTTCGTGTTGGTGGAGTGAACGAAGGTGGGGCCCACGGGATGGACACGTGGAGGTGAAGTCGCCTTGCGAGGATGCTATTTAACAGTGAAGCTGTTATGGTTTTGGGGGTTGTTGTTGTTGTAGAGAGAGAGAGAAAATGGGGAGATTTGGTTTTCTTGGGAACGAGTACTGGATATTGAGGCATGGGAGGAGTGTGCCAAACGAGAAGGGCTTGGTGGTTTCTTCTTTGGTATGTTTTTTTTTTTTTTATCATTTTGTTGTCTTCCCAAAATCGATCTTTTCCGTATCATATTTATGATGTTTGGTTGGTTCAGTGTAATTCAATCTATCGTTGTGGGTGTTTGAAATGGGCTTGTGAGTCTGTGACTTCCACCACATTTTCAAAAGAAATGTTTAGTCCCACATTGGTTAGAAACTTCAAGTTTAAAGAGTATATATATACTCTTGCGCTATAGTGAGTGTAATAAAAAAACACAAGTGATATGTAAAATGAGCCACGCGCGCGACGCACATGGCGCACTTAGTGCGTGTGTGTGCGAGCTAACCATGGGTAAAACTTTTTACCATTATTTTTTACCATTTTCGAAATTACAATGTCGGCAGTTATTTGATTGACCCACTCAAGCATTGAATGGGTAGTTAATAAACTCATTCAATACTTGACTAAGTGGATGCAGTTGAAATTGCTCCACTACCCCCCTTTTCTGTTAGACCAGAGGGATTTGCAATGACTTCAAAGCGTGTAACACTGCCACTTTCCTAAATGAAGTTTTGCTCTCTACACTGCAAGAGTCAGCAAATATCCTAAATGATACGATAAAGCAAGCTCAGCTTTCACTTTGCAATAGTAAAAGATGAAAACAAGAGCAAATGCTGGTTAATTTCGAGATAATTTCTTCCTCCCCAAACATCTACTCTTATAGAACACTGGTCAAAACCAGTTAGAGTAGAAAATGGAGTAGTGGAGCAGTTTCAACTGCATCCACTCAGTCAAGCATTGAATGAGTTTATTAACTGCACATTCAATGCTTGAGTGGGTCAATCAAATAACTGCCCGCATTGTAATTTCGAAAATGGTAAAAAATAATGGTAAAAAGTTTTAGCCATGGTTAGCTCGCGCACATATACACACGCTGATGAAGTCCAAGAATTAGCTTGCAAATTCTTGGAAAAATATGATGAAAAGATATGACAGGATGACATTTTGGTAATTTCGGTGAAGTTCGGGCGTTTGAGTTTTGGCGTTCCGGGGGCATGGGTTGATTGGAAACGGCGTGGAGATCACGGCAATTTTGCCCTCCGAAACGGCAATTTTGCTATTTTAGGAAAGTTTTGTTTAGCTTATAACTTTCATTATGAATTTCCGTTTTTATTGCCGTTTGCGGCATTTGTTTCTATTTTTCGTCTAGTTTCCAGTTTATGGCTTTTAGGGTTTTTTGGACTTTTTACTATTTTTGGCAAATTTTAGGGTTTCGAACTTTGGCTTAAGTTCTGACCTAGATCGAGATTGTTCGGTTTAAAAGATTCGTCGTCACACGCGCACGTGCCAAGTGCTAAGTGTGCCTATAAATGCGCCGATACGCACGCATGTGGCTCACTTTGCATAGCACTTGCGTTTTAATTTTACACACACTGTAGTGCAAGAGTATATATATACTCTTTAAACTTGAAGTTTCTAACTAATGTGGGACTAAACATTTCTTTTGAAAATGTCCAACATTTTCTTCTCTAACTGGTTTTAACCAGTGCTCTATAAGAGAAGAGGTTTGGGGAGGAAGAAAGATATCTCGAAATTAAACAGCATTTGCTCTTGTTTCTGCTTTCACTACTGCAAAGCGAAAGCTGAGTTTGCTTCATCGTATCCTTTAGGATTTTTGCTGACTCTTGCAGTGTAGAGAGCAAAATTTCCTTTAGGAAAGTGGCAGTGTTACACGCTTTGAAGTCATTGCAAATTCCTCTGGTCTAACACATCCCTCATTTTTTTTCGAAGTCCTCTTCCTTTATCTTGACTTGAGATCTTGTAGTGCATATAATGCTCTAACTAGTGGATTGAAGTATCTTTCTTCGGATAACTCTTTTTGGTTGGCAATTGCTGCTTGTGCAATTCCTTTTACCCTTCTTTATGTGTGTAATAGATTTTCTTTGCAATTTATGTCCTTAATAAGTTTGTTGTTGCTGAGTGAGAGATTTTGATGCTTTAAATACTTGAAACTTCCATCCTACAAGGAGCTTTCGAAACCGTATTTCCTATTGTTGACAAGCGATTGCTGCCATTCATGCAGGAAAATGGCCAGCGCGCAGAATATCAGCTTGCTTCTGAGGGTGTAAACCAAGCACAGTTAGCAGGAGAGTTGCTTCAAAAGGTCACATATCTATATTGCTGGTTGATAATGTTAAATATGATGTTTGAGTTAGAACAATGTTGATTGTTGATCCAACTGCTTATTCGCATTTCAGTGTTAGTAGTCTTTACGTCATCTTTAGACTTCGGCACTGTACTTTAAATGGTTAATTTCTCTGGTAACTTTCTTTTCGACCACATTAACAGACACAGATTGCATGATTTAGGAGGCAGTAAAAGAAAGTGTTCTAATCTGGTAACCTTCTTTTCAACGCTGCATGCTATAAAATAAGGGCCTGCGCTTCATGTAGCATACGTTGCACTTTAAAATGCGAGGGCGCAGAGTCACTGTTTAATTGAGTCGATCATAATATAGCATTGCAAAGATTTATAGCTTTTACCTCTTCTTCCTTTTTACTTTGTCATCTGCGATAACCTGCTTTAATTATAAGCCTAACTGTACATGTGCAGGAACTGAAGGAGAAAAACATTCCAGTTGAAAATGTTCGAATTTGCTACTCTCCATTTTCAAGAACAAGTCACACTGCTAAAGTTGTAGCTTCTGTGCTGAACCTTCCATTTGAAGGTCCTCAATGTAAGGTATAGTCTGTACTTCAGAGAACACTCAATATTTAAATTAAAAGAATGAATATAAATACAGTGATATTGAAAAACCTCAAATCAAGTAAATTAAGGAGGGTCTTGCATTTGGTTTACATGTGACTATGTGAGCATGCAATCTATCATTCGGTTGTCTTCTCATTGTTTTTTAAGACAATCGGAACATCTGTAAAACGACTCGAGAAGTGTTATTACATGAAAACAGTTTACGTGATTGTTCGAGCTGAGATTTCCTTCGAGGATCTTGCTCAGTTGGTTCACTGATCGGACCATAAAACTCTAATGATATTCTGTTAATTCCAGATGTTCTTTCACAATCTTGTCACTTGTAAGAAAAGGAAGATATTCTTACTGTTTGTTAAATCTTTTGCATCTATGAGAGTGCTTGGTGATTAATTCTTTCTTCTCCCTAATTTTTTGTGATGTTGGCATTGTTTAGGCCATTGAAGAACTCCGGGAACGTTTCTTTGGCGCTTCTTTCGAACTTGGATCTCATGATAGAGTAAGAATATCATTTAGTAAGAGTGGCATTCCCTTGTGCCTTACCAGTTGAAAAAGGTCTTTGAGAACAAAAAATTTGCACTGGTGCAGTAATTTGCTGAGCTCAAGTTTTTTCGCCATCTCACCGCAGGAGATAATTATGGCTTCATAATCTTCACAAATTTATATAATCCCAAGGCATCTATGTGGTTTAGTACTAGAAAAAGAATGTTAGAATTCATATCTGAAATTACTTTTTATCCTTTTTGAGGATAAGAAGTTTGTATCAAGGTATTAGTTATTTATTATCTCGATTTTGTTTTCTATTTCCTTTTATTTCGCGAACAGTATCCAGAGATTTGGGCTCTTGATGAGAAGGATCCATTCATGCGCGCAGAAGAAGGGGGAGAAAGTGTTGCAGATGTGGTTTCTAGACTTACAACTGCTATGGTGAACATAGAGAAGCAGTTTCAAGGGTAATGGTTGCAGTCTCTCATCTCTTTTAATAGAAAATGCTCTCTTTGAAGTGATGATCTCAATCTCATCTTTGTCAATTTGTGCATATGATGTAGGTGTGCAATTGTTATTGTAAGTCATGGTGATCCACTGCAAATCTTGCAAGCAGTATTACACGCAGCGAAGGAGCTTACTGGACCTGGCACCGAGGACTTCACTTCAAGGATACAGCAAATCATTGTACCTTCAATCTTATCACAGCACCGAAAGTATTCGTTGGATACTGGAGAGCTTCGTCGAATTGCTTGATTAACGACATAGGACAAATCTTGTTTCAGATGCAAATAATGTAGTGGAAACTAGTATTTGCTTCGTTTTAATTCTTTCTTTGCAGAAGCTTTGACTGTACAATGAAATTAGACATGCCTGAGGGCTTATTTATTCATACTGCATGAGTTGCAGTCTTCTCAAGGAGCTGTATATCTTTTTCTCTATGTTGCCATCATGCTCTAGGGTCAACTAAGGCAGAAATAATCTACATAAGCTTTTCTGTCTAGTTCTTGTTCTTGGTCCCTTGGATGATAAATATGGTTGATCTTGTATGATGCACAATTTACATAAAATTATTTCAGTGACATACTAAAAACACATGGGAAACAGTTGCTGCAGTAACATTTACTTTCAAATTGAAAGAGAAGCTTGAATGATGATAAGGAGGAAGCCTCAATCTCAAATTAGTTGAGGTTGGCTGCATAGATCAAACTCTTCCACTCGGCTACATAAAGCTTGAATGATCCTGTGATAGATAAAATGTAACACAATAAAGATACAGTTATTAATAACTATTTTAGCTTTCACCATTATTTCTGAAACTTTCATATTTATAGATTGAAATTCACTTGAAACCTCATTCTAACTACATTGCAGAATAAAACTGCTGCAGTTTAAACTGCACACTTATTTATTTGGTTTGCCAACCAGAGCAGCTCATTTTATGCACAGAAAGGTTCTTGCCGGATCCCTTTATCAGTTCGGAATACATGACAGGCTAATGTACAAACAAGGATATAGAGCAAGGGAGAGAGTGACATTGGTAGCCAGAGAGGAGCATGTCTCTGAGGCAAAATCCCATGCATCTTCTCGCGCCTATTTTCACCCGAATGCTATCTTTGAGGGGGCACAAGATAGATTTTCAACTTCAGTCTCTTCCGTATCTTTGACCTCACTTTCTCCAATGTCTTCTTGGCATAAAGTCAAATCTTTGTTAGGCTCTTGCTGATCCATCACGACTGCGACAGTAGTATCAGTTCCAGGTAATTTAACTTGATCATCTAGATCTTCTTCAACATGTTCTTCTAAATCTTCTTCAACCTTTTGATAAACCTGAAATTGCAAGAGGTCAGCATATTCAGATGAACAAACAGTACCAGCAGCAAGTAATGAGCAATGAATGCACAAGCGATACTAATACCAGTTAATTAGAGGACTAGGATCATGGTTCTCATCAAACAAGATGCTAAACCTGAGTTTCCAACATTTCCATGGGATCCTTTTAGGTGATCTTGAAAGCTTGGTGTTCAAACTCCATTATCGGACTTTAACATAGTTTAAATGAAAAGCTTTTATTTAACATTTATCAACCTCCAAGGGAATAATCCATTTTCGGGGTAGTAAAACACTAATCGATGGACCTCAAAAAAAAAAAAAAAAAAAAAAAAAAAAAAAAAAAAAAAAAAAATAATTAATGAAGTTCTGACCTTCCAGAATATGTTGAGTAGTGTTAAGAACCAACTTAAACATTTAGACATTCATATGTTATGATCTTGAAAATAGACACAGAATAAGCATACCACACAAGTTCGAGGTGGGGAAAGCACTTTAAAGGAGTTTGGACGGTTGTTGAAATTTGTCTCCGGTTCACCCGGTATCCCTTCTGGAGAGGTGAAATGATCCACATCATGACCAACCTGTTACAGGATAATAATCAATTAATAAAGAAGGGGTAACAAAGAAAAGAAATGAGCTCCATATTAACAAACCAAAAAAAAAAAATCCAACAAAACCTGTGTATGAATTAAGAATATAGCAGAGCGATACTTGCAGGGGAAAAAAGCATTACATTATAATTGTTCTAAGTTAAACCGAGCACAATGGAAGAGTTTGATCCATGTAGCCAACCCCAATTAATTTGGGACTGAGGCTATGTTGTTGTTGTATTGTAATTGCTCTAAGTTCAAAAAACATAATATACCAAAATTTGGTTCCTAATAAATATATATATATATATATATATATATATATATATATATTCTATCAAAAGAATTTGGCAACTTGGACTATCTGCAAACGTTTACAGTGAGCAGTGTCATCTCAAGAAAATCAAGATTTGGTCGAGAAAATGTACATCTTAGTTAGGCAAAGCATTCAACAAGTCCACCTCAGAGAACCCATTCTTGCATATTCTTTTCCTACTAAGTACTATGTAGTATCTCATAAAAAAAAAAAAAAAAAAAAAAAAAGTATATTATGTCGCAATTGCAATGGAGGTCCTTACTCTTCCATGTCCACCAAACTCCAAAGCATCGCTGTCCAAAGCAACTCTATACTTCCCCGGCAACTCACAACCAACCTTGTAGCTGTGTTTCAGAAAATTGAAGTCAAAAAGCCAGTTCATTCATGAGCTTTCACAATTTACATCCATTGCATCCAAAAACTCCCTCAGACATTTCCCCAACAAAAAGAAAAAGAATAAATGAAAAAAAAATTAAACAAAGGAAACATTATTTCAAAAAGCATGGCTCTATTTTCAGTAAATTTTGAGAGTCGGTTAAGCGTTTTCTTTTTGAGAAATCTTCAAGGATTCACACTTAGTCCTGCAACATAATGTTCTATTCCTTGACTGTTTTTGACAATTACGTTGTATGCAGAAGTCACGCGTTTTATCTTAAGGACTTACAATCCTTAGATGAGCTTGATTTATGTTTATTTTTCATAAAAATGTTAATTTCCAAATTTAAAGAAAATAAATTGAAGTCCTGCAACCTCATCAGAATCTAATATGAAAAAGTATAAGGTTTTGAACCACCTCCATGCTATGCTAGTGTGACCAACCTTGTACTTTCTTTCCCACAATCTTCATAGACTTTTCAGAAGACAAAGAGACCTACACCTTATGCTTACAGTGGAGTCAGACAGTTTTTTTTTTTTTTTTTTTTTTTTATTGAAGTAGACCATAATTAATAATGATGATGAACTTCTTTCCACGAGGATGAGAAGAACTTCAAAACCAAGAAAATTGTGTACCCGTCGTATGTAATCTCTGGATGAAAATTGAACACAAAAACCAGATCTCCACGCTCAAACACAATAACCTGCAAAAGAAGTAAAGAAGAAAAAGAGATAAAGTTCAACATGAAATGATTGAATTATCTTAGAGGAAAATAGTATTTAACTCTGAAACAACACCAACTGCACTTGTTAACTCAATTTTGAAAGCCTCACTGCAAAGGCATACTTGAGTGAATATTTACATGGATCAGACGCCTCCACTCAACTCGATTTGATGCAAAGTGTCTAAGTAATTTTTTAGACAAAATAATTTAAAGGAAGATCTGGCATTAGAGTAATTCACATGGTTTGTCCATGAATGTGCTAAAGATGATGGAAAATAAAGGCTAAATCAGAGAAGTCAAATAAGGATGGAGAAGATAAATTATATTCGAATATTAATGAAAAAGCTCCAGTACATATTATTCCAACCTTGTCCTCGTCATTTGCACTGCTGACAAACTGCTTTGTTGATTCAAGGAAAGAAAACTTATCATCAAGTGCATTCATGGCCCTGTCAAATGAGTTCATAAACTGGAGATGTTCAAGGAAAGCAAAGAAGAGATGTATTAGAATTTAATTATCTTTAAAACATTTGAACAGGCACAACAACCTAGTAGTAATTTAACAGAAATCTCAGATTAATACAGGCAAAAATACCACCTTAATCTTTAATTCTGAAGTTGTCATTTGAAACCAAGGTAATGAAATGAATAAACATCAGATGGAAGAGAAAAATGATCCTAATTATTTGAAAAAAATGAACTTTGCCAAACCATTCACAACAATGAGATGAAATTTTCACACAAATCATGTTATATATAAACATAGGCAGGATACAATAAGATTTATTATGGCCATATCCTGACACGAGAACGTTGGAGGTAGCAAGATTTTAAGTTTTCACCTAGTAGAGAAACAATCAAAAAATGAAATTTGAAGTGTGATTTGGACCTTGTATCTCAAGTGATCTGCATCAACCAGGTTCCACTGACGTCTGCATTTATCAAAACTCCACCCATTTCCTTCCCTTGGAAAATCAATCCATTCAGGATGACCAAACTACAAAAAGCATATAAGTGAAGAAGTCGGAACTGGTTAGCATCGTAAAACCATGAGAGACCAAAACCAGGTAAAGAAATGGAAGGCATACTATCAAATAGTTGGTGCACAAGGGACATTTTTAGCGAGAAAAACACTACAAGGAGTAAAAGGTCTCGGTTCACGTAAATGTTCTGTCCAATAAAGACATCTTTTTTTGTATATGATGATGCATTTGATCTGGGTGAAATTTACCTCATTTCCCATGAAATTAAGATAGCCTTCGCCTCCTAATGCCATAGTTATGAAATGAATCATCTGTGGAAAAAGGTATTATTCACTAAGCACATCAAATAATTCAGAATCGTAGAACTGAGATAAGAATAAAATGACCCTATTAAGTAGAGAAAACAGCAACTGACATGCTCGTAAAAAATAATCACCATTCACTGTTATAATAAAGAGTTAATCAGGGGTATGAACTTAATTTATGCACTAGGATGCATAATCTGGTCAGTGGTACAACCAATGCAAGCACAAGGAACACAAACCTTGTGAAGTGCAATCCCTCGCTCGATAGTTGGAGAAGCATCCATTAAACAAGACATGCCAGAGTACATCTCTTTATCCATTAGAAGAAAAGAAATTGTCTTGTCACCAACAATGGCCTGCAAAATGGATAAATGAGTATACATTATAAATAAAATAATGAATATAATTCATTACAATGTATCTTAGTGCAGAATTCAAAATATATGAACATATGTTCAAAAACAATTTATACGATAGGTTCAGCCAGATGCCCATCTGTGTGTGCTATTCATATACAAGCATCAGTGAATATGGATCTCCCTTGAGTGTTCAGCTGAACCAATTGACGGTAATTCACGAGATTTCCTACTCTCTTTTTTTAACCCCTCCCTCAATTCAACTTCTTCCTTTTAGAGAGACAGTGAGCTGAAATAAACATGTGATTTGAAGCTTTTAACCAAAATTAACAATGATGGATCCAAAAGAACTAAATCTTGGTACCTGATCATGACTCTCAGCATATGCTATACACTTTTCTGTGTACCTTCTGTTTGTCAAACAAAACACAATTTCCTCCATAGACCATTCTTCATCTTTCTTGTTCTTCAAGTAATCAATCCACTTGTCAGGAATAGCCATTGCCAGTCGGAAGTCAAATCCAATCCCTCCATCAGAAACAGGTCGTCCGAGTGCAGGCATGCCAGAAACATCTTCAGCGACTACAATTGCATCAGGAAAGATGTTATGTATAAGGTGATTGGCAAGCATCAGGTATACCGCAGCATCCACGTCAGTGGCCTCACTGAAATATTCATTATAGTTTCCTGTAAATGATATGTTGACTCCATGGTGATGATACAACATTGAAGTTACTCCATCAAATCGAAATCCATCAAAGTTGAACTCCTCCAGCCACCATCTCAAGTTGGACAGAAGAAATCGAAGGACTTCCCAATTAGCATAGTTGAATAAACGGCTATCCCACAGCTTATGGTAGCCCTGTTCTCCAGTGCGGAAGTAAGAGTCTTCGGCACTTTGTCCAACATCATAACCGTTAAGCCCATCAGTGATATTGTTACTAGCATGGCTGTGAACAACATCCATCAGTACCCTCAAACCTAAGCCATGAGCTTTATCAATCAGATACTTGAGATCCTCAGGGGTCCCAGATCTGCTGCTAGCAGCAAAAAAATTGGTAACATGGTAACCAAATGAACCATAGTAAGAATGTTCCATAATCGCCATCAACTGGACTGTGTTGTAGTTGTTTGCCTTTATCCGAGGCAATATATCATCAGCAAATTCTCTGTATGAATTTACACGGGGCTCTGTGCTACTCATGCCGACATGAGCTTCATATATACGCGGGCACTCAGGCTTTGGTGGCCGAGCATGCTTAAAGGTGTACCTGCAAGATCATATGAAAGAATGAGCCACTTTTCTCCCTTTTCTGACTTTGAAAAGCTTTTAACCAAAGAATTAAGCAATGCCTCTTATTGTAGGAATTCGACCACTAATTCCTTTCTAATTTTCATAAAACTTAATCTGTTTGCACAACTGGAAATAGCTGCTCTTGTTGAATGGAGAAAAGGAAATTCTTTGCTCATGCCATCATTTGCATACATGGAAAAGAAGCATACAAAAATAAAATACCTTTCTGAAGGTGGGGGGTCCCAATATACACCATCATATGGTGCAGCGAAAACTGTACTGTCCACAGTGGCATATTTGATCCATGCAGGAATTCGATCCACCCAAATCCCATTTCCGTGCTTGAAACGAAACTTGACTCGTGAATTATGTTGAATAGCTGGTTCACCATCTTGATCAGGAATTTTTATAGTCCAAACGCCATACTGGTCTTTTTCCATCTGGTAGTTGGAACCATCCCATCCATTGAAATCTCCAATAAGTTGTGCTTCCCTACATTAAAGAAGTTTTAATGCCAATATCAGTTATCTCAGGTGGAGTTATTTTATACTTCAGGAGATTTCCATAATAGCTTAATGGAATTTGCCCTCCCAAAAGTTACCATGTTAGAAATCCATATTCAAGTGAGGTACCGATACCCTAAACCCTAGTCATAGTATGGAGCTTACCAATGACTCAAGAACCATGTAAAATCAACATTGCCCATATCCAATGATCAAGAACAAGCTAGAAACATGCATTTGATTCCCCATTAAGTAAATAACAAGATCACATAGATCAACAAAATATGATATGTTAAAAAATAAATAGTAATAAAGCAAATGTGAAAATGATTTAACAGTAACTTACTGTGCAGCAGGCGCCCACTCACGGTACACAATGCCATCTTGTTCTTTGTTGAATCCAAATTTCAAATAACCTATTTTGAAGAAGTAGATAACCAATCAGTGCAGTGCCCTTATACTGCCAAAGCAATGCCATTGCCATTTGATAGAGAGGATAACATTTTTTAACCATTAAATAAATGTAGTCATGACCCATTTGATACATAGTGTATTAATCGTTGACTGCATGATCACGCTATAAAGCATCAGAAGCTTATGAGCATATACAGTAGGTAAATTGTCCAGATAGCATATGATTCTTGTTATTATTGCAATTGGTTCTAGGAGATCATCTTTTCCAAATACAGAGGTGTATGTTTTGCATTCTCAATGAACTGTAATCATGCTTTAGCCACACTCTTAAGTTTGGGCAGGAACAAATTCAATATTTGATAAAATTAGATCATACATTTCAAAGTAAAGAACTGACCTTGGGCAAATTCCTCGAGACTTCCTTCATACGTCTCAATTAGCCTCTTTTGCTTAAGATATCTTATGAATCTATGTCTTAAGTGATCTTCAAATGCTTTGAACCCTGGATCCAAAGACAAAATGCCTAAATTTTCAGCATCTTCTTCAATTGTTTCGTCATCTTCTTCAAGGGTTGACATTGTATCATTGTCTTCTAAAAGTGCAGAAATTTTCCACTCATGCCCAACCTAATCAAAACAATTATATCAAAAATGTATCACTGACTTGAGCACTCATGGTTACGCATCGTCTAGAAAATCTTAATTCACAGTTAGCGCAATGTCTTCAAGTCATTTTATTAAAGTGATAGCTCATCACAACAAATTCCTTCTAACTATTACCTTCCCGTGCATTAAGATCATAGTAGAAGATGGGAATGAACACTTTCCGGGAAATTTCTTACTTCCCAAGGATGCCGAAGTAGGTAGCTGTTTGGCCAGGCCCTGGAAATTACCTGAAGCCTGTGGACCAATAGAAACAAGCTATGCAGTTCAAACTTTATGAATATTAGCCATGGCTCAAATTGACAACAATCAAACATCCAACAAATAGCAGAAATTGCATCACCCGCCCAAATGACAATGGGACAGTGCAATAACAACAACAACAACCAATACTCAATCCCAAAAGATATAACTAAGAGGGTAATAGACTAATAGTCCACACAATTCATTAAAATAAGGCCATGATTAAATAAATTAATGTCCTTAGACAACCTAAGCAAGGAAACTAGCTTGATCGAAACCGTTAAGCGTATCATCATAACACCAACAAAACCATCTTAATTCGCTACCCAGTAATCAAATTTAAACAAAATAGGCACAGTTGAACCCAACTAAAACTTTCAATAACCACAGAAAGCACAATATAAGCACTACTGAATCCCTACCCATTCCAGCAAGAACCATAAACAATCATTCAGACCCATTGATCAGAACACGTTCAAAATCAAAACCCATTTGCAAAAACTCCATCCATCAAATCCCAAAATAAAAAAAAAAACCCATTAACAAAAAAAAAAAAAGGGTTCCAACCTAAACATGAAATTTGGTTGTGAAACTTAATTTGATTCAGCACAAACTCAATACCCATTATGTAAACTAACATGTTATCAATGCCCAACAAATTTATAATCAATATAACATCAAAAATGACTTAATAAGCCAAAACAAGTTACCTTATTAGACCTATTTTTACAAGAAAATGGAACAGTGGCATAAGGGAAACCAGAAGAGCAGTACATCTTCTTCACGGGTACTTCTCAGCTTCAGCCGATTCATCTGCTCTTCTTGTTTGACAGGTTTGTTTAAGTACCCATTAATTTGAACTGTTAAAGTGAGGAGGAGTTGCATCACAATTCACATCAAAAGGGCCATGGACAGGTGTCACTTTGTTTTACCGTTGAATGGCTTTTCAGTTTAGATTACTACGACGCATTTGGGTATGATGTGGCATATAGAATTACAAATATAAATTTTTATGAATTTTTGAGATGGAATCGTTTGTTATAATACTAGGAAAATGCTAGAATGACACTCCTTCAGTGACACCCTTATGACGTGACGGGCGAGTCTCACGTAAAAATGAGTGTCATGCGAAAAATAGTTCTTAACGCTTAACACGCGTTGTATGTATGTCGAAGCGCGTACGACGACGACGACTCATGAATGTGGCTAATTTAACATGTCACGTCACATTTTTACGTGAGATCCGCTTGTCACGTCATAGAGGTGTCAATTAGAGTATCATTAGGGATGTCATTCTAGCATTTTTCATAATACCAAGCTTGCCCGTTTTAAAGACATAGAAGAGAAAGGAAATTTTGATTTGCTTTTACTATGAAGAAGCAAAGCAAAGCATACATACTTTGATGGACCCGTTTGCAAGGAATTTAGAGATATACATACTTTGATGGACCCGTTTGCAAGGAATTTAGAGATGCATTCCATTTCATTTCATCATGTTTGTTTAAACTTTATTTTTGGTTTGATGGGAAAATGTGATGTTGATGTGGATTTGATAATTTAGGAACTAGTTCTCGAAAAAATGAACGGTGATTTGAGACCTTTGTTTTTTTTGAAAGTTTGGAGAGGTTGAACCAATGATTAGGGCGAACTTGAGATTATATGTATTAGGTGTACAGTCCTAAACTCCCTCGTTCGATTCCCCATTGTGTCAACTCACGAATATCAAAAAAAAAAAAAAATTGAAGCTATAAAAATTTGATTTAAGTGGTGAATTAGATTGATAATTTTGAACTATTTTGTAAAATGTGTCTCATAATTAACAACCCTAAGCAAAAGAATTCCAAAAAAAAAAAAAAAAACACTTCAAGCAAAACCATGCACAGCCCTCGTCACTCGAACCACTAGCTTGTTAGTATGAATTAGTGCTTTTACAACACAAAAAAAAAAGGTCACGATTATTCGGACCACATGTTTTGCGCTCTTTACCTCATTATTTCATTGTACTCCATTTTTGAATTTTTTTTTGCTTTTACCCCACCTTTTTGTAAATAATTCTTAAACTACCCCTCACCATCAACAAATGTTTACTTCATCTCCTACCTTCATCCCAACACCCCTTAATACTCTTCATTTCTCGATTTTAGTCATTGTAGAGCACTTGTATTAGGTCGTCAAGTGTCGTATGAGTGTTTTTTCGTTGAACAAGGTCGAATGTAGTCGCGTCATGTCCAAGAAGTGAAGAAGTGTCACCCGAGTGGTTTGGCCGACTCTGACCGATAATACAAAGTGAACTCGATTTTAATTGGTCGCGGAGGGGTCCAGTCGAGACCTCTAAAGAGATGTCGGCCTTGTATGGCCGACACTCGCGGGTAACAAGAACAAACAAAAAATATTCAAAACTCTTAAAAATACATGATAATGACAAAAAAAAAATAGTGGATTTTGCTCGGAATTGCTTAATATTAACGATTTCATTGAGACTTTGTACCAAAAATGCAAAATTTAACCCCCAAATCGAAGCCCTAAATTCAACAGCAAAATCACAAACAATACCGACTCAAAAAATAAAAAAACTTCAAAAAACTTCGAAATCGACATTAAAAGATATGATGAATGCACTCACGGCATCGAATCGATGCGGTTTTGCTTGGATTTCGTCGAATTTGGGTTAGTGGTGAGAATGCAATTTTGAGGAGGGGTGACTGGGATATGAGTGAGTAAAAACTCTTTTATATGGAGGGGTAGTTGGGTCATTTCACTAGTGGCTGAAAAAAAATTTAAAAACGAGATAAAATGATCAAAAAATGGAGTCCGAATAGCCTGGGCCAAAAAAAAATACTACTTTGCATATTATTTGTATCAAATGACACCAGTTGGCCCATATGTGGTAAGGGACTTGATCTTATTAAATAAGGTCTCGAGTTTGAGTCTTATGAATGAAAAAAATTGAATTGAGAGGGCTACCCTATGTAGAGCCCAACAATGCCCGAACGTGAATTAATCAGTGCGGTTAGCGCGGACACCATGTGGGAAACCCCAAAAAAACAAAACGAAACTATGGGATTTTGTCTCGTATCTTTTGAGATATGGAGACTTTCATAAATTGATTGAAGTTTTGGGATAGAATTGATTTTGAGTGAGACGAGGACCGTCCATTTTCCTTTCTCACACACTAAAAATATATATATATTTTTTTTCAATTGAATGACCTTTTTTACATTGTTTTGTCTATAATTGCTACAAGGATCAAATATTCTTTAAGTGACAAGATTATATAAAACAAATCCATCACTTCCCAAAAATTGAGGTCAGAATTTGAACACACATTTATCTAATTCTCAGTATTCTACAAGTTTAGAGAAGCAAGTGAGGAAAGACACTGATGATAGACTCTTGTTTCCTGAAAGACCTTTTGTGTTCAAAGTTCTTCAAACCCTTCTTCATCTCCTTCTTCTTCTAATCTTTGAAATTCCCTTCTCCAACTATCCATCTGCATCAGAAAAATTAATCACATAAAAATCAGGCTCTAAGTTTGAAGGCAATCTCATTAACTATTTACATATACTCCCATGTCTGTCTATAATTGATGTTCAATCTTACTAACTACATAACTGAGAAGAGGGTTCATCTCCATATGTGTTATATGGAAACCATTAGATAAATATAAAAGCCAATGGATCACAATTATGAATAAATCTCTAACCTGGCCGTCAGATAAACGGAGCTGTTCTGCGATGAAAAGCAGATACTCATATTCTCCTGCAGGAAGATTGGTGCCTAAATCCCTCGCCACTTCTTCATATGCAATCGTATCCACTCGGAAACCACTGCTCATGAATAGCTTGTCCATCCATTTCCTGGCATTACACTGTTCAATCATGCAAAATAAGAAATCTCACTATCTGTGTAAAACCACTCGGAAACCGCATATACCAGCTGTGTAAAACCGAATTAGCAGCATAGGCTGGGATGGACATAGTATATGTACATGTTGGCGTCTTTCTCCTTTCGGACGCTCAGTATCAGGAGTTAAAATAAATATAGCTGAACTTCAAAAGACAAACCTCGGTCCCAATTTCAGTTTCCACCAACCAAGCAGGCAATTCTCCTACGAATTTGCATCCTTTCGAAGCTAAACTGCAAACGACTAACAAAATCTCTTTGAAACTTGCCAATGTAATCACCGGTAGCCCCTGTAATCGAACTAGTTAACCTCTACAAAGCAAAGCTACTCACTGCATAACGACTGAGCAGAGAAGATGTATCCAGAAAACGAAATCAAGAAAGCTACCTGCATCACCCATACACTAGGCTGGTTACTATTAAAGCCTTTTCTGCAAAGAATCTCTTGAATGCTGGAGGATTCTGATGAAATATGAAGAAACAAGCAGCTTCTAGGAATCTTACCTCCAACACCTGGATAGTCACATGCTTACATTATATGAAATCCATAGCCAAGGATATTGTTCACATCTTCTCAATTTAATAAGAGATTATAAAGGTCAAAGTTTCACTAAATATCTGAACAACAAGCCACAGACTATCCACGGCACTACAAAACCGTGCACCTAATACATGCCGGTGAATGATCAAAGAAACTCTAGATAAGCCAATGTCAATTGTTTTTTTCAAAAAAAAAAAGGAAACAAACCTTGGAGTTTACTAGATGCTCTTCGGAAAACACTTTCAGGAGATATGTCAAATATTATGGTTGAATTTGGCCATTTCAGCCTATACGGCCGGGTATCCATCCCATCTGTTAACAGAACAACCTGTAGGAAGTAAGTAAAGGGCTAGACAATTTTCTATTGTGCATATACGCATAACCATAAAATGATAAAAGGCGCGATCCAGTTCTCCGCCTTGTTCAAAAATAACTCAATGTTATAATGTTGGTTGTTTTGTAGAAGACGTTTATGCATACAATCACGGAAAAGGGAAATCTATCTAGCAGTTCAATTTCATCCCTCTTTGTTCCTACAATGAATAATAATATTATAACCGTCTCAAACCTTTGAACTCGCAATTCACAATCAATTCACAATCATCAATCATTGCCCATTTCCCCTTCAATTGCATTGGACAAAACATAGCCTCAGTCCCAAATTAATTGGGGTCGGCTACATGGATCAAACTCTTCCATTGCGCTTGATTAAGTGCAATTGATGGTGAGCTTTCCAAACCATTCAAATCCCTCCTAATTAATGCGTCTCAAGTTAACTTTGGTTTACCTCTACCTCGTCAAATTTCTTCAGTCTCTATTGAGTCTAATTTTATAGTGGAGGCATATGTCTTTGCAGGTGACCAAACCACCGGAACCGCCCTTTCTTAATCTTTGTGTCAATTGATACTACACCTACTTGTCTTTGAGTTTCTATATTTTTTATTCCATTTTTACGAGTTTTGTCATACATCATCCTAAGCATCCTCATTTCTGCTACGTTCATTTCATTTTATGTAATTGTTGTTGCTTTACGGCCCAACATTCACTTCCATATAGCAAAGATACAAGCTTTTCATAAAATTATTAAGAAGAATACCTGCTTCACGCCATCCATACGGTTAGCGATGTCAATCAACTGATCATCAATAAACTTGGTGGCGACGCAATAGAAATGACCAGATGATGTTTCAGGCTGATTTTGCTGCTTAACAGCCTCTTTAACAGCAAGAGGAACAAAGCACCCAGCATACTGATCAACAAAGAGTGGCTCTGCATGCAAGTACAACACTAAAATGTTCATTGAATACCAACATCCAACTTAAAACATTATCAAGACTTGATTTTTGTTGGAACGAATCAAGACTGACCTGGCCGAAGAGACTCTCGGAAACGAAGAGCAGCGCCATTAATGGCGGCTTTGAGTAATGGGTCGTCTTCTGCACTGAGTTTCGCTTTGAATCCAGCGCTCCTATTCCTCTTCGGCCTCAACAACGCGTTGAATGCAAGAAGAGGCGATGAAGGCACCAAGCACCTCATCTGCTCTGCTGCTGCACCTGACTGTCTCATAAAACAGATCCCCTTTTCACCTCTCCTCTCCTCTCCTTGTATATTTGGGAAAGAAAAGCCCTAAAACAACATCATTTTGACTAACAAAAGCCATCCATAGTGGCCTCGACATAATATATTTTGATGCATAACACGCAAGACGATGTTGCGTGAAAGGTTTTTGTAAATATATCTTCTTGTTGATGATGTGTCACGTGAGGCCCACCAGCATACAATGTGTTGCGCCCCTAACACCAATACACCGAGGCCCCATGCGACTCATATGATTTCGTATTGTCATTTTAACATTTCCCTATATATTTTTCTTTTAATGGATAGAAATAACTGTTAAAATATTTAAACTATTAAATCAAGTTCGATGAAAGAATTTGATCCGTATAACTCAAATAGCCAACCCTGACTGATTTGGCTGGGTTGTTTTTTGTTATTGGATAGGAGACCAATAGTTCACGAGCGTGAAATAGTCCGCGCAACAAAGATTTCCAATGACAACATCGCCAAACTTTCAGCACCCACACCATAGCAACTCTTGGCCATCAAACCAGTAAATACAACCGCGCACCTAAAAACATTGTTTATAGTGGCAAAGTTAAAATTAAACATCATATAGGTTTATCAAACATTCATGGGTTTAAAAATGACAAATCCAAATGAATAATGAGCATGGCCAGATGCTGTGGACTCAACCAAGTGAACACAGTAAAATTAAAAATCAAAGGAGAGCAGAAATTCCTGCCCTCATTTGACTAATAATGAAGCTCAAAAAGTCGTGCCAGCATTCATGAAATGAAACTTCTTCCAACGCAGCCACGGACATCATTTCTCTCGGATTATATACATCTTTTCAAGTGGTAGTAACAAGGAGATTCAGTTTGAGCTTACATTTGGAGAGACTTACGACGCCAATGTGACTCGACTTCAACCGCGGGTAGTCTTCCAAGAGATCACCAGATTTTGTAGTATGAAATTTTCACTCAAAGTCACCATAATACAAATGCAGTTGTGCAGTAGCTCGCAACAAAAATCCATTGCATCTTACAAATGAACTCTGCTGGAACGATGTGTAGGTTCTGACCATCTTTCATTCTACTATTATCTCCCTTCACTCTTTTGTCACCCACCTCCGCCCACCAACTCGAAACCCACCATAGCTTTGGTCACTGCTACTTTCTCCCCCACTCTCAGCACTACCATACCCTGTTGATTTTCTGCGATGTCTCTTAGATCTTGAGATTCCACCATCACTGAAATTGCCATTCAAAAGGGGGTCGTCAATTCCACGAATAACCCTGCGTTGTGGCCCTATGCAACTGTCATCCTTGGTTCTCCTCTTGTCTTTATCATGCTTCTTTATGTTCTCAGAGATTTTCTGAAGCTTTTCATTAAATTTGGTGAAACCTTTCTCCACAGGATCAACTGCTTGCGTCACAGTGAATTTTACGTCTTTCACTATCTGAATTTAGAAACAAAAAAGAAAAGAAGCATATCAACACTTCCGGCAGGTTTTCCTTGATAAGGAGTAGTCATTATATATTCAATTCAATTAAAAGAATGCTGAGCGCACAAATATAACTATATGCTGAAGGGTAATCAAAATATATTTCAATTACAACCATAACCACTTTTAGACAATATAATATGGCAGTAGTATTGCGAGCACATAGAACCAAGGACATCATTTTCTTAGGGGTTTTACATCAAACTAAGTTTTTTTTTCTAGAATTTATTGATTTCTAATCAGGATCCTAGTAACATCTTAAGAATTACGTCCTTCACATTTTTATGTACTTATCATTTGCTAATTATCAGGTGAAATGGAATAAAAGAACCATCAATTATGTAATCACATCAGGATTTTTCCAGTTCAAGAAGTCATTTCGGTATTTAATTTGGGGAACGTTCAATATTAATTTTGAAGACAGACTATACTAGCTTTAAATCATCAACTTAGGTGTCGGTTCAACTCTCACATGTTTACTTCCCTTCTCTTCATGTTATTAATTTACTAAACCTACACCAATCTTTAAAGTGTACCCCTTTATATTCTTTAAAGATTATATTAAACTTTGCCTGCACAGCCTATCAAGAAAACTTAGAAATAACTAAGACAGATCATACTAAACAATCAAATAAAAATACGTTTGGAGAGACTTACATATCCACCGCCACCTAAGACAACATCCTTGACACTCTCTCTAAAAGTCATCCCACTCTTGACGTCAATTTCGTGTTGAGGTAGTCGCATCTTTGTGGGGCGCTCGCTATCCCTGACTTCATCAGGATCTAGAGGACAGTCTGCAGAATAATCACCAAGTACTGCAACACTTCCGGGGAAGCGATCCCCCATTAACTTGTAAGGTTTAGCAGGGAACACGTAAAGGTGCACAATAGAAGCAATGGTCATCTGTGCTGGAAGAACACATAGACATGTTAAAACTTACAAAACTTTGCATAAGGCAAAAATAATTTCGTCCAAACAAATAACGATGATGTAACCCTGTTGCCCCATGGAGTCAGATCATGAGAGAACTAGAAAGTTTCATACAGAAAATCAATATGGCTTATCAAGACACGCAAATAACTGGTCAAAATTCAATTTGAGCACAAATGATCCACTTTGAACAGTGAGTATAAAATCAAAGATTTTAAAGAGTAAAAAATTATGATTATAATGTTTTCAAGTATTTAGAAACTTATTAACTAATTGGCGAGAAAGGACTCTTTGTATGATCCCATAAACTGTACTCCTAAATTATTCAAATTTGATCCCACTTGAGCAAAAGACAGGTGTACCAAGGTGATAGAGTGACCTACACCTTAAATTATTCATTTTTCATCTAAACAAAGGGCTATTTCCATCGCACAACCCAAATGAGAAGGATATAGAGTGACCTACATGACTACACCTTATCAAAGAGCCGCATTGGGTTCAAACCCATAACCTCCAGGTAATAGTGGACTAGTTTTCATTACAGTACCGACCTATTCTTCACATAAACCCACCAACTAATTAAGCAAAGTCATTTATTAAAATTCAAAGCATAACAATGATGGCATACTTGTCGTCAAATGAACTGAAACACGGCTGCTATTGGCCATAGGCATGGTCCAAGAAATTCAAAGTCAAGACTGCCTGCTCAACTGCACCCATTAGCATATCCAAAGTGAAAATTTTGGAAACGAACTGGAATTCAAAAAGGCTCGACAGCCCTGGCAGGAGTACCATTTTCAGCAGCACAATCGAAACAAGAACTATAAGAGTAGCATACAACTGCCATTGTTCCAGCTAGCTACAACAATAAAAGTAATGTCTTCCGCAACTTATCCCTAATGACTGTCCATGCCCTTCTTATAGTCGGTTTGTGCTAAACTGCTAAATGCTAATAAATGAAAACGATAGTACTGATGGTTTTTAGAACAATGATGATCATGACCAGGATAATAGCAACATACCTCTATACAAATGATGAAGTCTTGAATACTTGATTTGAACTGCAAACCTTGAGCTATGGGACTTTTAACCAGTCCTAAGGAGCAAAGGAGCGCAATCGCCACTCCTTGCCACCATGTCAGAAAGACAATAGATTTGAATACTAGGAACTTGGCCAATGGTTTGATGTGCTCTAGTTCATCCTTTGTAACAGTATAGAATTGGACCAAACAGTACAAAGCCCATGATTGACTAAAATTGAGAACCACAGCCATGTAAGGGTACCTACAAATTAAGATCAGGTCCAGAAAATAAATGAAAACAACCACACAATATCAGTGATGGGTGGTACTTATCAAGTAAAACAGATCCAAATAAAGATGATGAAGATCATAAGAAAAATAATTAATAATGCATGACCATAGACATTTTCAAGACGTCCTTACCCGCAATTCAACTTGAACTCTCCTTCACAATAAACCCCAAATGCCTCAAGAATGACTGCAAGAATAGCACTAAAACTCTTAATTATCATCTGCGGACAACAATAACAATCGAACGCCGTAAGTAGTGTTTCCTTGCAAATCAAAAGGAAACAAATTATTGCTCAGAGTGCAGTGCACATACATATTGAACTATTCCAAACTTCACAACTTGGTAAAACCATTGACCAAGTTTCCATGGTTTCAAGATGTAGTTCATTGGAAAAGGATGATGAACAAATCCTTTTTCAGAACTATGTTGTAAGAGAGGAGTTTTTGAGTTTGTTCTTCCTTGCCTTTTCATAAACTCTATCGTCCTCTCCTCACCACCTGAAAATGGGATCAAACTCCGCAAGCAATTAGGTGATTTAACAAGAACCAAATAAACTAAGAGTTTTAAAGTTTATGCCAAAGATGGGAAACAAACGTTCAAGTCCAGCATTGGTGGAAAGGGTAAAATACAGCAACAGAAAAGGGTCAGTGCCATGGCCTAGAACTTAGCTATATATGAATCAGTTCTTAATTTTAAACAGGTTTATGCACACGTGTGCTTTAAGGGAGTTTGGGAGTGCATGGTGAGTGGTAAAGCGTGGTAAAGCAACATCACGCACATAAAAAGGAGCTTAGCATAGTTAAGGATGCTTAGGTGGATGTGTATAGCGATAAAAACCATTAGAGCAGAATAGCAGCGTCAGTACAACAATAACAACAAAGCCTCAGTTTTCACTTTTCACCCAAAAACAAAAAACAAAAGCAGAGCCTCGGTCCAAATTAGAAGTAGCGCCAAAAAGGAAAAAGAAATACATTTAATTTATTGACAAGCATGGCAACAAGCAAGTGTTTAGTTCCTTTCATCTGTCATGGGAAAGAGGAGAATACAGTTATCCAGTACAAGTTGAGAAAGCAAGCTATATGCGTGTCAGAAACATCCACAGACACCTAATTCTTATACTGTTTTTCCTAAGCATCATGTTTTCCATATTTATAAAGATATACATGGATGTGAAACTACAAACTTGAAATAAAAGGCTTGATCAGATGCAAGACAGGAAGTATGGAATGCAAAAGTAGCGACAAACGGTTCCCACTTTTCCGCAGTATTCATTGAGAAGCATCCACAGCACACAATGCACCAACATTATTGAATCTTTTATACGCCCAATGTAACATAAACATGGGAGACATTCAAAGTTCTGATAAGTTCAATTTCTCAACAATCCCTTTCTCAAAAAATAAATAAATAAAAGGTTGTATTTCTCAGCAATCAATAAGACAAATTGGTACATCAAGTTATCATTTATTGGTGGACATACCCAAACAAGCCACGAGGTATCGCCCAAAGCAATACATGGCGAATGCCTCATAGCAATCACGTAGAATCTCACAATCAACACTAATTGATGGGTTAACCAGCGATATGAACTGCATAAAAAAAACAGGGCGTTAGAGAAAATGAGCAGGTAAAACAACCAAAAAAGAAAAGAAAATCAAGCTTATCAAAAAATATACCGGGATAAATTGTCGTAGCATTTAAAAGAGAGTGTAACATTCTAATGAGCAACTCCGTAGGAAAAAAAAAAAAAAAAAAAAAAAAAAAAATCATAAGAGTCCGAAAAGAGATTCATTTAAGTTCATATTGAATACACAAACGAATGAACAGTTCAACAATGTAGCTTAAAATCCATTCAAATTCATATTTATTTTATTACATTCAAAAAAATGAACAGTTCAACAAAGTTGCTTAACATAAAAACGAACAGCCCGACTTAATAATGGGAAGGAAGAAAGTAAGAGTTCAAAAAGCTCAAACCAATGTATAGATGAACTGCTCATAATGCAAATTGATGAAGCTCATGTACTTGGTGAAAATGGCAAAAGCACTAAGTGGCAGAAAGACAGATAAATTACAGTTTCCTTTTGTCATTTCCAAGGAATTTAATAAATAAACACATCAAACAAGGGATCTCGGGAACAAATCAAGGATAGATCTAACACATCAAACAAGGGATCTAGGAGTGTTCTAGACTTTTTAGAAATCACGATAATTGAAGCCTGGTGCCAGTTAATTTGGCCAATACGTTAACCTCAATGATTCAATTGAGTATATTTCACTGCTTGCTTCGGACATTTCATTTCTTAGCGACCCATCTCTTTCCAATCTGCAACACATGTATCTCTTCTCATTGAATCGCGATCACATCAACAATGACGAACAAAAAAGGGTAAAAATTGATCATCATACATGACTCGTAGACCTAATAATCCAACGGAGTAGAGTTGATAAGACTGTTTCAGTTCTTGCAACACACGTGCATCATAAGATGAAATAGGAAAAAAAAAAATGTGACAAGCAAGCTTTTAAAATATGAAATTCTAGTAGGCTATACATCCATATTCACAAGTTACAATGTGGCATAGTTCACTAAGAAGAACTTACTGATTCAACGGTATAGCAAGGAACCATTAAGATAACACCAATAAGAAACTTTTGCTCCTGTGCACCAAAACAGAAAACAAGACTCAGTTGAGAAAGCTATAACATAACATCCATGCACAGCAAAAGGAAATAATACCCGAACGAATGGCACAAACCTCTGGATTCTTGTAGGCCGAGAGATGCTCAAATAAAAGGTATGCTGAAAGCGAAAGAGTGATAAGTAAGAGGATGCCAGCAGTAATCGCTGCCCATGAGGGTGGAAAGTAATCTAGAGCTACAATCTGGATATATTCAAACATCATGACCAAAATTGACAGGCAACGACTCTAGCTTATGGACTGCCAGCATAATGGGATTGTCAATTGCATATGTAAAAATCTTATGCTGATCACAGACCCAATAGAGCACAGGAGGCACCAAACAGACCTGGTGCATACAAAAACAAATAATTAGCAAACTTCGAACGAAATTTTTGCAGATCACTCATGATATACAAAAGCTTATATCGAGAAAGAAGGAAAAAAAGAACAGACTCATTAGAGCAGAAATCATAAAAGCTGAAGAGGCTGATATTGACATTCTTTAATCTTGATGCAGTAATTGATAGTTAGAATAAAAGGTCAATGAAATACTCGTAGACATTAGTATATAATAATCACATAACATCCAACACAGTATTTAAACTAAGGATAAGCCTACTCACTCTTGCTATATCATCTATGAGATCGAAACCCAGCATCTGAGATTCGACGACAGATGTTGGGTGGCTGTGAGACTCAGAACAACTCAATTACTTTTAACAAGCAAGGACAAATTGCTGAAATGCCAACATAAGGGACATTTGACAATATGGTGTAGAGTAGACATTCTGTATTATATCGATTTAAAGTTCCAATTGAAGAAACAGAATAAAAAAAAAAAATGTATCATCGAAAAAAAAAAAATCAGCTAGAAAAAGGTCACACTTAATATGCTTAGCACCATTTAATAACAGACGGGGAAGAAGGAAAAAGAGGACAAAAGCGCCACTTAAATAATGCGAGTTGTCGGCTTTAAAAGCACGTCCAGTAGGGATAGTTCAGCAAAAAACGAAACATATCGCATTAGCTAATATAAAAGACATATCAACGATGGCTGCAAGTTTGTTGGCAGGACAAATCTAGCAATCATTGTAATGATAATTTCATATCACGACGTCGAAAGTGTAAACAAATTTCTAAACACTTAGCCAAAGAGATTGTTTGATTTACAGAGGTCACATTATCTTCAAAGTTTACTAACTCAACAAATCCTCCCTCAAAAGATCATTTTGACACAAAGATGGCAACTTTGGCCTTCAAAGTAGCAAGACTTCGCTAAAGGTGCTACTTTTTTACTGACTACAATGAATAGCATCTCTCATCAAATCCCACAGCCATTGCCTATCAATTGGACTGTTTAGCTTTCCATAGATCACACACAAGGTTAATTATAGACCAATTCGCTGAATCGGTGAGACAAAGATTAAACAAACTCTAGATAATTCGAAGAAGAAACTGAATTACCTCCAACTCCAAATGTCAATTTTTTTTGGGGGAAATCGCGAAGAGAGAACAAACAAGCGTATAATTGAACGATGATACAATTGATAAGTTTTCGGCCAACAAACAAGCTCCAAGAACTACAACGAATGTTTCTCACCCACAAGAATCGCCATTAAAATCATCAGAACTCGTAATCGACTTTGTGGAATTGGAGTAGAGGAGATTACCTCATTTTGACGAACACGAAAACCTAGAAAACTTGCGCTCTGTCTCTCGTTCGGTACAGGGTCTTTTGCTGTAACGCTGTTGACCTTTGACGGCTATGCCACGTCGACTATGAGCCGCTAGACATGTCACCAATAATTGCAGAGTATTTTGCATCTGTGTTTATGCTCACAGACAGCTTTGTGCAGTTTACGTGTGCTACTTAAAAATAAATAGATAAGAAAGAAAAAAAAAAAACTTATCCGATAGAATATGTATTTTAAATGTCGAGCTGAGATCATAGCTGCGTCAACAATTCTCTTTGAAATATATAAAAAATAATAAATTTTTAAAATAAAAAATGCAATCTACGTTCACTATTAATTGGAGAACACTTTTGAACTTCAATGTCTATTCAAGCCATATCTTTTTTACATTGCTGACATGGCATCAATCAACACTTATAATTTATATTTACCATTTGAGATGCTCTAATATACCTAAAAAAAGACTCATTTCTGGTATTATCAAACATTTTATCAAAGATACCTACTAATCATTTTTTTTAAATAAACACAAGTAATGTCTCGTCCATCTCACTGTAAATGCTTTGACTAAAAGGAATGCAATATTCGGTTGATACTAATCATTAATTAATATTGACACCTACGGCTACACTTATCATAATATAATAGATGTATAGATGTTGTCCAATTATTTATTCTCTAGATGATAGCATTATAAATATTAATAAGACATTTTCCTCGTAAAGTAGAATAAGACTAATTTGTGTTGAACGTTAGTTCAACAAGACAAGCATCACGTCCCTCTCAAACATAAACTTTCGCTCAAAGCTTCCCGAGGTGTGATTGAAGGCACCTTTGTATAGAGCATTCGATTATATTCTACATTCAAATAATTCACAATTTCAACAAGTTCTTGCATGGCGTCACCATGAACAACTAATCCAATCCAGAGGTCACCTCTACGACAAATTTAAGCTTGCGTTAAAATCAAGATTAAAACGTAAGAAGTTTGCAGTGATACAAGATTTTAGTATACCAAATCTTGTTAACCATCATCTTATAGCTATTATAATAATTACAGACCCTACATTCGTTAACACAAGCATCATAACTTTTCATGTCTTCTGAAGCTCCAAAACGTTTTTTCGAATTCAGGCTTCCATCAAAATTCAGGTCATCGATTGGCAAGGCGATCTTGGGGAATGCAGTGCAAACCTCCTTTTGAGATTCATTCTCAAATGATAAGTTTGTCAAATAGCCGCGCAGAGGGCCAATATCTGCGGCAGAAAACATATTGCGGCATTAAAAATGAAGTTGAATAACTCTCTAACATGGGCCAGGAAAATTGCTATTGATGCACATTACATTACCACATGCACCATGCGCCATTTATTTTGAATTCAAATTCCCTGCAACATGCCAAGTATGTTCTAGTGAATCAGTGTCTTGAGAGATAAATGAGAAAGAGGAGACATAAATTACATCAAACAAAGTGTACATATAAGCTTAATTTGTTTACGCTATTTTTTCAATCGGCAGTCACATCATAGAATTTAGACAATTGCATAGAATCTACTGATTTTATGTCAGTTGAACAGGCCTTTCTCGCTAGTTCCTTGAATCAAACTATCAAATGCGAGGAACAGGAAGGCATGCAACGTAAAAAATAAATTACCTTAAGCACAGTAAAATGCCATGTTTTACAGTATTGAGGATCTGAGAAAGCTTACCGTTACTATTAGATCTGCCATCCATAGAATTGTCAGCTACAAGCTCAAAAAAATCTTTTGTAGCATCTGCAAGTTTGACAAATAAGTAGCCAACAAAGGACAAATTAACTGCTTCAGAATATATGATAGAATGCGAAACATTTTTGCAAGTCTCAGGCACACTCTTTCATACGAATAATCCCTAACCAAAGCAAACAACATGAAGAAGCGATTGGAAAAGGAAGATATCCAACAAACATTGGCAATTTGGTATTGACACCATTATTGGTCAGGAACATCCAACCAGGTCTGTTCTTAATTAAAACCTACGCTGACAATACCCATCCCAAGACTAGTACTGGTAAGTAACTAAGTACCACTAACGTGAGACATTTTGATAAATCAAGTAATGTTTGAAAACTCATAAAGTTACAGTTCTGTTTATGTTCTGGGCACATATCTACATACCGTGGTTCATCGTCAGAGATGGATCCTGCTCTTGTACATACCCAACCACCTTAGCGGGATTCCCTGCCACCATGCTTTAAAAACGTAGAACGAAAAATTAGCACATTAACAACAACAGAAACAAAAACAAAAAGAAGCCCCAGCCCAAAATTAGTTGAGAAAGGCAACATGAATCCAAACAACTGAAGCACAATGGCTATTAAATTAGCTCTATAACAAACTAGAGCAGAATTATTTTTCATATGCTGGGTAGCTCATACAATTTAAACTTTACACACATACCATGACGTGCTAAATGGAAGTCCAAACTCTTCCTTCCGTGAGGCCAGTATATGGCAGCATATTTAATAATTTTGAATCAATTCAAGAATCCAATAGATTTTTCTTGTAGCAATTATGAAATCATCTCAACTTGCATCTTTTTAAGACATTCAAAGAAAATTTGTTACAGTGTCAATAGTTAGGTCAGGAAAGTTCACTATCAATCAACTCAATTAAGATTTCTTTCTTACCTATGTGGAGGAACATCCTTTAAGACGAGCGAGCCAGCTGCAATCATGGCACCTTCACCTATTCTAATATTGCCGAGAATGGTTGCACTGGCTCCAATTAGTGCTCCTTCACCTATTTTTGGATGACGATCCCCAATTTCCTTCCCTGTTCCTCCTAATGTTACACCCTGGCAGGTTATTGAAAAGTGAGTATAACATATAAATTGTTCACAAATGATAAATGAAATTTACAAGCATCGACATTGATCATTAATAGCTTGCAGTATCTTGAAAAAATCAGAGAATATTTGTAAATTGTTCATGAAATTTACAAGCATTAACAAAAATCACAAATTAATCTCTTTGGTTTCCGTGCGCAGGTGTCCAGCTATATAACATGAAAAGACCAAAAGAACTGTTACACATTACAAGCATCACAAATTCGACATTTTCTTTTCCAAAAATAAAAATAAAAATTTAAAAGACCTTATAAAGAAAACTTGACTTGCCTGCATCAGAGAGACTTTATTTCCCACAACAGTTGTCTCACCAATAACTACCCCAGTTGCATGATCCAATAGTATCCCATCTCCAATTTTAGCAGCTGCATCAATCAGTTAAGAAAATAGCCAGTTTAGATCAAATGCAGTTATACATTGCAGTAGTCAGAAATATATACCACCTCACGTCCATCAACCACACGATCAAAAATGGTCAAAGAGATTGGAAAGGAATCACAAAAGTCCCCCAAAATCAACCATAAAATATTACACGAAGATTCAAACTGCACCATGAGAACTCCTCAAAAAGATTGTTAAAGTGCACCAATGGCAATAAGAGTTTTTGGCAAAGCCGTTACGGCCTACAGAAGATAACTCCAGAGTTTTTGGCAAAGCCGTTACGGGCATACAGAAGATAACTCAACCCCCCCCCCCCCCCCAACACATACACACACAAACAACAACACGCGCGAGCGAGCACAAAAAAAAAAAAAAAAAAAAAAAAAAAAACTCATGAAGCACATAGAGGGTTCAACTGAAGAAGAAGAAAAAGGGGGCATTAGTGGGAGTCATACCTGGATGAATGTCTACCCCAAAAACCTGTAGAATTTTAAATGAAAAAAGAAGCTTCAGTCTACAATAATGAAGACCCTATGCAAACAGTAATGGCATGACGGACATCAAACAAACTGTCACCTCACTCATTCGGCTTTGTAAAGCCAAGGCCATAACAGTACGTCCTTTATTCCATAAAGCATGTGCCACTCGATATGTTTGCAAAGAATGGTAACCCTGTTCAAATACAAAAATATTGATGTCCACAACACACAAGGCCTAGTGTAGCAAGGATAACTGATTATTACTTAAAGAGGTGTTAACATCAAATTAGTTTATTCAATAGGTCGAAAGCTACAACATCTATCTTCAAATTCAAAACCCGCGATAGTTCAAACTCCAAACATGCTAGTATGCTATATTAAAACCAACCTTTTTAATGCCTTCATTTGTTTTTCTCTATAAACACTTCTCTCTTCTCCCATAAAAAAACCAACTGTTTAAAACGTTTCACAAGCAATTTACAAAATATTAACAACAAAAATCAATATCATGCAGCCCCCATTTTAGGTAGCCGTCCAACGAATTTTCCTTCAATGAATCTTATATTATTATTATTCAATGATGAAAAAAATCAATATCATACGTCCAGCTAAAAATGTGTCCCAAATCTCAATCATCCCAGATAAAGTGAGCTACCCACCTTCATATCTAAATCGGTATCAATTTCAGTCAGGAAAATAAAGTTAAACAGTCAAGGAACAGCATAAAATGAATATATATTATTTAAAATAACACAGGCCAGTACCTTGGGATATAATAACACAGAGCAATATGACAAACAAGAAGGATCCCTGTCCTTAAACGCCTGAAATAATGGTCAAAAACAACACATAGCATACTTTCTTCAGTCATTTAATGTTGATTTTAGGACATAAATTAAAAATAACATGGTGAGAACTCAAATTCCTCGAGATGGCAACAAAATCACCTGCACATCTAGGCGAATTGATTGTTGAATACCTCTATCATGCATCATTACATCATTGAAAATATCCATCAGCTGCGTCGCCAAAAGTATAGGGTTCTGGAGTCGATTAGCGAGTACAAACCCCAAAGCCCTCTCTAAACAGTCGTGCGATAAAATACTAGCATACAAAAAGCTACTCAGAATCGGCTCCCTCTCTGCCTGAAAGTGAACAATCCAGACCAAATAACTTAGATACAAAAGGGAACTATCTGTACCACTGAATGAGTTACTAACAGGGGCGGAGGCAATTCTATTTATATAGTGTACATAGTTGCATTGTATGTTAGAGGAAATAATTTAGAGCAACGTATTCCCCTTTGTTAAGACATAAATTCCCTAAAAGTTGTCATTGTGTGTCACACCTTAAGCATCAATTTTTAATGGAACATATTGTGTCACTAATAGTCCATTTAGTTATTTCCTTGTATAGCTTTCCCCAGGACATCGCCGCGTAGGCCCGAAGAATATATTGACAACTCACCGGATCTTTGAAGATCACGAAAATATTCTTGCGAGATCCCGTGTATCTACCAAAGATTGGCAAGCATTTAAAAGACAGGGAAAGAGTGCACATGCTCAGATTGTTTATTTCAAACGAGATGCAGAAAAAGGAAACTGGAGATTTAGACAATCAATTCTTTTCTTAAGCAATCAAATCTCGATTAAAAGGAAAGATAAATATGGGCAATATGCTTTGAAGGCAGTGAAGATCGAAACAAATGTATTTAGAGATCTTAGGCTTTCTTTATAAATAGTAGAGTCATCACAAATGCAAAGCAATTTTTGAGACATCAATTGTTCTTTGCATTCAAAGTGAGATAAGAGAAAACATTCTCTTTAGTTATGCACACACTAGGCTAAGGGGACTTAGCCGAAACACCGAGAGGATCTCGGACACCAAGGAGGCTTGAGATTTCGTGTAAGTGCAAAGTGTAAGGGGGAGTGATTAGTGTAATAGAACTTGGTGAGGGATCACTAGCTAGGTGAGGGATTACTAGTTAGGAGTTCTATGTAAATCTGTAATCATCTTTCTTAGTGCATTTACACCTGGGCGTGGCCCCACAGACGTAGGACGAGAGGTCCGAACTGCGTAAACAATTCTCGTGTGTCATTTATTTATTGCAATTTATTTTTCTCGTTGTTTTTCATTTACACTAAGACAAGCAGCCCGTATCTGTGCTCACAGCACTTATATCTATCATATATATAAAAGCACGAATACCAAATTTTTGAGTGGTAATCAAATTTACCTATTTGCCCATATTTCTTTTTTTTTTTTTTACACTCTAACTCATTATAATAATTTTTTTTTTCTCCAAATCAAACTCTAACTCCTTATCAATCCACCACACGTTTTTTTTTTTTTTTTTTTCTTATCTCCAAATCAATCCCGAACTCCTTATCATCAATCCAATACACGGTTTTCTCTTTCTCTCGTCTTCAATCGATCACTCTCGTGTTCCCGGACGAACTCATTCTCATCAATCCAATACACGGGACGGAGAGGTTGATAAATTGATGGAGACTTCTAAATTGGAGTGTGCACTTGTTTCTGGGGCAAATCGGTTTATATGAATATTGTATCTGTTGAAAGCTTGAATTACATGCTACCATTTGATACGTTTTAAGGGGGTGCATACCACTGGTCATCGTCTTCATCATTCTCACCCAAACCCTCATTGTTCTTCCCTATATATATATATCTCGGTTGGAGATCAAATTCAAGGAGAGCCGTGAGTGTTGGTGGTGTTGTTGAAGAACAGTTGAAGGTGAGATAATATTTCAATTTTTGATTTTAGTGACTGTGGGACTGGTTTTGTCTATGAGTTCGAAATTGGAATTAGGAGGGGTTGTTGTGGTTGGTTGTTGATTGTGCGATGAAGAAAGGAGAAGGTTCGGTTATATATATATATATATATATATATATAAACAGTGAAGAAGAGAGAATCCGAGAGGGAGAAGAAGAAGGTGGGGGTTGAAAAAGAAGGAGGTTTGAAGAAGGTGTTGGGGGAGGGAACAAACCCAAAACCCAGAAGAAATTTGAATGAAAAAAATTCTGATTAATCATGTGAAAAAAAGAAGGTGTCTAAAGCTTTAATCCCAACTAATTCAATTATTTACATTCATAATTTAAAAATTATCCTTTCTATCTATAGAGTTTGAGGTAAAAATTGAACTTTATGTACAATTCTACGGAATCTCCACAAGCTAGTGTTTACAAATTGATGGGTCAAACCATTTGTGTTTTTTTTCCTTGTTATTTTTTTTTTTTTTTTTTTTTTTTTTTGAGGAAGTAATGTCCTAGCATGACTAGCTTGTTTTTTCATTCACATCTTATCTCAATCACATTAGAGAATATTGATAAGCTAAAAAATGTACTTGTATTTCTAATTTTTAAATTTTAATTACAATTTTGAATTTTATTAATAAATTCTTAGAATTAATTCCCGCGAGCGAAGCGAGCGGGTCAATCGTGCGTAGCACGACCTGAAACTAGTATATATATATACATGGATATTGTCTGTGGCCATAGCATAATTTGTTGGACAAATTATTTCTACATTTACGCCAAGACAGGCAGCCTGTATCTGCGCCCACATCACCTATATATACAGAGCTACTGTCAATTCCCACAGCAGAATCTGTTGGACAGAGACCCCTTCTAATTCTCTTTTTACTTTTTCGTTTAATTTAACTTAACTAGGTTGAAAGAGTACTCTAAACATCTAATGAAAGGTGTACATTAACTTTCTATCTCATTTTATTACCATATTCATTTTTTGTCTAAGTAATTTTTACCATATCCATTTTAGTGCAACCTCTTTCTTTTCTACATAAGCACGACTTTATTGGAGAGACCCTATATTTTGTTCCTTGAGCTTATTCTAATTATCTTGAAACCTTTCTAAGATTTCAAATCGCCCCGGCCCCCTTTCGTCGAAGGCTCTAGTAAACTTGAACAAAGTCCAATAATGTTAAAATTGATAGTTTGCATTGACAATTAGACATAAACTAGGAACTTGGTTTTAATTTATTAAAATCATCAATTTAATTCGCATATTAAACTCAACAATCACGATAGATTGACAGCTGGCGTAAAACTTTTGGGCTCTTTATGAATGGATCAACTCTAAAATTAAGTGAACTTATTATCTTAGGTTAAAACTCAAATCCTTGGACGTTGGAGCACCAAACTATTCTTGATCCAAATGCAATTCGTTCAGTAAAATTAAACATGAATTTCACTTCAAAGATTGCGAAAACGCACCTCTGACTTAGCCTCAGCTGCGACGGCCTCCCAGATGGGATCAGAGACAGAGTTGTCGTTGTTGTTGTTGTTGTTGTTGTTGTTGAAGGAAACGTCGTTATAAGACCTAGAATTCCCCAACGCGTATAAAGGAAACACCTTCTCCAGTGGATACTCTACCGCTTCTTCATCGAAGACCACTCCGTTGGATAGCTTTTCGGAGAGATATCGACTTCGTTCGTCGCTAGCGCGAGCCATCGCAGAAATCAGGGTTTCGATGGTTCAGCAATGAAGGATATCATGAAGGTCGAGTAGGTTTTTTAATGGAGGGAACGAAGAGCTTCTGTTGCTTACTTGCTTGCTTGGCTTGCAATAGTTCGCACTAAAGCAACGAAGATTGTTGAATTACGAGAACGCCCCTTCTTCTTCTATCGACGAGCTTGTGTTGTGTGGCCGTGAGCGGCTCACTTCCGCTCACTGCCAAGATTAATAGAAAAGAGGGCCGCTAAGGGCACCCCACTTTTCATGAAGGCACTCAAATTATTTGTAAAAATTCCAAGCAAAATTGAAAAAGACCATTTTGTCTCTGTATATATAATGATTCAAACCCCACAAATCATTTTGACAAAGAAAAATGGCACCCCACCACCAAGCTTGAACCACAAAGCCACATTGCGTTTGGCGAGCGTTTATCGATTCTTGCGGATTGACATCATCCGACAAACGATGTAACAATGTTTGACAACCATATAATGGTTTCTTAGAACTGTTTAGTTGGGTAAACCGTGAAAATGATGATTTGTTTGTCAACGTAGGGTTTGGTAATTTCCTCAAATCCGAACTTATTTCCACTATATAATGGAGGATTGTATGCGCTACGGTGCAAGAGGAGGTTGAACTTGAGGTAATTTTGCGAATTTATTGTGTTTTTTATGAGGTTATCCGAAGTTTCGTCGATGTGCGCGATTGTTTCGGCCTCGCAGACCGAGATATATTGAAATGTCTCGGCCATAGAGGACCGAGCCTACTCTAACCCTCTCGCCGCTGTACAACCGAGAGTAGGAGAAAATTCTCGGTTGTACACCACCGACGCCACATTACCTATCACTAATTGTAGCTCTCGTCATGTCTCGGCCGAGATAATCGAAGTATTCTCGGCCATGCGTAATCGAGACACCGTGAACTCTTCCGCCTTCGTGGCCGAGACCGCGAGTTCCCAAAAATTTAGTTGCTCTCGCCATGCTTGGGCATGGCCGAGACAGTAACACGATTTCGGCCGTGTGGCCGAGAACCGCGATTTCCCAATTTTTTTACCATTCTACAAACCGCCACACACACATTACAACTACTATACCAAATGTAACTTAATTATACTATAAACGTAACTTCAAACGATCGATTTCGCGCAAAATCGTGTGTTCGACGATCTTCAACCGAGCCATAATTTGGAGACGAAATCGGCTCACACCCCGACCCTACAACCGCAAAAAGCCGTAAACCGAAGGAGAAACACAAGGCGAGACACGGGAGACACGATTTCGGAGATTCCTCTCACTTTGGTCGGCTCAAACCAAATGGGTTCTTCGAGTCAAGATCGGTGAAGGTGGTCCGGGGGTGGTGGGGGTGCGGGATTTCCACGAGGGTATTTTCGATATTTCGGGTCTAATTTTTGGGTGCCCGGGTAAATCGGTTTGTGCCCACATTAACCGGGTGCCCTCATTAAACGGTGGGGTGCCCTTAGCGGCCCTCATAGAAAAAGTTAAGTGCGCACAAAAGTAAAGAGAAATGCTAGAACGACGACCCTTATCTCACAGACGTACGTTAATTCACAAGAGTAGTTTGTATGCGCCTCGAGATTCAAATATATATAAATCTTTATATATAACACGTTAATGTGTCTTGCAGTGTGACATAGGATTATCATTCTAATATTTTTCAAAAGTAAAAAAAAAATTATGGTCGAGACCCAGAGGTAAGAGTAATTTTGGAAGGAAAATGATTTGGTGATCCATTTTGAGACATCGAAAATAGACATCCAGTCATTGTGTCTATTAATTTCTTTCTCGATGTTTAATGCGAACACAAATCGCTATGTATTAAATGGATATCATCAAACGGATATCAATTCTAAATGTCTCAAAAAAGTCACTCTACCATTGTCAAAAAAAGCTCGGGGTAACCTGCTTTAGGCATTCAAATTGAGCACCAACCAATTCGGTGGGGCAACAAAATAAGTCAATGCCCAAAAAGAATTACTCTAGCAATTTTTCAAAAGGAAATGTTAAAATGACAATGTAAAATCTCACCTTAAGTCACATCTAGTCTTTGAGTCGTCTACTCCTATAGCACGGTATGCCTTCTGTCACTTCTCCATTATTGATGTGTATTTTCCTAAGAAAAAAAAAATAACGAGGTGGACACTCGAGTGCGATTCATTCACGGTCTGGGCGCCGCGCGCTTAAAGTAGTAGGGACTAGGGAGAGCATCAAAAAAAAAAAAAAGGTCAAGTGGCCCCAAAAAGCCAAATGTGAGTCCTGCTCATGGGACACTTGGTGGGTCCTTTCTCCTTTTGATTATATCAGCTCCTAACCTTACAAGATGCTTTGTGTCTCTTCAAATAACCAAATCACAAACGAACTTAGACGTGAAAACGATCACCAGTGAGAGTGGGTACATACACAGCACCAACTTTCTTTTTCTAACCAACTCTGGATTATCTGTACCTACCATGACCAAGTTGTATTTGGAATTACATGCAAACACAACAAAATAAATAATTAGTGTTAGCACTTTTGGGGCCATAGACCCATCAAGTCAAGTGCTTTAAAGGCCTTAGAATGAAATGTACATCATTACAATTACAACTCCCATATAAAATTACCGAGTAATGCACAGAAATACAGGTATGCAGTACTGGAGGAATGTTCAGAGTCCAAGGAAAGCGGGATTCATATTCTGCAATTTGCCGCTGCAAGTGGAAGTAATTAGTTAGTACTGTAGTGTTTAGACAAGATCCAATGCATATTCGCTGCTACAAAGAAATGCTTGATCTATCAGTTTGCAAGGAAATTCATTAATGTAAAGCATGACATGAACAAAAAAGAAGAAAGAGACTGGGTTTTGGGATTTAATTCACGTGTTCATCAAAGGGGCTCTCATTCAGATCTTTTAATTCTTTTTCCTATAGTAGCTGAAATAAGGCAGCTCAAATAATGATGAGCAAATAGATAAGAAGCAAGTCAAGTTGCTGTCAAATTAAAAAATGATTACATATACAAAACTCACCGCAATAAATAAATTGGTTGAGATCCAATGACACTCGTCCTTGCTTAGCAACGTCAAAAGAATTAAACAAATTCCTGCAGTTAGCAAGAATTCACACAGTGAGCTCTGCTAGAAATAGAACATGTAAATTTTCATAATCATTGTCATTCATCACAAGTCATTTACAGCATGCTTCGTCAAACTCCTTATCAAACCGTTGAATTTGGATTATGGAATATGATTTCTAGTTATACGTCAATAATATCATAGACAACAATCTAATATTGAGTAATGAAAGAACTTCAATATTATTTGGCTTCTTTATATAACATTTATATTTAATCGTTCCAATTTTATCATTAACATCGAACAAATGTTGCTAAACCTATTCTATTAAGTCGCAAAACCATCATTAACTTTAAGTAGTGTACAATGACTAGCATATTTGTTATAAAATCAAATTAAGTTCAACTTCATCTAGCAACATTATGCAATATAACATAATAACTTTTTATTGTGCCGAATTTATAAGAAACTTTGCAACAAAAAAACAGTTAGATATGTCAGGTCTTCCGTCATGAGAAATACAAAGATGGTGTTGTAAGTCTCATATCAATAAGATCAACGAGTAGATTGATGGATGTATATATATATATAAGGTCGTGAAAGCATGCATTTGACCTACACATTTAACCATTACTAGAATCATGATAAGCTTCATTTGACCAATGCCGAGTTTGGATTCACATACCTAGCAGATTGTAAGAATATACAAAGTGATATGAAGTCATCCAACCGGAACTTTCCACTTTTGTCTCGATCAAAACTCTAAAATGATCAAGAATTAACTCGAGTTTATGCTCCATTGCATGCGCATAAAGTTATGAAAGTTAATTAATGACATTATAAAATATAGTAAAGTGCAAAACCTATTTTACCTCGCATACAGTATAAAAAGCAGGAGAATCTAGTGAGAATCCAAGTTTCACCAGAGCCTACACCAAGTGGTCCAACAAGAGGAAATCAGCATTTTAATGGATATTTAGAGTTAGTTTTGAGTTGTGATATTTTAAGCAGAAAATTGGCAAAACTAGTTAAGTTCTCCGAAAATGAAAAATAAGGAAAGGAAATTATCACCACATACTTCATCGCGACATCACTTTTTTTAGATGTTCACCTGCTACTAACGGAAAATTACTTACAAATGAGGTAAAGATTTTTTTTTTCTTCAGAAAAAATGCCTATTAGGTCATAATCAAGTTCTTAAAATTTTTACCTCTATTCAATGCATTTCCTTTTGAACCCCTCCTACACACTTTGAGGTATTACTTTTTCATGTACAGAAGTTAATTTCCCCTTTTTCCTTCCTATTTTCAATCAAACAGTCAAATTCCCCTTGTCTGTACTAGTTCTGAGTTGATTGTACGACGCCCGAGGAAGGCCCGTGAAGGAGCCATTCCAAGTCTATCCCCCGACAGGCACGCGGTGGCCCACTCTCGCCACAGGAGCAGCTCGAGTAGTCCACCAGCAGCTGACGAGTTAAGGACTAGGACCTGTCACGGCCCAAATCTCAAAACCCGTTTTAATTCCTTAATCAGGATCACCGACCCTTGACGTGTGACCTACACTGTGATACGTACACCGACCGAGGCACGTGGCCGAGGTATATGGTATTTTTGTATTGATGTATGCCTAGTGTTATGTATTGTGTAGACTTACTAAGTCATTTTGTACGGTTGTAGGCGTCGAGACGAGAGCGGGGACACGCCTCGAGTAGCGTGCTAGTCGGGAAACCGGGTAGTTAGCATTTTGGTAAGTCTTATGTAATACTAAAATGAAATTGAATAACAATTTGTCAAGTAAATAATATGGAATATATATATTGAGTGACTAGCGACGCGGCGGTACGCGTATATCACGATTCGGACGCGAAACCGGGCGTCGAAACGCCCGGAAACACGGGCGAGTGTCCTAGCGGTGTCACGAACAGGTGTCACACTTGTCCCAACTCAAGCAACACTTGGAAAAATTCAGGCCATGTGTCAACCCCACTTACATGCACACAAAAACCCACCAAACACTCCCACCTACACCTACACCCCCCAACAACATGCAAACCAAACCACTCATTCATTCTTCTTGGAGAAGAAGAAGAGATTTCTTTGGAGGGGAATGAATCATCAAGGTTTTGAAGGAATCCATGGGAGTTTGTGAGAAATCCTCAAGCTACATCAACTAGGTACACATATTGAGTTGAAACTTGAACAAGTTCTGGTTTTAGGCAAATTTCGAGATAGTAGATCATTGAATATATGCAGTTGATTTATATATTTAGATTCCTCATTTCAAGCTGATAATCCAGCTATATTGAAGATCTTAATTTGGTGTTGAAATCATAAAGATATGAATTTTTGAAGTTGCAACATCAAAACTGAAATTCTGCATGTTGTATTAGGAATCAACCTGGGTAATTTAGTCATAATCGAACATGTTAGATCCAAATTCAACCACACCGGTGGCATTTGAAAGTTCATATAGAAAGGAACAACTTTGCTTAATCGAAGGTATTCTGATTTGAATGTTTTCATTTCCAAACATGCTCTACAAATAGGTGCTGGAATTATAAAGGACAGTTTTGAAACTAAATTTGCTAAGGGTATAACTCTCTAACTACTTATCCAAAAGAGCTAATCTTTTAGTATGTTGTATTTGGATATATTTTTCTGTATTGTGACCAAAAATAACATTTTTAGGAACTATAGATTGGGAGAAATAGATTTTTCTAAATCTGCTGGTCGGATTAAATTTCAATCAGACCTATGTTTAGTAAAAGCATGATATCTCTTTCAGTTTAAATCATAATTCTGAAAACTAAACCTTTCTAGAAAGCTAAGAGAGAGATCAACAATAATGGTAATAATGGAGGAATTCAATATTTGGATCATTTCATGCCTAAAAGTGCATTAAGATGTAGGACTGAAATTGAAACTTAATTTAGTCTTTAGGGGCTGATTTAGGATGATTGATTTAAAGTCTATTGAACCAATTTGAATACACAATAAACACATTAAATTGAGCTTAAATTCACTATTTGAACTAATGAGACACCAAACTCATGAACCTAGGAAAAGGGTACGAGAGAGCGAATACAAGACTTGGTGTATCGGGAGGCCGTAAAGCTAGGACTTTACTTTGTTGTTGTGAGTATACCCAATGGCAATTTTACTTGGCATTTCATTCATATTGATTATTATCCTTGCATAGTCCTTTTGACTATTTGCCTTTGTACTCTTATATCATGTGTTCTTTGTGTTTATGCTCATTTGATGAGTCTAGTTTGCATGATATCCATTCATTTGATTTGATTCATTGATTCTATCCCATGCTATGTCTATTCTTGTTGTTTTAAATGTGAATTGAAGGATAAATAGCATGCTATTAGGCTAGTGAATATCTTATAAATGTTTAAGAGGGCTTGTATTCATTATTTGTTTAGTGTGTAGATGTGTCTATGCCTTGACAATCCATATTTGGTATTTCTTGAAATTTAAAAAGTAGTTTTTGCATTTAGGTCCCGTACTCGATCGAGGTGTGCGCGAATCACGGGGTTAGAGTCCCTGGGGATGTCGGCACATGTTACTTGACATTGTATGACACTCGGGGTTAGAGTCCCCGAGGTGGTCTACACACCTGGGGTTAGAGTCCCCGGTAACACTTGGGTTAGAGTCCCTTGTGTTATATGATTATTGACCTATGGGGTTAGAGTCCCTGGTAACACTTGGGTTAGAGTCCCTTGTGTTATATGATTATTGAGTCGGAGTGACACGTTTCACCGCCGATGGGACCTAAATCACCACTACTTATCCTAGTGTCGTATCACTTGTTTAACTCGGTATTTACTCGCATATGGTTTATTTTCCAGCTTTTCCCATTTATATGCTTTTAAATATCATTTGAATATTTGGAAATGCAAATTAAACTTGTCATCGGGGATTACTTGTTTTATTCTTGTACTCACCGTCCTTTTTATGACGGTGGGTGCAGAGTCGTCTACCAAGCCAGCGGGGCAAATAGAAGATTGACGATTATCCCCGAGCCTGCGCGCGCTCGCTTTCACCGCATCGATTGTAGGTTTTCTTTTGATATTTTGATTGTATATGTTATATACGTCTTTCAGATACTATTTGGGGTGGTATATTGGGTTGAGCGTTAGTTCCCCCGACTTGACTTAGACTATTTTACTGTTTTCAATGCATTTTGAGGACTTTATATATGTGATGTCATTTCCTGGTTTTCCACACTTAGGGTTTTATAAATGGCTTCCGCATAAGTTACTAATTGCTTCCGCATAACCAATAAGACTTTCGCTAATTATTTAAGTGTATTACTTATCATGAACACGAGAAAAGAGGAGTTAAGGTTGTAAAGGCTGACTAATACGTAGTTAAGTCCTGCGTGGACATGATTAGGGCTTAATTACGGGATTAGGCCGGGCGGTGCCCTAGATTAGGAGAGGGGCCGTCACAAGGACCCTCGTGCCAACCCTCAGAGCCAATCCTTTTCCCGAAGTTACAGATCCATTTTACCGACTTCCCTTGCCTACATTGTTCTGAAAAAGTCTTAGTCACATATAAAACAATTGAAGAGCAATGCTTCTTTTATAGGTGACATGATTTTAGAAAGCATAGCTTGATAGAATTATGCAATTTCTTGACCTTATTAGCTTTGGAGTTTTGACAAGAGAGAAATCACTGAAACCGGTTTCCATTTTGCACATACACTTGAAATCATGCCATGCCTACTAAGCCTACTTTATTCAATCAAACTACAAAGTATTCCAGAAGAAAATACCTCAAATACATCATCAGGAGCAAGAAATCCACGACCTCTGCAAACATAACAACAAAATGAGTAGTGCAATGAAAGTCAACACACCTCATAGGGCAATGCATACAAGATTGTCTCAGACTTTTTAACAGAATACAAAAATTGCTATCTTAAATTAATTAAGGAAATAAATATAAAGGTGATCAAGTGCACATAGATGTAACATTTATCTAATAAAACAAAACAACAACATAACCTCAGTCCCATATTAACTGGGGAACATTTATCTAATAACAAGCCCGAAAAAAAGCTAGTTTACACAAAAGTGACAAAACCACTCCAATAGATCTTCTCATTCAAAAAGCTAGGACCCTGCGTCAAATCAACATAGCCTTCATAAACCATCTTTCGTGCTCATGAACTGAATTAACAGTAACTTGACTGTATTTGAGATTTAAATATCAACTTTTACTCCAACAACTTGGTCTATTGGTTAGCAACCTTATGGAATTAGGCTGAATCTTTGAAATTAATAGCAACCTGTTAACAAAATTATTTTTTTAAACACAGGCTATTCAGTTAAGATCTCCAACTGCTTAAATTTTCAAAGGTGACTTGAAGAAAGGTCATATTGTACAAACAAACTTATTTGACGGGAATACTTTGAGGAAGGAAATTCATCAAAGAGCTTTAAACAAGCTAGTTCTGATGTTAATAAATCAAATTAACAATTATGATGATAATCATTGGGAATAAATAAGATGCAGTAGCATGCTTCTTCCCACAAACATATAAAAATGAACAAAACAAACTCTCAGGTATTTAAAGTTACGAGCAGATTAGAATTATAATTCAAAAGAATTCAGAAGATAAGTAGCACTAATTAGCACCTTTCAAAATCTGAAAAGGCCTGTTGAACCTGCAAAGATATTTACAACAGCATCGATAAAATGAACAAAATATGATTATGGCAAAACATCAACTCTCCAACTCTTGTTTAGCTACATTTACTTCATATATATATATAAACAACTATAAATAAGCCTTTTCATCTTTTCCTTTTTTCTTTTATTTTACTTTTGGAGGATTTAATTCGGGACTGAGGCTATGTTGTTGTTGTTGTTGTTGTTACTTTTGGAGGATGCCACTTCAACTAAAAAAAAATAGAGTAGATGTTCATTGACAAGAATTCTCCACAATAGTAAAAGCATCTGAAAATGCTGAACCAAGAACATGGTTAATCAAGAAAATAATTATGTATATAAGAGATGCCACAAGTGAAACCAACTAAATTGTGGATTCCACCTTCATTTAAGTGTGAGAATGCACATGCTATAAAAAAATATAACAAACGAAACTTAGAAATTCAGAAACTCTTTACTAAAAGAAAAGTCTAGCCAAAATTTCACATGCTACAAAAAAATAAAAACACCTTTTCATATACTCTACTTGTCGGGCAAATGAAAATTGGAAAAGGTGCTGAAAATGAGAAATAAGGAAAAATAATTTTGTGTTAGATTTTATCTGACAAATGCACACCATTCTAGCTATCTAACGCGTGGCCAGAATAATCCTTCATGCATGAATAGTCCTCAAAAAAAGACAGAAGGCAATATCCAAATTTAACTGTAATTTCTATAATACAACAAATCCTTCCTTTCCTCTTTCCTGCGGATACAGCGTGGTGTTCCCATTCAGTGAATTCACTGAATACAGTTCACCAAGTAATCAATATTCTTCCTCAAAAAAAAAAAAAAAAAAAAAAAAAAAAAAAAAAAAAAAAAAACACTTAATATTCAATGTAACATACTAGTAGTCCAGTTTTAAAGCAACTAATATGCGGTCAAAAATAGCTCTTCGTACACCAAAAAAATAGCTATTTCAACTACAATTCGTTCCTCATTCATTTGATTCTCGAGAAACTACAATTTTCTGTTTCAATCAATTCAACAATTAAGTATGTACTCACAGCAAAAGGAAAGAGAAAGGAAATGAAATTGAATCATACTGCAAAATTCTAGTAGTGAAAATGCTGACCTTCAGAAGAAATTTGTTAAGAGCAACAAACTCTGTGAAATCAATCGAGAAACTAAATCAGTGCTCCCCAACAATGCAGGTAACAAATATACATTAACAGCGTCAAGAAAGCAACAAAAAGGATTAGGTGCCGCACTGAAAAAAACATTGAAATTAACTACTCTGTTATGGAATGGCGGAAACTCACCCGATTCTCTGGAAAATATTGTATGAATAGCAAGTACTCACAAGATATTTGAATATCATGAATGTTAAAAATCTTACTTATATGTATACAACTATGTATTAATGCGTCAGTTCCATTTGAATCCACTCGAGTAAGACAATCAAGTTCCATATAACAATAACACTATGCTTACAAAAAAAAATAAGGTTGATTTTCATGAACTAGGAGTTCTTAATTAACTATTAACTAACTTCTCATCTTCCCCGAGTCCCTTGATCAAAGAAAAGTAGGTACTATCGTCAGGATTAATGTCTTTATCCACCATTTCTTTAAGGAGCTCCACAGCATCGTCACCATCCTTACTTTCACACAACCCTAGAATAAGTGCGTTGTATGTGAGCAACGTGGGATTGAAACCCTTACTCAACATCTCATCGCGAACTTTAAAGGCATCACTTAGGTTGCCTTTTCTCCTATAGCCACTGATAAGGGTGTTATAACTAATGTGATCAGGTCTGACACCCTTTATCTCCATTTCATCAAGAATACGACGAGCCTCATCAACTTTCCCTATCCTGCAAAACCCTTGCATTAGAGTATTGTAGGTGACTTCATCTGGAGAAACTTTCTTGCTATCCATCTCCGACAAAAGAACAAATGCACGGTCCATATCTCCATTGACACAATGACCATCAATCAATGAATTGAACATTATAAGATCAGGGGATAAGCCTTTGCTCTTCAACTCCTCAAATAATTTATCTGCTTCTTTCATCTTATTTTGCTTGCCAAGAACATATATAAGTGGTGTATAAGTTACCAATGTTGGACGAACCCCTTTCGCCAACATTGCCGCATGTATGTCAAAGGCCGCCTTTGCATTGCCTTCCTTGCAATATCCGTTGATCAATATATTACAAGTAATGCAATTAGGAGCTATGTTTCTTTCCTCCATTTCTTTCAACAAAGCATTGACTTCAGACATCTTTCCCTCCATAAATAAAGCATGAATGAGCACATTGTAAGTCGATAGGATCGGTTTGACACCTCTCCTCTTCATCTCATCCCGGTATTTAAATGCCGTAACCAAGTCACGATTGTTGCAATAACCGCCAATCAAGGCATTGTAAATTACAACTGTTGGAGCCAGGTTATTCTCGGACATTTTATCAAACATGTTAACTGCGTCTTCGAGTTGGCCTTTCTTACAAAACCCACTAATCAGAGACCCATATGTGAATGAATCTGGTTTAATTCCTTTAGCTTTCATGGATTTCAAAACCTCTAGAGCCCCTTCAATCTTCCCTCTTGAAGAGTACCCATGAATTACGGTATTGTATGAAATTACAGTTGGCTTAAAGCCCCAAAATTCCATGTACCCAATTAAAGTTTTGGCCTTCTTCAGCTTCCCTTCTTTGCACAACACATTGATCATTATATTAAAAGTAACGACAGTCGATTTGATCCTCAACTGAAACATCTCTGCGTACAACACCCAAGCTGTCTCCGTTCGATTCTCCTTCAAAAACAAGTTCAAGACCTCATTACAAGTCTCAGTTTGGGGAAGAACCCCAATACCCTTCATAAAGTAAAACACTTCAAGCGCATCATTACTCCGCTTCAACCTACAACAAGCCTTGATCAGTAAATCAAGAACCAATGAGTTCGAAAGACCCAAATCCTGACGAGCGATCACCAACCCATCAAATAATTCTCTATTCGACGCGTAACTCCCATCAATCGCTCGCTTCAAGAGGTCCAAAGATTGGTGATGCGACCAAAGTTGAGACACGATAGCAACAGCTAAGCAGAAGCATTTGGGATCAAATCGAACAAAGCCAAACTTGTGAATGAATCCCAAAACTAATTCGGGCGAGTTACAAAGCTTCATAAGTAGTTTGTGGACTGATTGGGGAGAGAATTCCGGAGAGATTTGATGCCACCGAGAAGAGGTTATTGATTCTTGGAGCAAGGATTCGGCTGTACCTACTTCTTCTTCTTCTTTGTGGTTTGCGAGCGAGGTCGACGCATAACAACGCCTTGCTTGGGCTCGGGCGTGGAAATTGGATCGCTTGAAATTGGATTTCGCAGTTCCGAGTATAGAGCAGTTGGAGGAATTGCTAATTCTGATGGTTCTAGCAAGGAAATAAATGGGTCGAGTTCGCAGCGAGCAACAGCGCCCTAGCCCTAGCCCTAGTTATGAAGTAGTTATGAAGTTTGCAACTAATGGATCAAAATGAAGCAAGCAAGCAATCAATCTAGTCTATGTCATCAACATCAATTCACCACTCAAAAAAAAAAAAAAAAAGCCATGATTCATTCAATACAAGTTGAATTTACCTTGAAAGCTCATGGTGCCGTTTCTGTCGAAATCATGCATCCTGATCATCTGCTCAACGACCGACATCGAGAATTCGAGATTTCCAACTGCGAGAGCTGCCTGTTTGTTTGATCAACAAAACAATTTCAGCAAAACAACAACGCCAAACCAAACTCCCAAACTGGAACTTAGGGTTAGGGTTACAAACCTTGAGTTGAGGAGCAGTGATGGTTCCCTCTTTGTTGGAATCGACTCGCTCGAACCACTCCTTCAGAATCGCCTCTCTGTTCTCCATTCTTTCCTTCTCACTTGGGGGAGGTTTAAGGGTTATTTTGGGTCTTTGCTTTTTTTCGATTCATATCACATATGCAAGTTTCATGCCTCTATTTTCTTAATCTACCATTTAATCCATTTTTTTCCCGACCTCCTTGGCAGATTACAATTTGAGTAGGTACTCGCACGGCCCGCCTAAGCTCATGAACAAATAGTCGGGCTTGGACAACCTTTTAGTTAAAAAATTTTCTTTTTCTTGTGAAACATTTTTTTTGTAATCAAACATAACCTAAAAGGAAAATGCTAGAATAATATCACAAAATGACACCCTAAGTGACACCCCTATGATGTGGCGCAGGGTTCACATTCATGGGGGTCATCGTTCGCGCTTCGAGATACACACCACGCGTGTTATGCATTAAGAACAATTTTGCGCACACTCATTTTTGTGTGGGCCCGAGCACCACATCACAGGGGTGTCACTTAACCTAGAATCTCATGGACACAATAAGTGGTAATTACCATTTGAGCTACTCCTCATTTTTGCAAAACATATGAAGATACAAATATACATATACAAACACGTACATGTAAAAAGAAGTCCATAAAATTTATTAAATGAATAAATAATTTATTTTTAAAATTTTTAATATTAAAATATTTATTCATGGATTTGATGAGTTGGATTTGGGCTTTACATTTTTTATATGGGTCAGTCTAGGGTTTATGTGTAGGCCCGCATATACATAGTGGACAAAATTTGGGCTAAAGTTCTTAGATTGGGGATCGGTTGGGCCCAGCTCGAGCCCAGCCCATGAACATGTCTACTCCAGAGTAGTCGTTATCCCTATGCCACACCATTCGAATGCTTTTCAAAAACTTAATTGAAAATCAAAACAAAACAAATTTAATTAAAGTCCTAATCTTGTGGATTATTGTATATTTTTGTGAAGATTATTATTTATTTATTATTAAATCATGGATCATTATAAAGAAATTCATATCGAACAACTCATTAGAGGAAAACAATAAGCGAGTGGCCCACTACTTATTCAGTTGAACAACTCTTGTAAGTTCTAATTCTTATCAACCTAAGTTTCAGTATTAGTTATGTTTATATTTAACTTGCCTGATTTTTATTTTTATTTTTATATCCGTCAGTATCAAGGCGGGGTTGACTATTCACATGATGCCCTAGTGCAATCGGCCTTAGCTTACTTCAGTGGCTCGAACAATCCGGTCTTAGCTTACTTCAAAGTGGCTCGAACAATCCGGTCTTAGCTTACAATGGCTCGAACAATCCGGTCTTAGCTTACTAGGTGGCTCGAACAATATCGATGACACGAATAATTGAACCTGGGTCAAGTACCTAACCCATACAATCTCAATCCCCGCTGATAATTGATTGTTGTTCTTTGTATTATTGCAGGGAGTGCTAAGACTGATGGTTACTTCTAGGCGAGCCCTTATAGGCGTCTCCAAACTCTTTGGTTTAAATGGGTTTGGTCTAAACATAGGAGCTAAAGTAAGGCCCCGTTTATTAATTTGTCAAAGTGCAAATCCACCAAAGCCAAAAAAAAAATTTACTTTTTAGATTTTTTTTTAGAGCAATTATGATTTCATTCATGAATTAGAAGATCATCATTTACATTTAAGCTCAACAATGTCTTGGAGTATTCACACCACACTTTTTGTATTACTATTGAGATTTAGCTAACTTTACCGTAACATGAATAAAGATTAGACTTTATAACGCATTAATTATTGTTCTTCTCGGTATGGATATTGTATCATGTTTTCTAATACACAACTTCACACCCAAGCATTGTCAACCCCTATTCGAGAGATGGCCTTCTAAATCTTATTTTTAAACTATTAGACTTTGCTTAAAAGGAATCAAATCCCTTACAAACTTTATCTGCAGTATTAGATGTTACAAGAACTTGGCATAGACATCCGAAACAAGGAAAAGAAAAATTGATAAAAATGAATGAGCATAAATTCATCAAAATATACTGATTTGTGTGAGCACAAATTTTATGCAGAACATAAAACACCACAACATTAAAAAAAAATAAAGGAAATGCGACACTGTCATCCACAGTATATATGTTCATAGATCCACCAATACCCTAAAGAAGTCCACCTTCTTAAGTTTGGAGCAACCTTATGTTGCACACTCTACCATCCCCCCCTTTCATATCAGAAAAATTCACATAGAAGTTAGTCAATTTTATTGAATTAGCCTGTCTGTCAAACTGCTTAACTTCATTGCTGGACCATGGTGTCTTCCAAAAGAAATTGAGCTGGTTCGGCTTTTGCCGCGCAACCAAACTTGAAAGTGCAGTACTTCTTGTGTACACCAGTGAGCTTCCCACTTCCTGCTTTTTGATGGTAAGTAACCATCAGTCTTGAGCACTCCCTGCAACAATACAAAGAACAAAAACAATCAGTTATCAGTTATCAGGCAAGTTGAATATAAACATAACTGAAAGTTTGGTGCATAAGAAATAAAACTTACAAGAGTTGTTCAACTGAATAAGTACTGTGCCACTCGCTTGTTTTGCTCCAATGGTGGCTCGATCGGTTTACCGTACACTTAGCAGTGTAGATTGCAGATGCAGCCAATAGAGATGGCGGGTATTTGAGCATCTCATACTCCACCAAGCAAAGCTCAACCAAGAAAAAGGAGAGTAGCTCAAGCTGGCAAAGACATATTCGTACTCAATTGTCAAATAATTTTACAAGATTAAGTCACAATAGAGAAAGACAGTAATCTATTGACTAACAAATGGATGTGTGAAGAAGGGTACTCACTGTTTTATCCGATTGAGCCGCCTTTAGGAATCTCCTCATGAAGACATACGGCGTCGGTAGGGACAAGTTGAACTGCAACTTGTTCACCATCAATTTTTCCTGCAGAAGTGTAAGGGTATCTGTTATTAATTAATGACAACATGAAATCAGAAGAGAATAGTTCTGAGTATATATGTAATACCATGTCAAGAACTTCCTTTCTCGTGTACGCCTTGTCGGATATAAGAATTAAATCCTCTACCACAGGTACTGAAACTTCTTCATATTTGCAAGCTAACAGCATGGCTGTCACTCCAACCAACTGAAGCTTCTTTCTTTCTACCGATTGAACGGCTAAGAATCTGTCTATAAGATTGACAGTCAAAAACAATGTCTCTTCCATGAGCTCGAATTTATAATGCACCTGTTAATTCCAGTGGTAGGAACACAATTTGATGCTTAGGCCTTCTGAATGTGGTACTAGTACTTAATTTAACAAGAAGTTATGTTGAGACAACACTTCACACTTACCTCGATCAGCCAATCTATAAGAATGGCTCTCATTCTCTCATTAATGTCAAATTGATGCGACATATACGCCGGTGAAACGCAGCTAGAGCTCTGCACAAACCAATTGATGCAATTGAAGATAAGTGTTACATCTAAATTCATAATGTAGTTCAACAATTTGAGCAAATAGAACTAAGAACTATTAACCACCTCTGATTTCTTATGGTAGGCATAGATGTCGTCGATATACTCAACAACTGCAAACGGGTTATTCAAATCTTTGCTGTCAATATCTTCGATGCCCTCCGGTACCAAGTCCTCCATCTCAACTTCCTCCTGCAAGAGTTCAAGTTGTCAACTAATGCTTCAAAGAAGACTAAGGGAATCTCAAATTCATAGCATGAAACACCAAATCAAGCATACCATCAGATCGATTTCTTCCAGCATTGCTTCTGTATGCTTCACAAACATTGGGACATTGTCTCTAGCTGCTTGGTACTCTTCCACATCTATAATTGTGCAGTCTTCAGAGTCATCTAGGTCCGGCAATACTTGAACAGGCTTCTTTTCCTGTCACATGAGAGATTGTTAACTTTATCTAATTACAAAGAAGGCTTAGTTTCATTGGCGAAAAAACTACCTGAACACGAGATTGCTGGGGTTGCTTAATTGCAATTTGTGCAGCATATTTCCTAAAACAAGAGATCAAGAAACAAATCTTTAGCTCCAATTTACAACTGAAAAATGTTAACTTTCAGATATCATATCCAAACCTCGTAATCGGTCGATGCACCGGAAGGGCGGCATTCTTATCACAGATTACTTGTTTCCTGAACATGAAATGAAGAAATGAATACAAGGAACTACACATTGTTGGAATTAATCAAGACTTGGGTCAAACTTATACAAGATCATCAATTAGGATCCTAAAAATTTACTCTGATAATCCTCTTTTGTTGACTGCACAAGGGTAGGGCGGCATCCCGACTAAATTCCGGTTGATATTGCTCAAAGCCCTTCGATTCGGTCCAAATTCCGGGACCATTTTCCCACTCCCCATCCGAACACCCCCTTTTGAATTCATCAAAGATACAAAAACATCCATTTCAGAATAAGGGTTTTGCAGCTAAAATCAACACTTCCAAGACCAACATTTCGAAAGTCTAATCAAATTACCTTGAAAATTAGCGGTTCCGATCACACCCGGATTGTTCTCGTCTGATCCAGCCATTCTGATTATCTACAAGAACAACTCAATGAAATCAACTTTCCCCAAACAAGAAAAAAAAAAACCCCAATCTTTCTCGCACTAAACCTAGAAAACCCAAATTCAACAAAACGAAATCAAGATCAAAAATTGAAAGACACCCAGATCGGCAAATCAGATAAACAATCCACTGACCTACAAACCCCCAATTATCTCTCTGTCTCTCTCTCGATCTCTTCAAATTAGGACCCCAAATTCAAACTACAGTCGTGAATCAGAGAGAGACTTTGCTCGAAACCCTCAAAGCCCCATTGAAATAGCAATCAATGGAGGCTCTCTTCACTTCTCTCTCTCACTCACTCTCACTCTTGCTCTTCTTCGGTCGTCTTTGTTGTTCAATTCATCCAAAAGAGAGAGAGAAGTTCGAATGAATAACGAAAGGTGGACGGAAATAGCGGATATATGTCCGCACATGGGTTCCCCTTTTTTGAATGCAACGGCTAGTAAATCTGGACCGTCGGATCGCTCTCCTGGAAAGACACGTTGATCTGTGTGGTCTTAACGGTTACCTAGCCATGTGTTCTGCTATTCAAACTTTTTTTTAAAACTATAGAGGGTTTTTAGGTTCCACGCTCTTCTCCACTCAACGAGTTCATTGCCACGTGTCGCTCTCTCATTTTTTCCCAATTAAATTCTTTCTATTTTGGGAGTTCCCCAAATCTCCCCCAGATCGTCGCAAATATCACAAATCTACCACCCCAACGTTCATTTTTCCCTGTGAAATGTCCGAAACGCCCTTGTCATTTTGGGCGGTTGTGGTACAAATGCCCCGTTAAAAAGTAAAAACTTTGACTCAATAAAAAGAAAAAAACAAAAAAAGTGAAGAAATTGGACAAAGGTAATAATAGACGGAAGCCAACCTTTGTTTTGGTAAAAAAACATGGTTAAATACTAAAATTACAACTTAGCCGCATTTTACGCTATTAACACAGATACGCTACTTGAAGCGTTGCGTTGCTCGAGTGCTCTAAGTCCGACACGCAACTTTTGTGTTGCTCACGCATGCATATCGAGGTGCATCGACGGCGCACGTGAAACACGTGTCGAGTTTGAGTGTCGTAAGTGTGTGCACACTAATATTTTTCTAAAGTAAATTATCTAACTCTTAAGAATCTTCTAAGGACAAACTTATTTTGCAACAGTGCATGTACTACACTCCCTTCGAATATGTCTCGAACTTTGATGCCTTTTTGTTAATTTAGGGCAACTCACATATTTTAAACTATGCGATCAAAATTTAATGGATTGTAACTAACTTAAAACGCATTGATTAAAAAGGATTTAAATAATTTGAAAAACACTATGTGATCGAAATTTAATGGATCATAACTAATTTAAAACGCATTGATTAATAAGAATTTAAATAATTTAAAAAATACAAGATCAATCTCACCAAAACCAAATACAATGAAAAAGTTCAATTATGGAAAAAATTACAAAAGTACAGTAGAAAATAGTTTAAATGAACAAAATAAGTGTGTTTTTTTTATTCTAAAAATAGGCTATATCGCCTTTTGAAAAGACATTATTAGGGGAGCAAATTTTTTCCGCTTACGTGGACACATGAATAGCGCCTTTTGAAAATGCGCTATTCATGTGTCATGTCCACAGTGGACAAATAACATGAATAGCGCATTTTCAAAAGACGTTATTCGTGTTATTAGGATACAATCCATCCACGTGGATGTCCACGTGGATTAGTTGGAGCCGATTTACACGAATAGCGCATGCACTATTCGTGTAAATAGTATTGGGTGTCCACGTAAAAAAGACAAACAAGAATAGCGCATTTTCAAAATGCGATATTCTTGTTTCCGGCCCGGTACACGTGGACATACACGTGGGATGTCCACGTGGGAAAGACAAAAGTTTAAATGATGAGTTGCATGGTTACTATGGGTTGCACGAATTGTCCGCCTCGCAATGCGTGCGTGACGTTTGCATGGGGTGCATGGTCTGTAGTAGATATGCATGGATTGTCCCCTCGAGATATGTGCATGACGTTTGCATGGATTGTCCACCTCGAGATACGTGTCTGGCGTTTACATTAGTTATCCACATCGAGTTACGTGCATAACGTTTGGATGGTTTGCATGGACTGTAGCAGGTTGCATGGGTTGTCTACCTCGAAATATGTGCTTCACATTTGCATGGATTGCACGAGGTTGCATGAGTTGTCTACACCTCGAGATATGTGTGTGACGTTTGAATGGTTTGCACGAAGATGTATGGCTCGCCCACCTCGACATACGTGCGTGACGTTTCTATGTGTTGTCAACCACGAGATACGTGTGTGACGCTTGCATTGGCTTTACCACATCGAGACGCGTGCGAACCATTTGCATGATTTACTTGGATTTTACGAGGTTACATGAAGTGTCCACCTCAAAATACGTGCGTGACATTTGCATGGTTTGCATGGATTAGGCGAGGTTGTATGAGTTGTCCACCTCGAGATACGTGCGTGAGGTTTGCATGGATTGCAACAAGTTGCATGGGTCGCCCAACTCGACAGAAGTGTCTAACATTTGCATGAATTCTCCACCTCAACATACATGGGTGACGCTTGCATGGGTTGTCCACGTCGATATGCGTGCGTGTTGTTTACATGAGTTATCTACCTCGAGAAACGCGAGTGACGCGGGTCGTCCATCTCCATATGCACGTGTCGTTCATAGGGTGAAGAATTTTGTATAAATAGCTCATTTTCAAAAGGAGTCATTCATAGAATTTAAAATTTTGTATAGATAACTCGTTTTCAAAATGAGTTATCCATACAAATGTCTTCCACCTCACCACCATACATGTCACCTCATCATCAATAGCTCATTTTCAAAATGAGTTATACATTAGTTTTAAAATTTAAAAGTAAACCCCACTATTTAGCGAATTACAAACTGAAGCCACCCCACTTTTTGAAAAACACCTCAATTATGTAGTTGAACCCATCAACGGTTGGTGATGTTGGGCGGTGTAGCAGAGTGGGGACAATTTTGAAATGTAGGTGGTGGAGATTTTACGGTGTGTTAATTATGCGATGAGGTTGAAAGGCTGGCAGAGTGGCAGTACAGTGCACGCAGTTTTCCGAAGGAGCCGTTATAGATTTGTCGTTTTAAAAAAAATTATGAAAGTGGGGGTAGAATGGACTTTTTCATCGGGTTGGTACTTTTTGACCTGGTTGGTTTTTTATCTTGATCATGAATGTTGGGAACTTTAATTGCCACTTAATTAACAGACTCATTTTTCAATTTAACCTTCACTGGCCCAATAATTAATGTATCTGGATTTTGTCTTAAATTGTAGCAAAGCAAAATATTAGTACATTTATTTTCAGATTTTTTTGTTATTTTATTTTAATTTTACTGTCTAGGTTCATGTTCGAGTTTGCAATATTTTACCCCCGCTGATCATGAGAAACAGTTCAAAAGCATAAAAACTATATAGGAAAATAATTTTTTTTACATACTTTGGTACATACATTGGATGTGCAAATGGTGAAGATTTCATTGGGATACGTGCGACAAATGATACAATGAAGTCCACGCCATTTGTGTATCAAATATATATACCCAACGTATGTAACAAAAAACATTGTCCAAATATATATAGGCTGATTTTAAGTAGTCTCTAGAAGCCTAAAAATTAACTAAAGGTTTAAAATTTATTTTGCATTCGAGTAGACTCAAACCTTGCTATTCTCAATGGAAATGTTAAACCTTAGTCATCGTGACTACTTTGAATCATATATATAATTTCTTGTGCGCACTTTTGATACATATAGCTCGCGTAAGCAATCTCTGCGTTCAAATTACAAAAACACACTGATGGAGCTTATTTATTTTTATAATAGATCTTTAAAATTAAGGTAGGTTAATTCGGTGAATTCCAATAAGCTGTAATGGACTGCTTAACTATTAAGATTTAAATGAACCCGAGAATTTGTTGTATATATGTCAAGTGATGATTTGACTAGTATTATGTAACTACGTAAGTAACTAATTTAGCTACAGGAAGCAATCAATCTACCCTTGGAGGTTCTTAATTAAGAATAGGTGCCAACATTTCCATTTTAGTGATTTTTTTTTTTTTGATGAAATCCTTTTCTTTTTTATGTGTTAATAATTAACGCATACTCCAATATTTAGCAGAGTTTAATTTTTTTGGACGTCAAAAACATGGGCCAGAGGCAGTGGTTGGAAGTCATGAAGTGGACCATGAACCTCCATTTTTTCAACAGTACTACCCCTGTTTCCATGCACCGATCAAATGCTATAATTTTAGGGACACCTTTTTATATTGGATATCAGAATTGGCCCCATAAAGCATAAGTTTATGTAGCACTACGTGCACGGAATTGGTTGGTGTGACGTTCCCCACACACCACGCTCCTCTCTAGTCTACAATGAAAAAAAAAAAAAGACAACACACACAAAAACAAAGAGCGGATTCATATATGGAATGTAAAGAATTTGGATGTAAGCTACGATGGGCCATACACATACAGATTGCTGATGGGACGTCTTTATTTTAGTTTCTCTTATAGATGATGAGTTCATCGTGCCTGTTCACACTCAGTTTCTAGGCTTCTAGCGACTGCTACATATATATATATATATATATTGATCTCTCAATGTTGAAGGACTATTTTTTTGCCGTGTATATACATGCACTTTTTAAAAAAAAAGAATTTTGTACGATTTAAGTGGGAGTCGAACTCACGAGTCGTGACCTCCTTAACTTGACTTTTTGGCTAGTAATGCTTCTACTATTTTCACAAAAGATGCTTTGGCATTTTTTAAAAGATTTTATTATTTACTAATCTTCATCTATATATTCAGTACATTCTTACATCTTTTTTTTTTTTTTTACAGCGGGTATTTGAACCGCTTTCGAAGGCCCCTTACAACTCATTTTGATGACTAATCAACTATACTTAGAACATATATTAGGATGCAAAAACTAACAACAGACATTACTAAGCTTGCAGAGCAATGGTATTGCACTATGTTTGCATAGATGCCAAAAATCGGCTTAATTGAAGTGGATTTGGATTCCAACTTACTTAATTAAACAATTTCTATATATGTAAATGTAATAATAGAATAAAATGTTACAACAAAAAAAAAAAAAAAGAAAGAAAGAATAAAATGTTGCAAATTTAACCAAGCAAGTGGGAGATGTTCAGCCTATAAAGGCCCATGGGCTTGGGCTCGTGATTCTATAAATTAATGCATGCATCAGATAATTTAACAACGAGAATAATTCTCACGATTAGACCTGACCATGGTCTTGGAGCTCGCCCAGCCTGCTCAAGTCTGTACATAAATAATTGAGCTTAGGTAGTCATTTTCAATACAAGCCCAACCCGAAATTTAAGTTAGAAATTAATATATATTAAAATTAATAAGTTTTATGTGAGATTTGGTCATAAGGCCTAATGCATCCACTCTATAATATTTACCATTTTTGAGCTACGTCACTTTTTTTTTTTTTTGCATAAAATGTATATATAATACGTATATATAAATGCAAATAGTGTTGAAAAAGTGAATAAAAAATTTATGAAATGAATAAATAACTTATTTTTTATAATTTTAATATAAAAATATATATGGCTTCGATGAGCCGAGCTTGTGCTTTATATATTGTTTTTACATGAGTTGGGTTTGGGACTATGTTTAGGCTCGAGTACATGCGGTGACTGGGTCGGGTCTAGGCTAAGGTTTTTAGGCTTGAACTCGGCTCGATCCCGTCCCAAACTCGACATGCCGATGAACATGTCTAGTCACGATCAATATCAATATATATTGATGAAGGGACCAAGACTCATCAATGGTTGGTTGATACAACTGAAAGCAAGCTGTTGTCTCTTAACTAGTGAATCGAGTTCGAGTCTTGCGAATAGAAGTAGGTTGTTGATTAATGTTTGGAAGCGTTCTTCCCACTTATATGATGCGTGATTCGAGGCGAACTTGGAGTATAGTACAGTAGTACTCTCGGATAGTTCATATCTCGAATGGTTTAGAAACAAAAAAAAAGAGGACCTATACTCTTTGAAAAGAAAAGAAAAGAAAAGAAGAAAAAAAATAAAGAAATCAAAGAAAGAGACCAATACTAGCTAGCAACGACAATAATCAAGGCAACCCATGCATGTACTCAATTTTCCAATACAACTCGACAAACAAACACATGACATGCAGATCAAACAGCATCGACTCGATCGAACCTAGCTAGCTAACTATCAATAATCGAAATTATTCTTCCCATGAAGTAACGTATAAAAATTGTTTCTTATCCCATAATGTTCGTTACCTTCCCAACAAAAATGAAGCAAATATATTAACATTGTCACGAAGAAGTGGCATTTTAATTAATGCTAATAGTGTCTTTGGACTCATTAATCATGTCAAACGATGTGTGAATATTGGTTTGATGATCATCTCTTTCTAGTTTAATTTAGTCCGATAAGATGTCTACATCTAAACTAGAAAGGTCAGCATACCATTTATATAGAAGAAAACAAGTGATGAGTAATTCATGAGCTAAACTTGATGTAACTCGCATTGGAAAAGAAAGGGCAATTGCACAATTGGGTCTAGCACGTTTATGATGTAGTACTGTGTTATGTGATTTTCCACAGCTTAACTAGCTAGTCACTTTGAGGTGGGAGACAGTTATACATACACCATTTAATTAGCGCGTTATTATTGCTTTTTTGCTATTGGTTGAATTATTCTTCTTCTTATTTCTCTGCCTTATCTAAACAATTAAATGATCGAATTGGTACAAAATTGGGTATAATATTTAGACACATAAATTTATTGTAATTTTGTTAGTATTTTAGGATTTTGCAAATTTTAGTGATAAGAATCGTAAGCTATACATACAACAACAACATAGTTTCAATTTTAAATTAATCGGGGTCGGCTAAATTATAAAATGTAGCTATGTAATGAAATTGACGCAATGGTATAGCACTTGATAATCAAAAGTTCATGAGATTAAATCTTATCATTCAGTTGTACGTATATATCGTTTTATTGTTATAATGCAAATTTTCTACTTAGTTATTAAGTAATAACATATTTAATTAACTGACTTTCACAAAATTGATCATATTATTAAAAAAAAAGCAAAAACTTCGAGTAAGCTGATAATTCAAATATCGAATGGTTTAAAAAAAGAAAAAATAGATCGAGGGGAGAAAAAAATTGCATCAGTTGATTGTTCAAGTGCCAATTGTCAATAAAGAAGATAAAATGGTCATAGTACTTTATTAGGAGTATATTAGTTTTTGGCGATTAGAATAGACTAACTACAGTTTAGTCTTTATCAACACCCGTGACACAAAAATCACACCCACGTGGCGCCTAATTAACAAGTCCGTAGTTAAGTCACCTAGTCAAATTGTAAGAGACGACGCCACGCGGTAACTACATTTTGTCTCAATCAACCACCGGGCCCACACGATCCATCCCTCTGTCGGTGAAATCAGACAAAAAGTTTCCGAAAACGCGTTCCACCGAATCAATAATTCTCGTCTTCCACGCTGAGCTCCCAACTCCTACACCACCAACACATTCCTTCGCTTTTCATCCATCCAATAACATCAACTGCTTCTAGTACCAAACATCGAGACAAATCCAACAGACCAAAATGGATGAGTGAGTTGAGCAGTTGTTATTTCCGCATGGCCCCTCAACGTACAACCGACGCCGAACAATCCACGTGGCGGTTGTTTGGGAAACAGAGCAATAACTGTTTTTCAAAAAGAGAGCCAAATGGCCCGCGAAATCACTCTTTAGTCCCCCAAAATTGCGCCAAGTGCTCACAATTCACAAACAAAAACCAAAAACGCAAAACGAGTCCAACAAGATCAACCGAGCTAGGGTTAGGTTTTCGTTTCGACTCTCAACTTCTCAATTTCTCAACTCTTCGGCTCCAAAATTCTCTCCCAAGCACTGAAATTTCGAGCTGATTTCGGCAATGGAGGATCAGATGGAGGGGGCGGAGAAGGGGGAAGTGTCGAATGCGTCGAATTTGACGAATGTGTCGAGTAGTGGAGTGAGAGAGGAGAGTTTTTCAGGGGTGGTTAGAGGAGTGATTAGTGTGATTGAAGCGATTGGGTCGTTTGGGGATTACCGGCGGACGCAGAAGAAGGAGTGTTTCAATCTGGTGAGGCGGATAAAGCTGTTGTTGCCGCTGTTGGAGGAGCTTAACGAGCTGGATGGGGCGATCCCTGATGGGGCTTTGGCGTGTTTGAGGAATTTGAAGAAGGCGTTCGGTTCCGCGAAGAAATTGTTGAGGGTCTGTCACGATGGGAGCAAGGTTTTCCTGGTTGGATTTCTTTTCCATCTTTGTTGATTAGTAGAGTTAGTTGCATTAATGGGGGGTATTGTGGTGTTGTTCTGAAATGGATTTGTTGGTTTTTGTTTTTCAGGCGCTCGAAGGCGAGGCGATTAAGGGAAGATTTCAAGCTGTTTATGACAAATTGAATCAAGCATTGAATGGAATGCCTTATGAGGAGCTTGGAATTGCTGATGAAGTGAAGGAGCAAGTGAGTCTCTCAACTTTCATTATTAGCTGAACTACTCAGTTTACTTCAATTGTGTTTCTTGGATTGTTTTTATGTAGACTTAAAGTGAGAATCAATCAAAAGTAAGGTTTAAGTTCTATGGTCATTATCCTGATCACTTAATCAAGAAAAAGCCCAGTGAATTTTTGCCGAATTCGTCTTATTTTTATTGTTGAATTGTCAGTGAGATGTAAAAAACTTTCACTTGATTTCTCCTGTACTTGGAGTCAAGAACTCAAGTAGTTCGCCAATCAGTTCATTGGTGTAAAATTAATGTTTTCGAGCGCGTGCTATGTCTAAAATTCCCAACAAGTGATCAACCATGGTACATGAACATATTCAATGGTTATCACCTTACCCATTGCCTTGAAACTTCAAATAGTGCTACTGCATTTGCCTAACCATTTGACATGCTATGACTACCATTCTACCACCTCTCAGACCCAGAAGCTCCCGCCATTGTTTGGGAAAAGTGCTTTTGAAGAATGTGTTTTCTCTGGGGTAATAGATACTTTTTGCGGGTGCATGACAGAATGTTGTATGTTTTTGGTGGTTCAGGTTGAACTGATGCGGATGCAACTTAAAAGAGCAAAAAGGCGAACAGAGACTCAAGACATTGAGCTTGCAATGGATCTGATGGTTGTACTTTCTAAAGAGGATGACCGTAATGCAGATAGCGCCATACTAGAAAGGCTTGCGAACAAGCTGGAGCTGCATACTATCCCAGACTTGAAAACAGAAACTGTTGCAGTAAGGAAGCTTGTAAAAGATAGAAGTGGGCAAAATATGGAGAGCACCCAACAAATTATAAATCTCCTGACGAAGTTCAAACAAATAGCTGGGTTTGATGAGATCAGTAGTGTGTTTCTATCTGCACCAAAAAGTTTGGAGAGGTGCCCTTCGTTGATAATCCCCCACGAATTCCTTTGTCCGATCACACTTGAGATTATGACGGATCCAGTGATTGTTGCATCTGGACAGGTAAACTTGCGCGCAACTGCCACTCATATGAAAGATTAGTTACTGAAATTATTTGATTCAGCTATGTGCAAAATAAGCTAACATGTTTTTTTCACTGTTCCATGAAGACTTATGAGAGGGAAAGCATACAGAAGTGGCTAGAATCAAATCACAGAACATGCCCAAAGACTAGACAACCTTTGGCTCACTTATGCCTAGCTCCAAACTTCGCCCTTCGCAACTTAATTCTTCAGTGGTGCGAGAAGAACAATTTTGAACTGCCCAAAAAAGATGCAAGGGCTAATGTTGTTAGCTTCTCGACTGAACATGAAGAAGAAATCTCTCTTTTGGTTCGGAACCTGTCTTCAAGTCAGTTGGATGCGCAGAAAAATGCCGTAATGAAGATCCGTTTGCTCTGTAAAGAGAACCCTGAGGACAGAATCATGATTGCCAATGCTGGAGGGATTGCCCCTCTGGTTCAGCTCTTGTACTATCCAGATTCCAATATGCAAGAGCATGCTGTGACCGCGCTTTTGAACTTGTCACTCGACGAGGCAAACAAGAGGCTCATAGCGAGAGAAGGAGCTATTCCAGCAATCATTGAAGTACTGCAGAATGGGAATCCAGAAGCAAGAGAGAACTCTGCAGCGTGTTTATTCAGTCTTTCGATGCTTGACGACGTCAAAGTAACAATTGGGTCTTGGAATGGAATCCCACCTCTGGTAGATCTGCTGCAGAATGGAACTGTTAGAGGTAAAAAAGATGCTGCCACTGCTCTCTTCAACTTATCTCTCAATCAGGCAAACAAAGGAAGAGCAATCAAAGCGGGAATAGTGAAGCCATTGCTTATGTTGCTGAGAGATAGAAATTTAGGCATGGTCGACGAAGCTTTATCGATCTTCTTGTTACTCGTGGCACACCCGGAAGGACGAATTGTGATTGGGCAGCTCTCCTTCGTCGAAACTCTTGTTGATTTTATAAAATGTGGAACTCCCAAGAACAAGGAATGTGCAATTTCTGTTCTTCTGGAGTTAGGACTGCACAACTCGTCGTGTCTTCTCGCGGCACTTCAGTTCGGCGTCTATGAACATTTGGTCGAGGTTTCGAGGAGTGGAACTAACAGAGGTCAAAGGAAAGCCAACTCTCTTTTACAGCATATGAGTAAATGTGAACAAATACCTTGAATTGAAGTCACTAGTGGTGTCCATATCCTAGTTTTATACAAAACTAAAAACATAATTCTCTGTATGTAAGCCTGTACCAAGAACAAGAGGAACAAAATGCTCAAGTTTGACAATCAGCAAAATATGCAATGTTAAATTAAATTGCTTCATTATCAAATTTGCTCTCTTGAGTAACACGAAATGAAATGTAAATGAAAACTGCTCTTCCCAGACTGAAACAGATCTACTTGTATTCAAAGATTAATTGTTACATGTTTCTATGGAACATATACTATAACCTAAATCGCAGTTTACACAAACAGACTTGACAACGGCCACAGCAAAAATGAATAAGTCCTTGTCCTAACACAAGGACTGTATTTAACTTAAGGTGCTAATACTACATGCAGAAAGACAGCTGATTACACAAACAAACTAGACAATGGCTTACAGCGGTTCTCTTCGGCCTTCTGCTCCGGTTTTGGACTGCATTCTAATACCTTCTCTTTATCAACCATCACTTGCTCCCCGTCGGAATCCCCAAACAGGCTAGATAATGGTTCGCGGCACTTCAATTCAGGCCTTTTTTCTTGTTTTAAACTGGAATCTATTATTTTATCCTTATCAACCATCTGTTGATCTTGGTCAGATTTTCTCCGTCGATGCTTGACATTAACTGAGGGGGTATGATGTTTCTCCTTATGTAGCCTGTGTAGTAGCTTTGACAAAGAATCTGGTAAAGGTTCCTGTTTTGGACTGGATTCTAGTACCTTCTCTTTATCAACCATCACTTGCTCCCCATCGGAATCCCCAAACAGGCAAGATAATGGTTCGCGGTGCTTCACCTCAGGCCTTTTTTCTTGTTTTAAACTGGAATCTAGTATTTTATCCTTCTCAACCATCTCTTGCTCCTCGTCAGATTTCCTCCGTTGATGCTTGACACTAACTGAGGGGGTATGATGTTTCTCCTTATGTAGCTTGTGCAGTAGCTTTGACGAAGAATCTCGTAAAAGGTTCTCCCCAGCCATTACAGGCTTTTGTTCTTGGACGACTCCGGTTCTCATTGTATCCATTATGACTTTCCCAAGAACAAATCTTGTCTCGTCCACATTGCCCTTGCTGAGCAAACCATAGTCAATTTCAACACTTACCCTCTCCTTTGCATATGATTCAATGTTATCCAGTAAAACATTGAATAGCTTAGCAACAGTCTGAGCCACCCCGTTGGATACGAGCACCTGAAAGGGGTTCTTCATCAGTATGCGCATACAATAAGACGGTATAAGAAGGCCAAGACATTCCTATGCATACTATGCATGTAATGAGATTATGTTACTGAATAGAAAAGCCCCAGATACATGTATGCGTATAGGGAGACTCAATAGAAGGCCACAAACATTTATAAAGTTCATATGGCAATGAGCCTGTATTTGGCTCTTGTCTGTAGTCGCATTATTTAGTATTTACTGATAACTGAACAATAATAGTCATCACAGCAATCAATAATGATGCGCACAAGAATGTGAAGATATTAGATTAAAGGGGCAACACAAGCACAACTGCTGTCTAAGAACCAACCATCTCACGTTATTATCTGATACGATGGCTGACCATCCCATAGCTAAAATCTAGAATGAAGAAAAAAGGATGCCCTTCAAAACATAACTGCCAATATACCATCACTGTAAAGGTATTATTACTACAGCAAACCAAACGAACTTCCAACGCTTATCTAAGTAAAAAAAACAAATCTTTTGTCTGAAGGCAGGAAAATAGTCGCATCATAGCCTCCTACAGATGAAATACTAGGCTAATGTAAGTTGTAACAAACAACTTCTACTATGAAACTAAATGCATCTCCACCAGTTAGGAAACTACTTTTGCAACCTGGTATATAACAATACGCTCTTCCTCTGGAATCTATACAAGTGCAAATATAATTTTGGAAAAAAAAAAAAAAAAAGATATCGGGTTTCATCTGCTTACCACACCCATACATGGGGAGAGCGAGTATTTGTTCATTGATTCGAGAAGACTTTCTTCCTTAGTTAATGAACTTATAGAAGACACCACATGTGATGCAAAACAAGTTACTTCTTCTGCAAGGTCATTATCGGATTTAGTCAAGGATCCTTCTAATATCTCAGGTGAAAACTTTACAGGCATGTCAGCTTGTTTTCTAGCGAATTCCACAGCTTTGTTCCACTTTCCATGATACAAAACAGAGGAAAAAGCCCAAACTACAAGAGCATCTTGAGGCTTATTTACTAGAGCCAGATGAAATGCCAACAACCCAACCCTGTTTCATACACAAAAAAAGAACCACAGTTGGCCAGTAACAAAAGAGGCAAAACATAGCAGACAATTTGTTTTTAGTTAAACGTTAAGATAAAACAAAAGTACAGGACAAATAACAGTTTTGCCTCCAATATCATATCCACAACCGTCTTAAAGAACCGTGAATGTCCTTCACGACATGTCAATACTCAGGACACATTGATTAGGAGGGAATTTACATTATTTGGAAAGCACACCATCAATTGCACTAAATCGAGCACAATGGAAGAGTTTGATCCATTTAGCCGACCAAACTAATTTGGGATTGATGCTATGTTTTTGTTGCAAATTTCAGAAGCAAGTCATGGATTGATATAAAATAACCTATGTGCCTGTACATATTATATATACAAATTAGTTGTGCGAGCATTAGTGCTTGTAAGCCCCAATTTATGATCAGGATAGAACCTAGTCAGCCACAAACATCAAAGTTTACAATGGTCAAACAAGAACAATTACGAAAGACTTGATAAGTATAGCTTACCACAAACTGCAATGGGATGGTCGGTCACAGGCAAGTAACTTGTCCACACAGGAAAAAGTTTCTGCAAGGAATACCTCAATACTCAGAGAGAGAGGAAACGTAATAAAAGCACCTTTTAAAACTGGAGGAACTAAAAAGCAAAGTTAACAAAATAATCAATATTCAGGATAGCTTGGACTAAGAAATAGAGTTTGATTTATTTATTTATTTTAATTTTTTTTGCAAGCGACACATTGCCGCATTATATGGATAATATTATTACTTAAATTGTTCTAAGCTATTCCGTACATTAGGAATTTAGGAGCGAACACAGAAGTCAAAAGATAGCCTTTGATCATCGGCAGACTCTCACGACAAAGCTTACCAACAGCATATAAGAACTTTGAGTAGACTCACGATGGATCTGTTGATTCAGATATGCGGCCTGCAACCAGAGATTCAACAAAAATAAACAACCTTTATTGACTTCCCAAACACTCATTGGACAAGTGGAAACTGCTAAAAGTAACAGGTATACTCACGTGGATGGGAAGCAGGATGTCAAGAACTTTGTATCTCTTTAGTAAACGAATAGAAGATTCCGCAGCTCCGTAAGAGAGCATATAGTTTAGCTCCATCATAAGCCTATTCTAAAACATGAATTCAGATTTGATTAAGATTCTAAAGAGTATCATGAGTGAAAAAAGGGCATTGGCAGGACTTGTAAAACATCCCACCAAATATTTACTCCACCTACTATATACCTTGCTCAAATCCATTATTGATAAATAAAGATTTTGGATAGCTACAGCAGTTTCCTTAGAAAATGTCAATCCAAGACGAGCAGCAATTCGTAAGCCGCGCAAAATTCTAGCTGCAGGCAGATTTTCAATTTATAAAATTAGATCCTTTCAGCATTTATCTAATGATTTGGGAAACATAAAAATCCCTAAACCACTAATACATGTGGAAGTTCTAACCGCAATCTTCTTCGAAAGACGATTGAGCTGGGGATACAGTCTTCACCTGAAAATACATGTAAAGGCAGCACAGAACACTGGCTTAATTGTTCATAGAGTAAATAAATCAGAAAACAAAATAAATTCCTTGAAACGAAAGCAAAAATTTCATCGTTATGATGCAGTCAATCACCTTGCGTAACCTTAAATCTCTTATGCCATTGTTGTAGTCATAGATTTTATCCACGAAAGGGTCAAAGAATAAACTGTTCAAATCAAGTAACGAATGTAATAACGAGTTAGATTGGTTTGAAAAAGCTGTTCAAATCAGTTTTCAAATCAGAATAAGCATTCTCTGAAATTGAAGATCCCCAAATAGATCGCAACTTTAAAGTGACCGACTAATAGTCGTACTTTTCATCATGAGCCAAGTACAGCTACTAAAAAAGAAACAAGAGAAAAGTTATTAGCATACCTGTTAATTGTGAAGTCCCTGTCCATGCTATTTCTCCATCGTACGAAGTCCTTCTTATCAAAATCACCCAACAATGTGGGTAAATGATTTGAATCATTTTGTTTACCATGCTTAGCAGCTGTGTCAAAACTAGAAACCTGAAAATAAAGACCGTATTAGAAAGATAAGGAAATAAAAATAATAATACTGTAGCGACCGTGGCACAAAATTGTTCTGCAACTTTAAAGTTAAGTGAAACATTGTAGTCAGTCCAAAAACCAAAATATAAGCACCAACTAACCTCTACCAATGAACCTCTAACATTCACTAAGCATATAGGAAACCGATGCCCAACTATGTTAGAACGATGGAATATCTGGTGGATCTGCAAAATTTCAATTGTAAATCAATAAGGAGAAGAAATTCAAACTAGGGATATAAATTTTTAAAAAGGCGGAAAATGGCTCATTCAAGGCAATCAAGAAAACCTGCTTGAGCTGGGCAGTGGTGATCACATCGAAATCCTTAGGTATTCTCTTTGAGAGTAAGTCCCTCACACATCCACCCACAAGATATGCCTCAAAACCTGCTCATCATCACAAAAAGGTTTTAACTTTTCACTTCACGTGCCGCAAAACCAGCTGAAACGCATCAATAGATGCAATGTAACAAAAGTGGAAATTGGATTAAGAACACTAAATGATAACATACAAATATCAGTACAACTCCATTCATAGCTCTCAACATTTCAGTGGAAAAACTAGGTTTTCGACGAATGAATCGAGTGTGAATCAATCAAATCAAATCAAATCCACGACGATACAATTCAATAACTGCGAAAGTAGCTACCTTTGTGTCTAAGTCTTTTGAGAACCATCCATGTAGTGATGGGAATCATATATTTTCTGATCCCCAAAACCCTGGAATCCACGGCTTTCCACGTCGAAGCATCGAAAGAACCTACACAATTTCAAACACAACCACATTCAGAAAACCTAGAAGCACACAAATTCAACACAGTAAGCAAAACAAGAAACCGAGAATTACTCGATTTCGCGGAGCCCGCCGAGGCTTCTCTGTCTACTCGAACTTGTTCTTCTTCTCCTTCTTGAGGTCGGGACTGTGTGTGGAACAATCTAAGGCACTGTAATTCGAAAGCGAGACATTGATGACAAGGTGTTTGAAGAAATGTCTCTGAGAGACGAAACTTTCGATGCGAGACCGAACACTGGGAAAGAGGGGTTCGCAAGCGAGTGAAGATGAAGGCAGAGATGATGCGACTGCTTCTGTCGCGTATGCCCATGATGCTTCTTCACTGCTCTCGTCCGGCTACTACCGTCCAGGTCGCGCCATTGAAAGGTTTCACTTGTTCTTTCGACTTTGCTTTTATACCAAAACTATATTTTTTTATTTTTTTTTTATTTTTTTTTTTCCGCACCAACGACGCACCAACTGACACGACTAATCCACGATTGGGACTGTCAAATCTTATTAAGAGGCTATAGTCCAACTCAGTTTGCTCTTCAATCTGAAATTACATGTATCAACTCTTCTATTATCCTCGATTTAGTATAATTTTTATTATTTTGAATTATTATTAATATTTAATGTTTTTTATTATTATCATTGTAAGTTCACAATAAACAACTCTATCCCTTAACATGTATCTTAATCCCAATTACAATCTTACTAATGTTTAATGAAAATATTTAATTCATGATAGTTGACTAGTATAACCTAGCTCATGCATCGTGAAAACTGAGGATGTCAATAGTTTTTCAACTATTAACAAGCATTTTTTTTTCAATAATTACTTTTGTTATGTACGCCAATTTTTCTTTTAATTAAACTTTATTATTACAATTTTTTTAAGTCCATATGTGTCTGTGCCAAAGTTAATTACTATTTTCTTACTGCCACAATTCTTGGTCCTTCTACGAGACCAACCATCATTTGAAGTGTCTCTTGCTTGTTTCCAAATATGTTGAATGACACGAATATTAACCGAAAACTCCGCTGCCACTTCATGTGTTGCTCCCTTTTTTAATTTTCTGTCAACACTTTTTTGTAGAAGTGCATCGTATATGGCTCTTCGCTCAGCATTACTCAAGAATTTTATCCTTATAGTGTTGCTTTGTTCTTCTACTAATTCCATATTTGCTCCTTCATTATTGAAAATGTCATCTATTTCAAAGAAAAAAATTATTAACCATCAAATTTATAACACAAGTACCCACCTATTGCAACCAAATACACACTCATATAAGATGGTTGCTCACCCTCTTTTTCTTTCCGAAATCCTTCGAAAACGCATGAGTGAAGACGTTCTCTCAGTTCCACGCTGACGACGACTGTAAATGGGGTGCTCGCGTATATGAAAATCGTATAGACCGTAAAAAAAAAATCATCGAACTTCACTTTTCTCTTAAATGGTTTTCAAGGAAACAAAAAAACATTAATAAGGGTATTTTAGTAACATCCAAATGTATTTATGGACTTCTTAATCCATGTGCAAAAACCTTAAACGACTTATAAAAAACGAAGAGGGTAATACAAAACTTCTTTGAAACTATTAATGTCATGTCTATTTTTAGGAAAGTGTTGTTGTAACTATGTGGATGACTATTCACATTGGACATGTAACATCAAATATGTATTTACTTGCACTTCATTATGTAGCTTGTTTCACTATGTGTACTCTTTTATGTATCTTGTACACTATGTATTTCTTTTAAGGCTCAAGATTTTGATGTAACTTGTACACATTGTATTGCTTCTAATATTTGTTCAAGGTACACATAGTCATCATGATCAAAGGCCTATAAAAGGGGTTCATTCTCCTGTAAACACACACCAATGTATGAATGAAATCTCTACATTCTCATATCTAACTCTCTTCTCTCTTGTCTCATATTCTCTACTTGTTCTAGTAGTTCTTAGTTTATGCCTTCTGTGCTTAAGTCTCTAGCAAGTCCAACTTAAGTTCTAGTTGGCTTACAACTTAGTTTACAACATGTTATCAACACGAGCTTGCTCTAGCATAAATGAGATCTTGAAGTTCAAGAAGGCTTGCTAAGAAAACAAAGTTATGAAGGTATAACTTTTGTTAATTTAAACAAGTTCAATTTCATTTCCATGTTATCATAATTGCTTTCTTTTATTACATGCATCACTTATATATATGTATACTTTATTCATACATTATGCATTATAACGTCACCGACTGCAAAAGTATGCTTTATAGTTGCGTCTTGTACGATCTTCTACATCAGAAACCAAAGGTCAATACATGACATAACTAGTTTTCTCGCTATACTACAAACGATTAGTTATGCTATATCATTGATTTTATAATACAAATAGTACTATGAATTTGAGTTGATAGCGAGTAAGCCTTGTCCCCGATAAAGCTAAACATTGAAAGGGAAACGGGTTATCCCCCGTCTCCCGTTCGAGGAGGCATGGTATTAAGTAGGCTTTGTCTCACCACCCAACCTGGTGATTGTCCCACCAACTCATACGAATAGTACATTTTGTTTACTAATGAATCAAGTTGTGAACATATATTTAAATATATGTTATGTTTTTTACATAAAAAGATAAAATTATTTTATATTACATTTACTTTCAAGATATTAGTCAACCATAGTTGAGTTTGTTGCCTTATTATATTACCGACAAGAATTACTTGTCATGACAATTAGATACTACAATTCGTGAGTAAAGCATATATGCAGAACTGTGTGTTATACACAATCATTCGCCAATTTCTCTTTAGAGATTTGAAAAATGAATATTTCACTTTATATATATTTTCACCTTGTGGAGTTATATATATACATACCAAAAGGGTAATGCTCTAGAAGCTCAAAATGAGCGGTTGTGTCTCAAGCTACAAAATTTAATCAGTCAAATATTAATTATAATTCCGCAATTTTAATTACCTCTATGTTGAGGCTTTGTGAAAATATGACTGATTAGACAATAAAAAGGTCATGCGACTCGCCTCGATTTATTGCTGCAACAAATATCGAATGCGCACGTCAATCCAATAGATATTAAGGATTGATTTCTTGTCTTATGGTAGCTAAGTAAAATAATGAGATAAAATATAATATCGCTCTTATCCAATTGGTTCAGCTTCAAATTAAGAAGCATATGTTTTATATTATGATCATGATCGTAATAAAGAATTTATGGACGTGGAAAAGATGAAAAGATCTGGTAAATGTCGTATTGACAATTCCACTAAAAGTATGAATAAAAGTGGTGCACCACTAGAAAGGACAAATAATTATTGACAATGAGCGCTCATCATTGTGATATTTTTTTCGTCACATATGAAAGACAATTTTGCCAAAAGATTGTCATATATATACCCGAATATTTTTATGATTTTTACCATGCCTTCAAAATCAAAGGCAAAATTATGAATTTCATCATTGAAAATTACTCGATAAATAGACGCATCGAGATGCGTTCAAATTATGAGCTAAATATAGGCGATAAGTTTATTGCTTGTGTATTGTGCTACATGCATATATATTATAAAAGAGAATATTTCTTGAATTTGAATTTAGCTGAGACTAATGTTCAGACAATATCTGGTACAACAATTATATTGTTAATGCCTTGTTTAGAATAAGTTTACTCATAATAATAGAAATTTTTCTATATGATTATGATTTAATCTAAGTATAAAATCCTCGACTTTAACTTCTGAAATATATAAGGCACATTAAAACGAATGTCGTCATAAATCAAATGACATTCATAATGTGGGAAGAATCATCAATAATGCGAAAATATCATAAATTCGCTTGGACATCGTTTATCGAATTGAATTTTTTTATCAACTGGTGATTATCTCAAGACAAATCAATAAGAGACTTATATTGATTTAACTCTCCGTCAATTATATTATAAGATGTCTTGGGTCCCTAACATGGAATTTATTTATAGCAAGTTTTGCTAATTGTCACTTTGATAAAATAATTTTCCCACCATTAGGGGGAGATATAAGCCAATTTAAAATGAATGGCGTGGAATTGCTTGAAACACATTAAAATGCATCAAATTTGTTGTATTATGATCTATGTATAAATTAATATGTAAAAGAGTGACAATCGTCTGTTCCAACATTAAAAGTTCGCGATAAAGTGATGTCCATGTGCAAATAAATGTACAAGAACCAACAAATCGCTTAAGGCGTAAAAGACAAGCTGGTTTGAATCCATGAGAAGGGAATTCAAAATGGAAGATGTTGGGAAAAATAAGATTTAGTCTTGATTTGAAAATCAAGTGTTTTCCAAGTAAAATAGTTGCCCATCATATAATTTATTTTACTCAAAAAAAGAAAATTTGGGTTTGCAAATATTTGTTGCAAACTAATAAGATGTTTCACTAATGTCAAAATGAGTTATTGATTAGTGCATTGCCCTATTTTTCCCTTAGCTATGATTTTATCCTACTGTTTTTTTCCTAGCAAGGTTTTTAATAGGCAATCTTAACATTATTATACTCCATATAAAAAGAAAAAATTATGAAAATGTATTCTTTTTCTTATACTAAATTTTTTCCCACTGGGTTTTTCTAGTAGAGGTTTTAATGAGGTATATATATATATTATCTCAAAGTGTATTAATGTGTTGCATTCTTTTCCTTAGCTATGGTTTTATCCCACTGAGTTTTCTTAGCAAGGTTTTTAATGAGACAATCAACAATATTATATACTACAAACAAAGATTGACGAGAACATTGTATTTTTTTTCCTATACTATATTTTTTTCCCCATAGTTTTTCTAGTAGAGGTTTTGACGAGGCATATTCTCTCAAAGAAGTGTCATCCAATGGGGAGTGTTGTAAATATGTGGATAACTATTCACATTGGACATGTAACATCAAATACGTATTTACTTGCACTCCGTTATGTAGCTTGTTTCACTATGTGTACTCTTTTATGTATCTTGTACACTATGTATTTCTTATAAGGCTCAAGATTTTGATGTAACTTGTACACATTGTATTGCTTATAATATTTGTTCAAGGTACATATAGTCATCATGATCAAAGGCCTATAAAAGGGGTTCATTCTCTTGTAAACACACACCAATGTATGAATGAAATCTCTACATTCTCATCTCTAGCTCTCTTATCTCTTGTCTCATATTCTCTACTTGTTCTAGTAGTTCTTAGTTTATGCCTTTATGCTTAAGTCTTTAGCAAGTCTAACTTAAGTTCTAGTTGGCTTACAACTTAATTTACAACAAGTGTGACATTAGTCACTCATTTTTGTAGAAAAAATGTTAAGTAATATTATTTTTTTACATATTTAACTTTTACATATATTATTTTAATCAATTAAAAAAAATGATTGGGAGCATTGTTGAAAAGATACAAATCAAAAAAGGTTTACCGTGGAAGCATATTCAGAATTTTTTTATTATAGAATGGACAATTATTATTATTTTAATTTTCCTGGTCACGTGCATATCACGTGATAGCAATGAAGGAAACATATTAATAGCTCTAAATGGTGAATTAGAGTCAGACTTCTACTAAAGTAAATGCTCTCTCTCTCTCTCTCTCTCTCTCTTCCTCTCAATTCGAAAGCCTTTTAGGGTTTGATTGATTTTTCTCTCTCGCTCTCGCACTGGTCTGCAATTCGATCTCCTCGTCTTCCAATCATGGGCACCGAAGGAGATTCCGGCGATGCGAGCGATTTGGGCCGCGGCGACGACGGAGTCGCTGTGAACATTCGGAGCTCGAACGGTTCCAAGTTCTCCGTGCGTGCTCGTCTCGACTCGACTGTCGGTTTGTTCAAAGCGCTTTTGGAGCAGAACTGCGACATTCCTGCCCAGCAACAGAGACTGATCTACAAGGGTCGGATATTGAAGGACGATCAGACCCTCGAAAGCTATGGTGAGTGATTGATTATCGTATTAGGGTTTCGTGGTTGGTTACTTTTGATTATCGGTTTTACATGCTAGTGTTTATTGAATTGTCACTGCCCTTCAATTTGATACTTTGGGTTTTTAGGGTTTCGCTTGCTCGATTTTACTAACAGTGAAAGTATTGAATTTGTTGGTTGGATTGGATCAAACCCTCGAAAGGTATGGTCGGTGATTATCGTATTAGGGTTTTGTGGTTGGTTGTTTTTGATTATGTGTTTATTGAATTGTCACTGCCCTTCAATTTGGTACTTTGGATTTTTAGGGTTTTGTTTGTTGGAATCGGTTGCTTGGTTTTACTAACTGTGGAAGTATTGAATTTGTTGATTGGATTGGATCAAACCCTCGAAAGCTGTGGTCGGTGATTTTTCGCGAATGATATTAGGGTTTTGGGGATGGTTAGTTTTGATTATCGGTTTTAAGTGCTACAGCTTGTTGAATTTTCACTGCCTTTGAGTTTGATACTTTGCAGTTAGGGTTTTGTTTATTGGAATCGCTTCATTGAGTTTACTAACAGTGGAAGTAGTGAAATTGTGGGTTGGACCAGACGTTTGAAACTTTTGCTTAACTTCATTAAAGTGGGGATGGACCGAGGGAATAGCGCGATTAGTATGTTTTTACGGTTCACCTCGTGGTTGTATTCCAATCAATGCAGTAAGATATATTGGGGAAAGGATTTGCTTGCCACTTATGGCATTTGATTTACATAATAATTCTTTGCATATCATTGTAAAACAATTTCAAGAACTTCATTTGGACATTATCAGGGGTTGGGTTTTTTAGTATGATCTCTCCTTGTGTTTTTTCTTTGATCCCGTCATGTATTACTGTATATATTTTTATATTTTTTCAGTTATTCTTTAAAATATCTGCTGTTTTGCATTAAAAATAATAAGACGATCTTAAAGTTTGCTTACCTTTGTATGGTCACATACGGGTCAACAAGCTCTCTTAAAAAGAGTGCATCTGAAAAATCTACAGCCATTTTAGTTGGTACTGTACACATGGTGTATGCACGACTTGCTAGCTTATTTTGCTTCCATATTATACGGATTTTCTTATGTATTTGCTCTTATTTGCTCTAGAAAGAGTGCTCATCAGCATCAGATGGCTGGCATTGTGTGTTCAATTTATTAGTGATTTAGGCCATTGCCACTGCAATATTTTGTTTCCTTGTGGTTTATAGAATACCTTTGAGTCAGATAGTCAAGTTTGAAATCATGACTTTGTGGTCAGTGATTTCCTTCCTTCCTCTTTTGTATTATCGGCAGGTCTGCAGACTGATCATACTGTTCACTTAGTTCGTGGTCTGCCATCTCCACCTGAGAATGCCACTGGTGGAGCCTATAATGGAGCAACAAATGTCTCTCCTGGTTCTGCAAGGGGGGTTGGTCCCAATGAAGGTGGAGGTTTTGGCGGAGCTGGTTTTGGTACATCCCTCTTCCCTGGACTGTCTGTCGGTGATCTAGGTGGCAATGGAACGCCTGGTTTATTCGGAGCTGGACTTTCAGAGTTCGAACAAGCGCATCAACAGCTTACTCAAAATCCCAGCATAATGAGGGAAATGATGAACATGCCTGTTATCCAGAATCTAATGAATAATCCTGATGTTATGCGTAATTTAATCATGAGCAATCCCCAAATGCAGGAAATCGTTGATAGAAATCCTGAACTTGCACACATACTCAATGATCCCAGCATTTTGCGCCAGACATTAGAAGCTGCAAGAAACCCAGAACTTATGCGAGAGATGATGCGTAATACTGACCGGGCGATGAGTAATATCGAAGCTACTCCTGAAGGATTTAACATGCTTAGGCGCATGTACGAAACAGTTCAAGAGCCATTAATGAATGCTACAACGATGTCTGGAGATAATGGGAATGACTCGAACTCAAATCTGTTTGCTTCTCTTTTTAGTAATCAGGGTGGGTCCGAGACCAGAAACCAGTCTTCAAATGCTTCCACTACCACTTCTGAAGCATCTGTGGGGTCTGCAGCACCCAATACTAACCCACTTCCCAACCCGTGGAGCAGTACTGGGGGTAAGCTCGTGTTCCTAACTCATTGGATGAAGACGTCCACCACTCAATGCTTCAAGTTGGGTGGTTCTTTTTCTTTCCATACTAGGCATGATTTACTTTACATGGTTGTCTGCCTGAAACTTTAGCTAGAGAAATTATGTAATATTTAATTTTGCTTTGGTTACTTGATTTGGTAATAGTCCTTTGGTTTATGTAAATTGCTTTGTTTTAGCACTTTCCTTTTATCAAGGACCGAAACTCGACTTTGGCTGTAATTTAAGTTCCTCAATATTCGTCATAAATTCGGGTAAGTAATGTAGGAAATATTTGTATACTTTAGAGGTTATAGAGAAATACAAATAACTTCATGTAAACTTTGTTAATGTCTAAGTTCTGTTGAAGTAAAAAAAATAAATAAAAATAAAATCTAAGTTCTGTTAAAACACATTAATAAATCACATTGTTTGTAATGAGTCGTGTTTTGTCTTTCTATTTTTTTTAAGGTTATTTCTTCTCTTTCTGTAATTGATCATTAGTCTTTTAAAGTTTAATTTTAATGGTTTTAATCATTTTTTATTTATAATTTTAGATGTCATCTTTTTTTGGGTCCTTCCTTAGGCTCAACTATTCCTAAGAGAGTTTATCGGGTGACCCAACCTAATGACCTGGGAATGGTTTTGATCTTTATAGATATTATTCTCTCTTCTTTAGGAAATTTGTTAGAATTCATTTCTTATACAGTTATACTTGGGATTGATTTTTAATCATGTTATGTATATTGCGGTTTTATTCTTTAGAGTGTAATTACGTTTCATTCTTCTTGCAATTTGGCATTAAAATTTGTATATAACATCATTTTTCTGTAACTTCGACGGTTTTTATGTAAAATCTCGTTTAAATCAATTTGCTACTTTGGTACTTTAAAATCCTAATACATTCATTGAAGTTTGGAGAATTTTCATGTCATGCTTTTAGTTTTTATCCAAAGAAGTGTTATTAATCTTGTTATTAGCTTTGAAATTCGTATATTACATAATTTTCCATAACTTCCATGGTTTTTATGTAAAATCTCATTTACATCAAATTCTTAATTCTGTACTCTAAAACTTTAATAAATTCAAAGAAGTTTTGGAGAATTTCAGAGAATTTTCAAGCGATGCTTTTAGTTTTATCCAAAAAGAAGTGGTATTAATAGCACTCATGAAAATATCTATTGCTAATTTGGCAAATCGGTTATCGTTTGCACCAGCTGTCATCTAGTAAATTTCAAAAATTGGCATCAAGTTGGAAAGGCTCTCGATTTTGCCTGGCACTTTTTTTATTTTTTGTACTAATTGTTGATATTTGGACCTGTGGCCGGAAAGCTTTCATGCCTGTGTCAAATCATTGAACCAAGGGCTCAGCCCCTGTCTTTAACTTTGATCAAGTCTGAAATTTTGCTTCATTTATCATCATTAACGAGCTTCTTTCTTAAATTTCAAAGTTCTGTTCTCATTTTTTTTTTTTTTTTTTTTCATTATGTTTCTTCTTTTAGAGCGAACTTAGTCTTGGTTCTTATAGTGTTGTTCAATGTAAATCCAGGTAGACGTGGCACACAAACTAATGTTCAGTCAAATCCAGTTGGGGATACTGGGGTGCCTGGTAATGGTGGTTTGAGTGGGTTAGGCATTCCAAACATGGAGCAACTTCTCAGTGGCATGCAGGATTCCTCTCAGTTTAATCAGTTTATGCAAAATCCAGCCATGTCGCAGATGATGCAAAATTTTATGTCTGATCCTCAGTACATGAACCAGGTGTGATGATGTTACAAATCGTACTTTGTAAAGTCTTTGTGAACTATGGTCTTTCATCGTCTAAAACAGCCTTTTGATCGATAGATACTTGGTATGGATTCTCATTTGCGTTCCATACTTGATTCAAATCCTCAAATACGGGAAATGATGCAAAATCCTGAGTTTCTTCGCCAATTGACTTCTCCTGAGACAGTGCAGGTAGTGGTTTTTAACTTTCTTTTAGAGATTTGTAAAGGCAGGTATTATATTCCTTAGCTATGCCGAGTGCTCTCCTTTAGAAGGCTACTATTATGGTTGATAGATTGGCCGGTTTTAAAAATTAATGATGATCATCATGCACTCTTAATGTTTCTGGCTTAATGGACGTGTATTTGAATTGTTACTTTTCCTACTAATTGATTATTATTATTATTTTTGCAGCAATTGTCGGCTTTACAGCAATCGCTTTTTTCCCTTCTACCACAGCGCACGACCCAGTAAGTGATCTATCTGTATCTGTATGTTTAAAAAATCTTCTGAGAAGCTGTCAACTGTCTGAATTCCTGTGCACTCTCGAATTGTGATGATTCTATCGAATGTGTTTTAAGGTTAATGGAAGAATGATATCGACTGGTTGATGTTCAAAACCTTGAGAGGTTGAATTTGTTGTGCATCTTTCCACATTTTGTTTTGTTTCACATTTGCTTATGGTGAGATGGTGTCATCTTTCAGGGAATCAGGTCAGACTGAAACTGGAGCAGGTATCTAGGTCACCTCAAGATAAATAGGTTTAACTAGCCCTTTTTGCTCTCATGTTTATAAATAATGGGTTGCATTGCCATCTGCTTAACATCTGAGGCAGCTATGTTAACATTGATGTCGAGGCTTCATCCATTGTTTCTGCCTGGGGAGTTTCCTTCCAAAAGTGCTTCCTGACTTTAATATTTTCCATTTAAATTGAGAATAATCACAAGGGAGAATTTTTCCTAGATTTATTCTTCTTGTTCACTTGTGTCTTAGCTTTATCCATAGTGTGGGTAATTGGAAAAATTTGAGTTTCCCCTTTAGTTTTGCTCTCAGCATGTGATCTATTGGCAAGGCTCTGATTTGTCTGTTTGTACTTTCTGTGGCAGGGGCCGCCACAATGAATAATATGGGATTAGAAATGCTGATGAATATTTTTGGTGGTCTTGGGGCTGGTAGTCCAGGTGTTCCGAACACAAGTAACGGTAACATTCACTTTTATTGTTTTCATTGATCCCCCTCGCTGAATTGCTTAGCTCCAATTTACTCTTTTGCTAGAAGTTTTACGTGTTTTCTTCCCCCTCGCAGTGCCACCTGAACAACTTTATGCTACTCAGCTCTCACAGCTTCAAGAAATGGGTTTCATCGACACCCAAGAGAATATAAGGGCATTAAGCGCCACATTTGGGAACGTGAATGCCGCAATAGAGCGACTCTTGGGCAATCCCGGTCTGTGACTTGCTTGCTATTTATGTCTAGCACACAGCTTGTATAAACCCCAAGAGCGGTCAGTGTCCATGGATCAGTAGCAGCAAAGGGGACTGGACCGTTAAAAACAAGATTGTTGAGCAGACAGTCGGGCGTTGTTGACTACAAAGATTCAAAGAACTATGATTGCGAGTTCTGCAAACATGTGGATGCGAGAAGAAGCGTTGGACCATACTGTACATAATATGGTCTATAATTGGTTTTGGGCATCGGAGGTCATATGATACAGTCGGGCGTTCATAGAAAATGAATCCCTGTTGAAGTTTTTCAAATAACCTTTGCTTTCTTTAACTTAAAGAAATGCTTGTGCAGCCGTGCTTTCTTAACAAGGCACTGCTTATGCTGCTATGCTCTGAAACATTTTAGCTTGATGAAATACACAACCTAAGTTTTCATCTATTTCGTTGAAAAACATGTGCAAGTACAACCTATGATGCTTGATGCTAACCAATCTAAATTTTTAAGTACATTTTTTCTTTGAGTGGGGTCTCGAGTTTGTGCCTTGGGAATGGAGTCACCTTAAATCTTTAAGTCAGGGGGGGCGGTGAAAAGAAAAAAAATAAAAAATTGGTTGTTTGAAAACTCAAAAATTTCAATGGTTATCTGGGTATGTTCAGATCGATTGCATTAGGTCTTTGTGGGAATAATCAAGATCGATTGCATCCGGACCAGGGCCACAACCACGGATATAAAAAAAAAATCTCAACATTATGATTTGATGAGACGAAGGCACATTTATTTGGTGTGTAGAGTAGAGTTGGGGTGGGCGGGGTTTCCGGCGGCGAAACTTGTATTTTGGGAAATCGAAAAGGCGCTTTTGTTTTCCCGCGCAGTGGTTGAAAAATTAAGGAAACTAAAAGGGTCAGATGGATCAGTTGAGTTGATTACACACTCAAAACTCTAAAAACCACAAACCCTCTCTCTCTCTCTCTCTCTCTCTCTCCTCTTCGATCGTCACCTTCAATGGTCGTCTAGGTTAAAATTCCGGCGAATTCACGGTAATCACTCTCTCTCCCTCGCTTGTAGCCGCAAAATTTGCTTTTGTTCTGCCGATTTTGGTCTAGTGTTGCTTCTGCTTGTTGGATTGTGCAAGAAAGCTGTGATTTTGGGGAGTGTTTTGCTTTCTTTCTCCATTTTGCTTCGTTTTTCTTTGTTTCTCAGGTGAATTTCGTTTCTTTAAGTAGGAATTAGGACCGGATTGGTTTTGTGTGGGATTTGGGCGTCGTTGGCGGTGCTGAAAGATGGGTTCTTTTTTAGGAATTCTGAAAGAACAGTTGTACAAGTACTGAAATATGTTTGAATTTGAGCTTTGTAATTTGTGTGATCTGGCAAATTGGTGAGGTTCTGTGGGTAGTTTAGAAATTATTCAATATTTGTAATGAATTGATGGAGAAGAGGTGCATAAGTGTGCAATGTTGAAACAACCGAAAGTTTTTCGAATTGGACGTTACTCAATGGCAATTGGGTTTCTGTAATATCAAATGTATGTGCAGGTGCTGCACAGGCAACTAACGAAGTTTGGCTAATTTGCCCTAATTAAGTAGCTTAGCATCTCGATCAGGTACTTAACGAAATCATTCTTTCCTTTTTGTGATTGAATGTTGATTGGATGTTACAATGTTCTCTATTATGTATGGATAGAACTTAGAATTATGTGGTTCTGTAAGTCCAACCATGGAATTGGATGCGAGACGCCCATCTGCTTATAAATCCCACATCATTTTCGTATTCGTGTTAGAAGCATACTGTTCTAAAGCAAAGGCAAGAGAGCACAATTTTGTCACTGTTTCGATAATTCTCGATGTACCACTATATACAGTATAGGTTCTATTGCTATATTCATGGTTGCTAAAAAAACTTTTCGCAATGCAAGCAAGGGAAAATTTGTGCATTATTCTTTTGTTAGGCTCAACTTGTATGGAACCTTGTTCCTTGCTTCATTTTCTTTTAAATTTGAATATTGATGGCCATTCTAATTTCTGGTTACGATTTTTCTAATTTATTATTCAGCAACTGTGAAACGAATTGGCGTTTTTGGATTGAATCACTTTATGCGATTGTTTTGAGTGAAATTTGTTGACTGCTTTGAGTGAAATTTGTTGACTGCTAACCTCATCCAGTTTATTAACATCCATGTTTTTGAGTGAACTCAGTTTTCGATTCTACATCACACTTTCATAACTACTTCTAATCTTTTACATCTCACTTCATTCTTTATCAACTGCTCCATAATGATAGGTGGAACAAATGTCATAAAAGATGGAGCTGATTTCAAGGAATGCTAAAGTGAGTTTGCTAGGAATCTACTGGTTTATTCCTTTCGTAAAAATTATAGACTGTACAAATTCAAGTTTGTTAGTTTGGATGATGCGGTAAGTGTATTTGCATGTCATGCACCGGAAAAAAACCTACTTGACCTACTGCGAGCAAGGGATTTCATCTATTTAATTCAGATTCCCATCATCTTTAGTTCTATGACAACTTTCATCTACTACTTATACTTGTTAGTGAATATTTGCACCTTCTCTTTCTATCATATCTCGCCGCTTTCATTCTTAATTACCGTTTCTTTTATATTTCAGCCTTTCGGGTATATGTAATTGGGAGTCAATCAGTGTGAAATATCAAAGAGTAATATGTATCCATAAATACTGTAGGTCTCCCTTCGTCTTCATCCTCTCTCTTTCATTTCAAGAAATATTTCTGCTTTTCAGTTTTACTCCTTCCAACACTCAAACCTTACATTTTATACTTTTTTCCCCTCATCACAATTTAGCTTGAACTTCTCTCATTGTATCAACTGAAGATTTATCGTTGCTGCAGTGCTTATTAAACGTATCGTTTATGTCAGATCTGTTCTTAATCATAGATATTGAGGGAAAAATATCAAAACATGGAATGTCAGCCTCCAGATGAAATACCTAGAGTTCCCATTCACCAACAATATTTTCCAAGATGGGTTAAGAGATGAGTATTCTATTATCTGCTTGCTGTTCAAGTGATTTGAATGATGTTGCAAAACATAAGCTGAAGCCTGATGATTGAACTCGAATCCAGCAATGCTCACCAAAGAAGGGATGTGCTGCTGGGCATGAAAATCTCTAAATTTAGCATGACATTTTTCCTCTTCACTCTCTCTGTCAATCTTTGAAGCTAGGTCTACATTGTGAGGCTTAGAATCTGATTGTTTCTTCTCACTTCTGATAGATTTAAGATTTCAAATCCTGCTATTTTTTTCTTTCATTTTTTGCCTCCTTTCTTATACTCATCTAAGTTCCTTATCAGACTGACATGTTCTACGGATGAGGACCAACTACAATCGTCTCACTGTCAAGCAATATGCCATAATTCCCGATGCAGCAAAATGGGGTTTTCAGCTTCTATACTTTTTATTTGGTGCACCTTATGCTATTCCTTGATGTAGATTTGGTCCATGCCTTGATGACAGAGAAACGAAATCTGTTCTTGTTCGACAACTTGCCATTTGTGAATTGATACAATGCACAGCTTGATTTAGACTGAGTATGTCCTTGGAATTTTTTATTTGATTTTCTTTAGATGGCTTGTTTGGCAGTTATTATTATGATTTACAACCTCAACCATTTGACTACCATTTATTAGTTGATATAAGTATATGCTCTCTGTAACGGCTTCTTTGTTTCCTATGAAAATATTGACATAAGACAATCAACCTGTGTAGAATACATTTATCTGATTTTATATACGCATTACTTGTACTGCTAGTGTATTAAAATTGAGATACATACACAATATTGAGACTCCAAATGTTAATTCACATAACTTCTAGTGTGTGTCTCCCAATAGGTTACCTTTATTGCTGGTGGTTTTAGTTCTCATATAATCTATCTTTCTCCAGGAACCTTGTTGAGATTGTCTTCATTGGTTGGGTGCTCCTGGTGGTTCAATTTTAGCCGATGATTGACTTTAAAGTTTCCGGGCACAAGCTGGCAAACACTGGAACTGACTCACCTAACGATGGTAAACAGCAGCAACCAGCAGGAAAGAAGGCAGTGTTAAGAGATTTGCAGAATGATAACAGAATAATGGTTCCAAAACCCATATGCAGTCCTCCATTTATAAAGGACAAATCACCTATTGCTCCGGCTATCAAGGTTTCTGGAAATAAAAGATTAGCTACAGAGTGCCTTCCAAACCCCATATGTCATCAATATTCTAGCGGTTGCAATCCTAGTGGACAGCTTGTCTATGCTCGCAGAAAATCTGAACAAGACCTGCTCAAAAGCAGTCAAAGCGAGGACAGCCACGGCAATCTATTCATGAAAAAGATTTGCCACCAGGAGCAGGGAGCGCCTCAGCAGCTATTAACACCAATTGATGGCCTAAAGTCTTGTTTTCCTGCATTCGCGCCCATGCCAAGGGGTTCTCTAATGACCTTGTCATCTGTCGGACCTTCAGTTCCTCTTATGGGGAGACCTGTGAAGGAAACCCAATCCGAAGAATCAAAGCATTTTGCAACTACTGTAGTCCCACATCAAGTTCATTCTCTGGTGACCAACACTCAAAACTGGAGAGAGCGTTTCAATCAGTTGCAAGCATATTTGAAGAACTGTGACCAATCAAATCAGGATGAATACATCCAGAGTAATGCCTTCTTTGAACTGTTGTCAATTTTCATTACAACAATTCTTATTCTGACTCTTACTTAAAGTGCCTTCTTGCTTTTTTTGTTTTGTTTTTGTTTTGGTTATACCAGTGCTCCGATCTTTATCCTCTACTGGCCGTAGCAAACAAGCAGTTGAACTGGAGAAAAGGGCTATTCATCTCCTGCTGGAGGAAGGTAAAATTCATAGTATTCAATTATTTTTAATAGATTTAATATTTTCTTTTTCATTCTCTTTCTGCAACTAATTAATTCTGAATACTTGTTTCTCCTTACTTACCCAAAAGAACATTGTTTGTCCTTAAGTGCTGAACTGTTCGCCTTTAACGTCATTACTCATAAAACCGCTACTGACTACGTAATTTTTTGATAGGAGCTTCTGATAAGGAACACTTAAAGCATTTTATGCTTTAAAATATGGGAAAAATCATTGAGCAAACTGATGATCAATGTATTGAGTTTGACCTTTGGGTATGGTGTTGGGATTTTTGATTTATGGCTAGAATTTATTTAGTGAAAGGAAGGTTGCTGGATTAGTAGCATTGAGGTTGAAAATGCTAATAAGTGAACAAAAGAAAGGAACAGAGAAATACTCTTAGAAGCCTTCGAAACTAGGCCGTTGTTGCTTTTGGAATCACCATTAGAAGGTGGAATTTGACATTGTTACCTTCATCCGAACCACAATTATGAAGTATACATCAACAACAACAACAACAACAACATAGCCTCAGTCCCAAATTAATTGGGCTACATGGATCAAACTTTTCCATTGTGCTCGATTAAGTAAAATTGATGGCGAGCTTTGCAAACTATTCAAATCTCTCATAATTAATGCATCCTATGAAGTATACATCGTTCTAAAAAAAATAAAAATATGTAGTACACATCTACTTGAGAAGTTCCATGGTTTTGAAAAAGATGTGAAATTGCTTACACTTTTTATGCTTCTAATTATCAGCAACTTTGTTCATTGATTTGACTACTTGATAAGTTTTGACATTTGAGAATTTTGTACCTTGTGCTATCTATTGCAGGGAAGGAGTTGCAGCGGATGAGGGTTCTAAATGTCTTAGGGAAAGCGATGCCAAAAAATTCTGAAGCACCCTCCGCTCAAGAAGTTTCTTCAGCGAAACCAGAGGATTGCGCCAAAGCAACCGTCTTAATTTGATGATCAGTCCCGTGTAGGAGCCATTTCACGTAGATTTTTAATGTGAATCTAATAGATTGGTTGTCTTTGTGAAAACTGCATTGCTTCTAAGCTAGCAAGACGATTTGAACAATTACTTTAGCTTCTTTGAGTTCCAGAAGTTTGGGAATGAGGAGGATACTCTTTCGACTTCATTAACTGTAACATTTCTTGCTCGAGAAATACAGTTTGAGCATGTAAAAGATGACCGTTTTCATTCAATTTAGAAAAATAGAAGTCGGCACTGTTTGTAGCCCCATTGTTTGATATATGGCCATCAGATTCTGCAAATTTATATTCACCAATCCCCAGTTATTGATTCTACGTTTGCTCGTCAGATTATTGTTATTATCATCACATCATATGTATTACTTAGTAAAATCTTGTCGACATTGGAACCTCACATATGAAATGACAAAAAAAAAAAAAAAAAAAATGTTGGTATCATGTCTAGCTTACATTAAACACATTTGACAAAATAGAAAGATTACATTAAACATGCCCATCAACAATATATATATATTTTTTTTTTCAATTACAAATAGACTATGGATGCAGTAATACTTTCTAATTTTACTTGGCGAGTGCCAAGGTGCCTCAACAAGACATGTACTTGTCTTCCGCCCTTCGAGACAACCTCGGGATACATGTGCAACCGAGAATTAAAGGTAACTCATTAGTGCGTGTCGATGGAGGAGCACCAAAGCATTTTCCAAAAAAACTACCAATTTTTTGAAATTGGAACAGTTGTAGCAGTTATTACATTGGTCCAAAGTTCCAACAAATAAAAAACATTACTAGGGCTGTGAAGAAAAAATAAAAAAATATTATTACTAGAAAGCAAGCAAGAGTGGGCTCGGTGAGTTACATTACACGATGAGATGAGATGAGATGAGATGATAGATGATCCAACATTCAACGTCGAAGACATTGTTGTTCGCAATTCGCAGTTGGAGATCCAACATTCTCGCCACTCCCAATTCAAATCACACCAACACCACTCCCCACTCCAAACCAATTCCCCAATTCGCTCGCCTTTCGCACAACGCGCCAACAACACCACTTTCCTCTCATCCTGGTCGAGGTGCGTTTTTCGTCTTCTAGGGTTTCCAGAAGCTTTTGTGATCGTGTAGTTGTAATTGTGATTGTTATTGGAATTTGTTTGAATTCGCATGGATCAGTTTTAGCCGCAGCAACAGATCCGCAGCGAAAGTCCTGAACTTGAATCCCAAATCGCTCTTAAAAAGTCTTTAATCTAGCCTATCTAGGTAGGTAGTGGAGATTTAGAGGAAGATTTAGAGGAACATGGCGATAGTTTTGAAGTGGTAATTACAATGATAGGTTGATTATTCATATCTTTGAATCTGTGATGATTACTGAGTAGTAGTGTGTGCTGAATCATGTATAGGTGATTTCAAGTTCTATAAGTTGGGCAATACTCAAAAAAAAAAAAAAAAAAAAAAAAAAAGGTTCTTTCTAATGAATAGGGTTAAGGTGACCTGGATTGACCTTTCTAGGGATAACACGGTGGCGGCGGCCTGAATCATGTATAGGTGTTCCGTTTTACTTGTTTTTGAGAGATGTATGGAGTCTATGGATTAAGTAGATAGGGAAGCATACATCATTTTGATTTTGTCTTTCTCCTTGGAGTTCCCATGTTGATAGCATCCTGAAGGGGGCCCTTAGTTGATCAAACTGAGGGCTAACTGTGCGCAATGCCTCGCTTAGAATCAAACCTGTATCTGCTAGAAAATCAGAATGCACGAGTGTAGCCTTGTTTTAGCTCACTGAGGGAAAACCCTTTGAAATTCTTCTACAAATACCCCCAGAAAAAGTTAAAGCAGAAGATTATTTTTTAAAAAACTTACCTAAAACGACTCATTACTTCCAAAGTAGTCATGGTTTTCATAAGCGTCTCTGTATTTTTATTTTTTCTTTTATTTTTACTTTTTATAACTAGTTATCCGTGTAAGCAAAACATAAACGATAAGCGGTTGTGGTACCAAACAAGCCCTATGTCATTTTCCACTGGCACTGCCCAAATTTGGCTTCCTGTCATTTTACGATGTTAAATTAATTTTTTTACCGCATTTGTTCTAAATCTATACAATTGTTTCAGTTGACATGTTTCCAACTTTCCATGGACTCTAATTTTCTTCATTTTGTTTTCTCTTAGCAAATAGGAAACTTGTTGCTATGGAAGTGACTGATTCTGAAAACAAGCTTTACACACGAATGCGACTATGGGAGTTTGCTGATCAATATGTCATTGAGCCTACTGATGGAAATTCTGGTTCTTCTTTATCAATTAGTCGTGTAGATGGGTCAATGAAATTGATTGGTAGTTGCCTTTGGACATTTTTTGCTTGCTTTGGTAGTTCCATTTATTTGTTTTGTAAGTACTTTGGGTTTTTTTTTTTTTTTTTTTTTTTTGTGACAAAAATATTTATTTTAACAGGTGAGCTTCCACACAACAGCTCTACTCGTGCTACAAAAATCCAAATAATTTTTGGTTTGGTTGGCATGTTGAAGCTCTTTGCAGGCAAGCCTTTCCACCCCTCCTCCACTTTCCCCCCACTGCTTTTCATGAAAAGATCATAAGTAAATTCATTTGCTAAGCTCAGATAAAATATCTTTTTGTTATTTTGAGAAGTTCACAACCAAAAAGATGTCAGAGTCAGAATAGTCTATCTGGGCAAACTTTATTCTTGTTTGTTTATGCATATAGATAGATAGATAGATAGATATGTTTTCTTAATGGGAAATATATTTTTTTAAAAGCTTTAACGTTTTCTATCCTTCTTGATGTATTTAGGTGTATATGTGATAGTGATAACAGAACGGGAATGTATGGGATCTTACATGGGTCATCCCATATTTAAGGTTTCATCCTTAAAGATTTTACCATGTGACCATTCTCTCAAAAACTCTCCCGCGGAATTGGTAAGTAAATTGACTATTGGCATCCTTTTTGGCTATTTTTCAACTCATAATGGTTTGGTTGTTTTAAAACCTATTTTTACTGTGCTTTTGACAGAAAAAGATGGAGACTGAAATATCTGTGCTCCTAAATGCTGCAGAGAGGACGACTGGCCTGTATTTTTCCTATGATGTCAATTTAACGCTTAGGTGTGTCAATTTTAGTTGATAGTCACCTAGTACCTTTTCAGTTGTGGACTAAGGCAGGGACAACTTCTAACCAATTTCCGGAGTTTCTTTCGAACACTATACTGTAGCACCATCTGTTTAATGTCAAGTCCAGGTTACCTGTCGGATGACATTGAAAAACTCTATATATTGAATAAATTCATATTGTTTAGGCATAAACTTGGCTTATTTGGTCTACCTGGTTTATCAGCTGTAGTTCTAAATATGAAATATGCAACTTTCAGTTTTTTCATGATATCATTGCAATGTCATAATTTCTCCCTGTTATTAATTGTTGATTTATTTGAATCATGCTTAATTGGATGTGATGGTGTTGTGGTGTAGTGCACAACGACTTCATGATTTGGGTAATGAATCGAGGAAGTTTCCACTTTGGAGACAGGTAAGCCTATTTGCAATTATCGACTGAGTTTGATAAAAATGTCATCATAAGGTTTTTAAAGAAACCAGTGAGATTCATAATCTTTAAAGCGAACAGAATTTATTCCCCACTATTTGGTGCAATTGTGCGAAATATGGTTTTTTCAAACATACTTCTGTTCATCCATCTGAAATACTTTGACGAAGTTTCTGAAAACACTTTATTGGCACTCTATGGCAGGCAGACCCCAGGTATATTTGGAATAATTACATGTTGGAAGCTCTTATTGATAATAAGGTCAGATGCTCTGTTGTCGATATAGGTTTGTTTTGCAGTTTATTATACTTAATAGAATTGCAAAAGCAAACACAGTATCAATGTTTCTGCTACTAATACATTTATTTCAATGTCATATGCAGCTGGATCCATACTTGCTTCCTGTAATTCAAGGGAATATCCTTTATGTTCGATTAGCTTGCTTCTATCGTATTATTTATTTATTATTTTTTTTGGGAGGAGGGCTGGGAAGCTTTTGCTTATATGTTATTCATACTTTTTGAGAGTGTTAGATCAGGTCTTTGTTCAGATTCTTAAGTGTGTTAATTTCTCATAAATCTTGTCCAATTTATCCATATCTCAATCAAGTTATTCTTTAACTTCTTAGAAAGTTTTCAGAACTTTCAGGCTGCAATAGGAAAAGATATTGCTGATGTTACTCTAATTGCAAGAAGATGTACAAGGAGAAATGGTAACAATGATTTGAGGTTCCCCAAATTCCTTTTTTTTTTTTTTTTTTTTACTTTTTTTAGGAGTTCCTTGGCGTGACACCTTATACAATGCAATGCTAGTGAAAATTACAGTGTCTAAATGTGTTTTGTGACTGGCTTTTGTGGCCATTGTAATTCTCCTTAGATATTTTTGACCATTTGAGGCGTATTTTTCCTTTAAAGGCATTCTTATTTGTCTGAAGCCCATTAACGTTGAATTGGTTGAAGATTCATTTGCTTGGTTTTAAATATGTTGACTAAGAAGAACTGCATTGAACTTTGGTTTTAAGTTATATTCAATGCTTAGTTTATTTCTTTTCTTTTATCATTATTTAACATTGTGTCAGAGTATTAGATACTTTTTTTTTTCTTTCCTGACAGTATCATATTTCATTTATTTACCTTATTCCTCCTCTAGGCCTATTTGGGTCTGCTGCAACTCCCTTCCTTAGGAGAAGGGGATGCACGCGTTGGACCACAAGAGCAACAAGTAGGTCTTGGCATCAAATAATTATACTTTTGACATAATGAGAGAACATGGAGCACATGAAAGTGGTTTAGGATTTAAAAATTGGGCCATATTTTTTTTCTTGAAACCCGAACCTCTCAAGGTGTTTTCGAATTTTTAGTTATGTTGAAAAATATTATTGATGATTGACTTGCTAATATTGATCAATTCAACTACTTGGTACAAATTAAATTTCTCGATAGTTTACTTTTCTTGCTAAAATAAGTTGCTCGCATTGGAAGGTACACGCATGTGGAGAAGAGGTGCTGATGCTGATGGTTATGTTGCAAATTTTGTAGAGAGTGAGCAAATTGTAAAAATTAATGGATTTACTGGATCATTTGTTCAGGTGACCTTTCTCATTTGTAATTTTGTTGTTTATCTTTTTATTTTTCTTTCACTTTCTGTGTTTCATGTCTGCTGTAAGATTTGGAACTTTTAAGATAAGCTTGTGAGTAGGATTATAACTTTGCTACACCTTTGAACATCTATATGGAGAGTCCGGAGACATCTAATGGCCTAAATGGGCAACAAAGACTACTAACAGGCTTATCTTTAAGAAAATTTGTGACCCAGATATGCAAAACTGAAATCAGTCTTTTTGGTTTTGTACCTTGCCATACAAGTGTTGTTTCAATGACTTGGTGACTATAGATTGAGGATTTTGTGAGTAGGTGTTTTTTGGGTTTTGTTTTTTGAACCGTGAGAGTGTACTTGGTCGATTTGTATAAATTCTCTTTGTAAGTTCTGCTGATCTAATTTAATGATTACAGTTCATTTTAGGATGCGAGCTCCAAAGATTACTTATGCTCAGTGCTACTTGAAAGGTCAAATGAATTTATTTTTATTTTTCTTTTCCAGGTTCGTGGTTCCATTCCATTATTGTGGGAGCAGATTGTGGACTTGACTTATAAACCGAAGTTTGAGGTTGTGAGGCCTGAGGAAGCAGTGAGTATTATATCAGTCATCTGCTCCCCAATTTGTTTATTTATTATTCACAAGTTTCTTGTTTTCTATGTTCTTCTTTTATTAGAGTACAAGATTTGTTCTTGTCAAATCAAGTTTCACTTTCTTGCAGCCTCAAGTTGTTAAACGCCACTTTCTAGATTTACAAAAAAGATACGGAGCTGTCTTGGCAGTAGATCTGGTTAATAAGGTATGTATCTGGACACTATATTGGCATCCTGGTATATTTTTTAATTTGTAAAATACGCAGGTCTTTGTTTTAACATAAATCTCAAATAGAAATTTAGAAGCATAGATAATCCTATCATCTGGTCAAATTATTGGTTTATGTGGTCTTTCTGGTTTCTTTGCTCTCTTCCCCCTCTCCCTCCCTTTTAGACTACTTTGGATTTCTCTGACTTCTTTCATGTTCCTATTTCTCTACCTATGGAAGATGAATCATTTTTCTTGTGCATTTTTATTTCTTGATAGCATGGAAGTGAGGGACGCCTATGCGAAAAATATGCTAATGCTATGCAACACGTTGCTAGTGATGATATAAGGTGTGTCCCTTGTTCAGATATCCCCTTTTTTGTTATGAACTCGTGTTCAGATATCCCCTTTTTTGTTATTTCTGATCAATTGATTATTGTAGGTATCTGCACTTTGATTTTCATCAAATTTGTGGTCATATTCATTTTGAGCGCCTCTCTTACCTTTATGATCAGATTGAAGGTTTCCTAAAAAAGAACGGGTACGATCTGGCAAGAAATAGTTTTATTGCTTAAATTATTAACTGCTTTTAGTTTTTCTGCTTAACTTGATTAAAAGTAGTTTTTTCATGGTACTTGAGCAGAATGTCTCTCTTTTTTTCTTTTTCTTTTTTCCTTTTATTCTCTGTCAATGTGACTATATTGGGGCAACCTTTGTTGATATATGGATTTTCTCCTTCAGTCTACTATTAGTCCTCGACTAGGCCATTTGAAACTAAATTTCCTATTGTTTATCGTGTTCTCGAAGTTACTACTTTATTTGGAATTCTTATTATATATTTTTTCTCTTCCTATTCAAGTTTTAACTAAAGTAATGCAACAATTTCCTGGGGAAAACACTAACTTTGAGGAAATGCGTGCCTTTCACGGTGCCAAATCCCAACAATGGTTTACTTCCTTTAGACAAGCGGCTGAGAGTTAGGAGGCTGGGTTGGCTTGCTCTTCCATCGTTCCTCTTGTAGGAAAGGGGGTTTGCTTATAATTAAATTCAAAGGTTTCATGAAGTGCCTCTTTGGTTAAACTCTCGTTTCTTCGTATTTTAAAGGGGTGAACAGTATCTATATATGATGCTAAAACAGTTTTACAAAATTCAACATATTTTCTGAGAGGCATGCTTGAAGTTTTCTGCCTCTTTCCTCAGAATGATGGTTATGTGAAATCTGTTTTCTATAAATGTTTTCGTTAAATTTTCTGCCTCTTTCCTCAGAATGATGGTTATGTGAAATCTGTTTTCTATAAATGTTTTCTTTTTTCCTTGCCTTTTAGAGATGTTGGCCTTGTATTTGGTGATTTACGCTGACTGTATTGTGTGCTCTTTTAATCTGTATGTTTTGGTTGCTTATTTTTGGGTAGGTACTTTTTATTAAATGAAAACGGTGAGAAGGTTGAGGAGCAACTTGGGGTTGTACGGACTAACTGCATCGATTGTCTAGACCGCACTAATGTTACCCAGGTAATCGATGGTTTCTTCCACATGTATCTGTATTCTTACAGTCAATGAGGAATTATTTACAGATGTACAAGAAATTGACTAACAACAACAACAACAACATAGCCTCAGTCCCAAATTAACTGGGGTCGGCTACAAGAAATTGACTAAATTGGAAACATATTGTTTTCCATGTACGATGGCATGAATCTAACCTCAAGAGAGCATGACTTGTGAAATGTGAACATATATGCTACTACATTTGGTTGGCTTGATGGATTTGCAAGTACTCTATTTAATTTCAAAGAAACTGAATACAATTCTGTAATTCGTGAAGTTCTTTTCAATAAATTCTGTTCGTGCTGTGACTTTCTTCTTTTTTTTTTTTTAGTATTTTCTTCCCAGGAATGCCTCGATATCAACGCACAATTATGTGTAGGTTGGCAGTAATATGCGATCATGTCATTTTGTAAAGTTTATTTTAGGACATTACTGGTGTATACTGATTGATGAACATGGTTTATGGAGGATATAAATTGACTGGTTGCCGGACCTCTTTCTTGCACTGTATCCCTTATTTAAATCTTTTTCCCTTTTTTATTTGTGACTGCTTATTTTAGAATGGTGGTATTTCCAGTTCTAACTCTAATCTCTTTGTTATTATCTCTCCTTTGCTATTTCTGTTCTGAAGTATGTTTGTGTATGTCTGTGCTACTTTCTTTGTTTGTTCAATATCATGTCTGCTCTCTTTTCCTTTTTTATTTTTTCGCTGTACTATTACATTCCCAGAGTCTAATTGAGTTTTGCTGACACCAACTTTTGGTCACCAGAGTATGATTGCAAGAAAATTGCTGGAAAGTCAACTTCAGCGCATAGGTGTCTTCATGGCCGACGACACCATTGGCAAATATCCCCATTTTGATGAATGTTTTAAAATAAGTGAGTTCTATTGCATTTGACTCAAATCATACTCTTTTACTATTAAAATTGATTCTCTACACTTCTAATTTTTTAAACTACAGTGGCAACCATGTAATTTATTGTCACAGCGATTAGCATGTTCTGTTTGACATTTCCTTGTTCAATTATTCCAGTGTGGGCTAATCATGGTGATGAAATAAGCATTCAGTATTCTGGTACACCTGCTTTGAAAGGAGACTTTGTCAGGTGCTTTTCGTAACCCATTGAGTGAATTTCTCTTTGTTTATTGAATTTACATTTTACAATTATGGAAGGTTTAATTTTGGAATGTTATTCATTTTCTTGTTTTTCAAATAATTAGGGGCATATTCTGATTTTAATGATTGAATTTCAATATTTAGAAGCTTGTGTAAGAATTAATCTTTACATTGCTAACCACCACTTAAGGTGTTTATGAATGAATTGTTGCCCTGACCTGTACTCTTTAAGCAAGTTATAATTTTATTGAGACTTATTTACTCTTGTTAACATGGGATGCATTAATTAGGAGGAATTTGAATGGTTTGGAAAGTTGACCATCAATTGCACTTAATCGAGCACAATGGAAAAGTTTGATCCATGTAGCCGACCCCAATTAATTTGGGACTGAGGCTATGTTGTTGTTGTTGTTGTTGTTGTTGTTGTTGTTGTTGTTGTTGTTGTTGTTGTTGTTGTTGTTGTTTTTGTTGTTGTTGTTATTTACTCTTGTTAGCCAACCCCTATTAATTTGGGACTAAGGCTATGCTGTTGTCGTTGTTTATTTACTCTTGTTGAAATGATGAACTTACAGGTTTGGCAAGCGTACAATGGATGGAATTGTAAAAGATGGGTGCAATGCTCTTGCTCGCTATTACCTTAATAATTTTCGGGATGGAGCAAAACAGGTTGAGTATCATTCTTATTTATCAGTATTCTGTAATAAATTTTTGGAGATAACACTCTGGGTTTTGTCATTGATTGAACCTTGCATGACATTTAACATTATGGATTGTTTATAGGTAGAGCATAAAGGTTGTCATTTTTTTACCTGTGAGTCCATAATATTAGGAGAAAAAAAAATTGGATCAAGTAGGCAAAAAGGTTAAGTTTCACATCTAACTATTAAAAGATATGAACTATGTTAGTAAAAAAGCGTTATGCTTAAAATTGCTGAAATTGACCTTATCCAAGTTCGTGTCTTCTCTAAAAGATATTTTTGAGCTGTAGATGACTCTATGTCACTTGTATTTTCGTGATAAGTTTGTCATTTGTATAGAATAATAGATGATCAATGTTGGGTAGCATGATTTATCTGTTATTGATCATTGTGAAGCTATGTTGGGTAGCATGATTTATCCATTATTGATCTTCATGAAGCTATATAGTTGGAGTGGATATTTTCTGTAATCTGGAATTAGTGCTCTCATGACTTTCTCTTGTACTGGAAGGATTTTGTTCTACATTGCCCTACTAAATTTTATTAATTTGTCTGCTATTGATGTTGGAATTTTTTACAAGTCATCTTTCTTTTGGTCTCATGTTTTCATTGAATGTTTGGATTTCATCTTCTTATTTGAAGGATGCAATTGATCTCTTGCATGGACATTTCATTGTCTCCGTCAACCGAGATTTGACACCTCAATCTCAGCATCAAGGCCTCGAGTCTATAGCTGTGAGTACATTTTTCCTGTCATATTTCATTTTAATAAAAATATTGGATTACTGTGTGGAAGCATTGATTATTATTTAAAGTTTCTGGTTATCGCTATCTTGAATTTTCTTTTAGATGATTTTTTTTTCCTGCTCATTGTTTAGACACGAAAACCGAATACATTGCTTATTGATATCTTTTGCAGATGATATTGTCTTAGTGGATGAAACTAAAGATGGAGTGAATAGGAAACTAGAACTCTGGAGGAATACATTAGAATCTAAAGGCTTTAAGTTGAGTAGGACGAAAATCGAATACATGCACCTGTGAGTTTGGAAACACTAGACATCGAGATGACGGTGTGGTAAAATTAGGGGAAATAGAAGTTCCTAAGGTAAACCACTTTAGATACCTATGATCAATTATACAAAATGATGGTAACATTGAGAATGATGTCACACATAGAATTCAAGTTGGATGGAAGAAATGGTGGAGTGCAACAGGGGTGATTTGTGTCGAAATGTTTCTACTAAGTTAAAAGGAAAATTTTATAGGACCGCAATTAGGCAAGTTATGCTCTATGGAAGTGAATGTTGGGCGTTAAAGCAACAACAATTACATAAAGTGAACGTAGCAGAAATGAGGATGCTTAGGTGGATGTGTGGTAAAACTCGTAAAGATAAAATAAGAAATATAGAAATTCAAAGACAAGTAGGAGTAGCACCAATTGATACAAAGATTAGGGAAGGGCGGTTGCGATGGTTTGGTCACTCGCAAAGACGGCCTACAAATGCCCCAACTAGAAAACTTGACTCAATAGAAACTGTAGAAATTCGACGAGGTAGCGGCAGACCAAAGTTAACATGGGATGCATTAATTAGGAGGGATTTGAATGGTTTGCAAAGCTCACCATCAATTGCACTTAATCGAGCACAATGGAAAAGTTTGATCCATGTAGCCGACCCCAGTTAATTTGGGACTGAGGCTATGTTGTTGTTGTTGTTGTTGATGTTGTTGTTGTATTGTTTAGACACGGGTCCTTGTTTGCATTGCTTTTCTTAATCTATGAAAAAGATTGTGATATTGCAACAATTCTCGATTGTCTTCTTATATGAGGAATTCATAAATCTACTTTACTCCATGCCCCGTGTAGGGTTGTCTTCATTGGCTTCATAATTTATTTGCTGCTTCTCAATTCTAATCCATCTCTAGTTGGCTTGAGGTGAAATTGTTTTAGATATAGCTTAGGCTTTAAAGTAGCGAAGTCATTTAAAATCAATTAAATAAAATGAAGTGAATTATCTTTTATATTCATAAAGAAAGTAAGAAACAATACACGCGCGCACACACCAAATGAGCTGGTGTAAAAGTGAAGAGGCTTAGGTGGACGTGTGGAAAAAAATTTAAGGATCGAATAAGAATTGTGGAGATGAAAAGGAAAGTAAAAGTAGATGAAAAAGATAAGAGAAGAATAGTTGTGGTGGTTTGGATACATCTAAAGATGACGTCATGATGAAAATTGAAGGACTTTTTGAAAATATAAGGGGATATATCTAGGATAACTTGGGATGCATTAATTATGAAAGATTTAGAACGTCACAAAATCACATCATCAACCGCATTAAGTCGAGTGGAGTGAAAACATTTGATTCCCGTGGCCAACCCCAACTATTTTGGCTGAGGGCTTGAGGCTTTGTTTTTGTTGATCGATAAATAATAGAATCATCTCACGTGTGAATATACGCTACTCCGAGCAATAAATCCTAAATATTGACCAAGATTACAGTGAGAAACAAGCAAAATTGACCTTATTTGATCAACACATCCTCCTTGGTGAAAGAAGGCCTAATCGGTAGGAGTGAAGGTGGCTTCTCTAACATCCTCGTTTTAAAAAAAAAAAAAAAAAAAAGGGAAAAAGTTCTTAGAAGCCACCTTCATAGGTTTTAGATCCACACCCATGCAACAGGTGGCCGTCATATATACTTGGAACATGGGTGCATGGAATTGAATGAGCAAAAAACACGAGCTCCATATATATTGAGAGTTAATTCCTTTATGTTTATGATTGTTATGCGCTAACTTCTTTTGCTTCCCTTTATTAATTCCATCTGTATTATAAATCTTAAAATTAAAAAGGTTAGACGCTTTGAATTGTTTAGTACGATAAGAACCTAGCTGAAGGTTTTGGAGCTTTTTGTTGGTTAGCAACCTCATTTTTCTGTTTATTTAAAAAAATCATAGATTTAGATTTAGTTTTTTTTTTTTTTTTCCTTTTTCATTTATATTTTACATTTTTTTGTCAAGATTTTCTTCACATTTCAATGGTTGAGCAATTTCTTGACCTGCCAAATAAATGATGCATTATGTACCTAATAAATGATGCATTATGTACCTAATTTCGGCCTCAGGGGAGTTTAAGAACCTCAGCGGCTCTGCAATTGGTGTGGACAGAACACTAAATGATTGAAAAGTTGAAAACCATAAAAATAAATCTTTGTTCTGTTCAGACCTCACGTGTATATAGTCATGGATATTTCAGTTTCTTAGACTTATACATCAACCCTTCCTTTTTGCAGTCTTTACGATTGGCCTTGGCATTGGGCTTATCATGTCTATTCTTCGCATTCATGTCATTGAGGCAAGGTCAGTTGTTTCTCTTGATTCAAAGAAGTAAATAGCTATACAGCTGTATGACCCAAATTTCTGCAGTAGGAAGACCCATGCATCAAGTTTCTCAGATAATTCTAGTCATTCTAGGGATTTCTGTAGTAGTATGACCCTAACTGCTATTCATGGGCTATTTTGCTCGTAAAATACAACACTTGCACATTTGCTTTTGTGGCTCTCCTAACTACTCACAAATTTCCTGCCTAGGAGAATGTTCTGACTGGCAATTTTTTTGCAGCTCGTTCTGATTTTCGACATTTCTTCTTTTCACTTTTCTGGGCGTGCCTAAGTTTGGGTCTGGCAGCATTTGTGAGAGCCAACGGCCGGATCTTCTGCAATCGGCCTCGTTTGAACAAGTCTTTACGGTGATGATGAGGGGGAACACGTCGAGAAGGAGGGGTGAATTATTAACCCAATCCATATTTTGTAGCTTATTTTGTGTGCGGTTGCTTATTATTATTCTTTTGTAATCAAATCAGCTCTCTCAGTCTATTCTATATACAACTAAGTTATGTGTATCATTGTTTTGTGGTCATCTCCACTTGGCTGAAATAAAGATGTTGCATTGCAGAGAATATTTTATATCTGCTGGATTTGAAAGAGTGGAAAAAGATGGAATCCACTGCTGCAGGGGCAATTCCCTTTTATTATTCTTCTATTAATAGTTATGTACTCTGTTACAAAAGATGTGACTGAAGTAAAATATTCTGTTAGTGCTGATACTTGTGGTTCAGGTCATGAGTTTGGTTGCATAAGGAGGCCAGTAGAGATGGAACTCAATCTTGTAAACCAGAGCATTGCCTTTGAAGTCGACGGGCGAGGAGGTGACGTATCCTTGGACGAACAAGAAGTCGCCTGTACCCCCAACTACTGGATGGTCTGCAGGCTTAATACTATGCGTTACTCCAAGAACAGACAGTGACCCTTTGTAGTGCTTCATATTCAAAGTGATCTTTGCAACAGCTATGCTCTCCAACCCGTCGAACGAAGACACTGTGGAGCTCCCCTGCACAACTCCCACAACTGCAGAAGACCTATTTGCAGTGACTGTCATGGGTTCCTGGAACACATAGATGGTACCGAAGGGATCTGCGACCTGGCCGACGCCTGGTCCTACAACCCCTTTAACGATAACGTAGACAGTCTGGTTGATTGTATCATGTTGATATAGAGAGAAATGGAGGGATTTGAGTTCATGGTTGTGGTTGTGGTGGTGGTGATGAGAGGTTGAGGCGATTGCGCAAGGGAGGATGATGAGACTAAGGAGAGGAAAGAGAGTCACTGGACAGTGCAGTGAGGATGCCATTTTACAAGGAAAAACTGAGTTCACGGTTGTGGTGGTGGGGGTGGGTTATATACACTTACTAGTTCTACGTAATTAGTACCATTTATATATTAATACAAATAGCAAAAAAAAAAAGAAAAAGAAGAGAGAGACCACAGGAACAATGTGAAGAAATGACGTTTGGACAACGTTCTACATGGGCTTAGAATTAGGCCAAAGGGCCAATTTTGTCCCTGTAGTCAGTCTTAGCGAGTTGCTTACTTTTATTCGCAACGATTTTCTTCGTTCCAAGTTGGGTCAACACCGTTTCGTGTTCTTGGGTGTAAATGAATGATCGAAGTTAACTCACCTCCCAAAAATAAATACAATTACAATAAATAGATGAAGACGTTTAACTACCTTCACAATGCACCGACTGAAATTTTGTAACTCAGGGTAATCATGCTCAAGTGATGCACTAAAATGTTCCTTCCCCGAATGTGTGATTAACTGGACTTAGGATTTCCATTAGAGCTTTTGCTTGTCAGCAATTTGTCCACAACAGCCTTTCGACTCTCTTCACCACTTTTAGGCATGGTTCTCGTTTAATCTTTAGCCCATTAAGATCTTCCACGACCTCATTTCATTTCAGGGTAGATTTTCTTTCATATTTACATTGACTTCCCTCTTTGTCAAATCCAAAGAACGAAGCTTTAAAACTGCAATAAAGCTTAGAATTGAGAATGATGTTATCAAGTCTCCTCCCAATAATCAAGAATATCTTTCTTCTTTATTCGAATACTAGATACATTGCCTTGACCCCAGCCTTTTTGAACCCTTTTAAGCACTTTTCCAACTAATCCACTCCCATCGTCCCTGTAAAAAAAAAAAGTAAATACTTACTCAAAAGTTTAAGAAACTTTCCTATAAGTACCCACATAGTTTAAGAAACTTCTCTATAAATAACCACATATTCATTGAAAGACTACTCTATGCATGATTCACACTACAAAAAAAAATTGTTTTTTATAACATCTAAAAATGTTGTTATAATAAACATTGTTAAAACTTATCTTAAATTCTATAGGTTGTTCAAAATTGTAGAGTATTCAATTGGTATTTAATAATATATTTTTTCTTATAAAAAATAATATTAACTTATAAAGTTAACAAATCGTTACTTATGATTTTTGCAATTAATGATTACTTGTAATATATTAGTTATATGTCAATTAATTTTTAATAACGTAGCTTTTAACAACATATAAAATTATTTTAAAAATTAGTTTTTCTTGTAGTGTCATGAGTATGGCCAAATTTTCCTACCGAAATTGTTTCAATCTAAGTCTATCAAATTTTCAATGTAGATGATTTTGTTGCATGTCAATCTCTACTATTTCCTTTCTACTAGTTGTACTATCCATAAAATTTTCATTTTCAGATTGTATATGAAACTTTTTTGTTTTTCTAAAAAAATAGACTATGAATTACTATTATAAAACTACAACAACAACATAGCCTCAGTCCCAAATTAATTATTGGGGTCGGCTACATGGATCAAACTTTTCAATTGTGTTCGATTAAGTGCAATTGATGATGAGCTTTCAAAACCATTCAAATCCCTCCTAATTAATGCATCCCATGTTAACTTTGGTATATCCTTACCTCGTCGAATTTCTACAGTTTATATTGAGTCAAGTTTTCTAGTGGGGGCATTTATAGGCCGTCTTTGCAAGTGACCAAACCACCGCAACCGTCATTCCCTAATCATTGTATCAATTGATGCTACTCCTACTTGTCTTTGAATTTCTATATTTCTTATTCTATTTTACGAGTTTTACCAGACATCCACCAAAACATCCTCATTTCTCGCTACGTTTATTTTATGTAATTGTTGTTGCTTTACCGCCCAACATTCTCTACTATAGAGCATAGCTGGCCTAATTGCGGTCCTATAAAATTTTCTTTTAACTTAGTAGGAACATTTCGATCACAAATCACTCATGTTGCACTCCGCCATTTCTTCCATCCAACTTGAATTCTATGTGTGACATTGAATTCTATGTGTGACATCATTTTTTATGATTGATCATAGGTATCTAAAGTGGTTTACCTTAGGAACTTCCACTTCCCCTAATTTTACCACTCCATCATCTCGATGTCTAGCGTTTCTAAACTCACAAGTGCATGTATTCGGTTTCGTCCTACTAAACTTAAAGCCTTTAGATTCTAATGTATTCCTCCGAGTTCTAGTTTCCTATTCACTCCACCTTTTGTTTCATCCGCTAAGACAATAACATCCGCAAATAGCATACGTCATGGTATATCCTCTTGAATATGCATATTTAGTTCATCCATAACTAAAGAAAATAGATATAGACTTAAAGCCGATCCTTGATGTAGTTCTATCGTAATTGGAAATTCTTTTGTAGCTCCTCCAAATGTCTTTATACTCGTTACTACTTCATCATACATATCCTTAATAGTGTCTATGTATCTAGCATGCACTCCTTTTCTTTCTAGAACCCACCAAAGAACATCTTTAGGGACCCTATCATTTGTTTTTTCTAAATCTACGAATACCATATGAAGATCTTTTTTTTTTCTCTATATTTTTCTAACAATCGTCTTACAAGGAAAATCGCCTCCATAGTTGACCTCCTAGGCATGAAGCCAAATTGGTTCTTCGATATTATTGTTTCTCTCCTTAGTCTATTGTCAATTATCCTCTCCCAAAGTTTCATAGTGTGACTCATAAGTTTAATTCCCGGTAGTTTGAGCAACTTTGAATGTCTCCTTTGTTTTTGAAGATAAGCACAAGCGTGTTTCTTCTCCAATCCATTGGCATCCGTTTTGATTTTAAAATTTTATTGAAAAGTTTTGTTAACCAAGTCAATCCAATTTCTCTTAAGCATTTCCAAACCTCTATGGGTATTTCATCCGGGCCACATGCTTTCCTATTTTCATTATTTTCAATGCATCTTTAACTTCTATAATTCTAATATTGCGTGTATAGTTTACATTTTTTTTTTTGTGGGTTTTCATCTATTATAATATCAACTTGGCCATCATTAAATAAACTATTGACGTAACTTCTCCATTTCTCCTTAATATCATCTTCGCGCGTTAAAACATTTTGATTTTCGTCTTTAATACATCTTACATGACTTAAGTATTGTTTTCTTTTATCTCTTAATTTGGCTAGCCTATATATATATATATATATATATATATATTTTTCGCCATCTCTATTACCTAACTTTGTATATACATTTTCCATGAAATTTATTTTAGCTTGACTAACTACTTTTTTAGCTTGTTTTCTAGCTTCTCTATATTGATTGTACGCATCTTCATCTTGACACTTATGTATTTTCCTATACATCTCTCTTTTAGTCTTAATTGCTTGTTGGACATCCTCATTTACTATTATAAAGCTAAAAGAATAATAAAAAAAGAATAAAAAATAAAGAGAGAAATCATGCATAATCTTAATTTAAGAATGGACAAGGAAGCTAAAAAAAAAAAAAAAAAAAAAAAAAAACCTGTGAAATAGAACCAATCAAAAGATTTTGTAAGTAAATTTGGCAAGATTAAGTAATTCCTAGAGCGTAATACCTGTGCAATACTGTCTGCCAGTCGTTTCCACTGAAATCGTCTTTTCTATGTCTTCTTTGGCCAAATTTCTTTTGATCATATCTCTTGTGATGCCCTTTGTCTTCTGACCCTTGCCCTGAAACCATCTCCATCATCTTGTCAGTCAATTCATCAGCCTCATGTTTGTTTCCTCTTTTACCTAATCCATCAATCACTGGCATGAATGATGCTGGATCAAACTCAAACCCATCATTGATCATTTTCTGTAGTATTTTGCGAGCCTCTTCTAACTTATCATTCTTGCAAAGCTCCTTGATCAGATCTTTGTATGAGAAGCTTCCAGCGTCAAGTCCTCTATCCATCGCAGCTATAAATAAGTTATTAGCCTCTAAAACTTTTCCCCTAGAGAGGAACTCATTGAGCATTAAATCATGAAGTACTTCCTTATGACCACAAATACTTGTACCAATTTCCAGTACTTCTTGAGCAGCTGCAAAATTACAATCCTTGCAGAAAGCCTTGATCAACATTCGAAAAGAAGAAATATTAGGAAAGACGCGACTTTGCAACATTTCATCCAAAATTGACGTAGCATCTTCAGTTCTTCCGTCCTCGCAGAGAGAATTAATAAGATTATTATAAGTGAAGATATCTAGGGGAATACCTTTGTCCTTCATCTCATTCATCAAGTTAAGCGTTTCATCTATTTTTCCTTGGTTCCCTAAAGCCCATATCAATAAATTATAAGTACGAGTATTTGGATCACATCCCTTCTTCTCCATGTCCCTTAAAACCCGAAACGCAGAGGACGTCTTTCCATTTTTGCAATAGTAGTGTATGAAGGTATTGTAGATAACTGAATCAGGGGTAATATTCTTCTGCACCATCTTGATAAAAAGCTTTCTAGCTTCATCCACTCTCCCAGCTTTGCACAGTCCATCAATTATTGTAGAATATGAGACTAAATCAGGCATGCATCCGTTCTTGCTGACGGAGTCATCTACGAGCCTGATATAGGAGTTTCCCATATCACCAAGAGCAGCACTTCCATGAATCCACATCCCATCTAAAATCTCAATTGCCTTATCCAATTTTCCAGTTTTACATAGACCACTAATTATGATGTTACACGTAACAGTATCTAAACTGTATCCTCTCTCATTCATCTTCTGCAACAATTTCTCCGCTTCTGTTGTTTTCCCTTTCTTCCACAGACTGTGCAATAAGATATTGCAGGTAAACGTGTTAGGAAAGCATTTGTTCCACATCATCTCATGTAGAACGTTATTGGCTTCATAGACCTTTCCCTTACTGCAGTACCCATGGAGCAAACAACTATAAGTAACTGTATCAGGTAAAGTTCCATTGTTTCTCATCAAATTCATCATGGTTCTTGCATCGGATAGCATCCCCTGCTTGCAAAGCCCATCGATCACAATGTTATAGGAGTAAATACTTGGACTGACACCCTTACCAATCATCTCTTTCAACACAAATCTAGCTTCCAACAACTTCCCATTCCTAACTAAACCCAACAACCATACATTATAACTCTCCACTTTTGCAAACATTCCCTCTCTTCTCATCGAATCAACCAACGCCTCGGCTTCATTCAACATTCCTTTTATATACAACCCTTCAAGCATTGTATTAAAAGTGATGACATCGGGTTTTGGCAACTCTAACTCATCGTTCTCCCGCATATCTTCAACTATACTAAAAGCTTCTCCTACCTTTCCTGCGTCGCAAAGAGACGAAATCCTAGAATTGAAGGTAACAACATCAGGGCACAGTCCACCAGCTCTCATTCTCTCCACCAATTTCTCAGCTTCATCAATCCTACCCTCCTTACAAAAACAAGATATCAATGTGTTGTAGATTACCTGATTAGGGGAGCACCCAAAACCCTCCTCCATCTCATCCAACAACTCCAATGCTCGAACACCTCGCCCGGACTTGCAATACCCGCGAATCAAAATCCCAAAACTATACTCATTCGGTCTGCACCCCTTAAGAGGCATTTTATCAAACAGTTTCTGGGCATCTTCCAAACGCCCAGAATCACACATAGACCCCATCAGAATGTTCAATGTATACGTTTCCGGTGACACCCCGGCAACCATCATGTCTCTATACAGCTCTGATACCAATTCGGGACGATTTTCTTTAAGAGACACTTCAAGAAGAACATTGTAGAGATGAACTGGGGGAGCTTGATTGGGGAAACCCCCACGAATTGATCGAAATTGGAACAATGCCTTGTCCAAAAGACCAGATTTTGCGACGGTTTTCGCAACCTCGATCATCGAAACCCGCGAAATCTCGAGGGGTTGGAGGAGAATCAATTGGTGGAGTTGGTCGATTTCTTGGACCATTTTGGCGCGAATTAGGATTCGAGTGATGAGGGGCGCGAAGTGAATGGGGAGTTTAAACGAGGGGGAGGAAAGGAGGTGCTTGAAGAGGCGCCATGTGAGAGATGGATTGGTGTTGGAGTTGGTGTTGTTGAGAAGTGCCTTCACAAGGCGTGTGGTCTTGTCCATACAACCATTGATTTCTTGGTTTCTCACAAATCCCAGATTTTAAGGATTCGTTTCGTCGCTAAACAGTTGCTTTCGTCGCCATTACTAGAAGTAACGTAACTTCGTTTAATTGGATCATGACGGGCCTTAATCGGGCCCATACTGGGCTGGTGGGCCCAACTTAATGCACTTACAGGGGGTATTCAATTGAGATTTTAATAGGATTTTCGATTACTTTTATAAGTGAATGACTTTTATGAAGTTTTGAGATTTTGGTAGACTTTTAAAGACTTTGATATACTTTTATGTAGATTTCATTATGATGACTTTTATCAACATTTAAGATTTTTAGTGACTTTTGTGAACTTCTTAAACATGATTTTGATGATACTAATAGATTATTGTGATTTTTAAAACGAAACAAATATTTTGCACTTTATTATAAAAAATAAATAATTATATTTTTTTCTTAAGAGTAAAAAAAAACATATAAACATATTAATGAATTACTCTCAAGGTAGTAACATAACAAATAAGTAAATAAATATCAACATAATAAATAGGTAAATAAATCATCCTTTAGTGGTAGAAAATAATCAAGTAAGATAATTGGAAATATTTTTTCTTTTTTTAGAAAAGATCATTAGAAATATTAGTGTAAAAATTTTGAACTTTATTTTTTTGTTTGACTTAAGCAAAAAAATATATTTTTTCCTTAATAATGATAGTTTAAATTCTAAAAAATGCACTTCTTGCATTTAAAAAAAATTATACAATTATTTTCTTCAAAAATAATAATACTACACTTTTTGAGATTATAATAAAACACTAAATAAACGAAACTTCTTTATCAAAAAAAAAAAAAACTATCAAAAATGTATAGTGATGCAAGAATGAGATTTTGTTAATAATGACATCAATCCATTTTCATCAACATAGATATTAGAGTATAATGAGTGAGCAATGAAATCCAAGAGTTGTGGAGTGATTGTAGAAGTTGATAAAAAACAATTGATAAGAAAAGACCTCTTGTGAACAATGAAGTCCTTATTGAAAAATGTAACAAACAAAAATTAGAAGTCTCTAAAAGTTTTCGGGTTGAGGTGATGAGAAGTTGAAGACTTCTTTATGTGTATTTTTATATAAAAAGTCTACAAAAGTCAAGATTTGTAACCAATCTACAAAAGTCACCAAAAAATTAAATACACATTACTTTTATGAACTCTCTAAAAGTTTAAATTGAATACCCCAAAACTTTTAGGGTGTGTTTGATAGTAGGGAAAATGAAAAAAATCATGGAAATTTGTTTTATTTTTTAGTATAACCGTTTTTTTGGGTGTTTGATACATTTGTAACCGCATTAGAGAAAAAAAAAAATCCACCCCCTAATTTTCCTCATTTATTTTCTCTTATTTCAACATGGAAATTGGAGATTTTTTCTCACGCAATACCCAAACTCGGACTCCAAGTTCACATTGAATACACCTTACTTTTAAAGACTCTCTAAAAGTTTTAATTGAATACCCCTAAACTTTTTTAGTCAATAAAAGTAACTAAAAGTCTATTAAAATCTCAATTGAATACACCCCCTTAGTTTACATTTATTTAGATTCATATTTGGGCCTTAAGCGGGCCGAAGCCCAATTCAAAACAGGCCTTACTGTGTTTGGGATCGGATGGGTTAGAATATTTGTAAGTAACAGATTCGGTTTCGTCGCTAAATAGTTCCTTTCGTCGCCATTATTAGAAGTTAATAGGATTGAGATTTGGGCCTTACGCGGGCTGAAGCCCAACTTGATAATGATCCTTTACTGGGCTGCGAAGCCCACTGTAGACCACTTTTATTAGTGGATTTGGTGAGCAAGTATGTAAGAGTTGGGATCGGACAGAATCTTAATTTTTTTGGGTAGAATATTTTCTTTGCACAGAGAATATTTTATTTTTATTTTGTTTGTTTTTTTATGTATGTCGTCATCAATAAAGTTTTTAAAAGAGGTCACTTTGTCTTAATAAATAGAGCAACTTGGTTTTGATTAATATTAAACCAATCACTATAATAATTGAAATCTGACTTTTTATGCTGATGACGCATGATTCACTTATAATTTAAACAATTAGCTTTGAGATTAATGAATATTGAAGACTTTGCAATATAAATAGATTCTCAGTACATTTTATCCAAACATTTTTTCCTTTTGTTTTGATGAGTATAAGTGATCAAATCTGAATCCACGATCTGGTTAGCTTGCATATCACAAACCCAATTAATAGATATTTTCCAGAAATCTATATTTTTTATTTAAGATTTTTAATGTTTGTGCTATTATTAAATTGTTGACTTTTTTTGATGAATTAATTTCAAGAGGTCGACTTCTGAACTTTGCCAATTTATTTATTAGTTCTCCCACATCAAGGTATTAGTTTAATTTAAAGCTGCAGCTCTTAATAAGTTTTAAAAGGAATTAAATAATACAACATTACAACGTAGCCTCGATCTCATATTATTTGGGGTGGGCTATATCATACATGAACCAAATCCTTCCATTAAGTTCGATTTTGTGTAATTGAAAGTGTGCTTTCCAAATTATTTAATTAAATCCTTCACAATCAATATGGGCCAAAAAATTAAAACATAATTTAACTTTATTAATTCGTCGGTAATATTAAGCTGAACTTTATTATATATTTCACGATCTTCTGCATTTCTCAAATATATTTGTATGATTTCAATAAAGAGTTGTGGAGGACAATTTTTCCTAGTTTCCCGCCATGATGCAAGCTATATTTATAATGCTGCGTGTGTTATAGAGTTAATTAATTAAGGTGAATCTCTTAATTAATTAGCATGTTAATTAAGCTAATCAAGATCATAGCTAGCCAGTTTAAGCGATTGCGTATAAATATATATACCGCAAATCGCATGATATAATTATATAAGTAGTCAATTTGTGTTGGGTTTCCCTGTTGACTACAAATGCTGACGATAGAGTTATATGTTTTAATATGTTAACCAGAAACAAATTAGATAATTAATCACGTCATCATGCATGTGTGAATCATTTTTTTTGTATAATGCATCGGTGGATCTCTCAAGTGTGATTGACAAATGATTCAAGAAAGTTGATTTAGTTTATCCAAAATTAATTCCGTTTGATTAAATTAAAGAGTTTTTTACCTTAATTTTTAACTAGGTTTTTTAAATATTATATAATTTAATTTGGAAAATATATTGCCCTTGTGTTAAATTAACTTTTAGAACAATTTTTTTTTTTTTTTTGGTTAAACGAGAACATATATATATAATATATATAACATCAAGATTGCATTATGAATTTATGACTACATAATTAGCAGCTCATCATAATAATTATATTAAAACTTCGATAATGACATGATCCGAATTGAAAACCCTTAAAAGTACTTCTCCACACCAACTACGTACAATTAATGTAACTTATATATAGTCATCATTGAATTGATCCCACAATCTCTTGGAAAATAATCCCACAATCATCTTAATTACTCCTACGTATACCATTGCAACTTGGTGGCTGATGGTGTGCCAATACGTTGAATCCCATAATCTCATGAAAGTTGAAAATGGACATAGTGGTTTTTTGGATGAAAAACAATTGTGTGAATCCTTGAGCTAGCCGGAATGGAAAAAATCCGAAGATTTAATGACAGTGATTTGCAGTAAGCAAATCATTGTTAATTAAATCAGAGAGTGCTTCATCAACAGTAGTGACATAGTACTCTTGAGTTGCTTGAGCTGACATACAATGATACAAAGTTTACAAACCATATAAAAATACTTTGCACATCAATTTGTCTAAATTAAGTGCGTTCAGCACCTCCAATTTCCCATTGCAAGTTTAAAAAATTAAAATATAAATGATATAAAGGTTGAAAACTAATGTTTCTCAATGTACCAACACATTTGTCGGAATCATTAAATTAAATAAAAAAAAAAACATTACGTTTATGTAGAGAGTCTGGAGACTCATCTGGACAGCGGAGGCAGGCCACCTACTAGACCCACAATGCAACAATATGTACGCAAGTGTTAACAAATGTATACGTATGTAGTTTATGTATATGTATATAGCTCAATTTTGCATATTATTATATAAAAATAGGGCAGTGATATACAAACAATTGTATATTGGGTAAAATCAAGAACATCTCCAGCACATATCCACATATACCAAACTTAAAATATATTTCAACTTGGGCTAAATTAACACACACACTCTCTAGATATCTCTCTCTCTCTATATATATATATATCGAAAACGAAATAGGATATACTCAAGTTCCATAAAATATAATGATATTTTTGTTGTTATGTAATATAATTGTTTTAATTGAAATTAAGTGCACTAATTATTATCATGGTATTAAAAGTTAATAAAAGTAGTTTAAAAAAAGTTTTGAAAAGAAATTGGAATTGGCTATTTAATAGGTAATTGGTTAAGTTAAACGTGAAAAAAAATATTAATAAAAAATTTGACTATTTAATAAGTAATTAAAGGGTAAAAATAATAATTCAAGTGACTAAATAATCTTTTGCTATTCGTGCTTTTTATATATATATATACATATATATTGTTGTAAATTGAATGACCCTTTAACCAAGCTTATGAATGATCACATTGTCAAGCATGGCTCTCACATTGAATTGTAACATCAAGCATGACTTCTACATTTAATATAACTTGTACACTCTACATAACTTGTATTCAACTCCAATGTATAATGAGTTATCCATGTATTGTCATGTAACTTGTAATCTTGTATGACATGAGACTTTTGTGTAACTTGCACACTTTGTGCAAGTACTTGTTCTCATCATGACTAAGGGTCTATATAAGGGGGTTCCTTCACTTGTAAAGAACACACCAATGTATGAATGAAATCTCTACATTCTCATCTCTAGCTTTCTTCTCTCTTGTCTCATGTTCTCTACTTGTTTTAGTAGTTCTTAATTTATGTCTTATGTGCTTAAGTCTCTAGCAAGTCTAACTTAAGTTCTAGTTGGCTTAGAACTTAGTTTACTATATATAACACAGTTATTCCAGTTGCAGAGAATCTTATACAACTGATTATATAAATTTTGCTAAATGAATATTCATTATAATCTTCAGCTATTCATATCCATTTGTTGATACTACTTACTAGGTCATGATGATGAGAACATCAAGTAATTGAAGGCGCACATATCGCTTAAAGTTTGATTTCAAGATACACGCGTGGCCTTGATTAATTATGTACGCAAACATGCAATTACTTATCCAAATCAATCTTTTTTTAATAAAGTATACAGTAGTAAATTATTTTTGTTAAGAAAGAAACCAACTTGCTGCTATTAAGACTATATATGATATATGCAGTACTTATTAATTAATAAATCAAGATATATACTTTAGTTGCAGAAGAAATCTGATCATCATTCTTCTTTGTCAGGATGAATACAAGATTATTAGTAAAGAGAGATTGATAAATTAATGCTGTTATTCAATCATCGTGTTAGAACTTGATTTCACTTGTAAATGATCATATTGCTATATATATATATATATATATATATAATTAGCTTTCTTAATTAATTAAGATACGTGCTAAAGGTACCCGGCAAGCTGTGTATAAGGATAAATCAATATATATATTTTAGCGAAACACATATATAGTCATTTTCAAGAAGAGTTCAAAACATTAAATCAGTGGGTTGCCCTTATATATAGTTGGAGCGTCTTTAGCGTAACTCTTAATTAATCCTCTCCAAAATCAACATGTCTACTACTTCAATATATACATAGCGATTAGCGACCCAAGGGAGGTGTTATGTGATTTTTTTTATTTTTATTTTTATGTAGGTGTTATGTGATCTTAGGTGATATCAACATGAAGCACAGTTTTCTCAAATATGAGTAGTTAATTTGTTTTTGTACGTATGTGTGTTACAATCTTCAAGGACTCGAAATGTGTGATGGATCGATCGGGACCAACGGTAATCACAGCCACGTATAGGTTGGACCGATATATATTCTCGATTTCCTGATGAATGCTATATGGTCAACAAATTAAAGTATAGCATATGAAGTTGTGATTTATTTTAAATTAAAAATGTCCAAGTAATTAATTGCATATATAGGTAATTATGTATCTGTAATTGCATATAGCTAGCTCGCTAGATTCATTGTTCGATAGCTACGTATCGGTGTAAGATCGAGTTGCAGACGGACCTGTCACCAAAGTGTAGACATAACGTCTATCGGTATCTTCCTATAATTAAACTGATGTTTTTTATCAAAACAAATGCATTTGTTACTTGCTCAAAAAAAAAAAAAAAGCATTTTTTACTTAATTTAATTGAAATATAACTAATCATTTTGCCAATGCATCTCTCGAGAGATAAAAATGAGGCACAATTGTCAGAAGACAAGATTTATGATAGGTCGTGGTTCGAGCACCCCCACTAAAGTCAATGAAAAAAAAAACACTAATCAATATTAATTTAATTATTATTGAGCTCTTAACAACAATAATATTTACAGTCAAATTAACGGCAATTTGTTTGAACAAATAGAATTGGCGAATCAATCTTGATTCCATGTCTGATTCTGGTCGTGTATTGAGCCATAAATGATTAATTAAATTTTTCTTAAAAAAAAACGATAATATTTAGATCATCAATTGAAGTGAGGAGGAAGTTTTGACCACCAAAAAGTCTTTAATTTTAGGGATAGTCTCATTTTTATTTTATTTTTTATAAAAAAAAAGAACAATTTGGCGCCACCGCCGAGGTTTGAACCATGACTTTTTACTTCCAAACTTCATACTAAACTTCATACTAAATTAATTTTAGGGAGTATCGCGGGCCTCTATTCATCCAAAAAATAAAATAAAATTAATTAGACCATCAATTGATAATCTAATACGTACTATATATCACTAGTGGACGGGCACGCGCTCCGCACGTGATGCATATTTGTTTGAACCCAAAAATTATTTAGCGAAGCGATGTTCATAATCCTATCCTCACAGGTTTCGTGTTGTCGATCAACAACGTTAATCAATTCATTTTCCCTTCACAATTGATGCACTTTCTCTCCTTATTTTCGTTGCTCTCTCACTTTCAAGTTATGCAACAAAATCATTGAAAGATTGTTGTACTGCATGAAGATAATGTTGAAGAAAAATATGAAAAACTGATCTCGTAGAGGGGGTATTTTTTTTTTAAAAAAAGGATAAACACGGAGATGTGGAGTGAGAGATTAATTAAGGTGATGATGAAGAGGTGGGAATGGTTTTAGAAACTAATCCTCTCGATCAAAAAGGTTTTAGGTAGTTAATCATAACTTTACCGAAATACCCCTATTTTTTATTTTTGAAAATTATTTGAACCAATGAGATATAACATATAAGCATTTGAAGACACTTTTGTCAATAAAGCTATTTTACCTTTAATTGATTGTAAGTGAGGATTCGCATTATATATAGTATATAGTATATATATATATATCACTAGAACAATTTCGGTATTTAATAGAGATTTTTAAACCTCTATTAAAGGGGGGTGTTATTAAATAACACCTAATTGATAGGAGTTTTAAAAACCTCTATGTAATACATGTATTAAGAATTAAAACATAACACATTTTCACATGACATTTAATAACACTCTATTTAATAGGGATTTTAAAACCTCTATTAAATGTCAAAAATGTTCTAGAATATATATGCGCGCGCGATAAAAATGATATATAGATAAAAATGATATATATTAGGATTTGGTATATATAGAAGTCATCGCCAAGAGTGTATGATAAAAATGAGATCTGTGCAACCCACAAATTTGGACAGGTCTGCAAAGTATGTATATAAAACGGAGATAGAGCAGCAAATGCAAGCACTAATACGACTTGTTAGTGGGTGCTTTTCCAACTCTACATATATACTTCACAGTTGATTGGGTTATGATCGAATAAGTGGAGCAACACAAATGCATGTCTATTGTTAATTAATTAGCTAGGCCATGAGTGTGGCGTGTGCAAATATTATTTCTGGTGCTTACATAAGCGTCAACATTAACTGGAGAGAGTACCTATATATCGATCGATCCGAGTTGCCGCAAAAGTGACCACCAATAATATTGAATTTAGTAGTGACTCTTGAAACCATGAAAAGACTAATGAATTCATTCGGGTCTTCATTAATCATTGGTTCATTAATTTCACAGATTCAAATATAGCTCCTTTTAACAGTGAACTTACTGATGATCATCAAACTCGCCATATATCGTACTTCTTTGACCAAATACATAAAATCTTATGAATACCATATATATATATATATATAATTAAGTGGAGTATATATATAATTAGTACTAGTACAAATTTACCAAAAAAAAAAAAAAAAATTCTGCGTATGAGTATTAGTTATTTTGGTAAAAAAGCAGTGTCACTATGAGATGAGGTCAACTAATTAATTGATTCGATCTCAGAGTGGTTATGAGTTATTGTTCACTACCATATATATATATATATATATATAATTAATTAACATAGATGAACTTTTTCCTATAATGGTAAGGTTTTATTTTCGACTATGCGAGACTTGAACTCATATATACTGGGAGTCTGGGACAACTAGCTAGAATCAATACACACAAATCTATATATACCAATGAAAATAATTTTGTGACATACTTTTGATACATAATATACATATGATACACAACTGGGAGAATTTCATTGGAACATGTGTTGCATACTTTAGCATTGTCCATATACCAAACCAAACGGTGGTTGGTTCAAACTAAGCCCGCTGGCATCATCATCATGACCCACGGTTTCCACCCCGGACGGTAGAATCTCAACAATTTTTTATTACCATGCCCATGCCAACAACATAATGTAAATGGGCCACACATGCGTCACCCAATTAAAATTAACAATTAATTAATTTGATTAGAATAGGTGATTAATTAATTAATTAGTCATATATAAAATTAACAGTTTTTTATATAGCTAGGCTGTCCCCTCCACTTCTAAGTTATAACCATAATCTTGATAAAAGAAAAGTTCTAACCATATATCCCATATTATATCAGAGACGTTACTAGACTATATTAGTTATACTATGTAGGTTAATTTTCCCTATAATATTTTGTGCGAAAATGTGGAATGCACGTAAGCTTCAAGAATATACTAGTACTGGTTTAATTAGGTTTTCGCTTTCATTATAAAATAAGGGCACTATATCTTTAATTTAATTTCTTCGCACTACAAAGCATCCTGGATGTTGTTGGCTGGAAAAGTTGGTTTTTCCATACATCCTACATTTTGATTTTTGTATAACCTTTATGTATAAACTCCACCTATGTTGTATAGCGTTACATAGCCATTCCCAAGTCCGAATAAAGGAGGAGGACTCTGACGCCTATTTTTTCATACCGAAAAATGGGTAAGGGATGTCCCAAACTCACTTTTCATACCCGAAAAGTAGGGAAGGGAGGCCCCAAACTTATTTTTCATTCTTGGAAAATGGAGGAGGGTTGCGATAGGTTGACAACCAGCGTAAAACTTTTGTCACTTTTCATGAAATGGATCAAACATATATAAACATTGGGGCGTTCTCACCTTAATCGAGCACAACGAAAAAGTTTGATCCATGTAGTCAACCCCAGTTAATTTGGGACTGAGGTTATGTTGTTGTTGTTGTATAGCCTTTATGTATAACCCAATTTTTTGTAAAACTATTTTTGTATATAATTAATAAATAAAGGAGTATTGCCTCCCTTCATTCAAAAAAAAAAAAAAAGCATCCTGGACACCGTAGAATACTTGATATTTCCATATGTGGGTACCCCGCGCGAGAATACTTCATTGCTCTCGTTTATTTGATTTTCTTCAATCTCCAATATATTAAGAGTGGTCATCGTATGACATGGGTAATGGGGGGCTATAAACAAGCAGTAATAGTATACGTCCTCAGATGCACTTTGAATCATATTAAAAAGAGTCAAAATGAATGTACTATACTTCCTTCCTTGCTATTAGATGTGTCTCGAATCACTCAAAGAAAATGAGTTCAAATATATCTGAGGGCGTGAAAGGAGACGGTACATATTTGTAGTGCACTATTGCGGCCTAAGCGTGGCATGACATCAAACAAATACTTATTTGTTTGGTTTTCTGCAGATGGAATCTTCTTACTTGTTAATTAAATTTAAAAGGTACGTGTTATGTTACTTTCTATTTTGCATAAGCTTGATTAGTTAGTTCGTGGCTTAAGTCGATTAATTAAGCTTTGCAGTATTCAAATACTCGATTAATTAATGCAATTACCACTCCGTTCACTCGATGGTTTAAAAAGATCATCCAACGGTTAATGTCTGTTTAAGAAAAAGCTGTGTCATAAGTAGGGCCTACAAGTACTATTATAAAAAGTTTGAAAGTTTTGAAATTCATTCAAAGCACATAACGGACGTCGACATGCCCAAACTGCGAGCACTTATCACTCATCAAGTCATCAGCAATTAATAAGGCAGTATAAATTAATGAAATTAATTGGTTTTAATGGAGTAGTGCTTAATTGATTGCGTGTTTCCTTCGAGGCAACATCATGGATTTTTCCCTACTCCACCCACCTATCAGGTTTTCAGACTTTCAATGTTGGAATCTCTTAATTTCTTTTGTGCGCATCTTGAAGCTAGTAAATTTGAAATTGTACATCGTAAAAATTACTTATTAAGTGGGCACAGAGTTTGTAATAAAAAAAAAATTATAGAACTTCTGAGTTCTAGCCGTTTAGGAATGAACGTACCTGCAGGTGAGTTGGGATGGTGTGTAGGCCAAACGCCATTGGTTCTGAGGGAGTCATTCGTGACAGGTGGCAGAATCCTAGCCTCAGGCATCGTACGGGCACACGACGGGAGGATAATCTATCAGTTTCCATTTCTTACAAAAAGTTGAAAGATTCCAATTTGTCGTCTTATTGCACTTTCAGGACAAAAATGTATTACTTTATTTGTTTATATGTTGGATGAGTTCGAGGCCAATTGCGACTAAAGATTGTCTAACCATCACCTTTGGATTATGTATGAAGGTAAGGACTTACACATCTCGATATACATCGTAATGACTCCAGTAGTTATGGATGTAAAGACGCCCTTCTTTTTTTTTTTTTTTTTTTTTGTTCAAAAGAGGTTTGTTCTTACTACTTTATGTCAAAAGGGTCTCTTTCAGAAGTTATATTCTATTTTTTCTTTTATCAGAATAGAAGTTCTATTTCATTTTTCCGTAATTTGTAATTTTATGATTATATATTTTTAGTGCAAATGTTTTAAACGCCGAGATAATTAAGCGCACACCATGACAAGCTTCAAGATTTATTTAATTATAGTCTTATTTGGTTTCGGAAAGTGCACTTTACTGAAAGTTGTCACTTCGGTGATCATTATTTGAGTCAACTTTTTAATAAGTAAAGATGTTATTTTTCTTCTACAATTTCAAGAGAAAAAAATGAAAAAACAAAAACGAAAACTCAACTATGCCTCTTATTTAAATTAATTTTATTATTTTTAAGAAAGTATTATAATTAATGAATATAATTAACTACTTCTAAATATTTAACTTTTTGAAAAACATAAAACTCAACTAAACACTTTTATTAATTTTTGAAAAATTGCCGAATTAGGCCAAATAGATACACAGTGAATGAATCTCGAATAAATAAAATAAAATAAAGAATCTCAAATTCTCAATCTGTATTTGTGGTGGATTAGATACATTCATCAAATATCAATGTAATAATGAAAATCCCTAATGCCATGTTTGATTACAAAGAAAAAGTTCTATAAAAAAAGAACATTTTCTTAAAAAAGTTTTTTTTAGAAAATGCTCAAAAGAAATTTTTTTTTTATATATGTTTAATTTCACATATAAATTTTTTTTCCTCAAAACTCACCGACAACAAGTTTTGAAATAAATAAAAAAACTTACCATATATGTTAAATATATTAATTTGAATATTAAAAATATAAGTTTAATATGTCTTTATATAGAAACTCAAATTTTCTTAATAAAAAACTCAATTTGCCCTATAATAAGTGAAAAAATATATGAGTCTTTATATGAAAAATTGACAATTGTGAGAAAATATTCCATAAAAATTTTTTGACGATTAAATACATAAAAATATCATTTTTCTTGAAATATTTTTTTTTCATCAAATAAAACAGGGTCTAAATTTGTAGAAAAAAAGATACTATACGTTTCTAATCGCTTATGTCATCTCATTGATCATATCAAGATTGTCTTCTTTTTTATATCACTTTCGATTTGATCACAATGTTAATTAAGAAACAAAAATAACGCATACAGCCACACACAAAAGTCACACGACCTCAAGATATGCGTCTATATGCGTCCTGTAACTCATCTCGATGCAAGAACACACTTCCCAATGTGCCATTATTGGATAGTCCATATTAAATAGAAGTTGATACAAGTGTACTATATTACATGTGAATACAGTATTGGTTGACAGGATCGTACCCACGTACGTTGTGGGTGTACCTAATCAATGTTTTAGGCAAGTTGCAGGGTTATATATATAGCAACAAAAAAAGAAAAGAAAGGACGGAATCTCAATGTCACAAATCTGATTCTCTCTCTCACTTTCTCTCTCTAGTTTCTCTCTCTAAAACAAGTAACAATACTCTTTCATCAGAGTTATCAATTTGGAAGTTTGGTTGACTTTTATGTGAAATTGGTGGAGAATAAGCTCTGGGCGCGGGTGTGGGTGTGGGGGGTCCTGTCTTTGCTTGGAAGGATATTCTCTGAAGCTTTCACAAAACACACTACTCTTGAAGCCTCTGATATGATTCACTGGTGAGTTTTTTGAGATTTTACATGTGGTTTTGGTTCTTAGAGGCCTAGAGACACTTTAGAGTATGAATTCATGTTCAATTTTTTCTGGGTATTTGATCTTGTGAACAAAATCAGTAGATTCATTGAAGATTCTCTCGAGTGAATTGGTATATTTTGAGACTTGATTGGGGTTTTTTGGGGGTTTGTGATATGGGTATTTCAGTTTTTGTTGTATTTTGTTGAATTTGGTTGTAAAGATTGGTTTTTTTTGGGTAGTTTGTATAGATTGGATGTTTGTGGGAAATGGGTATTTGGAAAAACTGCATATGTGGCCCCTGTTTGATTGAATCTTCTTTTGTTTGTTTGTTTCAATTTTGATTGAATCTGACGGGGTTTTTGTTGATAATTTTTCGCCACTGTCACTGATTTGGATTTGTTCAAGGCATAGGAGGAACCCCTTTTGAGAAAAGTTTAGTTTAGTTAGAGTTGTTATTATCGTTGTTGCTGTTGTTGTTGGCGGTGTACTGTGTTTGAGCTCGTGCAGGAATTCTTGGTTTTGCCGGTTCTCTCTGAAATGCTTTTGTCTTTGCAGTTCCTCTAAAGATTTTTGTTGACGATGTTTCTCCGACTCGGACAGATTGGATTCGTGAAGACAGAAGAAAGGAATCCATCTTGGAAGTTCCTGTTTTTGTTTTTCATCTTTTGCATTCTTTTCTGTTTTGGCTCCTAAGATAGTCCCCAATTTGGTGGTGTTGGAGGTTATTGTGAGAGGTTCTTAGTAATTAGGTTTTGAGGAAAACAAGCATGGAAGATATGATCCTCCCGTCTGATACCATGTTAGGCGGCGTTGAAGAAAGTGCGGGGGACTTTGATCTCATGGATGAGCTTTTGTCGGGCGGTTGTTGGTTGGAGACTGCTGATGTATCAGATTTGATGCAATTTTGTCCCTCTTCATCTTCTCCGTTAACCAACAGCTTGTTTGGTTTACCGACTTTAGAGACCCTCAACGATCAAATGAATCCGAATCCAACAGAAAACAAGAACCCTGAAGTTATAGAAAGATCAATTGTGCTTAAAGAGTCATCATCAGTTGGGCCTCAAATACAAAACTCTGTGGTTATACATCCAGCTGATGGGTGCTCGGAAATGAATGGACGGTGGTGGATCGAACCAAAGGCTAATCAGGGTCCTGATTCTACCGTGGGGGAGAGATTGGTGCAGGCACTAAGACACATAAAACATATTATGAGAAGCGGTAATGCTCTTATCCAAATATGGGTGCCAACGAAAAAAGGGGACAAGAATGTTCTTACCACTCATCAGCAGCCATTCTTCCTGGACGATAACTGCCAGAGGCTTGCTATTTACAGAGATGTCTCTGAGAGATACGAGTTTCCCGCTGAGGAGGACTTGAATGACTCAGTTGGATTGCCTGGTCGTGTTTACTCAGGAAAGGTGCCTGAATGGACTCCTGATGTTCGGTTTTTCAGCAGTGATGAGTATCCACGGGTTGATCATGCTCAACGGTATGATGTTCGAGGGTCCATTGCAGTTCCTATTTTTGAACAAGGTAGCGAGTCTTGCTTGGGGGTCTTAGAGTTGGTGATGACCACTCAAAAGATGAATTATCGTCTTGAATTGGCAAGTCTGTGCGAGGCTCTTGAGGTTTGTACACTATTGTTCATGGAGTTTTTCTTTGTACAGAATTATCTTGAGCTGGATAGTGTCTAAAGCTGATGCATTTTAGTAATTTAATTCATAGACATCTGTTTCTCTGCAAATCTAGATAGAATAAACCATGCATATTGCGTGGGAAGAGAGGAAGTTGAATCCTGAAGATTGTCTTCAATACGATCACGATCCATTGTGGGAAAAAGTCAAGTTCAGCCTCAGAATTTCCAATTTAGATTCCACCTTTGAATGTTCTATTAAAAGAGAGTATCACAAGGTTCTAGTCAATAGTACGAAGCCTTGTGAAGAAAATGAATGCTCAGAGTTATGAGACTTATGCCCCACCTAGAGTTTCCAATTTATGAACCCCCTTTGTATGACTAAATCACTGTTTATTCAGTTCTAATTATTTCTATGCATTGAACTGAAAAGAACGAAATCTTCTCATTGCACTATCATGCTTAGTTTCCTAAGCTATTGTAACTATAACTGATATTGATTCCCATATAAATGTTGTTCTCAGTTCTTACGTTTCTCCCGACATGTTTGCTACTGGCTCTGAGATTAAAGAGATATTCACGCCTTTTTCCATATTTTAATAAACATCAAACTTGTTTGCTTGCAGGCTGTTAATCTGAGAAGTTCTGAAGTTTCAATTGCTCCTCTTCTAAAGGTAAGCAAATAAAATTAGCCTGAATAAATCATGGTGTCTAAAGTTAATTTTTTTTAATATTTTGATAATTCTCCTGACTCTTCTCAATCAGGCATCCAATGAATCCTACCAAGCTGCTCTTCCTGAGATCCAAGAGGTCTTACGAGCTGTCTGCGAAACTCATAGTTTGCCTTTAGCTCAGACTTGGATGCTATGCTCCCAACAAGGTAAAGGGGGATGCCGTCACTCAAATAAAAACTACGGTAATTGTGTTTCTACTGTGGATTCTGCTTGCTACATTACTGATCTCCATTTCAGAGATTTCCACGAGGCATGTTCTGAGCACCACCTCTTTAGAGGCCAGGGGGTGGCAGGAAGAGCATTCTTGACAAACCAACCTTGTTTCTCTAGCGATATAACTGCCATGAGCAAGAAGCATTATCCCCTCTCGCATTATGCGAAGATATTCAATTTGCAGGCAGCTGTTGCTATCTGCCTACGAAGTATATACTCCGGAAAGACTGATTATGTATTGGAGTTCTTTTTACCGGTGAATTGTAGGGACCCTGAAGAACACAAGGCAATGCTCAATTCCCTGTCCATAGTGATAGAACGAGTTTGCCAAAGCTTACGAGTGGTTACAAAGAAGGAGCTTGAGGAAGAATTTGTGTCCAGAACCAGGGAAGCAGTCAGTCCTCCCGGCGAGGTATCACCAAGAGAAAAAGTGCAAGAGTTGAAACCTGATTCAAAAGTATCTTCTCAAGAAGATGCATCCTGGGTTTCCCAAATGATGGAGGTTCAACATAGAAGTAAAAATGTGGGCATCGGTTTCAAAGTAAACAGTCACTGGGATGATCCGGATATGGTGTTACAACAACGTCAAGCAGGCTCCGAGTTTCCACAGCATCGCCAAGATTCTGGATTGAAATACAAAGTCAAATGTCGTGGGGCGTCTTCCAGTGGTGAGGGCAGTTATTTGTCTGGAGCTAAAATCGCAGAGAAGAGACGAACCAAGATGGAAAAGACTATCAGCTTGCAGGTTCTTCGGCAATACTTTGCTGGTAGCCTAAAAGACGCAGCCAAGAGTATAGGTGGTAAGTTTTATGTTTCCTCATTTTCCTAATATAATAAAGGTTACGTATGAATGTTCTTGCTTTTCTTTGATTAGGCAAATATTTGAATGCGATCTGATGTAAGGTTGCACCATTTAATTGGAAAAAATATTCTCGAAGTAATTTTAGTTTAAGTGCTAGATCACGAACCACATGGTTACCAGCGTCAAGTGCATGTTGATCTCTAGAGTTTAGATTTGTTCTTATTCATACCTTCTAGGTGTGTAGGCCTTAGGATATATAATATCCACATAGTGAAACAAGATAAGAGTCATTAGACAGTCTGGATGACATAGGCTGCAAATAACACGATCTAGATGAACCAAGATTCTTTTTTCAGAAGCTGCGGTGTATATTGTCGGATCCTATATTATCTCAGAGGCGTTGTCTGAGACATGTTTCTTCTCGGCGTGGTTTCTTGATTTTGCACTATCGTATTATCGTTGCCTTCTCACATGATGTTTGCTTTCAATTCAATTAGTGGTTCTAGCTGTTTTAGGTTGCTTTTCGGTTCATTGAAGAATTGGAAAATTCAACATCATCTGTGCATTCTCTTATAATTTGGAATCAATTTGAGCAAGTCTAATTATACGTATCTGGAGAAGTTTCATAAAATTTCAACATTGTGGAGTAATAATGAATAGGAGGGAAACAAGAATTAATATTTATGTAATGCTTGGCAGACATTAATGAACAACAAACTCCTAATAACTTTTGATCTTATATTTACTTAGGATTTTTAAAATGACGACAAAGAGTTCATCATATCATACTTTAGAGTCTGTTCTTCACAATTGGGGTTTGAGGGTTTCTCTGTTATAGCATCTTTGAAGAAGAATTGATGCTAACTTAGCTTTTAAGACAGAATTTAGGATTTTTTTTTTGAAAATTTTTGTACATTATTGTTTTCTGCCTTTCATGGCACTGGCATATCCCTTTATATGGTTATTTTCTGATCACAGTATGCCCTACTACTCTGAAGAGGATATGCAGACAGCATGGGATCACCAGATGGCCTTCTCGAAAAATCAAGAAAGTTGGTCATTCTTTGAGGAAACTCCAGGTTGTTATTGACTCGGTCCAGGGTGCTGAAGGTGCTCTCCAAATTAATTCCTTCTACGCGAATTTTCCAGAGCTGGCATCTCCGAATGTATCTGGTACCAGCCCATTTACAGCATCCAAATCGAATGATCATGCGGGACCGTCTTCAAACACACAATTTGAGGGTGAATTTAGTCATCAAGTTGTTGCATCTAAATCACCGTCTTCTTCGTGCAGTCAAGGTTCCAGTTCAAGCCTCTGCTGCTCAAGCGGCCAAAATTTACCTCTCCAGGACACTCAACCAATATGTAATGAAGGCACTTCTGCAGCAGAATTCCCAGTTTCTTTGCTAAAGAGAGCGCGTAGCGATGCTGATTTGCTTGCTATGGCTACCGAGGAAACCAATCTTCTGGTGAGATCTTATAGTCAGCAATCCCTCGGCAAACATTCTGGTCTGGAGACTCTTCCCCCGTTAAACAAGAATTACAGTCGTATCTCTACCGACAAGAGTGCTTTCAGAGTAAAAGTTACTTATGGGGATGAGAAAGTTCGATTCAGCTTGCTATCACATTGGGGCTTTGAAGATCTTCGACAAGAGATTATGAAGCGATTCCGCATAGATGATGCTGGCAAAATAGATCTTAAGTACTTGGATGATGATTCCGAGTGGGTGCTATTGACATGCAATGCCGATCTGGAGGAATGTACTGATATATACAGATTATCAGGTTCCAACACTATTAAAATCGCAGTGCACCCTACGACACGTTTTTTGCCTTAGTATGGAAATCTCTTTTGGTTTCGCAGTTGCTGCATACTGACTGTACCGAAGGACTTATCTTATGGAACTCTAATTCGCTTAGATCTAATTGCTGGAGAACGATAATGTCTTGGCGAGTCAAGTGGCTATTAATAGGAGATCCAAAGCTTTTCGAGGTGGAAACTAGGCATCTTGATCTTGACAATGCTAAGGCTTAAACGTAGTTAAGTACCGATCAAGGTGAAACCGTCGACTTGCCCTGATTATGCATTCCTATTTTTATATGGAGTACTTTGTGAGAGGCATTTGAATTGACCCTGTTACCTACATATTAATTTGTTGTTCCAATTGGAAGTTTATAGGTTTATTGCCTTTTGCAATTCAAGTGTTTCCAGCATCTCTAGTTTGTTTTATAGGGCTTGGAAGATGCATTAACTCTACTTGTACTCATACCAGAATAAGGAGCATAAAGTGGGTTTGGGTCAAATCAGCTTTGACTCAGATAGCCTTCAAGAAGGCTGGAACATTCATTCTGATCAGTAGCAAACTTTTCATTTGTCAGTTGTATGTATTGTTTGAATCCTCCAGCAAAAACTTAATTTATGTTGTATAAACTGCCAATAGAATGTACTCTTTTGTTTGAAGTTGCAACTTTTCCGTTCACTAAGATCAATACCTCATCAGATTTTTGTAATTGTCTGTAATGGCCCCAAACTCCGAGGCAAATCGGGTACCGCCACGTCGCCAGACACGTCACCAAACATGTCATGTCACACACTTATTTTTAAGCGCCCGTGACCTAAACTTTTGTACGTATCTTATTAGCCTTAACTTAGTATTTACGAATGTTTTTATGAATATTTAGATTAAATTAACTAAGTTAAGTTGTTTGTGATTTATTAAATTAATATAAGTTAAATATCGAAGCGGAAGTCTTTGAAGCATATGCGAATATCGTAAAAATGAAAAGTTTGCATTTTATAACATCCCTATAGTGTGGAAACCCAAAGACATGAGATATCATGTATATCAAAGAGCGACAAAAGTACAAAAGATGAGCATATACATGTATCAGGTATACAAGTCCTCCCAAAAATTTCATAAAAGTAGTAAATAAATGCATACAAACACCTACGCAAAAAGCTGATGAGGCTCTCCTAACTCGAGGTAGTCACCTAAGACACCCCTTGCCCTGGCTCGTCGTAGGATTTGCAATTTGTCACCAAAAACAATGACAAATCTCGGTGAGTAAATCCCGAGAGAACGTTAGCTAATATTCACGAAATCTAATAAAACGTTGTTATTCATTCAATTTAAATAAGGAACAAGAATAAAGTAATCGCATGAAAATAAGTCGTTGAGAAGTCGAATTTGGACACGAGTGTAGCGTGAGAGAACCCCGATCGACATCCGGAATCGTCTTAGCTAAACCGAGAGGAACCCATGACGATTACCTCGCCAAACATCTCACGGTCGAATGAGAGGAACCTATGAACGGAGAACCCCATCCAAACATCTCTCGAGAGGAACCCATGACGAAGATTTAAGTCTTCGTCAAACATCTATCAACCTATGGGTCTCGCGAAAAATAATCACCGCATAGTCCTAACATGGCCAATTACTCGAACACGCGGGGTAGCTAGCCCGGGGTGTGAGTCCGTGCCATGTCCGACCCCGTCGACAAACACACATACACACGTGGGAGTGGATGAACAGTAAATGAACAACAATAAATAGCACAATAGAATAATTGAAATGTGAAATAAAGTAAGTACCATAAATGAATTTTAACTAATTTTCTCGTGGGTTTACTTACCTTAAACAAATCGCAAACCGCCCTCAAAACGCCCCGCACACGCCTCGAGATACGTACCCGACACCCGACTATGGTATCCTAAGTCCCTGGTGTCCAATTATACAATTTTCATCATTTTAGAGTCACCTTAAATGAATTTATAATGTGAGACCAAAATTTGTAATTTTTATTCCAAAAAGTTTGATTTTTGGCACACTTTTCAAATTATACCGGGGTGCTAAATGCCCGAAAAAAGCTTCGAACTCATTTTCCTAGCTTTCTTCTAATTTTTTATATTTTTCTGGAATTTTTCATAATTTTTTTTATCTATTTTAGCTATTTTTATCTATTTTCTGTTATTTATTTTATTAAAAATCAGTTTTATTAATTTAGATAATTTATTATTATTATATATATATATATATATATATATATATATATATATATATATATATATATATATATATATATATTTGAGTTGGACCCAGTCGATCCCACCCGTCCCAACCTGGGACCGGTTAGGGTCGCCGAGCCGGACCACCGGGCTGGATATATATGACCGACCCGCCCATATAGGCCATGGGCGATGGGCCATGGGCTACCCCTTTCAATTTCCGTCTCTTCTCCAGAGACGGAATTGTCTCTGGAGAAGAGACCATGAATTTTTTATTTTTATTTTTACAAAACAATAACAATATTTATAACAATATCAACAACTAACAACAATAACAACCATTCAACACCACACCATTAAAGCTCCTATACTCCTCAAAATTCAGCAACAACATTAACCACTCACCTTGATCAATGGAGGCCGCCGCTGAGCCGCCAAGAGGGAGAGACTCGCGAGAGAGGCGATGAGACCGTGGAGTGTGAGGAGAGCTTGGTGAGGGAGAAGATGAGAGTGGTGTGAGGAATGAAGAGAAGATGAAAATCCTTTGGTGGGGGAGATAAGGAAAAAATCGTGGGTTTGTTTGGAGAGAGAGAGAAAAGTGAGGGGTGGTATGGGGTGATGTGATAGGTAGGCATAATGTGACAGGTGATGTGACCTATTAAACACTATCCCATACACCGCGTTACGCGTGCACCCCGTGACGTCACACCGTGTTACACGCATCTCGCGACGTCGTACTTTGTCGTCACTACCCGCGCACAATGCGACTAATAAAATATCAACTAATGCAACGCGAATTAATTAATAATACAACAATTTAACACGCATCACACAAAAATAACTGTTTATACCTTGGTTGGCGTGCCCTAGACTTGTCAGCAGTGTCCACGTGGGTCCGAGCTACGTGTCATAATCTGTTATTAATAATTAATTAAGATTGAATAATGTGGGCCGTTACATTGTCTGCATGTGTTTTGAGTCTTTTTTTTTTTTTTAAGAATGTTTATACTGTTAAATATTTCATTAGATTTTAGTCTTTTTTTTGTTTTTATAACTTTTGGTTTCTCACGTGGTGTCCAATACCAAACGCACCGAGGGCACTCAATATCTGAAGTCCAATGAGCCTCGACTAATTCGGGTTCGAGCTGAGTAGGACTACTAGATGGCGGCTAATGCAATTCGAGTTGCCACGCCAAACCTCCCTTGGTAAGTCCTACTGGTGTTGGATATGGAGAAAATGGCTTAATTGAGGTAACAGCTGGGTGTTGAAATTGCCCAATTTTAATGGGAAAAAAAGACAGGAAATGCATGCCCTTAAAATGGGCATGGCAATTTGAACACCAACTTGTATCACAATAAGATAATACCTAATTAAGATCAACGCAAGGGTCGTCAACTCCACACTTCACTTTTCTTCTTTGGGCTCTCTCTTTCTCCCTCTTATGCGTTCCCTCCCATCTCTCTCGATTTTGTGTGGGACTCTTTCCCAATTATGTTTTCTTTCAATTAAGGTTGTGTTTGCCATGCACAACCTAGCTTATTAACTACATTATAAGCTACTTTTACCAATAAGCTGGTTTGGTTAACTAGCTTATATTATTTTGAAAAGAAGCTAGTTAAAACTCTAAAAGCTTGAACGCTTAGGGGGCAAACGTTTGATTTCTGAAACAATTGTTGTTTAATTTTCGTACCATTTTACCCTCAAAATTTATATAACAAATAACCTATATGTTGTAAACTAAGTTGGAACTTGCTAAGAACTAGAGAAAGAAATTAGAAGACTAAGAACTTATACTACTACAAAAGAGAAGAGAAGAAATAAGATAGTTGGAATGAGAAGTTTTCATTCAACTTGGTGTGTTTTTACAATGAGGTTGGCACCCTTTATATAGGCCATTTGGTGATGATGATAAATGTACTTCATACAATGTGTACAAGCAACACATACACCCCATGTCATACAACACATCACAAGCAACATAGACAATACATGAAAGAGTTGGTGTACATTGGAGAGGATTACAAGTTACATGACAATACATAGACAAGTGGAGGTACTATTAAGTGATACATACAAGTTATATGACTACACAATATGTTGGTGTACATGCATGGTCATCCATATTCCATAACACTATATTCTTTTTTTGGATAATTTGGAATCTTTGAGATTTATTTGCCGCGGGAAGAATAAGATATTACGGAAACCCTAAATTTTTTCCCAAATCCCAGCTTCTTTTCTCTTACATTGGACGTGTTTTTATAATTACTTTTTTAAATTTTTATATTAATTTTTTGATAGGATAAAAAACTGTAATATAAAGAAGATAATTATAAATATTTTTACAAATATTTATACATATTTTATTTAAATAATTTATAATAACAATTTTTTTCTTGCATTGAATTATATAACACGTCCTTTAATATCATTTAACATTTATCAACTACTCAATCAGCTAGTTTTTATAAACAATTTTAATTGATCACTAGATTATCAGCTTTCAACTATCAGCTACTAGCTTTTCAAGCTGTCAGCTAGATTATCAGCTTTCAGCTAGATTATCAGTTAGCATTGTCAAACAAAGCCTAAGTAGTAGAATCAATTTAGATCCTTAAAATCATTCGATTTCACCTAAATCAAAGATTTCCTAAAATCCCCTATTTCCGTGCGCGTTATGATATACGGGAGAGTCAATCAAACTAGTCGCCACCCTTCTCCCTAATTTCGATTTCAATTATTTAAGTAATAAATCTCATGTGGGCCCATACATGTGACTAGTAGTTTTTTTAGGGTTTTCTACCAATATTAATACAAATTTCACACACATTTAAGGTATACTTAGTTAATTTAAAATTCAAGATCCTCACATTATCAAATAGAAAATTAAGGAAAATACCAACTTAGCAGCCGCACAAATCCACAAACGATCTATTAGAGAGATGTGACGCAAACAAGAATATAGAACTAACCATCTTAGATTTGAACAAATCAATCAATAAGATATATATCTTATTGAATAAATAAATGCAAAAATGATGTAATTGAAACTATAACTGATGAAAAGAAGATCAATGGTGGTTCAAGATTTTGAATTAAGAGAGAGAATTAAAAAAAGAAATTTAGGGTTGAAAGTCGCCACCTCGGTGTTCCTGGTGTTGTGTTTGTGTTATCCTTGATGTGTTCATATATGGATAGTTATATAGGTTATTAAATTATATTTGGGCCGTTTAAGCCCTTGTAACTACGTAAAGAAAACTTCAGTGCCAAAAAATAAAAATAAAAATAAACTTTTCATTATTATTACAGAAAGCTGTCGATTTCATTGAAACATATACTTTGGCAGGTTCACAAAGGTTCCTTGGTTAGGTACTTCCGTATAATGACAATTAATATCTTTCTGAAGGACATTTGTCAAACACTAATTAAACGATCCATACGTACGTCCAGCTAGGCGGCGCCTAAACGACACTTTATTATATATAGGTTGTCCAAATCCATCATATATACGACATACAGGAAGTACAATATACTACAAAAAGAAAACTACATTTTAGGAAATGCTAGCTACAATGATAACCCCTGTGTCACACCCAAATAGTAAGGGTCTCTACACTCTTCAGGATATAAATATACACAAATCTCAGTACACAACGCGTAAGTCGTGACTGCGTAGACGACTCTTTGCTTGATATAACTTTTAATGTGACTTGGGCGTTATCATTATAGTAACATTTTTCTTATTAGAATTTTAAAAACTATTGTAAGGGTTTCCAATAGAAACCATGACACTACAAAAAATTGATACCAATAGCGACGGGAAATAACGATGAGGCAGTAGGGCCCACACTCTCTCTTCCACCACCAAACCATAATCCCTCTCACTTGTAAAATCACAAAAAAATTTCTCTTCCAAAATCAATCTCTCCGCATCCACTCCTCTCCTCTCACTCTTCATCCGCCCCTCTCTCCACTCTCGCCGGAGTCGCCCCGCTGCTGCCTACGCCTCGCCCCCGCTGCCTACGCCTTGCCGCTGCCGCCCCCTCTCTCGCCTCTCCACCCTCGGCTTCCGCCTCTACCTCCGCCACCATCACGCCGGTCACGCCTCTCTCGATCAAGTTCTTTTGATTTTTTTAGGATTTTGATTTTTTTTTTGTTTTTTGTTATTGTATTGATTATTTTTTTCATGACGATTAATTAACTTGTTTTGTTTTTTGTATATATTTGTTAATTTGTTTTTTTACAGTACATTTGTTGTATTTGTTTTTTTTTGAAGTTATTTTTTATTTTAAAATTAATACAGTTTTTTAAAATAAATTTTTTTTGTCAATCCGTCAAAAAATAGCGACGGGATTTAGCGACGGGGTCTTGTCGCTAATCCGTCGCTATTACGAAATAGCGACGACGGGATTAGCGACGGCTCTTCCCGTCGCTAATCCCGTCGCTATAGTGAAATAACGACGGATCGTACATAATTAGTGACGGGAAAACCCGTCGCTAGTTCTGTATTTTTTCGTAGTGTGGGTTCATACGTATACCTTCCCTCTTCCTCTTTTCCTACCCTTTTTTTTGTTCGATAATCATTAGATGATGTGTAGCTGCTGGTTTCCCGACGTCACGACATTGATGACTCACTTTTGACACCTAGAGTATGGATTGGGTGGGAAAGAGACGGTGAGATAAAGTGGCGGTCTTCAAGTCAAGGGCGGCGAACGTCGACGACCAATCCTTAGAAGTGGTGAGCGGTGATTTGAGTGGCGAATTGGAGTTCTGGCATATGTCTCTCTAGTTTCTTTTTTCTCGGTTAGATCTAGTGTTTTTTGTTCCCACTGGTGGGATGTTGTCCCTCGAGGGGTGGTTGTCCTCACTTGTGGAGTGATTGTGTCCGTTAGGGATTGATGTCGCACCACCGTGTGTGCATGGTGTCGAATCTTAGTTTCAAGCTTCATTATAACAAACAAAAAAGCTGTTTGGACCCAAAAAGTCCAGACTCAAATGAGTTTTTCATAATTTTTAACATTCTTGAGGGCTTCAAAATAATTTAAAATGAAAAGTGGGTCACATTAAATAATGAAGGATAAAATGGTCATCTACCTACAAAATCTGACATGGGTAGGGTGACTTTCTTTCTCTAAAAAATGAGCACTCTCTCTCCCTCCTTGTAACATTAATTCTCTCTCTTTATCTCTTTCTTTCTCTTATTATTATCTATTTCTCTCTCTTTAATTATCTCTCTACTTTAATTATTTCTCTCTCTATATTTGTCAATATCTATGCATAAATGCTCTTTAAATTCTCAAGATTGGTACTTACATGCTTTTTAATTCTCCAGATTCATTAATTCTCTAGATTTGTGCATACGTGCTCTTTAATTTTCAAGACCCTTACATACGTAGAGATGTGATTAAATTTTTCTCGAGATCCGTGCATACATGGAAATGATATTGAATTGGGTAGTACTATTTGGACTCATGAATCTGGACTCAAAACCTTTTTTTTATTTCAAATATATCATCGAGCAATTAATGAAGCAACCGTAATCACTTGTAAAATTCCTTTAATACCTCTTAAATATTTACAAAAATTTTAAAAATCTCCTTATGAGTCCGGAGTCATGAGTCCAAGTAGATTTATTGGATTAAATTAAGGTGATCAAGGCGTATATGGGGAGGGCCCAAGGCGTGACTAGGCCTCTGCATTGTTGTGCCGAAAGCTTTGTCAAGGTTTGCCTAAGGCGTGCCTATAGAGGACTCAAACGAGCGTAGATCTCGCCTAGAGGCATGATGGGTCATATAGAAGTACTATCGCCTCTTGAGGGCGCATCATTGGCTTCTCCAAAATATTTCTTGATGTACGCGCTAAGTATGTGCGGATCAATAGCACTAATGTCGATCTTCGAGGAGCGACTATAAGACGAACATCATAATTGATTATTGTGCGAGCACGGAGATGACCAAGATGAGGTATTCGTCTACGCTACTAGTCTTTCCACCTTCATCCGGATCCCATGATATAATAATAATATATATATAATAATAATAATAATAATAATAATAATAATAATAATAATAATAATAATAATAATAATAATAATAATAATAATAATAATAATAATAATAATAATAATAATAATACACTACAAAAAATTTGAAAATACAGTACAAAAAACATTCAATATAGCAACAAAAGTTTAATTATTCTTTTTGATTGCATCTTAAAGAACTTGGAGGTTTGGAAGTAGTATTGGACAAGACATTCTATATATTTTTTTTTGAAAAAAGTAAAAGAAGACATTCTTTGTCAATGATTAATCAACCACAAGAATCAAAAGGAAAAGATCAATTATACTTTTTATTGATTGAACCCCTTACAGAAGTAGCTTACAACAACAAACAACAACATAGCCTCGAGTCTAATCTAATTAATAATAATAATAATAATAATAATAATAATAATAATAATAATAATAATAATAATAATAATAATAATAATAATAATAATAATAATGTCTTGAATTTTCGAAACATTGTGATATGCATCATTGAATGTCAACAAAAGTAAATATTTTTTATGGTGTAATTTATTTTCTAAAACACTGAACATTACTAGATTTATTTTTGAGAAAACACATTACATACATTTTAATTTGAGTTACCATGGTTGCATATTTGCATAGACTTTTATGGGCTTTAATAACATAGGTGAAATCTAAAGTATTTCATGGGCTTCAACTTTGCTAGAAGCATTTTGTGAGTCCTCAATCACCCTCAAATTCGCTAATTAAAACTCAAAACCATTCTATCGACTTCTCATCGACTCACAGGGTTCTTGAGGTGAGTACTCCAACCTTCAATTCGTTGCTCTCATCGACTCTTGTTCTTCAAATTTAAGTTTTTTTGTTATTTAATGTTTAGATGTGGTATTTGCTTCTTGTCGCAGTGTAAGCCATTTTTTCACCACGAGGTTTGTGCTCCAAAACTTGGGAAGTTCAATGGATCGGTTGATTCTTCCCCGAAGCTTAGGTGTTTGGACTTGCATCCTACAAGTTCAAAGGCCCCATGTGGGCCGCCAATGAACTTCATGAACACCAACAAGCGAGCTCACTATATCAAGCAGCTGATAATTGGATCCGCCGATTACAAGTTGATCACCCGGATTACGCTTCTTTGCTTGCTCATAATATTGGTAGAAGGTGATGAACTTAACATCCATCTTTTGATCAGAGCAAAGAAAATTTAAAATTTCCCTTTAAAATGGTATAGGTTCAGTTAAAACATTCCTTTCTTTTTTTCATATATTTATATAGCAGCTATACCTACACATCTCTCACCCTTCCCTCCCCCGACGCAACTTTATAGATGACCCAAAAATAGAGTCTTTGGTGATCTGCAGACCCATAATAGGGTGGATTATAGCACAACTGAAAAAAAATTAAATTGTTTGTGGACAAGTAGTGGCCCCTAAACTAATAACTTGGTCTGCACAGACTTGGTTAGAAGTGATTGTAAGATATAGTTGGCCTCACCTCTCTTGTTGTTATATGCTTGAACAAAGGGATGGCACCAATTTTCAGAAGTGCCTGTAAATCTTTGACTGTTCATCTTTTATCAAAATTTTTTTTGGTTGATCATTGTTATATGATAGATAGTTTGTATTAGTTCTTTTATTCTTTCAAATATATAATACTGGGTTTCAAAGTAAATCATAATGAGGCTCAAACAAACAAGATGTGAAGGGCAAGATTCCTAGGCTATAGATGTGAAGGGACATTGGGCAACGAAAATGTTTGAAACATTTATTAGGCAGTTGTGTGAAGATGAATTGTATTGTTTCCATTTTTTAGTCAAAGAGGGATGTGTGAAGATGAATGGGGATTAATTACATTTACTAGGCAAAGTGGGTTTTTCTTTGTGCAAAGTGGGTTGTGTGAGGATGAAACGGGATGAATGCTTTTCATTTATTAGGCAAAGTGGGCCCATTATGTGAGGATGAATAGAGACTCCCCTATATAAAGGAAGCCTAGGCGGTGAATTTTTCAATAGCTAAGTAAAGCATAGCTAAGTAAGTGAGACTCTTTCAATTAAGTAAGATGTCCTGGAAGTACTCCCACTAAATATGTCAAGGGCGAGATGTTCGCGATCCACTCGTCTCGAAATGCATGAAGACGATTTTCACCAAAATGGAAGACAAGTTTGACACCCTCCGTGTCGAGGTGAAGGAGCTAATGAAGCGAATTCTCTCATCGGTTGATGAAGAAGCTCTTATGGCAGTTATCTTGGATGATGAACCACTCATTGCTTGTTATGACATTTTTCGCGATGCTGCGAAAGAGATGAAAAAGACCTTCCCTGCAAAAGAAGTTATTGTCATTTTTGACAATACTGCGTCAAGTGCTATTTAGTTCATGTTTTTCTGATTTTCTTTTTAGTTTTCAAAGAGTTTTTGAGGCCTTATATTGCCTATTTTGTAGTTTGAATGAAAAAGCAAGTTTAATATATGGTTTATTTGCAAGCTACCAGAATCATAATCTTTTGTTAATGGAGGACTGTCCTTATTCTTTGATAGTTGTTTCAATCTAATTGTTGTCTCGCAAATGCCAACCTTTTACTCCGTAGATTTTCTCACTAGTGTCGACCTCGATGTATGTTGCAAATGATCAAACAAGAATAGCTTTTTCGCTATGCTAATTCTTGATGGTGTTCTTTGCTTAGCAACATTACTGATTATGTTGAGTTGCAGTGTTGCAACAATACCATTTTCTATGTAATTATGGAGCCCACTCTGTCTGCTTAGGCATATATGCTTACACCTATTTATGCTATAGTTTAGTATCATCCTGTGTAATTTATTATCTTTTTATGTCAGTCTTTCTTATATTTATAAACCAATCAAACGCAGTATGTTTTTACAACAGTAGTTCGTGCTTCTTTTTTATGAGGAAGTGTCGAAAACTTGTCAATAAAGAATGGAGTAGAGTGGAGATGAGCTTTATAAGATAGGCAGTGACATGGTCTTTAGAGCTTGAAAATTTCGTTTCTCTTGGAGTTGGAGATGGAAGACTATGCTTGAGTCGAGAAGATCCCTGTGTAATAATCATCAGTATAGAAGATCTGCATTTTGATAATATGGCTCAAAGATGTACAAATTTTGAGGGACCATCTTTTGCATTTGTTTCTCTTTTAGCATTTGAGTTGTATCTTCTTCAGCGGTTGGGCTTCAGATGATAATAGACATCTGAGACTATTTTTCTCTTGCCGCTTCTAAGTAAACTATTGCAAAATATGAACAAATAAATACAATTATTGTTTGGGCTTCATCTATGTCATCATGAGTTAATGGATGCCTGGATTTCTTCTAGTGTTCTACCTTTAGTTTCTGGTACAAACTTTGCCACGAACAAAATAGTCACTAGGGAAACTCCGGAGTACAAGAAAAATGTACTGAAAAATGATGAATGTTGAATTTATCTCGCAACAATAGAGCACCATTAAAACTTAATTTTAGAAAGTCATCTTCACCCGAGGAGCTCCAGCTCATGAGAAAATTAAACGTGTATGAAATCACCTAAGCACTTAGATCCAATTCACTAGAGTGACGAAGCTTCCCGCAACTCCCTTGACGTTTATGGGGAATATCGCAATATAATGTTGAGGTTATTGATCACATCGGTTTCTCTTATTTTCTCGTTTAAATGACATACCAACAGAATCATTTTTGCTTTGAATTACCTCAGACATAATAACCCAGGGAGTTGCTCCCATTCCAATTGAGAAAGATCTTATATAGACCTGATCCCATTTGGGGGAAGAAAAAAAAAAAAAAATGAGAAAACAAGTACATCTAAAAGGAAAAGGTGTTTCATGTAAAAACCATTGGTCATGAAATATATTGGATTAATAAAATGTATTTCTAGAACTTAGATCACCACTTACCAGTACTCCAGCAATGGCAAAAAAGGGACCCATTGGAGGAACATGGCATGAGTCTGTCACAAAAAAACAACTACCAGCAAGACAATATATATAAGTTTACCTCAATAAAAACTTAGCCTCTCCGCATTGTAGTTTTGACTTTCCACGACTGGCTCATTCAGATCTATGAAGTCCTAAACAAATGTGAAAAATGCATAAGGCCCACAAAACCACAAAAAAAAATGTAAAACATTCAACATGTTATAAAAATTTGTCGTAACGAACCTCTCCACGATTAGGATATGAGACAAAATTTATTGGCCTTCGCCCACCACGCCTTGCTTGTCCTCCACGCCCTAAGCGGTTGATTGGCCTTCACCTTGGCCTTGATCGCCTTGGCCTCGACCTTGTCCTTGACTACTATTTCTTCTAATTCCTCCTCTTTCCCAGATTGATCGAAACGGTTCGACTCGGCTTCCCCTCGACAACGAACATAGTTAGGATCTCGAATAGAGACATGATTAGGATCTTGAATACAAGTATCATTACCCAAATGTTGTTCTGGTCCACTTGTATAACACCATTATAATTCTTTACCCTTTCAATTAGTGCTTCCATTTCTGTCTTAAGGAACCCCAATCGTGCAGGGTTGTTCGCGCACAAGTCGACTGCTTCATGAAGTGCACGCTCAATCTCTTTAAATTTCTTATACTCATCTGTCATTTGTGGATAACCTCCGGAGTGTACGATACTCAAATTCCTTCGCAACACATCCTTCCTCCATCTCCTCATGATATATCTCTCGTGAACCCTTGCAATGCCTTTCATCTTCATCACTTCAAAAATGTGTCTACAAAGGAGGCCACTGGATTCAAATTTTCTAAAATTGCAATCAAAGTACTGCCCATTTGCTCTATACTGTTGCGTGTACGAGAACTCCTTCCAAGTACCAATTCTTGATACTACATTCTTTGATATTAAATTTCTCAACAGGGAATAGATGAAGTGTCGTTCTCGTTATTTGGATCCAAATGACAAGACATTCCATTAATTTCTCCTTGGACTTTCTCGAAGATATATATTTCTAGTGTAGGCATTATAGAACTTACTTTCCCATTGGAATTGTATGTTTAATCGCACTGCATCCTTTTTTGAGTCTAATTCAGCTTGCAACTTTTTTTTAATTTTGCCACCTCATATTGCTCGACAAATTGCTTCAATGTACTGTTAGATGTGATGTAACTATCAAAAAAAACATGCATCCCTTCACTTTCTCGAGTAGACACCATTCCAGCCCAAAAGTTATTGTTCAGAAAAGCTGAAACCAACTCTCTCTTTCATCGTACAAATCATTCAGCCACTCGTGATTTTCCAAAGAATTTCTTCTTATGAAATCGTTCCAATTTCTTTCAAACATTTGGATGCTTAGGCTATCATACACCACATCTCTGAACTCCTTTGTCGTCGCATCGTAATTCGGAACATTCTTGAACTTTGCAGGAACTTTGCACATGATATGCCACAAACAAAACCTGTGAATCGAGTCAGGCATAACTTCCCTCACAGCTGCCTTAATGCTTTCACATTGGTCGGTTAAAATGCATCGAGGGTGAACATTTCCCATACCTCGTAACCAATTTCTAAACAACCACTTAAAAGATTTGGCGTCCTCATAAGAAATCAGAGCACAACCTAACAATATGGAATGCCCATGATGGTTTACTCCAACAAGTGTAGAAAAAGGCATCCTATATCTATTCACAAGATACGTCGTATTAAAACTCACAACGTCGTGAAATTCTTTGAATGATGCTCTGCTGCGTGAATGGATCCACAATATGTTCGCCAGCTTGTTATCATCGTCGACGTGCAAGGTATGGAAAAAACGCATTGTTAGAAAAAGCTTACGAATAGCTTCAGCATCCCCTTCTTCCAATCCCAGTTTTCTGCTTGCATCAATGAAGTTGCGACAATCTTTAGAAGTACATCCTAAATTCTTTGGCCCCCTTCTGAATTTGAAGCATTCGATGCTTTTACTAGACCGATCCTGCTTTCTCTCATTCGCCTGCAACTAGCGTTTCATGTGCGCATTCAATTCTCGATGACCTCTCATAAAAAATGATAAATCGGGTATGAGTTCATGGTTCTGTTCAATAACCACCTTTGAAACCAACCAGCGATTATCACCTCCTCTAATCGCACGAACCTTAGCGGGGCAATTAACCCTCTTAGAATGCTTCTCGAGTATGTATTTCGTCCCCTATCACATGAAAGCCACACATACTTAAGTTGACCATCTTCATCTTTGGTACTAGATCGTATCACAACGACAAAACCTTTTTCCTTAGCATGGTCTTGATAAGTTTCTAGCAACTCGTCTCTACGCTTCCAAATAACATGCCTCTTTGTAGGAATAGGATGAGAAACAATGTTGAAATCTTGTTCGTGGATAACATTCGAGATTGATACTTCATCAAACAAATGAACCGAGTTGTCTTCATGACCAAGACTTTCATGGGATGACCCTTCAATATCACTCGAACCAAAGATGTCCCTAATAAAAGCTGCTTTCTTGCCATTTCTAAATCATCAATCTTAAGTCACTAACCACGTGTCTAATCATTAAAGACATATGTTCAAGTAAGCTAATGACACTCAATAATCACATTTGAATACACCCAACTTTATAAGTATAGATAAAGAAGTATAAATAAAGAAGTATAAATAACAAAATGGTAGTGCTAGACGAAAATGAGTATTTAGACGAACTCATTAAATCATCCATCTTAAGTCACTAACCGCGTGCCTAACCATCTTCATTTTGGTACTATTTCTAAAATTTACATGTACCCTTCCACATTTAGACCTAACTATTCTATGGGTGTTTGATTAATATAGGTGAAAATAGAAGGGTGATTTACAAATATACAAAAACTAAAAGTCTGGACTCAAAGAGTCCACCTAGCACTACCCTAAAAAAAATTAACAACCAATTGGCTGTTCACCACCATGTTTTTGCTACACAACATTAATGCAACTCTAATTTAGTCAAAGCATTTCCCTGAGGATTTTCATCCTTCTAGGCATCCCCATTGCCAAGAATTTTAAAAGAAAACGAAAAAGAGTGAGCCTAATAGTTTAATGCTTTGCCACAAGGTTAAGCTCTCTAAAAGCACATGCCATCTTACGCAGACAATCAAGATTGAGCCGGAGTAAAATAGAACATATCTACAACATTCAACAGGGTCACCAAGGCAAACATAGAAAACAACTTCATCAACAATCTTCAATAAGTTATAAATCAAGTTCGAGAATGCCAAAAAAATCCATCTTTTTATTTGTTTTTTCAGCAACCCTTTTGAAAGCTAGAGTAACAAAATGACAAAGACATCACTTTTTTTCTCATCTATTCCAAATTTGTAAAATTGAGAATGAGATTTTATGTTTTTCAGAACAAAGATTACAACATTTTTTCGCTCATCTATTTAAAAACTTGTAAAATTGAGAATGAGATTTTCATTTTTTCAGAACAAAGATTACAAGAGTCCGGGCAAGTAGTAATTAACGGATTGGTGCAGTGATAATCATATTCATCAGAAATGGGAATCACAACTAACTCATTTTGGTGTTGGTGAATGGAAGTAATATTCACATGTGAATTATAAAATGTACAATTGTCATATGAAACATATAAATGAACATTTGATCATACAGTTTCCATAATTAAAAAAACCAAACCAATTCCGCAAATTAGTCAGACCGATTTGATATAAATGCACTGTTTTGGACCAATTCAATATTGGCCAAGATGCATCAAATTTTTATCCACGGTCCAACAATTGTGAGAATAAACAAGTGGATTCCCGATTCATTAGAAGTAATTCTAAAACAAAATGGATAGCGCCTAGCCAACGCTAGAGATTAATATAAACTTTTGTAGTTATTTATGCGCCATCAGTTTCTGGGATCATGCTGTGGCAGTGATGAACTACCATGCTATGTCTACACTCTACATCTTTCTTTGCATAACGCAAATAATCAGCAAAGACTAGCCAAATGGGTTGGCTGGAAATCATAAAAAATCTATTGCTCTCTTTCTTAGGTTCAAATATTTGATATTATTTCGTTTAAAAAAGTCCGGAAAAACAAAAGCAAAGTAGAATTCTAGGTTCAAATGTTCAATTTGTCTTGGGAATCATTGAAACAAAGGAGGCTTACTTTCTCCAACTTGTGAAACAAAAAGAATCGAACACTCCAACAACTTTTCGAACTTAAATATTAATTGTTTTAGGGTTTAGATTTTACGAGAGAAGAGGCTCCTACTTGCTAAGTTCTTCCTTTCATATTTGAAAATATAAAGAGATACGACTACTTATTGTTTGATTGAAGAGAAGTCACTACTTCTTCAATAAAAAAACAAGTTACTATTGACTAACACGAAACAATGAATCTACACTCGCTAACCGATCAAACTCGTAGCTTGATTGCACATCCTTTATGCACATAAAACAAAAAGACATATTAAGTGAGTGATGTGGTTTTTCAAAACTGTTTTTAGTTTCAAACTTTCAAATTAGATAGTTCTCCAAGTTCTCAAAATATCCAAAAAACATGGGAACAGAAAGCTCAAGCTCTATTTGTTTGTTATGGATTTTGTGGAAACCCTTAATTTTAATCAACTTACCTCAACACAATAGCAACAACCAACAACAACAAATATCAATGGACTACAAGCTGTCGAGCGAGCATTGCATTGTCGACAATGACGGTGATGAAGATGGTGGTCGTCGTGACGAGGTTGAGATCCGGAAAAGGCAACAAAGCTGGCGACGAGGTGAAGTGATGAAGATCGACGATGTGAGGTGGTGAGGTGAGGAAAGACAGATCAATCATGTTCCAAAGCAAGTTGTTTCCATGGGAAATAGGTGAGATTTTCAAATTTGTAGAAGGCGAAGAATTTTGATGCCAACAAGAGATTTCAAACCTTGCTCCTTCAATGTGCAAGCTGTTTCCAACAAAGATTTACATGTACCCTTCCATATTTAGACCTAACTATTCTATGAGTGTTTGATTAATATAGATGAAAATAGAAGGGTGATTTACAAATATACAAAAACTAAAAGTCTGGACTCAAAGAGTCCACCTAGCACTACCCTATAACAAAATATCAATTAATTTCATTGTAATAGATTGTTGTGCCCATTTTGGATTAGGAACATTGATACAATGCAATTGCTTGACCAAAAAATAATTTCCATTGAAACTAAAAAAAAAAAAAAACTTCCCCCAGTATATTATATAAGTACGACGTACGTACGTATAAGTTATATCAGTAACTACATATTTTTTTTTGGATGAATCAGTGACTACAGATCGATTAATTAATTAATGAATTATATATAATTAATTACTGATGGTGCATGTATCGTAAACTATATTGATTCCCGATACATACATGCATAATTGCTATTGTTGCTTGGTGTGTCTACATGCGCGCATGTTTATGTTTATTTATTTTATTTTTTTGATAAGAAAGCAACAAATTTGCCCTCACACTTGGGTTTGAACCCATGACCTCTCACTTCAAAACCATTTAGCCACTAAATTAATTCTTATCTACAACCTCCGATCATTTATATAAGTCGTTTAAGGTAAGGACACAAGAATTAAGACAACTTTAATGACGAGTGTAATTTACATATATTGCCTCGACATTAAATGAATTGAAGAATAAAAAAATCATAAATGTTTAAATTGTATAAGAGTAAAATAGGTTAAAATGCAATAAATACAATATTGAATTTCGAAAATGACTTACAATTCGAACAAGAAGTTTTTGCTAGAACGACTTATATAAATGAACGGAGGGAGTATTTATTTTCAAGAAACTAAGTACTCATTTAATATATGTGAAAACTAGAGGCCAAAGGATCTATGGTGAGACAACAGACACCAATGGATCGAGACAGGGATCCGGGGGAGGTGGGGGCGGCGCCCCTAACCCCGGGACCCCTACACTACAAAAGGATACCGGATTAGTGACGGGTTTCCCGTCGCTAATCCGTTATTTCCGTTGCTATACCGTGTTAGCGACGGGAACTACATCTCGTCGCAAATTTGCCACGTGGTTGTGGCCGAATCTCTTTTGACCATGCCACGTGGACATTTATATATAATATATATTTAATATTTAATATTTAAAAATATTTAATATTTATAAAATGCAAGAACTATTATATATAATATAATATAATATTTAAAAATTTAAAATTAAATATTTGAAATATAATTAATTTATAAAAACTAAATATCAAAAAGATTATTAAAATTTATTAAATTAAATTAAATGTAAATATTTAAGATATTTAACTATTATATATTTTTTATATAAATGCAAAACTATTATATATAATATTTAATAATTTTATGAAATTTTTTAAATTCAATTAAAATTAAATTTTAAATGATATGTTTGAAAATAATATTATTTATAAATAATATTTAAATTTAAAAATTCTTTATAAAACTTTATTGAAAATTATTATTAAAATAATATATTTTAATCTATACTATTTAATTTATTCGGAATAACTATACGGACGGGAAAATTAAAGGAAATTAAAGTTAATAACTGAATTCCATCAATCAAAATGAATTAAATACAAAAAAAAATTAATTACAAGTACGAAAATGTACAAAACAAGATATGAAACAACTTAAGGCTAAATATATAAGGAAGTCAACTCAATCGTCAAGATCGTCGTCGGTCTCGAGTTATCGTACAATGTACCGTATTAATATTTCATTTATGTAACGACCCATTTCCCAAATGGACCGCCACAGGGCCGATGCGGGTCCACAACTGGCCTACCAGTGCCACATTTGTGTCCCACATGCCAACTCATCCACCATTTAATCATTCATAACCTCATATTACAACAATTTCTTGTTTAAATTGTTACCGAACTCAAATCATCTCGCCTATAAGATCAAGTTAATCCCAAATAAACCACAGCGGAAGTCTTATATCATGACCATTAAATACAAAATAATTACGTCATGCATTTAACTATGATACCTAGTGTGGAAAACCTATATATTATCATAGATAAAAAATGGACCTCAATGTATCAAAATATCACAAAGTATAGAGTCTTAGTGTATCACCGACCATCCCAAATCCCGAAATAAAACAAAATATATATAATACAAATGTACAAGCTTGGCTATCGTCTCTCGAATCACAAATGTTCGGTAGCTTGCCCTTGCCCCCGCCCGGCTTGTACTAGGATCGCACTCAAGTCATCACAAAAGGCGGATGACGAGTCAGAGTGAGTATTCCCAAGTAAATTAAGCGAGCAATACTTGGAAATAAATATTGGAATTTAAAGAAAACTATTAAATAAACATGCGGAAATAAATTAAATTACAGCAACCGTGCTCATCGCATGCATATGTAATAGCGGAAGCTCAAAGTGTGAGTTCCTAGCCCTTAGGGTCGGACTAGCGCCATACTTCGAACTCCCAACAGACTACGCGGCGAGTAGCACTCAAGCAAAACCATTATCCGGATCCGCAAGGTGGTTGGCGTGGAACCTACGACGCACCCACACGTGCCCGTCACAACTCTCGGGTAGCCCTATTCACCGAGATGACACACGTGTTATGGCTTAGTGAACGTACACACAAAAAATGGCACGGAGGGAGAGCCTCAACGTCCGTCCATTACAACATACCAGGAATAGAGTAATTAATGAAAGACAGAAAATGAATTCAAAAACAAAATTAAATACGCTCAAAAAATTTCGAGACGGCATACTACATACCTCACACCGCACTCCGTGTCCCGTCAATCACCCCTGGTCCGACTCCGCCTAGTCCCAGATATCTCAAGTTACCGCCCGTAATGACCTATTTCCATGTATAGTTGCTTTTTAGTCATTTGCATGTGTTTTAAGTCATTTAACACAAATAATGTCAAAACTGTCGGATCTAGTGCGCTAGGTCTGAGAATTAGCGCGCTAGATTCTCGACAGTTATACGTTCTTCGTCATGAAGAATATTAGCGCGCTAATTTCGGTCTAGCGCGCTAATTATAATCTAGTGCGCTAGATGACCACATTAGCGTGCTAATCGCGCACTTTGGACAACAAACAACCGCAAATTTCTAGGTTTTACCCAACCCCACCAAACCAACAACAGTCACAACACCAACAACACAACTTTTAAACACTAGAAACCTATCTAAACAACAACTCAACATCCACCAAAACATCACCAACACCTCTAAAATTAGGATCAAAAGATAGAGGAAGTTGAGGTGTATGTGATTCTCACCTTGATTTTGATGTTTTCTCACTCGAAGCTCCTTAAATCATCAAGTTTGATCACTCAAAACCCTGGTTTTTCTTCTTTAAATCTCGGATAGAAAATGAGGAGAGAGAAAATGTGGTGAAAAATGAGATAATGTTGACTTTTATAAGTTGAATTGTCACCACCTCTCACATGTGCATCTCTAGGCCATCCAAGGCACCCTATTTGCTCCTTTTCTAACCTCCCATGACTCCGATTGCGACTCTGCTAGTACACTCACCCTTGATTTTAACTCAAAAAGTAGTGTTTCGGGTGTTCCGACGCCCGATTTCTCATCCCGAACCGCGACATACGCGTCCTACCATGTCCCTAACTACCAAATATACATTCCATATTAAATATTTAACCAATTTTATTCATTTTGTGTGTATTATGTCCCCCGACCTAGTGTTAAGTCGGTTAAACTACCCGGTACCCGCATCGACATGTATATCGAGGCGACTATTTAACACACGGTCTCGTCTGTCAAATGTTATGGAATAACACACATTGCGATGTCGTTTACGCTATTTCAATATAAACATCGTAAATTACACAATTCAGCACACAAAAATAATCATTTACTTAGCTCCAGGCACCCACAAGCCTAACTACGGGTCCCACGAGCGCCTGAGCTGTCAGCCACGTCTGCAACCACGTCATTATTAATGGTGAATTACATTCAGGCCGTTACAATTTCACTTGTAACTTCATACTTATTTTAATTTCAACTTAACATAATATATATATATAGTTATATATATGAATACTAATCCTCCCTACCTATACTGTATATATATATGTATATCATATGTAAGCGTTGTTGTATAAATATTATTTTGTTCAACCAATTACAAATTTCTTTATTATAGTTAAATTGCTTTTAACTACTCTATATTTATTTATAGTATAATATATTATACGTACTCTTTTATTTTTGGCCCTAATAGAAATTTAATTTCTCCAATGAATTTGTATCATTTAATTAACTTTATACTTAAATGTTTTTAAACTTAACATAATTTCTTTATTATAGTTAAATAGATTTTAATTTGATTTTTTTAATTACTGTAAAAAACAATTAAATAATAGTTTAATAGATATATTTGAAATTCAACTAATTTAATACTAACACATTACAAAAAACAAATCATGCAATAAACATCACAAATAATAAAAAAAAATATTATATTCAAATCACAAGCATGCATTTTATTTGTCATAAAAATAAATAAATAATAAATATCAACATACAAAACTTATTCCAACCAACATTTTAATCAATTTAACAAATTTTATTCACCTAAAAATACATGAAATGCAAATTTAATTTCCAAAAATGTTATTCCAACATAAAATACAAAATTACAACTTTTTAATCAAACTATTACATTTTTTAAATTTAACATGCACGTATCTACAAAATTTATTTCAAGTTTTCATTCTAACATAAAATACAAAAAACCCAAATTTTTCACATAAAATACATATTTTCACATAAAATACAATTTTTCACAAAAATACAATTTTTCACAAAAAATACACATTTTCACAACAAATATTAAATCAACTTAAATAACAAAAAACATAAATAAATAAAATAAATAAGAATTTATACCTAAATCCCAAATCAAGAACGAGATAAGAGTGTGGTGGTTGTGACGAGGCGGCAGGGCGGCCAGCCGAGGCGGAGGCGGGGCGGGGCGAGTAGGACGAGGCGCCAGATCGAGATAGGTTCGGGGGTTTAGGGTTCGAGTGAGAAGGAGAAGCACGAAGAGGAAGATGGTCGAGCACGGAGAAGGAGAGGGAGATGAACCAGCAGTGAGGGTTGAGCAGTCGAGAAGAGGGAGATGATCGGAGCGCAGTGAGGGAGATGAACCAGAGAGGGAGAGAAATCGATTTTATTCGGAAATCGACGAATAGAGACGGGGAATAGCAACGGGGTTTCCCGTCGCTATATCCCCACGTGGCCCTCTTAAACGAGGCCACGTGGCGGCTCTCTCGCCACGTGGCCAAGCAGAATTGGGCTTGGACGGGAGTTTTCCCGCCCAAAAATAGCGACGGGGGGCCGTCGCTAACCCCGTCGCTATTTTGGTCAAAGGTGGTCAGCGACTGTCCGTTTGACCCGGTTGCTGACCCGTCGCTAAATAGCAATGGGGAATAGCCCCGTCGCTATTGCAAACCATTTTTTGTAGTGCTATAGTACCCCTACGTATAGTCAAAAAAAAAAATTTATGCTTAGTTTTTCATATGCTCGCCCCTTAAACCCCGAGACCCCTTGTAGTTTCGTCTAAAGTTCGCCCCCTAACAAAATTTTTTGTTCCGCCACTGGATCGAGACATCACTTGTCAAATGCAATATTAGACGCTCAACTTTAGTTGAAGTCAACCCGACGGACGGGTTGGCCTAACTAGTGATAAGGGTGATGGCGAGATTGTTTGGATTGGGTGTATGGTCTCGAGTTCGATTCTAACTCCATGAATCTGCAATAGGCAAATGTCGAACCATTAGTGGTCTCTTTCCGCAATCCTAAGGCCTATGAGACTAGTTACAAGTGTTTGGAAACTCATGATAATTTATCAAAAAAGAAAAACTATAGTCTGGATACCCTTACTACGTACACTAGTAAGATTTTTTCGACTTTATTTTAGAAAATCACATTATTTTTTGTTGTGTATATAACACTTTTGGCTATAATAAAATAAAGTCTCGTTCCTATAAAAAATTATTATAAAAAAGAGCAATATTGAGAGAAGAGAAAAAATAAATAATTTATAGGAAGACTTGTTGGTCTTCGTGCATGTATATCTCCCATCTAGAAGCTGGGCATGATAATATATGATTAATCATAATTTGCGGATTGAGATATTGGATAGATTGGCCCAATGGTAAAGGTGAGCTGGAGATTGTACATGTAAAGCGTACGGTTCCAAGTTTGATTCATCCTTGTGTCAAGATTGTCCATGCCACTGGGCTCACTTAGATACCCACATGGATTTAAAACAAATAAAAAGAAAAAGAAAAAAACTGGGTATCAGATTTTCTATATATATATAGACACACAATTATGCAAAAACGTGCTTATGAAATGAATCAGGTATAAATTTGACGACTAAACAAATTAAAGAGACTTTGTCTATATATATATATATATTGTGTGTCGAGGTCATTGGTTCAAATTTCAGTACTTTCTTCCATATAAAAAATACGTAGCATACTAATTTCTCCATATATAATTATTATTATTTTACAGGTAGATGGAATTTGTAAACACGTTTACACGTGTGTCCCCACCGTTCTAATAAATTACTAGCTAGCTAACAAATCTGTGTTGTCTTGTATGAATGTATGTATATATGTATATATATGTATATGAAATTAAAGATAGCTGCGTTAATTCTTTTTGTTGAGACACAAGAGAGCACAAGCAACCTCATGTACGTGCATGCAAAAAGATCGATATGTCTTTAACAACAACTGCTACAATATTCTCAGCTATGGCTTGCGACGCCAAAGCCAGCAATATTATTATCGGATACAAACGCCATTCATCTTTCAACTTGCATCAACATCTGAAGATGACTTTCATGGGAAATCATCAAGAGTTGTCGTTCAGAGTGCACCGCACTGTTGAATATTGCACTAAAAGCAACAGAAGCGCAACGTAAGTAGCATATATATATATATTGGAATTGAATTAGTGTCTGTATATATGTATTTGGTGTTAATTTTGATCAGTGATATTGATTCATGATGATGATGTGTAGGAATAATGAGACTGATGTTACAACTGCTTCTTCGGGGCTATTGTCGAATTGCTGGTAATTGATACTAGCTATTACATAATCGATAATGTGATCATTAATTTCGGATTTGATTTTCTAACCAAATTAATTATCCTTAACTAAATATCTCGTTATACAAATTAATGTTGCAATGTAGGGCTGGTAGTACTGTCCATGGCAGCTCTGCTTGTTTAGGGCCACTTTCAAATTCGGGGTAATTAATTAATTAATTATTCTCCACCTTAGATAGCTAGCTACATAACATTGCACTTTCAATATTCCATATAGGTATATAAAGCTAGGCTTGTCAGATCAAGTCGAATGCAATATCTGTAAATCTTACCAACCACTTGAGTGGCTCGTTAATGGTTTGGTATGAGGTTTGGGAGTAAGAGATTATAGATTGAAAACTCTCTTTCTTATCAAAAAAAGTATATATATCTGTATATCTTTATGCATGCCAATTAGTTAAATAATCTACTAATTCGAAGAGTATGTATATTTATCGTGCAGCAAACATCGGATTCTGGAGACTTTAATATCAATAATTATAAAGTTCTCGCAGCACAAATGGTCACCACTGCTTGCAATTAAAAGTAAGAAGAGACTGATCGATGAATTAATGACGAACTATTAATAATTGTATATTCATGTATTTACGTAAACGTATATGTAAATACATGAATATATTAATTAATGTTAATTACATTGGCGCGATTTCATTGTTGGTTAATTTTAATTAGAGGAGGTAGACAAGGTTATCGGGACGATTGACTTAGTGACCGAGTTGGTGGAGAAGGTGGCGGAAATGGTGGAGAAGGCAGCCAACCGGCTGGCAGAGAGTCTGCCGGAGGGCGGGAAGCTTCAAAAAGCTGTGCTTGTGGTTGGGAAAATTGCCAAGATAATCCGGGAGGATGCACACGCAGCAGACGAGATCATTCACAAGGTACTATATTACCTACTTTTTCCTACACTATATTGATTGGATCGATTATTATATATTAATTAATTAATTTGCAACTTGCGGCTTTTTAAATTTTTAATATAACTAATAAAATCAAAGAATTCAGCGCGTACACATACTTATATATCCTAAAAAATAAGCACATATACAAAATTAATTAGGTAGCTAGGCAGCATATATGGTCTTCTCAGGTCTCATTCAACTACAAATGAAGATTGATGCATGTCCTCATTAAAAAAAAAAAAAAAAGAAATTATGGATGGCCCCTCTTTTTTAGAAAAAATATAATTTAATTCCTAGAAGTCAAATTAAGTTACCCGATAATTTACTACTAGACTTGTTTAGTCGGGCTTAGGCTGGGCTAGGCATGCCTGAGCCTCAATCCGAGCCTTAAAGCCTTGGTTCATGACAGACCCACAACCTATACATATATGCGCGAGATTATATGTTGGCTCAAGCTTGACAATTATATTTTTTAATTAATAGCACCTATATAATTGTTAAATTTTTCATTTTAAGCCTGCCTGCAAGCGCGTGGTGCTTGCTTGCCCGTAGACGTCCTCTAACTAGTACCGATATTGTCCCCAACTTAACTAGTTATCTTCAACTCTTAGGTGTGGATTTTTAACTCAAAAGGCCTCGTACTAATTGAGAGGAAAACATCACTTATATATTTCATTGTAAAGTCTTATTTAATCGAGTTTGAACAATTATTTCAGTCTACACATCTCTAACACTCAATCATGGATCGTAATTCATCCGAGGTATCTTCTCTCGTCTCGAAGAGTCTCGACCGAACTGTCGGCTTTGGTACCATTTAAAGTTTTTCATCATCGGTCCAAAAATCTCCAACAATAATTAATTATTCCATTTCTAAAATAACTTTTGCTTGGGAATAACTTGCTTAGATAGAAGATGTCGAGAACAATATTGAGAGAGAAATCAAGGCAATTACAAAAGCTATGGGCAATCAAGATCACAAACGGGAAATCAAGCAATTGGCGGCGGAGGTCATAGAGCTGGAGGAAACCACAAAGATTATTGAAGCACTCACTTCTGATGATGAACAAGCTAATTAAAGACAATGAGAAAATTCATTGTAGAATTTTCTATATATATATATATATTATTTGTCATAAGTATTAATTTGTTGGGTCAATAAAAGGATTTACATATTTACATATTAATTTGGATGAACGAGGATGAATGATGCCTGTATGCAAAACCAATAACATTAATTTTTATAGAATATTTTCACCAAAAAAAAATTAAATATAGAAGATTTGGGACTGAGCAGGCTATGTTATTGTTGTTGTATAGAAGATTAATTTGCTAGGCTGTTTTATCTTCTTCAGAAAAAGTGCAATTGTCTTCTATAGAGGGAAAAGGGAAATTAATGCTAGAATGACAAGGCTCAAGTTACATCCAATTAAAGTCAGTAGTCGTTTGTACATGCCATGAAATGCGTGCATACACAAAATTTGGTGACTAACACAAAGAATGGAGCACGGGGTTTAGTTGTGTGCCATTCATTTCAACGTGCACGCTTGAGGTGCATCATACGGCGTGCATAAGTGTGGATTAAGATTCTGAGTTATAAAAGTATTTTCCTTTATTTGTATAAGCGTAATAAAAATAATGATATGTTGTTAGCCCCTCAATAACGTGATCGGAGTAAGCGGCTAGGCAACGGGAAAACCTAGTAATATCCAGGTTTTGGTGGACTCGGAAGGTTTCATGGGAGTTAGTTGCTTTGGATAATGCACTTCGGAGGGTTCGCAAGATATAGCGTGCGGAGGCTTGCGCATGCGTATGGGTAAATTGTATGCCGCCTAGGCATGGCGCGTAGGCGGGGAGCACGGTGGCGCCTTGGCACGAGCACGGTTGGGCCGGCTTGGCACGTTCCTTGGCGCATTCCTTGGCGGGAGCACGGTGGCGCCTTGGCACGGGCCTTGGCACGAGCACGGTTGGACCTTGACACGTTCCTTGGTGGGAGTACAGTGGCGCCTTGGTACGTGCCTTGGCACGAGCACGGGAGGACCTTGGCACGTTCCTTGACAGAGCACGGTGGCGCCTTAGCACGGCGCGCGATTGCGATCCTTGGCATGAGCACAAAGCGAGTTCCTTGGCACAACAAGGCCGCGCCTTGACACGAGCAAAGGTCGCGCCTTGGCGGGTTCCTTGGGCACGAGCAAGGCAACACTTTGGCAGATTCCTTTGGCACGAGCAAGGTCGCGCCTTGGCACAAGCAAGGTCATGCCTTGGCACGGGCAAGACATACCTTGGCAAGGGTTGACAAATCTTGACTTGGGCGTTGACCAAGTCAAAGTATGATTGGTCTCATTTCTTGATGTTTCCTATTGGAGTTAGGGAAACGGCTTAACATCTACTATAAGGAGGGGTGACTCTCTTAGGGGTGGCATGGGCAAGGGAGCAAGGAAGACCTTAGAGCATGCCTTGGGCAGGCATGCTAAGGCAAGACCCATGGACGGACCATGGTGCCGGCCACCCCGAGCCGGTGGGACTCGGATCGGACCGAGCTCCGGCTAGCACCCAGGGTGCCTAGGCGCGCAACTAGGCACCACCAATCAGACCCTGTCCCTTGAGCAAGGCAAACTATAGGCTTGGACGGACCAAGTCAAGTGCAGTTACAGGCGGTTATGTAACTACCTTAATTGGTCATGGCTCATAGCATGACCAAGGCACGTCCTAGCAACTTCCAGGCACATTCTTTTTTAAAAAAATATAATTTAATTCCTAGAAGTCAAATTAAGTTACCAGATAATCTACTACTATACTTGTTTAGTCGGGCTTAGGCTGGGCTAGGCATGCCTGAGCCTCAATCCGAGCCTTAAAGCCTTGGTTCATGACAGACCCACAACCTATACATATATGCGAGATTAAGCTTGACAATTATATTATTTAATTAATAGCACGTATATAATTGTTAAATTTTTCGTTTTTGGTCCGCCAGCAAGCGCGGGTGCTTGCTTGCCCGTAGATGTCCTCTAGTTAGTACCGATACTGTCCCCAACTTAACTAGCTACCTTCAACTCTTAAGTGTGGATTTTTTACTCAAAAGGTCTCGGTACTGATTAAGGGGAAAACATCACTTATATATTTTATTGTAAAGTCTTATTTAATCGAGGTTGGACAATTATTTCGTTCTACGCATCTCTAACACTCAATCATAGATCGTAATTCATCCAAGGTATCTTCTCTCGTCTCGAAAAGTCTCGATCGAACTGTCGGCTTTGATACCATTTAAAGTTTTTCATCCTCGGTCCACAAATCTCCAACAATAATTAATTATTCCATTTCTAAAATAACTTTTGCTTGGGAACTTGCTTAGATAGAAGATGTTGAGAACAATATTGAGAGAGAAATCAAGGCAATTACAAAAGCTATGGGCAATCAAGATCACAAACGGGAAATCAAGCAATTGGCGGCGGAGGTCATAGAGCTGGAGGAAACCACAAAGATTATTGAAGCACTCACTTCTGATGATGAACAAGCTAATTAAAGACAATGAGAAAATCCATTGTAAAATTTTCCTATATATATATTATTTGTCATAAGTATTAATTAATTTGTTGGGTCAATAAAAGGATTTACATATTTACATATTAATTTGGATGAACGAGGATGAATGACGCCTGTATGCAAAACCAATAACATTAATATTTATAGAATATTTTCACCAAAAAAAAAACAATATAGAAGATTAATTTGCTAGGCTGTTGTATCTTCTTCAGAAAAAATGCAATTGTCTTCTATAGAGGGAAAAAGGAAATTAATGCTAGAATGTCGCATCCAATTAAAGTCAGTGGTCGTTCGTATATGCATTGAGATGCGTGCATATACAAATTTCGGTGACTAACACAACGAATGGATCGAGCACGGGGTTATTTGTGTGCCATTCATTTCGACGTGCACGCTTGAGGTGCACCATACAGCGTGCATACATGTGGATTAAGATTCTGAGTTATAAAAGTATTTTCCTTTATTTGTATAACTGTAATAAAAATAATGATACAGTACCATAACATTGTAAATTTCTCCATAAACGAGTTTTCTATTAACTTTTACATGTGTCTTATGATATGGAACGCAACAAAACACCCTATTTTCGAAGATTTTGTCTTTCGCAACAAACCATCCACCAAAAACACAATGAAACAATACACGAACTCAATTAAAATTATGGATCTAAGTTCATTTTAAAAGTTAAAACAACATGAAAAGGCTTCAATCCATATCATTCTATTCCAAATTTGAAGGTGGTTTCGCGATAATTATGAATCGTGATTTTCTATAAATGAAAAGTATCATCACCCAACTGATGAGTCGCGGTTTTCAAATTTTTTAAACTCCCCCAAAACTGCTAGTTTAAAAAATCAGACCAGATTAGGCAGTTTGAGCGGTTTTGCGGAGACCGCTACCCACCCCTACATAATACAACGATGGTAGCGGAGCCAAGAGGCCATGAAAAAATTATAATTAGGAAATTATAAACTTAAAAAATAAATAGATTTTACGAAAACTCAAAACTTGCTTCTGATGGGCCTAAAAAAACTTGTCAATTTCTAATGATTTGGAGACCATGACTTTAATGATGTATGCTGCTTTCCTTTCAAAATCATCTTTTATCTAAAATTAACATCATGTATTTCACCCAAAGAAGCTACAATGTATACAAAAGAATTATACTAAATAATCAAAAAAAGTATTTTACTATCTCAAAAAAATCACCTACTGCATATGAAAATTAAGGGGGCCCCATTTTATGACTTTGCCGCGGCCCCCAAATACTTTAGACTGGCCTTGCTGGTTTTTATTTTTTTATTTTACGAGAAACACATTGTTTCTCGCCATGTACATACCTTATTTTTTATTAATAGTAAAATAAAGTCTCGTTTCTATAAAAAAATAAAATAAAAATAAATATGTAGCAACATTCGGGTACATAATAGTAAAACTATGAAAGCAAAAGTGTAAAAACACATCTATATACATAGTACATGTGTGACGTGTTTGCTATCGATAGAATTTACTAATTAACTTCACACTCCCAACTTTAGCAAAATCCTCTTCGATATAGTTCCCATCACATATGTGTTCTCGGAGAAAAAGGATATCATGCATTCACATCATTTTTTATATATCCGTGGGTGTCCAGGCAAACCTGAAAGCCTTGACATAATTGATTGATATCAGCGTATTCACATCATTTTTTATATATCCCGAGTGAATTTACCACATCGAGTGAATTTAAATCAAAATCTGAAATCAAGGTCTTGCGCTTAATTCATCACACAATTCCACATTCGTCTTTACCGTTGTGGCAACCCGATCGGGTTCATGCACATCATCAAATGTCTCTATCACCTTGTATATATAAATGTATATTTTTTTTGAAAACTATATATACAAAACAATTATATATATATATCACTGTCAGTTACAATATTGAAACACAAAATCGGATCCTGTTTTCTTTGGCCAATGGTTGGTCTCTGGAAAAACAATATTGTATATGTAGTCCATCGTCAATTGGGGCTTAAAAAAAACAGGAGCTGGAAGGAAAATATACATCCATGCACGTGCCTTTTCTCTTATTTCTTAATTAATTTGTGCATTGTTTTTCAAATTTTTGTCAATTGATCGATACATATATATACAAATTAATATTGGAATCTTTTTTCATAATTTGAGTCGTCAGATTGCTCTCGTATAGATGATGACATCAGCATATACTTAGTAAATTGGCGACCTAATCTCGGCCGTGGTACCAAAATTGCTTAACTACAAGCCAAAGTGCCGAACCATATATGGTGAGACGGATGCTGCCGGCATCAATACTTGCGAGAAGACAAATTTTGGAGAGGTACATGGTTGAAGTTTTTTTTTTTTTTTTTTTTTTTAAAAAAAAAAAAAAAAAAAAAATTGTTTTAGTACTACTACACTTGTGAAAAAAAGAATTGCCAATTAAAAGATAAGGTTTGGGGAGGTCGTTCGTGCTCGACGAACCCTCAATTGTACACAACTCTGGATTTTGGTTCGCTAACTTAATTATACCTTTCAAACTAGCCACGCACTCTGCACAATGTATGCGTGAGCTGTCATTTAGTTGGTATTACTTTTTTTTTTTTTTTTTTTTTATAATTGTGGGTGTCGAGGTTAACCTCATTATTTCCACGAAATCATGGCTCTATCGTTTGGTAGTGAGAACCCAGTGGCCTGACCAATCTTACCACACCGAGAAATCAAAATCGAGGTCGTGCGTTTAACTCGCACAACCCCGCTTTCGCCCTTACCATTATAGCAACCAGATTGAGTTGTTGGTATTACTATTTTTTTCGATCACAAACTTAAGCCTTCTAAGAGATGTTTTGTCTCAATTAATTACAACCTCGCAATTGAGGAGCAATTATAAATTTACCGACATTTGAGTGATAAACCTTCCAATTAATTTTTTAAAAAATTAATTAATTAGGGACTGAAGCTATGTTGTTGTTGTTTTTTTTTTTCTTTTGATATCCGTGAGTGTCTAGGCGAACCTGACTATTAATTATCACGAGGCCTTGGTGCAATCGGCCTAAGCGTACCCTAGTGACCTGAGCAATCTTGCCACACCGGGGAATCGAAATCGAGTTCGTGCGCTTAAATCACACAAACCCGCTTTCGTCCTTACCGTTGCGGCATGCGACCAGGTTGTTGTTGAGTAATAAACCTAATTGATCGATGTAATTAATCTAGCTAAGTACGTGTGTGGTTCAATGATTTCGTATGAGGTTTGAGAGTAAGAGGTCATGGGTTCGAACATCGGTGGAAGCATGCTGTTTCTTTCTTATAAAAAAAAACAAACTCATTGAGCATAGGATAGCGGATCCATATATAACGAACTTGAATTATAAATTCTATATCAAAATCCATAATGAATATTACTTGAACTAAATATCAACTAATTAAGGTCTAACATATTAGTTATATTTTGTCAATACCAATACTTCTAGTAGGTCACTTTGGAATGTATTAAAGAAAAAGGAAAATACTAGAATGACGACAACAATATCACACCGCGAGATACATTGGTTCACTAACTAGAGCCTTTCATATATATTGCAACCTCGACCCGCGTGTAGGGGTGTACAAAGGTTGGGTTGATTCGGGTTTGGCCTCAAACACAAACCGAACCGAATAATTCAAGTTTGTACTTTTTTAGAACCAAACCAATTAAATCAATTGGCTCTTTAAAATCAAACCAACCCAACTCTATAAATTTGGGTTGGGTTGGTTTCAATCGTCGGGTTGATTTTATAGACCATAATATTTTTTCTTTCAAAAATGAGGAAGTAAACCTCCAATCATGTACTCCTGCAACATATAATTTCAAATTCTAGTTCATTTCAAAATAAAATAACTCAAACAAAATATGATCAAGAGGCAACAAAAATATAGCATTGTTATCAAAGTAATATTGAAGCACAATTATTAAACCACATATGAAGTTCTTCGCCTTTGAAAAACAAGATGCAAATTATAGATAGTTCTTCAAAGTAAAACCAAATTGAAGTCTAGAGATAAAATAAAAGAGTGACCATTTAAAAAATGGTTAAATTATTAAAAGGTGGACAAGTCCAAAAAGTTCAACTTGATATAGAATGGAGTGAATTATTTGGTATTGCTGATTGATACAAGTGAGAGAAAATCTTTCAAAAGATATTTGAGATCGATTGAGATTTAAGATTTTATTATATATATATATATATAAATCAACTATATCTAAATCTTTTACCATTGCTTAGTGTAGTTATGGTTGGTTCAGGTCTAATCAGATTTATGAATATAGAACCTAATTACCAAACCAACTCATTGGTTCTCTAATTTGAAGAGCCCAACCCGAACCAATAGCCTTGTGAACCCGACACAAATCCATTGAGTTGCATTGGATCTATCGGGTCTATCGGATTTTTGGACACCCTTACCCGCGTGTTATACATCGGGATCCGCGTATGCTCATGACATATCGAGGCGCACACAGATGACTCATGTGAGCCAATGTGACTTGTGGTGCGACATGTTGTTATCGTTCTAGCACTTATCTTAAAAAAAAAAAATCAAGAATTAATTAACCCACGCGCTAATTAATAAGGGGAATAAACAAATCCCTCGATCATAGATGAATTGCTAGTTACTACTCAACATGTAGACGAGTAAAATACGACTAAAGACTCCCCAAATAGTTTAGTGCATTATTGTTGTTGGTATATGTGAACAAAGAACTCATGGCTAGCTGACGTCCTTAGTATGGACGTCCGCCGAGGGTTGGTGGTCGATGCACGTGAGAGGCACGTGGTCTTTCTAGTATTTTATATATAATTGGTGACTTAAACATTTACATATAAATTTACGTAGGCTAGTCCACTTCTCAAATAATTAATGTTTAGGATACCTTAATTGATCTACTCAAGAGAGCTTGAAATAATTAATAATAATGACTCCGCTCTAGTACGTGGGAACCCATACCTAATTAACCGGCCGCCAACATGGTTGACTACTTACAGGTACACCTTAGGCGATGACAACCCAACCAAGGACCAATACGCCGACGTTGTGGCTCACAATCGAAACCGACTCCGACATATTTTCTCGGAAGATTACTTGGTCCAGCCGGATCTGTTCATGGGGATGCCGGTGAGGGCAGGGGACGGCGGAGTGTTCAAGCGGTCCGGTGCCTTGGAGTTGCTCCACAATGTGATACACAATTGGACTGGCGAGGTTATTTCACCTTACTTGGACATGGGCAATTTCCGCACTGCTGCGCGTGACCCTATCTTCTTTGGCCACCACGCCAACATAGACCGCTTGTGGGATATCTATAGAAACAAGAGGGGTAAGGTCGAGTTTAGGGACCGAGATTGGCTCGACGCATCCTTTCTTTTCTACGACGAGAACCGTCAGCTGGTCAAGTGCAAGGTACGTATAATCAATAATTAATCTGCGCGCGCATGCATGCACATGCACAAAGGATATATATATATACACACCCAGCCATGCAAGCTCGCTCACGTACATATCCGTCAACCTAGCCTAGCTAGTGATGCATATTAATTTCTCTTGTTATTAGGAGTAGCATGTGAGCCATCCATTTAGTTAGTGGCTCAACTAAATTAATTAAGATATTTAATGGTCATGAAAGTTCATTTGTTGTATATATACATGCATGCATGGGTCAAAAATAATTGACAACACACAAAAACACAAGTACCCTCTCTCTAGTTGGCATGAAAATTTGTATTTCCTATGATTGTAATACTATATATATATATATATATATATATTCCCTAATAAATAGTAGTTATATAGTATTAGGTTGGATTGGCCGATCTGGTAGGAATAGTAGAGCTAGCCTAATTAAAAAGGCTTGAACACCCACATTATATTTATGGATGGTGCTACATGGAATCATATATAATTCTATGGAATCACAATTTTAAAATAAGTGGTTAGTCCTTGAACTAGTCTCGCTCAATTCTAATTAATGTGACTATGTAGCACCACAATTATCATTACATTTAAAAACTTTCTCAATTAGCGATTGACATTTAAACTTATATTAATTATTAAGAAACCCCTACAGCATTATTGTGTATATATATATATATTTGTTTATAGTCAATAAATTTGACAATTTCTTGGGGCGCAGGTGAGGCAGGGTCTGCTTCCGAAGCAACTCGGATATGAATATAAATACGAGGACCCGACGTGGGAAAATGTTGGCGATGCACGAAATTTCTTGAGTTTGAGGAAAGCAAGCGTACACAGGGAAAGGGCCAGGGCAGCAAATAATAATCTTAGCCCTCCCACTGAGTTCGGAAGCGAACCTCGGGCACTGGACACTACTATACGTGTTCTAGGGCACATAACTACGCCGTTCAGTCCTACCAACACCACTGTCCTCATCGTCGAGGACATCAAGTTCGACCACCAGAGTCCTATAAGGTTCGACGTCTACGTCACAAAACCCACAGAGTCTCATCATGCAGATCTCGGTGAGCTGGCCGGGAGCTTTGTCAACGTTCCCCACGGAATTGCACATGGGGTTGCTGGCCACCCTCGTAATACCAATGCTGTGCTGCACAAACGAGCTGAGCTTCGTCTCGGAATTGGGCATGTCTTAAAGGATCTTGAGCATATCTTGGAGGGCACCGGTCCGTCGGTCGACGACGACAAACTGGTGATCACTTTGGTTCCGCGGCTTGGCCAGGTTACCGTTGGTGGGATTCGCATTGAGAGCATTCCCATTACTTATGATGCGGATGATGAAGAATCCATTGATCGTGAATAGGGGCAACAATGCATATATATAATAATATAGCATATGCTATATATGCATATATGCCCTGCTACTTTAATGCTACTACTACTACTACGTCCCACTACTACTACACGTACGACTGTCCGCACGTACTATCACTACTGCTATGGCAGCGACTCTATCGACTTTGTTTCTATATATCTGTGCATATATATATGGTGTATTGGTGTGAACTACATACGTACCTAAAATGAAGCTTGATCGATCAGGCTGTGCATGCCGTAATGATTAATAATAAATAAGCGGATACCTATTTTTGTGTTTTATTACCGTTTTTCCCTAATTAACAAATCGTTTTCTTTTTTATATACGGAAACCTACCACTCCTTAAACCTTGCATTTATTGGCAAGTGATGCGTCATTCATCTCGCTGTAGGTGCTTTGGCTCCTTAACAAATCAAGCTAGTTCGCTAGATGAATTGTGATATATTGTTCATACATACACGCCTTAATTAATTACCCCTTATTTAATAGTTATTACAAGGAAATATATGCTAGCTGCACATGACATCACAGAGCACACCCTAAGTTAAATTAGCCTTGGAAGTCGTACGTGCGCGCCACACACAGTTCTTGGTGTGTGTGTATATATATGTAGGCGGGGTGTGTATCCCGAAGTGCACATGGAAGTCTCCCAATGCTGATGTGATTTGGTGTGTGATTTCGGTGATGTCAGAATATCATTTCCCTTTTTCTGAAGTAAAATAGAAATTTAATTAATCATCAGTGGTTCAATACAGAACTAGACTTAGAATCAATTGTCTTAATAAAAGTATATTGATTCACTAATCTTATTTGTTTAAAAGAACTGTCATCTATTTGACTATGAATGATAATTGTAAAATTGAAATAGTGTGACAATCATGGATTGCTCTATACAAACATTTTGAATACACGACAATACACAAACACCACTAGAACCGCATAACGAAAAACAAAACTTCCAACAAGGGAAAAAAATCAAAGACTTCCAATAAGGGATGACTATACAAACTTCCAACAAGAGAAGACAAATTGTCATGACTCATTTTATTAAGTCGATCCCTGACATTACCTAATAAACTTAATCTCTTAGGCAAATACAATTCATAACGATCTCAATTATATATCTAAAATCTTCGAGATAAGTGACAATCCTCTAGTCATATTTAAACTATTCATCTCCAAATGTGAAGTAATTTTGAAAACCATTTTTTATTTTAGAATTTCCACGTTTACAAAAATTCAGATAGAGTCTCCTTTAAAAAGGGTTACCAGTACTCAAAAATTGATAAAAACAACTAGGGAGAATGCTTAGGACTCACATATCCGCAACAATTTACAATATAATACCAAAATGAATTACAAGATCAAGTTCGCATCAAGTCCACAAGTTTCAACCTTAAAACTCATTTGCAGTCATATCAGCTCCACAACCCATATTTACATCAAAGTGAACCATAAATTGTCTTAAAATTCTCTCTAACTCTCGTAAACTTTTCATAATAGCTTCATAACCAATCTACAATATACCCTCCACTCGAGAATCTCAAAACATAATACTTAACAAAAAAAAAATACACGATAAAAAAAGAAGTCAAAGAAAATCACCAACAGATTTCTACGCTTGTTCTTTCCTTACTTCAGCACCGTAACTATTAAGTATTTCATCAAATTTTTAGCCTTTTCTTTAACTTTTCATTTCTCATGTGGTGTCCAACGCCAACCACCACTAGAACAAATTCGACTTTTGACAGAGTTTTAAACCTCTATGAAAGACCTTTCATAGAGGTTTTTGACCTCTATGAAAAGTGTCATCTTTTAAACTGTTATCATATATTCAAAGCTTACATAGGGGTTTCAAACCTCTATCTTTTTTGATTATTTCATAGGGGTTTAAAACCTCTATAATATCTTCAGAGGCTTACGTAGAGGTTTTCAAACCCCTATTAATTCTAGCAATTTCATAGGGGTTCGAAACCTTTATAATATCGTCAAATGTTTACATAGGGGTTCGAAACCCTTATCAAATGTCATTTTAAAAAAAATAATAGCTGAAAATGCGCGGAATTATTAATTTTCATTTCTAATTGAAAATATAACAAATCTACATCTCACTCATAATATTGTTATTCTATCAGTGATTATACATGCTACATATGCAAATAAATTTATTAGATGTTTCTCCTCAAATTGGTACTTGGCTTTGAGAACTTCAACTGAACTCACGTGCACTCATTGGCAACATATTCAAGCCTTGAGATCAAGATCATGGTAAAGTTTCTTCAGTTTTTCAACACAGCCTTTATCTTCTTTCCCATATATAGTTCTCCTAAAAAAAGACTTCTCATGAGTAAGAAATCTAGACCTCAACAAGAATTACAAGCACATGACATATAAGGATGAATAGTGTCTCATACATATAACAACTTTTATAGGAAGATGTAAAGATTTCAGAAGACAACATACTTTTGGATTAATTGTCGAGTCCAATCCAGCCCTAATTAATGCGTCCAAAAATAGAAAAATAAGGACATACGTACATCCATGAACAACAACACCACTGAAAATAAAGGGGATAAGTATTTACCAATGTCATAAAATCCAGCCTTGATCGCGGTAGCTATATCAGCAACTGCTTGAAGACCAGACGAGTCTGTTCACAGTTCGAATGGGAACGTTCTTTGGATAAAGCCTTGAGATCAAGATCATGGTAAAGTTTCTTCAGTTTTTCAACACAGCCTTTATCTTCTTTCCCATATATAGTTCTCCTAAAAAAAGACTTCTCATGAGTAAGAAATCTAGACCTCAACAAGAATTACAAGCACATGACGATAGATGGGAATAAACAAGTAATCTTGACATGAAGACCAGACGAGTCTGTTCACAGTTCGAATGGGAACGTTCTTTGGATAAAATAAACATTAGTAATCTTGAACATATAGAGTACGCAACGAGAAAATAACAACAACATGAAGATAAAAAATACCAGGGAAACCAACAAAAAATGCTGCCATCCTGCATTCACTGGCTCTTTGGGAGCCAGGCGCAAGGACAGTGCCAACAATGATATCGCCAACTTCACTTGGGTCAAGATTTGTTTTCTCTAAGACAGCCTGCAATGATGACCATTCAGCATTAGACACAAGGAATACAAACATTCGCCGCAACTTTACAAAGACGCATTCCTTTCAATAATAACCATTAAAAAACTAATCAAATGCTAGTAATTTTTTTATGCCAACAAATAGAAGAAACAAAACAAACCTTTAGAACTGGTGCAAGGAGGTCATCGGCGTAGGTATCCTTGAAGCCCCCGCGTCTTGACTTGCAAATCGGAGTTTGGTGCGCACTATAACATAAAATCAAGTACAATAATAAAGAAGAACAAGTGCACTATAACATAAAATCAAGTACAATAATAAGGAAGAACAGTAGAAGAAATTCAGATTAGAAGGCTAGAAAATGCATGCATCAAAGAATCATATAATCAAATGATCTTATGCGACAATGACGGCATCATCCCCAAAAACATATGTTCTCTGATATGCAGAGCTATCTCCAGCAGCACAAGTAGAAGCCTATCCAAATCAAACAACATTAACAAAATCATATGACCAAGGAAGATAAAAGAAGAGGTAAGTTGATTAGATATAAGAACCAAGTATAGGGATGAAGGTCATGAACCTACTTCAGCTAAAATTTAACTAATAAATTACTTGTCAAGGTTAGAACAAACTTGGAAATTGTTATTAAGTATCAAAAACAATAAACTACATTATGTGTAATTTACATGTGCGACAGATATATCAATGCCATGTGGAGTCGAAATCATAGATGATAAGTCCATTAAAGGTTACGAAAAACACGCGACACGAGTTGAGCGTGCGACTTTATGATAAAAAACACGCGACATGATAAGTCGTTAATTATTCATATTGTATATAGTTATATATATATATATATATTATGTTTAAGTTCCAAAATACTAGCATAATTATATTTATTTGTCATTTTTCAGGGTTTTTGGTGTCCGCTGTTGAATCCGGGGCGAAAAACTGTGTGAAATGGAGTATTTATATGAAGTGATCAGATACCAGAGGATCTGTCTCGAGACACGAATGGCACAGTTGATTTGGTGATGACAAGCAAGTGAGTGACGCAATACTGTGACACACTTGTTCACATAGTGAACCAAAGCCGTGAAGATCTTCCTCGAAAGTCGTGCATTACTTTTTCCTATACACTCAGTCGGCTTGTGCGATTTCTTTGCTGCCCCTACCTGCACAGCACGCTCTTACGAGCAACATCTCGATTCAACAGCCGTTCGATTTTCTCGGGATGCGTGCGTCAATTTTTGGCGCCGTTACCCAGGAGTGGTTTTTTTCTTTCTTTGGTTTTCTTTTATTTTTTATATTTTTATTTTGTATCTAGTCCCTTTTTCTTAACATTTTTGCAGGTAATTCCATAATGGCCTCCTACACCTACAATTATGGTCGATTCGAATACTCATACTATCATGGTGTGAATGGGGTAGGTATGTCACATAATGGACATCAATTTTCTAACTCGAAATCTTTTGTGCAACATGTCGTGGTTTGTGGAAATTGTGGGGAGTACTTTCATCCTACGTATGCTTGTCATCACTATCCAAATTATATGAATCATTATGGTTCCAGCTATGCATCGCCACAGCCCGACTTCTATATGTCTAGGCGAAGTCCACAGATTCCTCGACATGAAAAGAAATCTATACGAGACATGATGAATGACTTGATCTTCAGAGAACTACCTTTTCAACAAAGTCATCAACATGAACGGAGAACCATTGCAAACATTGAGAGAGATATGATCTCCGACTGTCTTTATTAAAGCACCACTCAGTAGCCCTTGCAGGAGAATAAGCAGCATATATGAACCCAACGTTGCAAAATTCAGAAACTCAATTTATTGCTATACTTGAGCATTTGATGGATGAGAAAGAGTTAACTCCATAATCAGTTTCTGACTCAAAGGGGACTATGAATGCTGCTACATTAAAAAGTGTTGAGTTTGATGAGTTCTAAATTGTGCACGAGTATTTGAGCGAACCAGATGAAACGCTAGAAGTTTCTTCACATGAGCCGGACATTACCATTGCACAGAGTACATATGATGAAGTTGAGAAAGAAATTGAAGTCATTTCAGAAAGGCCAGAGGAGCCGCACAAAGAGAACGAGGAAGACCAACCTCTAGCTCGCGTTGGTGAAACCACCCACCATCTCATGCATGTTTGTTAGACCTTACAAGGGGGTAGAAGTGAAGGAGCGTTCGCAGATCTTCTACACTACCGACACCTTTGTGTTGAAGGACTATGATTCGACAGATTCTTTTGTGTTAGAGGTCCCGAATGAGCTCCCAAATTATCTAAAGGAGGACGTGCATGCTGCATTGCCCAAAGCTATAAATGCACCATTCGTTGTAGATATTTCAAAAGGAGAGGGCATCACGTGATGAATCACGCCAAGTCTAACCAAGAAAGGTGCTCGTTGGGAGGCAGCCCAGCTTTATTTTTATTTCTTTTATTTCTTGCATTTATTTCAGTTTTAGTTTGTTTTTATGTTTAATAAAGCTCTAACTTGGTCTCTTGAGTTTTTGCAGGTATTATGCTTGATGACCACTGGAAGCACTAAAGGCACTAGAGCACCCCCCTGAGTTCTGTTAGGTTTGACTTTGGATTATATTTTTTGGCATAATTTGAGCATTTTTCGGGAATTAACATATTACTAGGATTTTAGGCGTTTTGAGACTTGGTTGGGACATAATCCAACTTAAGTCGCTGCATTAGTGGCGGGTCTTTAAGTAGACCCAAAACCCTAGACCTCATTCCACCATCTTGTTGATTTCACCCGTAGTTGAAAGACTTCAGGCTCGCAAGACTTGATATGAATCATTTGAGTTAACTCCTATGCTTACTAGTTCTTGCTCTTATTATGATAATTTTATTTCATAATTTCCTTAGTCATCTAGCATGAGAGCTTTTGTTTATTCACTAGTTTTTGGAGATTTTGTTTCATGCATTTGGTTATAGATGAGTACGTTTAAAAATTTTCTATGGTTGCCTTTTTGACTTGAAACTTCATTAGGAGTTGAAAATGCATGTGTTTAGGAGAAACAAAAACTTTGTTTCATGCATTTGGTTATGGATGAGTACTCTATGGTTGCCTTTTTGACTTGAAACTTAGGAAAAATTAGGAGAAACACTCATTCGAGCTCGTAGACCGGCATATTTATGATTACATGATTATGGACTTAGTATGTTGGTTAAGCCTTGTGCTAGATACCAAAAAGGGTAGACGGTCAAAAATGTGCAAGTGATAATATTTTAACCTACAATGGGGAATTTGCTTAATTATAGTGAAAGTGAGAAATGGCTAACATGAGTTTTCTTAATATTGAGAGTCCTACAGGTTTCCACAAGAAATGGAGCAAGGAAACTTGTGGTGAGAAAAAGAGAGAAAAGCGGTCCACAGTAAATGGAAGAGGGACCATATTACTTGAAAAACAAAATGGAGAAAAAAATAGAGAGTATACATAAAAAAATAAAGGCGAAAGTTCATGAAAACTCATCAAATAAAAAGATTTAGCTCGAGTGCTTATAACTAGATTAAGTGAGATTGTAAACTTGCGTGCATGAATGTATAGACCAAGAAAACTCGTGAGTAGTTGATGACATTTGTCTTGACCGAGTCTATGTCTTTAAAGTGTTATCTTAGTTGTGTTTGGGTTACGGTTCTTGATATATCATAACTCTGAAATTTTTTGAGTGGCTTGTTAACTTGGCGACAATGTAAACCAAAAGAACTCCATGAATTTTGAGTCGGGTATAGGATTAGTTGAGTCAATGCATAACTATATTAGGAGTCTAGTTTATTTGTGTTTTGTCATTTACACTTTTGCTCGGGACGTGCAAAGTCCTAAGTTTGAGGGTATTTGATAAGTCGTTAATTATTTATATTATATATAGTTTATTTATATATATTTTATGTTTAAGTCTCCAAAATACTAGCATAATTATATTTATTTGTCATTTTCAGGGTTTTTAGTGTCCGCCGTTGAATCCAGTTCGAAAAACTGTGTGAAATGGAGTATTTATATGCAGTGATCAGATACCATAGGATCTGTCTCGAGACACGCATTGCACAGTGTATTTGGTGATGAGAAGCAACTGAGTGATACAATACTGTGACACACTTGTTGACACAGTGAACTAAAGCCATGAAGATCTTCCTTGAGAGCCGTGCATCACATTTTTCCATACACTCAGTCGACGTGTGCGATTTCTTTGCTGCCCCTACCTGCACAGCACGCTCACACGAGCAACATCTCCTCGATTCAACAGCCGTTCGATTTTCTCAGGATGCGCGTGTCACTACACGAGTTGGACTCATGAGTCTGGCTCAATCCACATGAGGGTTTTAAAATTTTTATAAATAATATAAAGACGCGGCGTTTTTCAGATCAAAGCCTTGCAGAAGCTAATTCTAGAGAGGTAGCATTAATAAAACCTCAACTATTGAATCAAGTAAGAGGAATCGCAGCTTGGCAACTAAGCCTTAGACAAGCGTCCAATATCACTTCATATGGAAGTGAAAGAGTTAAAACTTAAAAGCATCCAATAAATAATTTACTAGGTCATAGCAATAATTCACTTTGTCCTCAGAAATATATTTACAAACCCACATGGAGATATACTTTGGAGAGGCAGTGCTTAACTTAGGTAGATATACTTACTAGAACTGATAATGATTAACAAAAATGACTCAACAAGTACAAAAACAATTTTCAATCCATGTAGCAGAGTCTTATATAAGCTTCTATGACACCATTTTGAAAATTAATTATCGATATCCAAAAACCCAAACAAAAAAAAGCTTATATGAAAATAGAACACAAACAAGACTGAAAATGTCATGTGTTACTTAATAAATCACATCTTGTTTGATTTGAAGATAACTCGAGTTGTGAAACTTGTGGGTGCCAACTTGTTGTGAGTTGTTGGGATTTGGAAAGAAAAAAACAATGGACATAGTCAAATGTTTGGTTTTCCCCTGTCAAGAACTAAAAGAAGAAGAACAGAACATCAAATCATGATTAAAACATACATCATCTTTCATAACATCCAATCCGCCCGAAAACCAATCTTGGGGTTTTCAATCAAAATTCTCTCGTTTAGACAATGAGGGTGCCACTCAATCATTGACAATTATCATTTGCCACTAAAAACACAACCATACTGAATTCAATACTAAATTCCATCAGAATACTAACTAGTCCAATTAAGTTCAAAAACACCCAAACAAAGAAATCTGAAAACCAACCACAGACTTACTGTGAAAGAGATGCATTTGCAAACTCAACAATCAACAAGCGCTCATCGGCGTCACAAACTGAAATGGCACATTTGCAAACACAACAAGATCACAATTTAATAACCAAAAGCAAGACTCACCAACACCAACCTTGTCTCAGAAAGTGAGTCTTCAACTCTCAATCCATTCAAACTAGAAGCCATAATCTGCCAATGAACTAGTACCAATATTCTACTAGCTAAACTAAAAATAGGTACGTTTGAGGCTCTTAACATGTTATAAGCATGATTAAAATAAAGCACATATGAACCAGAAATTCATTCAAGTTGTCTATCACATTGTATAAATTCGATCAGAAAATCCACAACACCATCAACAAATGTATTTCACCTTATCTCATTGAGGCATTTTCACAAACAGAGACCATATTCAACCAAAAAACTCGAATTTGAGAGCCATAGTTTGGGATCTCACACAAACATAACAAATCGACAATGCGAATCAGTGAAGTCGCTTATCCAAATCCAAGTGTTCAAACTCTTGTTCAATATAGGTCGAGTATTGTGCTCAAATCACCAAACCAAATCAAATCGAGATCGATCAATCACAGAGAAAACTTTAACAAGGACTAGATGATTCAGATCCATAAACATCTACAATGTAACGACCTGAAATTTAATTCATCATTATTAATGACGTGGTTGCAGACATGGCTGACAGCTCAGACGCTCGTGGGACCCGCAGTTAGGCTTGTGCGTGCCTGAAGCTAGGTAAATAATTACTTTTGTGTGCTGAATTGTGTACTTTGCAATGTTTATATCTAAATAGAGTAAATGACATCGCAATGTGTGTACTTATATGACATTTGACGTGCGAGATTGTGTGTTAAGTATCCGCCTCGAAAAGCGTGTCGACGCGGGTATCGAGTAGTTTAACCGACTTAACACTAGGCCGAGAAAAATAATACACACATAAAATGAATAAAATGGGTTAAATAATAATATGGAATGTATATTTGGTGGTTAGGGACATGGTGGTATGCGTATGTCGCAGTTCGGGACGCGAAACCGGGTGTCGAAACACCCGAAACACCACTTTTTGAGTTAAATACAAGGGTGAGTGTGCCATCAGTGTCACAATTTGAGTCATTAGAGGTTGAAAATGGAGTAAATGGTGTGCTTTGGATGGTCTTGAGATGCACAAGTGAGATGAGATGTAAAGTCATCTATATAAGTCAAAATTGACTCATTTCCACCACCTTTTCTCTCTCTTATCCTCCCATCCGAGATTGGAGACAAGGAAACAAGGGCTTGAGTGATCAAACTTGGTGATTCAAGGAGATTGGAGGGGTGAAAACATCAAAAGCAAGGTGAGAATCACATACACCTCAACTTTCTCTATCTTTTGATCTCAATTTTAAAGTTGTTAGTGTTGGTTTGGAGGTTGTCGGGTTGTTGTTTTGACGAGTATTTAGTGTTATGAAGTTCTGTTGTTGGTGTTGTGGTTGTTGATTTGGTGGGGTTGTTGAAAAACCCAGAATTTTCAACAGTTTTGATGTCCAAAACGCGATTAGCGCGCTAATGACGTCACCTAGCGCGCTAATGTTCTTCCTGATGAAGAACGTATAACTGCCTGGGAATTAGCACCCCGGACCCAACTCGCTAGGTTCTGCAATTTTGACATTATTTTTGCTAAGTGACTTAAAACACATTGACAAAAATCAACGATAAATGCAAATAGGTCATTTCGAGCGGTAATTTGGGATATCTGGGACTAAACGGAGCCGGACCGGGGGTTATTGACAGGACATGGAGTGCGGTTTGAGGTGTGTAGTATCCCAACTGAAATTTCTTGAGCACTACTTTACTTTGCTTTTGAATTCATATTATGTCTTTCATTACTATATTTTTGATGTATTGTAATGGACGGACGTTGAGGCTCTCCCTCCGTGCCATTTCTGTTTGTACGTCCATTAAGCCATAACGCGTGTGTCATCTCGGTGAATAGGGCTACCCGAGAGTTGTGACAGACACGTGTGGGTGCGTTGTAGGTTCCACGCCGACCACATAGCGAATCCAAATATTGGTCTTGCTTGAGTGCTACTCGCCGACAGTAGTCTGTTGGGAGGCCAAAGTATGGCGCTAGTATGACCCTAGGCTCTAGGAACACACATTTTGAGCTTCCACTATTACATATGCATGTGATGAGCACAGTTGCATGTATTTTATTTCCGCATATTTATTTAATAGTTTTGTTGAAGTTCTAGTATTTACCTTCCGTATTGCTCACTTAATTTCTTTGAGAATACTCACTCTGGACTCGTCATTTGTCTATTTGTGATGACTTGAATTCAGATCCTAGTACGAGCCGTGGCAATGGCAAGCTAACGAAATATTTGTGATTCAGAGACATATAGCCAGGCTTGTACGTTTGTATATACATATTTTGTTTTATTTTGGGATTTAGGATTATGAGTGATACAATAGGACTCTATACTGTTGATATTTTGATACATTGAGGTACATTATTGACCTATGATGGTATATGAGTTTTTCATTGTAGGTATCAGAGTTAATTGCATGAATTTACTGTTATATATATTTTTTCATGTTAAAAGACTTCTGCTATCATAGACTTCGGCTATCATATTTTGTGGTTTTAAAACGATCTTAGCAGATGACTTGAGTTCAGTAATAAGTTAAACAGTAAATTGTTGTTCTTTGAGGTTAATAATGATAAATGGTGGATGAGATAGCATGATGGGACACAGATGGCGCTGGTAGGCTAGGTTGTGGGCCCGCATCGGCCCCCGTGGCGGTCCATTTGAAAAATGGGCCGTTACAATGCGAGCAAAAACAACGAAGAAGAATCGAAAAAAAAAAAAACTTGCTCTTCAAATCTCGAGCGAAAAAGGTGAAAGAGGGATCGAAATGGAGCTGTTGATGAGGAGGTGAGGGATTTGGGGAAGATGAAGCTATCGAATGACGAGAAGGTGAGCGATCACAGCAAATTAACGAGGAGGAGAGTGAAAACCCTACTTAGGGTTTCGTGAAGACGACGAGACAACGAGAACATTTTCGGGTGATGAATGTCTTTTGTTTTAATCGGCTGTAGTGGTTACATAGCGATTTTTTAAAATCTCTATGTATTAGTTGCTATTAAAAGCTTAATTACCTAATACAGAGGGGTTACTTAAAACCTCTATGTATTAAGTGCTATTAAAAGCTTAAATTGTTCTAGTACACACCGACTAATCTACATATGCTCGGCACTAAATATCTAAAGTCCAATGGGCCTCAACTAATTCGGGCTCGAGCTGAATAGGACCACTAGATGGTAGCTAAGCTCTCCATCAATGTCCTAATTGGGTTAACAGTTGGGCGTTGAAATTACCCAATTTTAATGGGAGAAAAGGTAGGAAATGCATGCCCTTAAAATGGGCATGGCAATTTGACTTCTATAAACTCAAAAAATTTGTTTTGTTATAAATATTCACATACAGGGAAAACTTGCTAGTTGTATATCATCATGTAAGGTAAAATTCAGCCCAAACTTCTTTGGCATCCATTACCGCGACACCAACTAATTACTGTTAAACCCAAAAAAAGAAAAAAAAAAAAGGAAAAAAAAAAAGATTGATGAATGAGAGCAATTGAATTACACAAGTCATTCAGTTAGCATTACTACATACTATATGATTGAAAAGTACATAAATACACAATTATATCAAGGACAACATGCTGGTCAATGAAGTTGTGATGAAGAAGATGAAGCTTGACCTTCTTGCTTCTCCGTTAACTTGTATCTGGAAGGTGGACCAAATAAGCTCAGTATCACCTGCAGAAGACAAATTTCTTGATATGTTAATGCAATCTAGTGAGCTCATATTTTATGTCGACAGACTATAACGGAGAACAGGCAGGGAATATCATACACCTCAAGAACTTCGAAAAGGGTGAACGATATGTAATGCATGAAAATACAAGCCTAATCTAAATGTCTAAAAATTAATGGGTGATCACAATCTAAGCCCTGAAATAAGTGATGATTCTGATGAACAGATGAAGGTGCTTTCAAGCACATTCAGAAATAATAATGGAGCAACAAAGGGAACGAGCTACATACAGGTAAAAACACAAGGCCATGCAGAAACCCAATAAGAACTAACGCCAGGTACATCTGGAAGTAATAAACCTGCAAAAGATAGGAGGAAATGAGGATTAAGAGGCCTACGAACTGTCTCATTATTGAACAGAAAGGTTGAGTAGAATCACATACCACAAATACTTCAGATTTAGCAAAGCGGAGAACAATCACGCCAACCAGCTTAGTAAGCGTGATTCCACTGCAAACATCAATTGGGAATTTGAGATGAAGAAACATTTTTCATTATGCGTCAAAATAGACTACATATAACTTGTCCACCCAATTAACTTATATTATTAAAACCTTCAACGAAAGAATATAAGTTCGAAAGTATTTCATCAGACTTCTTTGCCTAATGACCTCAGTCGTTGCTCATTGTAATACGAAGGTCTGATCCATTATAAATAACCTTTCGTTGCAGCTGAGACAGAATTTATTCCTAGTTATAGCAAAAGCAATGCATTTGAAGACTCGTGCCACCACAAGAATGAACAAGCCAACATTGACCTTTCTTTTGTGTTTTCAATAGTAGCAAAAAATTGTGAGTAATACAATGTGGCCTTAATATATCTTTATCATACTATTTCTTCTACACGGCCATCTAAGTATGTCAAACCATCTGGAGAAGTGCGGCAGGGATGTGGCAAAATTCTTGCATTTTTAGACAAAAGCTCTTCTATACTGTTCACAAATACAATGTGGCCTTCCATTGCAGAAAATAAAAAAGGAGTACAACCAATAAGTCTCCTTTCTTACAACTCAAAAGGAACACCTGATCAATACCAGTTTTAAGGATACGAAATCGATACAAAAAACTTCATTCTTTCTCTCAGGAACGAATACTCTATGAAGATACGAATGGCCAAAAAGCTTGTGTGTTGTGTTTGGGATGATAATGTCAAAATTTCAAATCAGCTAATTTGTGTAGCATGAATTTCAAAGAAAAGATAGGAACTGTGGCTATAACCACAAAAATTTCAACTAACCTGAAGACAGAAGCACCCATGGTACTCAATGCCTCTTTTGCCCGTTGTCCTCTATCCCCACTGCTAACCTATGAAGGAGGAAAAAAATTATGTTGAACATGATGGAAACCTATTCCATAAAATAAAACATCCACTGCTGGAATGATGGCAATGCTACTCCCCAGCAAAAGCAATAAACAATGATCCAATTGAAGAATAGACAATGGTACATTGGTACTCAACCAAAAGCATCCACTGCTGGAATGATGCCAATGCACTCCCCAGCAAAAGCAATAAAAAATGGTTCAATTGAAGAATAGACAAAGGTACTCAACCAACCGTGAATGCATGAGTTATGTGCACGCAAAACTCAACAGCAATTCCAATAGACATCACCAAGTTCACAACAGAAACAGCATTGAGCTGGATATTAAGAATAGCCATTACACCCTGCAAAAATTTGCTGTCATTAGTCAAAGAGAAAAAAAAAAAGAAAAAAAGAAAAAAAAAAAAAAGATGCTCATTTCATTTTATTGTTTTAAGTTCGTATATATTTGATAAGATCTCACCGCAATGAATTATTTCTACATATAAATTGTCTTCTAAGATTTTAAACAACAATTAAGAACCCTCACTATATCAAAGTTCAGTCCGTCGGAGCCTAAATAAATAGAATTTGCATTGACCCTTGTTAAAGAAAACATACTCAATTAAGTCTATATACTTAAAGTTCAGCTTTGATACGGCAACAATACATAGTAAGGCGGGAAGGTTCACAAAGAGCTTCCTACATACCGTCACGTGTGGTCATTGAAAAAAAAAAAAAAAAAAAAAGTACAAAAAAAGAAATACTCGGTAAAACTGTAAACAACAAAAAAAAAAAAAAAAAAAATCAAAAAGAGGAACCCTATATAGATAGAAGAGCTATATAACAAAGACAGAAATAACTTTTGCACAGATAGCACGTGCAGAAATGATGCACCTGCAAATACTATATCTAACTGGAGTAAGGAGGGGTCATTTACAGCAATCGCCTAAAAATTATGTAGACTGCAGATATTGAAATTATCAAATCAATTCAATACAAGGAACAGACGAGTCGATATAAGTATTTTAAAAAAAAATCAAAGAACCTAGAAACATCAACAAAGGGATACTCAAAGTGGCTCTATCATTGAAGATGGATCATGTAAGGAAGCAATGGTGATCTGGTTCGCATTCTTTTTAGCTTTGAATATGGTTCGCATTTATGAATCATGCTTGCAGTTTTAATGAAGGACGGCATCTTTTGATTTATTGATGTTTTGTGAGGAATAGAATGGTTTCTTTTGATTTATTAATGTATTGCGAGGATGCCTGGTCCTCTTATTTTATCATTTGAATGAAATCCTTTGTTTACGATACATATATATATAAAAGAATACAAGAAAATAAAGGAAATACTAGATTAGAAAAAAAAAAGTGGTAAATCAAAATCATACTTAAATAATAAATGAAGAAACTAATACCGAATATGTTTCATCACCAAAAAAAGGCATACCATGAGATCCACCACTATCATTGTCAAGACAACTAGAATAATAGCTGAGCTCCATAAACTGCAGTATATAGAAAAGAGAAAAGGAATAGAGCTCAATAATTCATACAATCATATTCAGAAACAAAATGGAGAGAAACAAACATAATGCAGTTCCATTTTCCTATCTTAACATAGAGCATAAGGGTGGGCGAGTGAGGGGAAAAAAAACTAACCTGCAAGTGATAACAAGGCATACAATAAACACAGCACCTGAAAATTTTAAAACAATAACAACCAGTAAGTTTAGTTAAGATAAAAAGAAAAACTTCCCGTACATGGTTAACAGTTAACACAAATGGCAGTCAACAGGGCGCTAAGTTGGCTACATAATTCCAAAATTTAAACAAGTTAAAGAACTGTCAGTAGAATACCAAGGGCTATAGCCAGGTTGATCAATGCTGTCCTCCATATGTCCAGATATTGCTCAAAAAATATGTAAAACATTGCATAAGGGAAGACATCAATCTGCATGAAGAAGTCAAAATATTGTAATATGCAATTAACGACTTTCTCGATCATTGAGCAAAGAGAGCAAAGATCAACTCATGACATCTTTTCACTCATTCAACCCAATAAATAATATCTGTGTCAGTGACAACTTATCAGTCATTTCAGATCATAATTTGTGTTGGGCTGTGTTTAGATTACTTACTGCAAGAGAAACAGTTCCTTAACATCTTCTTATTGTATAGTTCCAATTCTTTTTCTTTTAATTAAAAAACTGATGAATTTATTACAGATTTCCATCAGTCACGCGATATGGACGCCAATCAAGTTGAGATAATGACACGAACTTTCGTAGAATACAACAATCATATAATGGATACTTCTCCACATATTCAGCTTTCCAATACAAGGCAAATTGATTAATATACAAGGTTAATTTGGTAAGCAATCTAAATTCCATCAATGGTCCCAAGTCCAAACAGACTTAATATGAGCAGTTAAATAACAGCTAAAGACATAATATTAGCTTGCTGCAGAAGCAAGAATGGCGGCACTCAAACAAGAAAATAACTCGATTTAAGATGTCAGATTTGCATTTTGATCGGTCAAAGTTCCTATACTTAACAAGAGCCCTAAACTAGGAAAAATAGCAATGCAAATAAGAACTGAATATAGCCTAAGAGTATTATGGAAAATGATTTTTTGACATTCTTTTGTTACATACATTCGCTACACAATGGTGTAGATTCCCTTAAAATTTGTGGGGTCCACACATCTCAATCAAATCTACACCATTGTGTAGCAAATGTATGTCTCCTAGAATGTTACATTATCATCTTCCTTAGTATATATGACCATGAAAAAAAAAATAAGTATCTACATTTGATGCACCCATCAAGCTATGCATGCCAAGTGCCAACACAAAATATTATGACATAATTAGAATTCGAATAAATAATTCCTGTGTATAAACATAGCATCATAGAAACTAGTCTCAGTTCATTACACAGATCTTCTATATCAAGTAAGAAAGGAAAATAACAGAAACTAGTCTCAGTCCAATACAGATTTCCTATATCAAGTAAGAAAGGAGAGTAATAGAAACTTATTGGTGCTTGATGTACAAATAAACCAGCAGTCCAAATACATTTTCAGAACGAAAGCAGGTTCAAAGCCAAGTCTATATAGTCAATGGAATTTATCAAAAGTAGGTGTCAAAAGTATGTCACCTAATCATTTTCCCTAAAAGATTGGCAGTTTTTGAAAAAGTTGCTGATACGCAACAAATAAGCCATTCACCTGCTTTTTATATTTGTATCTTTGCCAACTTCTTTTCACTCTAACATTATGATGTCAAATGCCTAGAAAAAGAAAGGGGGGATTGGGGAAAACATAGTTGCATCAAAACCAGCATCGTCTTTCTGTTGCCGAAGACTTCCACCAAAAAGGAAATAAAATTTTAAGCCCTTTCAATGGTGGGAAATACACATTAAAGGGAAATCAAAGCAGACCTAAGGCTGCCAATTCCCTCCTTTCTCCACCCAAGTCAAGAACAAGCCAAAGGAAAATATCTTTGGCTGTAGGGGGAGAAGCATTACTTTTACACCAGAAAATATTGCCTCAAATTCTAATGAGCCGCACTAAACTTAGGCATGTGCCCTTTCTTCAATTAGCAATGACAAGTTGTGATACATCAGTAAATGCTTCCTATTTTAAATTGGGGGTTCTGGACGATACAGTTTCTCCATATTTCATAGACTGGAAATGCTTACTTATCCTAAATGAATGACAACCGCTTCATCTAGAAAGCAGTTGCTTAACTCGGAGTTATTTATTTATTTATTTATATTATTCACATTAAATGAGCAATTCAAATCACATAACAGAAAGCAATCAGTTCTTCTGCCTATTACAGTGTTACCTATGTCATAAAGACGAGTAAAACAACAACAAAGCCTCCATCTCAAACGTCATAAAGACAAAAGTAAAACGCGGAATTTACGTTCTCATAGGGTTGAAGCTACCTCTAATGAAGCAGAAACCCTTGAGCTGAAATCTCTTGCTGCCCGCATTGAACTGACAAAGTCACTCTGCAACATGAATGAAAATGTGAGAGTATACAATCATATCATATTAAATAATAATTTAAAATTTTAATCAACTAATTATTTCATTTTACTTGTTTGTTAAGAGGAGTATGAAATGTGCGGAACTCTGATGCTTGGATGATTCCACTCTCGTAACCTATATACATTTAGAACAAACAAAAAAAGCTACATTAAACATGAATGATTGGCACTAGTTTATATATGCATAAAAGTGAAGGTATTCTGCACAAACCATTTAGGTCCACGCTGGTTGTATAAGCCCCATGGCCACCCTTAGCACAGTCAGCAGAAGGTAGGGAATTGAGAAACCATGGAAGTTTCTCTCTAAACTGCTCAGTGGTTGGGCGATCATCTTGCAAATCTGAGTGTCGGAAACACTGAATAGTGCAATTTATACTTATCAACAAATAGCTGACACAACATGCATGATTCAAAATCCAGTAGGGAACAGACTATAAAAAGAAAGTAAACATCTACTACATCTGAGCTGTTCCTACCGTTGTACAGTCCTTGCATACTCCACCCAGATCACATACACCTTCATCAGGCGAACAACAAGGAGGCTGCAAAAGTAATCAAATAAAGATATTTTATTAGAAAACCCACATCTTTTTTTTTTGAGGTCAGAAAACCCACATCTTAATTTTTCATACACACTGCAGAAAAATAATATTGTAGTACTGGCAAGGACTGAGGTGGTCTTTGCACCAATATCTTAGAACGAACAAATGAGAAATGAGCATTTTGATCAGGATTGACCTTCATATGAAGATCTTTTATCAAATGTAGACAAATATTGCCACTGTACTGCATGCATATGTAACTGATACCCAGAGTTAAAAGGATCACTATTTTATTCGAATGACCTTTTCCTTTTGGTAAAGATGGTCGATTAACGATTGTTCCCATCCCTAATTCTCAATAAATAACAACCCATATGTAACTTGTGAGTCAATTTAATTGATACCCATAAAAAATTGATCATCCAAAATTCCACATACTCATAAAACACAATCAAATGTGCCAAAAATAACCTGGTCATCAGGAGGACAATAGCTCCCATTTGTAAATTTCCTGCAGCATCCAAACGCTTCCGGAGACATCCAGACAAGAAAGTCATCAAGCCAAGAAGCTGCAGGCTTAGCAATGTAGCTTGATTCTGGACTTAAGGACGCTTTTGCAATCTGCATTAAAAAGAAAGAATAGCCAACATGAGAACTAAAATTATCGCATCTTAATAAGTGGTGAATAAATAATCAATTGGATGACTTTACCTCATTCAGCAAAGAGTTAGAATCACATTTACTAATAGAGCATAGCTGGTTTGTATTTCTTGATTTTGAGCTGAGAAAAAAGGAAGAGATAATAGGAAAATACCATGAGATTTCAATTTAGCTATGTAGCAAGCAATGCAGCACCTAAACATTAGTGCACCAAGTTGATGTTGTATAGCAAGCAATGTGGCACCTACAAAAATTTTTGTTGTTTGTTTTTTGGTATTTTTGTTTTGTTTTTATTTTTTGGTCAAGGTTACATTTTGGTGCTCCACTCCCATTACGTAGATTGTTATTACTGAAGTTCTTGGCACTTGAGTCCACATCACTGCTAGTCGGGCAGCTCGGGCTAGACATCAATACTCCAAGTGCACTAAATGATTCATATATTCATTTACAGTATGTCATCAAATGTAACATCATTTTGTACAAATGCTGGCATGTGTATTCATTCCACATACGCATGCTAGCATTTGTAGCGGCCACCAACTAATTTGGGATTGAGGCTATGTTGTTGTTGCTGACATGTGTATTGACACACAACATCAAAGCTTCAATGCCAAATTAATTGGGGTTGGCTACAAGGACATCAAACTCTTCCACTTTAATGTAATTGATGACGTGCTTTTAAAATCCATTAAATCTTTCTTAATCAATGCATCTCAAGTTATCGTAGTTCTACCTCTATACCTTTGTATTTCTTCAGTTTTTATAGTGCAGAGTAATCTAACGAGGAAATTTGCGGGCTGTTTCGATGTGTCCAACTTTCTAGAAAGTTAAGTAGTTCGGATCGTCACATGCTTCATTTCAATATTCATCTCTAAAACAAAGCTAGGAAAATTAGAATATTATTATAAACTTATGGTGGCATCTAACAAATAAGAATGCTATAAATAAGAGATAATTAAGAGATACAAGTAAAACAAAACTGCTAATTTTTTTAAAAAGAAGAAAAACTTCTACCGATTTTGAGATAATTTAAAAAAAAAGAAGATAAATTTGAGATTAAGCAAAGTACCTATAGTTGTAATTCTTCACAACAAAATATAATGGAGGTCCAATTCTAAGATGTTCAGAAACGTTATTGAAATAACCCTGCAGTAAAAATTGGCATAAAAACAACGGAAGATCAAAATAAAGATCGCACAACACAAGCTGTCTATAGAACATAACACAGAGAGGAATAGCTTCAAAATGTGACCTGAAGATAAGAATCTCGTGGAAGAACAACCTTCTGCTCCAGACCAGGTTCTATCCTTGTACAAAGAGCCTACGAAGTTACAAGAATGTAAAAAATTACAACAGCACTGAAATAATCACCAATATTAACCATAATTGTGGCCTCCCCCTCTCTTTTTTTTTTCCCTTTTTATGTGGTTACAGTTGTGACCAACTTACAATACTTGCAAATGCAAATGCAATGAAGACGGCAACCACAGCTAGTTTAACAACCCAAAGATCAAGAATGGGTGCGTGGACTTCCTACAAAGAGAAGAACGACCAAAACTCATCAAGCAAAGAACAAAAAGTAAAAGAAAAAATCCATTCAATCAGATCTGCAGGAACCAATAAGTTTGCTCATACATCCTAAAAGGAAGAAAATAATAAAGTCTTTATGGGTTACATTTAACAGCATTGGATTTTATATATACTTATAGAAAACACCATTACATATCCTGAAAGAAGCAAATAATAGATGTTAAGAGCTGTACATATTTTAGTCAAGTGGTAAAATTCAAATTTTATCAGTGCTTCCCTTAACAAGAGCTCTTTTGTTCAAGCCTATCTGTTAGCTTTTTCTTGGAGGTCTCCGTATGCAACTATCTCTTTTAGGCTCAACATGTGGAGTAAGGGGCTGAAGTAGTTTGATTTATCATACACAGCTGCCCCCTACCTCACAGCTACAGCTTTTAGGATGGTGGTGAACCGTAAGTAAGAAACACTTATTCTTATTTCATCAATTAAAGAAGTGTCTAGCATATGCAAAGTAACATTCGTTACCTGATCATTTCATCATGAAAACCACATGAATAATCACAACCTATCAATAAAAAACGGGAACAGTTATCCTGGAATAGCCCAAGATAACAAAAATAACAGTTCAACATTCCAGAATATAGCCAATACATATTTCTTTTGATAACGGATAAACAATATTTCATCCCTTTCATTCACCAGATTGAAAAATGGACAGTTACTAATCAAAATCCCTCATCTTAACTAGTCCTACATAAACATGAACGATATGATCCATAATCACTCGTACGTACTTGATGAAAAGTAGTAAGTTTTACTATTTACAACATACAAGTTACGTTCTGATTACCTATTTGTTTTGGGATGCTGCTAATGGTATCTTTATCAGAGAGAAGATTAGGTTGGAGACAAGAGTACAATTTCACATTTCTAGTCAAGTTAGGACCTGGCTTGTATGAATGTCCATTAAATGTGCATCAAATATCAAGTTTCATCTAAGTTTTAAGATTTTCAAGCCACCCCACACAAGAGTAAACAAGTAACTAAATCAAATATCTCAAAATAAAACAAATCATGCTTAAGTAGGAAAATCAACATCACCATAAGACTTAAGCAGAAATCAAGCAAATGAAGATAAGAAAACAAAATAAATAATAATTAAAGGGAAACTAAAAACTAAAGATTTTAAGCCCACGATAATCACAAGAAAGATGTTGGCACAAGCATTCCATAAAGTATTGCAATATAATCTATACCAACGATCAATCGCTACAGACCTTCATGTAACGAGTCAACAATCCAGGCTCTCCCCGACCATTGCCTACACTCCATCAAAAGTTCTTCAATCAGTATTAATCCACACTAAGAAAACAAAGAAGATTAAAGTTCGAACTCTAAAGGGAAAAGAAGTTCACAAAACAAGAGTAGAATATCATGCCATCAATTAAACAGTCTTTTTTTATCCATCATGAATTAGCCAGTTGCCTATCAGGCAAAGATCCATGAGTACCTTTGTCAGATTCAGAAGAAGACACAGGAATTTTTATGCATGGGAAACAGTCAACTCTATGATCCTCAGCACGTAAAAAGTCGAAGACAATAAGTGCAACAAATGCAGTAACCTGTAAAAGGAAATCCAAGAGAACGGCTAGTGCTGCATGAAAGCAAGAAAAGAGAGTCAGTAAACAAATACATTCAACGATTCTATTGCTGCCAAAGGAAATATAGTACTGACCTGCAAACATGGAAAAGACACGACAAGCTGGCATTGGAATAAAACTTCCAACTGCAAATGCTAAGACCTCAGAAAGACTGGCTAGTGTTATAGACGGCCCAACTTCAACCAGTGCATTACTTATTCGTCCTTCTAGAGGCAACTCTAGAGGTTGCCGCTTAACAGCATGCACCAGGATACACATATTATCTACTCCAACCTGGGAGAAAAATTCATCGGTTTAGCATCAATCTCCAAAAAGTAATGCGTAAAAAATTAGAAAATTAAAAATACTACGTAGAGCCGATTTATAACATTAATAACAAAATAAATAGAAGCAATAACAAACTCTTCCATTGTGCTCGATTTAGTGCAATTGATGGTGAGCTTTCCAAACCATTCAAATCCCTCTCCTAATTAATGCGTCCCAAGTTAACTTCATTCTACCCCTACCTCGTCGAATTTCTTCAGTTTTTATTGAGTCAAGTTTCTAGTGGGGGCATTTGTATGTCGTCTTTGCAGGTGACCAAACCACCGCAATCGCCCTTCCCTAATTTTTGTGTCAATTGGTGCTACTCCTACTCGTCTTTGAATTTCTGTATTTCTTATTTTATCTTTACGAGTTTTACCACACATCCACCTAAGCATCTTCATTTCTGCTACGTTTATTTTATGTAGTAGTTGTTGCTTTACCGCCCAACATTCACTTCCATAGAGCATAGCTGGCCTAATTGCGGTCCTATAAAATTTTTCTTTTAACTTGGTAGGCATATTTTTATCACAGAACGCACCTATTGCACTCCTCCGTTTCTTCTATCTACCTTAAATTCTATGTGTGACATCATTCTCAATATTGTCATCATTTTCTATGATTGATCATAGATATTTAAAGTGGTTCACCTTAGGAACTTCTACTACCCCTAATTTTACACCATCTTGATGTCTAGTATTTCTAAACTCACGAAGCATGCATTCGGTCTTTGTCATGCTTAACTTAAAGCCTTTAGATTATAACGTATTACTCCAAAGTTCCACTTTCTTATTCACTCCATCTCTTGTTCCGTCCTCTAAGACAATATCATTTGCAAATAACATACATCATACTATATCCTCTTGAATATGCTTAGTTAATTCATCCATAACTAGCGTAAAAAGATATGGGCTTAAAACCGATCCTTGATGAAGTCCTATCGTAATGGAAAATTCTTTTGTAGTTCCTCCAAATGTCTTTATATTCGTTACTACTCCATCATACAGTCTACGTATTTAGCATGCACTCTTTTTTTCTTTCTAGAACCTAACAAAGAACATCTCTAAGAACCCTATAATATACTTTTTTAATATCTACAAATACCATATGAAGATCTTTTTTTTTTCTCTATATTTTTCCATTAATCTTCTTACAAGGAAAATCGTCTCCATAGTTGACCTTCCTGACATGAAGCCAAATTGACTCTTTGATATTGTTGTTTCTCTTTTTAGCCTATTGTCAATTATCCTCTCCAAAGTTTCATAGTATGACTCATAAGTTTAATTCCCCAGTAGATTGAACAACTTTGAATGTCTCCTTTGTTTTTGAAGATTGGTACAACGTGCTTCTTCTCCAATCCATTGACATTTGTTTTGATTTTAAAATTTTGTTGAAAAGTTTTTTTTAACCAAGTCAATCCAATTTCTCCTAAGCATTTCCAAACCTCTATGGGTATTTCATGTAACAATTAATTAAGTTTAGTATCACATTGCCCTTAGTTTTCATGTAGGACTCAATAACAACTAATTCCTTGACAATCCAAGTAACTCCTTGGAAAATCTAAAAGCAGGGCTGCGTTCAAGTCAAAATCTAATCTCGAAGCATCAACAAAAGATTGATAATTACCAGTGAAATGGAAAATCAAATTCTGTATGAACATTAGAGCATATATGATATATCTCGACAAACAAGATCATTTATTGTAGATATTGTAAGTTATAAGTGCCAATTGATGTTATTACTGAGCAATCTCATTGAAAAATGAACATAGAGAATAACATCGAACTTTCCCAAGAATCAAAATCGATCAGTGACGATCTGGAATCATTGAGTAAGTTATATATACATATACATATGCGTATGTGTGTAAAGGTTTAGGATTGATACTGAACAAAAATATCTAGAAAAATACACAAAAGGTCACTAAATGCCTCCAATAGTGACAAAAAAAAAAATGTCAGGAAGAGTGCAAAACTTATTGGATAAGAAAATCCTAGTTGAACAATTTTAAAATGAAACAAAAAAAAAGAGAAAAAAAGAAATACTTACAGCCAGGACAAGAAATGGAATGACTTCCATTATAATTAGTGTTGACTTAACACCTATTGCACTAAAAAAGCCAACAGATCCAAGAACAGAGAGCATAACAACTACTACTCCTGAGAAACCAAGCAAAACCTGGAACCAATACATCACAAAAGAATAAGTATATATGAGAAATCATAGATGACGTGCAAAAGCAGAAACTCCCATACAAAATGAAGAAGGAGAATTAAAAATAAGGACAAACAAAAGTGATTTTGAACAAAAAAGGGAAAAGCATTAATTCCTTCAAAATCATTTCCCAAATGGAGAGGAACACAAATTCCGTCACAAACACATTTGTTTGTCCTTACTTTTAACTCTGGTCGCTGGTTGATAATTCAAATGGAGAGGAACGCAAATTGCATCATAAATGGCAGAACGTGAAGTTACTATTAGCTTATGCAAGAACTCACAATTACCAATACATGACATGTCTATTTGTAACAATGAGAAAATACAACAAGAAGTGACTTAAACACAATTATATCGCCACATGATGCTAATAAAGTAAAAATAAAACAAAGCTCTCACAAAAGAGGAGGCAGGCAGGAACAAGTTAAAATATACGAATAAGCAAAAATCACAAGCAAGTAGCATTTTCATAACATCATAGATGATTAATATCAGAAGTAACATAGACCAGATAACAATGTAAGAACCATGTAACTATGACCAACCTAAGAATGAAACATAGTGAAGACCATAGAATAGCAAACATTAAACGAAACAGTTTTAACATCCTTAATAATTGATCCACGAGCGAACATTTAAAAAATACCCCAACAGCAATGGTATTAAGATATTTAAACCATCAATAATACATCAACTGAATAATGACAAAAATAGATTAAAAAAAAAATGAACTCACAGTCATACCTTTGATGAAATATAGAAAGAAGACAAATGAGGTGTATCGCCAAGAGTGATGGATATATAGATAAACATTACAATGTAGCTTATCTGCATTCAAGATAGATATGAGAGAGAGAGAGAGTCAATGAGGGAGTTCGTATGTGAAAAAAAAAACTTGAGAATCTGAAAACTACAAGATATGAACACGAAAAATCAGATTCAGCCATCTTATTGTATACTCAACAACAACAAAGCCTTGATCGCAAATTGATTGGGATTGGCTATCGGGAGTAAAACGCTTCCACTCCGCTTGAAATATAATGGTATAATCATGTTAAACAAATTAATTTGCAGTCAAGGCACCACAACAGTACCACAGAACCTTAATAAAGTATTGACTTTCCTGTTCTCTACCTAGTTGCTTTGTCTGATTGCTAATAGGCAGTTCATTTTGATTGATTGCCAAAAAAAAAAAAAAAAAAAAAAGGATAAATGAACAATGAAATCAAATGTAACTGTAACAGGAAATGAAATGAAAACGACAGAGCCTTTTCTTTTCAACAGTTAAAATCAACCTCCTCGAATGCTAAACCATGTGCACTGTTAAAGGTTGCTCCAATTGTGAGTTAAGAGGCTACGGCTCAAATAGCATCTTTCAAAATATAGGAGTAAGGCAACACAAGTCAACCCCTCTGTTCACTACAAAATAGTTTAAGCCTATAAGCATTCTTTAAAGCGTAAGCCTTGAGCATCGCTGCCCTTTATTCTATGTTAAAATAACCTTTTAGTTGTTTTTCCTAGATGTGACTACAGAGTCAACAAGAACTGCTTATTAAGAACTCACCAATATGGTTACAACATCAGCTGTACTTTCCCTCTTCAGTTCTTCTTGGATAGAGTTCTCTGATGAAAAGGAAAGCGTAAGATTCCTAGATTGTACCATTGGTACTACCTCCCCCTGGCACAAAAGACTGAAGCATATCATTCACTAGAAGAAAACAGATGATGTCAAGACAAATAAAAATCATTGTAAATCAACAATAACATGTAGAGAGGATATTATGCATGCATGAACTCATGCAAACCTATACATACAAAGACATCATCAGTACTACCTCTTTCTACCACAAAAGACTGAAGCATATAGAACTAGAAGATAACAGATGTGAAGACAAATAAAACATCATTGTAAATCAACAATAACATGCAGAGAGAGTGTTGTGCATGTATAAAGTATAAACGCATGCAAACCTAAATATACACCGGAGCGATGGGGTATAAATGCTTTTTGGTAAATTGTCAAAACCTAATCTAAGAAATTATGATATCAAAGTTGTAAAGCACTACTTACGTTCAAATTTCATACCCAACTAATCCAATGTTTTCATAGCGTATGAATCTTGTTTAGCAAAAATTGAGTACCATGCATTTCATCAAACATCATAGTTTATATCTTTGACACGTAATCACAACTTACTAATTCCATCAAGCAATTCAAGGAAGGAAATAATGAGAGCATCATAATAGATGACTAGAAGTCTAACTAGAGAAATTGAATATGTGTGTGTGTGCTGTCATAAAATGGTCAAAAGAAAAACTAAGGAAACAAATAACCTTAATTAATTGAATAAAAGCCTTTTCCCAAGCTACCGCTGCTGCATTTTCATTGCCTGTTTCATCATTCTTGTTATTTACTGGATAAGTTACAACGAACGCGGAAGCCTGCCGTGAAAGAAAATTACTGAATATATAAGTATCTTAGCATGCTCGGACTGTTTTTATGAACGTGATTAAAGGTTACCTCTGAATAGTTATTTCCCGAAAAACCCCCCAATGCAGTGCTTGGGTCAAGGGGTGCCTGAAACGCACTCATACATGTTGCTGTTGAGGTATAATGCTGATGGTGGGCCATACAAAAACAAAATGCAATTCACATGTTGCAGTATGAAGAAATAATGACGATTATAGAACAAAAAAAATACTAAAGTACAGTAAAAAGATGGAGAACACAAAAGTAAACCTGAAAGCAATACACAGCATGATCTACACCTCCATAGCTGTCAAAATTATCAGGGTCCATCTTGAAATACTGCCAAGAAAGATTCGCTATTTTAATCTTTGGAAAAAAAAAATTGGCTAGAGTTGATAAGTAGAAAATGAAAGAAAACTGTTAAAGAATCGTGTCAAAATGCTTATATTTATATTTATTGTTTTTATAACAAAAAAATGAGAATATTCATTATTTATAATAATCAAAAGAAAGAGAAATCACAATTTTTGTACAATATAAATAATTCATTTAGATGCATCAAAACATCATAAAGCATTACTTGCAGCACACTTTGAGTAGCGCAATCTTTGCCAAGTGGCTTTAAGCAAATGTCAGTAAGAGACACCATTTTTCCCGAATAATTTGCACGGATTCCATCAACCTGCCCAAATAGTCCAAAAAAAAAAAAAAAAAAAAAGCTAGTCTCAGGCACAACAACCACTAGTTAGAAGAATAAGTATCTTTATTGGATAAAGGGCAATGAAATGGCCAAGATTATAAAAAAATATTGTCAAGATAATCTCCACTGAGAGTTTTAGAGGAGTAACATCAAGTAGTCAGAGTTACCTTCTTTTGTATTTCAAAGAGTAACTGTATATTCTCCTCTGTCACAATACTGGGTACTTTACCATTCTTTGTATCTGGAATTGTAGCCAGGATGAGCTGGAGAAGAAAGCGATGATTAAATGTGTCATTGCATCACATGAGAGAGATCATTTGATAGAAGATACAGTGTTCTTTTCAGAATATATACACAATTGACAATATGACAAACCTAAGTAAAGGTTGTTGTTATATGATACTTAGGGAACAACTTGGACAACAGATAGTCCATGAAGATTTGAGAATTATAGGGTGGTACATAAAAGTCAAACAGTTCATTTGCATCTTGGCTGTTCTTGCTCTCATTCTTTTTCCATTTAATGATAATAGAAACAATTGGAAAATGGAGCTTTGTACAAGATGATGGCAAACTAGGCTTTTCGATTTTACAGTTGTTACCTTGAAACTGCAATTAGTTACAAAAGCCAATTCCAGTCAATTCAGCATAGGAAACGTGTATTTATTCATATGTTGAAAAGCTTAATAATTAATATCGATCCTACAAATAGTGCAAGCTCTTAACATAAGGGATGCCAAGCTTATTAAAAATACATTCAATCACTATTCACAATTAAGTTAACAAGTAATGATTCAACATAGCATCGGATAAACTAGGAGATTGAGGTGCACTCTCAAAAATAATCATTTACGTAGGCAATAACAATGAATTTATTTCGAATCCTCCATATACTTTAATACTTATTCTGATTCAAATAAATAAATATAAAAATAGCAAGAAAAACAATTCAAACTAACTACAACAAATAATTCCAACATATGAAGATACTCTCGTCGAGCACAATGGAAAAGTTTGATCCATGTAGCCGACCCCAGTTAATTTGGGACTGAGGCTATGTTGTTGTTGTTGTTGTTGTTGTTATATGAAGATACTCTCAGTAACAATCAACCGCCAACTGTCAAATGTGAAGTCTTAAAACACTGAACCAAGTAAGCAAATGCAATTTGTATAACATTGGCATACAATTTCTCGACAAAGTAATATACCATGTGAATGCAGAGACAAGCAAAAGTAGGGCCAACATGGTAGGTATCTAGTATGCAGACCAATAAAGAAAGGTATATCGTTTGAAATTTCCACTAATTCTCAGATGCTAGTGAAGAGATTTACGCTAAAAAGAGTTAAAAGATATTTTCATAAAAGCAACAAAACTCAGTTACATAGATGCAACACCTGTTCGATTCTGTAAAAAGGAGCCAAGTGAGAATCAAAAAAGCGTTTCTCCGCTCCAGCTTTACTCCCATGCCCTACCCATAACTGCAGCAAGATGCACACCAAAACACAAATTTAATAGACACAGAAAAAACGAACAGGAGAAGATAAGCAATCAGGGATGAGCTAAGAAAAATGAATAATTTCAGGTGAAAACTAACTTTTGATGGACCATGGGTTTAGGTGCCAAATAAATCAAAATATTCACAAGATGAAAAATCTTCACTGAATATTAATCAAAAATAAGTAGTAACTTAATGTATAAAACCATCCACATTTTACATGGTAAGATAAGAAGCAACAATAAAGCATTCTGCCATCTGAGAACAAAAAGAACATCATAAATAATATGATATGACAAATTAACAATAAGCTCAGTTTATACACAACATTGTTTGAGCTTATTTTATGTAATTGTGCCATTTAGAAGAGACTTCCAGCTTTCATATAATTTAGTGTGCATAAGTAACGCATGAAAGTGGGAGCATAGCATATGCATGAGGAGGGAAAACGTTACAGGAATGCAGTAAATTTCTTCTCATTTGAAGGACCTATGCCTTAATACCTTCTCAGGTCGTGTCTCCACCTTGAACCGGATGAGACCTAAGCACAGCAAAAGAACAATGGCTAGTGAAGAGCATAGGACACGTGTTGGGTTTCTTGCAACCCATGTTCCATATCTCCTGAAAACATGCCAAAAGAGGTAGCCATAAGTCAAACTCGGAAAACGTATGCAACTCAATGCTATTAATTGAATGGAGATATAACCTATAAAAACTTGATATATAGCCTTGCACTAGTGACAGCTGAAGTCCCTGCATCGCTCGAGGGGCCTCTCCTTGAATCTATAAACATCAAACAAACATCAACTACAAAGACCATGAATCATGACAACTTCAAATAAGGAATATTCTACATCACAAGAACCAAACCTCAACTTCAAAAAACACAATACTACATGGTTATTTAATGGATATCCAAACCCAGCATCGGCTGTTGTAACTGTACGTGTAATAGCTAACAACAACTACAACAAGAACCAAACCTCAATCCCATATAATACATGTAATAGCTAATAGGGAAAAAAAGGTTGTCATAATTGTATTCCACCTCATTCCAAAACAGAAACAAGGATCACAATGTTTTCAGGGCTCAGTCATGAAAGATGCAAGGAATAGTAGAATTCACATAATAGAAAGCGCATGATGTTTCGAGGTTCTCAAAAGATTTCCAGTCGACAAAAGAAAACCAATAGCATCAGAAGAAGATTTAAGAATATAAAAACTGCATCAGGGTACGTAAATCATCCTTATTAATAGTATCTAAGGTAGTTTGTTGAAAGTACGATCATACTTTTAATGATGGTGGAGAAATAGTTACAATGAAACTCAATCGAATCAGGTACCATTTTTGCTATTCACACAGCTAAGTAACTCAACTGAAAATGGTTTAACACTGGTACAGTACAAGGCATTGAAGAAGAAATGTATAAAGATACAAATGAGAGCAATGTCATGGTATGGAAGTGATCAACATTTAATTGTCTAATGAAACAAGTTCAATCTAATGAAATAAACAAGAAATCACTTGATGAGCTAAAAACCAATGAAATAGAAATAAATGAAATAAATGAATTAAAAATCTTATGCTTCACATAAATAACAAATATCTTCTCTACAGAATAAGAGCACATATGCTGCCAGAGCACCAAATATAAGGTTAAGAAAAATCGATAAATATAAATTATGCAATTTAATGTTGAAGAAATACAATGAGCACAAAATTCATCCCATACCTGTATTGGTTGGCTTTCACTTTTTTGCTTGTTAAATGAATGAACTTCACTTCCTTCGGTGACATTCAGCAATGGTTTCATTCGTGATGCAGGAAGCCTTTTTCGTTTGTGAAATAGACTCCACCCAAAAAATAGAAGCACCACAATCCCATATAGAATTGCTAAGGAAAACTCAATGCACTTGACCTACATTCATCACAAAGAGGCAGAATATTGGAAAGGAAACTCAACGAAGAATATGATTCGCTGAAGAGATTTTTGACTAACTTATGATTAAAAAATAGTGTAGTCACAAAAAAGGTCTCCAATAACATACAACTCGGATTTTTCACGTAGAATATCCAAACTGTCAGATAAATAAGTGAAATTTGTATATCCATAGAAATAGTTATCCGATTGCTTGTTACCTTAAGAGATCCCATTTTAATTGTGCAAGAATGTTTTTTGTGAGGGGAAGGAGGTGCAGAACCAGAGCATGTAGGAGAAGAAGGACAATCCCCACAAGAACAACCCAATGAAGTGTCACCACACGAATACGCAGAGACGTTCATAGGCTTCATTCCAGATGACTCTGGCATACTTGATCGGAAATTAATGGCGTATGGTGAACCAGGCACTCCAGGTTCTGCTTCCCGGCCAATAAATGCAAACCACTCTACCACAATGATAAAAAAAAGAAACCATTTATATATAAGAAAAAGTAGACAAATACGAGTAACCATTTAACATAAGCATCAACACTAAGAAAAATAAAAACTTAGTCGAACTTTTATAAGATAGTCAACCAAAGTTTCCTTTCTCAATATTAAATCTCTGTAAGAAGTCATTTCCCAACCATGAAAAAAAAAAAATTGAACAAACATTGAGAACAGAGTATGACCTCAAGGACAGAAAAGAAAATACCATCCCCGAAGAATGACAATGAATGAAACACTAGAATGAAATACACACTTTTGTAGCTTCTCAAGTTCAAAATAATTTCGGTACAAACAACAAGAGCTCGAGTTTAAAGCAATAGATTTGTCCACTAAATCGAAAAATCAGATTAGCAATTCATTAAGATGAAGGTACTTTTCCATGAAAAGAAACCTAAAGTGAAAACCAAGACATCAAAAACTACGCGACAGAAAAAATTTCAATTTCTTTCTTTTTTTTTTCATCTTTTTTTTTGAAAAGAAACTGTTAGTAATCTCAATCTAATAATAAGTGCAACCACATCTCACCACACATAAATTCAGTCTCATATGTCTATAGGAGAGGACCAGAAACTCTCCTATCAACTGCTTGTATTTTATCATATTAAGAACTTTAGAGAACCACAGGTTAGAGCTTGAACTTTGACTAATGAGGTAAGCCCATTGACAAAATAAAGAAATTCTGCACGATAAACACAACACATAACTAATAATCATAAAATGCAGAAATCGACACATTGCATGACTAGGCAAAAAAAATAAAATAAAATAGAACACGAAATGGTGACATACTTGATAAAAAGTTCCTCAAACAAAAGATTCAAGAGCATTTCCCACCTTTAAAATTTTTAGCACCCGCGCCAACAAAATCCATGGCTCGAGTATTCATGGTCCCAAACTTCACATCTTTGCAGGAGTTGTACAACTCTTCACCAAAAGCATCAGTAATATAATAATCAATGCCACCCACAGTCAGGTTGTTATTAACCTATAAAGAAACACAAATAAGGTTCCTACAAACTAGGAAGAAGCTATACTATAATAAAATTAATAAACAAAATGATGGCATGAAATGAAATGCAAAATCATCTCGTAGAATGGAAAACAATTAGCTGCTTTCAATTGGAAACACTGGCTGAAAAATATATTATCTCAGCAATGAAAAAACAACAGAGAATGAATTGAATTTACGATGTACGACCATTATATGACTTAATGATGGCAAACTCCTAAGCAGACCCATAAATCCCTTTTACCAATACAAGAAACAAAGAAGCTATTATTTGGAAGATTTTTTTTTTCATTTTCGGTTTCCCGCGCAGTATTCTGCACAAACCACACAAATTAGTTCCCCCTCGGGCACTGTCGGGCCCGTTATGGTGGGGTGAGTCAGGTGAATCCTGCCAAAACTAAATTTATACTATCAAAGTAAGGGCGATAAAAAAGCAGTATATTTTGTCATTCAGATTATATCCCATCCCAACTAAACATTATTTTCAAATACAGAAATTTAAAAATATTGAAGCATCAGATACCTTCGATCCACATATCATACTGTAAGGTGCCTGACATATTAAGGGATAATGATTTAAACTATGTCTAGCAGCATGTTGTCAAGTAATAAGCCTTGCAATGAAAGTTGCACACGATGACATCCATGGGTGTAACCCATTTCTAAAAATCCACTCAAGAAAAGAGAATTGTTCGTGACTTAAACAATTTAGCGATGCCCTGGAGATGTGGAAAACTTTCAAACTACCCCTAGCCTATTGGTGCTCCCCCTCCATGCAAGAGTATATCCATAAACCAAACCCATCCCTAAGCAGTTCCAAGATGGAACTGCATGAATACCATCTAACCATGATTAAAAACAATGAGCCTAACTCATCCTTGAAAATTGACTTGCTAGAAGAAGGTTGCTCATGACAAATATCTTGCACAAATAGCAAGCAGCTTTGTATTAATCTAATACAAAAAGTGCTTTGGCAAATTAAGAAACAAATTTGTATCAGTCTTCTTTTTGTTAGGGAAAAAAATTTGGATATTGTTCTCTCAACAAAGACCACACTATCCACAAAGTTAAGTGCATTGAAACTATTGAGAAAAGAGACTCACTGAAACTGTCTACAAACTAACAAAGCAAAATGAACAATGCAAGACTGATAAATGCAATGCAACTCAATTGGCAACATCTTCAACAATTAGAAGCAAACTCTTTTAGAAGTTAGCAACAGAAAAGCATCATTTGAGATTACGTACCTTTGAAACCGAAGTCACATTGATAAACTGACTTTGATTTGGAGAGCAGGAAAGCTCACAGAAAAGATTCAAAAAGTTCCTCAAGCATGCTGGGCAGCTTACAAGAATCGGAACTGCCTGCAATATAAATGTTTAGCAGAAAAAGTAAATATTCTGGAAAAAGAAAATCATAACAATGTACAAACCAACTCAAAATAGTCAGAGGACCAACAAGATGTCCCCCAGAAAGGCATGATTTTGTAATTCGTATTGAAGAATAGCTAAGATTCAAAAATTCTATCCCACTTAATCTTATTGATTTTCTCAAAACTAGATAGAAGATTTATTCTTCAACAAAGCAAGACAAACACCTAAAATGAACCAACTCCTAATTAGATCTGCAACCCTGCAAGTACTAATCTAAATCCGTCCAAGATGACATTTGAATACCAATAGAATGTCACGCTCACTCCACTTCCTTCGCCACCCAAATAAAATATGTTTCTTTTCCGAGCACATTAGAGACCTAAACCCCAAACCCATAGAAACACACAACGACCACTAGCGACTGTGTTATGCAACTCGGTATACGAAATTTGCATCCCAAGGTGAGCACGGGCCGCCTGTGTAAGCCATTGTGCATTCCGTTGTGTGTTTGCGTTGTCATTGTAACATTTCTCTTTTTCTTAGGCAATAAACATACATTAATCATATGCTCAAGGATTTGATGGTATCTGGCAATAACATGCACAACTGCATACTATACTTCTTTGTAGCTTCTCATGTACTTCAAAATGTATGGTAACTTTTAAAGTTCAGAGCTTTCACAAATGCAGCGAGAATCATCCTCCCAAAGCCAGCGCTCAATCTAAACATAAAATAACCAATGCCATGATAACTTCTTAATATTTTAATTGTTCACATAATCACTTTAATTGTTCTTGATGAATGGAAGAAAATATAATGCATTGAATATGTCAACTTCAGGTCAAACCAAATAAGTACACTGAAATATGAAAGCAACAGCAGTTTGAGGATTTAATAACTATATCATTCGGCTGTCTGTTTAGAGGTTGAAAGAGCCAAGCATCATTAATCAGGAATCCAGTTTAAATAATAGCAATATATAATATGCGTTGCGTATCTTTTCTTTGTATTTCCCACCGTTGTAAATGATGATCTCATTGTATAGATGTGTTTGCGCTTATGAGTGTCTATTTAAGAAAATGATGTTGCAACTTGTATGCTAATGTACAAGAAAAAAAAAAAAACAAGAAGTTACAGTCTTCCATATAAAAATCTTACTTGTTGGACTTGTGAACGTAATGTTTCAAACTGAAATTCCGTGCAACACACATTGCCACTGATTGTCGGACATAAGCTCTGAATCTTTGAAGAGAGCAGTTCATCTGGCTGTAATGAAAATTAATTAGATTAAGTTCCATATTTCTTGTTAATAGATCAGACAAGAATAAATAGATAACAGGTGCATGACAGTTCTGCAGTTGTGAAGTAAATTGTGACAGACCAAAATCAGCATACATATCAGCAGCCTGGGCAAGACAAGTGTCACGTCTGAGACGCATATTATGTGATTAGAAAATTCAAACAAAGAGAATAGAGGAGATAATGGTAAATATTGAGAAAAACTTCGATAAAAAAAAAAAACACTAATGAACAAGAGAAGCAATTCCAGAAAGAAACCACTGCCACACAGGATGACATCTTTCATATCAATACAGTTGGAGCAGGTACCCGTAACAAAGTATCAAACAAAATCTAAATCGGAATATGAATATGATATACCTTCACGGATGGAGAACCGTAAGGACAGTTTAACACTCTTCCATCACTGCGCTTTCCACAAATATCATACATTGAACAATATTCTCCTGCGTGTATTTTCCTAAACAGCGTAGCAAAGTAGAACGTTGTCAAAACCCAAAAGTTTCTTCTCCTTTCTTACTGGTGCATTCAAACACAAAATACTAAAATGTGTCGCAAATTAATGAAGCAAGACACAATATATTAAAGTCCCAAAGAAAAGTAAACGTTGATCGCAACAATAAATATGCTACGCTAGCCAAAATAAGTAGAAGATGCAAGATAGATGGTGGAAAAGGGTAGAACTAGGAGGCTAAAAGGAATGACGCCTGCCAAAGCTGCCATATGCCCAGATACATTTTGAAAACAGAGCAAATAAAGCGCACATCCGCCGATAGAAAAAGATGTGTTATTTCGTATTTGCATATGCAGAACTAAATATCGAAAACCAAAGTGTGAGAGCCTTCAATGAGCATTGTAGAATGGCCCTAGCGTAAGAAACTCAAGCAAAATCAACCTCAAACCAGTACTGCCACAAAAAGGTTCCATTTAATCAACGAAGTCTTTCCGACCGCAACAAAGAAATAAAAAAGCATACCCTGGTGAGGTCCATTTAAGTAAGACTTTCTTTCCGACCCCAACAGAGAATGAAGAAGCATACCCTGATGAGGAGCTTGTCGCCAAAAGAGACCGAGAATTTGCAGATTCTGCACCCACTATAGAAACAGCAATAATCACCTGCATACAAATGTTCATGTTAAATAGACAATACGTAGTTGTGATCCATTCAACAACAGCAGAATTTCCCAAACTGGCTTGTAAACCATGCAATTACCAAAACTCGGACTAAATGCAACAAACCGTCAGATCCAAACAGTTCCCAATCGCCAATTGACCCAATTTCACACAAAAACATGAATTTGCCACGGAACAAGAGAACGGACTCTATTAACGCAACAAAAGCGGTCAAACTGAATAGCTGAAGAACCCAAGATGATCAGATTTCAATAAACCGAATCCCGAACAGAAACTTGTTTCGTCAATGAAATTAACCATAAAAGGAAACCAGAGAAACTGCAATTTATTCATGAAGACCAAAAAAAGGCCCTAAAATCCGCTAGGGTTTCAAAACGAACACAAAACCTCACAAAAGGAATTCCAAAATCGAGCGAAATTGAACGACAGATCAACAGAAATTGAAGAACATCAACGACAATAGCAGTCAAATTTGGAAACGAAATCGCGAATCGCAAACCTGAAAGAGAGGAATCGCCATGAAAGCGCTTCGAGAGAAATGGAGTTTCGCGTGGCGGAGCTCCATCGCTGCTGCGGAGAAAGAATGGAACGAGTGTCAGTGCGGAGAGTCAAATAGAGCATTTATATAGGTATAGCTAGCGAGCTCTGTTGCAGATTCTATGCAGTTATTCCGATCGTCCTGACTTAAATGAGCACGAACTATACAACGCGGGTGTGCTGGCTGGGTTTACCAAAATGCCCCTGCAGGGGTAATCCTGAAATAGCAACTGCCGAGAAAACGGTAAAAAAGAAGAGGAAGACTGATCTGGTCTATTTTTTGGATCAATTGTAAGTTTGTAACGGTAATTGGCTCGGCAATGCTGTTTTTTTTACAGTGAGATTTTGTGACAACACCTCATCATTGGTAGAATATAGATTGCATTTGACAAGCAAAAATTATCTTGTAAAGTTGTAATTTATTTTAAGTTTTTGGATGTTACGTGAGCTTAACGTTCTATTTCTAATTAAGTTCTAATTAACTAAATAAGATTTCAGGCATTATCAGGTAGTTTTACTTTTACCTGATAAACCCGGGTCCTTCTCTATATCATGACGCCGGCATGACAAGCATACTGCAGTTGATGTAGCTTTTGTAGTATCATGATCGAGCCTTGTGAAAAAGAAGGTAAAAAACTTTTAATCGGCAACATATATATTTAATTTCTTTGGTGGACTATAATATCATGCTTAGCTTTTACTATTGCAAGCGCTTTTTTTTAATAAAAAAAAAATAATTTACCTTCATTAGAGTTGGAATCCATGACTTCTTGCTCTCAAACTTCATATCAAATCATTAGTCACCCAATTGATTATGTTGCAAGCACATTTTGTCATATAACGTGACATATGAAGAAGATAAAATACCATGCGAAATGATTGAGATACCTACTTTGAGCACCGATTCACACAATGTCGTGTGATACTGTAAAAAATGAGTGAGTTATGTATATATGCCCTTTTTTGGCCAAATAAAATCTGCGGCTCACTGGACATGCATGGTTGAAAATTTAAATTGCTCATAAATGAATAGTGCTTAAATTGCTTAACGCGAAGTTTTTATGGTAAGGTCAACAGTGATCGATCGTCATGCAACCTTACACGCGTACTTCCCCAACAACAATTGTAGCTAGCGAGATACGTATAAAAATAGGCATGCAATAGTAAAGCTCAACTGGTACGTAGGTTTAATTGCTAATTGAATTAATGCGGGGACGACCAGGTTCAATAGTAGTACTCATGCCACCATTCAATACAAGTATACAACGTTGGTGACTCGATGATATTTATGGCAATCGGATTATGAATCCAACCATAAAGCCAAACGTTCTAGAAGGCATACACAGGAAGATAGGAGAGATTTAATTATTTATATATATAGTATAGATCGTTAATAGATGAAAAATTATAGTACATACATGTACTTGGTTGGCACATTCACTCATCACCTTCGCCTAGGTAAGTGGCACACGACGCATGTATTGCACCAATCTCAAACGATAAATATTTTTTTAAAAAAATATTAACATAAAACTTCTTTAGTTATCGTGCAAACACCTAATTAATCAATAAAAAATTTGAGTGGTGTGCTCAGTTAAGTTATAAAACAATTTTTATATGAAAGAAGTTAATTTTTTTTCTTACGAAAGATTTTTAGTAATGTATGTATTATCATTTTCCATGGAAATGTTATTATCACAAAACTTTTTTTTTCTAATGAAAATGAGAGATATTGTGAAAATGACAATAGCGTTGAATTGGAGAATATAAGGGAGATTACGGTCATTAGAAGTTTAGGATTAATTAATGAGGGGCTGATGAGGTCTTGGCGAGATAATTAATTGGAGGACAGTGCTATCAATGATGAATGTGAGATGGCGGGGCCCACTCGCGTTCAATAGATTTTTACAGAGTCAAAGCGAGCCGTCTCTCGTCATCATTGCATCGCATCTGACCCTGACCTGAAGGAATCGTCGCCACTTCTCGCCACGTTGTCGTACGTCGCAACAACTACATGCACTTACTCACTCAACACAACCAGCGTTAAACTTGAATTCGAGCTTACCGCCACGTGTCTTTCAAATACCGCGCCTGCCCAAATTTAGTACTATTGTATTTTTAGTAACAATAAATCTATTTGGATTAATAAATTAGGATTCATATGAAATTTTTTAAATTTTTGTAAATATTTAAGAGGTGTCAAAAGAATTTACAAGTGATTATGGTTGTTTTTAATTGCTCAGTATGCGTTTGAAATTAAAAAAAATTTTGAGTCGGACTTACGAGTCAAATAAGACTACCCTTTTTGTAAACCATCTAGACTATATATATGATTACTTTAAGTTTGCCTCAACTTATGCAATAAAAAATATCAGACTCATGTATGTAGAACCACACGATGTGCCTCAAAATTAACGTGTGCATATTGAAATGCACGGCGCGCAGACACGTGCACGTATGTTATTTTTTAATTAAGTTTTTGGTTCACAGGCAGTGAAGGTTCGTTTGTAAATTGTAGGTTGGATTGGGGAACTTACGTTTTTGGTTTGGGTATGATGGTCCGGCGGAGGTAACGTGATGGTATGAGTTCGGGATTCGGCGATTGATCCCAAGCAATACTTTTTCAAAAGGAAAAGCAACGGCCTTCTTTTTCACATGCATTTGAAAAATCAACAATATTAATTCAAGTACTAGTAAAGCCGCTTAATTTTGTAGCAAATGGTGTGTGGGTCATAAAGAACTACCAAGCATCACTTGCCATTGAGTTGAGCACGTTCACATTGATCTAAGATTGTAACCGATCGATGCTTACACCGAGTACTGATTTGGATTTACTAGAAACGCCTAAACTTACAAGTGATTTGACCCAACACTCTCTAGGTCTATGGTATCGGGAGAGGGATGGTCCTCAGCTCAAGTTTGAAGCCCAGTTGTTGGGCTCAAACCAGGAAAGTGGCGATTGAAACGATGTAAACGATTAACTATTACGACGTAGCGCGTAATAAACATGTCGTGGGTTTGACTTAAGTGAGTCTGGGTCATAAACATGTCAACACGTTTATACACGGTTAATAAACAAGTCATTATATTAACATGTCAACCTACTTAACTCGTTTATGACTCGCTTAACACGACTAAAGAATAATGTATAAATAATAAATATGGTATAATAAATAGATTAGTACAAAATTCACCCATTTGAATGCATGTTAATAACATGATTTATTTATTTTATTTATATACATCTTTTATCATATTTTATTTTATATTTGAGAGGAAATATTCATTTTACTTTTAATATATATATTATTTATGTTTTAGATTTTATTAATAATTATTTATTAAGAAAAATTAAAACTTTTCACCAAAATAAAATTTAGATATTTTTTTAAATGATTCTAATAATTTTGTTTATGTTATTATTACGAGTCATTTTTGCTTAACTATTAAGAGTAATAAAGACTTGAATGAAAAAGTAAAGTAAAACTAATGACTATATACAACCACATTATATTTTATTGGCTATTTAGTATGTTTGTTCGAATTTAATCATTTAGTTATATTTTAAAAAGTAGTAACCGAATTATAATGGTTTAAATAAAATAAAATTTTTAAATACAATATTTAATAAATGGGTGACACGAATACACGATATGTTTAACACGACTCACTTAGACACGAAAACGATTAACACGATTAATAAACATGTCATGTAATGAGTTTGCATTATATGAGTCATGACCCGTTTATGACACGACACGTTTACGACTCATCGATACGAATTGCCACCCCTAGGCCCAACACTCTCTAAGCCAATGACATGTAAATGTAAAACTATAGCTCGTCTTCGAATAAGCTTAGTTATGCTATGATGATTTGACGAAAAAAAAGTACGATTAATTTGATGCACATATATTATACGTACTAGACTTATTATTATCTAGGGTTTACAATGCTTAGCATTCATATTAATGACCCCTACAATGCATAGCATTCATATTAATGACCACTTCTCATGCACGTACTTTTCATACACCTAGAAATTTATGTGCAATTTATATCACAACCAACGTAATTAAGTAAGTCATAGAATTGAGGTTTTTAAGGGGCGCCTTTGACTCCAATGCGTAGTTTTTCCTCTCAAGCAGTACTGCATGATAGCATCACAATTGAACAATCTCGATCGATCTAGAAAGGTATATATATAGCTTGGCGTAAACGTACGTTGAGAAGTTATACTTTTTCCAACGAAGATCCATGGTCCCCTTTGTTGTGGAGTATGGATGACCATGCATGTACATCAACATATTGTGTAGTCACGTAACTTGTATTTCTCACTTAATAGTACCTCCACTTATCTATGTATTGTCATGTTACTTGTAACCATTTCCAATGTACACCAACTCTTCCATGTATTGTCAAATTACTTGTAATGTGTCGTATGACATGGGGTGTATGTGTTACTTGTACACATTGTATAAAGTACATTTATTATCATCACTAAATGACATATATATATAAAGGGTGTTAACCTCATTGTAAAAACACGTCAAGTTGAATGAAAACATCTCATTCCAACAATCTCATTTCTTATCTTCTCCTTTGTAGTAGTAGTTTATAGTAGTAAAAGTTCTTAGTCTTCTATTTCATTCTCTAGTTCTTAGCAAGTTTCAACTCAATTTACAACACGTTATCAGCACGAGCTTGCTCTAGCATTAAAGAGATCTTGAAGTTCAAAAAGACTTGTTAAGGAGACAAAGCCAGGAATGTATAACTTTTGTTATTTTAATAAGTTCAATTTATTTCTATATTATCATGGTTGCTTCCTTTTATTACATTCATCACTTCTATATGCTTACTTTATTCATATACTATGCATTATAACGTCACCGATTGCGAAAATATGCTCTGTAGTTGCGTCTTGTACGGTACGATCTTCTACATCAGAAATCAAAAGTCAATATGTGACATAACTAGTTTTCTCGCTATACTACAAACGATTAATTATGCTATATTCTTGATTTTTTATATTGCAAATAGTGTTATGAGTTTGGGTTGATAGTGGGTAAGCCTTGTCCCCGGTAAAACTAAACATTGAAAGGGAGACGGGTTATCCCGTTCGATGAGGCATGATTTTAAGTAGACTTCGTCTCGCCACCCAACCTGGAGGTTATCCCACCAACTCATACAAGTAGTACATTTTGCATATTAACAATCAAGTTGTAAACATATATTTAATTGTATATTATTTATTTTATATAAAAGAGAAAAACTATTTACTCAATTTCTTGACATATTTTCAGACTATGGCGAACCTTCAAAAACTTGAATTCGTTACTCTTGATATCACTGAAAATAATTATTTGTCATGACAACTGGATACCGAGATACATCTCCAAGCTAAAGACTTAGGAAAAACTATTATAAAAGGAAATGAAACATCAATGCAAGACCGTGCGAAAGCACTGATATTCTTTCGCCATCATTTCCATGAAGGTCTAAAAAATGAGTATCTCACTATAAAAGATCCTCTCACCTTGTGGTTAAGCTTGAAAGAGCAATATGATCACCAAAAGACGGTGATATTTCCAAAAGCTCAAAACGACTGGTTGAATCTTAGGCTACAAGATTTCAAAACAGTCAGTGAGTATAACTCCACCATGTTTAATATTACCTCTCGTTTGAGGTTGTGTGGAGAAAATATATCTGATGAGACAATGATGGAAAAAAACATTCAGTATTTCATGCCTCGAATCTGTTGTTGCAACAACAATATCGAGCGCGTCAATTTAAAAAACACGCATAATTAATTTTGTCTCATGGTGGCTGAACAAAATAATGAGCTTCTATTGAAGAACCACAACTCCCGTCCAACTGGTTCCGCTTCAATTAGTGAAGCAAATGCAACAACCTCTAATGACCATAAAAAGGGTCAAGGAAAGAAAAACCACGGACGTGGAAATGATAAATGATCAATCAGCAAAGATCGTGGCAAGCCATATTCTAATTTTCGTGGCAATAAGTTCCAAAATAAATGGAATAAAAATGGCGTAGTTCATAATATGGGGAAAAATACTGCTGAAAATAGGCATCCTCGTAATCGTGATCAACCATGTCACATGTGTGGTCTAAAAGGCCATTGGGCTCATGTATGATGCTTAAGCATTTTATTGATCTTTATCAAGCATCTTTAAAGGAGAAAGACAAAACAGTTGAGATGAACTTCACTTTCGGAGATGGCTCGTCGGACATCAATTATATTGATGTCCCGAGTTTTCATGATGATCCAAACACTAATTTCGATATTTTTAATGATCATATGTAATGATTTTCAATAATTATATGTATTAGTTTTTGTTATGCTTCTTAGTTATATGTACTAGTTTCTTATTATGAATGAAATATGACTATTTTTCTAATTTGTCAAACATTATTTGTCTAGATGGATCAATAAATCATGTGTTCAAATCATGAATCAAATAAGAGCAACATATGTCTTGTTGATTGTGCTACAACGCACACAATCCTTAAAAACAGAGAATATTTCTCCAATTTGAACTTAGCTGAGGCTAATGTTCAAACAATATCTGACATCTCCAATTTGATTGATGGCTCTGGAAGAGCAAATATTATGTTGTCTGGGGAACATCAATTCATGTTGACAATGCCTTATACTCTTAAAAATCCAGAAGAAATTTACTCAGCTTTAAAGATATTCGACAAAATGGATATCATATTGAAACCATGAACGAAAATAAGAGAGAATTTCTCTATGTCACATTGGTTTCAAATGAGAAAAAAGAAGTATTAGAAAAATTCTCATCTTTATCATCTGTATTATATGTTACTTATATAAGGCACGTCGACACGAATGTCGTCTTAAATAAGAAAATTAATGATCCAAATACATTCATTTTATGGCATGACCGACTTGGTCATCCAAGATCATCAATGATGCGAAGAATAATTAATAATTCGCATGGACATCCTTTATGGACTCACAAAATATTTTCAGCTGGTGATTATAATTGTGCTTGTTGTTCTCAAGGTAAATTGATAGTTAAACCATCCCCAAGTAAAATTGTTGTGGAATCCCCGATTTTCTTAGAACGCATTCAGGGAGACATATGTGGACCTATTCATCATCACTATTGACCATTTAGATATTTCATGGTTTTATAGATGCATCAACTAGATGGTCACATGTTTGTTTGCTTTCGACCCGCAATGTTGCATTTGCTAGACTTTTAGCACAAATCATTAAGTTAAGAGCACAATTCCCTGAGCCCTTAACAGGGGGATTTATTTACTGGACGTTTTGCTGATTGTAACTTTGATAAAGCAGTTTTCCCACCATTAGGGGAGATAAGAAACCAATTCAAAAGGAATGACGTGAAATTGCTTGAAATGCATCAACTTTATCACATTATGATCAACACACAAATCAGTGTGAACTTGAAGTTCAAAAGATTATTCATTTGCAACAAATCGCAAATCAATTACCTGATGCATTTACCGATGCAAAACAAGTGACAAAATCATATATTCCAGTTGTAAATGCTCCTGCAAGAATTGATGTCTTTGTGCAACAAAAATCACAAGAACCAACGAAACGCTTAAAGCGTGGAAGACCAGTTGGTTCAAATGATACAATTCCTCGAAGGAGGAAAACGGAAGTAAAAATAAATACAAATCAAAATACTCAAAAGAAAGCACAAGATTCCTTTGATAAGGATTTTTCAGAACAAGTTGATTCTGACGAGAACAACTGCCTCTAGAAAAAGAGGAAAAATATGAAAATAATGAGATCTCAATAAATTATTTAAACTCTAGTAAGATTTGAGATCGAAATAAAATTTTTCCTGATGATATATTTGTTTTCAATGTGTCATTTGAAATATGTGAAAATGATGATGATCCAGAACCACGATCAGTGGACGAATGTCGAAAAAGACCTGATTGGCAAAAATGGCCAGAGACTATCCAAGCGGAACTAGACTCGTTAAGGAAACAAGAGGTTTTTGGATCGATTGTTCAAACTCCAGATGGCGTAAAATCTGTTAGATACAAATGTGTATTTGTACGAAAGAGAAACGAAAAAAATGAAGTTACAAGGTACAAAGCAAGACTTGTAGCTCAAGGTTTCTCACAAAGACCGGACATCGATTATGAGGAAACATATTATCATGTTATATATGCAATCACATTTCGGTTCTTGATAAACCTTGCAGTTTCTGAAGGGCTTGATATGTATTTAATGGATGTCGTTACAACATATCTGTACGGATCTCTAAACAATTAGATATATATGAGAATCCTTGAAGGATTTGTAATATCCGAAGAAATAAAATCAAAACTTCATAACATGCATTCTATAAAATTACAAAGGTCTTTGTACGGATTGAAACAATTCGGACGAATGTGGTACAAACGTCTTGGTGATTATTTACTTAAAGAATGATATGTAAATAATTCGCTTTGCCCATGTGTCTTCATTAAAAGATCATCAAAAGGATTTGTGATTATTGTTGTATATGTTGATGATTTAAATATAGTGGGAAACCACGACGACATCGTTAGAACATTTTTCAAGTGGAGTATTTGTCCATCAATCAAATTATATTGAAAAAAATATTAAAAATATTTTATATGGACAAGGCACATCCATTGAGCTCTCCAATGGTTGTCAGATCACTTGAAGTGGATAATGATCCATTTTGACCTCATGAAAGTGATGAAGAGCTATTTGGTCCGGATGTACCATATTTAAGTGTTATTGGTGCACTTATGTATCTTGCAATTTGTACAAGACCTGACATTGCTTTTGTTGTCAACCTACTTGCAAGATACAACTCTTCACCAACTCGAAGGCATTGGAATGGTGTTAAACATGTTTTCCGATATCTTCGAGGAACAAGTGACATGAGTTTATTTTACTCGAGATGGGTAAAATTGAATCTCCAAGATTATGCTGATGCTGGATTTTTATCTGATCCCCACAAGACCCGTTCTCAAACGGGATATGTATTCATCTGTGGTAATACTGCTGTATCATGGAAGTTAGTAAAGCAAACTATGGTTGCTACTTCTTTCAATCATTCTGAAGTACTTGCAATTTATGAAGCAAGTCGTGAATGTGTATGATTGAGAAACATGATTGAACATATTCAAGAATCATGTGGATTGCCTTCAATAAAAGATTCTTCAACCATATTATATGAAGATAATGCAGCATGTATCCCACAATTAAGTGAATGATTCATAAAAGGGGACAGAACAAAACATATTTCACCAAAATTCTTTTATGCACATGAGCTTCAGAAGAATGGTGAAATTGATGTCAAGCAAATCCGATTGATTGATAATCTTACTGATTTATTCACAAAAGTCTTACCAACTACGACATTTAAAAGGCTTACATATGGTATTGGCTTGCATAAACTTAAGGACATTGCAAGTAAAGAAATTGAACAAGTTTCTCCTGTGTTCATATGAGGGGTGAGTTATTGATTAGTGTATTGCACTCTTTTTCCCTTAGCTATGATTTTATCCCATTGGGTTTTCCTAGCAAGGTTTTTAATGAGGCAATCTTAACAATATTATACTCATCTTAATATTTATGAGAATAGTGTACTCTTTTTCTTTTACTATATTTTTTTCTCACAGGGTTTTTCTTAGTAGAAGTTTTAACGAGGCACAATCTCTAAGCAAGTGTCATCAAAGGGGAGTGTTGTGGAGTATGGATGACCATGCATGTACACCAACATATTGTGTAGTCATGTAACTTGTATTTCTCACTTAATAGTACCTCTACTTGTCTATGTATTGTCATGTTACTTGTAACCATTTCCAATGTACACCAACTCTTCCATGTATTGTCAAATTACTTGTAATGTGTTGTATGACATGGGGTATATGTGTTATTTGTACACATTGTATAAAAAATGCATTTATCATCATCACCAAATTGCCTATATAAAGGGTGCTAACCTCATTGTAAAAACACACTAAGTTGAATGAAAACATCTCATTCCAACTATCTCATTTCTTCTCTTCTCATTTGTAGTAGTAGTAGTTTATAGTAGTAAAAGTTCTTAGTCTTCTATTTCCTTCTCGAGTTCATAGCAAGTTCCAACTCAATTTACAACACCCTTAATTCAATTAGTTTGGGTCCCCGTCGATCCACACCCACTTCATCATTCATCAATATTGTATGGTTATAATATGGCTTTACTTTGTATGACTATGCCCTAAAAAAACTGTGAAGGCCTAGGTCACTGCCTAACTCTGAAACCCCTACAGCCCACCCAGGACCTCCAAGGCAGTGTGGGTGCACTCACCCACACCATCTGTGTCCCCCCCAATACTGCCAGTGCGCAACGATCGCAACTCGTAACAATATTGGGCACTAGCTCAGTGGTACACAACTCGCTAAATCCGTGGTCTTAAGCCTCCAGGACGTAGGTTCGAGTTGTGGGAGGCGAAAGACTGTGCCCAATATTGTTACGAGTTGCAATTGTTGCGACCGGCAAAGATGGGGGGGGGACACAGATGGTGTGGGTGAGTGCACCCACACTGCCTCGGAGGTCCTGGGTGGGCTGTAGGGTTTCGAACTTAATTAGGCAGTGACCCAGGCCTTCCCAAAAACACAACAAAAGAATTTGATTTACGTATGTAACCAATTCTAACTAATTTGAGATTGAGGCTTCATTATCACTCGTGTTGTTGTTGTTGACACGGATGAAAGACGGAGCTAAAGAGAAAGTATTCCTTGTCAATATGTATCTTTACTGAATTTATATATCTTGCAACTTTCTTATGCTTGGAGGAAATCCTTTTTCTTCAGTCAAACTATAGGAAAATGATCCACTTAAATATGAAAAAGAGTAGGACTATGCTTGATCGATGAGATCAATTTTATCAACTATATTTTTTTTCGTAAAAAAGAAAAGAAAAACTAACTCCTTTTTTTAAATTAGAACGATACTTTATTTAATAGTCGTAATAATTAAAAAAAAAACAATGCAACAAAAAAAAAATGTCTTTTCTAAATAAAGTAAAAGAAAATCTACCAATATTGTATAGTAGGGAAAAAAAAAACGTGTCATCCTTGTATAAATAAATGCACCTGCACACTATAAAATAAAATTAATTATATAGGTTGAACCCATCCTGACCCTTTTATTTTTAACATTGTATTTTTACTTAGCTTATTGTGTTTTCCATGACGATTGTAAGACGCACGAAGTTAAATCGATTAGTTGGTTTTAAAAAGAAACTATAACAATAAAAAGGAAAATGACTTTTTGACATACTTTAGATATGCTATGATGTAGATTTTATTAAGATATGATGCATATATTTCATTGGAATACGCGCGATACATATCCCAATAAAATCCACTCTATGTATGTACCAAAATATGTAACAAATATCGTTGTACTTAAAATCCATCTTTACTTGAGTGTGTTAATACTAATACCGTTGGCGGTTGGTGCGGTGGTTGGAGGAAGTGGGCTGCTCGATCTGCATACCTATCCAGAGATTTAGCCAAGTGGTTTGGCTTTACTTGATTCAATCATAGTATCTTTACTTGCATTGGTTATACATCATATCGTGTAATAAAACGTACATACCTTATCTTTCAAGGGTTCACACTTCACAGTTCCCGCCACACTAAAAGACAACTTCCACAAGAGATGTGAAACACTGAAATTGAGTAAGAGTGCAGGTTCTGACTTCTGAGGAAGCAAATTCGCTTTCATATTTGATTACGGGTCTAAACTATTAATTTCTGGGTGCATATATAGAAGCCAATTAGAGTGGCACTTTTTTTCCCATATATCAACTGCTATAATAAAAAAAGAGTGAATGTCGATCGTGATCAAATAACTAATTTGCCCTTTTTAGTGAATCCACCAATCGGACTCAGACAACGGGTTATCTTTTTTCTTTTTTTTCTTTTTTTTTTCAAATCTCATATCTCCACTAATTTGTGAGTGAAATATGTCAATGATTTGAGAGCAAAATCGAAGAAGGCGATAGTGTTGTAGTTGGAGGCCACTTGGAATTGAACTGCGACTGATTATTGATTAATTCTTTAGGTTTTGATCATCCTCTTCAAAATTTCACTTTTTTAGTTGGTCGTTTGATGAATTTTTACCAATTTTAATGATTTTTTTTTTGTGATGAATCTATTCAGATTACATAGAGAAAAACAAATATGGTGTCTACTACTACAATTAAGCAATCAATACCATAATCTAGATATTCAAAACCGCTGCCCACCATTTTGCCTTGGTTAACAATAAATTCAACACTGTTGTTGATAAGCATTCAACTTCGACGAGTATATGTTTATTTAGCTAATCTTTGTATATGTATATATATTAGTACTAATACTAATCAATCCTATCTTTTTAATTTTCTACTCATATCTCTTGTTTTAAATTCATTGTTAACTAATCATCGTGACTCGAATCAAAACAATGCCCATTTTATTATTTAATTGGTTTATATTACATAACATCTTCATTAGTCTAAAGTGGAAACCACCTTTATTGGTTTAATTATTTAATGAGTAATGAGTCGGATGCACACGGATTATATCCAATTCAATTAGGGTCAACCCGTAATTAAATTCAATTATTATGGATTGAAAAATCATAATCCAATGCAGTCCATTTATTTCGCTAATCCGATTTGATCCAATTTACAAAATGCGGATTGAAACAGGATCAAGTTATGCGGATTGACAATTATAAAATTAATATTAATAAAACTATGAAATTAATATTTTAAATTAAAGATTATGCAAATACCTATAAGTAAAAAAGAAATTTATGGTTGTCAAACTATCTCTGGCGAGATAGATATCACTTGCCAAAAGGTAATTTAGAAAGGTCATTGGTTTAACTCTTAAAGTAAAAAAAAAAAAATAGTTAGTAAGAAAAATGTTAATAAATATTTTTTTATTTTAATTTAATTTACGTAATGTGCGTAGCACGTGCGGAGCACGTTATGAAAACTAGTATATATATATACTAGTTTCAGGACGCGCTACGCACGATTGACCCGCTCGCTTCGCTCGCGGGAATTAATTTCTAAGAATTTATTAATTTAAATTCAAAATTGTAATTAAAATTTAAAAATTAGAAATTCAAGTACATTTTTTAGCTTATCAATATTCTCTAATGTGATTGAGATAAGATGTGAATGAAAAAACAAGCTAGTCATGCTAAGTCGTTACTTCCTCAAAAAAAAGGAAACAAGGAAAAAAACATAAGTAGTTTTACCCATTAATTTTTGAACACTTGCTTCTGGAGATTCAGTATAATTGTACATAAAGTTCAATCTTTACCTCAAACTCTATAGATAGAAATGATAACTTTGAAATTATGAATGTAAATAATTGAATTAGTTGGGATTAAAGCTTTAGACACCCTGACCAAGAAAAAAAGAAAGAAAGATTAGAACAGAGGTTGTATTGCCTTATCTTATGTACCATGTGGAACTTTGTAGTCCTTTAACCACATCTTCCACATAAACGACCTTGCCTTAGTTGATCTCTTTCCATTATTTTCTTATTTTTGGTGCATCTCTCTTTATGCATGCATGTAAAAGTACGTTTCCTTCCAAAACAATTATGATCATATTATTAGGAATACACTCACTATCCTAATTACGTACTGTGCATCACAAAAGAACTTTATTTCCTTATGCTACTGTGAAACAATAACTTCTCTAGAAATATGGAATTGCAGGCTTGATTCTTTACTTACTTTAAATCCTGATATTTCTTATGGGATGGGAGTATCTTAATGAATCTAATGACAAATTTGGCAGGGTTGAGAGCTGAGAAGGGCCCAAGGGCTCTCGCTGAGTTCGGCCCATCTTGTCCTCCAACTTCGTCCGACAAGCCTCGGATGTAATTTAGCAAATTCGACATGAAAAATCTCAAGAAGCATAAGCAAGATGTAATTCATTCACAAACTGAGAGTAGACGAAGAAATGAACATCACCTCCAATAGAAGACGAGCTCATCTATAACAAGCAAGACCTGCCCACATCTGATTGACTTCCTGTGGAAAGAGTAGAGGGAAAGTTTTTCCCCTTTGAATCAGTATTTCAATATTCAACTGTTGTTAAGAGAAACTAAAATGAAGAAGTGGAATACCTCTTGAGATGCTTGAGCTAGATGATGAATAGTGAGGCATTTCTAAAAGAAGAAAGGTTAAAATGCAATATGATTGTGATAAGAATTGAGTTGGCTAGACATCAATGCATAAGATATATTATCAGGTGATTAAAATCTGATTCAAGTAAATGTAAATTGTTTTTCATTATTTCTGCAAAATCTTTTTGTTCCATTATAATGCTTCTCTATCATTCAGATGAATATTCTTATAAAAAAAATCATGCAGATGAATATTCTTATCAAAGTATGAAATCAAAACAAATTGTTTGTGTTCCAGAACAACAAAAAGAAACTGAAGTAACATGGCCTCAATCCTAAATAATCGAAATAAAGATGAAAAAAAAAATTATTGCTTTTAGTAAAAGGGTTTAAAAAAATAAGTATATAAAAGCTTATAACCTGGTCCAGAAGCTCATCCTCGCTTGAATAAGGAGACCATTGCACTATAGTTTCTACATTTCTACATTTTAGGCTCAAGACTATATTGATCAGAGATTGCGCATACACTCTCGACATATTCAGTGGTGGTTTTAGTTTTGAAGATTACAATTGTCAACAGAACCTCAATGTGGGAGTCCATTAGAGCGAAGACTATCCTGCCAGGGAATCGAATAGTAACTAACGATCCCGAATTTAAAATACCATTGTATGTGGATGCTAAAATAACTAATGAGCAGCAATTATGCTAAAAAAATACCCTTGTATGTGAATTACCATGTATCTCTGAAGTTGGGGAAAACACAATTTGAAAATTTTGACATCCCTTAATCCATTGAAAATAGTAGTTTCATTTAGTTTTCATTTGATTACATTTCACAAACACCACCCGGAAACACATCCTATTTATCTTAAGAGTTTGATCTGTCTCTTCTCATATTCACTTTGAATTGTTATAGAGCCTAATTTCTTTCAAAAACAATGAATAATATTAAACCATATAGACCAGACGATTAACTCACATTTGAATTGAACATATCAAAATACATAAAATGTCATCTGAAATGAAAAAGAATGAATTTGTGGATCAAGTTTGGCCAGCTTAATTATCCATCAAAACTCATCAATTTCACAACATTATCCAAATACACCAACAAACATTAATTCCTTGATGGTATATGTGCAAGATCTTATTCAATTATAAGAATACTAAAAGTAACTATTATTATTCTGATATTAACTAAATAATATTTATTTATTCTTATGAAGAATAACTTAAATTAATAAACTAATCATCATTTAATATTATTCTGATATTAAGCTAGAATTATATATTTTCACTTGAATAACTTAAATTAGTAAAATACTCTTCCACAAAATATTTTTCTTTTTACAGGACTAGATCAAACAATCACGTGAAGTTTAATTGATAAGTGGAAAACTTAAAGATTTTTTATTAGAAAGGTGGAAAATTCAAAGCGAGGAAAAAAGAGGAAATTTTCAGAAATTTAATATTCCACTTAAGTTGATTTGTGACCAACCACTCTCTTCTTTGCAAGATAGACTACATTGCTTAGCACATATACATACACTTTTTTCATCAAAATACATATAAATGTACTGATAAACTAATTTTGGTTTATTAATATGCTTCGCCAAATGAAGTTAAAAAGAAGTTCCCTTTAATTTTGAAAGAAGTTCAAATTTAAAATACTAACATGAGACTTATGCATTGTAACAAGAATGCTATGAATTCTTTTGCTTACTCCCCACTCAGATTGGAAAGGAAAGTTTATCAAATAACTGGAGTCTAGTCAACTCATGCAATTTTAGAGACAATTTCCTCACGATAACTGTAAGAAATGACCGTGTAAATTAAGTAAAAATATGCCTACTGTGCATAATTAAAGATAGAAGAAGCATAAATTGAAAAGCAAAAAACCACCCCAGAGAAATCTACCATGTTATTGACGCTCCCATGGAAAAACACATATCCATGCATAGCCCCAGAAATATGCACAAATGCAATTTAAAAAAGAGAGGGAGGGAAATAATGTAATGCCCAACTGAAAAGAGGAGGGACCAAGGTGGTGATCTATGAAGGAACACCAAACAAAACCTATACCATCACATGGAATCGCGAGGCTGTCGAATGGACAATACACCAACTTTTGGAGATGGTAAAAATGCCTAAAAGCACCAAGAGAACAATGTGCAGGGGTAATTCTGAGCACTTGCAATTTTATTAGCTCAAAACTATAAATCTTATTAGCTACTTTGGGTAATTTGTTGATAATTTTATTAGGTACAAAACAAAGATTAATGAACAATGCGTAGAAGCAAAATTCCTCACTGTACACTTTTTGATAATTTTGATATATACATATACCTCTTTCTTATAAAAAAAAGATTTGATTGAAAAATAAGATAAATTTATTCACTAATACATATTGTAACACTGTTTATGGACTTGGGTGTCCATTGATATTGATTTGACTTTAATTAAACACCTTATAAAATAGTGCTAATTAACTACTCATCAATTGCATATATAGAATTAGAGGTTCAATTTGTTGGCAATGGAACAGTACATTCAATATTCTCATAGGCATTTCACGAAACATTGACTTTATGGTTTAAACAATTCATCAAACACATAGAATGCATAAACACTGAAATTCAAAACAACCAAACATTGACTTTATGGTTTAGATAATTCATCAAACACATAGAATGCATAGATCAAAGAATTACAGAGTTCTATAAAAAAGTATCGATCATGGGTATCTAAGAATTTCCAATACCAAATCTAATCAACACAGCAAAAAAAAAAAAAAAAAAAAATTGGAGAAGAAAGGTGGATTACCTCACCTTTGAATCGAAGAGAAAAGGAGAGCAGCGACATTGAATCGAAGAGCAAAGGAAAGCAGCGAATGAATCGATGAAGGAAAGCATGGAATGAATGATTTGAAGAAGAAGGAGAGTCGTTGATCAGTGAGTTGTTGATCGACTTGAAGAGGTAGTGTTCAAGACGTTGAAGAGGTAGCGTTCTCCCAAGTAATTGAGTTGTTGATCCTTAATTTAAGTCGGACTCCTCCATCATCATCCAATTTGGATTAGGTTGAATTAATTTATTAATTTTAAGGGAAGGCACGAGAAGTATGGGCAAAGAGGTAAATTTCATTAGCACTCAAATAAAGTATGGGCAAAGAGGTAAATTTCATTATCACTCAAAAATTTATGATTCGTGCTTTTATATATATGATAGATATATATATATATATATTCTTGACAATGGCCTACGTACTTCTCTTGTATAATACAACTTGGCCATTGCTTGTATTGTCTATGTTAACCGTATTTATCACAAAACTTTACGATGCTATGTGCTCTGATTTTTGTCGCTCGGAGTCTTGGTTGAGCCTGGCAAATGTGATTGAATTCGTTCATCTAAAAAAAATATGAATGGATTATATAGAGAAATTAATTAATTGATGCAATTATCATTAACAAATTTAAACTAATCAAATAGGCATATCACTGGTTTGGTATGAGTAAGAGGTTGGAGGTTGGATTTTTTATTTTTATTTTTGACTTAAGTGAGGGTCAAAGTTACAACCTTCCCAAACTTACAATTTTGACAAGTGATAACTCTACCATGCATCTCACAACTAAAAGGGTAGCTCAATGATTTCGTGTATAATTATGGAAGTAAAAAGTTAAGGGTTCTAGTTCCAATGCGTGAAGTTGACTATTTGAGTATCTTTCTCTTAAAAAATAAAAAATAAAATTTAGGCCTTGTTTGGTTAGGTGGAGTTAACTCTCTGTATATAATTTGGAGGGGAGTAAGAACAAATATTGTTTAGTTGTTCAACTTCCCTGCAAGTTATCTTTCAAATCACACCTAAGAGTGAGATATATCTTGTATCCACATGCATATTTTTTATTTGAAGGGTATTTATGTTAATTAATATTTTTTATTGTTTAAATATTTGCAACTTTTTTGCAAATTTAAAATTGAACCAAATATGAAAATATTATTATTATTTTTTATATTAGAAAGAGACTAAAAGTCTAGTTACATATGACACATCCTAGGAAATGATACACCACTTAAATCTTCCCTTACAATCACTGATAAGGCCGAGGGACACATGACAAGTATATGTGTCCCAACTGAATGTTGTGCAACGTAAGTAGCTAACCAGTGAAAATATTATCTTTCACTTTAAGTTGGCAAAAAACGAACCAAACTAGACCTTAATGGCCTGTTCGATTCATAAGATAGAGTGGGATAAGTGGTGGTATTAAATAATACTGGTATTTGGTTCGAGTATAAAATTGACCATAAGATTATTTTAACCCACATGATTGGGACAATTTTAAACCATGAATTCATCGGTATTATTTTACCCCAATCTTGGTGACTTTCAAATAACTAAAATACCCTCATCATAAACACTCAAAACACACATTCATTCATCATCTTTTCTACTATCCAACCCCAAAAAAACCACAATCGAACAAGTTTGTGCTCGCTCTCTCTGCGGTTGCCAGTTCATGCTTAAAACAGCGGTGTGTAAGCGGTGGAATGACTAATGATAAGTAAACTCGTTCTATATTCTAAATCTATGTGATCATTCTTTTTATTTCGATTGGAGACGAATGTATTTGCTGTGTACAATAGATACGTTACCAAAGTTGTCCAAATAAAAAAAGATATTCTACCAAAGCAAGGATCAATGGAGAAAAAGTACACCAAAACAACCAATAAGAAGAGCTCTACCTTTGTCCTGGACAACTCTAATATTGCTCTCTCATCAAATAACCCCTATAAGCAAATCAATGTAGAGTTGAATGAATGAGTTTGTCGATATACAAGAGTACTTTAGTAACTTCACCTATTGAAATCAAGTTTAATCTCACCTTCTATACCACAACCGAACAAGTCCCTCTATTGAAACTAATACCCAAACTCATATTATTTTTTGTTCAAAACTGGGCTTTAGAGATAGGTTTAATCATGCCCAAGTGATGAGAAAAAAATAGGCCGAGCAATATGGGCTTTTCAAGGAAAAAGCTCAAAACTGCCAAGCCCGCTAAAGGCCAAGATACTGTTCCAAACAGGGCCTTGGCATTTTTGTTAAATGAGAACAAAATGCGCGCGAATTGCGCGGGTAATGAGCTACGCCAAACCTTCAAAAATGTGACACGCGGGCTCTGTCAGTTGTAAAAAAATTTCTGTTTGGACGACTTTCCATTTTTGTTCAGTGTTTTGTTTTGTTCAGTTTGATGAGTGAACGATGGTCGCGCTTCGCCATCGATTTTTACGCAGTATTTATATCTCTTCGTCTCTCCATTTCCGTTGTTTTTCCACCTACGTACACAAACCTTTCCTTTCTTTCCAATACCTCTGTACCTCAGTTTCGTTGATTCATCCAATCGCCAACAATTTCATCACAATCACAATCATTTTTTTCTTTGTTTCTCTGCAGCCATTCAAATCAAGGCATCCAAATCGACATTCTCTTCAAATACTCGCAATCTTATTGGTATGTGTTTTTTTTTTTGGTCAATATTATTTCCAATAAATTTATATTTTTTAAATTTTTTTACAAATATTCATGCGGCATCAAAGAAATTTTACAAGTTGTCGTGTTTGCAAAATTTTTTAAAAATAAAACATTTATTGCTTTAGGAATTTTACACACAGTGGTGGTTTCTTTTAGATCTTTAAATGACAGAATTATGTTTAAGCATTATCAAATTGTTCTGATTAGAGGGAGAATCCATATGATTCAATTTTTTTTTTTTTTTTTTTTTTTGCGCGTGATTCAATAATTGTTATGGTGGAGATCTACGTACCAATTAAATTCTACTATTTTGATGAAATAGTATTCGCAGCTAGATCCATCCTCGTTAATCAAACTGCAAATCAAATAGTAATGTGTATGTGCATTATTCATCTCATATATAATGCATAGTCAGCTTGGTTTGGAGACCAAATTAAAGAGATTTGGCTTCTCATACAATATTTCTCCTGTAAGTTGAGGTTTAATTATTTCTTTCCAAGAATGCTAATGCGTTTTCTTAAGATTTTTTTTTTTTTTTTTTTTCTTGCAGCACAAGTATATACCCCTGAATGATCAGATGTTGAGGGTATTCGAGCATTTACATTGATCAGGGAATTCCAGTTATGGAATCTGACCATGGAAGTGATTCTGTAAGCCATCCTGTATCACTTCCTGAGGTTACTGTTAGTGAAGGCGATCCTCATTTAGGCGTAAACGAAGGAGATGTCGATTCAAGTGTAGATATTGAAGGCGATCCTAATTCGGGAGTAAAGTCAGGTTCATCCACACCCTCCCCGTCTTCTTCTTCTTCTTCTTCGTCGTCTTCTTCGGGCTCTTCATTTGATGAAGCTTTCTTCAAAGACGATGGCAACAATGAGACAAAGCCCAATGCAATTGATGCTACCTCTCCAAACACTGTTGATGATCTAGATATAATACCTTTGAAAGATGAAAAAGCAGAAATTGAGTTGTACAGTGACTCCTCTCCATCTCCATCTCCATCTCCAGTGTCAGCTGGAGCAGGTCCATCTGAGCCTGCTGAATCAAGCCAACAAATTGAGTTATTGACTCAATCACCTCCAACCCAAGTGATGGAACGACCGGAGGACAACGCCTCTCCGTACAGGATACCGTCATCGGTGTTTGCGAGAAGCAAGTCGACAACACCAATGGAATGGAGTGTAGCTTCAAACGAGTCATTGTTCAGCATTCATATGGGAAACAATAGTTTCTCCAGAGACCACGTTTTTCTGATGGATAGAGATTTTGGCAAGTCTGGAGAGTTGATCAACTCCAATGGTTCATCCCCACCACTTGCAACTCCAGAACTAGAGAGATGTTCTGATTTGGTGGAGGCGGACATTGTCACTGCGGCCGCAGCAGAAACAATGAAGGAGGTGCTAAGGGCGGCTGCCGAAGAGCACAGTAAAGAAAAACCAGCAGAACCTGTTGAGGCTCATCACCATTCCCCCACTGCTTCGCGCCATTCTGATGCCAGTGGAGCTAGCGCCCGTTCTTTCGCGTTTCCAATGTAAGGCTCTTCATTTACAAACAAAAGTACTACGTACTTACAACTACGTCTACGTGTATTACTATTTATCATGCTGTATCTATCTATATGATCATATATGGTTACTATCATGGCATGGCATATGCTGCTATGCTCGTAGGAGAAAATATTAACAACTGATCGAGAGACTTTATTACTATTTATCATGGCAGATTGACGGGGGAAGGAGGAAAAAGTGGCTCCGCGAAAGGCGATTCACGCCACGCAGAGAAGCAGCAGTCGCCGAAGAGCCCGCATTCGGCTCTGGCGAATGCAGGCGAATCCAAATGGTGGTGCTCTTGGTTTTCCTGTTGCTGCCGTCCCTGTTGTTGAGAAAGTGAGCATACTGAAACCTTCTATACATTTTCTTGGCAAAGGTGGTCTTTCGAAATCCTTTGCATCAGATTTCACATTCCCTTTTGTCACTTATTTTGATTTTCTTCTCGCTTTGTTCAGCTTATGTTAGATTTGGTCGGACGAAGAAAACTGAAGAAGTTGAGATGTGCGACAAGTGCAACAGCTACATGAATGTTACAGGAGAGAAGATGAGACAGATTTAATTTTGATCCATTAAGTGATGTCTTCTTGTTGTTTCATTCTATGTGTATATTTTCCTCAACAGTTATGATGAAATAGTTTATCTGTCATTTTTTTTTTAATCGACATCTGTTGATTATGCAGTTTAAGCTTTTTTCTTAAAACAAAAAAAAAAAAAAACTGAATCTTAGAATTCAAGCTGTAGCATTGGTGGATAATGTGTTAACTCCTCTTCCGAGTCTTCCCCATCTGGACCATTTGATCTATGTAGAACAGAAGTGTGCCTTCCCCTTGATGATGCTTTCTCGTCAACATGAAAATCATTAGTCCGGTGTTTGGTGAGGAGAGTGCCAAATTGATACTGGAAAGCAAAGTTATATTGGGTTGAATCACTCACTAAAATGCGAATCGATGCAACCCAATGAAGCACTGATGACATTTCTGTACCTATTTGCTATCGACGCCACTGCGGCATTACCCAGCCAAAACTTCTCAAGAACTATAGATTCATCCTTATACAACTATGCAGCCGATCAACGACCACTTCAATCTCTTCAAAATGTGGGTTCGACTTGATTTCCCCGGCAAGAAACCTAAAGGCTCTATCTTCCAAGTATACTAAGCTGTAACCAGCCATCATTCTTACCCCTTTTTCCTTTACCAGTTTTCTCATCCTAGCTGCATCACTCCACTGCCCATTCTTAGCATAAAAGGTTGAGGCAAGGACATAACCAGCAGAGTTCATAGGCTCAAATTCCAGAACACGCGAAGCTGCTTCTCCGCTGAGATTGCCGTTTCCAAAGCTCCTGCAAGCACTCAAGATTGAGCTCCAAGCACTAGGGCCCAAATTAACTCCTTCGGGGATCTTCTCGATCAACTCTGCTGCTCTGTAGAGATCTCCTGCTCGCGCCAGCATGTCTATCATACACGAGTAATGCTCTGGACCAGGTTCAACACCATATTGCTGAGCCATATTTTCAAAACAAGACAGCCCTTCTTCTACTAATCCACTATGGCTACATGCCGACAACACTGAGAGCAGTGTCACCGCATTTGGTTTCAAATCATGGGTTGAATTCATCTCGTCAAGCAAAGCAAGAGCGTCGAACCCTCTACCATTCATGCCATATGCTGATATCATGGCACTCCATGATACTACACTTCTACGGATCATTTGATCAAACACTCTCCTAGAGGCATTGATGGCGCCACATTTAGAGTACATATCAAGGAGGGCAGTTCCAATTTCCACTTCTTTGGCCAACCCAGATCTAACTGCTAGACCATGAGCACATCTGGATCTTCTTACTTCAGCTGAAAGTGAACAGGCGTCAAGAAGGCTCAGCATGGTAACAAGATTGAATCTCTCTTCTCTCAGAATCATCTTATGAAACAAAGATATTGCTTCGTCAGGCTTGCCAGAGTGAGAAAATGCGGCAATCATTGTGCTCCACGAGATTAAATCTCTTTCATCCATTTGGATAAATAACATCCAAGCAAGTTCAATTAGATTGCATTTTGCATATGCATCTATCAAAGAATTCACCACACGTTCGTTCGAATCAAAACCCCTGCGGATCACTTGGCAATGTATGGACTTGCAGTGAGTTGCCTCCATAAAGGTCTTCCATAATTGAAGAAGATTGACAAGAGTAAATTCGTCGGCTTCATATCCACCTTCTACCATTGAGTCGAACAATCTCACAGCTTCTGCGTAGCAACCATTAGTGACAAAACCATATAACATAGAATTCCATGAAACAATGTTTTTCTGAGGCATCTCATCAAACACTTTGAAAGCAGAACTCACATCAGTGCACTTAGAATATACGTCCACCAAAGAATTGATCACAAAAGCATCAGACTCAAATCCTCTGCTGACAACATACCCATGCATCAATCTTCCTATATCAATGTCCCCCATGTTTGTGCAAGCTTTAAGAATGCTTGTGCAAGTAAGTTCATCTGGTTCAACATCGGTACCGGAAGAACACATCTCTCGGAACAACCGCAAGGCGACTGGACTTGCCTCATTTTGCACATATCCTGCAATCATCACACTCCATGAGATGACATCTCTGAGCGGCATTTCATCAAATAATCTCTGTGCACACTTCACATGACCAAAGTCAGCGTATAAACTTAACAGAGAATTCTGCACTGAAACAATCATGTAGAACCCACTGTGGATTAGGAATCCATGAATTATATAACCTTCATGAAAAGCTCTGACATCGCGATATGCCTTAAGCACCAGAACCAATGTAGACACATTGGGTACAAAGTTCGAAATCCTTGCTTTCCTGAACAACTGCAATCCTTCCACAGAGGCACCTCCTTCAACACACCCATGGATCACTACATTCCAAGAAACAGAGTCCTTGGTAGATATGCAAGTGAAAGCATTCAGAGCAGAATTAATGGTACCACATTTCATGTAGAAATCTGCAATGGAATTCCCAACAGAAGTGAATGATTCATACCCTTGTTTGATCACAGATGAATGAGCGCTGGCTGCTTCGTTCAAGCGACGAAGCTTTGTGCAGGCTTTGAAAATGGGAGGGAACAATATACTGTGATCATTGCCAGGACCAAGAACACCTGAATTTCTGACTTCATAATATTGTGAAAGGACTTGGTGCCACTGACCATTTGATGAAGCCTCTTTGATCCTTGAATGGAAGGAGTTGTGGAACCTCAAACCCAGGAGAGCCATCTTTGGAGATCGCGTCCATGGAAGCATACATAGACAGGAACACTGTGCAGGTCTTCTTCTGGTTAACAGTCTCAGCACATAAAGCAACATCAATTAGTAATCAGACCAGTTAGAAGCATTGTTTTGGTGCCACAGATGACATATTGAATGGAATTTACCACAACTAGAATCAATGAAGACAAAACATTGGAAAAAAAAAGACCTTTCTATGTACTATCAAAACTTGTATGATTATATCATAGTACAGCTGATTTGACAGGTAAGAGATTCTAAAACAATCATGAACAGAATTAAAGCAGGGAGTATTTTCACTAAATTGCTTAAGTGCCTGCATGAACAATTGAACAAATGCTTGCAACACTTTTTGCAAGAAAAAATTGATTGAGAAGATGTAAAATGGATTTATACATCAAAATTGACCAGAGAAATTGTCTGAGTATAGGTGATTATATTTCACCGTTGTTGCAGAGTTGGAGGTAAGGGTTGGCAAAGTTCACATATTTGGACCAGTAGCCCTTGTAATGGGGAAAAGCCAACTCAAGCCAAGGTTTGTAGTTCCCATTGTAGTGGACAACCCCGGCGTTTTCAATCTCTGTCGAGTTTACTTCACCATCATAACCAAGCCCCAAGACATGCCAGCTTCGATCCAATGGGTACGTGAGATTGTAAAATGTGATCAGTCCTGGTGGCAATGAACCAAGTTTCCAAAGCATGCGGTCCGCTTTCTGCGTGGAATGGAAGACAAAGAGAAACTTTAAGCACCAAGCTAATAAATAAAATATACTGTGGCGGAACAGAAATTCTTTAACATAATCACTATTTATTGTCACGATCACTGCAAGGATAATAATAGTACATGAAAGGATAACTCAAACATGGAAGATAGGGAAAAAGGGAACATATATATTTTGTACATTGATGTATCAAAAACAAGCAGCAGAACTTAGCTTGAGTGTGGTGGATAAGATGAGGCATGCACCTACAGGCATGCAAGTGTGTGCATAGTCACAAACCTAGGAAAATGGAGTTCTGAGGAAATGGTTTAAAGTCAGTATGATGCAATTTACCTATGAAACAAAAAGAATGCATTTTGGGCAAAATTATGAAAAAGCAGATATTGCCCACATAATTCCTTTAAAAATGCACAGGAATTAAAGTCAGTTATGTACTTCGCCAACCTTATATCGATGATTGATGGTGCATAGAGTACTCAGCCCATATAGTCAATCACAAGCATTCATTTATGCTATAGTAAGAATGATATTGCTTTACTAGAATAGAAACAAAGAGAAAGTAAAAAATGATGGAAAAAAAGGATAGTTTCCTCACCAAGCTTTGCCACCGGTGATATATTCCTGTGATGTTACGCTTCTTCCATTCCTTGAGGTCAAAAATATTCATTCCATATGCCCAACCACAAGCATTTGGATCAAAATTCTGTTTAATCAATATATCTGAGAAATTGAGGTACGTATGAAATCGATGGAAGCTCTCTTTGCATGTTTCTACTGCACCATTCACCATTCCTTGCAGGTTCACCGACCAAAGAGGTGTCAAATCCTTCTGAACTACTATATCATCATCCAAAAACAATATCTTATCTAGCTTTGGATACACTTCAGGAAGATAGAATCGCAGATGGTTCAACATGGACAAGTACTTAGGATTCCTATATTTGAGACTGTCATCCCCATCAGACATGGTGGAAGGATGACCTGCCTTAAAATAGTAGTCTTTTACTTCTGTAGTCTCAAGCTGGCGAAGGACTGGACAATAAGATGAATTAAGCCACTTGAAATTGTCAATGTTCTGCACTTCAATTGTTGCACCGCCGGAGAATTGACATGGAACCACATCTTCATAGCGGCAAAATTCAGTTTATCTGTAACAACATGGAATACATGCTTCTCTGGTTCCTTAACGTGTGATACTGTAGAATTAACAACAACAGCTGTAGCAAGCACATTATCAGAGAATATCGCATAATGGAATAAAGATGGGTTTTCAAGCCTGTCCAAATTAAGGGTTTTCTCTTTCGCATAACCCTGTAAGTAGTAGTCATTTGAAAGCTGAAGAGAAAGGCAATGTATTGGTTTGGGGAGAGTTTTTGCAGCAAGTTGAGTTAAGAATGTTGCTTTCGCCTTTTCTGCATTATTAGTCTGTTCAGTTGACTGAACCATAGCCCGTAACTTCCTAGCCACAAGAAAGCAATCATAAAACTTCTCCTTTGCCACTGACAGAATGCGACCCAATTCTTTTGCTCGTTCAGGGGCCCTGAAAGAGATCTTACATAAATATAAAAAACCTTAAATGAGAAAGATTTGCTAACAATATCAGTACCTTGGTTGTAGCTCAGCATCCAAAGTTGCCCGTTTAATAGCTTCTCTACTATCTTTGATGCGCGTCATAATCATTCCATAGAGTTTATTTTCATTCTTGGACTTGGCAATACTAGCATAAACTTCTCCCATTATGATCTGATCTCTCATAAGTTTTAAAGTGGAATCAGCTCTTGTGTAGCCATTATCTTTCCTCCATATACCATATTTTCCTTTGACTGGAATCTTAAGATTTTTCGACCGTGCGATGGCACGTGCTTTCATTTTTGCTTCAATTTCATTATTTTTTTCAACCAACTGACTAACTTGGAGATTCCTGCTCTTCTCTCGCAATTCCTGCATTGCAAGAATCTATCACATACCTAATACCAAATACCAAGTATTATGGTGAAAAAAAAAAAAAAAAAAAAAAAAAAACATGACAATTTACATGATGCTTGAGTTTCACTGGATCAATCGAAATTTTGCCATTTAAAGTCTGCTTCTCAGCAGACTGTTTCCCATCCGAATGGAGCAGTTCACGTTCTTTTGTGTGTTCTACACCTTCCTGAAAGAAGCTTTCAACTCCCTGAGATTTTGAACGTTCAAAATTAAAGAATAAAAAACAAGTCTTTCTGTAAGTCAAATATTTAGGAGAGAAGAGTATTGTGAAGAGAAAATTTTCCTTTTAACATAAATATTTATAGCATTAATCCATTTTCTTGGCATATATGAGCTTACATAACAGTCAGAGCTAAGGGCTGCCCCACTAAAACATAAAATAACATACCTGATAACCTCTTACATGATCAGGCTTTTGCCAGACCCAAGCAGCAGATAAATCATTGGACTTGACAGAATGTAAGTGAGCAGAACCAGAGACGCCATTAGTATGTGTCACAATTACGCCAATCTCCTACACAAAGAAAGATGTATAAGCAAATGATGAAGCTCCCAAATGTTGACGAGGAACTATATTTTTGATTACCACTTCCAATGAATGGTTATTGACTTGTCCAGACTGTACACCTTTATTGAAGACTGGTTCCTGCACTAATACCAGATTTCTTTATGTCAAGTTTAGAGATTTGGACCATTAATGGCGAAAATTTTTAGACTTGACACAGAAATGCTGTGCGAGAAACTATACAATTCAAATGCCATGACCATGAGTATTCTGAACAAACATGCGGATAATAGCCAAATATACATTTCCGCCTGAAAGTAATCACACATGGACTTCAATCATTCATCAGATTATTGAACGGTCAAAAATGTCAATGACTCCATATATGAAATTAAATTTTTAAAAAAAAAGAGAGTTCAAAATTTTGACTACTCATTAGAATAATAACTGAGGTAAATTACTCCAATCACCATTGATGCCCAAATATCATCAAAGGTGAAATGAAATCAGGAAAGAAAACCTAACAACTTGAGATGTCTTGAGTTAATTAGCTTAGAGCTACTTTTTTGCAAAACAAGATCACATTGTAGGTCCTAATCCTTGCATAAATACAGTCCTTATACAAACACGTTTAATAACATTCAACTTCAACGTCCGTCGACCTAGACTTTATTGGCAAATACTAGATTGAGAACAAGACAATTTAATAAGTTCTTTTTTCCCATTACCAATTAATCTCTTTAGACTTTTAGATTCAAGACCAAACAATTCCCACACCACAGGCTGACAGATGACTCTTTTTCACTATTCAGAAAAAATCTGAGCCAGATTAATATCTTTGATGGCATCAGTATTAACTCATCACAAACAAAACAGAAAAATAAATGACAAGATTATAGTTGAAAATATTTCTCTTGAGGATCACAAGAAGTGCCCATGTTACTATATGCCAAGAAACAAAGTCAATAAATATATCAAGTAGATGGAAATATACATACAAAATAAGAATAACTAATCAAATATAAAAAGAGGGCAAAAGGTGTTAACCATCCATCACAAAGGTGAATGTGCCCATGTAGAGAGGCCAAATAACCTCCAATTTCAACCAAGGAGAAATAGGTTCATCTGTTATAAATTTATTTATATATTTCAATTAAGTATTTCTAACAGAAATGGAGAAAAACAAAAAGATACAAGATTCTTTAACAATTGAATGCACATGGAATGGAAGCTTATTGATCAATGTGAAAAAGGATAAAAGATGAGTTTGAAACCTTTCTATGTTCACATTCCACACAATCTTGGGGAAAACTTCTTCCTTTCAGTTTTCTTTGACTGGAACAAGCAAAAAAGGAAGCACAGTATAAGATCAAGAGCAGGTACCATGTCAGTAACTGCACTGCTCACTCTAAAGAAGAATCATAATAATAAATACAGGAACAACAATACTAAAAGTTAAATATTCTTATTTGTGGTAAATAAAAATGTGCGTCCATGAATAAATGAATTTTTGCACAATCATGTCGTGTCTTGTACTTTGCAGCCAGATGTCATTTCACAGACATTTTAAATTGGGTAGGAAAGACAACAAGAATTCAATTTGTATTAAGAACATTCTGAAAAAATAAGAGAAAATTCGTAAAAATAATCGACGCATTTCCTACACATTTACTAGACATGGGTTTTAGACATGTTTCACTGTTCATTTAATTGTTATTTCAGAACTATTGGATGCCACATGGCTGTTTATGACTGTCACAAATTTCCTTGAACTGAGGAGCAGGTGCTGAGACAATGACATTTATCAAATTCTTTAAATTAGCAGGGAAAGGAAGGAATGGGAAAAGATCATCCGTAAACTAGGGCTAGTTTAGCTCTGGATCTAACCTCAGTTTCTACATTCGAAACTTCAGAAAAAGGACCAAAAAATGAAGATGCGAGTTAATTGAAAATTTGAAAAGAATCTCACTTTCCAAAACTGTTTCTGATTCAGTCGTAAAATTACACCATGAAATGCAAGAAAATATCAAAAGTACTGTCGGCACAAAATTTCCTGAAAACGAACGAAAAAGTGTTTCAAGATTTCATATAAATGCAGCACCGAATGTTGAAAAATCATTGTGCCCAACAAATAGGTCAGAATCACTTTTTTATTATATTATGAATAATATATGGTGATAGGTGATAGATATCGAAAGTATATAAACCAAGTAGAATTTTTGTCTACCAAACTTATAAAGATTACCCTTTCCCTTATTTACGAAGCATCAGAAATTTATGATGCATTTTCATGTAAATTACTTAATTTTGGAAGCTCATGTTCTAGTTAATGAAAATACCAAACAAGAATCAAAGGCTCGGAGCTTAAACATTTAAAAAACCTAATTGTCATCGAGTAAGGGCACGCACTCTTAAGATTATACCTCATATAAAAATAATTTAAATAACTGATTATCCTTACCTTACTGAGACATCTAATATTTCAGCCATTACCAGACTTCTCAGGAACATCACCTGCACATACGTTACTAAATATAAAAAGATAGTTTGTAGCATAATTTTAAGGTGGCATTTATTTTGAATTTCAAAAACAGAAGATTGTCTGTGAGGTCAAGAATCTTCAAAAAAAGAAAAATAAAAAGGTCCAATCCAACATGAAAATTTTGAGAACAGCTTTCCATGACAAATGAAACTATAAAAAATGTTGATTTCTTGGTCTTCAAAAAGATGAACTTGAATAATCTTTTTTCTTTTTTCTTTTGGAACCACCTTCGAATATTGACCCAAGCAGGCCATTAATGTTTGCAAAGCGTCATATTATAGTTATGAATATAACTGGGATACCTAATTCATCAAAATAGATTATCTTCAGGTAAGATATAAAAAGACTCAACCATATGAACATGTAGAAACAAACACATTGTAAACCTTAACTATTAGAGCCTTCTAGATCAACTAAAAAAAGTATATAGCTACGCTAGTCTGCTAGACGTATGAATACACTGCTGACTAATAGCACTTGAAAAAAAAGGAAAAGAAGTCATCTGCTACAAGTGAAAAAAAGAATCAAAGTTGATCCTTGGTGAAATCTTAAGTCAGAAACTCATTTATCTTATTTTTGCAATCATCACAGCCTTTGCTTTGTTAACTATATACTTTAGTAAGTCAAAGTAAGGAGTACCAACAATCCTTTACCAGAACCCAACCCACCATAACACATATCCCCGTGCACCATATAACGAGTGTCCCTCAACTTCTTGCCCGAAATTCAAATTTAGGTAGCGAAATGCCATACAAATGAAAACCTCGTGCTAAAAACCAAGGCAACTCGATGAAATCAATATAGCCAGTTTAACTTAGACTAGGTGACTTTTACTTGTAGTAAAGAAAAGATAATGAGGCTCTGATTTTTAACTTCATCAAAAATAAAGATAAAGTATATATGATGAGCCTAGTTTGGCAAGAAGATCCACTGGATCCAGCTTAGTCATGTTCAAACTGTAACTATCCTACATTAGATCCCAAGCACGAGGCCCCGCCTCCAAAGAGTTTCTTCTTTCACCACCATGACACGAGATACTTTTTTTATAGGATTCGCTATTTTTCATATACAATCAACAATACAGGCTTCAAATGCACATGAATATTAACGATGAACGTGCAGCAAGAAGGGCAGCCTTGACTATGTTGAAAGGAAGTGCAATGAATCTAACAAATTGGGTAAAAAAAAAAAAAAAAAAAAAAGGCTAACCATCCTTCATTCCACTGCTAACATAGATATGATTCGATTATGCTATTGATGTAGCTATAATAAAACCTTCCTCAGAAAAAGAAAGTTGCTTAGTGTGTTGCGTAGTGGAACAAAAAAAATTCAGTCATCATTCGCATATCCTGGGAACAACAATCTCATAGTCTTAATAACCAGACATTTGACAGTTCAGAGAGTTACTATACTCGGCAAGCACTAGATTGCCATCCTAATATGCACAAAAGAAACACGAATCTCTGGAGAATTCATGACACAAGTGAGCAATGTAAAGGAATTCATTACAGAATTAAACCGCACAACAGCATAGCTAGGGTTCGAAGCTCATCAAAGAACAACATCATGATCAGAAGACAAAATTCAAAGCAGAGCTCTATGACGACGATCAATCAGTAAGCGAAACTCTCAAGAACAAGAACAACATTAGCCCTAATACTACGCCAAAACCTATTTCACCAAATAACCGATCGAGACAGATCCGAATGGTACAGCTCCAGTTCAAAATCAGATACATTTAAGTCGGACAACCTACTCAAACACGCTTCAAGAACCTAAAATCGCAACAAACATTGAACCACAGAGAAGAGATCGTCGAAGCTAAACCAAGAACGGGCAATCCGAAAACTGAAATCGAAGATCAAGAATCGAAATCAACCAATCGTCCAGAAACGAAGACGACAGAAGAGAGATAGAGTGATCGCAAGAACAAATCATCGAGAAACAACAAATGCGACGAGATCATCAAATCTTGCCTGTAAAAGAGCGACGAACAACCAAATCGCAGAAATGGACCTTCGCTTCGCGAGAGCTTCCATGACTCGCAATATCAGAGAGGGAGAGAGAGTAGAATATCAGATTTTCACTGATGAGTCAGGCGAAGTGCCTTTATATATGTTTCGTCGGATTCCGCCGCTAAAATGCGCCGAGGATCATTTGACCATCAAAGTACGCGGCAATCGAGGCAAGTTCATTATCTACGGACTATGGATCGAAACAGAGTAATTATCTTGATAAATATAATGAAACAGAGTAATTATCTTGATAAATATACTGAAAGAGTAGTTATCTTGATTAATGTATGTATTAACCCTTAATATATGTAGTTATCTTAATTAAAATCGAAAAGTTCACCGTAAACTCACTCAAACACAAGAACAATCGGTTAACAAGCATGGCCCCACCTAAATAATAATAATAATAATAATAATAATATTATTATTATTATTATTATTATTATTATTATTTATGTAGGGTTATACCATTTTAATGTACAGTTGCGCTGGGTGGAAGATGAAGTTACATATGTTTTAGCGATCACATCTTATAATATTACAGCTGCCAACGCAACTTGCATCACTACAACAGTTTGGCCTTTGAGTGACGAAGTGTTTAGTGACAAGCTGAATTTCATCGCTAAATGTGGCGTACGAGAAGGTTTTTTCAGTTTTTTGTCATCACTATATGGTATGCTTTAGCAACAACTAGTTAGCAATGAACTTAATCATCAAAAAATAGTACATTTAGCAATGAAGGCTTTAGTAGCAAGGAATATCTCTTGTTAAAGGTTGGGTATAGTGAGAGAAAATATTTTCATCAGAGCTATATTTAGCAACAATTCATTAGCAATGGTTTTACTTCATCACACTAAAAAGGTAGATTTATAATTAACTTAATAAGAAGCTAACTAACTAGTATTTTACTGTACTTCATTAGTGTGTTACTTCACAGTTTTCACACTTTCGCATTCCATTAACTCATCGAAATAACTCTCCTTCTCTCTCTCTCTCTCTCTCTCTCTCTCGTTCATTCTCTCTCCCGCTCGTCTTCTTCGCGGTGGTTGTGGAGACGAGATGGGCGGTCAGATTGAGGGATTTGTGAGGGAAATCGCGTTGTGAGAGAGATTTCAACGAATTGGAGATTCAATTGACTGGAATTGTAGTTTCGATTGCTAGGGTTTCTCGTTAGATCTGCATTTCCTCTTCAGCAAGGTTACGTTGATCGCATTTGTTGTCGTTCTGTTATTGAGCTGGATTTGTTCAGGTAAATAAAAATCAGCCATTTCTTTGCGATTGATTGCTTGATTTTGCGATTTTGAGCTCGTTTTATGTGTTCATTCAATGTTTGGTGTCCTGCTTTGAATCACAATGAAGAACGGCTTGTTTGTAATTGTTTATTTGAGCTTTTTCATGGATTTGATTGATCTCATTTGCGCTGGATGATTGAACTTCAATTTGTCTCAAATTGAACTTCAATTTGCTGGATGATTGATCTCATAAATTGCTGAGATTTATGTGGAATTGCATTTTCAGTGATGATGTTCATGAGTGATGCAAATATAGATATGCTATGATGTTCAGCAATGTAGTCCATTGTCTTCATCTGATATCTCTTAATAAAGTGATGTCTCAAGAATTTTCTTAGAAAGCAATTTATCTAATTGTTTGGGATGCCATGATAACAATGCAGATTAGCTAGACTTTACGAAGTAGCGATTTATCTAATTGTTTGGAAGAGTAGAAGCCAGCTATTTGAGCAATAATGAATTACTTAATAGGTCTTTGAATTTGACTTGAGACTTTGTGGATATGCTAAGTATTAAAGTATTTCACATTGAAAAGTGGAGATGCAGTGGATCCTAGAAAACAATAGAATTTGACTTGAGATTGCATTCATGATTGTCAAGAAAACATGACTCCACTACTTTGAGTGCCCAGTGCCGTGTATCTATTTACAACTATAATGAGCTCTTCAAAGAATCAAGTTCTAACTGATTACTAGAGAGGCTTTGTGTCTATCAATACTGTTCTCGTTCAAGTAATTCTCATTTCAGATCTACATAACTGTTCTTCCAAGTTTTGTGTGATGGTATCCTTTCAAGTTTTCTGAAGTATTTGTAGTTGTTGATGTCTTCTTACACAATAAATATTCTTGAATTCATTTTCTGGAGGTTTTAATGGATGAAGCTGATTTGTTGCATTGACCGAAATGATTAATGAAGTTTTGGGCGATAAAAGGAAAAAGTGGAAACACGTGACTGATTAGTTCTTTGAATTGTTATACACATGATTTGTTTTGAAGATTTCTTGTCATAATTCCATGTTCTAATGAGTACAGTTTAGAATAATTTCATGGTGTAAAAATTTGTTCTTTGGATAGTTATACACATCAAGCACGGTTGTTCTTCAAAGGAAGCTACAATTTTGCTGTAAAGTTGTAAAGCTACATTCAGACTTAAGTTGACAATCCCTTTGGTTGCCTACTTAATAATCAAATCTTTTCTTGCAGTGCCTTCCTTGTCTAAATACACCTTCTTTAGAAGCATATATTTTAGTAATCTCGAGCTTTTCATTGTCTTTTTTTTGCATGATATGGAAGCTGACTGCGTTGCAGGATGGAGTACAATTATACAGGTAAAAATGTCGATCAAGTTTGTTGGAACACTTTTTAACTAAGACCCACCACTTTCTTTCATACTATCTATCGAACTAAGGTATTACTACCTCATGATTCTCTCATATTTGCAGGTTAGCCAATATATAACGAAAGGTAAATGAAGCTGCTGCCCTGAGGGAAATATTTCTGTTGGCAACGACTGTCAGTAGAAGAGTAGCACCTGCAGCTGCATCCGCTGTAATTCTCAACTCTACCTCTGTGTATATTTTTAGTCGAAATGTTTTCTTTACAATCAAGATGAACTGCCTTCTTTGAAAACTTCATTGCTTCATTAAGGGCCAACAAGGGGAGTTAAGGAAAATGTCTTTGAAGGCAAGGGGAGCAGCAGCAGCAGCAGCAGACCAACAATTCAGAAATGTTGTCTCCAAAAAATGAACTTTTTTGTTCTGTCTTTGGAGCTTATGTGCTGGAATTCTCTTCACTAGCAGGTGCTTTGTTTGTTTTTACCATTTGGGTTTTGTCAATTTGGTTGTTAAACTATCAAAATTGATGTTGGGCGTGATTGATTGACTATTTTGGAGGTGATTTTGTGAATTGGATATCTGTTGTTTGTTTGTTTGTTTTTGGTGAACCTATTGAGCTGTTGTTCAAATAGGCTTCTAGCTAGGATTGGCTTCTAGCTAGGAATTTGAGTGAATGTGTTTTGTTTGTTTTTGGGGCTGATTAACTCTACCCATGATTGCCTAATCTATGCCGTATCTTCTCTATGATCTTTTTTGTTTTTCTAAAAATAAATAATGTTTGTGTTATTTATAGGATTTCTGGTTTAATTTGAAATTCTGAGTACCGTAGAAGAAGCAAAATGCCAACAACAGCAACAGCAACAAGTACGTTTACTATTCCTATTTCCCCTTTCCTTCGCTGCCCAAATTAATTATGCATTAACTTCTTCTCTTTTTGATTTTATCTGCAGCAGCTACGTATAATGAAGTTGCTCGCGCGCGCGTCTCTTCATGGACTAAGTTTACGTAAGTTTACCCCCCACCCACTCTAGGGTATCTTCCCACTTCCTTCCACCATCTCTTCAATCATTAATCCCTTATAATTCAACCACAATACATTCTGCAAATCTGATGAATTAATTCTAATAGGCGTACTTGCCAAAACCACAAACTAATATATCAATTCACAAGTTCAAGGACATTAAAATTGCACTCTGATTGTTAAGTTACTCATGTCTCTCAAACGAGTAATGGGTCTCAAAGACCACTCAGCGGTAATGCCATTCGCACTTGACTTTATACTTTGCAGAGATGATCATTCCCAGTAGTATTAATGGTGACTTTGCTCTCTCATGCAGGAGACACTAAGAGGTATCGCCGCCGGTGTGATTGAGAACCGTATTTGGTAAATTAGTACCATAAAATTCAAGATTTTCGGTTTCACCAATCTGCCTTATATCAAGCAGGCATCCTAGTTGAGATAGAGCGCATCTTATCTGTCATGTTTTATAGATGCATTTTTTTTTTTTTTTTTTTTTTTTTCAGTTTTATAGATGCATGTTTTATTTTGGAGATAGGATTGATATCCTTGAATCTAATTATCTTTTATTTTTCCGAGTTGCCAGTGCTCATGCCGAATCAATAGGTCCTGTCTGGATAGCCAGTTCCAGCTATTGAACCCTCTACTTTAGGTAAATAATTTGTCTCTGCATTATGACTTTCTGTTCCAATTATGTTTGTGATGTCACAGCAAAAAAGAAACGAAAAGACAAGTCAAGAAGAGAGTAATGGAGATCAATAAGTGTTTTCACAGAATTGTTCTCTTAAGGAATTGTTAGGGACCTTATGTATAATCTTTATATTGTTTGTAAGACTATTTGATTAATATAATTTTTTTTTAGCTTTGATCATTCTTCTCTAGTTTTATATTATAAAAGATAATATTTATATTTTTTAATTAAAAAAGCCATTGTAAGTCATTTTAGCAAGAAAATTTTTCCATTGCTAAAAGTCACTTCCAGTAAAAAAAATTTCATTGCTAAAAGTCGCTTCTAGAAAAAATTTCATTGTTTAAAGTCACTTCTAGTAAGAAAAAATTCATTGCTAGAAGTGACTTTTAGTAATTAAGAAATTTCATTGCTAAAAGTCACTTCTAGAAAAAAATACATTGATAATCATGACTTTTAGCAAGAAAAATTAATTTTCTTGCTAAAGACCTATTGGGCGACACTTTACAACAAGCTAGAGACAAAATTTTATTTTTCACTAAAGATCATTAGCAACAAAAGTTGACTTTTAGCAATGGAAGTTTTCATCACTAAAAGCCTTTTTCGTTGTGGTGTTGTGAGATGGATGAAGGTACGAGAAGGTCGTGGATTCACGTTGAAAAAAAAAAAAAAACATTACAGCACACTTTTTCGAGATCCAGCTACACACTTGCTCACACATAACTGATCTCTTTTAACAAAACTAACTTAACCAACATTAATTCATTGTAACAGCCTAACAGCTGCTTAGCAAAGTACTAAGAGACCATAAAAGCATGTCTAATTAACAACATTAACATAGCAGCATTCTATGTTTTTTTAATTATATCACTTAACCATAGTATAAGTACTACTTGCTCGATCCACATATACATGTACACTCGCAACAGTCATCAACAATTAAAGTCTCGGTCTCAAATTAGTTGTAGTCGGTTACATAGATCCAGCCTTCAATACTTGAATGGTCGTATCAAAAGTGCCTTAGCTTAATTAATCTCTAATTAATCTCTCTTCCTTTTCTTCTCCAAGTAAGGTTAAGTTCCCTTCTTCCTTTTCTTCACCAAGTAAGGATGAGCTCGCTGGTAATTCAAAATGGCCCAAATAAGGTGCCAAAAAGACATAGCTGTCCAGAGAACCCGCGGCGAATACAAGTGACAATAGGTAGTCTGCCAGAGGAGAAAATTGCTCAGTCGAGTTTCACCGGAGGTTCTAATAAAAAAGTCCGGATCAGGAGCATAGGCTGTGTACATGTGCCTCACCATATCAGTCACTTTGATCAAACACTCTTCATTCCCCTCTTCAATGGGATGTTCAATTTCTTGATGTTTTTCGTAGTACGTAGGACTCTTGGACAGCATGCAAAATTTCATCAGTGTATGGAAGTGCAGGCAATACAAATAGAGAGAGCAGTCTTGTTGTTTGTGGCGGTGGCTGCCATTACCTTCATTGCGGATGCCCTTACATGTTCATTAAGAAGCATAAGATCCCCAACAAAGTACACTCTAGTTCCATATATAGCTGTACACAATGCTGCATGTCTTTGTCTAGCCATCCCTCAATTTTTTCCTTTATAAGACTCATCAAACTATGAACTTCTTGTGGTTTCCGTTTGAAGTTTTCGATGCCGAAGGCGTAAACTGTTACGTATTTCACGCCTAACTCGTAGCAGTACTTGACCTTAGAAGTGCGAGTGAAGTATCCTGCCCTGTGACCCTCTCCTTCATTCATGTTTAAATTCCGAGAGTATCTCCGGTTGCCATCAACACGCTCTTTCGTAGAAGGCTAAACATATTCTCCTTGCTCATGTAACTGCCCAAATTCCCCATTTCTTGTTGCAGTATACTACATACATATAAGACACACATCCACACAATTACGATTCTTTGAAAATAAATGTACACATGAAATCAAATATCAGTACAAATCAGATCTATATTGCAAGAGCAACTGCAGTTCAAAGAATAATCAAGAATATCCAAACTAGTTAATAACAAATCAATGTTGGATCATGTAACTATGTAACTACTTAGATATATAAAGAAGAGAAATCAACCTTTTTTTTTTTTTTTTTTGGTGAATAGAAATCAACCTTTTTCAGAAGAAAAGAGATGAGCAAGTGAACAAATTAAAGACACTGTGCCACGCAAAAATGTTCAAGGGTAAGCTTCTATAAATAGCGCTCTTAAGTGAGCACAGAGTATCAAGTGGAAGAAAAGACACTGTGCACACGTTTTATTTATTAATTTATTTTTTGATGAGAAATAATTAGGATTTACACAACGATCATTATTTTGCACTGCATTAGGTGTAGGATGACTAGATGGATCAAATCTTGGGCATAGTTGTTTTAGGGGGCAATCAGCATTAAGAGCAACTCCAACTATACTCTATTTCCTTCTATTTTAGAGTTGGGTGAATAGTTATTGGAGTTCCACTATTCACCGAACTCTATAATAGCGTTCCTTACTTTTTTTTTTTTTTTCTTTTAAAAATTATCAATAATTATTTCCTTTTCAAAAAATATGAATGTGTTTTTTTTCTTAATTTTTTACTGATTAAATAATTTATTGAAATTAATACAAATAAATAACAAAAAAAATAAAAATAAGGAATAGAGTTGTTTTGAGTAGAAATAGAGTTCGTGGTTGAAGAAAAAATAGAGCTTGATGTGATAGAACTGTAAAATAGAAGGGAAAATAGAGTATTGTGGTTGGAGATGATCTAAGCGGTATAGTGACTCTATTACGAACCAATGTATGTGCGTAACGGTTTAAATTCTTTAAAATGTCAAGGCAAGTTAGAGATTTTACTCCAAATTATTAGATTCGTTTTGATTATACTTGTTATCGCTGACATTTATAAGCAGAGCAATTATCTTAATCAAATCATTCTCTTGTTATAATTAATTAAGAGAATTAAAATCATATATATAAATCTCTAATAGCTATTCTCTTTTGGTATCTAGGAATTCATGCTATATCGCAAGGTTTGTGCAACTCAAAACGGGAAAAGATCTTTGTATATAGCCAATCATTGCAGAGGTATACTTTCATACGCATATTGATTAAGTTAGTCACTATTCCAACCATACGAAAAAGGAAGTTCTTCCCTCATTAATTAACAGTACTGTAGTAGTCTAGATATTTTTGATGAAATGTAGTTGTCTAGATATGGACAAATTATATTGAATGATAACACAAAAAAGATGCCTCGTTTAAGAAACTGCATGTTTTGGTACAGTATTGATATACTATAAGAGCAGGGCCGGCGCTGGGCATAGGCAAGGCGGGTTGTCGCCCCAGGCCCACCCCAACCCAAGGCCCCCTAGATGATGCAGCTTGGGTTATTTTTTTTTTTTTTAGGAATGCAGCTTGGGTTTGTTGGGTTGATAGCATAAATAAATATATTTTCTAAGATTTAACTATAAGTACAAAAAGCACATTATTTAATTACACTAAATCGAGCGAAATGGAGTTTGATTTATGTAGCCGACGCAACTAATTTATGATTGTGATTTTGTTGTAAGAACTATATACGCGCAAAAAAAAGATTATTTTAAGGAAGTCAAAATATAAAGGCCCCAAATTTTTATTTCGCCCTGAGCCCCCAAAGTGACAGACCCGGCCCTGTATACAAGTACGTTTTTTTTTTTTTTTTAAAATACTAGAATGACAATAATGTCAATGTCACACTACAACACTCATTGACTCATAATTATTTACATGAAAGACTCTTGTGAGTCAATCTGTCTTGTGGTGTGACATGTTGTTGTCACTCTAGCCCTTCTCTTTTTTTTTGTGGAACATTGTATGAGCACGGTAATGATATACAGATATAAATGTAGATTAAATTCATGAGAAAAAATGTAGATTAATCAACTATCTAAACTATACGTAATGCATGTAAATTAATTAGTTTTGGAAATCAACTTATTACCGCTCCAACCCAAGGTGGTTGGTGTAGTAATGATATACTCTCTCTGATCATTTATATAAGTCGTTTAAAGTAAGGATACAAGAATTAAGACAACCTTAATTACGAATGTAATTTACATATATGTCATTTGACATTAAATGAATTGAAGAATAATAAATGTTTGAATTGTATATAGGTAAAATATGTAAAAATGCAATAAATACACTCTTGAATTCTTACAATTTTGAACAAGAAGTTTTTACTAGATCGACTTATATAAATGACCAGATGGATTATTATACAAGTATTGCAAAGATGTAAATGTAGATTAATTGATTCATTTAAATTCATTTAAATGAATCTCAACATAAAAACAATTGATGAGTTCAATAAATTTACTATAATCAATACTAAACATTGCAACAACTTCTAACTCAAACCATGTGAGACGTTTGATACATAATTACTAGTGCACACTTTAACTAGGGCCCTTTTTGTGGCTTGTACTAACATTGTTATTAGTCCTCTTACTACGAGAGCTTGCGTGCTGTCTTGGGCTTCTCATTAATTGCTTGAATCTGCTCCAAAGCTTCCACAACTTCTCTCATTGAAGGGCGTTCTCTGGGGTCGGGTCTAAGCAGTTTAATGTAAGCTTGGCTGCTACAACTGCACCTTTGATGGGGTACTCTTCACAGAACTTGGTGTCCATGATCTCCTTAAGCTTTCTTCGTTTCCCAAGTGATGGCTTCAACCAGACCACCAGGTTGCGTTGCCCACTTGGCCTGGTTGGGTCCACTGCCCTTAGCCCACTCAACATTTCAAGCAACACCACACCAAACCCGTACACATCGCTTTTCACGTATAAATGCCCTGCTCATTACTCATATCAGAAGCTACACATGTAAATTAAGCCTAAGAAGTTAACTAGGAACGACCTGCACCAGCGTCACGCTGTGCGATGCGCCTCGAGATATGTTCCCACCAAAACGAACGGCATGTTGGCAGGAGCGTGTCGTTCCTAGAAGGTTCCTTGTTCTAAAGCCTTAATTAATTATTCTGTTCATTCGGCCAACTATCATGACTTAAATGAGGTGTGGCCAAGAGTGAATGTTTTCGTCCACAAAATGCACTTCCTCGTGAGTTCTCTAAGGGGAAAGGTGTCATACCAACCATTGCTTTGGTGTAGTGGTTGTGATCTATTAATTAATTGTTTCGCTTAGGCGTATACGAGCTCTCAGGTTTAAATCTTCAAATTTTTCGAGATATTTCTCTTGTAGATTTAGATGTATCTCATGCGGAATAGTTAGGAGTAGTTCTAGACTCGATCCAAGATTTTTTAAAAAAAAAAAAAAAAAAAGTCAAATCCTAATTAATTTGTGGAAGTGCAACAAAATGTAAATGAAGATTTGCCTACTTCATGAAATATGTGCTAGCTTTCTCTTCCAAGTCAATTCCAATCCCAACCAAACAAGGCCCAAGTCTCATATGTATTAATGTTAGATGCGCCTGGAATCATTTAGTGGTGCATTATGCGAGGCGTGTGCGTCTTACATGATTCATGAATAGTAATTAATAGAGTGAGTAGTAGATGCTGATGGCCTATTTTTAATTACCTGTAGCAACATATTCAGGGGCTGCGTAGCCATAAGTGCCCATGACCCTTGTTGTCACATGAGAACCAGTAACAGGCCCATTCTTTGCCAATCCAAAGTCTGATACTTTTGCATTAAAATCCTGCACTCACCAGTAACATCAATTAATGAATGCTAGATTAAATTAATGATTCATAGATCATATTTCATTTTAAATCACAAATCACACTTAAATCCAATTCACTAATTACTCTGTCTAGGAGAATGTTGGAGGCCTTGAAATCTCTGTAAATGACTTGCTTTTCGGAGGTATGCAAGAAGGCCAGCCCACGAGCAGCCCCAATTGCTATCTTGAGCCTCGTGTCCCATGAAAGTGGCTCTGCCCCTTCTATGAAATATATAACTTACTAATATTAATTATACACCATGCATGTAATAATAATATGTTTTGGTCACGTGTTAACCCGAACGGGTTTGGTCTAGTAATAAGGGCAAAGACGGAGTTGTGGGGGTTAGGCGCACGACCTCGGTTTCGATTTCTCACAACAATTAAACGTCGGGCCACTGATGATTTCTTTTCGCAATCTCAGGGCATGCGAGACTAGTCAGACAAAGTGTCTGGATACCATGGTTACTCAAAAAAAAAAAAAAAAAAAGAGCATGTGTCACATGTCACATGTGTTTGTATGATATGTATATATGTACATGTTAATTATCTATATGTATGAGCTTACTTCGAAAGAGGTGATTTTCCAAGCTTCCTTTGGCCATGAATTCATAAACAAGTAAGAACTCGTTATCCTCGCAGCAGTACCCTACCAGCCTTACCAGGTTTGGATGAGAAAGTGTCCCCAAAAAATTAATCTCGCACTGCACACACAAAGTCAACAACATATAATACAATTAGTGGTTCGACGCTCAAGTCCCTTAAACAGAAAGAAATGAAAATACTACTACCTGCCATTCTTCGAGGCCTTGCAGGCTATCGGGGTTCAATTTCTTGACTGCGATCATCAGCCCGACCCCGATCTTGGACGGAGCGAAGGTTTTGTCGTCGACCCATCCCTTGTAGACCGTTCCGAAGCCGCCTTCGCCGAGAATGGTGTCGGGTTTAAAGTTCATGGTGGCGCTCTTCAATTCCGCAAAAGTGTACACTCTTAGCTTTGGGGAAGTCAGTATATGACCCTCCTTTTCAGTAGTTGATGGCTTTGTAACTGTGCAACAATTAACCAATAATTCAAGAGAATCAATTAGTACATGTGAATTGTTTTTGATCATGAACTTGACTAATTGGGTACCTACCTGGGTTTGGAGGGACTCTGTTGCCAAGGCTGTGATTGCCCACTCGAGTGCCCCAGCAATTGCCCATAAATAATGTTTAATTTGTGCCTCGCGCGGTGATGGCCTCCTTGGATTTTTACACAAGAATGGTTAGAGTGAACATTGGTATATATATATAGATTTCCTGCTCGGCCTTGTGTTTTGGGCAGCAGAGAGGGGTTGAGGGAAGATGGGAAACCAAATCTAATAATCTATGCGGCCATTGACAAATTATGCATGTTTCGCCTTTTTCAACTTCTTCCAATTTGTGGAAACAGAGCATGTTGCTGTCAACGGCCACGTCCCGCAGGGTCCACAACTGGGTTTCTTAATTTTTTAATTACGTTAATTTATTTTTTTTGTGAAAAGTTATTTTTCTTAATCGAAAATGCTTGAATAACACCTCAAAGTCATACCGAATAATTTGGCGTTCTTGGCTCGCGTGAAAATGGGTGTGATGCGCCCATATAGTTTTTGGTACATAACATATGAGGCGCGTATCTAGATGAACGTACATACGAATCTAAAAAATACATGCTCGTACTCCACGTCACCCGATGTAACTTTGAATGTGACTTTAGGTGTCATTGTAACAATTTTTATTTTTATTATTATCAAATGCTACATTACAATTCATGGTTACGTTGCTGGTCATTCACTTGTGCTTGTTTTTGAAGTTACAAATTCTTTTTTTTTTTTTTTTTTTATTCTAGGCATATTTATTCTAGGTCGAGATTTGTTTCGTATATTTGGAATAGAGAAGTGATTTGTTGACACACTCTTTTTCAGACGTGGGGCCCGTGAAAAATAACATAAAGGGGGCGCCACATAGACTGTGCGCCTCATGCGTGCCCTCTTTGTGTCAAATTAAACATTTTCCTTTGGATTATGTATCTCTTGTAGATTGTCGCGTCTATTATAGCACTTACAACTAATTCTAATCATTATAATATCAAAAAAAGGCTACAAGTACGAATCCATCTCGAGTTGTTTAAAACTCTTTAAAGCAAATTAAAGTACTTCAATTGGGAACTGTCGAGATGCACCGTGAGTCTTGCCCAAAAAAAGCCCAAAAAAAATAATAATTAGTATTTAAGGCTTTTAAGCCCACACTTTGCGACTGACAGGGGCGTACCAAGGGGCAAGCCCAAAAAACCAGGGCTATCAAAAATCCTGGATTCGCCCTGGTCGAGATGCAATCTCAATAAGATTGATTTGAGAAAAGACAATGTACACACAACAATCAAGAAAAAACGAGGAAGATGAAGAAAGCCTTAACAAGAAAACAATCCTTCCATAAACTTCAAAGGAATCCTTTTCATTAATTCTAACTAACTCAACAATACAACCCTGCATACCTAACCATGGTTAACATATTGTTAACCATGATTAATAGGAAGACAAACACTATGTCTAACAGGAACGATATATCGTAAGTCAAAATTCAACACATATAATATAAAAGAAAAGATTAATATTAATTTCTGAGAATCACGTTGAAGTCTCCGTCCTCATCAAGTAATGAATGTAACAAATTAATTGAAAATAAGCCCTACTTTGAAGCTTCTGATTTCATTTATCATAGAGCTGCTGATTCCTAAGCTATTTCCAATTTATTTTAATCAATCAATAACTGATCACTCTTTGTAGTCACCAAGACAAAAATGCTAAACGTTAATTCGGAAGTTCATGTGCATAACAATTACTAACAAATAAGCAAACAATGATCGATAGACTTAAAATAACTCAAAAAAAAAAAAAAAAAAACTCAAAAAATGGACAAAGATTAGATTAAGAAAATTTTAAAATTTTCAAGAGGGGATCACTGTATATCGAACGGATGCCTCTTAACTGATCATTTATTTTATTTTTTTAGTGATGTATTTATTTTATTCTATCTTATTTTTAAAAGATTAACACTATTTAATATGAATTTCATGTCAACTATATACACGTTGTTGTAGTGAGTCGTAACATTAATGAATGAATACTCTCTACCTTGACTTGAACATCCAAGAGTTAGTCAAGTCAACAATAAGTTTTCTCAATATGTAAAAAGGAAGAAAAAAGGAATTTATAATTTTTCTGTTTTTTGACTCCACGTGAGTTAAACTACGTCGAAGAGTTTCCATGTGTATAGATGGCTACACATATAGCATGATTCTCCACTTGAATTGTTTCCTTCCAACTATTTGTTTCTTTCGAATGATTGTTGATTTGAATTATTTCCTTATCAAACCTCTAGACCGCCATTCATACCAATGTCTCATTCATCTCACTAAATTACTTTAGGCCTGTTTGATTACAAAGAAAATTTTTCATAGGAAAGTAGCATTTTCTTTAAAAAAAATTTCATGATAAATGTTCAAAAAACAATTTTTCTATATGTGTTTGATTGCACGCGTAAGAACTTTTTCCCTCAAAACTCACCAACTAGAAGTTTTAGAAAATAAATATAAAAACTTACCATATATATTAAATATATTAATTTTCATATTTTAAATATAAATTTAATGTGTCTTAATATGGAAACTCAAATTTTCTTAATAGAAAACTCAATTTGCCCACCATAATAAGTGGGAAAATATATGAGTTTTAATATGGAAAATTGAGAATTGTGAGAAAATATTTCACAAGAAAATTTTTGCTATCAAACACATGAAAATGTCATTTTCCCATCAAATTTGTCATTTTCTTTGGAATATTTTTTTTTCCATCCAATCAAACAGGGCCTTAGTGGTATTTATAGTTTGAAGTATCACTTCTACCCATGATTTAAAAAATCAATTTTTAAAAAAATTCTCTGAATTATGTCGATTTTTAAAAGAGGAAACTCAACATAATTTTGAGAAGTTTGACAAAATCGGGGGAGATCTTACCAAATAGTGACAAAAATTGCAAAACTTTCAATACGTGAAAGTTTCATGGAAATTTCAACGAAATTTTGCAACATGTGTTTAAATATTTATAAAATGAAATCCATGCACCTTGAATTAGTCGGTGAATCAACTCATTATGTTGTAAAATAACTATTTTGAATAATTATATTGTGACTCTTACGCATTATAATTGTAGAACTATTTATATTTTAACACCTTTAAAGAGAGACTTGAGTTTTTAACAGTTAAAATAAAATTTTATAATTTCCTTATACTGACAAATTTTTGCATAACTTCCTCTTGCCGATTATTGAAACATAAGCACCTTAAAGTAGTCGGTAAATCATCCGTTATATTAAATTAAAACACTCCATCTGGTCAAAAATATAAGTCTTTCTAGCAAAAACTTCTCGGTCAAAATGATAATTCTTTTTCAGAATTCAAGAGTGTGTCTATTATTTTTTTTACCAATTATACACTTATACAATTCAAATATTTATAATTACTCAATTCTTCAATTCATTTAATGTCAAAGTGCGTATATGTAAATTACACTTATAATTAAGGTTATCTTAATTTTTGTACTCATATTTTAAACGACTTATTTTTGTGATCGGAGGGGAGTAACTATTTTAAACTTTCTTGAATTATTTTCAAATTTAAGTCGGTGAAAGGTGAATTATAAGTCAAATTTGAAATTTCAACATTGCTCCTACCTTGATGGCATGAATCGCATGCATGGATTACTGCACGCCATTGAGACCTCGTTTGGTTCGTTTTTGCTAACTTACAGTATTAGTTGAAAGTTATCTCATTGAAGTTAATTTTTCATCTTTGGTTCAACTTTAAACTCGAAGGGAAGTTTCAAATTTTTAAACAATAAACAAGAGAAAGATGGGTAATAAATGAGTCATTAATGAGAGATAATTGTGTCTACAACTCTTGGGAGATAACTGACTAAGGGTGGTGGAGAGACTTCTCACACCTTAGAGTGTAAGTTGTGAGATAACTTGCATGCAACAGCTAAACAAGATTAGTTCTTAACTCCCTGTAAGTTATCTCTCGGGAGATAACTCCACCCCTAACTAGAAAAGCCTAGAGTTTAGTAGGGCCCTCGCTAATGGTCACGTCAACGTGGGAACTGGCCATGCACATCTCATCAAATTTCGGCGTAACGTGTTAGTCGTTTCTCCGTTGGTGCCAATTAAATATGAAAAGTTGGATTTTAGTTAACAAAATTAAGTTTGAATTCAGTGTTGTTAGAACGGACTTATTGATCTTAAGTTTTAAATTAAAGAGCACTTGCTCTCTAGTGACATGATATCTAGAGTTCAATTTTCACCTATGACGAAGCATAAGATCTGTAGATTTAAAAAGAACGTCATAAATTTGTACTAAATCAAAGTCCAATAAAAGAGTTTGATCAATGTAACTGACCATAAATGATATATTTAGAATTGAAGCATGTTACAAACTAACGCACCGACCACGTCCAAATGCGTAAAAATGTACGTTAAGTATATCACCCAATTCGTGTCATATCTATACAAAAAAAAAGAAAAGAAAAGAGCAGTGGACAAAAGAAATGCAAGAATGTATCGCATTAACTTCCTTTTCTAAGCTTTACAAAAATAATTTAAGAGAAAGAACACCAATGCTTTGTTTTTCATTGTTGTTTTAGTGTAAATGACATATGCACGTACCATTGAGGGAATTAAATCAATACATCTTTACCTTCTCTTTTTGTCAACACAACAGCAACGAGAGTGTTGAGCTACCAAAACCCTAAGTCGTTTCTAAAACGAAAATAGAGTTTCGGCCTATTAATCTTTTGTATGTTTGTGTTTTAACTTAAAGCGTCTATTTATACAACCCTTGTATATAGACGGTTAAGGAAATTACACATATACCCTTACTTAAAGAAGTATAAGTGTAATACACCACAAGGACGTTTCTGTCATGAATTTTATCACATAAAATTCATTTTTCTGAATCATCTTAAAATCTCGCAAAACCATTCTTAGTGCGACGACCAATAGGCTCATACAACGTTGACAGTGTACCAAAACACATTTTGGTATACAAGTCATAAGCGGCCTCTAGCAAGACATTATGACTACCCAAGTTGTATGAATATCAAATCGATGCGATCTAATCAATAATGTATATAACATCCTTTTGCACATGATATCCTTTTGATCAAACATAAGGCATGAAATTGTCATCCAACATGTTCAATCGTACTAGTCTCGATCTCTAGGTAGACCGAAAACATCCAAGTGACATTGATCAATATCAATTCACTTAAACTAGGCCTTTTAACAGTCTAACACATCGAGGGATCCACTAGATATCTCTCTTTATATGAGAGGGACAAATTTTATCTCGATTACACGACTTCATCACATTGCTCACACAGTAACCAATCACAACCTTTATAATCGTCCAGGTTAAAGACAACGTTTGATTGTGTCAAATCTTGTGTTCCTAATGTTGAAGTCTCTCGGTAATCTCAAGTCGAGGACCTGTAATATATACCTATCATGAGAAACAACAATGACTTAATCCATGTGATGTTCTCATATAGGAATTGGCCCAAAGACTTTGTTCCCTAACAAGTACTCGTGATCTTGATTCGTATCCCTATACTTATAATCATCATATGATCATCAATCAAGACTCACACTAGTCTTAATTCATTATAGTTCCCAAGTATAATGATCGACTAGGGACATTTAGGATATTTCGTAAATACTCATGGATCTTATTATAATGTAAACATGCAAATTAATTATAATAAACAACAAATGAAATCCTCTATTTTATTAACTAAAAGTATTCATAAAGACAGTTAATGGATTGACCTAGGGCACGTACCCCATATATATATATATATATATATATATATATATATCTATCATATATATAAAAGCACGAATCACAAATTTTTGAGTCGTAATCAAATTTACCTTTTTGTCCCTCCCCTACACATTTTTTTTTTGTGCGTTCCTTATCTTTTCCTTTTACTCCTTTTTTTTCTCCTGCGTTCCTTATCTTTCCATTTAACTATTTCCTCTTCTCTCACGTCTCTCTCTCTCTCGCAGCGTCCCTTATATTTCCATTTTACTATTTCCTCTTCTCTCACGTCTCTCTCTCGCCGATCACTTCGATCAATCCATTTGCACTGCAGACACTCCTACTTCGCGTACATCGATCAATCCATTGGCTGGTCATCGTTTTTGAATCTCCATTGGTCTTCGTTGACATTTGGCAGTCTGTTACTACAATCAATCTTCTCTACTTCGCGTACACGTCTCTCTCTCGCCGATGACTTCGATCTGTTTCTTCATTGCTACTACCAATTTCTCTGTTCAATCAATCTTCTCTACTTCGCGGACACGTCTCTCTCTCACAGATCACTTCGAAATCTTCTCTACTTCGCGGAGAATAATTGAATCGGCAATTGGTTTGAATGAAGGTTGAGAGCGCCTATTGTATATTTCTCTACTTTTTCTCCATCAACAATTACCACAACAGCACCCATAAAGGTAAGTCAATCATCGCCCTATTTTCTTTATCTGCTTCCAATTCTTTCTCTTGTTGGTTCGACTTGATGCGTAAATATTCTCTTGTTGGTTGTTTCGGTTCGCTCACCAAGTGTTTGTTGAATTGCCTCTGTTGTGTTTTTGGTTTTGTTCTTGAATATTCTTTAATGGTTTGGGCTGAATTTGTGTTTTTGGTTTTGTTAGACCTATTTTCACTTTTATTTTTGAGAAGGAACAGCAAAATGTAGTACATACGTGAGTATCCACAAAGTTTTAACTGTTAAAACCCCAGTTCAAGCATGAATTTTAATTGTAAGCAACAAAAGAACTCAATTTTGTCTTAAAAGGTTTTCCTTCACATTCATATGGTTGTTGGTGTAATGTATGTGACTCTGTAATGCACAAGTATATGTATTAAAGATTACTATATTAATTTTGTTTGCATTTTTCATGAACCAAGAAAATAATATAGGAGCCTCATCTTTCATGTTTGTGATGGTTGTAGGGTTGGACTTTCAATTTCTAATGCACTTTATTCTTTTCTTTGTTTAGGCTATTTGAAGGACTCAAACATTATAAGAAAAACAAAAAAGATGAAACTCATGGATTTTGAAGTTATAAATCCTCTTAGAATAAGAAATTTTGGACTAATCTACTTGGGGTTAAGAAAGTAGTTAAGTGGAAAAAAACATTGCACACAATATCATCCAATCATTACTCCTGAGTGGGCTCCAACTATAGATCGAATCGTTCTTATAATGTTTGACACAAATCACTAAATAATTTTTTTGGGTAAAATCAGTTTTTTTGTGGCATCTAATACGCAAATTACGAATAAGAGTCCTGAATTTGATGGGCCGGATTGTTGTGGCCGTTACTTGAGTTTGGGCCTAAATCCAACTGTTTTAATTTTGTTAGGCACTATGTCCACGTAAATCCTTCTCTCTTTTGCTGATTTGATTATTGTTTTGGCTTTTGATGTAATGTTTTCTGTTTAGTAGATGTGGTGAGGCCATAAGGTTATTATTATTTTTTTGGCTCCTATTGTATATTTCTCTACTTTTTCTCCATCAACAATTACCACAACAGCACCCATAAAGGTAAGTCAATCATCGCCCTATTTTCTTTATCTGCTTCCAATTCTGCAATTGAATTCTCTCGTAATAGTAGCTTACTGCAACTGAATAACAGTTTCGTTGATGCGTTTGGTTTATATTTACTTAATGTTCGCCAACTACTTGAGACAATGCCAAAAAGAGAATATTTAAGTATAAGATGTTTAACTATTTTTTTTATTGTTGGAGCAAGTTGTAATGCAAGATGTGGGCATTGTAACTGCTTCCAATTCTGCAATTGAATCATCCCTTTCTCTTGTTGGTTCAACTTGATGCGTAAATATTTTTTTTTGGGTAAAATCAGTTTTTTTGTGGCATCTAATACAAAAAACACGAATAAGAGTCCTGAATTTGATGGGCCAGGATTGTTGTGGCCGTTACTTGAGTTTGGGCCTAAATCCAAGCTGTTTTAATTTTGTTAGGCACTATGTCCACGTAAATCCTTCTCTCTTTTTTGATTTGATTATTGTTTTGGCTTTTGATGTAATGTTTTTGTTTAGTAGATGTGGTGAGGCCATAAGGTTATTATTATTGTTTTGGCTCCTATTGTATATTTCTCTACTTTTTCTCCATCAACAATTACCACAACAGCACCCATAAAGGTAAGTCAATCATCGCCCTATTTTCTTTATCTGCTTCCAATTCTGCAATTGAATTCTCTCGTAATAGTAGCTTACTGCAACTGAATAACAGTTTCGTTGATGCGTTTGGTTTATATTTACTTAATATTCGCCAACTTGAGACAATGCCAAAAAGAGAATTTTTAAGTATAAGATGTTTAAATATTTTTTTTATTGTTGGAGCAAGTTGTAATGCAAGATGTGGGCATTGTAACTGCTTCCAATTCTGCAATTGAATCATCCCTTTCTCTTGTTGGTTCAACTTGATGCGTAAATATTCTCTTGTTGGTTGTTTCGGTTCGCTCACCGTGTTTCTTAAATTCCCTTAATTCTATAAATAACATATAGTATGTTATTGGTCAATTGCTCTGTTTCATCTTTTTAGTGGAAAAGCCTTGTAGCTGAAGACATGAAAAATTACCTTCTATCAATAATGGTGATAGTAATTGTGGCTTATTACATTCGATGTACATTTTTTGCACAATTTTTGATACGTCGTGTACCATATTGTTTTTCTCTGTTATCTATTATCTTATGATTGAAGTGGCATTCTGTTGCTTTCAACAAACTGTGAATATTGGTCTAGGTGATTCCTGTTGATAAGGGTCTTAATTTCATTGTTCTGTGTCCCTTACAATTTTTTTTTCTTGGAAAAGAAAAGATGAAGCTGAACTAATGAGCTTCACATGAAGAAACATGGTTTTTCAAAAAAATAAAAATAAAAAAATGAAGGTTTTCACCATCACTGTTTTTTTTTTTTTTTTGGTCCAAGTCATTTGGTATCCGGCCTATCTGACAAATCTGGTTTCGCCTTGTGTCGCACCCGTAATGAAGAAGGAGCTCCAAATGGTGGCTCGAACTTGAGGCACCGGTAAAGGAACATAACTCTTGACAAACTGTTGTTCCCATGAAAGAAAAGAAACCTCGGAGAAGATATTTGAAAAAGGAAGTGAACGACCTAATGAGCAACTCTTTAGATTGAATAAGGAAAACCCAAATTTTATCCTTCAACTTCACATGAAGAAACATGGTTTTTCAAAAAAATAAAAATAAAAATAAAAAAAGGAAGGTTTTCAGCATCACTGTTTTTTTTTTTTTGGTCCAAGTCATTTGGTATCCGGCCTATCTGACAAATCTGGTTTCGCCTTGTGTCGCACCCGTAATGAAGAAGGAGCTCCCAATGGTGGCTTGAACTTGAGGCACCGGTAAAGGAACATAACTCTTGACAAACTGTTGTTCCCATGAAAGAAAAGAAACCTCGGAGAAGATATTTGAAAAAGGAAGTGAACGGCCTAATGAGCAACTCTTTAGATTGAATAAGGAAAACCCAAATTTTATCCTTCAACATTTTGCATACGAGTTCATAAATAAATTACATAATACTAGCTAACCTTGAAAGAGAGTGAATTGATCAATCCTTTAACTTTGCATAAATCTGTTACAAAGGTTTGAAGCTGCTCATGAGAAGGGAAGAGAGCTGGATGTGATTTGCATTTCTCACTTCACCTCTCTCAATCCTACTTGTTGGTGCACAAAGCACTTGAACTGCTAGAGTCTTCAACATATCGGATTTGTGATTAACAAGTTCGAGATTGATATTTTTGATTAATATTTGTGATTAAAAAAGTTTGTGATTAATAGATTTGGTTCACATTTGAAATATATAAATGTTTGAATAATTGGATTAAATGAATCCCCGTGTGATTATTATTTTGGATCCAATTGTGGCCTTAGATTAATTGTACATAATGAGCATTATGTTAGAGTTGTAATCTAAATTAGTTATATGTTTGTGTTTAAAAGACACAATAACTTTATTGCTTACTTTCCATCTCTTTTTGAATATTAAATTAACATTATTTATTTTTTTTAATTAGTACTCTAATGTTTGTTTCATTGCATTGTAGTTTAACAATCTCATATAGAGGGGATTTAGCTGTTCAAACAGGAAGGTTAGTCCTCCATTTATGTCTGTTTTGTGTTTTCATTTTCTTTGCTTTTTTTCCCAATGTTTCTTGGTTCTTTTTGGGAGTTCATTTTATTATTTTTTATTTTCTATAAATCAACTAAAAGCCTATTATGAAGCTTGAGCAGGAATGTTGTTCATGGAAGCTACAGCCCTGAAAATGGCAAGAGTGAACTAGGTGAGTTGTTTATCCTTCAAAAAACTATTAATTCATGCGAATATATTTACTTGGAGTGAACTGTCATCACTTTTTCAAAGTGTTTATGGGGTAAAGATGGTCCTTATGAGCTTACTTGGATGAGGTGCTTCACATGCTAATTGTAGTATATTTAATAGAACTACACAGTTAAACATATGAAGTGGTTGAAACTTGAACCTATGTGTTGCTTCCGTTCTTGTACTGACGAACTGACTTTTGGGCTGTTTCATATCGCTTTATTGCACATGCTAACATGAAATTGAGATTGAGAAGCTAAGGCTGGAACACATTAAGCTCGTAGAAGAGAACGACGGGTTGCGTTTAGAAAAGAAGAAGTTGGCAGAAGAAGCTTCTTATGCTAAGGTATTTTTCTGCCATTATTTGCCAAATCTCAAGAATACCAGCTTGTGCCTCTTGTGGTCACTTTTATGATGTGCCTATCAGCCACACTTTTAGTGTTTTAGTGTTTAGTGTTTTAGTGTTTTAGTGTTTTAACTTGGTAGGAATATTTCTATCACCGATCACACCTATTGCACTTCATTTCTTCCATCCAACTTGAATTCTATGTGTAACATCATTCTCAATAATACCAGCATTTTGTAGTAAAAAAGACACAGCAACATGAACACTGGAAGTCTTATTACAAAAGTATCTTATCATAAAGCCTTTTGTTCAAATGAAAACTAAATCGTTCAGGTTGCAGAATCTGCAACAATAGTTTAAGAATGAATTACTACCAAGAAAAATAAATAAATACAGGTTATCTAAGCTGGAGAAGGAAGAAGGAATTTGAAATATCTTATCAGAAAGTCGTTTGTTCAAATTAGTGTTAGTTTTTCAAATTATTTTCATCTATCCCCTGTTTTGATTTACATAATCTGAAATTCTGAATTTATGTATAATCAAACTAACTAACAGATTTAAAATATAATTCGGAAAATAAAAGAATTTATAACAGTTAGTTCATGTAAAACTCAGAAAAGAAGCACAATGACTATCAGTTCAAGCATGAAAAATGTTAAGATGAAGTCACTTGAAAGAAGACATAATACCAAAAAAAAAAAACACATACAAGGAAGAGATAGAAATTACTGCAAGCAGATTGACCAAACTAACAACTTTGACCATATACCTTCAGCATCAAGGTTGGCCACCACCTTCACAGCATGAATTTGAACTTCCAAATTTTCAGAGCTTAACATGGAAATAATCTTTTGAAGACCAACTGAAAGTCCATTTAAACAAATCTGGGTTAACACTGCTAAAGTAGATGCATTAAAAGAGTTATATTAGATCATTCGGTTGGTCTCTATTGTCAAATTTAATCTTGCCTTCTTCAAGAATCTTTGAAATAGTGTTCTTCTGACTAGACAATGTCTCCCTCGGTTGGTGTGCTTTCGGAAGACACATTGCATATTCAAATGCTGAAGGTACTTCACTGACATTCTTTTTTGTGTAGGAAATCTTATCCTTAACGCAAATAGATTATTTAGATACAAAACTATAGAATAGCAATGGAAGTTTGAAGTTAATTTGCTAAAATTCAAAACATACCTCAAAGCCATCACCGCTGCCAAGCACACGCCTTTTTAGTTTTGCACATTCATCTTCAACATACCTCCTTCACTTTTCTTCAGCAGATGCTTTTTGTTGCATGATGCAAAGTTCCTCATTTAGCTTTTCCTAAAATAATATTAAAAAATAGAAACACTCAGGAGTATGTTGAACAAGAAATAATCATAAAAAATAAATGCATAGAGGATCCATAAATCAGAAATCCAAATATATAGTAACACAAGCAGTAAGTATACAATACGCGCAGGTAGTCAGGTACATAGGGATTTGATAATTCAATCTCATATGGATATACCACATACCTTTTCTAACAATAGGTCTTAATTTTCTGATTCAATAGATTGAAATTTCTTTATGGCATTTTCATGCGACTCAGAAATCTCTTCTAGCTTCATCTTAAGATCATCAATCTCTTTCTGATCCTGAATCTGAAATTTATTTAAACAAAGGCTATGAACCATACTTCCTGTGAAGCAAGGAAATTTTTATGCAATGATTCGAGGATACATGACAAAAATACCTTTTCTGAGAAAAAACTCTCGTTCACTGTTTTAAGAGATTGAAATTCTCTTACTGCCTCCTCATGCAGCTGATGCAATTATTTTAACCGCATCTCAAGCTCACCAATCCTTTTTTCATCTCCAATCTGTAAAAACTAAGAGAGATTATGTACACTGATGTGGATGTCCAGAATTACAACATACCAAATCTGATATGATCCTTTCCAAATCACACCTTCTCTGATGTCAGTTCCTCATTTTCGATTCTAAGAGATTGAAGTTCACAAATAGTCTTCTCATGGAGCATATGCATTTCTTAAGGTATTTTTCTGCCATTAATTGCCAATTCTCAAGAATACCAGCTTGTGCCTCTTGTGGTCACTTTTATGATGTGCCTATCAGCCACACTTTTAGTGTTTTAGATAATTTCAGATGGATCGCAAAAGGGTTGCCTCATCATTTAAATCAAATGTCAAATAAATGGATCTAGATTTAATTAAGTCATAGGTAAATCTCAATTGTTATCCACCATCCTTCTTTAATCAAGGGAAGCACTATTGAAAAGGCGCTAATTTTAATTGCCTTGACTTCAAATCCTAATTTTAATTGCCTTACTATATATTTTTTTTATTTCCCTAAAAAGGCGCTAATTTGTTTGGGAAATATGTGGAAAGGAAAAATGCTTCTTTAGCTGGCTTCATACTTCTTTCATGATTATTTGACTGATCGGCTTATACCCAAGCACTGGCTCTTACTTTTGAGTTTTGGCCAACCATTAACTTTACTTTTTATGTACTGCCTGCCTAGGTATCAAGTGACGAGGCAATTGAAACCGCAAACCTTATTGCCTTGAAAAAGGGTTTCTTTGGTAAGTTGTCAAGCTGATAAAATTATCTTATATCCGCATGTAAGTTAAAAATAAGTTCTATTGCTTAACATTTGATTATACAGGTTGCAATATACCTTATGGTGATGCTACTGCTGCAATCAAAGTCGCAAAGAGGCCAAAAAATGAAAGTAAACTCATTGTTGTAAGTACTTCCTTCATCGTCAAGTATAGATCTCTCTTGGTCTATTAATAGAGATGACATGCTAATTCCTTCTAATTCAGATCATTTTTTTGATCTTGTGGAATTTACTTTCATTAGTTATTTTAGCAAAGCACATGCTTCATATTGTCAAACGTCTTCTATAATTCTTGCAGACTCTTGATATATAATTACTCTTTTCGACATACGATTTAACCGATAATTTCCTCTTTTCGACATACGATTTAACCGATAATTTCCTTGTCTCCTTCAAAAACAGATCTTTACTTGAATTAGCTTTTTTTAGCTAGAACATGCACTTGGAAATAAAAAAAACAAAGGGAGGACACCAATTCATCAATGTATATATGGAGTCAAAAGACCTCTTTCGATGTAAATCAAGAGGAAACTACGGTATCTTTATTTACATCGTTTTGTTTACATTTTTCTCTAGACCAGGGCCTAATCTTTTTTTGAAAACTATTATCATTTTTTGAGGTCGGTTTTGCGATTTGGGAGCCGCCACATGGCCGATATAAGATGTTCAAGTATCCTTGGAAGTGTTATGTCAAATTAAGCGGTGGACTGAGGCACTTTGTGCGTTCACTGTCATGGCATTGCATGGATGCATCCTCTCAGAAATACAGGTGAACATAATCATATATGCTGTCTCAATACTTAGATGTTTTTAGAGTTGTTTTTGGTCTTAGTTCATGCCATAGACTTGTACTACTCATTTAACTGATGTTTTGTCTATCAATTTCTTCCTCGATCGATATATGGCCAGTTCTTGATCATTTGATTTAGGCATAAACGCTTTGCTCCGAGATTAGCTAGAAAAGCTCAAACCTCTTGATATATAATTACTCTTTTCGACATACAGATTTAACTGATAATTTCCTCTTTTCGACATACAGATTTAACCGATAATTTCCTTGTCTCCTTCAAAAACAGATCTTTACTGAATTAGCTTTTGTTAGCTAGAACATGCACTTGGAAATAAAAAAAAAACAAAGGGAGGACACCAATTCATCAATGTATATATGGAGTCAAAAGACCCCTTTCGATGTATTTTGTGTTTGCAAATTTTGATGCTTTATTATTTATGGTAGTAGAATTAATTAATGTTAAGCCAAAACAACAAATTATGTAGATGTATATGGATTTGTCGTATAATAATGACCTGTAGTAACCAAGTAGCAGGACTAATACCATACAATGTGGTTTTTACTATATGTACTCACTCAGTTAAATCATTCAAGAACATGTATGAAAATTTTCATATTATATGATATTATAATATTATTTGATACAAATTCTCACAGGCGCCACCAGAACGGCGACAAGTTTTCAGAAACGAGTTGGGAAGGGTCGGTGCTGAAGGTGCGAAAGTCTTACGCTTGCTTGCTGAGAAGGTAAAGAAAATGGAGAAACTGGAACTGTGAACTGCATGGCCAGCTAAAACTATTTTCACAACTAATGCTTTCGTTTGGTATTTTCAGACTAATAATCAGTTCCATGTGGAATACCGAAGGCTGCAAGTGTAGAGCTGTTTTTTAATCATCAAAGTTCTTCACAGGAAATAACCGTTAAGAGAGCTAGACAGAAAGCTTCATGAGACGGAAAGCAACAAAAGGTTCATTTTGAGGTCGCAAACACCTCTCCAAGACAAAGCTCCACCTTTGGTTGGTGCTTTAAAAACTTCTGCAGAACAAGATGTGGCTTGTTTTCACTTCCCGGGACATATAGCAAAGTTGGAATCCCTTGTTGGAGCATATAGCAAAGTTGGCAAAGTTGGAAGATACTCTTTACATCATCCGGTTTTAACAAAATTGGTTGGAGGCTCAAACTGACCACCAAGCATAAAGTATGTCAAAACTGTTCAATAATTTGGAGGAGCAGGAGAACATGTATTGTAGTTCAACAGCGATGCGATTTACAACTTTTTAAATCAATGGTTTTGTTTGATGTAAAGTAAGTGAGCCCCCATTGTAAAATCACAAGCATTGGTTCCTTATTGCTGAGTTTGTGAATGATGGAACAGTGCAATTTTACATAGCTTATATTTCATATAATAATCTCAATTTTGTTTACTGCAATGGTTCTTCATGTTGTAATTCATGCAGGTTTTTTTTCCTTCTCTCTATTCATGACAGCTTATCACTTAACCTCATATTTAGATCTTGTTGCGTGGACCTTTAAGATTCTCTTATGAGATAGATTGCAAGAGCTTCTTTTACTCCTATAATCACGGCATTGCTAGGAAAGCTTCAGTAATGTTCTCTACACTCACTTTACTTCGAGTTTTGAATGGCTTCGCATTCGAATTGAAAACAAATCGAATAACACACTCATAAGTGTATTCTTGAATTTAGCTTAGATTTTTGAGATTTTTAGAGACTTTTAGTTACTTTTATTGACTAAAAAAGTTTAGGGGTATTCAATTAAAACTTTTAGAGAGTCTCTAAAAGTTTGGTGTATTCAATGTGAACTTTTAGAGACTTTTAAAAAGTCTCTAAAAGTTTTGGGGTATTCAATTTAAACTTTTTGAGAGTCTCTAAAAGTAAGGGGTATTCAATTTGTTTAGAAATTTGGTAGATTTGTGGGTTTGGATGACTTTTGGAGACTTTTCACCTAACCCTATATATATTGAAAGTCTTTTCCATCTCTTTGCCTCCACGAGAAACTTTTCGGGACTTTTTTTTTTCTTGTTCGTCGCCTCTCTCTCTCTCTCATTGCGAAATCTCTCTCGCTCTCTTTCTCTCTCTCGGTCGTCTGCTCGGTCGTCTCCATCTCTCCATCGCAGCCTTGCTTCTCCATCGCTGTCTCGCTTCTCCATCGTTTGCTAGGTAACATCCAACGTCTCTCTCTCTCTCCCTCTCTCTCCCTCTCTCTCGCTTCTCCATCTGTGTAATTTTCTTCTGTCTGTGTGAATATGCTGGAGGGTTCTTGACATGGAAGAGTGGTGTTTGGAAGCAGTTCGCTATCCCAGCACCACCGTATCTGACAGACCAAGAACGCCGCGACTTGCGTGTGCGTCTGGGAGCTGCAGAGGATGACGCTCTTGTGGAAGGAGGTTGACAGAATGCCAAATATCTGGTGCTTGGAATTTTATGGGAAGCACGTAAGAATGACTTGCTTGGGTAACAAGGGGTTGATTATGCTGTCTTTGCGGTCGAAGCAGATGAATCGCCTGGTTACCTACGATGTTTTGAGTAAGGAATGGAAGAAAGTACCAGGCTGTGTTCGCCCAAATGGAAAGAGGAAACAATGGATTGCTTGTGGCACAGCTTTCCATCCGTCACCAACTGCTTTGGCCTGATTTCATTCCAAAGCCAGAATCAGAATGGACCTAAGCCTGAATGTTCAAGGTTGCAGTCTGCAATAATGAACACTGCAAAATTTTTGTCTAAGTTCTATTTGTGACGAGGAGATAACATCAGGTCTTTCCTTTTGTTAGTTTCTTGTAAAAACACAGCTTCACTTTACATTGTTTCATTAGGACAAATTTCTCAAGTTGCTATATTTTCCTGGCTATGTTTGATGCAATTGCCCTTCTCTGCTTCGGATTTGGCGATGAACCTTTGGTAATCGAATAAAAGACTTTCATGGAATAATGTATGCTAACTGGTGCATTTGAGGCAGGTGACATAGTTTGATTCTTTTTTGGATTGCTCTATGTCTTTGGTTTTGTTGGATTTTTCTTTAAATCTTTGATTCTAGACTTTCTAGTGTCTATTCTCTATAAACAGTCTGCTTAAACTTAAATCCTCTCTACTTGGAAAAAAAACAATGGTAATGATACATGCTACTTGCACAACTCAAATATCAATTTCAATAAAAACAAGGAAGTCTCCACTTCAAAAAGAAAAATAGTGTACGTTCAGTTTACACTGATTAGCACCCAAAACAAAACAAAACATAAAACTGAAGAACATGGATCATTGGCATATAAACTGCACAATGTGATAGTTAGGCATGAATTAGATACAATCGAACTGAAAATAAAAGGGTAAGGTCTTCTACTATTGCCTAAGCAGAACCAACAATGATATTGTTAATGGGGATGAATATAAGCTTGACAAAGAACCCAATGAATCCCATCACCAAGCACCCCATTGCGGTACGAAACGCCATCTTCGCAAATTCTACACACAAAACATGATCAGTTAGTGCCAAACATAAGCATCAATACCAAACATAACATGAATAAGAGATTGGAAACGAATAGCTTGAAATCTATACAATAGTATACCGTTAGTATCTGGCTTGTGACATTTGTTAACAAAGTGTTTGCTGTCCTTGGCGAACTCTCTCAATTGATCCATCTCTCTTGATATTTGTTGAAGCTAAAAGAACTTATGATGCGTTTGCGCTGCAACTTTTTCTTTTTCTACTCGCTTTGATACTAAAAAAATTGGCATCATAGAGTTCGAATTTATATTAATCGAAAGTCCTAAACGTATTCCAAGTCTGAAGCCCAATACAAAGTCCTATAACAATTACAAACTAAATAATCTAACACAAACTTTCTAATTTTATACAAGTTCTTGAGATAGAACGAGAGAAGGGATTGACATGGATGTTTATCAAAAGTCATCCAAATAAAAGTTTATCAAAGTCTATCAAAGTCCTTACAAAAGTCCATTAAAGTTACTAAAAGTCATTAAAAATAAAGTCTATCAAAGTTTTAAAAAGTCTCCAAAAATCTACAAGTCTCTAAAAGTCTATAAAAGTCATCCACTTATAAAAGTAACTAAAAGTAACTAAAAATCTCAATTGAATACACCCCCTTAATATCGAGACTTAAAAACAACACGTATACCAATTTTTTGTTTATTAGTAAATTGCCTTAAACAAGATCTTAAACCCATCTTGTTAAATCCCAGTCACAAAACACAACCGATTAAAACCGCACAATTATCCTCGCTCACAATTAAACCCACACTCTCTTAAATCCCAGTCCACAAGATCTTAATTTATTACTTATTGTCTCACACAATCGCTACTGTTCTCTCTATCTCTTTGGTTTAGAGTGACAAAGCGTAGAGAGAGAGATGAAGAAGCATTTAAATTGCGAAACAACATCACGAGACAGTTAGAGCGAGAGAGAGAGAGAGACGAAATCGCATTGAGAGACGAAATCTGAGACTCAAATTTCTCATTAGAATGATTTTTATTTGTATATCGGTTTTTAAACTATAATGAGTACCTTGAATGAGATTATAATATGTATGGCAAGTTCATATTTATTATAATTTATATTATTGAAAAATTTAAATGTAAAAATACTTTTTTAGTAATTTCGATTTCATTCACTCGAGCCCTCAACGATTCGTTACCAATTCACGATTTTGACAAGTATATATCCCACTCACTAAACTCACTTTCTCCTCTTGGACTTAATTTTCGCTTTCTATACCTAACCTCAAATTAAATCATAAACTCATCTCATTTATCTAAATTACATTAAAGAATATTGATAAGTTAAAAATGTACTTGTATTTATAATTTTTAAATTTTAATTACAATTTTAAACTTTGTTAATAAATTCTTAGAAATTAATTCCCGCGCTCGGCGGGTCAATCGTGCGTAGTACGTCTTGAAACTAGTATATATATATATATATAAAGATAGGGTCACCTCTTTCATCGCGTTCGGCCACTTAGGGTGGAATACGGTGGACATGTTCAGTCACCCAGGCCGAACATGTGTGTATATGTTCGATTTGAGTGATTGAACATATATAGGGTAGATGTTCGACAATTCAAGCCAAACACAAGTATCGTGTGCCCTGCGTGGTCGAACATGATGCCGGATGTGGTGAAGGGTACGACGGATGGCGGTCGCGCAACGGACAATAAGAGAGAAGTGAAAGTTGTTAGTGTGATGTTGGAGAGGGTGGAGTCGACAAGGATTTAGGATTAAACGGTGGTTGGGAAGACATAAGTGGTGTTGGTGGTAGATTGATAGGCCGAAAGTGGGAGGAGCGGTGGGGTACGATGGCGATGGAGGTGGAGGCGGTGGCAGCGATGGAGGGGCGAAGTGTGTGTGCAAATACCAAGCCTCTTCTTTTAATCATCCGAATTTCTCCATGGTAAAAGGCGGGAAATCCGACGTGTCACCCTTCCAAGTCTCCCATCTCCCGCCATTTCTCCTCTTCTGCCCTACTCTCCCTCCATAAAAGATAAAACCAACTGAACTCTCTCCCACACACAGCAGACGGAAATAACACTCCAAGATGAAACCCATCCCATCGCTCCTCCGTTCCTTCCAATCTAAGAAGATCGTCCAATCGAGCCCCAAATCTGGTCCTTCTTGCCCTAAAACCAGCGATGCAGATCCAAACACCCCAGAAAGGCCGATTCAGCCGCCACAACGAGTCCGAAACCGCTCCGCTGCACTGTCTTTGAAGGATGTGAGGACGGCCGCTCTAGGGCTTCGTCGATCTGGGAGAGAATCTTCATTGGATCGACCAGAATCCACCGAATCCCAAAGAAATGGGTCTAGGTCAAGTTCAAATCTTGCTGCGAAATCTCGCAAACTCCCAATTAAGCTCCCAGAAAAGTAAGATTTTGGATGATTAATGAAGAAATGATTTTTTTTTTTTTTTTTTACTGAATTAGTTCTGAGGTTGGTTAATGATTGGGTTTTTTAGGTATGAGATTCTTGGCGAGTTCTTTGATAGGATGGAGTCTTCGATTAGGTTACTTAAAACGAAAAGGCGAACGAGGACTTTTACTAACATTAGCAAAGGAGTTGAATCTATGATGGACAGGTAGGGATTAGGGATTCATTTAGTGTGATTTTCTATGTTTTGAAATGCCCTTTCAGTTTAGGTTCTTATTGGGTTTGTTTCGGGTTTCGATTGCGAACCAGGAGGTTTACACACAAACATTTGGCTCAGATGAAGCACATTTTACCTGAAGTGATTGAAATTGAAAAGGTCTTGTCTTGCGACGAGCAGACCCTGTGTATGAAACCTGATCTTCAGATCACCCTTCAAGGTGATGCACTTGAAAGTAAATTGGAAGAGAAAAAAGGAAGTGAGTACACTGATTTGAGGAAAGTGTTTCGATCGCGGCTCTTGGAGTTCTTTAAAGCTTACCCTGAGGTATGCCCATTTTTATTGATGAAAGCGTTGTTTGTACGGAATTTCCTGATCTTATCCCTGATATAAGACTATTATTTAATGGTAAACTGTTTGAGCAATCAACAACTCCATTGACGACTAAGCTCTTTTTAAGGTCGAATGACTCAATGTTCGTATTTTCTTATTTCCCTCAGTTGGTCTTTTTACTGCTAATCATGTTGAGATTTAGGTGAATGCAAGTGTTTTAAAACATAAATTTAAATCTTTTCATGTCTAATTTGTAGTGGAGAGATAAATATTTTTGTGGACCCTTTTTTTATTCTCTTATTAATCTGTACGGATATTGGTTAACATCGAATTTGCTGTTTCTCTTGCCTCAGGTCGATGACATTCCTGAGGAACCACTGCCGGAGCCTTTCAATCAGTCAAAGCCGAATGTTAGTATGAGCATGCTCTCATTGCCTGCTGGTTCATCATCTGATACACTCACTGTAGATAACGGTATGGTTGCCAGCCATCTGTCTAGGTCAATTGTGAGACGATTTGTGGGGAAGGTTCCGATACCTGAATCAAAGAAAAGTCAGGTCTTGGCGATCACTAGTCAGCCTTCACCTCCCCCCATTGCTATCTTAGAAAATAGTGGTTCCTCCAATGGGAATTCCTCTTCATCTGTGATCTCTCATATCAAGCCTTCTTCAAAATTGCCCATCATTCAGTCGCAATTGTCATCTGATGAGTACCTTGTTGGAAGAAGCACTTCGAGTTTGGAGGGAAATGGTGTTGATACTGTAGGGCAAATGGAGAAAAAGCAGTCTTTCCAAATGGAAATTGATCAACGCCAAGTTACTCCTGCGAAAGACATCTTAACTCCGGCAAGGCTGAGGACCTCAACACCTGATTTACAGACACCAAAGAGATCTTGCATTAGCCATGACGATGATGTCACTGTCTCACCAGACAAGTTGCTTAGACGCCCTCCCACAATTAGAACACTGTTGTTCCCTACTCCAGTAAAAAATAATCAGGCCAAGGATGAGATGAACAACCAGGGAAGGTCATCATTTGATGCCGATATTGTTAAATTACTGCCAGAGTCACTCCTGCAATCAGTAAGTCCTCCTGTTACATTGCTGTTATAATTGGGAATTCAGTGTTTTACTTGTATAAAAGCTTTCTTAATCCTTTATTTCCCCATCCAAGTTCATAAACAGAAATTTGGGTTCGATAAGAAATTTCCTGAAGTTGGGGTTTTGTCCCTATTTTTTCTTGAGTGTGCATGAACAAGATATTAAATAATCAATGTTCAAATATTTTGATTTGAATAGTCTAGTCCTGTACTAATCATAATAACAATGATTGCAGATACGAGAGAAAGAGAGAAAAGTTGCCGAGGGATGTGATATAGCTATCTCCCAAGCAAAGAGACGACGGCAGATGATATCCTGCCTTCCTAAGCTGTTCAATATGATTCACCTCATATTTCAGTCAGCCAATCGCTGCGTTCTTACGAAAGAGGAGCTCATCCATAAGACAATCACAAGCCACTATGATATAGTTGACAGATGTAATGCCTTTTGTTGATTGTTATGTGGCTCGATAAATTATATTTCACATGTAATTCAAACGTGAGAAAATTTTTTCGCCAAAAAATAAAATAAAGAAAAGTTTTAATAACGTGTTTTGAATGTGCAGATGAAATTGAAGAGCAGTTTAAGTTATTGCTGGAATTAGTTCCAGATTGGATTTCTGAGAAGGTGGGATTCAGCGGGGACGTTCTCTTAAGGTATTCTCTTTAGTAAATAATATTTTTTTTGAATGATTGCTCAGCTCATGTCTCTGATAAACAAAATGCTTAAAAATATACTTGGGATTATATACGTATAAATCACTTGTTTGATCCATTTGCAGTGTCAACAAAACATCTTCTCCGGACCTGATACGAAGGACTCTTGCAAAAGCTTTATGAAGAGTGCTCAATTTAGAGTTGGCTACTCAAACATCAACAATTATTTTTGCCGGACCCATTGTAACTCTATGAAAGTAGTCTTCGAGAAAGCTTGCTTTCCTTGTATATTTTGTTGTGTAGTCTTTTTGTTGGGCAAAGTCATTCTACGCGACCAATAGTTGTAGCTCTCATCGATATTCCTGAAATGTTAATTGAGGTGAACGCTTCAACTTGCTCAGTAAGTACGAATTCACAGAGCTATCAAAAATCCACATAATAATCAAGAATGAAATGCAATAACAATATGAACCAATTATATTTAAACATGGTATTAAAATGATATAAGCAATGTATAATAAAATGCAAGTCATTTGATTTCATATCCTATATATACAAAGATGTAGTTACTCAATACAGTCAATGTAATAGCCGTAACATGACTACTAGCATCTCATGTTATCTTGGTTTTGATCCTAAACCACTAAACGTTATTTTCATACACCAGTGACCCTTCTCAACTTGGCACATAGTGAGCTTTTAAACAACATTCCCTTTCTGCATAATTTACAAGCCTGCAGGTTTGAAGTTGACATGGATTTCACATTGAACAAGAGCATTAGGTGAATGAACATATTAATTAAGGATGTGGATACTCTAAACCGATAAAGAACGGTGTCGGCTATCTTTCTCCTGAGTATGTTCGCCTCTCTTTCTCGCAGGTGATGTTAAAGGAGGACTATGCACCCCACCGCCACGTGCTTCTGAGTTGTAGGGATGAGAAGCTAAATACTCAAGTGCCACCACAATATCCCCGATGAGGGGCCGAAAATTAGGTTGTTCTTGGAGACACATTGCGGCGATAGCAATTGCATGTTGAAAACAGCGCACGGGGAAGTGGCCTTTCAGTAGAGGGTCAGCCAACTGAAGAATCTTCCTCTTATCTTTCAAGAAAGGACGAGACTGCACTAGAAAAACAGCAATTGAATTAAAGGAAAGATAACGAAATATCTCATGAGCAGATCGATTCGATAATGCTCTTAAAAAATCAAATGGAATGTCGCCTAATAGCATTAAGTGCGGTTATAGCCAGAGATTCATGAACTAAAGACAAAGATCAAAGGGAGGGATGGCTTACCCAAGAAATAAGATTCTGCTCCCCTTGCTTCTTTTTATAGTCAATTGCCTGCCTTCCTGTTACCAATTCCATTAGCATCACACCGAAACTGTAGATATCAGATTTGAGAGTTAGTTTCCCACTCATGGCATATTCTGGAGCACAATATCCGTAAGTCCCCATCACCCTAGTGGAAACATGTGTTTTGTCGCCGACAGGACCCAATTTAGCAAGTCCGAAATCTGAGAGCTTTGGAGAGAAGTCATTGTCCAACAATATGTTAGCAGACTTTAAGTCACGGTAAATGACAGGAGGGTTTGCTTTGCAATGAAGGTACTGGAGGCCTCGAGCAGCACCTACAGCAATCTTGATGCGAGTATTCCAGTCCAGTGGTTCTTCATCAGCACCTAGATCTGAAAATGAGACCAAAGGTTGAGATTGAATCATAAAAAATAATAAACAATAAGGCTTTTTCAAGGAACTGAACTGCACCATTATGCGATGCTAGAGTGTAAATATACTATGGGTTTCAAGGACATAACTTATCTCATTTCACTAAACTTTCACTGGAATGGCACTTCATGACAAGAATTACCACTGATATTGGACATTCTGAGGTCACTTTAAACAAATAACAACACCAAAGCCTTAATTATGGTCGGTTACATGGATCAAACTCTTTGATTGTGCTTGATTTGGTGCAATTGATGGTGTGTGTGAGGTCACTTTAAAGCATTTCTTAATAATCAATAAAGAAAGTAAACAAAGCCTTCTCAAACAAAATCTTATGAGTTTTCTAATGGATGCTTAAACCCAAGGCAAGAGCTCCAATTAGGAATCAATCAAGACCCCACAAAAGCATACACTATACATAGAGCAAATCTAGGAATTTACCTATTGTCAAGACTAAAAAAAAGTAGCTTACTAATGCAAAGTAGTGGTAAATTTTGCATAGTATGTCACTGATGGGCAGAAATGACTATATTATTTAGATAGAGTAGGCTTGTCACTTGCTAGGACGAGAGAGATTGTGGAGCTCCACACCAATTCTTTACCAGTTTTACCAATCTAAGAAGACAAATTTATAAATGCACGCAATGGACAATAGCAAAAGAAGAAAAATTACTTTTTTATGGCAATGTGCATTTTTTATTATTCGACAGCCTTTTGATAGTTGAACTCCTAAAATAAAAATAGAAGACTACTCATAGATGAAACCACTAAATTTCAAAATCAAGGATATACATTTATTAAATTAGGAACCCATGACAAACTGATGCAAGCCCGGATGAGCCTAACCCAAATGAAGCACTACCCAGGCCCGGGAAGAGTGAACACACACACGCAACAAGCCTCTCAAGCTGCGGGATTGATGAAGGTTCTAGAGTCTATTGTAATTCCGCCATTTGTCAGGGAATAATTCTGTAATTGGTCAGTGTAATCGTGGTTGTTAATTCCACGTCAGGATAACGTTGTAGCAAATCCTATATGATGGAAGAATGATAGCATGAAGGGCACGAGAAAATTAATCCCTTCTTTCCTCTGTTTCTCTCTTCTCTTCTTCTATTCTCTCTGCCTTTATCTCTCCCTCAGATCTCTCTTCTCCCTCTTAATTCACGACCCTTATCCCCCAACACAAACACTCAAATAAAATAGTAAAGATGAAACAAAAGTAAATGGTGCACTACATCTTCAAATTAAACTATCATTTCTAGAGCAAACTCTAGAAATTATCAATAGCCTCGAAAATCATATCTTACTACATACACGTTTGCATCTAATGCCTATATACTATGTATATCTATGAATATTTTAGCTTATTTCACAAACTGAATGCAACTGACTGTAACTGGTAAGTTACAACTGACTGTAACTGGTAAGTTACAAGCAGTGATAACTAGCACATTATGGCCATCAAGATCCTACCAATCTACTCGAGCCCTGATTAAATTCATCATTAGCACTTCTCAGCATTGTCCTCAATCTTCAAGCACTGAGTGTGGTGGCATCAGTTGCTGTGTCGCTTTACTTGAACTATTATACACTTCATTTTTCACATTCTTTTAGTGAAAGTTTTCAAAAGCTATTTAACTCATATAGTGTGATTTCTACAACCTAGCATATTGAAAGCATGAGCCTGAGCCCTCGAACCTATTTATATTAGTAACAAATGGAAGTCGTATCAAGCTACTTCATCTTGATATTCTGCAAATATAAAGGAGCTGTTTTTTTTTGGATATTGAAGTCATTAACCTACTCAAGTACCGAAAGAAACGGATGCTACGTCTTGATAATATTCCAAAAGGTCTGCATTTCATCCCCACTCCAATACTTTCTAGATCTATGGAATGCAGAAGACAAATAAAATAAAATAATTCACGTTCGTTGCCTATGCTTCAGTGACACTAACTCAATATTATATGCTTCAAATATCTTGATAGTTTAATCAAATCACGCACATAAGAGAAAGGGAAAAAAAAAAAAAAAAGACATGATATGTTACTAACCAAACAAATGATTTTCCAAGCTCCCCATTGGCATGAACTCGTAAACCAAGAGCCTTTGATCACCATCAGTACAGTACCCTATCAAGTTCACAAGATGGGGGTGATGCAGAAGACTCAACATTAGAATCTCAACTATAAATTCTTGATTCCCCTGAAGGCTGTCTTTGTTAAGTTGTTTTATCGCAACAATCTGCTCATGAAACACATTCATTCAAATCAAACCACAAGCCTCAATTCTTCAATTCATCAGCAAATAAAAATCCAATGCCAATCTAAACTGATAATTCAGGCTAAACAACGAAGAGTAGAATTACTTGCCTGCCCCGTTTCCAGAGTTCCTTTGTACACCTTCCCAAAACCCCCTTCCCCAATCAAATTCGTAGGCTTGAAGTTTTTCGTCGCAGTTGCAAGTTCGCGAAATGAAAAACTCTGAGCCGCACCGCAAGTCGGGCTACTCCCGTCCTTGCTTCTCCCAATGCTCGACGATCTGTTTCCACCATTTACTGCAAAATTACAACAATGTTGAAGACAAGATTCAAAACCCATCAAAATTTCTACCTAAAGAGCTTCCTCTAAAGTTCAAAATCATCAATTTCTCAAACCTTACTTACCACTATTTCCCAACCCTTCATAGTCTCTCCCATTCTCTACAAACCCAAATCCAAACCAACCCAACCCAACCCAACCCAAATGAGAGACCTTTTCAACAAATCAAGACAATAAAGCTCAAAATATGATCAAAGAGAAGAGATTTTTTTTTACCTGATGAGGCAATTGAATATTGATAACCAGGTTTGATGATGCCAGAGTCATTGATCTCACTCTTCCCAGAACAATTAATGCACGAAAAACAACTCATACTGAAAAACAAACAAAAACCCAAATCCAAAACCTAACACTAATCTTCACACAACCAAAAAAAAAAAAAAAATAAAAAATGACAACAACCCAAAAACTTGCCAAAACTCGTCAAAACCTCCAAGTGGTTCAAACAACCAACAATGCAGTTGATAGAACCCAACCCAACCCACACAGAAGGCTCTCTCGAACCCTAATTAATAAAAGTGGTTAACGACAACAGCTCATACACGAAATCTATGTTTAGGAAAAACACGGAAATGAAACGGTGAAATCAGAACCAAAAATGGGACCGAAATTGTGGACACAACCATGAAACAACGAAGCAAGTCAGAAGCTTCGAAACCCTAATTACGAAAACCCAGATTGGGGGAGTATTTGGAGAGCGAGAGAGGGATTGATTTGTGTGCTATTCTGGGTGGAGGTTGAGTTTTCCTCCATTTTTGGCGGCACTTTGGTCTCTCTCTTTCTTTCTGCGTGTGTGTGTTTTGTTTGTGTAATGTGTTGTGTTGTCTTAACATTATTATTACGTTTGGGATGGGCTTGGGCTTCTTTTTTTTTTTTTTTTTTTTTTTTTTTTTTTTGTGTGTGTGTGTGTTTGTGTGGGTGTGTCCGTAATTATTACTGTTCATCGTTTCGTTGCGAGTCGTTGTCTTATCAAATCTCTTTCATGTCACCATTAACGCCACCAACTATTGCAAGACCATGTGATGTATTATGTATAGGAGTTGGCATTTAAAATGAAATCAAATCATAAGGAAACTAGTGATAATCAGCTTAACAACTAGTTTTTAGTGAAATGTTAGAGGCATCAATTGCCAATAGATAAGGTTAATTGGGAAGGTCGTGAGTTCGCCTCCCAATTAAGTCAGAGAAAAAAAAATTAATTCTTTTTTTTTGTTACATTTTTTGAATTAATTACAATCTTGAGGTATATATATAGAATTCAAGTCTATAACATTGAGTTACGCTATAATGATGCATGGACTCGCGATAGGAACACAAATTTAAGGTCCTTTGTTGTTTTTCGTTGCAAATGTGTAACACCTCAGTATAATTGAGGTGTTTATAAAGTATCTCAAACTAGTCACGGAAAATCTCCAAATATGTCGAGAAGATGATTATAGGTTGTGGAGACTTTCTCTGTAGCATATTAATTGGCTCAGTTGTAATTAACGACCATATATATTAATAATTTCATAGAATGTGAGGTTTGTAAATATATGTAACTTGACAAGTAAGATGAGAAAAGATTGCTTAATTAGGAGCTCACCGTATCAGTTGCGAATATAGAGTAGATGATTAATAAATAGTTGTACAAATCAGTATTTATACGAGTTACTTCCTATATACCAAGGTGTTTGTAAAAGTGGGCTTTATTTCTACTTTGAAAATGATATAATAATAATTACAACCTAATTTGTTTAATAGTAACGAAACTTTATTTATTACAGCCAAAGTAAACAATGTTGCCCGAAATAATGTGTTTCTTAAATAAAGTCGAGTAATTACACCCTAATTCATCTTAGAGATTATGTGATATACATCCGAATTAATAAATGTGACCCATCAGCCTAAAAAATAAATAAATAAATCAATGGGACCCATCAGATTTGAGACCAACAAAAGTCTCCACGTATATACTTTTCATCAAACAGAAGTAACCTAGATTTTTATTTATTAATTCATTTATTTTTATAGTACTTGCTGAACAGAGACAATATATGCAGAGGGTAGTCTTATTTGATTTCAGTGAATCGACTCAAAACTTTTTCTAATTTTAAATACATCCTCGAACAATTAATGAAACAACCATAATCACTTGTGAAATTACTTTGATACCCCTTAAATATTTATAAAAATTTAAAAAACCTCCCTATAAGTCCGGACTCACGAAATTGAGTCAAAGTAGATTTATTGTATATGCAAATAATGCATGGGTACTTGTCAATTGTTTTTTCCTTGAAACAAGTACTTGTGCAAATTAAAAGCCCTTTCAAATTAATTGCGTGTTTTCACCACCTTATTTGTTACTAGCTAGTGCGATGCATGGCGACACCGACCTAACCACGAGGGTCATCTTTTCATGATAATTGCGTGTTTTAAACACCATTACTGGTCAAAATTACATTGAATTATACATGCGTTGGTCATGATTCCCACTTAGAAAATAGAAAATGCATACAACTCCAGCTATATACTAGTCAGTAGTCATGAACCAATTATGTACAGTGAAACCGATCTACACGACTAGCCTATACTACCAATACAAATATAAACACAAATCACGAAGTTTTTTCGTGGATATATATTTCACTTCGTCATATAGACAGTTGTGATGTTGAAAAGCGTGGAAATATATAGCTGTTTGCTTGCAAGTATTAGGAATCAAGCATGTGAGTCCGTACGTGGTCCTCTCCAATCTTCCTCCAGTAGTCCCCCACCTCAATTAACCCACCGCTCCCATGCCCCTCTCTCAAGTCACCATTTTTAAACTTCTTGATCCCGACGTGTGAATCGAAATAATAATACTCCTGCATTGGTTAAAAATGTGACTTCATAAATAAGTATATAAGCATTGATTTCTACTCAAGTAGTATCGAGGTCTTTTGGAGTAAACCTGACACTTTTGTATTCAAATATTGCGACAATTTATTTATTAGTGTCGTAGATGTATTTATTGTAGGGACGTTTTTAATTAATGACGCTAAATACGCGTCGTAATAGACCCTTTTTGTTGTAGTGCGAGAACAATAATATTGATACCAATGAGATCCACATATGGAACCGCGGATACATAGTATAAACTATCGTGTTATGTATTTAATTGGGATGTATGAATTAAATTTTGAAATAGTTGTGTGGGTTCATTGTACCGACACATCAATTATCAAAAGACAAAGTTTAATTGGTCAAGTTGTGGATTCAACTTCCATTGAAGCCACGTATACTTTCTTAATTTTAGGGTAAATTGCAAATTGATTCTTAAGGTTTACTATAATATATAGATATATATGCATTTTACGTGGTCTCAAAAATACACGTTTTGGTTGTTGTAGTTTACTTCTAATTATTCAAAAGCATTCTTGTGTTAGTGCCAAATTGAAATATTATTGTATTATTTTTCAATGATGTGGCATATTTATTTTTACCAACAATACCGTTTAAGTCTTTCCACATATATTCTGTTTTTTTTTTTTTTTTTGTTTGGTAAAATTCACATTCTCTCTTTCCTAACCAACATTGTGTTTAATTAAAAGATTATCACCTTTACTCCCTTAGCTATATGTATGTAGATAAGTATATTTATTTTTTCTGTTTAAGAATTATTCATATGTATATTTATATTCTAAATTAATTAACAAAAACAATAATTGGCTAGAAATAAATAATAAAAAATGTAAGTATTATTAATAATAATATTATATAATTGATAATTTATCTTTTGTAAAATGGATTGGGTGCTTAACAATTAAAATAGTAAAGCAATGATGATTTTCCCATTAAAATTAAAAAAATATATGCTAAAAAGTGTGTAAGTTTATGTATACCCAAAAATAAAAAAAAACTATTAATTAAATTATCACCTTGAGTTTTCAATTTACACATTTTAATACAACAACAACAACAACATAGCCCTCAGTCTCAAATTAAGCGGGGTCAACAACATAGCCTCAGTCTCAAATTAACTGGGTCTGGCTACATGGATCAAACTTTTCCATTGTGCTCGATTAAGTGCAATTGATGGTGAGCTTTTCAAACCATTTAAATCCCCCTAATTAATGCATCTCATGTTAACTTTGGTATGCCCCCTCGCCTCGTCGAATTTCTACAGTTTCTATTGAGTAAAGTTTTATAGTTGGGGCATTTGTAGGTCGTCTTTGCAGTGACCAAACCACCGCAACCGCCATTCCCTAGCTAGTCTTTGTATCAATTAGTGTTACTCATACTTGTCTTTAAATTTCTATATTTCTTATTTAATCTTTACGAGTTTTACCACACATTCACCTAAGCATCCTCACTTTTGCTACGTTCATTTTATGTAATTGTTGTTGCTTTACCGTCCAACATTCACTTCCATAGAGCATAGCTAGCCTAATTGCGGTCCTATAAAATTTTCCTTTTAACTTAGTAGGAACATTTTGGTCACAAATCACGCTTTGTTGCACTCGCCAATTCTTCCATCCAAACTTGAATTCTATGTATGACATCATTCTCAATGTTACCATCATTTTGTATGATTGATCCTAGGTATCTAAAGTGGTTCACCTTATGAACTTTTACTTCTCCTAATTTTACCACTCCATCATCTTGATGTCTAGTGTTTCTAAACTCACAAAGTGCATGTATTTGGTTTTTGTCCTACTCAACTTAAAGCCTTTAGATTCTAATGTATTACTCCAGAGTTCTAATTTCATATTAACTCCATCTTTTGTTTCATCCACTAAGACAATATCATCTCGCAAATAGCATACACCATGGTATATCATCTTGAATATGTCTAGTTAGTTCATATATAACTAAAGTAAATATATATGAGCTTAAAGTCGATCCTTGATGTAGTCTTATCGTAATGGGAAATTCTTTTGTAGCTCCTCCAAATTAATGTCTTTATACTCGTTACTACTCCATCATACAAATCTTTAATAGTATCTATGTATCTAGCATGCACTCTTTTTCTTTTTAGAACTCATCAAAAAACATCTCTAGGGACCCTATCATGTGTTTTTTTTCTAAATCTACGAATACCATATATATTTACACATTTTAATAATATTGTAAAAATAAATACAAAATATTATTGAAGACTATAAAAGTAGTAGACCGATCAAAACAAAAACCAAATTGTAATTAATAAAAATATATATAAATACATACAAACAGTTTATCAAAAAATTATTTTCAAAAAAGTTTACAAAAAACAGTCATAACTTAAAAGTATTGGGTTTATCTCTCTTGTAATGGTAAATTAGTCTTTTCACACTAACTCGAGTTACTCAACCATGGCTTAAAAAAAGTTGGTAGGAAGGATCAAAGTTTATATTTTTGAAACCTCAAAGACTAAAATGTATATTAAGGTAAACCTAGCTGCCTCAGGGACGAATTTGTATTTTACCCTTATTTTTATTTTAAAGAGAAAGAGAGCCCAACCCATAATACAGACCAGGCCCAGAGGCCCAATTAAAGCAAGATTACTAACAGGCCATTTTCTAAAGCCCATACAATCCTAGAGTCAGTTTTTGTAGTGATTTATAGATTCGGACATGCAGTACTCTTGTGGAATCCCGTGAAAAGAGGCAATCTCAATGATTGACAAATTACATGAGCCATGAGAAAAATCAATTTTAGCTCATCTCTCTCCTTTTTTGACTCTTTCCCTCATTCCTTCTCAACCTTAATTTCTCTATTCAAATAAATAATCATGAACAACAAAAAACAATATTAATAATGCTTCTGAAATCAAACCGCAAAACATACTTCTCAATCTTCACTACTTTCGCTCTCTTCGCTTCCTTTTCATTCTATCTCTCGCGCCTCATCTATCCTCCCAATAATCTCATCTCTCCCTCCACCACCATTTCCAAACTACACCACCACCAACAACAAAACCTACACAATTACACCACAATCGCATATAATTTTCCACAGCATTCAGTCCTCTTGCCCGATTGGGAAGTCCTCCTAATCTTCCCTCCCTCGCCCTCGCCCTCGCCCTCCTGCCGCCAATGCCGCTGCGTCTACCCCAACAACAACAACGTCGACTCTCCGGCGGTCCCCGCCGGAGTCCTCCCCTTCACCCGCCGCGCCGTCTTCAAGTGCCTCCTACCCCGCTCCTCTCGCCGCTTCCTCCCGTTTCCGCAACCGGTAGTGACTGAATTGCGCGGCGCCGGAGCGCCTCCGATAGCGGTTCCCCCGGGGGAGCTCCTCCGTTGGCATTTGCTAGCCTATGAAGTACTCCCAATAACGGCAATAACGGCTAATGATCATGATCAGTTAGACGACGTTATCTTATTCGTTAAAGGAGTTAACGGCCGTCAAGGCGTGAACGTTCCTCCCGAAGATCTCCGTTGCGTTTTCTTCTTCGACAATAACGCCGTTAAGACTTCCGTTACGAGTTCCAACCAAGAAGTGTTCCGTTGCCTCCGTCCTCGTAACGGCGCGTTAACTCGCCGTTTGGTTTATGGCGGGAATGACAACGAGACGGTTAAGGTATCGCTCGAGGTGGGCCAGGGCGTAGAGAGTAGGGTGGTCTCCTCCGTGGCGTACTACAGGCCCGGGAGCAAGATAGCGCTGGGAGGGACGAAGTCTTTATTGTGCGCGTGTACTATGGTGTACAATGTGGCGAAGTTCTTGCGAGAGTGGGTTGTGTATCACTCCAACATTGGCGTTGACAGGTTCGTTTTGTATGATAACGGTAGCGATGACGGATTGGAGAAGGTCGTTAAGAAGCTTGTAGAAGAAAACTATGAAGTGAGTACAATTTTGTGGCCGTGGACCAAAACACAAGAGGCTGGGTTCTCTCATTGTGCTATGTATGCTAAGGATTCATGTACATGGATGATGTACATTGATGTGGATGAGTTCATTTACTCTCCATCATGGCTAAATGCATCAAATCCATCACCTCAAATGTTAAAATCCTTGTTGCACATCAATTCGTCGTCCTTGTCGTTGTCGCAGTTGCCAATAGGGCAAATTTTGATATGGTGCTACGAGTATGGTCCGTCGAACCAAACCGTTCACCCGAAGGAAGGGGTGACGCAGGGGTACACATGTCGGCGAGACGAAGAGCAAAGGCACAAGTCTATTGTGCTGGTTGAGGCTATAGATGCATCTTTGTTCAATGCAATACACCATTTTCAATTGAAAGAAGGGTATAGTGCAAGGACATTAAGTGCAAATGAGGGGGCAGTGAATCACTACAAGTTCCAAGCGTGGCCCGAATTCATGGTGAAGTTTAGGAGGAGAGTGTCTGCCTATGTTGTGGATTGGAGGCAAGCCTTGAACCCTATGTCGAACGATAGAACTCCCGGACTTGGGTTCGAGCCGATTGAGCCCAAGGGTTGGACTGAGCGGTTCTGCGAGGTTCACGATGATAGGCTTAAGGAGGCCACTCGGAGATGGTTTGGGGTAGACTCTTCAGATGATCAGTACAAGATGGTTTGGCAAAAAGAGTGAGAGATGACTCGTATATAATAGCTAATTGCTTGGCTAGTTTGAATGAGAGCACAAAGAGCATATGTATGTGACAGTCAGAAGACTCAGAACCAATTTTCTGAAAGTCTGAAACAACCTGTAGCATCTATAAAGAAATGTTTATAACATTAACTCTAATATTTGAATGGTGATACTGTAAACGATTAATCATGGAATTTAAAGACCAAATTTTGCACTTCTCATTTATGGTAAGATCTGCAACTCAACACATGCATCATTCCTATCTGAATTGCACAAAAAGAGCTGATACAAAACCATGCACCATTCAGCCTTTTATTGGTTAATATATCATCTATTTTGTAATCCAAGTGAAACCTACGAAATCATGAAGTAGAATTTACAAATGAGATTTTTTTTTTTTTTTTTTTTTTTTTTTTTTTTTTTTTTTTTTTTTTTTTTTTTTTTTTGCTTTGCCTTTCTAACCTAAGAGTAAGAATACATAAATCTGTACAAAATTCCTATTTTTGCTCGCTCGTCAATCGACCAATCAAAACAAAAATGCCATTTTCCCTTTCCTCATCTTTGAATCCCAAAAGAGCTTAAAAATACTGATCCCTTCTATAGCATTGACGGATAAATAACAATCAAGTACCGATTATAGCTGCAATACTAAATCGGGATGTGAATCAACTCGCGCACCTGAATGAGGCGACCCTGGTGAATGAAATATAAGATTCAGATCAGGAGGTGCAGAATCAGCTAGCAGTGACTGCGGCAATCCTTGCCAAGATGGTTGACGATCAATGCACGACCCTGGGCCTGGCGTCACAATGGTAGTCCTTGGAGAAGTGCTTGAAATTACACCATTCAGAGTTCCCGATACCTTTATATTTTGCAAACTCTCTGATGGCTTCGCAGGCACCGAATTGACAAAATTATTTCTAGAAACCATATCAAACCTCTGAGCATGCATAGAAGCTTCCGAACCATTGTTCCCAGAAGGCCACCTACAAACGGCTTTAGCCATCTGGGATGCAAGGTTAGCACTGAATCCTCCACTCATACCATTTACAGTTGGATTGCAGATCGGATTCTGATTAACCTGAAAGGATGGCCGAGGCCACGTACTATTGGGCATTGGAAGATTCCTATTCCTAGAGCTATCTAAAACTGGAAAATTTGGGTGTTTTTCCTCTGCTAATTTATTTACATCTGATGAAACCATGGAAGACACGAGGGGAGATGTCATGGGTGCAGCCGCAGATGATGATGATGATAGAATATTAGGCGAAGGAGAGGGTTGTGGTGGTACCATTTGCGATGGAATGGCCATTGATGATGGTGGTTGACTATCCGGGGAGTCATTCTCCCCCACCCATCCAGGACCAAACTTCACTCCAGAAGGTAATGCTCTTTCAATCTTCTTAGAGGCTATTTTCCAAGCAACAGGTCCAAGACTTGCAGCAAATCTAGCTAAGCTTCTTGCATATCCAAGCTCCGTGTGGAGCCCCACCTGGCCGATCAAGTAGCTTTTTCACAATGCATATCCAAATTTATATATTTGAAAATGAAGACAGTGATCCGTCAACTAATAATAAATAAATAAAATAAATTATTGTTCAATACTCACTGCCATAAGCTGCTTGTTCTCCGCATAAAAGGTAGTGAACACAGATGGGTCCTGTCCACTAGTTGATTGATGGGAGAGCTTGTAGGTGTTCCTTCGGCTTCCGTCTATAACAAACTGTCTCTTACCAAACTTCCAAGAGTATCTCTTCAAGGTGGAACCTGCAGAGACATGTCAAAATGGTGATAATTTGCATAATGTAAGTATCCTATGGTTAAGGGATTAATTTCTAGAACACAATCAGCAAAGAAATCCTAGAAGGATCATATTTCTAGTAAAATGGAAAACCGTGAACATTTCTACCAAACAATAGGGGAATTATACAAATGTGAATGTACTCATTGACCAAATAAGTGAGAGAAAATTGAAAAACATACAAGGGAAAATGAGGGGCAGGGACACAACAGAAATCTAGAACATCAAACAAACAAAAACAAAATGCAGAAGAGAAGATAAATCACATCATTCAAAAACTAAAGAGCACAAAGACTTTGATTCTTTGGACTAGAAAAAAATTGGCAAAACTAACCCTGCTCTTCGGAATTTGGTAGTTAAATAAAAAGGATTATATTCATTATACAAAAAGCATGAACTCTGTAAGAGGTGTCGAACCTGGATAGTCGTCATTTCTCACAAATTTATGCTCAGCCAGTGAACTACCACTAGCCTCACTGTAACGAGAAGTCCTTCCTGATGCATCATTGGAACCAAATCTATCTGAAAGAGGTCCCTTCCTCAAGTTATATGAGTTGGAGCAGCCTGTATGCTCTCCACCTGTAGCAAGAGCTGCATCTGAAAAGAATTCTGAACCAGCTCGTTCAGAGAGAGGCTTGCCCAATGGTTTTTTCAGGTTCTTGGTAGGTGGTCTCCCTCTCCTAGCTACTTTCGGCTCAGGTTCTGGTTCGTAATCACTCTCTTGCCGTAAATTCTCAAAATTCTTTTTTGCCAACTCTTGCATCGTCCTAGCCTATCGAAACAAGAATATCATAATGAAGGTAATCTAACCACTGCACGCAAAAGGAGCAAGCTGAGAGTTGAAAATACCTGTCTGAAATAAATCGTATCGGGAGCATTGTACTGCATTGCATTTGAACAAATCAAGAAGACGTCTTTCTGCACGAAAATATATAAGTCATCAATCACTTGTCAAGACTGACATATTTCAGAATATAAAATAACATCTCATTTGTTTAATCCATTCATAAAGAGCGACAAAAGTTTTACGGTGGCTATCTGACAGATTTCAGAATGAGAAAAGAAAAATATCATATTCTTTCCATGTACAAGAAATGAAACCAGGAAATTAACAAGCAACCGGAGTTCAAAGAAGGGAACTAAGGTCACGCCATGAATGAAGTCGTTAGGAATTGGTCAAACCCCTAAAATAGGGCAGGCTTAAGCACATAGAAGCCATACGATCTGAAACCTCTCCATCGGGACATCCTTATTTAAGAGCAATGAATCCCAATGCTACAATCAACTCGTAATAAATTTGTGATTGATTTGTCATTTCCAATGCAGATCTTCTCGGCCTCATGTCTTGGCAGACAACCTACATGCTCATTAGCATTTTTTTCCCTCATTTCATTCTTACTATACTATTCACAATTCAGGTCCAATTAGGCAATAAACTCATCATAGTAATTGCAGTTCAATTTCATTATTTTTACTCATTTTACCATTTATTAAACTACTACTTATATAGGCCTAAAAAAACTACTACTTATATAAGCTATACATACCAAGGAAAAAGAATGTTTGGCACTAGCTGACCACTGACTGCAATCACCAGCTCCATCAAATAAGAATGATTGCGATTTCAGAAACTTAACCAACTTTAGCCATTATAGGAGAACTATGCTAATATGTCAATAGAAGATCAAAGGTCATAATGTACTATCAATGGCACAATCAGGAAATAAAAAATCACCTAAAAACAACAAGTTGTGTGGAAAAAACTTTCAAGAAAAAGCTGATTCTAAAATGGGTCATTTAAGAGTTCAGACATTTACTGACTAAAAATTGCACCAAATAATATCTATAGACATTATCTGAATCCTAGGGCTTTAAACTTGATCATGCTGACGAGTCACATATTATTAGTTATGAGATGATCAAAGATGACAATTGATCAGAAAATATTCATAACAGATTATGTTTTCTTTTAGTAAGGAGTTTTATTAACATCGTGGCGCATCAATAATAACTTTCTGTGATCCAAACCAATCACTTTTAGGGGCCATTCAAAGCGTGTCTTAGTTAAGAATGTGAACTCACTATTAGAGGTGCCTAGCGACAGATTTTCCTTGTATTTTAAGGAGTTTTGAATTTAAAATCGCATTGCAATAACAAAAGAGTCTTCAGAATAAGCGCAATTGTAGACTTCAAAGCTAAAGATCCAAGCCTCCAAATAAACCATTCACCAAGCACCGTGAACTTCATAAATCTTCATTTGATTCATGATTAATAACTAATCAGAGCTAGAACTGAATGATGACAACTCAGCTAGAACGATGACAGCTCAGCTAGAACACTGACTGCCGAAATTAACACATCAGGCACCATTAAGTGGCTGAGATCACAGATGTACATATCAGTGGACGAAATAAGCCACTGCAAGAAAGCTACAGAGAAGGGAATAACACTGGGAATCAACAGCTATTACATAACCAACCTCATATTCTTCCAAACAGGAATAAGCGTCATCATCCAGTTTCTTCCTCACAGTACTGAAATCCATTGGATGCTTTACGATTTCATGATAATCCGGGATCTGTACAAGACGAGTTCTAACATCAAACTTCAAAGCAGAATTCAATTAAAAAAAAAAGTTTTCCCACTGCAATACCTCTTCCGGGTCCACCGGTTCAGAGAAAACCCCATAAGTGTCCTTCCTGCAAATCATTTAAAACCCTCATTAAAACCCCACAATCAACAACATCACCACAAAAAAAAAAAAAAAAAAAAAAAAAAAAAAAAAAAAAAAAACTGAAAACAAACTAAACATCAAAACAATTCACTAACTTCTGAACCCTGTCCAGGATGAAAACCAACAACATTTTGTCTGGTAAAGGCGTCAACGTGGGTCCGTCGGGTCCGTCATCGATTGATGAGCCTGTTTGTGCAACAAAAAAAAAAAAAAGGAAACCCAGATTGATGAGAACCACAACAAACACAGGCACCCACTCAAGCCCCAATCTTGTGCAATACTAATAAACAAACAAAACTTTAAAGAATGTATTCATAACGAACCAATATCCGTGACTGTCGTTTTCAAGGTCGAATCTTGCTGCCTTTCCTCCCCCTGTAGTTGTAATTGAAGAAACCCATCACAAACAGAACAAATTATTAGCTGGTAGTACTGTTTATCAAGACTGAGCAACTCCAATAGAATGAACAGTGAAGAAATTCAAATCTCCAGAAACGACAATTTGGAACTTTTGGGATTAAATGGAGTGGCAGTGGCAGTGGCAGTGCTGTGTGTGAATAAAATAAGAAGAAACCGAAACCAACATTTGACCAAGTCAAACACCCAACATGGTTGGTTTGTTTCAGAGAGAATCTTTGCTGAAAACGATAATCGAATAAATGTTTTTCAACGGACGGTACGACACTTGAATTAATTCCACCAAATCTTCCCCAAATTGACAACTTTCGAAACCTAACAACAACAGTGATGATTCGAAATCCAACCTTTCCATGCCGAGCGGCGGCATTGATCTTCCTCTTCTTCTTGGGCCCGCCATCGCCGCCGCCGCCGTCGTCGTCCGCATTCGAATCGGACCCGTACAGGTCCCAATTCAAGAACTGCGACTCCTGGTGGTTCTGCTGATTCGAAGGCAACCGAAGTACGAGCTTCAGCTTCTTCTCTCTCCCATCACCACCGGAATCTGAATCGTCCGAGTTAGGGTTTCGCCTGGTGAATCGACGATTGGGGTTAGGCCTAGGGTTAGGGTTAGGGTTAGGGTTAGGGTTAGGGTTTGAATTTCGATTAATTCGTTGTAATTCTTGTTGTTGTTGTTGTTGGAGTTTTCGCTTTTGGAGATCAAGAAGCGACGGTCGTCCTTTCTTCCTCCGCTTCTTCGTCTCCACTATCTTTCCCATCATGTGTTCTCTCTCTCTCAACAGGAGAGTAAATTTTGTCTTTTTTAATTTATTGGGGCTTTCAAGCTTTCACAAGGGCGTTCCTGTCCTTTCAACCACCACGCGACGCTTGGCACGTGACATGAAGGGCCCACACTGATTTGTTGTGTACGCATCAACTTTCGAGTTTGATAGAGACAACATTATAAAGCCACGTGTAGGTTCGGGCCCGAGCCGGGTATCTGGTTCGTTACTTTGACCGAGTTGCCAAACAGAACCTTAACTCCCACGCACCACATGTCAACACTTCAATCACTACTACAATGCTTTTGTGCGTAAAACAAGATGAACGAAGATATGTTGGTGAATTGTTGATTCATTGTTCTTTGCTTTATTGAAGTTTGAGCGATGTGCATAGGCGTGTTCATGTGGCAGTCTCACCCGAAATACCCACTTGTTCTGCTCCTCAATCGAGATGAGTATCACCACAGGTGAGCTGATTTGGGATCGATTCTTTGTTTTTTTGAGTTTTTTTTATGAATTCAGTGAAAAAATGGATCTGGGTATCTGTTAATTTTGGGTTTTGGTGGGGATTTGAAGGCCAACGAAGCCGATTTCGTGGTGGGAGGAGTGTGGGATACTGGGCGGAAGAGATGAGGTGGCGGGAGGGACGTGGTTGGGGTGTACGAGAGAGGGGAGATTGGCTTTTCTTACGAATGTGATGGAGCCTCCTCCGCTGCCGGAGTTGGAGAGCAGGGGAGAGCTGCCTGTGCGGTTCTTGAAGGTGAGATTGGATCTCCAGTGTTTGATGAAATGCTTCGCAGAACCAGCTCAGCTGTGTCATGTTTTAACTTTAATCTTTCACTCCCTTTTTAATTCATCGATCATACCCTTAATAAAAAAACTCGACTAAATATAGAAACTGAAGAACTTGATTCATGTAGCCGACCCTGACTAATTCGTGGTTGTTGTTGTTTGTTGATCATACTTAGTTTTCCTTTTGATTTACATTTTTTATTTAATAACCATTGGCGTCTCAACCTTTTTTAGCCTCTCGTTTCTTTGGTTAGACTAATCTCAGACTCCCTAGCCCCATAACTCGGGAGAACCAAGAGAATATAATGTAGCTACCAAGAATCAAACTCAAAGCCTGCGACTCGGTCTCTTATTAGAAAAAAAAAAAAAAAAAAAAAGAAGACCTATGCCTTAGTCGGGGCTATGGTGCTCTTTTTTTGCCATTGCATTACACCCATTGGGGGCATTTACGATTCTATCTTTTTAAGAGGGTTGGAATTTGCATCAGTAGTTTGGGAGTGTGGCCTAATCAGTTTACTTTGAAATGCATGTTGAATTCTCTCAATGCTGATTAGGATAATTATGGGGAAATAGAAAATATGGTCCATGGTGGAGTTGAATGGTGAAATAGAATTCATTGGCTCAACCTCAACTATTGTCAAGTGATTAGTTTTTTTTGTTTTACATGATAAATTGTAGTAAAAAATTGACAATGGTTGAAGTTTCGATAATTCAGTGATGTCCTTTTCTTCGGACCTTAACAATCGAGGCTTTTCAAAGTTGTCATTTCATCGTAATTTCTATAATAATTTTTTTTACCCTGTTGGTTCTGATGTAATTTGGGACTGAGGCTATGTAGTTGTTGTTGTTGTTGTTGGTTCTGATGTCTGATTTCGGTCACTAGTAATTTTTAAGGAAATTTTCTTTGTTTGTGTGTAGTGTGGAAAGAGTCCAATGGAGTTTGTGAATGATTTGGCTATTGAAGCAGATCGGTATAATGGATTTAACCTTGTAGTTGCGGACCTTTGTGCCAAAACCATGGCATATATTTCAAACAGACCAAAAGGAGACCCTGTTCGTGTTCGAGAGGTTTCACCAGGTATTCATGTGGTCTCAAATGCGAACGACCTCGACGCTCCATGGCACAAGGTGAATAAGTTTTTATTTTGTTTTTTTAGAAATGAGAAAACATCAGTTTACTTCACGTTTTGCAAAGTAGTTACTCCCTGGTAATTTCCTTCATGTAATTGCGACGCTCATGTGCCCAATAGTTTCATAAACCCATTGCAGATTCCCTCAATAAACTAGTTCTTATTACACATATGAGAAGGACCATTGATTGATTCTATCAGTTTATTTGCTCGTTATGGTCTTGCACATCTAATCGCCAAGAGCGTAGCAAATAGAATGCGAGTATTAGCACTGGAAAGTCTTTTTAAAAGACTGAAACAAGCTAGTTGGCCTGAACTTGTAATTCTCATGTGACCTCATTTAAGGCTCCAAATTTAAGTTGGATTTAATTGAAATGAGTCAAATGTTTCAAGGCATGTTTAACGTTAGCATCTCTGAATTCTTGTTATCTGCTGTACGTGTTTTATATGTAATAATAAAGGTTAGTAGGCATGATCTGTGATTATAATGCTGGCCAGTTTGCAGGCTCAAAGGTTGCACAATAATTTCAAGGAACTACTTGATAAATATAGTGAAGGTGACTTTCCCTCCAAAGTGATGGTGGAGCAACTAATGTTGGACACCGTTAAAGCAGATGAAAGCAGACTTCCCCGCATCCGTTCCTTTGAATGGGAATATAATTGTAGCTCCATATTCATCGATTTTGACAATCGGCGGGTAAGTGTCATCAGTGGTATTAATAAGTTACTTTCTTTGCTGACAGAATTTAACTTCACTCCTTACTTGTTTAGGGGCACTTTGGAACAAGGAGCACCACTGCCTTGACAGTGAAAGCAAGTGGAGAAGTAAGTGTTTATGAGAGACATCTAGAAAATGAAGGATGGGAAGAACATACTGTAAATTATCAAATAAGGAAGGTTGATTAGTGCCTAAGCTTAATTAGTTGACAATCTATTTGCTGCAAATTGATGCAGCTTTGTAACTGCTAATACTGTAATACCTTATTTATACAAGTGCTATCATGCATTTGTTTGAGCAATTATGAGCACGATCTTAAACGTCAATTAGCAGTTAAAAGGATGAGCACAACGTCATTATTCATAGCATAGAATTATTTTTATTTATATAAATAAACATGGGTGGATGTTGCACTTATAAGCTGACGATTGACCACCCAGCAAGGGTGGCGGAGTGGTAAGAACTTTACATATGGATTTCTTTACTAGGAGGAGGTCGGGTGTTGAGTCTTTGCGTCAACAAAGAAACCATTTCTTGGTGGTCTCTCTCGGTCAATTTTGGTGGGATCAACTTGACCCTATGAGATTAGTCATACTCGAAGGATGCGGATACTTATAGTTATCCGACCGGTAATGCTCATTCGCCCATTATTCAAAGCACGCAAAACTAACATACTGATCTCCTATAAAATTCCTAGCGTAGTGCACTTTATTTAGTCATCCGATCGGTAATGCTCATTCGCCCATTCTTTGCTTTGCGTTGTCGATCATACCACAACACCACCATCGCATTAACAGAGCAAACCCAGTTGTTATTACAAAACCACTCCAACTCCCTCACAAAATGCAAACAAATCCACGCCAACCTCATCGTCTCAAATGCCATATCAAACACCTTCACATCCAACACCCTCATCAATCACTACTCAAGATCCCGAGACCTATCCCACGCACACCTCTTGTTCAATCAAACATTGCACAAAAATGTTGTCACATGGACGTCCATGATGTCAGCCTACACTCGCAATGGCCAATTCAAAAAAGCACTCCAACTGTTTGAACAAATGCTTCACTCAGACCAGAAGCCAAACCAGTGCACTCTCTCCGTCGCAATTCGCGCTTGCACGAGTTCTGGGTATCTACAATTGGGTTTGCAGATTCATGGATTGGTGTTGTGTTATGGATTTGAAAGTGATGAATTCGCGGGTAGTTCTTTAGTTGATATGTACTTCAAGATTGGAGCTTTTCTCGACGACGCTTCGCGGGTGTTTTTCGGTTTGCGTTATAGGGACTGTGTTGCTTGGAATGTTATGATTCATGGGTTTTCCGAGGCTGGCAATGTAGGTGAAGTGAAGAGGTTGGTTTCGGAAATGCGGGTCGCGGATGGCTTGCGACCGAATGATTTCACTTTTGTGAGTTTGCTTAGGTATTGTGGTTGTTTGATTGAGGTGGAGGAAGTACATGGATTGATATTCAAGTCTGGGACTGAATTTGATCCTGTTGTAGGTAGTGCTCTTGTGGATTCATATGGGAAGTGTGGTGATTGTGATTCGAGCGAGAAGATTGCGGCGTCGATGGAGCACAAGGACGTTTTCGCTTGGAGTTCGATGATTTCGTGTTATTGGAGAAATGGTAGAGGTAGAGAAGCTATTGTTTTGTTTAGAGACATGTGCAGGGAAGGTCAGAAGCCTGACCAACATACTTTGTCAAGTGTTTTAAAAGCATGTGTTGAGAATGGGGAAATGGAGATTGGAATTCAAGTCCACTCACAGATGATTAAAAATGGGTACCAAGGAGATCAATTTGTAGCCAGTGTGTTATCGATTCTTTATGCGGATTTCAGTGAAATGGGCGACGCGGAGAAGGTATTTAGAAGGATTTCTAGTAAAGATATTGTCTCCTGGAATGCTATGATCATGGGTTATGCTAAGAAGAAGGGATGTGTTTCCTCTTGCGTCGAAATCTATAATGAACTTCGTCGAACTATCAACTTGAAACCTGATGGAGCAACTCTAGTTGCTGCTCTAAAATGTTGTAGCTCAAATTCAGATTTAGAGACAGGTCGCCAGCTCCACGCCGAGACCATCAAATTAGGCCATAGTAAGAAAACGTCTGTCGTGAATTCAGTGATACATATGTATTCAGAATGCGAAGCAGTTGAAGATGCTTGTAGGGCGTTCGACGCCTTAATTGAGAAAGATGATATCTCATGGAGCTCCATTATTGGTTGTCATGCTCAAAATGGATTAGAATTGCAAGCTTTGATGCTTTGCAAAGACATGTTGTCAGATGGTTTCCTTTTAAGCTGTTACACTATCCCGTCGTGCGTCACAGCTTGCTCAGTACTTGCAGCCATGGATTTGGGAAAGCAATTTCATTCGTTCGTCGTAAAGCTTGGTTTTCATAATGACATATATGTAGGGAGTTCAGTGATTGACATGTATGCTAAATGCGGGAGCATGGAGGATTCCATCAAAGCTTTCGATGAACAGGACAATCCAGTAGTAGGAACCTTCAACGCTTTAATATCAGGGCTTGCGCAACATGGAAGAGTCGATGAGGTAATCAGAGAATTTAACAAGATGGATGAAATGGACATTCTCCCTAACAAAATTACCTTCTTAGCTGTTCTTTCAGCTTGCAGCCATGTTGGACTGGTTGAAGAAAGCATTTTCTTCTTTGAACTCATGCAACAAAAATATGGGCTTGAGCCAGAAACTGAGCATTACTCATGCTTGGTCGACGTCTTTGGTCGTGCAGGGAGACTAGAAGAAGCATATCAAATAATGCCAAAGAATATGGGAGATTCAACATGGAGAACGTTATTAAGCGCTTCAAGGACTCACAGGAACATGTGGATTGGCGAAAAATCTGCGAAAAAAATGTTGGAACTTGAAATTAAGGATCATGCTTCTTATGTTCTTCTATCAAACCTTTATTCAGGAGAAGGAAGATGGAAAGAAGCTCAAGAGATTAGGCAAAGAATGGTAGAAGTAGGCATTAGAAAAGATCCAGGAAGCAGCTGGTTCATCATCAGGGATAGGGTTCATGACTTTTAAGGTTGGAGATTTTTCACATCAGAAATGGAAAGGATTTCAATGCACCTAAACCTACTAAATCAACAGATGAAGTCTTTTGGTTTCTTAGCCTGTATTTTCACAACTTTTGGTTGATCTTATAGAAAACACGTCAATCTTAATTCTTTATATAAATTATATTATTAATGAATCCTTTCACCTTATCTTTACATAAACTATATTATAGAAAACACGTCAATCTTAATCTTATTATTGTGTGTGTGTGTTTGTGTGGGTGGATCCCTCAACAATGACAATGAAGAGGAAGACGAAGATGAATGATGGAGGATCGAAACCTTCATTGTTGAGGTATTCACTCTGAATACGTGCATAGTTATTAGTAGCAAGTTCTTTGTTTTGTTGATTGTTGTTCAATTGAATAATAACCACATATAAAAGGAAAGTCAAACTCTTTTATTGTGCTTGATCTTTGTAACTAGTATGCTGTCATGGGCGTTAAATCAAACAAAGTGAAAGAGTTTGATCCCTGTACAGGCCACTCAGCACATTAATAAACCCATACAAAGATACTCTGTAGAATATACTGTGTACTGTAAAACTGTAACATTGAGTGAGATAAATGTAATTGTGTTTGACTATGTACAGAATGAATTAGTTACAGAGTTAGTTACAAGGTTGTTAAGTGAGAACAGGACACTCACTATAAAATAAATCCTTTGTATTGTTTCATTGTTCTAAAAGTGAATAAACACATCACACATTTGTGTGTGTTTCTTGAGTAAATTGTTCATACTCCCTTCATTTTTTATACGAGTGTCATTTCAAGGTTGTTCACAATTTTTAAGATAGTCATTTGATTATTTTGAATGAGGAGAAAGTGACTATTAAGTGACTAAATCACCCTTCATCTCCCTTAACCCCACCACTTCTATTTAATAGAATTTTTTTTTTTTAAGAATGGTATAAAAGTCAATTAAGCAATTAATGTGTATCGAAACTATCAAATGACATATATTGTGAAATATTTTAAAATGATTAAAAAATCACTAATAAAGAAACAAATGGAGTATATTTGTATTATAAAACCATATCACCATGTCATGAATATTCAAGTTTTGCCCAATCAAAATCAAAACAGCCAAAACGTCCCAAAGTGGATATACATTTGATAAGTGCATCAGTGTTCTTAATAAGTTAATCCCAAAAACGTTAGGATCTATTTCGATACTCAAACACTAGAGATTCAGTCTTCTTATCCAACCTGAATCCAGACATTTGTAGCTCCCTGACGATCTCTTTACACTTAGCCAACCGTCCGAAAGTGGCATAAATCTTGATTAGATCTCGATATATATCATACGTTGGAATGAAACCAGCTTCTTTAAGTCTAGAGAAATATTTGAAGGCTCTTGAGAGATCATTCAGTGCGACGAAAAGCTTTATCACTACCCGATAAGCTGGAAGGTCGAAAAGGCAATTTAACTTCTCCATTTCCCAGACCACAGCCATGGCTTCCCTGTATTTCTGATCAGAATATCGGCTATGTATCAAAGTTGTGTACATAACTACACTCGGATGACGCCCCGATTCAACAAACCATGTGAATAAGTTTTCAACCATCTCAAATTGTCCAAGCCTCACGCAGGCTTTCATGACTGCTGTACAATCCTGTTGGCTCAAATTCAACTCCTCCCTCTCACCCAAGTCTGCCAACAAAGACAATGCAAGATTGGATTTGTCGGGGTTTTTTCCAAACTCCAATATCATTTTCGCGTAAACACTAGGGTCCAATGATCTATTAGCATTCTTGGCAATCCTGAGAAGCTTCAAAGCATGATTCAAGCTTCCCCCTCTAATGAATCCCCTCACCATAGCCTCTATCACGGTCCGACTGGCTGAACTCGCGAGCTTCTCCAACTCTGGTGGCATTTTCAATCCGCGCGTCCTTGCCAAAATCTCGACAGTGGAAGCAAGAATCCGGTCGTCGGGAAATAGATGGCTGTGATTCTTTGCCCAACAAAAGGTCTCCAATGCTCTCTCAGGGATGCCCATGTGACCCAATTCTCTTATAGTTAAGGAAAGTGATCCTTTCCTTAGAAAATTCACCCACTTGTTGAGGACTTGAGACACGCCTTTCTCTGGTGGAAGGCTTTGAATCTCCCTAGCAAGATTGATGAGGAATTCAGGGTTCTTGTACACTTGTGTACAAACAGATGATCTCGACAAAACCATTTCTCGGTTCCCCATTCTCACATGTCTCTTCGGTGTGGGCAGTTTCAAAGGTCGAAGCTTGTGAGGCAATGGGAGTGGCAGAGGCCTCTCCCTGTACAAGTTCCCTGGTTTTTGTGGGATTCTTCCCTGGAAAAGAGATGATATTGCTTCAATCTCATCAGGGCTCCACTCCAATTCCTTTCCGTCCTTGGCATTGTCATTATCATCTTTCTCTTCTTCTTCTTCTTCATCATCAACAATGCCAGATGGTTCTTTGTCATTGATCTTCTTCTTGATTACCAAATTGGCTCTGGGGTCTGACGGAACCTTAGCGCGACGAGGGTAGCGAAGGTTCTTGGGCGGTTTACGACGAGGAGTAGTGCTCGACTTGGGTCGGCGAATAGCTGCTGCAATACTTACAGGTCTCTTGAAATGACTGTTGAATTCCAATGTGCTTTGGTCCTTTGAATAACAAGAATGTATTCTCATTTCCACTAGTGAAGATACGAAGTGGAGGGAACGCACAGATTCCATGTGTTTAATAAAAAACATGCGAGGGAACAAACAGTGGAAGTCTTCAGTTAGGAATAATATCAAACAGTTGGTGTGCAACAAATGTGAATTCAAGTCGTATGATAATCGCCAGCCCTTCTGCCTACTCTTATTAGTGCATTTGACTGGCACCTAGACTTAATCACTGCATGATGCGTCCAAGCCCGTATAAAATAACTGGACTTCGATAACCATTTATAACAAAAGCCCGGCTCGTGCTCGAGCGGCTTGCTTTTAAAGTGGATCGGGCTTGAGCCGACTTAAAAAGTCCATGCTCGATATAAGTCCTGACCGAATTTAAATTGAAAATTAATATATTTTAAAGGAAAATACTAAAATGATAACAACAATGTCACCCTACAATACACATTGGCTCACAAGAGCCCTTTGTGTGACCTCGACCTATATGTTATGCATCGAGATCTGTATATGTCTCGCATCTTGAGGCACGCATGGATGGTTTTTGTGAGCCAATGTGTTTTGTGATATGACATGATATTGTTATTCTAACACTTCTCTATTTTAAAATAAATGAGGCTTTATGTAAGATCTGGACTTATAATCTAATGCACACATTTTACAATGTTTAGTATTTTGAGCTATTCACTTTTTTTTTTTCGCATAAAAATGTATATATAATACATACATATAAATACAAAATGATGTTAAAAAAGTCAATAAAGATTTATGAAATGAATAAATAACTTCTTTTTTTATATTTTTAATATAAGAAGATTATGTAAAGGCTTAATGGGTCAGACTTGAGCTTTATATTTTTACACGAGCCTGATTTTGGGCTATGTATAAGTCAGCATATATGTGGTGGGTAGGGGGTGTGTTAAGGATTATAGGCCCGAGCCCGACCCATGAACGGGTCTACTACCCTTTCACAACCTAAGTTTTTAATTTGAGTAGTGATCAAGTGACCGTGACGTGGGACCCGCAATGAGATATGTGACATAACCGATGCGAGATGGCCGAGGTATATGTTATATTTGTTGTGGTATATGCCTAGAGTATTATATATGTGTAGACTACTAAGTCATTTCTACTTACGTATAAGTGTCGATACGTGTGTGGGAATGCGTCTCAAGTTGAGTGCCGGTGTGGGATCGAGGTAGAGAGTGGTATGGTAAGTTGGCATAGGATTATATATAGCTTTATAGTGATTTATATATGGTTATGGTTGATTATACACTTAATGAAGCTAAGTTAGTAAGCTAAAACAATAGCCACTTGATTTTCATCGAGACACGTATTGACTCATATCAACATCAATGGAGTTACATATTGGCGTCACATAGCATGAGTTAGTGGGACATGTGTTAGTAAGTGTATCACTAGATGAGCCTCGAGACACGCGTGTACAATGAGATCAATGGTTATTAATCAACCACATCCACTTACTATATAAAGCTAGTAATCAACTCCTACGACCAAGTCAACTTCATTTTATTTGCTTAATCGAGAAGGAAACTTCCTGGAGAAAAGGAGAAGGAATGGAGGAAGAAGAAGGCCAACAACCAAAGTGGGTTTGGTGAAGGAGATATCAAGTTAAGCTAGGTGTTAATCGAACTAGATACATATCTCCCTATTTACTTGAAACCAATTCTGATTTTTGATCGAATTCAGATGCTAGATGATTAAGATTTTGCAATTGGTTTATATATTTGGATTCCTCATTTCAAGTTGATAATCCAACTATATTAAAGTTCTTAATTTGGTTTAAAAATCATAAATATATGAATTTTTGAAGTTGTAAGACCAAATATTGTATTTCTGCATTTTGTATTAGGAATTAATCTATGTAAGTTGGTCATAACTTGCTCATTTTATATCCAAATCGACTCAAACCAGAGGCATTTGAAAGCTTAGTCAAAGGGGAACAACTTTGCTTAGCTAGAGATGTTGTAATTCAAATTTTTTCATGTCCAAAAGTGTTATACAAATAGGTGCTTAAATGCAGTATAAGATTTTTAAAACTAAAATTGTTAAATGCATAACTCCCTACCTATTCATCCAAATGAGCTGATCTTTTAATATGTTGTTATTGGATATGGTTTCTGCCTTGTGACCAAAAATAACATTTTTTGGAAGTATATATTGGGAGAAATAGATTTTCTAAATTCGCTGGTCGGGTTAAATTTCAATTAGAGCTATCTTTAGTAGAAATATGATATTTCTTTCATTTTAAAACAAAATATTGAAAACTAAACCTTTTTGGAAAGCTAAGATAGAGACCAACAATCTTTGTACTGGTGGAAGATTTTGATATTTAGACAATTTCATGCCTAAAATCGCGCTGCAATATAAGACTAAAATTTCAGTGTTGTTTAGTCTTAAAGGGTTGTTTTGGGTTAAAATTCATAAACCCATTGGACCTGACATAAACCCAACTTATTTAGATTTGTTTGATATCAAGAAACTATGGAAGTGTTTCAAGGATTATACGAGTTTCGAGGTGTTGGGAGACTGGAGTAGCTTAGGAAATTACATGGATTGTAAGTAAACTGATTAAGATATTTATTTACATTTCATTCATATTTACATGTTCATTTCCAGTCATTTAGACTGATTTACCTTTGTATTCAATATGTCATGACTTGTTGTTCTTTCTCATTACATGAGGTTGCTTTCATGGTATAATTTGTCGATCAAATGATTTCATTGACTCCAAATCATGTGCAATGTCATTGTTGATTGTTAATACATATGGTCAGTGAAATAACATGCTATTAGGTAGGTGTTACATAATATTATAATATATTTCCTTTGTGTATTAGATATGCAGTTGCTTTATTGAATTCTCAAACCATGTTATTTCTTGAAATATGAAAGTGGTTCTCGTATCTAGGATCATTACATATAGAGGTCCGTTGGACATACGGGGGTCACTAGACTTTTCAGGTTGATCAGGATTTCTCCACTATCTTGCGCAGCATACGGGAAATGAGTCATGAAGTTGTTGGCAAGCATAATTTGCGCGGCACACGGGGTGTTGGACCCACGGTTGTTGGTGTAATGACCCTAAAATCTAACTCGTGTCACGCGTCATTTCAGTGTAATACGTTGGACCCACTTGTCGTGATACGTATATCCAAACCCCGGAAGTCGACATCGAGGTATGCTATTTTTGTTTGATGCGTGTATTATGTATTACTTATGTACATTGTTTTTGACACATGGGACACATGAGTTTTGTGAGATATTTATATGGAGTATATACGGGGTTTCCACACTTTAGGCTGTCCTAACTGATTTGTGTAGAGTTGTTTAGATTTGTTTAAGTTGAAATCGCTTACGCATAAACTTTGATAACTTACAAATTTGAATAACTCATTATAAATGCTAAATTTTGATGCACTTTTAATGTTAAATGGTTAGGAAGGCTGACTAGGCTTGCGTTGACGTCGCGAGGATTGACTCGGGGTCCACGTAAGTCTAGGCCGGGCGGGGCCCAGTTTAGGTTGTGGAACCTAGGGGCCGTCGCGGTTGAAAAGTATATATCGCGGTGTGGCACACAAGTAAAAGTTTATAAAGGCAAAGCACTTTGCTAGACCTTCACATGATGATGTAGAGCTCAACTCCATCATCATATAGTGGAAAAGGCTGATGTGATGAAGATCACGTCCGACCAACCCTAGATCATTACTACTTAGTCACATGTCAGTTTCATGTTGTTTAGCTGAAGTATCTATTTGCATGTTCTCTTTTCAGCATAGTTGCTATTATCATGTTTTTTTATACTTGTTGCATATTTGGGAATGTGAGCAAATGTCTTTTAGTATTACTTTCTATTTTCCTGTACTCACATTCTAGTTGTGACGGTGGGTGCAGATCCATCGAGTATCATACCGAGCAAAGAGAATATCGATGTACTACGAGTGGGTGCGATTTTTGATGTATACTTTTATATGTATATGTGGGTGCAGATCCATCGAGTATCATACCGAGCAAAGAGAATATCGACGACTACCTCTGAGCCAGAGGAGCACTGCTACACCCGATTTTATAGGTTCTGATTTTTTATGTATTACTTTTATATGTATATGATATACTTTTGGGGTTATATATTATGGGTTGAGTGAGTAGTACCTTGATCAGACACATGATATTATATTTCACCATTTCATCATATATATATGCATGTGATCTTTATTTTATGATTTTTCCACAATTGTTATGACTCATGTTATAAGCTTCCGCTAGATTGTTAAGACTTCAGCTGAATAAACTTGTAAGTAAACAAAATTTTAATTAACTTTGATTTATGAATTGACATAGGATAAGTATAAGTTTATATTCAAAACAAATAATAAATAATAAGTAGGTAAATGGTTTTGTGATAGGCTGACTAGCCCCTTGTTAGGTCCTATATGGAGATATTAGGGCTTAATAACGTAATTAGGTTGGGCGGTGTCTTAATTTGAGAATGGGTCGTCACACACCCTCTCCTTATAAAAATTTGTGGAGTGACGTACTTTTTTTGACATCAACAAGAGTCAATTCCATGACTTCTCTAAACCTTGCTTGTTTGGCAAATGATGTCACATTCATCTCGCTTGTGATGCTTCAACATGTAGTGACTTGTAGTTGGCATCTCATTAGTTATTTGTGATGATATGCGTGTTTGGTAGTAATTAAAAAACAAAAAATGATATAGAGACACACTTTAGGCATTCAAATTAGGCACACGACCATAGTATTCCGTACAATACACCTTGAATATGTATCCCCCGTTACATCAATTGACTGAAATGAACATAAAATAGACAACAAAATGCATTGCTGAAAAAGCCCAAAATACCCTTGTAGTTGGTAAAAGAATGCCTTTGCAAGTTAGCATATATATATATATATATATTTTTTAAGGTTTAAAGGAAAAGATCTATTCAGCATGTTGAACTATGTGAATGCTTATTGGAATCATAATCTCAATGCGTTGAGTTGACATCCAAACGCAAATAAGTAGAAATTATAACAAATGGAACATCGATAATTGCAGTTGGTTTTATGAACAATTTATGCCAAGGCCTATTTCTTAAAAGATCAAATGACCAAATAAATTAATAGATTTATAGATATTGAAAATCCACATTCACTACTTTTAAACTCGACACTCCTTCATTTTAATTAAAACAAAAAACACATATTCCCCTCTCTATTCTCTCATTCTCTGTAACTAAAATTGAACTTTTTTCCTCTACTATTTTGAGATTAACATTCAAATTTGTTGAGGACAATAAATTAAGATGCAATGCTTAATTTCACTTGTTTAATTTTTTTTTCCATGATTTGAATTTTAAAATTAATGCCCCAAATCCCGAGGTCGCCACGTGGAGTGTCGCGGCCCCATGATCTGTCGGATCATCATTGACCCACCTGGGTCCCACGCACCACTAACGTCATTTGCTATATCACGACTACTCGATATGCGTGTTAACACATTTCGTTAATCAATTTAGTTAGACAATTGAATCACTTTTAGCATTAAAACATCGGAAAGTTTTAAATTTAAAGCAAGTAAAACAATTGAATTCATCATCATATAAAACATCATTTATAAGAGCAACTCCTATTGTGGAAAATCCGGAAAGTACTTTGTATATAAGCGACAATACTAAGCAATAATATATACAAGTACAAAGTGTCTATCCGATCTTCCAATACCCAAAAGTAAAGTAAAATATCAAAATAACACATACTAGTGGGTCCTGACCGCGGGCAATCAGATGAAGTTGCCAAGAATCCCCTTGCCCCTACTAGTACTGGGATCTGCACTCAACCATCACAAAAAGCCAGATGGAGAGTACAGTTAGTAAGATTCCAAACGAAGTACACCGAGCATTTATAACAAAATAAATAGATACCAATAATCATGTTAAATAATCATGCGGAAATTAAACATGCAATCGTGCTACGATCATCACATGAATAAATAACATGAGAGAAACAAAGTGTACTCGTCCGGACGGTAAGACTAAAGCGTACTTCGGACTCCCAAGATCCTTTCGGTGGGTTCCCCCACTTCCTTTCACCTGGTTCATCGCGGTGCGTGTCCGACACGTGCACCCTTAATGCAACTCGGGTTGCAATTCACCGAGTGCCTGATCACACGTGTTACAACCTAGTATGCCTTAAGTACACTACGAATATCAGGTGGGAATAACTCGACCACCAACTCAAATGTATCACGAAATATAGTACAATAACAAGGAATATGAAATCAACGATGAAAAAGTAAACCTAAGTGACTTTCGGATGGATTCTTACGTACCTAAAAATGCACCCCGAAGTCCCGCTCACGTCTTAAGATACGCGTCCGACTCCCGACTATGGTCTCATAAGTTCTGGTGTCCAATTAAACCATTTTAACTAGTTTATAGTTAAATTAAGTGAATTTATAATGTGTGGCAAAAAATATGGAAATTTTATTCCAAAAAGTTTGGTTTGACACATTTTTCGAGTTATCTAGGGGTGTCAAACACCCGAAAAATTCTTGAATACTATTTTTTTCTTTTTTTATCATTTTTTTATATATTTCTTGATTTTCTAGATTTTTCCTTAATTTTCTACCTATTTTTCTTATTTTTTTAGTAATTTATTTAATTTAAAATTGTTTTAAGTTAATTTTTAATATTATATTATTTAAATAAATGGGTGGGTCCCTAGATCGGGTTTGACCCGGTCCAACCGGTTCGGGTCCACCCTGGTCGGGCCCAGACCGGCCCGGTCCGTCGGGGGTTGCAAGCACGCACACGCGTGCGTGCACCCCCCTCCGTGCGTGCGTGCAACCCCCCCTCCCCATCTTCTTATTCACAGAGACGTTTCCAACGTCTCTGTTTTTTTTTTTTTTTTTTTTTTTTTTAAATCAACCAACAACAATAACAACTTCAACAACATCATCAACAACAACCAACACCATTAATATCAAGTTTTCTCCAACATTTAACCAACAATCAACCATCACCATTAAAACCCATTCAAGCTTCATTTTAATGGAAATTTAAAAGAAAATAAAGATGCTCACCTTGATTGCTTGTTTGTTTGATCAAATCACTTCCAAAAACTCCAAGGATCTCATAAAAAATTTCACTCTCAATCAACCAACTCCTCCAGGAATTTGTTTTATTTTCCACCTAAATACCCACTTTTCTATATGTTGAAGAGAGGTGAAGAGGGAGAGACGTAGAAGAACAGAAGAAATGAGTGGAAATCCTCATTTTATTGGTATTAGGTGGTATAGGTGGCATGCCCTTATTTGTCATTATTGGACACCAAATTTTTAGTCTTGTTTAATTACCTTCGTTCACCCGGTGTCCCGCACCTCGACACGTATAACGAGGCACGCTATAATCGCTTATTTTGATCGATTGGCCTAGATCGTGGGTTTATACATTTAATTAATTTGATTAATCAAATTAATTTTTCGACATAGCGTACCGCATTTCGCATTTCGCTCGCCATACCCGTATTGACACGTTTTTAAAGCGATTCAATGATATAAATACACACATGCTATGCTATGTAAAATAATTTGATATACGACATCGCAAATAGGCAAACAATCACGAAAAATCACTATTGACATAGTCAGACGTGCCCTGACCTATCAGCGACATCCACGCGGATCGAAATTTGGCATCCAAAGTCGAAAATAATCAATAATAACGGCGTAATTAAAATTTGGGCCGTTACATATTTATTTACATATAAAAAGAAACAACATAGAAGAAATTTGTGTAAAATTCGAAGGTATAATATTTTTTAAAAGTTTGATTTTATTTTATGTTTCGCTTAAAAAGCGATATTTTTTAATCTAGAGAAAAGAGATTTTTTAATTCAAAGAGAAGCGTTTCTTTTTATTGACAAAACCATTCTTTTGGTCCCCGAACTTTGAAAGTTTTACACTTTTGGTCCCTCAACTTTGAAAACAACACATTTGGTCCCTCAACTTTTTATATAGTGTAAATTAAGTCCTTTTGTTAGTCCAGTCATTATTTTTGATGACGTGGCGAAAGTCTATCGCCACGTGGCGCCACGTGGCAATCCTTGTCATCAAGAGTCGGTTCAATGAACCGATTGGTTCATTGAACCAAGCTGGTTCAAGTGAAAATCAAATGCTAGCCCGTTCTCTTCTCTCTCTCTCTTCTTCCTCTCTTTCTCTTTCTCTCTCTGCGTTCTCTCTCTCTTCTCTCTCTTCTCTTTCTCTTTCTCTCTTTCTCTCTTGCTCTCTGCGTTCTCTCCTCCTCGCCGTGCACAACTTTCCCGCTCTCCCTCGCGCCTCGCTCACGGCATCACTCGCGCGTCGCGCTCGCGCCGCGCCTCGCCTCGCGTTTTCGCGACATGCACGGCGCGGCCACCGCCTCGCGACCAGCGACCTCGCGGCCATTGCGCGCGGCCGGCGACCTCGTGTTTCGCGACAGCGCCCTCTGCCGCGCGGCCGTGGATCGCCGCCGCGCCTCGCGTTTCGCGGACAATGCCGCGCGACCAGCAAGCGCCTCGCGACCGCGACCTCGCGTTTTCGAAGAGCGCCCTCTGCGCGCGCCGGCCGCGCCTCGCGTTTCGCGCACCATGTATGACCAGCGACCTCATTGCGCTTGCGCCACGATCGACAGTCCTCGCTCGCGACCGGACCGCTCTCGCATCGCGACGGCGGACCGCTCTTCTTTCGCGCATTGCGATCGCCTCGCGGCGAGTCCTCGCCTCGCGACCGCTCGCCTCGCGACGTTCGTGCTCTTCGTACGCATCTCATCCTTGGTTTTATCCCGATTACGTTTATAATTCTTATCACAATTTCAAAGCTAATTAAGTGGTCCTATAAGTTGAACTCCTCATATTAAAGCTTGTACCTCATATATTAATAGTAGAAGTTGGAAAATTTACGTACAACCGATTTTACTTTATAAGAGCAAAATGAGGGCATTTTTTTTTCCCAATCTAGGCAATAACGCCTAATGGGAAGTCACCATGTGTCCAATTTTTCTGACGTGGACACATGGATAGCCGCCTTTCAGCGCTATCCATGTGTCATGTCCACGTGGACTCGCGCACGTTCGTGCTTCATCGTACGCATCTCATCCTTGGTTTTTATCCGATTACGTTTATAATTCTCATCACAATTTCAGCTAATTAAGTGGTCCTATAAGTTGAACTCCTCATATTAAAGCTTGTACCTCATATATTAATAGTAGAAGTTGACATTTATTGTTCTAATTGTTCGCTAATGTTGAAATATAATGTGGAATAACGGCTAGCTTAAGACTTATGCTTATATTTTTTTCTTAATTTGCATAAATATTTTAATTTTTATTTATAAAGCGACGACAACTCTAGTTGCCCTCTCAAAGAAAAGTGACAACAACGCTTGTAATTTTATGTTTGGCACATATTATACATTTGTTAATATATTGTTGTGTTTTTTATTACTTTTAACGAATGATTGAGTTTTGGTTTTTTTTTTTTTTGTGATTGCAATGTGGACATGGTTTAAGAAATGGTTGAAAAGTTGAGATTTTTCATATCTTATGGGGGTCGGTTTAGAGGCGATCAATATATTAATGGGAAGAGAAAACTCATTAGTTCCCATTTTAATGTTGACCTTTTGTCGTATCCAAACGTCATGTCTTACGTGAAAGACTTGGCTACACCACTATTAGCGCCTTGTACTATTTTAATTGTGGTAAGAAAGAATTTGTTATAGTGAAAGACGATGTTGATGTTTTGAATGCTTGTAAGGGGAAAAAGAATGGGGATTTGCTAGAATTTTTCATTGAACATGTGAGGGACATAAATGTTAGTGGCGGGGTGCAAAATCAACCTTTTGTTAGAGTTTGTAGGCAAAGGAAATGAGGTTCAAAAAAACAAAGGAAAGACAATTGTTACAACACAAGATGATCTATATGAGGAGACAAATGTTAATGCAAGCAATACTTTTTGCTTGAGGATTACGAATGTGATGACACTACTTTTGATGACATACTATTTGACGTGCCCATCTTCACGAGATGATGATGATGATGAAGAGTTACGAGGAAGCTCGAAAAAAAGTTAGGGAGTCAAGGAACAAGAACGAGAAGAAAAAGAAGACCAAAAATGACAATGGAGACGAGATACATGATGAAAGGGGTGAATCTCGGGTTGAATGGGGAGAGTTGCGAGGTTTATGGGGAAGAACCGTAGGTTGCGATTCGACACTAACTCGGATATTCCGTTTTTTGTTTGGGAATGATTTTCACTCTATGATTTGAGGCACGACAAGCCGTGAAGAAATATGCCATAAAGAAGGGGCTTGACGTTAAATTGGTGAAGAATGATAAAAGAAGGTTGAGAGCAAGGTGCAAGGAAGGGTGCCCATGAAAAATTTTGATCTCTATGGAAAACAACGATGAGACTCTTACCGTGAAGACTTATGTTCACACACACAAGTGTCAAAGAGTGGAGAAGGTGAAGTTTGCCAATTATAAATATGTGGTTATCCAACTAAAGGATCATGTGTATAATCAACCTGACATTACATTGAAAACGTTGACAACCATATGTCAAAAAGAGATGAAGTTGCATGTCAATTTCTCTGTTGTGGCCAAAGCAAGACATATTATTCTCACGGAATTGATTGGTGACTACCAACATGAATACGCTTTGTTGCATGACTATGTAGGAATTATTTGCACCTCAAATCCCGGGTCAACTTGTTTTGTTAAGTCTAGTATGGATGAGGGAGGTGATAGACCAACTTTTACCAAATTTTATGTATGCTTTGAAGCATGTAAAAAAGGTTGGCTCGAGGGATGTCGCAAGATTGTTGGACTTGATGGTTGTTTCATGAAAGGTCTATGCAAAGGCCAACTTTTATGTGCAATTGGGAGAGATGGAAACAACCAGATGTTTCCAATAGCATGGGCTGTTGTACAAGTTGAAAACACGACCACTTGGACTTGGTTCATTAGGTGCATACAGCGCGATATACAACTTGGTGATGGAGAAGGCATTACTATTATGTCTGACATGCAGAAGGTAATTATTGGCTCACGTTTACCTCACTTTTCAAAGTAGTTTTATAAGCCTTTTTTTTGTTTGACATTTGTCATTTCTCATTAATGTTTGCAGGGTCTAGAATGTGCGATTCAATTAGTTTTACCGGAGGCAGAGCGTAGGAGGTGTGCGAGGCACGTCTATGCTAATTGGGCAAAGAAATGGCGAGGTGAATAAAGAAAGATTGCATTTTGGAGCGTGCACGAGCTACAACTGTTCGGAACTAAAGGTACTTGTGTCTCAACTCGCTTAATTATCTTGTATCGACATCCAATTCTATTTATCTTATTATAATTCTATTTTATATTATGACGACAGGATAAAATGCGTGCGTTGGCAGATCTAGGCAGCGGTTGCGAGAAAGATGCAATGGGGTATGAAGTTGAGAAATGGTCAAAGACATATTTCAATGAAAAAGTGATGTAATGGTTGTATTACACGTCAATCTGAAAACTATTATATTAATTTAAATAATTATGTATTTGAAGACTTTGTACGTAATCATAGGTTAATTGTGATGTCGTTGATAACAACTTGGCCGAGACATTCAATGGATGGATTCTAGAGGCAAGATGCAAGTCCATAATATCGATGTTGGAGGACATAAGGCGTAAGGTCATGAAAAGGTTGGTGAAGAAGAAACAAGAATCAACCAAGTGGCATTGTGATGTCTCTCCTCGGGTTTTGTCAAAGTTAGAGAAAAATAAGGAAAAATCTTTCGATTGGATGGCAGAATGGAACGGACACAACGAATATGAAGTGTCTAGTGTGTACAATGGAGTTGACAAACACAAGGTGGACATGAAGGCAAGAACATGTTCATGCAGAGAATGGAACTTGACTGGAATTCCATGCCCTCATAGTATTTGTACTATATACCATCAGTCTAAGACACCCGAGGATTTTGTGGCTCATTGGTATCACAAAGAAACATACATAAAGGCATACAAGCACATTATGGGTGTAGTTCCAGGGAAGAATTTATGGCCTGAGACAGATGGTATTAGAATTGAGCCACCTATGTTCAAGAAAATGCCCGGGAGACCAAAGAAGAATCGACGCAAAGATAAAGACGAACCCCGGAAGGTTAAGGACAACAAATTGTCAAGGGAAGGAAGGGTCATGACGTGTCGAATATGTTACTCAAAAGGGCACAACAAACGGGCGTGCCCCTTTAGAGCTAATAATGTTGAGGTGAGTTGATGCCAGTTCTTGTTAGCTTATTTCCTATTCCATGTTTTATGGCACCCAAATTTTTTTTTTGCAGAATGTTCAACAGAAGCAAAATGGCAACAAAGAAAATGGACAAAAGAATAACAAAAGCAAGAAAGAAATTCAACAAAAGATGAACAATGGAGATAAATCTCAAGGAAATACTCAAGGAAATGCTGAGTTAACTGAAAGGAACCACAATAAAGATGTTCAAGTGCCAAAGAAAAAAAGAACAACTCCACATTCTGGCTGTAAGGGATTTGGAGTATGTTACTCCAAGAACGGAGCCGTTACATGGCAGGTTAATGCTAACTCCAATCTTGTGTAGTTCAATGTTTCATTTATAGTGGCTAAATTTTATGTGTTCTGTATGTCCTATTTATTTTTGTCAAAATAGTGGTTAATCTTTCTTACATCTTGCCGAGAGATATTTTTTACTTGTTTGCGAGACTTTTAATAAGAGACCAAGATATTTGTATGGAGGAGTATGGAAGCAAGTCAACAATGTGCCCCCAACCTGAAACTTCTACACCCACCACAGCACCGGCGCAAAGTTTATACACTCACTCCAAAACCAAAGACCTTTAGGCTCTTCACAATGTTCAAGTGTTAACTCAAAGATCTTTGACATTTTTGTTAGTTTTTTAATATTATTTTGAAGAGACTACTTGTAAGTGAAGGTGGGGAAGACATTGATGGAGAATTTTTGTTATACTACTTGTAAGTAAGGTAGGGAAGAGAATGATGGAAAATATTTGTTATAATTTCAATCATCAAATTTCATTTATAGCACTCATCTCATAGTGATTATAGTATATATGTTGAAACTCTTGGCTTTTAATGGTTGCATGATATGTATGAATGTCAAACATGTGACCCTCTTTTGTGCGACGCATGCATCCTTCTCTTATCCAATATGTATGACATGTCTCCATCTCTCTCTGTGTAGGTATATTATAAGCAATTATTTATATTTTTCCCTAATCCAACGGCAATAAGTAATTATAACATAGAATATAGTGGAAGATACGTATATAAATAACGTTAAGTATATAAAATCTTAAACTAGTACATATGAGGCTTCAAAAAAAAAAAGAAAAAGTTCACGAGTAGTTCATGACACTAAACTATTACATCTTGACCACGACATTCAAAGCAAATTTAATGCAATTAATTTTGTGATAAAACTCAAATACACCATCCAATTGCAATTAGTACAATTAATTTTAATACAAAATATTGTCTTTTCGGTGCCTCATGTTCTTGATACAACTTCGCAACTTTTGACCACAATAAATTTTTCTCTGCTAGAAGCTTTACGACCTCATCCACATCAACCTGGCTAGCTCTTTCCACGAAGGACTGAGCAAGGAGATCAAGAGAGAAGAGGGTTCGATTTCGAGAACATGAAGCAAAATACAAGAACATTCATATAGCAAGAACAATTGCAATAAACAAGAGAAGAAATATTTATTTCATAAACATTAATGATGAACCTCTACAAGAGATGTGATCCATCTCGAATTTGATACTCATATTAATTTGTGAATAATCACGCTTACAACTACTTTGTCTTCAATGCTTTGCATTTTTGAGGAGTATACCATTGAACAAAAAAAGAAGCTACATTACACATGTTAAAGCAAATGTTGAAACAATGGAAGCATAAAAGAACAACCAACTTGAAGCAAACCTTAAATTTACAATAAATGATGAAGCTCTAAACCTAGAATAAGGAGGATAATTCATCAATGTCAAAAGATCTTTCATTCTACAATGTTAAAGCAATAGCTTGTGAAGATAAGCATCCAGTTTTGAAATCACTACTTTTCTTAAGGATTACAAACTCCATGAAATGATAAAGAAATAAACTTGCCTATTTCCACTCTATATCACAAAGCGTAATTAAAACAAGACCGCATACTTGTGCACGACACGAATAAGCATCCAGTTTGAAGATGAGCAATATTTGACGGTCTTCAACTTTCCTCTTGAACAATCTTAGCCCCTATCACCAATAAATAAAAGCAATCGGGAAATACCCGCATATATATGTATAAATTACGTGGTCGAGGTAGTAGATATTTACCCTCGCCGATCTAGTAGATCGGGGAACATCAGAACTTGGAAGCCACCTTGAATCTATATTCTAACCTCTTCGCAACACCATATCTTAGAAAAACATACCAAAAGGGAAGATCTCATTCAAAGACTAAGAAATTGCATTCTCAAACCCATTCAACTTTATGTATCCCAAATCAGCCCATTTCTCAACTAATTATGCATGTCCCATAAACAATCGAAGAAAATAAATGGAAACAAAATAGCACATGAAAATGATTGGCAAATATAGATGAATCCATAAAGTTATATCTCACAAATAATTTCCAAATGATCTCAACCCAATCAATAAAATCAAAGAGAGTTTTCTAAAGTACATAAAACCCTACCCTTCCAAACTCCATCAAATCCAAAGAAAAGGAGAAAAAATTGTAGGTAAGATGAAACGGTTAATTAGAACTAGCAAAATTACAAATCACCATTGCCACTTATTTTAGTCATAAGAAACGAGAAATAAGAGAAACGAAGAAATAATCAAGCGCGAATGCAAAGTACCGATCACCAAAAATTGGCGGTGGCCATTGTCGCCGGTTAGCGCGAGTCGAGTCGTTGTCGCTAAACGCGAGGTCGCGGTCGCCGGTCGCGAGGTCGCGGTTTGGATCGCGAAGTGCGGTCGCGTGGCATTGTCATTAAAACGCGCGCGAGGCGAGCGAGCAGAGGCGTGAGCGCGACGGCAAGTGATGCCGTGAGCGAGGCGTGAGGGAGAGCGAGAAAGTTGTGCACGGCGAGAGGAGAGAACGCAGAGAGAGAAGAGAGAAAAAAAAGAAAGAGAGAGAGAAAGAGGAGAGAACGCACAGAGAAAGAGAAAAGAGAAGAAAGAGAAAGAGAAGAGAACGAGCTAGCATTTGATTTTCACTTGAACCAGCTTGGTTCAATGAACCAATCGATTCATTGGTTCATTGAACCGACTCTTGATGACAAGGATTGCCACGTGGCGCCACGTGGCGATAGATTTCGCCACGTCATCAAAAATAATGACTGGACTAACAAAATGACTTAATTTACATTATATGAAAAGTTGAGGGACCAAATGTGTTATTTTCAAAGTTGAGGGACCAAAAGTGTAAAACTTTCAAAGTTAAGGGACCAAAAGAATGGTTTTGCCTTTTTTTATTAGATTTGACTTATTATGAACTTGAAAACCCGCAAGGCCAAACTAATTTGAATGGACCAAGCCCGTACGTGGTATCGAGCGCGCGGAATCTATTCCCGCAGACGTTAGCCGTTAAACGGAACGTTAAGCGGCTGACAAGAAGAGGAGTAAGATGAACTCGAACGACGTCCTCCTCCTCGATTCCCATCTAAAATATCTCAGGACAGGCTCGTCATTTCACAAAAGAGCAAGTCAAACCAATATCTACACACACACGTGGTATTCCAAAAAGCATATAAACCAGATCGGACGGCCACGATCAAACCACCGGTCCCACACACAACAACGCGAATAACATTGCCAACTCAAAACCAAACGAGCTTATGAGAGAGGGAACAAACACAAAGAGAAAGCACAAAGAGGACAGCCAATGAAAAGCGAGAGAGGGAGTGGGCGCGGATCGATGACGTGGCGAAATAATTTCAAATCCCGCCCAAATTCAAGTGAGATATAGAGAGCAATTCATTTCAATCTCGTTTGAATTTTAATTTCTCACACTTTCCTTCTTAACGCACTTCGTTTCTACGCTTTTGTTCTCAACGCACACAGAGAAAGAGAGAGACAGAGAGAGCTCAACAAGTCCGCTCCGAAACCCTAGCGAGGTATGGTTTCGATCTGGTTTTGATACTAATTTTCGCTTGTTTTCGTTGATTTGATCGATTTGATGGAGGTTTTGGCGGTGTATGTGCAGGATTTGCGATGAAAGGAGGCAAATCGAAGGCGAGCACGGCGAAGAAAGCTGATAGCAAGTGAGTTTTTGGTTTGTGTTGAATCTGTTGTTGTTTATGTGCGGACGATTTGGTTGAGTTGGATCTGATCAGATCCGTTGATGCTTTTGGTGGTTTAGGCTTTCTGTGAAGAGGACGACTGGAGATAAGGCTGTGAAGAAGGCAGCACCTAAGGGAAAGGCAGCGAAGGATCCTAACAAGCCGAAGAGGCCTCCGAGTGCTTTCTTCGTTTTCATGTAAATATCTTCTGATCTGGAAAGTTTTTTCAGTCGATCTGTGTTGTTTGAGTCATCTGATTGGTGGTTTGTGGTTCTTCGTACTGATTTTGTGATGGTTTTTGCGAATGAAGGGAAGAGTTCAGGAAGGTCTACAAGGAGAAGCACCCGAACAACAAATCCGTCTCCGTTGTAAGCTAAATCTTCCGTTTCTTAAGATCTGTTCGTTCGTTCGTGTTTCATATTTCTAAGATTTGTTCATTCATTCATTCATTTACTGTTCTTGTTGTTGATTGATCTGTGAAAGGTCGGCAAGGCTGGTGGAGATAAGTGGAAGTCGTTGTCAGACGCTGTAAGAACTCCATCACATCGATAGAAATTGGATCAGTTGATCAGTTCTACTTTGCAATCTATTGTTACGAATCAATGATCGATTCGTTCAAATTTGCAGGACAAAGCTCCTTACATAGCGAAAGCAGAGAAGAGGAAGGCCGACTACAACAAGAGCATGCAAGCCTACAACAAAAAATTGGTAAATCTGGCGCGCGCGCTTACGCTCTTCTCTTAGGATCCATACATAGCATCATCAATACTCAAATAGAGTCTCTGATTAACAAATCCTATTGAATGAATTACAGGAAGAAGGACCTAACGCAGCTGAAGAAGAGGAATCTGACAAGTCGAAGTCCGAAGTCAACGACGACGAGGACGAAGACGATGAGAGCGGTGATGAAGACGATGAAGAGTAGGAGATGAAGTTGAGATTGATCGAAAGTTTCATTTTAGCTTTGTTTAGGAATTCTCTCTTGTAATCTCTCTCTCAGATCATCATCATCATCATCAGTGATATTTCTGACTAAAAAAAGGGAAGCTAGGGTTCCTCTGATTAACTGTTTTGTTGAAATGAAAGTATATTGAGGCGCGGCTTCTTCACTGATAATGGAAATCTCTCCTGTACTTAGTATCAAAGAAAAATAGTTTGTTGTTGTGTTCGTTCAATGAAATGATTCGGCAGTGCGACCAACTTTAGCTATATTCGCATCTTGCCTTTCTGAAGATGCTTGCCTGACTTTGTTCTTTCTTTCACACTAAATTTGCTTTTACTCTTCAGCAAGAGCGAGATTTACAGGAATGCGAGGTTGTTATCAGTTGCTAGTGTTGTTAATGGGAGATTCTATCAATCTTCTTAATTTGTAAATCGTATTAAGTTCAAATTCTAGCCAAAATTAAACTAGCTCTAGAATCTTGAGAGTGAAAATATCAACTAGGGCCTTATTTATTATATTTATCATATGTTATATTAACTAAAGATTGAAACAAGACAAGCATGCCCTCTGCAACAAAGCCTCCAGCCTCGATACCAAATTAGGGGGTTGGTCACATGGTTCAAACTCTTTAATTGCCCATGATTTATAGTGCAGTTCTGTGTGCTATCTAAATCCTTTATAAATCCTTCTAACAAGCACGCTGTCGTGGGAATTAAATCAAGCAAAGTAACCTATAAAGTACCTTTCCTTATAGGTTAGGAATGGAGGCTTTGTTGTTTGTCAAGCCTTGCAGCTATGCCATTACTAGCAAGCAAAAATTTGACACGAAAAGGAAGCAAGTTTTGGGTAAAAATTCCTGGTTTACAAGCAGTACGTTGTGAATATTAACTTTATTTACTGTATATGGAATTTACAGCAAAAAAATAAAGTAAAAAATGCGAACAATCACAGATTCACAAGGAAGTCACCTATATAACGGTATGCACATAACTTTAGACTAAAAATGAAACAGTGCCATATGCACAAAAGAAGCAACATCAAAGTAGAAAATGAAGGCAATACTTGAGATGACATGTAATTCTAATCTCACATAGGGGATGTCATTGTTGTCTACTGGCTTATATACTTGGCTTGTCCTGCTCAGCTGTTCGCAGAAGTTGTTTTGCCATGGCTGAGAATGATTGAGCTGTGTCTTGCATCTCGGTAGCCCGCGTGTTGATGCCCTATTCAACCAAAGTAAAATGTTACAGTGACACCAGCGACCATGCCACAAAACTATCCTATACACATAATTTGAGTAGAATGTACTTAATTGCCAATGTTATTAAAATTGCTAAGGAAACTCTCACCTTCAACCTTGCCAAATTTTGGTGCAGCTTATTCTCTGCCATTTTAACAGCACCAGTTTCCTGCATCACGAAAACTTTTGTTCAATCATAATCACTAAGAATCCGAGGCCTCGTATTTTCATGTTTGGTTCAACTTTAAACTTGCAGGGAAGTTGCAAATTTTTAAACAATAAAAGATATGAAATGATGTAAATACCCTTCAAACAAAAAAGATGGATAAGGCCAACATTCAGATTGGAAAATGTGCTTACACCATGCAAAGGAAACCCGTATCTCTTCTTGATTTGATCAACTGTGCCAATCTTCTCATCTTCAGGCTCTTCTTTTGCTGGTAACTTTTCATTTTTCACTATCTTTTGTTTTAATTTACCTGTAACTTAAAAAGCTTAGCATCCCAACTCTGACTAAAATGTTTAACAATAATAATAAAAAAATAAGATTTAAGTTCATGCTTACCTCTAATTGCCTGAAACTTGTTGGTAATTTTCTGTTTATTTAAAGCTGCAATCATCCCGCGCCCCTTGGGTTTTTCTTCAGAATCATCCAGGTCAATATCATCTTCGCAAAAAAAAAAAAAAAATATAAAAAAAAAAATACATGAACCATATGAGCAAATTAGATCATGTTAGGAGTGACATCTATCAATATGTCCCTGGAATGAGGTAGAAGGATTTAGAAAGCAAATGCAGGTAGCCACTGATGCTAAATATTGACTATCTATATATCAAGTATCCATAGATAAAAGGCGCGATTAAAAGTAGTGGACCATTCATTGATTTAGTTAGTCATCTAAGCATGCATCACTAGATCAAGTAACTTGAATTTTTAGACCGGCAAGAGAACGCCTATAATGGAGCCACATCTGCATTTAACCAAGCATAAACAGCTTCCTCCCTTAAAAATAAAGCAGCATAATATATAGAGTGCATTATGGAGTATATATATGCCAGCATACCTATACTGAGTTCAACCTCATTCTCATCCTCATTGATGTGATCTGTGTTATCAGTTTCCGGGGGGAAATTATTAATTGAAAAGATAGTTGACAATTCATCTCCGACGGCAGTTCTAGAATCGATAGCTTCCGTAACTGGAACTTGCTTCTCTTTAGTTCCTCTCATATCTTTGATGACTGAGCTAAATATACCCTAGAGTTTTCCGTAAGTTATTTTAACATTTGCATTTTACTATGTATTATATGATAAAAGAAACGTACAAGACAGACCAAAAAAAAAAAAAAAAAAAAAACCAAAATTGCTTGAACATACTATACCTTTTTCTTTTCTTTGGACTCAAAGAATAGCGCTTCCTGTGAAGGCACGGCACCCTTATAAACTGCGCTAACGGAATCCAAAATCCTGAAAAGAACGATGAAAGAACTACTTCAATGAACAAAATAGATGTCGACTTATTAAACTTCAAAATAAAATTAAGTGTTGAGTAGTGGTAGAAGTTGACAACACTCTCAGCACTAGTTAGCAGTTACCAGTTAGAGAACCAAATTAACTAACAAGTTGTAGGTTTAAATAGAAATAAATCTTGAGAGAGATGATGAATCGAAGATAAATCGTTTTTTAAATTTGTCTGTGCATTTGTAAGAAAAGAAAGGGATGAAACAGTTTTTAGGAAAATCCTTTTCAATACCTTAAAAAATTGTACAAAACGCTCATAAAAAAAAAAAAAAATTGTACAAAACATTACATGGCTTTTAATTTATAAATAAAAAATAACAAAGTTGCTGCAACATGACACTTCCTAGCTAATATCAAGTAGTCCAGATGAGGAGTTGATAAAATAGCTAGACATTTACAATATCAGTATTATTGTTCCAAGAAGACTAAAAAAACCAATGAAGTTCAGTGCCATGGCTAAGGCAACCAGGTCGGATCTTGAAGATTAGGCCTGGAGGATAACAATATAAACAAGCATTTAGACCAATGAGATGAAATAAGCAATTACCTATATATTTCCTTTCGTAACAAAAGTGAGATATAGAAAATCTCCTGATCTCCATTGACCTGTTACAAAAAAAAAAAAAAAAAAAAAAAAACATTAAATATCTGCAAAGCAAAATTCTTGTGTTAAGATTCAAGCGCTAACAGAAAAAAAGGAAATCAGCACTACATTACCAGAATTAGTTCACCATCAGACGACGAGCATAATGAAATATCTGGGTTTGAATTAGTAACTATGAGGCCTCTTATTGAAGTTTCTTTTAGAATGGATAGTTCAGGCAGTGACCTAAAATCACATGAAAGCAATCATGGAATGAGTGCCGTAAATGAAACTTGAAGCAATCGCTTTTATTCTGTATATCCAAGAATGCTACTGCAACAGTAGACTGAGTGCTTCTGAATTTCAGCACTTGATGTAATTATGTTATGTATATCTTTTGTTTTCATGTTCTTTATGTTTTGACACTAGGAAATTTCTTTTTACAACAACAACAACATAGCCTCAGTCCCAAATTAACTGGGGTCGGCTACATGGATCAAACTTTTCCATTGTGCTCGATTAAGTGCAGGTGAGCTTTTCAAACCATTCAAAAGTGAGTCAGGTAGCAATTCCTACCTTACTTCAATTTTGCCGCTTGTGAAGAGGAGTGCAAGTGCAACATCAGAGTCATGCTTGCAAAATGTTGAAGCCCAACAACAAGAAACTCCATGAAACTTCTTCTTGAATTGGACCTTTTTTATTCCCTAATGATGCAAAGCAAAGATAGGAGTGAACAATATTATAGCTTTATTTTTCAGCTTAATTTGCTCAAACGTCGAGAAAATGAAAAAAGTCTATATATCGATCTCAAAAGTAGAATTACTTGAACCACATGGGGCAAGGAATATATATACACCGCTTTCTCATTGCACAGAAGTAACGAAGAATTCCTCTTGTTCAAATCAGAATTATCAGACACATCTGCATACATAATGAAAATCTAATCAAATCAATCGAAGATTTTTATATTCATAAGTCAACAATTCAAGAAGCTAGCTAGCTATGATCAGAAAACCTACTGTCATAACTCATATATATAATATAAGATTGCTTAAAATTAAGTGATATATCATGACTGCACTACGTAAAGTTAGGCAATGACCTAAGATTTGCATGAACAAAGCTCTGGATGGTTTGTTTGGGCGGACAGCAGTGTCACTAAGAGTATTTCCTGTTTCAACCTCCAGTGCCAGAACCGTCGAATCCTTTGTTGCTACCAGTAAAGTATTCTTCTCAAATCCTTGGAAGTTGCAGGTTCCAAATTGCAGAGAGATGACACCGGAGGCCAAATCACTGGGAATGTGTTGCTGAAACAATAGCGTAGGACCTTCGATGTCAATTAGTGAGACCTGTCAAGATGGAAAGAGTAGGATCATTTTTTGACACTCGAGCACAATGGAAAAGTTTGATCCATGCAGCCGACCCCAGTTAATTTGGGACTGAGGCTATGTTGTTGTTGGTGCTTCGGATTCTGAAATGAGGATCATAATCACCTAGACCAAGTTAAACTGCACTCATATATTGAATTAATTGGTGATAATTTCATCAGCCAAGGCAAAAGCAAAAACTAAAAGTCCACCATATTGTACATGAACATTCGTTAACACACTAATTAATAATGAAGAACTCAGTAGATAAGAGACTTTCCTTTCTTCTACATCTAACTTCTAAGCTACACATGATTATGATAAAGATAACAACACACATGTTCATGCCTATGCCAGTTGAACCAGTTGTGCGAAAAAAGCCTACCATTATCGATATCAATTTTAGATTTGATTTCAGATAATCAAAGGAACATATATATATAATGAATAGAAGTACTAACACATCCTTGTTCACAGCCAATGGCGAGATGTCTAAACCCACGGTTCATGTTGATAGAGAGTACCGCACCATTAACCTTCACAATTTTTACACTTTGGACAATATGGCTGCTTCCTTTCTTTGAATTTCCTGCCAAAATAAAGGTCTGTATGATAATAGTGTCATTTCCCTATAATCGGAAATGGCGAATCCTCTCGGAGAAAAGTAAGCAAAATTGGTTTAATTTGTACGATAGAATTGGAAAATTGATGATACTTTCAGGCACAATACCTTGTAATGAAAAAAGGCTGCTATCAGAAGAGAATGGCTCGGTTTTGAATTTGAAAATGCGAACCTGCACAAAAAAAATGAAAGAGGGAGAAGTGAGTTATCAAGTGCCATTGTCAAGTATAATTATGCAATCATATCAAACTGCAACGACAGAATAATTTACCACTCCACTTTGATCTCCAGAAATAAGAATTCGAGGAGCAATATCAAAATGCAGGGCTGTCACAGGAATGGCGCTTCCAAAATGATTGTCTTCATTCTGCAAAGGAAGCATCATAATGAAACATGAACCCCAAAAAGAAAATTGAAACAGCAATATACTTGTTATCTGACTAAATTGATGCAAGCAGCAAAAGAAAACTCAGAAAGAAATGCATGAAAATCACCTGATGTTTTAACAAGGCAATTGGAAGCGGAAAGGGACATGATACATCCCAAAAATGTATAGTTCCATCAATGTGCCCTGTTATATACAAGTTCTTTATGGATGTAAACCCATTAAAGTGAACTGAGCTCATGTGGTTTTCATCTTTAGCTTTTGCATCAACAGGAATGAGTGGAGAATAGTTCTTCGCCAGCAAATTATAATCCTACACTTTCATTCAAGTACATAATCAAGAAATAAGGCACAAGTTGCATAATAGAAAATATAATGGACAATTAGTCAAAAAGATTAGCTTACGCGCAATTGATTTACCTCATCGGTAGCACCAAAAAGATTGCTTGCATTGGTGACTAATTTTGATACGGTAATGCTTGGATCCACAAATGGAATCCTAATGTTAATCTGCTTTGGAAGGGATGGAGGTGACCTAGATTGGCACTGCAACAGATACTTTTCAATGACAGAATCATCGTAGACACACGTAATACCTGATTTTAACACTAGGAGAAGAAAGTCTTGTTTCTGTTTGTTTGATTCACTAAAGCTTGAGATAATTTCCATGTCAAGACAAGGTTCAGGCAATGGAAGTCCCAGTTTAATTGTACGCGTTTCCATATGTTCATTCAGAAGAATTATCTGCATAAGAAGAAAATACTTAAGACCAACAAACAAATGAACAGTATGAAAGTGAAAATATGTAAATAACAATCTCTTGCAATATTAAAAATTTATGCGAGGAAATTAAGAAGAAATCTCACCATGGCATTCCTTAAAAAAAATTAATACCAAGGAACATGAATGCATAACGAACCAAATTAAACATCGCCTAATGGTAAATGCCCACAATTATAAGAAACAAGAGGAACAATGGAGTTGTATGCTCCTCCAACAAAAGGAAATCAATATATATTATAGCTTCAATCAACCGAAGATCAATCAGAAGTAATGACTAAAATATAGTGGCATAAGAGAAGAATAATTAACCTGCAACATATTAGAAGATGAAGAGGCAGAATCTCCTCTGACATATAAGCGGCTAGCTTTTCCATCTCCATAAACACACTTCAAAGAGAGAATCGGAGTTTTCTCCACTTTATACATAAGGTTGAGTTTATAAATAGGAACATTTGGAGTTGCAGATGATTCATGAATCATTACTGAAGCAGTTTTAGAATGTGAAGAAGGAGTGACGCCCCATAAGTAAATCTCGCCATTGTTGTAACCAACAACTACTTTACTGCCAAATGGGCATGCCCAGCATGCAGAGGTGACTTTTTTTGCTTCATGAGATTGTGAATTGTGTATATTTCCACCTGTGACAAAAAGGGTTTTACTTTCTTCAACGCCCCATAAGTTTATAATGCCGCATCTGAATACAATAAGAATCCTGCATGGTTAAAAAAAAAAAAAATAAAAAAAAATCAGGAACTTTTACCGATCTCTTCTCTTCCTTATACAGCCATTAATTGCAATAGTTGTATGCTCATCTTTTACACCTACCACTAGCAGAGATTACCTTTTGGCCTCGGCCATTGGTTGTGGGATGACATAAATTACAGCATTATCATCTGCGAACTCAGTTGTATTCCCTAATTAATGAAACCAACTTAACAAATTAGATAACAACAATAAGTTACAGTAGGCGATTAAGTTTCTTAACTAAACTACACCTTATTATACATGATGTTTGCAATTGAAGAAAAGCCAATTCAATTAAAAGGAGCAAAAGCTTAACCAAATCCTCGGAAGTTTCTATTAAAATCAGCAAAATGAATTAGAACACACGTTAAACAAGCACGAGTGACGATGTTTTGAGTGAATATGCTTCTCACCATGAGACGCGGAGAATGGAATATTGTATTTCATGCACTCTAAGTGATGTGTTTCTGGATCAAGCTTCAGGACTGAAACATTTCCGACAGAATCTCCTACATATCTAGAATAAATGACACTTTGTGAATAAGAATTCAAACTTTTTTTCTTTTTGAAAGCAGAATTCGTACAATTGGGATAAACTTACATGAAGAGACTATGTCGAACTACCCCGAAAGAGGTGATTTCTCCTTTATAAATATGGATATGAGACAAATGCTTTCTCTCTATGTCCCAAACCTATGAAAAAGGACTTAGACAATCAATACATAGAGGAAGAACAAGATTAATTGACCAAAAAGTATTGAATTAGAGGATATTAAAAAATATATATTGGAGAAATACCTCAATGCGGTTGTCGAGAGTTACATTTAGAAGGATCCCTTGATTCTCAATAAACTACAAGATCACAAAGAGTAAGTTGTAGGGAGATTCCATGATATAAAAATAGCAAACGAAAGCCAAGTGACAGAACCTGTAGAAATTTGCTCGAAACCGCTTCATTGGATTCAAGCAAAGCTTGAGTGTTGTCTGTCCCGAGTAGTTTAATTCGACCATCTCTGAGAACATATGCAATAAACAGTCATTCATATCTCAACATCACATGATTATGACATTCCAAGTATAATGCATTTCTACAATAACAATAAAGCATTGTGCGGAAAAGTTTGATCCATGTAGCTGATGGGCCAGACACCAACTAATTTGGAACGGAGGCTTTGTTAACACACACATAGAAATCAGCATGGTAAAAAAAATGAGTGGACAATCAGTAAAACTTACTTGGTAGAAATTGCGAGTATTCTCTGAGTCGAATCATAAGCCAATGCAGTGGATCCCGCTGGGATCCCATAATGGAACACAAGGCGTGGATTAACGTCATCAGATTTCAAGCCATTCAAGTTCCCTCCAACCTACATAGACAAGTGTATGTTAAATTGTAATATTCTTACGTAACTTTGCTACGCATTGGGGTAAAAATGTTGAAACCTAGCTCGGTCAAAACCCAGTGAAATCTAGAGTTTTAAGTAACTTTGCTACGCACGTTTGGCCCGTGGTACAACTGGACATGTAGAAATATTAATGGTTCATTTTTTAACCTAAGGCCATCTTCAACCTACAAACTCTAAAATAGAGTTTATCTAACACTATTCACCTCTATTTTACAGTAAACAGTGACATTAACACTATTCACGTCTCCAACCTATCAACACTATCTTTAACACTATTATACTTTTTATCATTATTTTATTCAATTATTTTTTTCTTCTACGTTTTACCTTTAATGTATTTCAAAGTATTTTCATACCCATAAAAAATATTCTTATAATTAATAATTATGCATTTAATAAATAACTAAAATAAATTATATTATATTTATAAAATCATGCATATTTAGGAAAACAAGCAGTAAAACTTTAATTAAGCTTAATATAAAATTTTACACTAAATTGCTTAAACAAGATTTTAAAAGCAACGTAAATATTTACCATACATTTAAAATTACATAATTATCACCAAATACATTTTATCACAAAATCATGCATGTTTTCGGTATATAAGTAACTTTAATTGGCCCAAAAAAGTATCTTTAATTATTTGTAATATATAAATAATGTTTTGAAAAAATATAATAAAATTAAAAATTTTGAAAAAGAAATACACAATAAAATGTATTAAAAATATAAGAAGATAATTGAGTAATTAATTAATTTCTTTTTAAGAAATGGTTAGTGAATTAATTGATTAAGATTTTAAAATAAGATAAATAAAAATATAAACTAAATAAGATAAATATAAAGTATATAAAGAACACAAAAATATAAAAAGAATTGAAAAAGAATAAAAAATTTGATGAATAGTATTAATGTGTGAACAGTGCCACTATTGCTCCAACGTAACGTTGGAGATTAATCTCTTTTCCTATACACCAAATGGTGATGATTGGAGTAGCTCTAAGGGCATCTCTAACCCACAAATTCTACAATAGAGTTACTTTAACACTAACACTATTCACGTTATCCCACAGGATAATGTTGAGAATTTGGCGCACCAATGTCAGCACTGTTCACCCAACCAGCGCCAAAGTGGGTGGCGCTGGTTGGAGAAGCTCTAAGAAGTGGGTTGATGCCGTACGACGCACATCTAAAGGTGTGCGAAACAAATCTCAAGGTGCATCGCATGGTGGTGACTTACTTTGTCCAATTGGGTTGGTTACCAAAACATTTTCCTTCAATAACCTAACCCAAATGTCGGTGGTTGTTAAGGTCAGTGGGGTCTAATGAGGTCAATAAATTGGGGAAAGCAAAAGAAAGATATGACCGTGTTTTAGAATAAAGAGACGTGTCTTAAGAATACTTATGTTTCCTAAACTCAACTGCAACAGTGAAAAACTAAAAAGCTTAGCAGCTAAGCTTGTACAAGTAGGACTGTAAGAAGATTTGGCATCCAAGGTTTAGTATATAATCCAACTTTCAAAAGCCAAATTAAAGTGAAATCCAAACAAACCCAAATTTATTCGCCACAAGTAATTCTATTGTCTTTTTTTTGGGTCTAGACCACTTGATCGGTATATATGTGGACTAACCGCATGACTACTACATGCAAACTTGAGCCGCGTCACCCCACTAATTAATAAGTAAAGCTCTTTAGATCAGTAGTGGTTTTTGCGTTTGTGAAGTTTCGAACTCGAGACGTCTTTTTAAACAGCTGAGGTATCTAACCACTCCAACGCACCAACCATTGGTTCATTGTTCCAGTTTATTATTGCGTGGATACAACCTAGAGGCACTAAAATTCAGTAACCTATGTCCGTCACCACAAAATAATCTAAACTGACACTTGCATATATATATATATATATAGTCAAAACATTTGTAAGCCTTTAAATAAGGTGTAACTCCGTGTGCCTCTGCTTAGGTATGTGTGATACTACGTACAAAAGATCCTTGTTTGTCGCGTATTAAATTATTCTTTATCTTGAATCCTTAAATATTTAATAAAATTTTAAAAACTTTCCTATGAGTCCGAACTCATAAGTCCAAGTAGATTTATTGTTATTAAAATTAGAATTACAATAAAGTATAACACATGGAGGTTGAATACAAGGCAAGGTCCTACATTGCGGTCAACCTCATCATGTGAACCATCGATTAATGTATAAAAGTGTGGATTCAAAATCACTAAAAATAAAGTACTGGAGGCGCAAATAAAGAAACTAATCAATGTCCATTAAAGCAAATTGATTGAGAATATATAAACATATTTCCCAAACTCAGTTCCAGTCCAAAATTAGGTTCAATTTCGCTAAATGAATATCAATCAACATCTATTTGAATTAATTAAATTCGAAGTATTGAGAGGATGAAATGATGGATCAGTAATTGCTTACCTTCTTGGTTGCCTTCTCTACTAATTTCTTGACGAACATAGCGAATCACTGACTTGGATCTCCGACTCTGAGTGATCTGATCTGGTCTGCTCTGCTCTGATTGATCGAATGAAGCGAACTTCTTCTCTGCTTGGATAAAACCGTCGTTACAGCAAGTGCGGTGATGAAACGGACAAAGGAGCCGGTCGGTTGTTGTTTAATCACAGATTCAGTTTCGTTTCGTTTTATATATAGACGACGCGTGTGCGCCAACACGTGGCGCTTGATTAGTGGGAGAGGGCCCACGAGATTTCCTAATCCAAACGGCTCTCCGACAGCGACCACCGTAGGATTCTATGACAATGTACCATCGGCGTCCGCTAGTAGTAACTCGACACGTTGACAGATTGGAGCCCTCGAAACATTAGATAAATCTGGTCAACGAACAGGTGTAGTGCAGGTTTTTGCATTGCAGTATAAACAAGTCCAGTCCACTAGTTTTCAAACATTTAATAGAGTCAAAGTCAGCACCGTCCATGGGCCCTGTCTTACTTCAGTGAGTGACCAAGAGATCTGCTTGCCCAAGTTAATTTGTGACGGGGCTTTGCTAACCCAAAACCCCATTGACCCAACACATAGGCTTTGTTTTGTTGGAGGATGACTTAACTCCCCCAACATAAGTAGCAAAGAAGTTGGAACTAAATATTATAATTGATTTTTCTTTCTTTTTTTTTAACTTCAGATGGAGTCCAACTCACAACCTCTCTGAATACCCATTCATCTCACTAAAGACTAAAAAAAAAATTCTTTTACCCCATCTTTTAACTTTTGACTTCTTCCGATTTTTTTTATTGGTCATCCTACGTCCGATTATTTTTATAAGTCATCCTACAAAATTCTTTGCCAAAAAAACATTTTCAAAATTTTAGAAACCTTTTTATATCTTCTCTTATTGTACTCTAAACATTAAATTACAATTAAAAATAAAATAAAAATTGATATACTACATAATTAAAAAACGAGCAAAAATATAATTTAAAATTATAATTAATGCATGGTTTAATACGTGTGTTCTGAATAAAATTATTTATATTATTTACGGGGAGTAGTATCATTATTGACACCTAATTAGTTCGAAAAGAGCATATAATATGTGCGGTTTTATATAACTATATAATAAAATGGCGCTGATTTACCATCTTCGCTTCCGTAGCATAGTGGTAGTGCGTTCGCTTCGTAAGCGAAAGGTCGCGAGTTCGATCCTCGCCGGGAGCTATGCTTCTTTTTTTTTTTTTTTCCCTGTTAATACTTTTTTTTTTTTTTCATCAAAGTGTTTTGTTTTGTAATACTTTTATATGAAAGCGCATATACTAACAGATAATTCATTGATCATTAAAAACATAAATCCTTAATTAAACATATCTGTGACTCCTCTTTCCGTTACTAGCTAGTACACACCATCTTTATTTTAATTACCCAACTCTCGTCTATAAGTATTACTGTTAAACATGTATGTACATGTTGCTATGCTTTACAAGCCGCGCAATCACAAGTATCACGACACTTGCAGAAATCCCTTCCCACCCCTGAAGCCGGAACCTTCTCACACGTGCAAGGGTTGCACCCACAATGCTCCCCGCACGAGCACCTCATGTGTTCCATGCTAGGGTCATCCCCTCCCGAGCTAGCAGTCTCCCTTGACCTACACCTGCATCAGCATATTAGCATTTAATATACTCAGTACAGTAATAATATTGCACTATAGTAAAATCTCAAATTTAAGCAAGAAGATAACAAAACAGATAAATCAATTAGAAGTTACATAGCTAATTTTATTAAAGTCGATTAATTAATAATGAAGATCATGACATTTGTGACCAAAAAAAAAAGTAAGGATCATGACCTGCAAGAGGTGCCACCGGGGCATGGCACCGGACAACCGCAGCGATCGTTGCAACGAGCCTGGCCACCCTGACCTGCCATTTTTTCTCAACTCTTTTCAATGTGGCTGTGACAACTTAATATAGTAATTAGACCAATAAATATTAATGATATGTAGACGTATATATATATATATACCTCCATCACTGTTTGAATTGCTTATATAAAATGAGTGGGGGCATGCAAGCTTGCATGACAATAATACTGCGCTTCGTGGTTCAATTTGAAATGGACGAGTGTGTGTGACTCATGATGTGTTGTTGCATGCGTTAGACGGCCACGCAGTGTACACATTTCATGAATGTTCGTATTGTAGCCACGCAGATATGGATAAGGCCTAGCTATGGCATTTGATGGGCCTGGACGAAAATAATATATAAATGCGCTTTTTGGACTTATATATATTTAATTATATCAAGGCCCGTAATATATATAGAACTTGTATGGTTAGGGATGAAACTTATAGAGAGTTGGGAACTAATCTTCTTTTGTTGTCCAACTTGCTTGCATCACCACTCCGGCCCCCTAAGGAGTTATCTCTTATGAGTTATAGATACAATTACCCCTCATTAATGACTCATTTATTCATCATCTCTCTCTTGTTTGAAGGCTATTTATGTCAATTTATATTTTTTATTGTTTAAAATTTTGAAATTTTCCTACAAGTTTAAAGTTGAACCAAACATGAAAATATTAACTCCAAAGAGTTATTTCCTTAGAGATAACTCTCAACTAACATTGTAAGTTAGAAAAAAACGAACCAAACGTGTAACGACTCATTTTCCAAATGGACCGCCACGGGGGCCAATGCGGGCCCACGACCTGGCCTACCAGCGCCAGTTGTGTCCCACATGCCAACTCATCTACCATTTAATCATTATTAACCTCAAATTACAACAATTTACTGTTTAAATTGTTACTCAAGTCAAGTACTCTGCTAAGATAATTTTAAACTCAAATAAATCACAGCAGAAAGTCTTTTAACATGACGTACAATATATAAAACATTTAAAGTCATGCAATTAACTCTGATACCTAGTGTGGAAAACCCATATACCATCATAGATCAATAATGTACCTCAATGTATCAAAATATCAACAGTATAGAGTCCTAGTATATCACTCGCAATCCCAAATCCCAAAATAAACAAAATATGCAATCCCAAATCCCAAAATAAACAAAATATGTATATACAAGCGTACAAGTCTGGCTATATGTCTCTGAATCACAAATATTCATGTAGCTTGCCTTTGCTACGGCTCGTACTAGGATCTGCACTCAAGTCATCATAAAAAGACAGATGACGAGTCCAAAGTGAGTATTCTCAAGGAAATTAAGTGAGCAATACGGAAAGTAAATACTGGAATTTAAACAAAACTTGCGGAAATATAAACAGCAAAACTGTGCTAATCGGATGCATAAGTAATAGTGAAAGCTCAAAGTGTGTGTTCCTAGAGCCTAGGGTCAGACTAGCGCCATACTTCGGCCTCCCCAACGGACTACGTCGAGGACAAGATCGTCGGGAGTAGCACTCGATCGGCCTCAAGTTGTCCCCTCTCTGGCCCACACCGGTGACATCTCAAAGCAAAGCCGGATCTGGATCCGCTAGGTGGTCGGCATGGAACCTACGACGCACCCACATGTGCCCATCACAACTCTCGGGTAGCCTTATTTACCAAGATGGCACACGTGCTATGGCCTAATGGACGTACACACAAAAATGGCACGGAGGGAGAGTCTCAACATCCGTCCATTATATCGCACCAAAAATAGAGTAATGAAAGACATAACGTGAATTCAAAAGTAAAATAAAGTACTGCTCAAGAAATTTTAGTTGGGATACTGCACACCTCAAACCGCACTCCGTGTCCCGTCAATAACCCCGGTCCGACTCCGCCTAGTCCCGGATATCCCAAATTACCGCCCGAAATGACCTATTTCCATTTACAGTTGATTTTTAGTCATTTGGATATGTTTTAAGTCACTTAAAAAAAATCTCAAAACAGCAGAATCTAGCGCGCTGAGTCTGAGAATTAGTGCGCTGATTCCCTAACAGTTATACGTTCTTCATCAGGAATAACATTAACGCGCTAGGTGACGTCATTACAACAAAACTGCTAAAAATTATGGGTTTTTAGCAACCCCACCAACACCAACAACAACCACAACACCAACAACTCATCAACTTCATAGCACTATAAACCTATCAAAACAACAACCCAACAACCACAAAACAATCACCAACACCTCTAAAATTGAGATCGAAAGATAAAAAAGTTGAGGTGTTTGTGGTTCTCACCTTGCTTTTGATGTTCTCACCCCTCCAAGCTCCTTGAATCACCAAGATGAATCACCAAACCCTTGTTTCTTCACTTCAATTCTCGGATATAAAGGATAAGCGAGAGAAAAGGTGGTGGAAATAATTCAATTTGACTTATTTATAGTTGAATTGGCATCACAACTCACTTGCATCTCTAGGCCATCCACAGCCCCTTATTTGTTTCATTTCTAACCTCTAATGACTCTAATTGGGACACTGATGGCACACTCTCCCTTGTTTTGAACTAAAAAAGTGGTGTTTCGGGTGTTCCGACGCCCGGTTTCGCGTCCCGAACCGCGACATACGCGTACTACCTTGTCCCTACTCACCAAATATACATTCTATATTAATATTTAACCCATTTTATTCATTTTATGTGTGTATTATTTTCCCCGGCCTAGTGTTAAGTCGGGTAGACTACTCGGTACCCGCGTCGACACGCATATCGAGGCGAATACTTAACACACAGTCTCGCACGTCAAATGTAATATAATTACACACATTGCGATGTCATTTACTCTATTTAAATATAAATATCGCAAATTAAACAATTCAACACACAAAATAACTATTTACCTAACTCCAGATGCACACAAGCCTAATTGCGGGTCCCACGATGGTCTGAGTTGTCAACCACGTCATTAATAATGATGAATTAAATTCAGGCCGTTACAAAACGAGACCATAAGATATATCAGCATTAAGTATCGACTATCGAGTATCAATGTATATCTTTCATTTACAATCTGACTTAATAAATCAAATCAAATACTTGCTTAATTGATTAATACGTACACACAATATAGTTTATGGAGGGTGCGGGAAAAACTAAGAAAAGTATATCGCATGTCTGTTTTGAATTACTTCTTACAAATGTCATTGTTTCACAATTCACACTAGAGTTGCAAGTGGGGCGAGGAATTCCCGTTCCCCGCGGTGCCCCGCTTCGGTGGGGTAAAAAATTCTCGCTTTTTGCTCTCCGCGGGGCGAGACACGAGGCAAAATCTTGCCCCTCAACTTGGGGCAAGGAGGGTTCGGTAATTGTTCTCGCCCCGCGGGGATTCTCTGCCCAACATCCCTTGCATAGAATTCTCCAATTTTCTTTGTTTTTTTTTAAATTATATAAATTTTTTACTTAAAAACATCAGTAATATATGGAATGAAACTCAAGATCTCCAACAATAAAATTTATTTTTACCATTAAATTAATTCTATAGTATATATATATATATATGTTATATCATAAAGATATATAAAATTATATTTAGAACATCATTGAAATATATTTGCAATACTAGATTTGGAAATCTTATATATTTAATTAAGTATAATAATTTGTAACTCAATCAACAAAATAAATCTACATTAATCCTTCAATTTGAAAAAAAAATTTAAAAAAATTGAGAAAGTAGTACTTAATGACCAAGGAATGAAGATCAAAATAGATATTTTTTACAAAATTGATGGGGCATCGCGGAGATTTTCTTTCCCGCGAGGATCCTCGCGGGGTGAGGCATGGGGCGACAAAGTTCACCATGCCGGAAATTTGCGGGAATGATTCCCCGTTCGACATCCCACGGGGACGAAGACGGTAATTATGATCTTCGTCTCGCCTGCCGCACTTGCAACCCTATTTCACACATTATAAAATAGAAAGCCTGCAAGTGGTAATTAAGTTAAGACTGCTAAGTACTGCTAGGTAGACTGCTCACTTGCACTTTCTTCAAAATATACCATAAATAGAGCCCATAAAAAGAAAAGATTCCATGAATACGACAATACATTAATGTTGCTCCAAGGTCAACCATTTGTTGTTAATTTTTTCGCTTGAAAAATCTTGAAATAATTTTTAGAGGAAATACATATGTTTTCATTATTTTATGTTTATATTGTTTAACTATATATACATATATATTTTTTAAGTACAAGCGGAGCAACCCTCGCCCTTACCTATTAAAAAAAATTATCCTAATTAATTAGAAACTCTATGTAGACTCAGATATATATGACTTAGTTAGACAAGTAATTAACAATAGACTCATAGATCATAAGTGAGTTTATTAAGCCTGGGGAACCAATATATTTAATTATAAGGATTCATGGTTAAAAGTTTAATATTTATTATACATTCCATAATACTTGAACCTCGTCGGTCCATACGAAAATACTAAGGGGGTTCTTAGTTAATCTCATAGTTGTTGTTTTTAATTTGTTCATTCATTTATTTTTTCTTTTTTTTTGATAAGAAATAAATAACTTACCCCCACTTAGCTTTGAAACTCATGACCTTTTACTTTCGAATCCCGTACTAAACCGTTAGGCCAACCAATTGATTGGTCGTTTATTCCCTTTTCATTTATTAATTTGATACGAATACATGCATTATGTTATACACTAACCTGCGGCTTTTGGAAGACCTAACTTAGTTATATAATCAAAATATTAAATTGCATCAATGTCAAGTCTCAATTAGTCTAAAATCAAATTAAACAAGAAGATTTAGTTTTAAAATTTTTAATTACAATTTTTTTTTAAAAAAATATAAATTGGTTGTAAAAAATATTGACTTTTTTTTTTAATGTATAGTAGAAAGTTAATATTTATATAATTTATATATATTTTCTAGCCTTACATGATCCATTTGCAATTGCAAATATGAAATAGCCCAAACTTGTAAATCATCAAGTAGGCCCAGGCCCCAAGCTCCTATATAGCTATATGATATTGTTGATATATTTAATTTATGCATCTTCTTCACTGTTCAGTTAGGTGCACCAACTAACACTATAGCTGACAAGAATCCAAGAGTACCTAACAACAATACTCCTCATCTCATCAGATCATGTCTCACTTGGCCCACTCATGACTCATCTACACTTTTTTTTTTTTTTTCCTAATCCAAATGTCTCTCCAGAATCAACCATATATATATATATATATATAAATATATATAGACCCAACACTTTGCAAACAAGCAAGAATGATATCAGATTGAGAAAAAAACATTGATTCAAGCTGACAATGATCAATGGACATACAAAGAAATATAGTAATTAAGCCTTGTTAATTGGTTGTTAATTTAGAGATCATCAAACCCACACATTGCTGATCATACAAAATGAGTAATTTCTTCAAACGTCCTTAAAAATACTCTTAATGATGCAAGTAACATGTTTTTGTATCTTTTAAGTCCGCATCATAAATCTGACTTAGATCACAAGATAAGAGTGCACATGACATGCCGGCCACTGAGGATCCCTAATTTGGCTAATCTGGCCCAATCAGACCCCTTAAGCTTCGTCCACGTCTTAATTTAATTAAACGGGTTTTGTCATTTTTAGCGTGATAAACAATCAATCAATTCATAAGAAAAATAAAGTATTGATGAAGACAAATGAAAAATGTTCTTGGTCATTTGTCAATGTGTCGACTCTTTTGGAAAGATGGAAACAAGAGTTCGATATATAGGCCCCAAAAGGTTTATATGTATAGCACTAGTATTAATGTAATTAATGGGTTTTCTTTCTTGTCATGGCATGCATACATGACAATGGATCACATGGATCTCTAGATCAAGTTTCACATGGAATTACATGAAGGGACTATTCCTTGCTACTTGGGCATGTGGATTAGGTTTTTGCTGACCAATTTGATTTTTGGCTAAACAAATACATACAAAAATGTACAAACGCGCACACAAACACGCGCTACATGTGTGCACTAGTAGGAACATTCTTTTTCCAACGGAGTGTTTATATATAAATTGTTTAGTTGGAGTTAATTACTTTGAATTGTAGATACAAGTGACCCGAATAGTGTGGTGTAGTAGTAGCAACTCAAGCTTAAGAAGTTGATTGAGACAATATATGGTCTCGAGTTCGAGGCATAGTCACTGCATTAGTCTTTTGACTACTGAATCTCAATTTTCTTTTTATTAGATACGAGTCGGTGCATGTGTCACATTGTCACACAATCACCTTCCTCTTTCGATCTTTTATCTTTCTCTCTTGCAATTTATTCTAAAATTAGATGATATCTATATAAGAAGATAGTCTTACAACTTGCACGTGCCAAGAAACTAAATAGAAAGCCACTTATAAAATTTATTGGTCGACGAAATTGATCTACTCTAAAATGCTCATAATTTGTAAGGCTAAAATAATACTTTCACATTTATATATATAAAAATACAATATAAGAAAATTGATGGGTTTTGAACATAAAATTAAAAGAGAGTTTGCATTTCATAGTGGGAGGGACTAGACACCTCTTAAATACGATTGAGGATCACAAAAGAGAGACTCGAGGTGAGGACGGTTATTCTAAACAACAACAACAACAACAACAACAACAACATAGCCTCAGTCACAAATTAACTGGGGTAAGCTACATGGATCAAACTTTTCCATTGTGCTCGATTAAGTGCAATTGATGGTGAGCTTTTCAAACCATTCAAATCCCTCATAATTAATGCATCCCATGTTAACTTTGGTCTGCCCCTACCTCGTCGAATTTCTACAGTTTCTATTGAGTCAAGTTTTCTAGTTGGGGGCATTTGTGCCGTCTTTGCAGGTGACCAAACCACCGCAACCGCCTCTTCCCTAATCTTAGTATCAATTGGTGCTACTCCTACTTGTCTTTGAATTTCTATATTTCTTATTCTATCTTTACGAGTTTTACCACATATCCACCTAAGCATCCTCATTTCTGCTACGTTCATTTTATGTAATTGTTGTTGCTTTACCGCCCAACATTCACTTTCATAGAGCATAGCTGGCCTAATTGCGGTCCTATAAAATTTTTCTTTTAACTTAGTACGAACATTTCGATCACAAATCACTCATGTTGCACTCCGCCATTTCTTCAATCCAACTTGAATTCTATGTGTGACATCATTCTCAATGTTACCATCATTTCGTATATATGATTGATCCTAGGTATCTAAAGTGGTTTACCTTAGGAATTTCTAATTCCCCTAATTTCACTACTCCGTCATCTCGATGTCTAGTGTTTCTAAACTCACATTGCATGTATTCGGTTTTCGTTCTACTCAACTTCAAGCCTTTAGATTCTAATGTATTCATCAAGAGTTCTAATTTCCTATTCACTCCATCTTTTGTTTCGTCCTCTAAAACAATATCATCTGCAAATAGCATACACCATGATATATCCTCTTGAATATGTCTAGTTAGTTCATTCATAACTAAAGTAAATAGATATGAGTTTAAAATCGATCATTGATGTAGTCCTATCGTAATGGGAAATTCTTTTGTAGCTCCTCCAAATGTCTTTATACTCGTTACTACTCAATCATACATATCCTTAATAGTGTCTATGTATCTAGCATGCACTATTTTTCTTTCTAGAACCCGCCAAAGAACATCTCTAGGGACCCTATCATATGTTTTTTATAAATCTACGAATACCATATGAAGATCTTTTTTCTTTTCTCTATATTTTTGTAACAATCGTCTTACAAGGAAAATCGCCTCCATAGTTGACATCCCAATCATGAAACCAAATTGGTTCTTTGATATTGTTGTTTCTCTCCTTAGCCTATTGTCAATTATCCTCTCCCAAAGTTTCATAGTGTGACTCATCTGGGCCACATGCTTTCCCTATTTTCATTATTTTCAATGCCTCTTTAACTTCTACAATTATAATATTGCGTGTATAGTTTACATTTCTTTCTTGGTGTGGGTTTTCATCTATTATAGTATCAACTTGGCCATCATTAAATAAACTATCGAAGTAACTTCTCCATCTCTCCTTAATATCATCATCGTGCGTTAAAACATTTTGATTTTCGTTCTTAATACATCTTACATGACTTAGGTTTTTTTTCTTTTTATCTCTTAATTTGGCTAGCCTATATATATTTTTTTCGCCATCTCTATTACCTAACCTTGTATATAGGTATTCCATGAAATTTGTTTTACCTTGACTAACTACTTTTTTAGCTTGTTTTATAGCTTCTCTATATTGATTGTGCACATCTTCATCTTGACACTTAGGTATTTTCCTATACATCTCTCTTTTAGTCTTAATTGCTCGTTGGACATCCTCGTTCCACCACCATGTTTCCTTCTTTGGTGGTCACAAACCTTTAGATATACCTAATACGTTTGATCTCACTCTCCTTATGCAACTACTCATTTCTAGCCATTTTGTATTAGCATATAAGTCAAGATTCTAAACATTTTCCTTTAGTAGTTTTTCTCTAAACTCTATTTGTTTACTATGTTTTAGGTTACACCACTTTATTATAGAGTCGCTAACTCTTTTATTCATATTATGTCGTCGTTTTAGCTTAATATCAAGTACTATTAACTTATGTTGGGTAGTAAGTGCTTCACCAGGTGTTACTTTGTAGTCTCTGCATATTTTTCTATCTATTTTTCTTGTTAAAAGAAAATCTATTTGACTCTTGTTATGACCACTACTAAAAGTAATTATATGCGACTCCCTCTTCCTAAAACTAGCATTTGTTAAGACAAGATCGTATGCTGAAACGAATTCTAAGATTGATTCTCCTTCTTCATTTATATTACCGTAACCAAAACCTCTATGAACTCTCTCAAACCCATCGTTACTTGCCCCGACATGCCCATTTAAATCTCCTCCAATAAAAACCTTTTCATCTAATGATATACTTTGCATAAATCTATCCATATCGTCCCAAAACTTGCGTTCGATGCTCTCGCTTAATCCTACTTATGGTGCATAGACGCTAAGTATGTTAATTTTTTCGTCTCCAATAATTAATTTAACTAGAATCAATCTATCCCTCATTCTTTTAACCTCTACGACCTTATCCTTATAATCATTATCCACCACAATTCCTACTCCATTGCATTTTCTATCTATACAAGTGTACCACAATTTAAACTTATTCTAAACAATATATAAAAAAAGAGAAAAAACATATTTTAAATAATATAACAAATTAATCAAACTAAAAAAAAGACCTCAAAAAAAAAAAAACTAAAAAAAGATGAACTTTGGAAAGCCAAAACATCTTTTTTTTTTTTTTTTTTTTGGTTCGCTTCACCTTTTTAGGCCAAATTAGCCACATTGGACTGAGTAATTCGATGTTTGCTTTGAATGACTAATTAGTCCACTAAACTATTTAATACTCAATACTAGTAAGTAAACTAGACCACCTTTTTTGGCTCCTTAGTTAGTCCGGATGGTGAGAGTTTGCTTGTAAAGAAAATATTCCTCACTCAGCCCAACAATACACAAAAGAAATCACATGTGATTGTCGACTACTAACTCAAAATTAGGGATTTCACTTCATTTTCTCCGGTGAAGCACATCAATTTCACGACTACTCCTCCTTTGTCGCCTACATCTTCATATATTTTTCATTGATTATTCAACGTCTAAACCCCCCTTGATGATTTGATAGAAGCGCATAGCCTTAGCCTTGGTGGTGGCCTTCGTATCCGTCTTACCTTTTTCTTATTCACCTTCTCAATCTCACATTCCAACCTCGCCTTCGCAAGCTTTATCTTCTTTTTCAAACTCTGAATCTCAACCTTTATCTTCTTCAGTTATGTCTTTAAATCGATCTTCAACTTTTCAATTTCGGCTTCTATTTTTGTTTTTACTATTTCCTCGTCGATCTTCTTTTCCATAATTTTTACATTCTAGTAAGGAAGGCGCCCATCATTTTTGGACCCTTAACACGTACAACCCAGAAATGCCTGCGACACCAAATGATACACTTTAACTAGTGCCAAGTTCAATCATCGTAGTTGTGGTGTACAAGGGATGAACAAGTAAGTTATTTCACCAGCATTAAAAACATGTCATCACAAATGTTAAGACGCCCAACCAAACGAGAATAATCACTTAATCTAAGTCCCAATCTTTTGTATAAGTTAATTTTATGAACTTGGGATAGTTGGATTTGAGAACCAATCAGACCAAAGTGTAAGGAGGAGGTTCAACTCCAGCATGAAAAAAAAAAAAGCATTGACAAGTGAGGGTGACAAGTGAGGGTGGTTTGTATGAGACAAGACCCAACCGAAAAGCAAAGAAAGCGTGTCCGATTCACTCTCCAGTCTCCTCTCTCTCTCTCTCTAATGGGCCCAATTTTTACGCGGCAACCGATAAATTTGCTCATACGATATCTCGTGCCTACTCCTCTAGCGGCCATCAAAATCCACTCTATTACTATTCCTTCACATTCATCAAGGCACTGTATCATTTTTTTTTTATTTTTTTTTTGTGCCAAATACATGTATCAAGTTTTGATTTTATTTTTATTCCAAAGAGTATCCGATTTGGTTGTTAATGTGTGTATAAAATTACGTTGATTGTCACAATTGTTTCAATGAAGTATAAATATTAATTACTGATTTTATATTCTAGATAGAGTATATATATAACCGGTGACTTATATGTGACTTATGTCAAACATCCTCGTATCAATGAGCTGTTTGTTATTGACACTCAATTCCTCTTCTCCACCTGTAACATTCTCCTTTAAAGTTAAAGAAAAACCGTAACTTGCCTTCTAAATTCAACATTCTTTCAAAGTAAATGATCGATGACATCTTTTTAAAAATAAGATGGTTCATTACAGCCCCTTGTAATTCTATATTTAATGTACAAAAATGTATCAATAAACAAACCGAAAATATTCTATTTGTGCAACTAATTGTTTCAGTTGGAGTCAAACCTCCAATCTTGCTTTTAATTATAGTTTAAAAATGTTAAGACTTATCACAACACGAACAAAATAAAACAAGTAATGCAACCTACAAATTGTTCACTTGCACATTGAGGTCACGAGTTTGAATCTTGTAAACATATCTCTTGTACGAAAAAAAAAATTTATATTTATTTTTTGGTTTAGACCACTTAATATTCCAACTAACACCAACTACTCAAAGCTTTTTTTGAATTGACCCACAATCAAAGTAAAGAGTTTTTATCTAACCATAATTTAAAGGATTCGAATGCTAAACCACTCGGACTAAGAGGATATAGTTGCAATCCAATATTTTAGGTTTGGTTGGAAGGGAGAAGAGTTAGTGCACGATAGTCGATGCACCTGGTCAAATTCCACTTTCCATTTTCTCACTTGTTTCTTTAATTCTTTCCTATATCTATATGTATGTAAGTATGTATGTATGTAATGTTTGTATTGTTTTGTTCGGTGCTCGGCGCGCCGTGACCTATAATCGCAATCACCATCACAATCACAACTACAAAATCAAAATGAAGACTACGCTTCTTCTTCTTCTTCTTCTTCAAAAGTGAATATCACTTCACGCATGATATAGTCACGCATAATATAGTCATGCATGTCGCCTTGTCTCTCTCTCTCTCTCTCTCTCAATGAATGAATGAATGAACGAATGAATGAATGAATGAATGAACACAAATGGCGATCATGGATTGGGGAAAGCAACAACAACTACAACAACAACAGCAACAACAAGACCAACAACAACAGGGTGGTGGTGTGATGTATGTGAAGGTGATGACTGACGAGCAAATGGAGGTCCTTCGGAGGCAAATCGCCGCTTACGCCACCATTTGCGAACAGCTCGTAGAGATGCACAAATCCATCACTTCTCAACAGGACTTAGCAGGTCCAATCTCTCTCTCTCTCTCTCTCTTGTTTGTTCATCTTTGATGGGCATTTAAGGATTTGGGGCTTTAATTGTTGTTCATTCCTATGTTTTTCCCTAATTAATTAGGGTTTTTGCCGTTAATTTCTCTCTTTCCATTTTTGGTGCAAAATGCATGTTCTTGTCCTAATTTGAGATCTCCACATTGATTTTTCCAAGTTCAATTCTTTCTGGGCACTTCAATTTTGGAAGATATTGCCTTTTTCTATTGTGTTTGTTAGTTCTGGAGATGGTCAAATGGCACTATTAAATGCAAAGGTTGTTGCTTTGACTCATCATTCATTCATTTCTTTTGATTAGGAGGAGTTGAGTCTGAAAATTCTTCTCAACTACTCAACTTCTTTGCTTTCACTCTACTTTTGGTAGGGTTGGTAGTTATCAGTTAGCAATTGGTTTAGGAGTAATTGTGTTTCTTCTACTTACTTGTAGAGTAGGGATTCGACTTCGTTGGCCGGTGGGGCGGTTTCGTTTTGTTCTAATCCTTTTATTGAATTGAATGTATGACGGAATGTCTAAGTCTAAGTGTAAGTGATTGTGCACCCAACCACCACCTTAATCAGTTTGATTTAACTAACACTGGAGATGCCCCATTAAAATAGTTGATAAGGATGTATCGTTGTGATCATTTATTTCTCCACTCCTTTAATCTGCTAATTGCTTATCAACTGGGGCAGTTTTTGGTATCCATCATTTTCAGTTCTTGATATTTACACAAAAAGCTTTGATTTTTCTCGATAAGATGTTGCAGTATTTGCTTGAAACCCATGATTTTGTTTTACTTCCCTACAAGATATTTGACAAAGATCTAATAGAGGCGGCAAATTAATTTTTAATCATGATCTATGACTATGAAGCTACATTAATGAGGATGTGATCAAGGTATTGAACTTAGATTTGAGCTTTCTTTTCTCTTCTTAACTCTTCGAAGCGTGATGCTACACATTAGACAAAATTTGTACTGCCCTCATATCATATAACTTAATTTATAGAGCAGAATGCATGCAAGGCCAAGATAGCCAATCGTGAAACTGGGTGGAATAGGGGCTCATTGTTTCTCGGGATGAGAAAACAAACGTGGATTTCGTAAACGGCCTTCACTTAATGCTTATTAATGAAAAGAAGAAACACACATGCTTCATGTTACAATTGAATGTATTTCAACTTTGTACATGACTACTTACATTTTCATTTAATTTGTTCATTCTATATTTCGCTCACTATCAATTGCACTTAATCGAGCACAATGGAAAAGTTTGATCCGTGTAGCCGATCCCAATTAAGTTGGGACTGAGGCTATGTTGTTGTTGTTGTTCATTCTATATTTCGATTAATGAGTACCAATAACAGTTTGGTAGTGTGAGAATAATTTTTTTTGATAAAGATCAGATGTTCCCATCACATGGGCTTGGATCAAAGTTCATTTGACGGTGTCTTGTGGTGCCTTAGCATAAGCTAGTTCCTCTCTGCATGATGGCCGCGAGGTCAACTGCTTTTGTTTCTTTTTATGTGCTCATGCTTGTGCGTTTTGTGTATTTTGTTCAATGGTGATGTTTCTGTGCTCAAACTGGTTATAATATGTTGTTTGAGCCGACTCTTTTAGCATTTTGATCTATCCTTTCAATAGAAGCCTGTTATATCACTTCACGAATTCATTCATTACTAGTTTTTATTTTCCTGTTTGAGTAAATGTATGACCCAACTTGTACTTATTTGTCAAGAACAAAAGGAATTGGAATTTCTAATTCTAGTAGACCAACTTTTCACTAAATAGCTCAGAATTCTAGTATGTTCAATCATAGAATTCTCAGCCTTATATCCTTAGTCAAACGTCCCCTCCAAACACGGGCAAAGACCTAGGGATATTTTCCATGTTTCAGTGACTCGAGTTTTTCCACAAAAGATGTCACCTTTTCCCACAATCTTGCGTTAATCTTAAAATGGATGGGAAGCATTAATTGGTAGAATGAAAGAGAATTTGCTTGGAAGATATTAGATATTTAACATTAGAAATGGACAAGTTATTTCATACGGTTTTTTTTTTCCTTCTCTCTTGGGAATTAGTTTGCTGCCAGCTCAATCACTGGGGTGAACTATGTTGACAATCGACCTCGTTTTTTTTTTTTTTTTTTCCTGTTTTTTAATTACACCTTTGTTCTTTTCAGGAATGAAGCTGGGTAGCATTTATTGCGATCGACTAATGACATCAACTGGTCACAAGATCACCTCTAGGCAGCGATGGACCCCAACACCAGTGCAACTTCAAATTTTGGAACGTATTTTTGATCAAGGCAATGGCACTCCCAGTAGGCAGAAGATCAAAGATATATCAAATGAATTGGCACAGCATGGACAAATTTCAGAAACAAATGTTTATAACTGGTTCCAGAACAGGCGGGCCCGATCAAAAAGGAAGCAGACAGTCGCGACTTCAAACAATGGAGAGTCAGAAGTGGAAACAGAAGATGAGTCCCCGAAGGAAAAGAAGACGAAACCTGAGAGTCTTCGCTCCCATGAAAATCTGACTTTAACTCCTGATGAAATGTGCTTTCAAAGTCCTGAGATAAGCTCCGAGCTGCATTCCTTAGATCCACAGCCAAGTAAAGCTGAGTCTTCATTTCCATGTAATGGGGTTTCAACTACTTCAAGTGGTTTGGCTCATGCATCATTCTATGAGAATATGTTATCACATTCAAGTATGTGTACTCCTTAATTTCTTTTTCATTTCTCTATTGGATCTTTTGATCTTTAGAGACTCAAAATCGGAACTTTTTCTGCTTTCAGGCGATATTCTGATGTTACATTTTACGAATGCAGGAATCGATCAGTTTATGGGAAAAATGGAAATCCCAGGAAACTTCAGCACATACAGGCAGGGGGAGAACTATGACATGATTTGATAACATGTCGCAGAGTTGTTCGACAGAGTAGAGAAACAGTTATAGCAGAAGGATAACAGCATATAGAAAATACACGGTCGCGTCTCATAGTAATTTTACAGTCATAGATATAACTAGTTAGATTTTGCAGGAGGATGTTAGAGGTGAGACCAGTTGTTGGTGGCATTTTTATTCCGTAACAATCTAAATCCTAAATCTCTATTTCAGTAGATTTGAGCTGCTTTTTATAACTGGCAGCAAGTCATCGTGGTTGTTTCTGCGCCAGTTCTGTTGGCCAATCTTGTATTTAGATATACATCCATGGGATGCTGTGTTGTTGTAGCATTCAACTGTGTTTATGTTGTGACAGACGTGGAGAATTCAGAGATTTGGTTTGTTGTGAAAATGAGTGTCTTATGTTGCTCCTCTATTTTCCTTGTTTCTTTGGGTTTGATTCTCATTTGGTTTTGGCTAGGGTGCTTAGTTATTGCTGGCGTACATTACCTTACCATGTAAAGGAACAATGTCTCTGGTTTTTGTATTGATGATTGTCTGAAGGCTTCTTTAAAATCTTGACTTTGATGTCTGCCACCCTTTCAACTTTCAGGGATCTCTTCCCAACATGGTATATTTGGGTTGGACTCTTTTTTTGTATTAAAAATAATAATCTCTAATAGTTTGATTCTTCAAAAAAAAAAAAAAAAAAAAAAAATTCAACTAGGGAAGGAAGGAATTTTGTGTGACTACTCCTAGTCTCCTAGGTGCTTTCAATATTAATTAATTTTATCGCAGTGTTGTGGAGTTACTTGTGTTGATAGAATGGAATAATATAACAATATAATTTTTCAAAAAAAGAAAAAAACTTTTGAAGAATAAACACTTAACCAGTTTAAAAATTTCGTTTTCGAGTCTTGTAGACGAAGCAAATCGAGCTGAGAGCCCACTTTCATTTAGAGCTTGACAATGGTTAAGCGTGTGCGGTTAGCGTTTTTGAGTCTATTAGCGTTCTCAAGTCTTATAGACATAGCAAATTGAGCTGAGACCTCATTTAGGGTTTGTTAGTGTTCTAGAGTCTTACAGACGGAGCAAATTGAACGTTGAGCCACCCTCATTTGAGATGATTATGTCACCATCATTGGTGTCGGACACCACGTTATAATTAAAACTAAAAAAAAAAAAAGGAAAAGGAAAAGAACAAGAAATAAATAGTACTACTCAGACTCAAAGCTCCATCGCAGGGGAGCTCTCCCAACAATGGCGTTTCGGGTTCGAAGATTCACAGCACTCCTAGCGCCTCTACAAAGAACAAGGTACCCTCCACTTCTCATTTCTCAATTTTCAACCCTAGATTTGCTTCACAACTCTTCATTACTTCACAAAGACCCTATCAGCCACACTAGTCTCACCGAACAGTTCGTGTTGGATCAACTATCAGACCTGTTTTCGATCACTACCAAAACCCTAAATCACAATCCAAAGACCCAAACTTTTTCACCAAAACCGATAGAAACTAGGGCAATTGATCAGTTCTTGACCCCCTCAGAGAAGTTGCGAGGGGTTTTCCTTCAAAAATTGAATGGAAAAGCCGCAATTGAATCTGCCCTAATTGCGACCGGCGTTAACCTAACTGTAGAGATTGCTCGAGAGGTAGTTGATAGAGGGAATTTAGGTGGGCATGCCGTGATTAGGTTTTTCGATTGGGCGATTAAGCGGCCCGAAATCGCGAAAGATCATTTGATTTATCATGTGTTTTTGAAAGCTTTGGGGAGAAGAAAGTTCTTTGATCCTATGGAGGAAGTGTTGGGTGAGATGACCAAACAAGGGATTAGTCCCAATGCTGAAACCTTGTGTATTGTCATGGATAGCTTCGTTAGGGCTCGTCGGGTGTCGAAAGCAGTGCAATTTTTTAGAAATTTAGAAGATTTTGGGTGGGAATGTGGTACTGAGTCGTTAAACGTGCTTTTAAAATGTCTGTGTCGACGATCGCATGTTGGAACTGCAAATTCGTTATTAAACTCAATGAGAGGGAAGTTACCATTTAACATTGCTACTTATAATAGTGTCATTGGCGGGTGGTCGAAACTAGGTAGAATTGTTGAAGTTGAAAGGAACTTGAAAGAAATGGTGGTTGATGGAGTGAATCCTGATTGCGGTACGTTTGCTTACCTTATCGAGGGCTTGGGAAGGGCTGGTCGAGTCGATGATGCTGTTGCCGTCTTTAAGAAGATGGAGGATAACGGATGTGTGCCAGATGCGGTTGCGTACAATGCAATCATATCTAATTTTGTTTTTGTTGGAAATTTAGATGAATGCATGAAATATTTCAAGGATATGTTGGAGAAATGTTCACCAAATACTGATACTTATGTGGTAATGATTAGCGCGTTTCTCAAGGTCCGAAGAGTGGCCGATGCACTTGAATTGTTTGATGAGATGTTATATCGAACGATCCTTCCCAACACAGGGATGATTACATCTTTCCTTGAACCTTTGTGTAGTTTTGGTCCTCCGCATGCAGCAATGATGATTTACAAGAAAGCTAGAAAAGCAGGATGCCAACTTTCCTTGAAAGCTTACAAGCTGTTGCTCATGAGGCTGTCAAGATTCGGTAAATGTGGAATGATTTTGAGTGTTTGGAATGACATGCAAGAATGTGGCCATTCTTCTGATATAGAAGTTTACGAGTACGTTATAAACGGACTTTGCAACATCGGACAGTTGGAGAATGCTGTACTCGTTGTGGAGGAGGCATTATCCAAAGGATTCTGCCCTTGCAAGTTTATCTACAGCAAATTGAATAACAAGTTATTGAATGCAAACAAAGTAGAGAGGGCATATCGACTATTTCTTAAGGTTAAAAAAGCTCGTTCTTTGGAAAATGCCCAGAGATTTTGGCGCGCTAATGGATGGCACTTTTGATCTTCTTGTTCTGGCAGCTGGGTTTCAGAAAGCTTGTAAGCTCCTCTGCCATTTCATGTCCAAAAAGAACAATTTCTTTCCCATTCTGCACTGGAATAATTCTGTTTGTTCTGAGCTGCGTTTGTTCGAATTAGATCATCTCTGGGGCTTATGTTGCAGATCCCTCTTATGGCTGTTTATATGCTTAAATGATGTAACAGCTATGGTCTTGTTGCGTGGCATTGCTTTACTCTTTTATTTGAATTTATGTGGGTTTTTATTTTTTGAAGCCAATTTAGGTGGAATATCATGACACTTTTGATACGTATTATATCCATACAAACGCGCACATTATTTTTATTTTTATTTTATTTTATTTTTTTATTGGTAAACAACACATACATTAATTTATTAGTTTATTTTATGAGTTTTACTAATTCGACAAATGAATTTTAGTGAAAATGTCCCGCATAAATTTTCAAAAGAATGTGATCATGGCGACATCTTTGTTAAAACTTTCAGTATGCCAATTCTTGTGGAAATTGTGATGCATTTGTGTACTTGATGCAGGTCATGCTCAGCATTCAACTGACAGGTTAGAGTTTGCGCAGCTTTGTATCACAATGGTTTGTGCTCCTGTTGTCTTTGGGAAATATGTATACTTACGTGGTGACGATGATAAAGGGCCTCATCAAGCAGTTGACTCTCACCAAATATTGGTGCGGAAGAAGGGTAAAAGGAGTTATTTGTTATACCTAATCATGCTTCCTATATTGGCAAATATGGCTTACGTCTTTCTGGCGAAGGTAAGTTATGGTACTTTGCTGCCGTATTCTTTCTTTAATCTGCTATGTTTGAGTAAAGTGTAACGTGCATGAAACTTTTTACCTGGTTTAAATACGGCTTGTTCTAACTTTTCTACTAGATCATTAGAATTACTCTCTTTCCAACTCAAGTACTTTAACGCAGCCATGTTAGTATTTTTTTCTTTGTCGTTCATTTTTCTCTTCTAGAGCTATCAACTCTAGTTTTTGGAATTAAACATTTTAATTTTGTGTGGAGAACTCTCAAATGAATCTTATGCTTACCCTTAACATATGAGATATTATGGACTACCAAGTGCTTTACCAGTTTGCGCTCGTGGTGCCCCTTTAATTTCTGACTATTCACCTACCTCTCCTTTCTCTATTTCACAAGAATAACTGATGGATTTTTACAATCTTACGAGTATCTCTTAATTCCTTTTACAATGTTATCTAATTGCTAATTTGAACCCTTACAGTGCCACATATTTTCACTCGTCATTGATCATTCGGAACTGCTGAGAGTCTGAAACTCTCTTTGGTCTTGGTATTGTTGAAAACTAAAGGAGTGTTTATTTCGGTTTTTGAATCTGTTGGATTTTCTTAGGTTTTCAAGAAAGCTATGAATTGTAATGGATGAATAGCTCTTCTATGTATCAATGACAGTATATTTTATAAATCAGGAAAAAGTAGGCGCTGCCTTCATTGGGACCATCCTTCTGAGCCTCCTTTTTATGAAGGTGTTTCATGGGAAGTCCATTAAGAAGGGTAAGATATCAGGTCCAAGGTTCTTTAAGATCTTTGTTTATATTGACAAAATAATGATTTTCAAAGAATAAGTTTGTCATGGCTTAAATTTTTTTTTTCCTTGTTTCGGGCAGAATCTGTTGTGATTATGCCGGGATTTGGTGTGCAACTTGAAACACACTATTCGAGGTACTCTTTTATGTTCTTGGCAAATTGCTTCGTAATATGAGAATCTGCTCCTGAGTCCTGACATTACTAGCTTCTTGATTTAACAGGAGAGTTGTTCGTCGCTTTGTTCCCATTGGAAAGATCCTTAGACCTGTGCTGAACGAATGTGTCACTCCAGTTACTTGTTATTGGAGTCTGGCTTTGATTATTCACGGAGAAGATGAATTAATGCTTGTTTTCCAGGTAGCCTGTCATTCTTATATGTAATCGAAGTGCCAGGCCAAATTAATTCTAATAAGAATTTCACCTTTGAAGTCTTCATTAGCTGATAAAGCTGGATCTTTGCGTGCAGGAATTAGGACCACCAGTGAAGATGCTAGTTCCTATTTGGAAGGCCTTGTGTGCTGCGACTGATGCCATTGAAAAAGTGAATACTACTGTTGCGGATACTTAACAGCTATCATCTTTTGATTATTGAGTTATTTTGCATTGAATCTGGAGGAGATATAATTAATATGATTGGTACTCTTTAAGAGTCGAGGTCGTCATCTCTAAGTTGGGCGGTTCTCTACCTTCAAGAGGTAACTGATTCAGCGTTTTCTCTTACGCTTGATTAACATGATTTCCATGATAATCACCTTTAGATAGATTCCCAACATTACTTGATGACACCCTGATATAATTTATAACTTCATGATATCCATACATCACCTGTATTCTCTGTTAAGAAAAATTACACCATCTATATTCATATACATTTGTGCTTTGCTTAAGGAGTTCAATCTAGATCTGGTTTTTTACCATTAGTACTAGTTGGTGTTGATTTTTGCATTTCACAGTATCTGATGCCCGAAACAAATGAAGAACCCGAACCCGCTTCCAGATCGCTATTCGGGTCCAGGCAAAGACCTGGGTTATTATTTAGCCTCAGCTTTCTGCCCATCTTCCAAACCATTTCTCTGTCGAACGGAACCCGACCTGCTAACTGGTTGTCATTCAATCTCAACTCCCTGAGTCCTTTCAAGTTCTGAAAGCTCTGTGGAATTGATCCATTCAAACGGTTCTGATCCAGGTGGATGACTCGAATGCTCGGTAGCAAACTCAGTGATTCAGGTATGGTCCCTTGCAGTGACATGTCTGAAAGAACCAAGATCATCAAATTCTTCAACCCATTGAATCCGTTGGTTGGAATTGGAGTGGAGATCATTTGGTTACCTTTCAAGATCAAAGCTTGAAGAGAGCTCAAGTGACTTAGGGTATCCGGAATCGGACCCGTTAGCAGATTGTAACTGAGATCCATAAGCATCAAGCTCTTCAGCTTCCCGATCGACTGCGGTATCGGTCCTGAGAGGCGATTTCGGCTGATATCCATCTTGATCAAATTAGGAGAAGTGTTGAGAATTTGAGAGGGAATTGTACCTGTTAGAATATTTTCACTCAAGTCCAGCATGTTCATATTAGGGAAGCTCAAACCGGGAACCGGACCTTTCAACCTGTTCCCGCTCAAATTCAACGACCTTAGACCGGTGAGCCGGGCAAATGAAACCGGAATCGAACCGTCGAGATTGTTTTTGTGCAAATCGAGGACTTTTAAGTGGGTGAGATTACCCAGTTCATTAAGGATGGGACCCACATGTCCATTTTCTCTGAGAACCAAAGTTTGAAGGGTGGGACCCAATTGACCCAAAAACGTAGGGATGGGCTGAGGGTTTGAACCAAAGCAACGGTAGAAAAAAAGGGTCCTAAGGTGAGGAAGCTTGGTGACAAAGTGAGATATGGAAGACCCTTTTTGGTCACAAGTAGGGAAGGCAGTGTCATCAGAGAGAGCACCAAAGGAGAGTGAAACCACATGGTAGACTTCATCCTTGTCCGGCATGCACTCGATCCCATGCCACCGGCCCCGGCAAACGTCCGGAATGTCAGTTGCCCACCCGTTTCCAGTCGCCTTCATGATCTCGTAGACCGCCTCTTGTTCTTGGGGATCCGTTCGAGCTCCGTTCTTGTTCATGGAAAATCCGGTTTGGGGTCCGTCGACTAGGGCCGACGGCGTGCTAGAATCCGGCATAATCACGGTGAACGGAAAAGCCGGAGGAACACATATGAGTGGCAGTAGTAGCAGTAGTAGTAGAAGAAAGAACTTCATATTGATGAAGTAAGTTTGGTGGGGAAGAGAATGAGAAGTTGTACTACTTATATGTGTAGTGGCATGTTTGGGTGAGTGAATTAAAGATGGTGTAATAAAGGAGTCACGGGAATGGAGGGAAAAGGAAATAAATGTGTCGTTTAAGCACATTAATGCCTTTCACGGGAAATTCCTCCTAGGCTTAGTCCTGTTTTTCCGACCAAGAAGGTTGTACCATAAGACGTGAATTTTGCAAGAATTGAAGTCACTGACAGCAGGGTTTTTTTTCCATGAAAAGTTAATCGATACATGGCATCTTTTGGGCGATGTTCAACAATAAATATGAGTAACTAGTATCTATACTTGTGTATACTTGTGTGATGAAAATACAAGAATTTATCAAAATCTACTGTTTAGGATAATTCTTCGAATTGCATATCATTCCTATTAATCTTATTTTGAACTCTGACGTTGAAAAGTTAATTTAATAGTTTGAGGAATAATTTAACTTTTGAGCTTCTAATAATTTTTGGAAAAGCCAAAACACCTCCAGAGTGAAGTCAAAAAATTTTGCATTGTTGTTGTTGTATTGGAAAAAATTACGCTCCTCTACATTCCTTATTTTTATGGAGGTTCCTTGTTATTTTTCAAGGCTAAAACCTGGAACTATCAAGCATAAAAGATACTACATTTCTACAAGCAAAGCATACTACCCATTACAAAACTTTGAATATCTACCACCTCGATGGTAAATCGCAATACTGAGAAAGAGAACAAAAGAATCGAGCAATGAAAATCACAACTTATTTACATCAACCTCAAGCAGACATTAATCGCTGCTTTGCACGATCAAGAGAGAGAGTATGTCGACGAAGCCCATGCCATGTCTTGTCAGAGCATGCATTCCACAATCCCATATTAGCTATCTGCTTGTGCAGTGCCCCCAAATTGACAAGAGGAACCGTTGTAGGTCTCCCATGAGCACACTGAAAAGGAAATAGCTTGGTCAGTTGAGAACTATCACAGAATTACTGAAGTTGCTTCCCCAACAATGAATATGATCCAAAAGCTTCATCACAATTTGGTAGAATTCAAACCACCATGACTAGGAAATCTGAACTCACTTGGAAACATAGGGATGTCTTTTTCAGCTCTTCGATGATAAGAGAACACTCCGAAGGTAGCAATGCATCTCCAAACATAATGGCACCTAAAGCACGGAAATAAAAGCAAGGGTGAGCTGGAATATAAGCTAGCACAATATCAAGAGATGCCGAGAGAGATTTCAATCTACCTCTACATGATTTAAAATTGAGGACCCGAAGCACAGATGGTGGCATGTTTGACGATCCATCTGTCTCTGCTAGCTAGATCAATAAAAATCTTCATAAGAACTTTTGCAATATTTGTTCACGGGAAAAAAAAAAAAAAAAAAAAAAAAAAAGAAAAAAAGAAAAATGAATAATTGTGAGCTCAAAATGCCAAAATTAATTAACAGCTAAACATGGAAACACTATTTTTTTTTACCTGTTCCAGAAACTCTAGAAGATCCTTCTCAGTCAAATTGACACCTAAAATACAAGGTACCTGCATGATCAAACAATGGAACTGTCTGTTGATCCGAGGGTCATACTGTGAGTTGATTACAGATTGCAATTAATTCTTGAATTTCAGTTTCCCATCTTGTATTTCTTCAATTTATACATCACCAAAGAACCATGTGATTTCATATCAAACAACAACCAAGCCTCAATAGCAAATTAGTTGGGGTAGGCTGAATGGACCAAAGGCTTCCACTCGACTCGATTAAAGCAGATATAATTTTATCAGTTATAGATAATTTCAAGAAGCAAATCATGCTCATTTGTAATGAAAAAAATTTTTTACCGCAACAAGAGTCGCAACGGATGATTGTCTGTGGAGAATGTTTATATTCCTGCACCCAATAAATTGATTGCCACCAATGATATTATCAGAAATTCATTCCTCACAAAAATTCACATGCCACTGAATAATAAATAATGATATTAAGGATCCACAAATACTAAGCTCCAAGTATAAAGAAACGTTTACTTGGCAAAGGATCCTGAATGATGAATATTACAGATCCAACCCCAGCTTTTTACGTGTTCAGCATAGTTTTGCAGCAGTTGACACTCAAACTCGTGGAGCACCTACAGTTCAAAGTGCTGCTTCAATTTACAGGGTTATTCAGAAACCACCGAAGAAAGAAATCTAAAGCTTGATTATAGTAAAGATGTAAATTGAGCGCACGATAAAACATAATACGTACAAGCTCCTGCTCAGCATCCAGATAAGCAACAGTCTTTCCCTCACCAGAAAGAACCTAAATACCGTAGAAGCTAACTTAGCATGGATTAATATGATAAGACCAAATATGTCCAGAAAGAGAAATAATAACCTTCTCACGTAATTCTTCCAGTTGGATCCTCTCATCTGCTGCATGCTGTTAAACAACGCAACTTGTTTGTGTTATAATCAGGCATTATCATTTCAAAACTCAAAATGATTGCCAGTATGACAGCTCGTACCTGGTCAATAACAGAAAGTATTCGCCCTCCAACAACAGGGATAAATTTTTTGTCCAGCTGCAGGAGAACCTTGGAATCATTAAGGCAGTCCTTACTAATTGAGTCAGGAACTAATGAGACACCAGCGAGGTGCAGGACACCAGAAGAGATATCTAGTATATCATGTTCATGATAACTATTTGATTTATTTACATCCTACAGAGTGTGAAATAATCTGTTAGAATATATGGAAGAAGAAGTATATTTGGATAACATACAGAAGTCACTAATGTACCCAACTGCCAAAGGTAATTCGCTGTTTCGCCACTTGACCCTTGAGAGTTTTGTATCTTTGAGCTCATCTGACAACAGCGTGCAAGGTAAGTAGCATGAAATTAAAGAGAGATGCACATATGAACAGCATGTCATGTACCAAAAACAAAATAAATCAAGATAACCTTGAGACTTCCATAAAATACCTGTAACATCTCGAACATACAGAAAGGAACTGATATCCTTTTATTTTTTTGATAGCACAAACCTACACAACAGCTACCTTTAACTCGAAATGCTTACACAAATCTCACTCAAACCCAGACCAATGTTGGGACAACTCTGATGTCAATCCACCCAACCAACCTGTGGTTGATATCTGATATCCTAAGCTTTGGTATCCTTGATGTCATTCATGGAAAATTTAGGTATCTAATCCTACCCTATGATATTGATAAATAGCGAAAGATGTATAAAATGGTAAATACTATTAACAAATACTGTTTTTCCCTCTCACTTCATTCATGATATTAAATCGTTCAAGGGATTTGAGATTGAAGCCGTTGTTACCTTCAGCTGGGTTGGAACTGTACAACTGACAGCTTTGGGAGGCCTGGGGTCTCTCAAACTCTTCACTCTTTTGGTACTTGTTCAACTCTTTTGTTCTGTACGGCATCTTTTCTACAGATGTTCTGCAAAGATGACAGAGCACATGAGATGCAGGATACCACGGTTCAAGGGACTAAAGTACAGACAATGGCAGCACCTCAAGTAAAACTGTGAATCATTCCCTTCACTTGGGTCGAGAAAGTCTACAGGTAGGACTGTAGCTTGTGAAGAATTCTTTAAATCACCGATTTCCAAATTATTCCTTGCACATGGTTCAAAGTTGTATTGAGATATACCATAAGTTTGTGTTGCATGCTCAAAGCTATTAGTTTCTGCATGTAAAACAGGAAAAGTCAGATGCAAGACACTAATTTAAAGCAGACAAGAAAGGGTTGCCGGTGAGAATAACAAGTAAAACTATTTTAATCAGAAGTATACCAAGTAAATCTGGGGAAACAGAGTTGGACTCTATTGCGGTGGACAAACTGTTATGTATGGTAGCAAACTTGTGCTTGCCTCGGTAGAAAGGTGGAGCAGAACAACTTCTCCTTGACCTATTCCGGGAGATTCGGTTCTGTCTGATGTTTAGAAAATCAGATTCTTCTGTTTGAGGAGATTGAAATGCCTGTTTTTTGTGGCAATGTATGTCATCTTCGACAGAATCCAAAAATGACCATTCCATTCCATCGTCAAATTTACTATGAGAACCAATATTTTGCACGCATGTATTTCTATTCCGGAATGGAGCTCTATGAATAAACCTCGTTGGAGTAACAGCATAATCATTATCAAACTCAATGTTTGCACAGCTAGAGACAGAGCACTCCTCTATAAAGTCATCAACCCTTTTCCTATCTTGCAAATGGTATGAACTGTCAGTTGTGAATGACATGAAATTCTCTTCAGATGCATCAGCTTCCAAAAGCTCAACTTTCTCATATGGTACACTAAAAGAAGAACACATGTCAGAGTACTTGGAGATGGGATTTGCAATGTTTTCTTCGATTTGAACAGGTGAGTCCAGGCCATTTTCTTCCAAAATACCCATCCAATCACAAGAAGGTGGTTTTACATATTTATTTAACAACGTTTCTCCATCTATATATGTATCTGCATGAAATTTCTTTTGGTTAAATGCATAGGGAGAGAGCTTATCATCAATAGAAGTCTCCAAAGAGAGATCAAAATGCTGATAACCACCTGAACCATCCAAAACATAGATGGTGTCATCTGATCTCCTCCCACTGGTGCAACAGCCAACCTTCTCTATATCAGTCCCATGTCGACTTGTAAAACATACGTCAGTTCCATGTTGACCGGTAAGAGATGACCTTACAGGTGATATGCTTCCTAGAAAAGAGCAACTTTGCAGTAAAGGTTTCTTCAATTGCATGTGGGGCCCCAAAAGAGATCGATCCTCATTTCCGCCACCAAAATTTTCAAAAGATGGGAGAGCCCCACTTGATACTTCATCCCTGATGGTGTCAGTTTCAGTAAACACATTTCCCCATCTCTGATCGAAACTATATTTGTCTAAGTAGCCCTTGGAAGGCAGCAAAATACTGTTTTCAATCAAGAAAGGAGTATCCTCACGAGAACATGTAAGGTCGTCGCCCTTGGAAGTAACATTTTGAACGCATTTGAAATTAGAAGCACTGTGCTTGTCCTGTGTCATAAACTCAGTTTCGTTGAGATAACCAATTCTTTTTGGTGTGTTACCCACTTGCAGATTCACAGACGCTTTTCCTGATGCCTTCCTGCAATTCTTACTGTCATAAGCAAACTTTGATGATTCAGATGCCATCTCTTGCGAGAAAGAGGATGGACTAAGGCAAAGATAAGTCTGATCATGCTGGACCCTGCTCTTTTTTTTGTTGATTTTCGACTCCATGGATATATCTGTACCAAACAGATAAGCAAAAGAAAGGAAATTGAGCACCGAAAAAAAAAAAAAAGTGAAACAGATTCGGGGACAAACATTTTTTTTTTTTTTGTATATTGGAAATGAATTTTGTAATTGGGTGACAAACTTTTGACACACACGTACTATACAGCTATTGGAATCTTGGATAATTGTGATGTGCAATTGTGCATGCACATATCTTGATGCATAATCTGAAAGACTAACAATTCTGTTGCAAATGTGTGTATCAAAAGTATGCCAGCCATATTTTTCCCAAAAGAAAATCCCAAGAATTAGTTAACAAGAAAGAGATATCGTTTGGCAAGGCTTCTGAAAATATTGCACACGGCTACTACCAGAAAAAGAAAATGCTGTACAGGACTAACAGGTAAAATATGGAAGGATATGTTAACATAAGAAACGTCGTTATCAATACCCGCTATTGGTGATAGTGACACATCTCCATCTTCCTCCCATATTTCATGCTTTCCTGTTATATCATCTCAGTCATGTGAGTTATCCAACAATCCTTACAATGAGATAATATACAAGATTTTGTGCATCCAAAATGACTCTCAAGCTTATCAACAGTTTATTGTTTTTGTGTATTTACCCTCAATTAGGCTTTGTCTCCAGAAGTTTCTGATAGGTTGCTCAACAAAGGATAGCAAGAGATCCCAATTCTGCAATACATTAAAAAAAAAAAAAATGGTTCACCAGATGCTAAACAAGCATGTTCAAGAAAACATGTCCAGCAAGGATATGTTGATCAGTTGATGTGGATTCAGACAGCGAAATTATGGGAGTATTCACAGAAAACTGGCCGACGAGTTTATAAATAAAAACCTAAGGGAAGTTCAGGTCAAGAATCACGTTTCTGATTAAAAATGGAGTTGTCAATCACAAAGCCACCGACTTACCCAAGCAACACTCTTCTCTTTAATTCTAATGGGCTTCTTAAAGAACTCTTCTTAATAAACAGAAAGGAAATCTCAATTTCACACATTAAGCAAGAATTTCATCTCTTGTTCAAAATAACTCCAAAACAACAATAATATACTTAGAGGCTGGAGCTTCAGAAGGAGAAAATTGCCTCTTCATACTTTAATTACTTATATGTGAATAATAAATTGGCTATTGATTAAAATAACCCCATAGTTGTTTAATTTTCTTCAAGATTTTTGCTTGGACGTCATTTATCTATCAACATCAACTTTCATGAATGGATTTGTTGTAACTTTGCTTGGACGTCATTTATCTATCAACATCGACATTCATGAATGGATTTGCTGTAACTAATAGAGTGTATTGATCACAAAACAATTGACTTTCCTCATCTATCAATCTGTTTTTTGTTCATTATAACTCGTTCATCTTCCTTTTTGATTGAGTCGACTATACTAAGTATATTTATGGGTACTTCTGCATGTTTTATGATTAAGACTCAATGGTCAACTTTATTTTTCATTCAATGCATACCAAGAGTCATAAATGCATAATAGCATTTAAGTCATACTTAGAAGCCTTTGACGGAAAATGCACTTCGCTACAATGATATAATATAAAGTAATTAGGCTGCTTCGGGATGAAAAATAAATATAATGAGCCTGCGTCGGCTTCAAAAGAAGTTATAGCTTGTGTCAGGCACAAATACTTCTTCCAACACCAAGTTTTTCACATGAAAAGCTCCACTAGAAAGCAAGGACAATATCACTCATGTAATAGCTTAATAGACACAAGCATTAGTGCATTGAAGTATTGCATTTTGTTGCATGTCACATTGCATGATGACTCTATGAGAAGCAACCTGTTAAAGTGAGAGTAGAAACCTCACAATAAAGGGCACATCGTAAGAAGATTCAAACGACACATTTGACTACAATCACATAGTAGGACTCTAAGCTCAAGAATAGAATTACCTTGAACTCAACAATGGTCTTAGAAGTTTCAAAAGTTAGGTCATAGAAAGACCGAGGGCAACGCAAATTCAAAAGATATGCTGGACATACTTGTACCCTGCTTCTTTTTCCATTTTGAAATCCAGATGAATCTTTCCACAAATCCAAACACTTAGAACCAACAGCGAGATTGTTTACAAATTTATGAATTGGTCCTTTGGAAACAAATTGAGAATTGATGTCTACAAATGTTAAGGACAAAATTGAAATGCATGATGAGCCATAACTTCAAAATAATCAATCAAACAAACTATAAGAAAGGATACAGACATATTGAAAGGCCTGTGACATAGATCAAAATTTGCTTAGAAAAACATCCAATGATTAATATAGGAATTCAGTAAAGTAAGAACCATATACCTTTGAGGATAGAACACCGACAGGACCAGATAAGTATCCAGAAATCGTCAAGGCACCTTTTGAAAAACTCAGTTCATCTAGTGAACGTGAAATATTAACTCCAAAAGCACTAGTCAAAAGGCCCATAGGAGATGGGGACGGTCGTGTACAGAATATATCAGCCCCACTATATCCACCATATTTGTGAGCTAAAAAAAAAGAAAATAGACTGACAAGTAATAAATAAATACCGCTCAGCAATAACAAAAAATACCTCTCTGAATCGGTGACTTTGAAAGAAACTAGTGGATGTACAAGAGCAATTCGCAACACACATTTCTTGACTGAATGCAAGACCTTTTTAAGGCTTCCAAAACACAGATAAACATAAAGATAACCAAGTCAGTATCAATCAAATTTAGACTATGTTAAGTAGATGAGAATATGACACTTGGAACCATCAGTAATTTACAGTGCAAGCCTGAAATAGTGAGATTGAGATAAGTAAGAAGCTAGCAAAAGCAAGGAACAAAGGGAAACCTGGAGAGCATACACCTCCTCCGAACTGGTTGATTATAAAATAGATCACGAACAACGACTGCAAGGAAATAAAAAATAACATCTTAACATAATGTTGAAAATTCATTTGCATTTGCAGTAGTCATGGTGGGTTCCGTAAAGGGTTTACAAGTTAATTTCTTATCTATTCACCAAAGCCATTTAGAAGAAATTGCCATTTACAATTGAACAACCTACTACACTAAATTCAACATAACATTAATTATTGGCAAGTAAACAATCCTTCCAAGTACCGTAAACAAATAGTTCAAGTCAAAATCTTCTTTTCATACTGCACCACTTATTACCTGTTGTGCCTAAATCTCGTCTAGTGTCATCAATCCCAAGATATAGACACTTGCATCCCTGGTACATAACAAATCATAAGGACAGCCAGAAAAAAAGGGAGAAAAAAATGATATAAAAGAAAAATGATCGAGCAAATTTTAGGGGACAAGTTAAAAGTGGAAGAAAGTTGGGGGAGGGAAGGAAAATGCCTTGATAATCTTGCGATACGCATTAGGTGTCCCACGAGCTTTAGTCATGACCTCCACCAAGGAGATGTCAGAAAGGGATGCCAATGCTTCACCCCGAAAACCAAACGTTTCGGGAGCAGCTTCACTCCCAACCAAATAATGTGGCTTCGATGTTGCTGTTCAACAGAGAGTATTAATCACACTACATCGACCAATCCAACATTCACATCGACATACACTTAAATCAGTGGACGAGCCTCGTGAACATGTCACATGTCACTATGTCAGTCTAACTTTAGAATTCTTAAGTTTGAAAAGGAATGTCAGTATAATCTCATAGTTTCATTAAATTTCAAACTAAGTACCAATGATATAAGACGACATCACACTGGAAATAAATCATAATAAAGATTTGACGACAAATGACTCAAATCAAAGATAGCACATATCACGCTGAATGCACGAAGAATGCACTTCCCGATTACTAGCATGCTGACTAGATGCTAGAGTCTATAAAAGTTTAACCAGGCTACATAGAAAAGCGACTAACCAGAAGAAATGTCGAAAAATATAATAAAAACAAGCACAGATTACCATGTCTTTCCCCCAGAAGCACCAAACTGTCACGAGTAATTCCAGATCCTGTAAGCATTAAAACAAATAGAAACCTCAATGGATGAAATTTTAAGGCCAAGCAAAAAGTCTAAATAAGAAACTAAGTTTATGCTCACCATCATCTTCTACTTTAATGTAGCATGAATCAACTTTAATAGTAACATTTACCTGCGAGAAAGAGATTGAAAAAAAGCCCTTTCAATTTCTGAAAATAAAATTGGAGAAATACAGAGGATAAAAATCAACCATAATTAACATTACCAAAGCATGTTAATCAAGGACAAGACACATTTAAAACAATATATTCGAAAACCAGTTTAAAGAGTCTCCACATCCAAGCGACAGATGCAAATCAAGACAAGTGCTTATAATATGAAAAAAAACTAAAATTTATCAATCAAATCATGGAACCTACCAACAATCCAGTACAGTTCTGTTGACATGATGTTTTATCGAAACCTGCCATGGGTATTTTTTACGTGCTTCATCGACTTGGATCAAAATGCACAGCTATAAATACATTTAAAGAAAATCATATTTCTACTTCTCGATCCAAAATCCATTCACAACTAAGGGAATTAAGGATGATTTCTGAAAGTAAACATCACCAACACGACAGTGTACCCGGCCAAGGCAAAACCTCCGGATGTTGAAAGATGTTTGTGATAAAGAAAATTAACCAGCACTAGTAGCTTCACTTTAAGCAACAAAACACAAAGGAAAACTAGCTTACAAATCTGATAACTAGGTTATTCTACACAAGGGTAATCAACTTTATTCACCACAATAATTCATGTCCTGCAAGAGAAAGCTTTTATGAGAAAATCATGTAGAAGCATTGCATCAGGAATTAAATTTTCTTCATGAGATTTGATATAAAATACTCCACAAAAATGAGAAGGTCTAATGATGTATTCACTATTTACCACACTTTGACAAATAAAAGAGCATTTGCCCAAAAAGTGAACGCAGAATCCAAATTCAATACCTTGGCTGAACCCGCATCTATGCTGTTAAATATCAACTCTTCTACAACTCTTGCCAAGTCAAACAATATAACACTGGAACGAAGGGTACTATGAACAGACTTTGGCAACTGCCTCAGGCTCTTCATGAAAGATAATAGGTCTGAGACCACAGAATGATTGAATACTTCAGAAGATTAATTGAAAGTTCAAACTAATTCCTCCACATAGCTCACCTCCTAAAAATAAATAAATAAGCATAAAAGAGAAAACTAACTAAAAAAACTGAATATAATTCCCAAGTAACAATCAACATCGGTCTCCTAATGCGACCAAAACAATAATAGTTATATGGCTACCTGGATAAGATAAGCTTCTGTACCCAATGCTACACGAGGCTCCACAGCACGCCCATGAGAAGCCTATATTTATGAACACCCAATGTAAATATTTTAGTCGTTCTGCTTAATTAAAACAGCTTAAAACATACAAAACAAAGCCTCAAACCCAAATTAGTTGGGGTCGGCTACATGGATAAAACTCTTCCACTCCATTCCATTCAATGCCCTTAATGGCGTGCTTTCAAAATCTTTTAAATCCTTTCTAATCAATGCATCCCACCTTATTTTAGGTCTACCCCTATACTACCGAATTTCTCAGTTTCTACTATCCCGAGTTTTCTAACCGGGGCATTTGCAAGCTATTTCTAATCCAAAAAACTTCAAACTAGTTCAAAATCACACCATGTAAGATTCATAATGTTACAACCAATTAGGGTTGCGCACAACAATTCGCAAAAGTAGCACATATCGGCCGAAACCTAATAATAATTTTCTTTAACAAAGTAGTAACAACTAGAATCAAACATGTATTCATACTGGAAGCTACATCCAACTGAACTGACATGTAATTCTGGACATGGCAGCAAAAACCTAGGAACACAAACCATAACAATCGAACTACCAAAAATCAAAACTTTCCAAGTGAACAACCAACCAAATTCACGCACCTCAACCACATTTCGAAAAACGCAGCCCACACTGGAGACTACATCGAATCGAAGCCGATCTGCAAAACCCTAGAAACCCTAGAAACTTCACTCCTCCAGAGCAACTCAAGAATCACAAATCACAAGCCGAGTCCCCAAAAGCCACACCAATCGATGAAAGAAATTGACTCCAAAGACATCAAACGCGACGATCAGATCTCAAACAAGAACCGAAAATCGATCTTCTCTGCAAACTTGCAAGAATCGAAAAACTTTTTGGCGGGAAAAAACTGAGACTTCTTCGACAGTCTGAGTTCGCAGTGGCTTGCATCCGAAGCAGTCTATTTTTTTTTTTCCTAAAACTCACGCGTAGGTGCGTCACATCTTTACAATCCGCCACGTGTGCAACGTGCCAAAACGAAAACTCAAGTGGGCTCGGGCCCGACCCCTGCTCAAGAAGGGCGGGAACATCAAAACCGTTTATCTGACCACACGTGTCGTACGATAAGGAGATATGAGAGCAATTTGACCTTGACAGATATTAGCCGTCAGATGGTTAATACACAGATCTCGATAATCGGGACCCTAGCGTGGTTTTGATGGCAATAGTCGTAAATAGCGAGGGACGTCGGGGGTGAATTCCTCGGGATCTGAGTTTTACATAGTGAGATTCGCGTTGTTGTTATGGTGTGTTGCCTCTGGTGTTCTAGAACCAGAACCAATGGGAGAAACAATTCTGTTTCACAGAAGATCTTCCTCGTTAATTCAAAAACCCTAATTTTCGATCTCTCGTGACGAGAAGAGATCAGGTACTGATTCTCTCGTCTCGTTTTCTTCAATTACGATCTAGAATCGGTTCGTTTCGTTTCGGAATTCTGATTTTGGTGGACGTTTTGGATTTCATTGAATTCTGTGGTTTTGTTGTGGTTCATGATGTGTTTGCGATGTGTTGGTTTGGTTTTGATGATTTGCGGTTCTGGTATTGGCGATTGTGTTGTTGTTGTTGTTGTTATTGTTGTTGTTGTCATCAGAAGTTGTGGATTGCTAATTTGCAATCTGAATCGGCCGTGCGAATCTTGTTGTTTTTTGAAATTTGGGTATGGAATGGATTGCGTTTGTGGTTTCTGGTGTTCGTTGTGTGGTTTCGATGAGTTAATTAGGGTTTGTTGTTGGATTTGTTTTCGTTGGTTGTGTTTCTTGTTGAATTGTTTAGAAATGTTGAGGATGGATTTGGACCTTGTAATTTCAGGTTTTGGAATGAATTGTGGAACTCGGATTTGGATTGGAGATTCGTTGATCAGTTTGCATCATGTAAGGAATTTCTTCTGTATTTGATTGGAAATATTTGTTGTGGAGAATTGCAAAAATGACTGATACCAATATGTGTGGAGTGAATCAATTGGATGTTAATGCACGGTTACCTCCTCGTAAGCGACTCCTTGCTGGATTAAAGAACAAGTATTGTGATTCTCCTTCTCCTTCATCGTCGTCGCCATCATCCATTTTCAATGATTTAAATGTCCGACTTCGCGAGCTATTGAACTCAAGCTCCAAGGGATCGAATCTTTCTCCAGAAGAGATTGTTGAATCATCCAGATCTGCTGCCCTAACTGCAGCTAAAGTTGCTGCCGCAGCTAGAGCTGTGGCGGAAGAGAAGGCAGCGATTGCTGCAAAGGCTAATGCTGCTGCGAAGAGTGCCCTAGAATTACTCGCGTCATTTTCTGATGGTGAAATTCAACAAGAAAGATGCCTAAAAAAAAGCAAAGAAAAGAAGCAGGTCCCAGTGAAGCTCTTGTATAGGAAACGTAAATTGGTTAAGAATCATGAAACTGATGAAGAGCTGGCTCGTAAATTGCATCGAGCCATGAATAGCTCCCCTAGAATTACTAAAAGCTCTAGTTCTGACTCTAAGACTCGAAGCCATAAGAAACATGCAAAACATATCACTTCAGAGAAAATTAAGCGTTCGGATGGGGGAGCACCGTATGAGGTTTCAAAGTCTACATGTGATAGTAATTATGAAACAGGAGCAATTGACCATGGTGAAAGTATTTGTAAAATGTTTGAAAAACAGTCAGAGTATACTGTAAATAACTGTTCAAAGATGTTCGAGGCAAATGTGAGTTATTCAAAGGGGCAAGTCTTAGGAGATAGTGCAGGAACAAATAGTCGTAAAAAAGGAAGACTGAAGCAAAAGAAGTTGTTGTTGAGCCTGTGTTCCATCAGAGATCGCCAAAATGCAAAAGATGAGCCTGACCCAAGGATTTTTCCAGCTGGAGGAGAGCCAAAAGGTAAACTTGCTGTTACGGATGTACCTTTATTCCCCACCAAGCCTTCATCAGAATCTGAAGTGTCCCTTGGACCCGTGCGAAAGTGGAAGTTGAAGGAATTCAATACTCCACAATGCTACAACGGAAGTGATATTTTGCGTCCTTTATGTTCAAATTCTTCAGTAACTACAGCATCAGCGATGATTGAGGTTGATCAGTGAGGTAGGATTTGTCACCTTCCACTTACATACCTAGTAGTATTCTGGTGCTTTTTGATATTTTGCAATGGAAATGATCGTCAGACCGGCCAAAATAATTATGTACTCCTTTTGGTCGTGCTTATATTTCAGTGTTTGAGAAAATTGCGAAATAGCTAATTTTCTTTATTTTCGTAGAATATGGAGTCTAGATGATTTTGTTTTTCCATCCGATTTGTCGAATCTATGTCTACAAGTACACAGAGAATATTCATTCCTTCTGTGTTGTTTTTGTTATGAAGTCATAAGGGTACTTGTGTCCATGTTCAGTTGTTTGCTATGTGGCAATGCCACAGTGCATTCATGTCCTTTTCCTCATTCTTACATATCCTTGTAACAATTTTATTTTCCGCACATACACATGCACTAACGGACAAATAGCGTATGTGCGATTTTTGTTCTTGCCTTTTCTTTCCTTTATAACAAATAATGTTAATCTTAAGTGGATAAAGTGAAGAAAAGTGGATTGGTACTTTGAGAAAGGATTTAGACTATTAATGCAGATGTTAATGCTCTGAAGTAAATAAGGGTTTTGATTATTTCATCGGACTATCAATTTATGATTATAGTTGGATTGAAATGTTTCCTGGTTGTATTAAGACCTTTTATTTAAGCCGGAATCGTGTTACCAAATTTCGCATGAGTCTAATTGGCTAACATCCCCATGTTGATAGAATTCTCTGAGTAAATTAGTACTGTTAAACTTAAAAGTACTATTTTAAAAATTGCTTGTCTTATAATTCTTTTTTGCAATGTTTTGCATCTCTAGCATTAGTTAAGTACTGCTTCCAGGTACAAAGATACTGCAGCAGTAGAACTCTTTTTCTTGCATGCAGTTTACTCATTGTTCTTGTAGTCGTGTTACATTCTCAACTTTGAATAAGTTTCAGCTGTTTTTTGGAAACTTCTATATTGAACTAAGATTTTTTTTAAAAAAAAATTTGGTACAATGATCTAAAGTTTGCTAAGCATGAGTTCTATGTCATTATACAAGAAGTGAGCTGGAATTGTGAGAACCACAGTCTGGCACTAATTGTCTGTTTAATTTCAGCTGTCTATTTAATGCACTACAGATGGGATTAGACCAGCAGTTTAAGAAGAGACTCTGGGGAAATATGGATTTCGTAACTCAGAAATAGATTAAGGTCGGGAATATTTTGTGTGCGCGCGCGCCTGCGCGTGTGAGTATATATGGTAAATATTTATGCATTGAGAGTTACATGTAATAGTATCTATGCTAATAAGTAATAATAGTATGTGTATAATAGGTCAAAAAATAACCTTTGAGAATGAACCTAACTATAAATGGTAGTCAACATATAAATACTATAAGGTTATTCCGGCTCCGGGTAGAATTTTAAGTCCTGACTTAGGCTACTCGGGAGTGTAACCCCACAGTTGTGAAAGGAGATTACCGCTCCAAGAGCTAAAAAATGAAATTTGGAAAGAATGGAAACCATAAGCATATTAAAGAATAACTACCAAAAGAAATATTTTAATTATGCAGATAATGGATCTAAAACAATGTGATTGTAAAATGATCACGTATAGAGAAGTAGATAAAAAAGGCTTGGGGAATGAAGGCGTGGAAATCGTTAACTAAAGAAACTTGGCGATGGAATAAAGGAGTTGGAATAGATATAAAATTTTAAAAAGAGCTATACAACTTATCAAAAATACTTAGAATGAGGAGAATAGTAAAGCATAAAAAGCAAACAAAGAAGCGTAAAAAGGAACTGGTAAGGTTAGATTTAATTCGTGCGATAAACTTGTCAATAACAGTTTGTTCTGATGCAACAATAAATGTTGCTCTGTTGTAAATTAGAAGGGTCTGTAGTTTAAAGTTGAACTTGCTCATTAAAAATAGAGGTAAGGCTAAGTATGTCAAGTCAGCTTCATACTCTGATTAGGACCTTCATTTAACAAAAAAAAATTATAAAGTTTTAAGGATATACGTATTTAATTATGAGAAGTGTAACAAATGGAATTAAGATCTTTCCATGTTTTCAAAATCAATTTAGGTTTATTTGTGAGGTCATCTATGGAAGTTATTTGTTCAACAAGGAGATTGATATAGAGCTAAGTAAAAAGACTTGACCTCCATTTGATTTTTATGGATTTAAAAGGACTTATGATGAGTGCCAAGAATATGGCATTGTGAAGTTCAAAGAGAAATGCAATTACTAATAGTTTTTTTGGATTTAATAAGGAATTTATTCAATGGAAGACGTATTTCAAAATTAAATCTTTTTTTCTATTATATTTTATATATGTGGGTTGAATTAATAGTTAACTAAACCCTTTAAAATAGACATTTTTATCATAATGATATGAAAGAAATTATTTTTCACTCCCAATGATTGCAAAGCATCACCTTGGCTTTTTGGCGCAACACCACCTAGACGACGGTATCCTTCTAAGTAGTTTTTAGAGACATTCGGAAGGGCTGGTTATAATTAAGTTTGATGATAAATACCTACCCAATAACAAACATCATAGCACAATTAATGTTACATAAGGGCCATTAGTATCTTGAAATAATGATTGAGTATGGATCATAGTGACTAATAGATGATTGATGTCTCTTAATGACCTCTAAATAAACAAATAATTATGCACAAACCTCTAAATAAATGTTTTTCAGCTGCCTAGGCATCACCTCGCCTAAGTCAAGAAAATCGCCTCAGGTTCATCCTGGCACCTTGCAATCCTTGATTCATTCTTTACAATTCATCATATTCCATCATCCAAGCTATTGTCAGTAGTTGAACCGTGGAGGCAATAATGATGAAGGAATAAAAATTCGATAAAATTAGCCAAATTTTAAGCGAAATTTTTCGAGGTTGAAGGGATCGAAGTGAAGTTCACAGGTAGTTTAAAAATTACAAAATTTTGTCGAAGTTTATGTTAAAAATCGACAACTTTGATACAAATTGATATGGATCGCTAAAACAAGGAGAAATTGCAAATATTTCGATCAAAAAATCGAATAAATGTGTAAAGCAGTGAAGGTTTTTACTTTCCTCACATTAGTGAGAAGAATCAAGTTAGATTATCCTTAAAAAGTGATGTACGATACACAATATGCATGACGAGTGTCAATAAAATTGACTTAAAACCATTAAATTGTGAATTTTTAAGGTATATATGCAAAATTGTGCTTGTTTTGACATCCCGTAAAATGAGTTTTAATTTATTAACCTTCTAAATAAAAAATTTAAAGTTTCTCTAAATTAGCGAATTTTTACCAAAATTCTCTATGTCGAATTAAACTTCTTCGAATTAATTCCAATTATCAAGAGGGCGAATTTTAATGCGAAATCGAAGTTTCAATCCTTGTCCATGATAGCGTAGAAGTAATAGCTTGGGAACAGATTAAGTTCCTTATATTTATTTTTTCACTCTAGATACGGTCTTACAAATGAATGGTTTCAAGATTATAGCACTTCAATTGTGCGTATGAAAAAAGAAAACCCTGTACAACAACGTCAACAACATCAAAGCCTCAATACCAAATTAGTTGATCAGCTACATTAATCAAACTTTTTCACTTTCCTTACTGCCCTTAATGGCGGGCTTTCAAAATCCTTTGTAAGATATGAAAATGATGAAATGCACCTTACGATTTGGGAGGCGGAGGACCACAAAGCAAGAGATACCGAGGGTGAAAGAAATAGGTATTTAGGCTCACTTCATTCGCCATAAAAGAAAAATTAGGAAATTATGCCCTATAGGTTTAAGTTAGTTGGGCTCAGCTGCATGGATCAAACTCTTTGCGCTCGATTAAGTGCAATTGATGATGTGCTTTCCAAATCATTTAAATCTCTCCTAATCAATACGTTCAAAGTTGGCTTCGGTCTACCTCTACCTCATCGAATCGAATTTCTTTTAGCAGAGTGCCTTTAAAGTTATTAAATTCTCTATCAACAACTTACTATATTAAGGTTGATATTAAGTTTAAAGATGCTATTAGGTCATTTAAGTCATATGCTAAGATACTGGGCAACAAAGAACAAAACGCAAATGATCAGACCTTGCCTAAAAAGAATTATTAAAAAAAAATGTAATGAAAATGTGGATGTCTGATAAATTCAAGATGGCATAATTTTTTTGATAAGAGTTTACATCGCCAAATAATTCTAGATAACCTTAAGTATCCCCAGTTGGAGCTTAGATCAGAGAATTAAGGTGGTTTAAATGCATATATTGAGAGCAATTAGCGGTTTTAGCATTTAATTAAGTATTAATGTGAGCAATAGAGGAAGAAAAATATCAAACATACTTGAGCAAAAAGTATCAAGCGTTCGTGAGTTTTTTCCATCTCTAGATACCAAATGATTTAGGACATTGAAAGAGTGGAGGGGAGGAAGAGGTCCATGTATTCGACACCAAGTGGCTTTGTTCATTTGAGTGAGTTGTTCCCCTTTTGGCCAGTCCTGGCTCAACTCATGCTAAAATGTGCTTATCCGCTGGCACTGCTTAAACATGCTTGCTAACGTTGCGGATCTGGTACATTTGGCTCTAAATGGTTGATCCAAGTTAATCAAGGGTTAAGATTGGCCACAATAGTCAAAAAATTTTATCCTGTTGTGAAGAAAATCATATGTAAGTTTAGGAAATGAACTCTGAGTCGAGAACCTTAGTACTTGTCTGAGATTACATTCCTATTGTATTAAATGTTTCCATCAAAGTATATCTTGCTGTCAAATCAGAAAATTTTGTGTGATAACTTGCACATCTTATGTTCTTACTATTGTTCTTACCATATTTTCATCTGTGGCATTCTGCAGTTTCAACATTATAATGACTGAAACCAGGCTTTGATCACAGTTCTGTTAAAGATCATCGGAACATAAACAAGATACTGAAGAAGTGTTTGCTTTAGCATTTGCATGATCTGACCGCAAAGAAATTGGTGGATGCAAAATAGGTTTCTAAAAGATGAAGACACTGATCTTTGCTGCTTCTCTCATCAGATGCCGCTGTATCAGGAAGATGTCGCGGTGCACAAACTGGTACAGCAATCATCTTATCTCACTGTCTGCTGTCTTTAGTCATGGTTTCTCAACATGTAAAGCGTAGTGTGTATTTTTCTAAATAAACGTGTCAGTCTCGTCGGGATAATATCAAAAAACTTGCATTCTATTTTTTTTTTTGAGATCAGAGATTCTACAAATGGAGCCATGTTTTTGTTCTTATTAATATTACTGTTCTGACAGGTTAAAGCAGAAGAGAAATGAATCATGCTCAGCTCACAGTGATCCTTGATTGAATAACTTCCATTAAATCCATATCATAAAATTTTATGGGCATACATTAAGCGATAAATAGATTCATGTATGATCTTTAAACGTGAAAAATTGAGAGATCTATATTGATTTTACAACTCTTTGGAATGTGAATCTTCCGTCTATTTTTATTAATCTGCAATGAATTGCCATGTTTCATAATTAGCCTATCTTATTCTGCATTCTTGATCTTGCAACAACACTAGTGTTAATTTTTTTTTTTTTTTTTATATCAAGTTCTAGTTAGGACATTTATTTACATTATATTGACACTTTTTTTTTTTTTTTTTTTTTTTTAGTGCTTAGTTCCAGTTTTTCTTCATCTATAGCAACCTCCACCTATTGTAAGGATTTAATTCCAATGGAGCGATATTTTTTGTTTTGTTGGTCTTCTTTTTTCCTAGTGCTGGCTCTGGCTCCTTGTAAAAAAACGACACGATGTCTCGAATCAAATTCAAATTCCTTCGCCACTCCCAACTCTTAGTTCGGCATTGATTGAGCACTTGAAACTCAAATTCACATTCAATTTCCTTCACCACTCCAAAGCTTAGTTCAGCATTGATTGATTAGTTGATTCAACACTTGAAATTCAAATTCACATTTAAATTCTTTCACCGCTCCCAACCTTAATTCAGTATTGATTGATTAGTTAATGCGGCACTTGAAACTCAAATTCACATTGTCCTAACAAAGGGCAATGCAACAACATTAGCTTGAAAAGCTTGTGGTGACACCCAGTGCATGTGAAAATTTAGGTCTCATTTGGTTTGGTTTATTTTTGATAACTTACAGTGTTAGTTGAGAGTTATCTCCTTGGAGTTAATATTTTCATATTTGGTTCAACTTTAAACTCGCACGAAAGTTTCAAGTTTTTAAATAATAAAAAATATGAATTGACAAAAATAGTTTTCAAACAAGAAAGATGTGAGTAATAAAAAAGTCATTAATGAGGGGATAATTTTGTCCACAACTCATGAGAGATAACTCCTTAGGGGAATGGTGGGGAAATATCTCACCCTTTAAGGTGTAAGTTGAGAGATATCTTGCAGGCAAATTAAAAAATCAAACAAGATTAGTTTTCAACTCTCTATGACCACCTCATACCAAACAAGACCTTAACTAATTCGAAAAACACTTTTATCTAAAGAAAAGACAGGAAGTCTTCTTGAATACCAATTTTCCTTTATTTACATCGATGTAATCAAACCCAAAATTTGATCCCCACTAATACATCACCATCCATCCACCCAACTGAAGAAAAAAAAAAAAAACAACAACAATAAATAACTCTTAAACTACCCAAAAAAATAAACTAAACTAAAAAAAGAAAAAACAAAGAAAAAAAAGATGATTATAAATAAATGATAATGAAAGAAATAACAATGTGTAAATCTGTGATGAAATCAGTCCAAAGCATTTGGACCAGAACAAGCCTTGATGAGAGGGTTCCAAATCCACTGCACCAAGAACTTCCTCCCCCTCCTCCCATTCATATTATAAGTCCTCCCCTTCCCATCCCTCATGACCTGCCCCATATACCCCCCTCCTCCCCCCGTCCCATACAACCCTTCACACAAGTCCCCTATCTCCGTCGGCGCCGTCGGATCCTCCCCTGCGTACCACGCATTCACCAACGGATTCGACGACAGCTCCGCCAATTCATGCCCAATCACACTTATCATCCCGTCCACCCCCACGTCCCCGTTCGGCGCCTCCACCGCCCCCATCCCCCCTCCCTTCATGTACGCCGGCACCGCGAACGGGTACGCGCACACCTCCGGGCATTGCCTCCCTGAGTTCCCCACCCATGCGTACGGCAACGTGTACCCCACCATGGACGGGAAGGTGAAGTAGTGAAACCCACAAACGGCTCTGCAGAAATCCTGCATCCTCACGTCCTCTGATGTCAGTATCAAGTACACCCCGTTCTTGTGCTCTACTGGGAACGGGGCGGACTTAACAGAATTCGCTATTACTTGCTGGACTGTGAGGCGGCTCAGCTCGCTCCCTTGCGAGTACTTCCGGTCGGAGTACTCCCCTGCGATGAGGACGGTGCGGGAGATGTTGGCGCCGGTCTGGTCGGTGTAGAGAGACACCGTGCGCCACCACTCGGCGACGGTGGCGGCGTGGTTTTTCATTGCTGGTTTTGGTTCCGCTGTGGATGATGAAGCAGAAAGAAGAGATGGAGAGTAGGAAGTCTTTGATTATGAGTTTTTTGGGGTTGGACCAGTTTCCGTACCAGATGAGGTAGATTTTGATGGGGGACGAGAGGACTGGGCCCATGTGGTATTTCAGGTTCACCAGGTTCGATGACCCCTCGAACCGCTTCGACGCCGCTAGACCCGGCGGCGCCGCCACTTTTGGGTTGTAGTACTTGTTGTTGTTCAAGTCTAGTGTTGTTGTTTGGGTAGTTTTTGTTGCCGTAGTAGTAGAGGTGGCGGTGGTGGTGGAGATGGAGAGGAATAAGAGAAATGCGAGGGGTAGAATTGTCATTTTGGACTGTGGCTTAAGATCTGCGAAGCTCATGTAAGCTAGTGTAGTGTAGTGGTGAGAGCGATGAGGGAGGGGAGGTGGTGCGGTGGTTTATAAATATGTGAGGAGGAGTGTGTGAGGGTGACGTGGATGTGGCACTGGTTTTGATGGGGGGCGTTGGATGGGGGGCGTTGGGATATGTGTTGTTGGTAATGAGAGGAGAGTGTGGAATTGTGTGTAAGGGAAGTGTGTTGGTTGGGGGGTTTTAGTACGGGAGATGGGCTGGGGACAGCTGCGAGGGCAGTGGAGTCCAAGTGTCGCTATCGGAGTTTCTTTTTCTTTCTGGTCTGTAAATTGCATGGTTTTCGAAAACTGCGAAGGGGAGTGAAATGACGGGAATGGCCCCTGGAATCAAATTCAAATTGGCGTTAACTGCGCTAACGCGGCGGATCAATGAAACTGAGTTGAAATTGAATTATGTTTTTGTAAAATTTATTACCTCGCTTTTTGCGCTTGTTTGCTTGGTTTTACACAAAGAAGAGTAAACAACTGGTTTTGCTGAATTTTATGACCAAATCAGGATTATAATTGGCTTATAAAGGGTTTCAAATCTTACTAGTATATCTAAAGTTCTTGATAACACCTCAATCACTTCCATTAAAAAAACCAACAAAAAAAAATACATGCATCTCCGATAACGAAATAGCTCCACTAATTTGGTGTGATTACTTCGAAAGCTGAATCTGAATTGTCATTTGAAAACGACAATAATATATTCCCTCTGGTAATTTATATAAGTCGTTTAAGGAAATGACACAAGAATTAATGCATCTTTAATCACTAGTGTAATTTACATATGTCATTTGACATTAAATGAATTAAAGAATTGAAGAATCATAAATGTTTGAATTAATGATAAAATGGGTAAAAATGCAATAAACACACTCTTGAATTTTGAAAATAATTAACAATTTTGAACAATAAAATTTTGCTAGAACGACTTATCATCTTCAATCCTAAATTAGTTGAGAAATGTGATAACACATGTCTTGTCATTTGATAACAACAATAATATAGCTTCGCATTAGCATTTGGAGAAGATTACTAGAATCTAACATTACGTTTGATTAAATTATTATTTGCTTGGATGTTGCATTAAACAACTACCACTTGTGAGCAAGTAGTTTAATATTTAGAACAACCATATTAAATTAATGTGATTCGTTTGATTAGAACGAATTAAGAAATTCATTACTGCCAAGTCGGTCAAGCTGATGAACTGAAGTCTGATTATATTTGAGCTTTTTAGAGCTCAAAAGTGTCTCAAACACTACCTTCAATTAGCTTTTCTGCCAAAAAGAATTTTGGCCACTTTGCTTGCTATATTCTATTCAACTTCATCAGAGCTTGCATAAGGTTTCTCAAAAATGTCATGTGTTTAAGTTTAGAGAAAATGTGGAATATGGTTTATTTTTATTTTTATTTTTTTTCCTGTTTTTGGTGTTTTGCTGTTAGAATCATGACACGTGGCAGGCAACATTAGCTGGAATATTGGATTTATTGGAGAGTAGTTGAAAAAGCTAAATTATTATTATTCTTATTAGCGTGCCAAACTACAGCAATAATGAATAGTGTCACGCCTTTCATTGTGTGTCGTTATAGCTCTCGTCCAATTAAATGGAATGGAATAGAGTTGTGGTCCAATATTTTGCTATTCTTAGTTTCATATACAGCTCAAGTTTATACATTGTTCAATTGGGGAATTATAGTTTTAATTAAATTAAAATTAGGAAGTATATTCTACGATATGCAAATTATGCAAATTTGATTAGAGCGGGAGACTCTATGACAGATATTTAAAGTAGGGGTTGTTTCCAGTTTAATTTAATTTGTATTCGAGGCTTTACAACTCAATCTCGAGCAATCATATATTTACTACAATGAAAAAATAAATCGTGACCGAATTATATTATAATAAATTATGAATTAAGTACTTTCGTCGTTGCATAATTTAGCCTAATCCAGCACTATATAAAAGTGCCCTTGTTTTTGATGAAGAAAAAAAAAGAGTGCCCTTTAATTTGTCCATATACACATTAATGATAGAATGCCTAAGTTGCTTCCAAGCCTAAATACAGGAGGATGGCCCGTGGAACGGTGGAGGGTTGTAGTCATGCCAGCCAACAGTAACATTGATGCATTGATGTGTACAAACACTCTAATAAGGTTCATATAAATGAGAAACCTATAGCTATACACATATACCATGCATATATGTGGTTCTGATAATTAGTTTAAACTTTGATATAATCATTAATAAAAATTAATGGTTGAACACAATCAATAGAAAGGGATCTAACACAGAAAATGATAGTTAAAATTTGCAAATTCTAAACGTTTAAATGAACATCACTAGCTTTGTCATCATATAAAGTTAGATTTCAAGAGCCGAGACGGTAAAACTAAAACAATACAACAATTAGTCAGAGTAATTCAATTAAAACATATTAGTCAGGACAAAAGTCATTGCTTCTTATTTTTTGAGAACTATACAATAAAGATCTGATTTAGACCTGCATGCCCATATTGTATCATGTTAATTCACACAATCACCAAAGTCATAAAATACTCTGACCTATACCATGTATCAAAAGTCCAAACCGTTTTCAACTTTTCTCTTTGATTTAGTCACATTGGCCCCCAGTGGCCTGTACATTGCTTGACTAGTACATGAAAGTCACATACACTAATCACCAAAAAAGAAGTCATATGCACTAATTGGCCTTTTTGTGGGGGAAGTAATATGGGGAGGAGAGACATACTTAATTGCTTTTATATCTCCGCGTGAGTATACAGTTGTAGTTTGTTAATCAAGCCTTTCATCCATGCACAACTCACCTATATATCAATGTCTATGATTGATTGGACATGGTCCCAATTTCACCAAATATCCTCCAAGATATTACACAATCCACCCATCTAGAATATCAAGCATTGTAGCCTTGGACAATACGTAACAGTTTATGACAATGTTCCCCAAATAAAAAGTTATACATGAAGAATGAAATAAATAAGCGTCTATGCAGTTGCATAGATAAATGTCAAGAGAATCCATAAGAATGCTTCTTCCGTTGGAGAGCTTTATTTAGTCAGGACCGACCTTTTACGGGCTCTTAAAAAAGGCGTGAGCTCCCCCTTTGTTATTCAAGCCCAATCTTCCAATTAATTACTATGTCTAGTTCAAATCGACTTTTTGTATAGTTCATAAGAAGGCATAGTGTTTCAAAGTGCATGAATTTCATTAATACCCGAGGCTTAACTTGTAGTTATTGATCATTCAGGAGCATCGAGTCTCCGCCACTCGAAATACTAGTCTTTTGGTCGACATACATGTATTAAATTGATGTAAGGTTGTTAAGGATTAATTCTACAAACACCCATCTACTCAATCAATGCAATCCTATCAACGAGAATGACATAGAAAAAGCAAGTTCTATCATGAAAAAGATTTTTAGATGTTTTTCAAAAATATCTCTTGTTAGTGCGTTATCTCATCTCTGCTTTTCTACTAGCTATATATATATACACAGAAATTTCATGAACATGAACTACAATTACGACGAGTTTGCGCCAAAAGCGTGTCCCCTTGAACACCTTGAACACTAATTGAATGTCCACGAAGAGTGGTTGTAGTACAAAATAATGGGACCATTTACCATTTGTCACAGTACATTCTCTGCACATAACACATGATGTTCATCAGTGCTTTCCTTTCTTGATGTGTAGATCTGCAGTACAGAGTGAACTAATCAAATTAATTGAACTCCACAAATCAAGCTTTGTCTCAATTCAGTGGTTTGGAGTCTTTGGATCATGTTTTAGATAAGCTTAATCAATGTACATGATGAAATCAAACAAACTTAAGTTTAATTAGTCCAAATTTATGTGCCATACTTTTCTAGCCTCACAAGTTAATAAGATTTTTTAAAGAACAACTTGAATCCAAATTACAGAAATCATGGGAGGCCTTTATTTATTGTAACTTTGGTGCTTTTAATGGAGAGCAATGCAGGTTTTACATGTGGAGTGGGGCCTTTTAAATGCAGTTGCCCATCAAGTAGGTTACTGGAATACAATGGACCAAGAGCACTTTTGGGAGGATGCTTGGCTTTACCTTCAAAAAGCTCAAATGTGATGGCCCTTAGTGGTGTGCTATGAGCTGTGCATATCCATCAATCTTTCCCACCCTCAAAAGATAAAGGAAACACAATGAGAACATCTGTGATGCTGAATGCCCTTGTAACAGAATCCAAAATAAAAAACTGGATTAATTGGCTTATCAGCTAATCACTGTTATTCTGTTTATACTTTGTCTTGACAATTCAAGTTGCATTTGCATACCTTTCACAACATTGATCACAACTAAAGAAAAGCATGAACACATCTCATTCACAAATTGATGAACAAGAGCAAAGTTAAGTTGGCGTATGGAGGAAAGAAGAAAATCCGTTGATACATAATGCACCTCAAGATATGCAAGTATACAAAGACGAATATCAATTGTAATTGAGATAGTAAACATCAGCATTCCATTCAAGAAATCATAACATATTGGAATCTTTGTTCAAAATCAAACATACATTTCCTTAGCTTACAACCCAGTCACACGACACCATTATACGTCTTCAGCACATCGCCAAAAAACCGTCACTCGGGGTACTTTTATTGTCGTCATGTCAGGTCCCTCCCTCTCTCTGAAGGAAACAGGCATTGGCTTGCCGCGAGGAAAATTGGATATGTTAGCGCAAAACTGAACTGAAAATTACAACAGGGAATCTCTTTGTGCATTCCTTGACAAGAAACCCTCCACTTGCGAAAGGTGCACTAATTTCATTTATGTAAGAAGTGTAGAGTACATCGTCATGCTTCTAGTAATCAACTGTGCTAGAAGTCCATAAACGTCGTCGTGGGTCCTTCGGTTCTTAAATTCATTTTTTTCATCTTGGAGTTCATTATTATATGCTGGTACGACTTCAATCAAAATTCAATTCCTTCGTCTTGAATCTGTTCTTCACTTACCTGCCCTTACCTGAAGTTTGTTCATCCCAAGAGCCACCTCAAGAGCCACCTCTTTTACACTTGGTTCTTTCTTTTGATCAATTGGGGCTGCATTACTGACCTTAAGCCATGGATGTTGCAGGCACTGCTCGGCTGTAGGCCGCTTCTCTGGCACAAAATCAAAAATGGGAGATAGAAACTCCGCAAACTCATGAGCATCAGTCTCTTGAAATTTGTATTTGTCGACGAGAAGTCGATCTAGTGGCCAGAATTTCAACCTTCGGATCCTCTTAAGATCTCCATGTCTATCGAAAAGGTCTTTTGAACGAGATCCCCCAATGGCTATCTGTTTGTCAGTAAAAGGTATACAAGGTGAATGGATTTAAATAGAATTGTTAGGGAACTGAGAGACAAAAAATCTTCTCACCTTTCTGGGCATCTTTCCCAAAAGTTCCATCATTAGCGCGAGGTGATCCTGAAATTAAATGAATCAGAAGCCTCATCAAAATGTCAGGAGTTTGTGTTGGAAACATATAATCAAATAGCCAATAGAGAATTGTCATCATTTTTATTTTTTATTTTTCAATAACAAATACACAAGAAAGAGAGATGCTATCATCAATACGCATGGATTTAAAGCAAACAACCCATTGCAACAAATGGCTACAAACTTCAATGCTTTATTTTATTTTATTTTTTGATGAAATCAATGTTTTAACATTTCAGTAATGGAATTTTATATGCTTATACCATTATTACTAGTGCAGTGCATCTAGGTATCTGACTATATTGCTTCATAATTATAAGTTATATATGAACTGATTAAACATCAAGTATCTTTTATGTTATAAAATCCCTGTAAATCATCTCAAGGCTAAAGAAATCACAGAAGCCATAGTAAGGAAAGATCACAAAATCATAGGTCAAGTCTAACTCATTGAGATCATTTGCTTCCTTTTACATTTTAAGACCCTCGCAAACATTTAAAGTTAACATATGGATGGAAAATTTATGCCTGAACATTTTCCATTTTGCTTTTCTACTCAAAAATTAAAATCTGCCTTCAAAAAAAAATAAATTGAGATTCTGTTCAGATGAGGTAATCAATATAGAACTGCTACAAGCTTAACTCTAAAAACCCCTCTAGTCCCTATAAGTTCAATCTGCCAACTGTCATTTTTCCATTTTCTTTTTTAAATTTTACTAATGGCTAAGCATTGAAATATAAGTTCCATTGCAGAAGAAAAATGATCATACCAGGCAGACATATATGCGTACATATATGTTGTGTATATATGTACATATCGTTTTTCTCCAGGACAAAGCTACTTATTGAGTATGGTCAAAACCATGATTTAAACATCAGTAGAATGGATACAACAAGGGGAGAATTAGTTTAGTGGAATCCTAAAAATGGCCTCATTCAGCATACATACCTCGTCCTCGTCGAAACCTTGGCCACCTTTAGGAGCAAATAGCATGTCACCAGTAGCAAGTTCAAAGGCAATGCAAGCAAAAGACCACATGTCAACAGAGAAGGAGTATCCAGCTCCAATAATGACTTCAGGAGCACGATACTGCCGTGTCTGAATATCATCGGTAAATTGTTTATCAGCCCAGCATGCATTTCCAAAATCCACTATTTTGCATCTTAGATCAAGCCCTTCCAAGGACCTCTCACGATTCGGAATACCACCCATTGAGTCCCTTTGTCCTGATATCCTAGCTCTTGCTCTCTTTGCTTTCTTCTTAAGCTTCTTCTCAATCATACTCACAACAGCAACTCCCCCATTTGGATTTCCTTCAGGCTTCTCAAGTATTGGCGTGCACTCAGATCGTATAGGATCTTTGGAAGGATCAATTGTGGAAACAAGAAGAATATTTTCAGGCTTTAGGTCCGAGTGGATTATACCAAGTTCTCTATGCAAATAATCGAGACCATGTAAAATCCATCTACTGATCTCCCTGACTTTATCTAGAGGCAGACCTTTGTAACGACTATATTTGATCAGACGAAGAAGGCTGTCACCTAGGAACTCGAGGACCATGCACCAATGCTGCCCATTTGGGCCAGCATGCTTAAAATGATCGAGCAATCTAGAAACACATTTGGCATGGGAGGGGTCTCCTTCTGCTATGGAAGACAGCATTTGAATCTCATGGAGTGCGGCTTCAGCAAACTCAGCAGCACTCTTTTGTATTTTAAGTGCAACAAATTTCTGCAGCATAAATTGAAGTCAATCGCCTTCTCAACACCCAAAACTTCATAATCATGTTAAACATATAAATAAATCCTTCAACCAAAGTAACCAACAGACATGCATCGTGTTGGAGATGTGTGGACCGAAATAATAATTTCACATTGGTTAATTAAGACTTCATAATGAAGTAGAGTACCAAGGCCTTTTGAGTTAAAACCCCACACCTACAAGTCGAAGGTGATTAATATCGGTATTAGCAGAGATCCGCAGGCGCACGTGCGGGCAGGCAAAAAATAACACAACAAAATTGTCGTCCAATTAAGGGTAAAGGATGCCCAAATCTCAATTTATTTAGAGCCAAACAAGCCATTATAATATGTCAACAAATTTAATGATACGTGAAATCCTAATATAGATTAAATCTAAAAAAAGTCTGTTTTTTTAATAAAAAATCTAAAAGAGGTTAAATGATGGAAGTTAAGTGACATGCATAATGCATGTGTATCAAACTATCAAATCATGAAAGTGAAAGACTCCAGAGTACAAATCAGGCATGCCAAACAAAGATGGTAAATACAAGGAGCAATACAGCAGATACGACAGAGATCGGATCTTTGCCACAAAATCGAACTACCTGAATCAAGTTAATCAACGATCATAGATTACGATTCTCAACATATCAAAATATCGAAACAGTGCAATTCTCCAAATACAAAACTCAATTCGAGCGAATTCGATCGAAGACAAACCAAATCAAGAAACATGCATGATTCAATCGGTAATGGAAACTCTTGTACCAAATACGATTCACACATCCATCCTAGACGCCGCATCGATCGATCGATCGATCGATCCAATCAGGAAAAATTGACCGAACGTCTCTCGCGCGCATCGGATCGATCAACACAAGCTCAAATTAAGCGAAACGGAGCCAGAAACCGCGATCGCATGAAGTAATCACAGTAGCTAATTTGATCGGATTAGACCGAATTAATGCTAAACAGATCATAATCACGTAGTAAATAGAGCAAGAAAAGTAAGAGAGATGATGAATCGGAGGTCATACAGAGTTGCGTGTATCGTAAGCGAGCCAGACAGTTGAGAAATGGCCCCAACCGAGCTTCCTCTGCGCGATGTACCTACCAGAGGCGAACGGATCTCCGACTCTCACCGCGTGGTATCCTCCTTTCCTGTACGCATCGAATCCCTCGTCCTCCTCAGATCCCGATGAAGACGACGATGAACACGACATCGATGATGATGATGATGATGATCGATCGCACACACCAATCTCTCTCTCTCCCTCTCTCTCTCTCTCTCTCTCTCTCTCTCTCTGTTTCGTTTCCTCTCTTGTTGTTGTTCGCTTCGGTGGTTATGGTTGTTGAAACGCGAACAGGCGCACCTGAACCTCTCAAACTGTTTGTTGTTGCCTTATTGGTGGTGCCCCTCTTTAATCTCTCTCTCTCTCTCTCTGACGGTGCGTTCTGCGTTCCTGTCCTTTTCGCTAACATGCGCTTTCGATCAGGTGGAGTGGTTGCGCTTACCCCAGGTGCCTCCTCGATAATAACCAAACCGGATCTCTCTATCAATCCAACGGCAGGTGATGCGTTGTTGCAGTATTCCGTAAATAGAATGTGGAAAACGTTAAAATGACGCTGCAGAGTCACGGGAGGACTGGGTGCGGTTGGATTTGCATCGGGATACGTGCGAAATACTTAAATTTGTTGGTGCTGTGATTAATTATAGACAAATGTTGCGTTGGCGATATTATTGGAGAATCGAACTTAATGGATTGTTGTTTAATAAAAGCTTCAATAATACTGCTACATATATACAGACTTTAGGGAAAAAATGAGCGAATGAGCCAATAGCTTTACTAAAATTCCACGCTATCTAACAAAGAGAAAAAGGCGTCTTGTAGCGTATGGTTGCCTTAGACTTCTTGTTAGGAGTCACATTTAATTGACTAATCAAATGTTTTGATTTTCCTTTTATTTTCTTTTATTTGTCTGATAGATAAACTCTACCCATATATTTTTTGTATTTAATTTTCACTTTTCTTTTATATGGGACCCCTTTTATAGAGTTGATCAATGGCATTTCATTTTGAGCTAGTTCCCAATTTTCTTAATTAATGTCTTTTAAATCATTTGTGGATTGAGTTTCCTATATTTTTATTTTTTTTGAAAACGATTGAGTTTCCTATATATGTTATTTTTTAATTGGATGTCATGATGTGCATCGATTTTATTTTTTTTTTTTGGGGGGGGGGGGGGTTTACATGGTGTCTAGTATCAACAGCACTAATTAATCCACGTTAAGGCACTATCGAGCTCCATATAGATGACATGCCTTCTAAACCAAATTTTTTTCCATCTGCAAAATTTAAACTCAATGTACATCGATATTTATATATATGCATTTCAATGTGTGCTTAGAGGACACTAACAACTATATATACATATAAAAGAAAGCTATGTACATGTTAACACATGACAACTCTATATAGCTTTCAAATTAATATTTATCTAATTAATTATCTAATTAATATTAGTATCTTAATTAATAGCCTAAGTACATTATTTTCAATTTTTTGTTTTTGTTATTTTTATTTTTGTACACGATAACAGCTTTATTACATCATTCTTTATATATTTTATATTTGGTTTTTAAAAACTTTTATTTATAAGAAAATAAATATAGATTCATAAAATTTCGGGACAATGTCCGGGCCTAAAACTAGTTGTATGATAATTTAGAACACTGCTCTACCATTTCCCTACAAATTAGTTTCAACAACATTATAAAAACTTTAATAGTAACGAATAATAATCTTAGGAAACAAATTAACACCTAAATGACAGAAAATTCGGTCATAAAAAAATGACACAAAGTTGATCAACTTCCTTAGGAGAGGAAAAAATGCAATAAAAGTATTTTGTGTTGTAAATTGGATGATCCTATCAAGCATTTGTAACATCAACACATGTGTGACTTGTACATCTCCATGTTGCTTGTATCTCCTCACTTTGTACACCCATAATTGATTGTGCATGTGTTGTCTATTTAACTTGTAACACTTTTATATTATACATTGTAACGACCCTAAAATTCTAACCAGTACCACGTGGTATTTTAGGGCTGTGACTTGGACCTGTTGTGACGTGGCACACTTGGTCAACCATCGGGAGTTGACACCGAGGTACTTTTATTTTTCGATGATCCGCGTATTTTCTATCTTAGAAAAAAAAATGTTCGCAGTTTTAATATTCTACTTTGATAGCCGATTTACGAGTGTGGTAACTTCTCGAGATACGTACGTTTACGGATATGAGACTATAGTTTGAGCAATAAAAAAATGGTTTCCTAAAGTTTTAAATTGTGTCAAATGGTTGAGTGAATGAATTAATTAATTGTTGATGGCAAATTAGACAATTCCAAAGTAGGATACATGTGTCACTCATTGATGGGGGTGAGTGTGATAAGGGAGTGTAAAAAGTGGGAGAAGATAAGGGAGAGAGAAATCGATGGGTGTGTGTGGGTTTTGAGGAGTTGTGTTTTGTTGGAAAGAGAAGAAGAACAAGAGAAAAAAAAAATTGGGAATGAATGTTCGTTCTTACGAACTGGAAGGGAGGGGGGCACCCAAACTATTTAAAAAATAATAAATAATAAAACAAAATAAATAACAAAAAAATCAAGAAAATTCAGAAAAAAAAGATTGAAAAAAATAGAAAAAAATGGGGGAATTATAGGAAAGTTGGTTTTTAAGTTTTTGGGGATTTTTACTTCGAAAATTACACTCGAAAAGCGTGTCACTGCTATGATCTTCCTATTTTGAACAATTTAAAGATTTAAAAATATAAACATTATTAAATAGGCTCAAGCACACCTAATTTAATGTAAATTGATACCAGGAGCCTAGGAGACTAGTGTCGATTACAGTGTGTCAGTTTTTGGAGCATGTCAAAGCCGCGAGGGCGTGATAACGTGGATCCGAGGTAAGTAAAACCATTCGAAAATGCACAGTAGTTCATTTGAGCTTATATTTTTATTGATATTGCATTGTGTCCTTATTGGAATTCTCACCCTAATACGAGTGTCCGAGGGTCAAGTGAGTCACGAGAGTGTCTCTGGTTGGAGTGGTTACCGACTTGCAACCGAGGCCATGACCTCGAGTCACTGGAGTATTTAGTCGGAATGAGATGTGTTTTATCCGGGGCACCGTTGATATCCCTCATTCGCGACGGTCTAGGTACAGCAGGCGATGCCGCGTCCTAGAACCCGAGTATGTTTGGCGTTGCCGCGACTCTATGACCCCGACTATGTGGCACCCACACTCGTTGGTCTTAGACAACTTTGGGCACCTCTATATTGTTTCCTTTGACACTCATTCCTCGTTGTACTTTCATTTTTTTACAGTCCTATTATCATGCATTTCATATAGCTTTGAGACTGATTTATTTACTTTGAATTACTGTTTAGATCCTACCGGCTTTTACTTACTGGGCTCGACATTTTTTTGTTTGACCGAGTGCAAATCCGCAACCGAGCAAGGACACGTCGCTAATACTTGGCGATCTACTATGAGGATATCGGAGCAGCCTTCCTCCTCTACACACTTTTGTAGGTTTTTTGACTTTTTTTTGTATTACTTATATGTTGTTATCACACTTGGGATACTTGTTTGGGTTAAGAGATACACATGACTCGTATATCATTTTTGCTTGGTTATAACACTCGACACAAGATATACATGAATATACATGTTTACAGTGTTCCACATCTAGGATGTCCGACTCTTTTACTTTATTGTGAATTATTTTACTTATTAATTGTTTCTGCTAACTTGTAAAATACAAATAACTCGACTTAAACTTATGAATTTACTTATATGGGTGGATCAGAAGACCGACTAGGTCTGCATTACCTTGCGAGACTGGCTCGGGGGTCCACGTGGGCTTAGGCCGGGCGGGACCCAGGTTGTGGGAAACTGATGTCGTCGCATACATATTATGTCAATGTATTGTCCACTTTGTGTACACTATATATGTTTATAACTTGCACACTATGGATTATTTGTAAGTTATGTTCAAGTACATGTATGCATGATTATTAAGGGTCTATATAAAGAGGTGCTTTGACTTGTAAATGACACACCAATGTTGGCTTAAAAATCTTTACATTTCTCAACTCTAGCTCTTTTCTTTCTCGTCTCATCTTCTCTATTTGTTCTAGTAGGTCTTAATTTATACCTTTCATGCTTAAGTCTCTGGCAAGTCCAACTTAGTTTACAACATTTTGTTGGATCTTCTTGCAAAACCTTTTAGTTGATGTGTGGCTGCCCCAGCCGCCCCAAGGTGACGTGTCTCCGTGTACTCCTTGCCGCCTGGCCTAACTACATGTGTCCGGCATCTGCCCGTCCTCGTTATGTTTCGTAACTCGTGTCCACAAGTGTAATATTAGATAAACTAGTAAATCATCCTTATATTCTTTGTCCCATACCAACTGTGACGTTCTAACTGTTTCAACTGTTACTTAGTTGACAATTTATTGAGATCCTAATCATACTAATCAGTTGTATTTTAAGGTTAACATATTCAGCGGAAGGCTTACTTAATACCATTTAAACAAGATAATTTAGCATGATAAACATTGTTCAAAGGCAAAACCTACTGTGGAAAACCCTGTAAAGTACTTTGTATATAAGCGACATCACCACAACAGGTATATATACATGTACTGTGTTATTTCAAGTCTCCCAATACCCAAAATATACAAAATATCAAAAATAAACACGTACAAGTAGGTCCTCGACAGTGGGCAATCAGATGTAGTCGCCTAAGATCCCCTTGCCCTTACTGGTAGTAGGATCTGCACTCAATTATCACAAAAAGACAGATGACGAGTACAGTAAGTAAAATCCCAATGAACTCCTATGAGCATTCATATAATAAAATAAAGGAAATACAAGGAATATTGTCAACTAAATATGCAGAATGTAAAACAGGCAACTGTAAATGGCTCATTGCATGAATAAACAACATACAAGCTAACAAATGTGTGTGCTCGCTCCATAGGGACTAGACTGTACTTTGGGTCACCAAGTTCCCACCAGTGGTCGCGTCCAACTGGCCCAACACTTGGTCCCTCGCAGCGCTGGCCAAATCCGCTGAGTCACCGACACGTGCACCAAGGCAAGCCCAGGTCGTCATTCACCGAGGGTCGGGTCACACGTGCTACAGTTCAGTGCCTCATGAACACACAACAAGGAAATCCGGGGGAGTAACCTCAACCCACGTCCAAATATCTGAAATAAAAAGATGAACATCAAGGAATAATAGAAACAACATGTAAACCGAATAAATACTCAGAGTTTTTCAGTTGGGTTTTACAAACCTCACACCACTCTCCGACCTTCCCGGACTCCCGTACCCGACCCATCAAGCTCCCCGACATTGAGCTTCGGTCCACTAAGTCCCCGAAGTCCATTTTTACCAGTTTAGTTTGTTTAAAAATGTGTAAATATGTATTAGGTGGAAAATCTCTAAAACAATCCTAAATTCCCATTTTCATTTGTCATTAGCGCGCTAGTTTTGAGTTTACGTAGCGCGCTAGAAATTTTAACTAGCGCGCTATTGTTCTTCGTTGCGAAGAACAACGACACACTCATGACAGTTAGCGCGCTAATATTTCCAATTAGCGCGCTAATTGCCTTCTGGGACAATCCTCTCAATTAGCTATTCTAACTGGTCTATTACCATCTCCTTTTCAAAATGACTTTAATACATTAATTAGAACACTCCAGATCATTCAATTAACCAAAATTCTTCAAATTCATGCATTCACCATAACCCCATTAACAATCAAATTCATAAAAAACTAACTAAACTAGTGATAAATTCTCCTTATATACGATTTAAGGACATGAAATGCATCACATTTACATAGCAAACCAGAGGCTAAACCATCAACTCGAATTTCACTAAACACACCAAAAAATGGGTTCATTTGCAAGCTTAGAAGGTGGAGAAAATGATTACCTAAGTTAGATCACTTGGTTTGATGCCTAGGTTGTTGAATTCTCAGCTGAAAGTCCTTCTCCCTCCTCAAATTTCTTGGTTCTGGATGAAATGGGTGAGTGTTTTTGATCAACACTCCACTAACTCTACTATATATATGTTTATGGAATCAATTGTGCGAACGTATCCCGATGCATATCTTGTGGTTCACAAGCATGTTGTCCTATACCTCCTGGTGACTCCAATAACACACTCATCATCTAGTAATACACACTATGCAAATCTAGATGTCCATCTCATGGCCCCTTTTTATATATTCAATGTAAACTATAGGCTTCCTTTAATTTTATTAACGTCACATTACATTAAGCCTTATCCAACCCTATGACTAGTGTTTTATTTATCAAATTAAGCCAACTCATGGTCACACTAACCAATGATGGGATAATAACGAACACAAGAAAAGTGAAAATGAATCACATGATATCTTCTTAGTGGCTTACTAACGTACAAATGCTTTTTAAGGCAAGTGTACTTACCCGAGATTATCGTAATCCACGTAAAACTCCCGCGACTCCTAACACGTATCCTCAAGTTTCCCGTTACCCGACAAGGTCGGAAACTCGTGTTATTAGGTCGAGTCATTCACTAACACTTAGGTTTAAACTTATCATCATTTCCAATGTTTTGAATGGCTCAGACGGTCATACATTTTAATAAATAAAAGAAGACACTCTTTCTCGGGTTTTGAAGACAAACTACGTATTCGCTTCATCGCGAGTCATAGGCTCGGCTCGGTCGTATGCGGGTCACGTCATGGTCTCGCGGACCAAGCAACATGATCACGACGTCATAGCCATTCATCGCCACGCGGCGTTTGAATAGCAACTATACATTTTTTCGACTCGACGATGACATCACACGAACTAATTCCAAAAGCCTTACGTACGTTTGTTTCGGACTTAGCCGAGGATTGCTAGACGTCAACTAATATTAAGTGAGACCTCGACAACCTTTAATGATCGTGGTTCGACCAGGTAGGGACCGCCGGCGATGGTGGTTTCCGGCGAGCCTCCAACGTACACATCACATGAAATATCGATTCCTTTGCACCTATAAAACTGTTTTTGGCCACTTTTAGGGTTGTGGGACCCACATACGAGTTTTGGTGGGGTCCCCGACACGTTCCGGTCCTGGTGGTCCGGCGGTGGCGCCGCCAGTGAGGACCTTTTCCGGCGAGAGGGTCAACACTTAGCAAAAACCGAGTTTGTTGTATGTATACCACAAGTACTTTGCATGGGCCATGCGGGGGGGGTGGTTCCGGGACGTCTTGGACTCCGGTGGGTCTCCGGAGGTCGCCCACGGCCGCCCTCGTCACGGCAACCACATGCACACGTAACAAGTGTGACGAACAACAACAAAAACAAAGAGAAATGAAGAGAAACGTGAGCCGAGAGGAGAGCAAACCGTGAGGAGAGGGAGAGTGGTCGAGTGCTCACGGGAGAGAGAGAGAGTGTGAGACCTCCGGCGACCTTCCTCGCCACCACGGGACCTCCGACGACGGCTTGGTCTCGACCAACCGAATGGTGAGCGAACCTAGAGAGAGAGAGCCCGTGAGAGGAGTGAAACGCGAGAGAGAGAGAAAACCGAGGTGAGAGTGTTACCTCCGGTTGGCGGCTTCCTCGGCGTCCTCGGTCCCGGTCACCGGCGAGAGCAGAGAGGCGGCGGTGAGTGAGGAGAGAGAGGCGTGAGTGAGAAGTGAAACGCGAGAGAGAGAGAGGTTTGAAGCCGTGAGTGATGGGAGAGAGTTGACCGAGGTGAGTGGGAGAGAAGATAAATCGGGAGGAGAGAGAGAGTGATGGGAGTGTGACGTGAGTGATGGGAGTGTGACGTGAGTGATGGGAGTGTGAGGTGTGAGTGATGGGAGTGGGTGGGGTGGTTGGTTTCTTTTGTTTGAAATTTCAAATCAATATGGTGGGGTGTGTCCTAGGTGTGCCTTGCCCACCCACAAGTCCCCAACCTTAACCCCTGGGTTCCCGGACTCACCTTACCTCATCGACCCGTATTTTCTCCGTTACGTGCACACTTTGACTGTATTTCCTCCCCCGGCTACCTAGGCGAGAACTCACGCATAAACAAAAAGGAAATCGCTCGAGTGGCTCGTGACACGCATTTAATCCATAATGCTATTACACATATCAAAAATCGTAAAATTACCTCGGTGTCGACTCCCGAGGTTCGAAGTACCGTCCAAAGATCGCGTGGCGGGTCACGATCCCGACACGTGTCACATAAGTCGTGTTAGAAATCGAGGGATGTTACGGTCTCCCCACTTATTAGAATTTCGACCCGAAATTTATTAATAAGTAAACTAAACTTCGACTCACCGGAATCAAATAGATAGGGAAAGTGCTCTCGCATGTATGATTCTAGTTCCCAAGTTAACTCCTCGTCCCCGTGGAATTGCCATTTCACGAGAACGGAAGGGATTTCCTTGTTCCTCAATATCTTGACTTTACGGTCGACAATTTGAATTGGTTGTTCCTCGTACGTGGCATCGTCTTGCAACTCGATCGACTCAGTCCACGGTAGGTCGTCGCCTCCGCCCGACTTATCTAGTCGAAGCATTGAAATGTGAAATCTTGGGTGAACACCGACGAGCGCGTGGCGGTAGCTCTAACCGTAAGCAACCTTACCGACCCTCTTCACGACTTTGAAGGGACCGATAAATCTAGGAGCAAGCTTCCCTTTGATTCCGAATCGTTTGTGACCCTTCGAGGCGAGACTTTCGTGTATACATAGTCCCCCACGTCGTATTGAAGCTCATCGTGATACCGATCATAGTATTTCTTTTGCCGCTCTTGAGCACTCTTAAGCCTCTCGACGGATCTGCTGCCGTACCTTCTCGGTGTGATCAACAACGGTCTCGGGACCAACGGTCCACAACATCCTCTCGCTCGGCCAAGAAGAAGGTGATCTACAAGGCTCGCCATAGAGCGCCTCAAACGGTGCCATACCGATACTTGCTCGATAAGCTTGTTGTTGTAAGCAAACTCGCACAAATGAAGATACTCTTCCCACGACCCGCCGTATTCCAAAACACACATCCCGAGCATGTCTTCCAACACCAGTATCAACCTCTCGGATGTCGTCCGTCTGTACGTGGATGGAACGCCGTACTCAACTCTAGTCTGGTCGGTGCCGAATCGAGCTCGCATGCTCGCACGATAACGAAGTAAGCTCGCGCTCCTCGATCGACACGATCGACAACGAACTCCGTGTAGTCCGACAATCTCACGCTCGTAAAGAATGCTCATCTGTCAACTCGGTGTGTAGTGGATACGGGTATGAAATGAGCAGATTTCGTCAATCGATCCACAATTACCCGGATGCTATCATGGCCACGAGGAGATCGGGGCAAGCCACCGACAAAATCCATAGCAATGTGCTCCCACTTCCATTGAGGAATAGGTAGGGCTGCAAAGCAATCCTCCAGCCGTCGATGCTCGGCCTTTCACACGCCGGCATATCTCGCACGCTCTAATGAATTCGACACATCGATTTCATCCCCGCCACCAAAAGAGACGTCGCATGTCAAGATACATCTTGGTTCGACCGGATGCACGAGAAAATCTAGAACGGTGAGCCTCCTGGAGTATCTCGGTGCGTAAGTCGCCCACCAATGGAATCCATGATCGCCCACGATACCTCAAACAAGAGTCCGTCGACCGACTCCAATCTGGATGTTACGAACCCGTCGCCCATCTTGCCGAATTGTTGGTACGACTCATCGCCTTCTTGTCCTACTAGAACGATCGATGAGTGAAACGGTCTCGCAACCTCATCGACCACAAATCGTATCTGGTAGTCCCCGCACGTCCGCCGAACTCCTCAACTCGGGCGCCTCAAGAAGACCATACTCGTGAGTCATCGACATACGACCACCCAAAGATCGATCCCCTACGGCTCAAAGCATCAAGCAACCACGTTAGCTTTCCCGGATGATACTCTAACGAGAAATCATAGTCCTTCAAGAACTCAGCCAACGTCTCTGTCTCTCAGGTTCGGTTCTCTCGAGTGAATAAGTACTTCAAGCTCTTGTGGTCCGTGAATAACTCGAAACGTACGCCATACAAGTGGTGCCTCCATATTTTTAATGCGAACACTATTGCAGCCAACTCTAAGTCGTGTGTCGGGTAGTTCCTCTCGTGCACTTTCAGCTGTCGAGATGCATAGGCGATAACTTTGCCCTCTTGCATCAATACACAACCCAAGCCAACCTTCGACGCGTCAGTGTACACCACTAAGTCTTTCCCAGTCTCGGGCAACGCTAACACAGGCGCGGTAGTCAATTTCTGCTTCAAAGTGTTGAATGCATGTTCACATTCCTCATCCCAATCAAACTTTGCATTTTTCTTAGTCAATTTTGTCATCGGAGCAGCAATCTTGGAGAAGTCTTGCACAAATCGGCGATAGTATCCCGCCAATCCCAGAAAACTGCGAATTTGCGTAACGGTAGTCGGCGTAGGCCACTCAATCACTGCTCTAACCTTCTCTGGGTCAACAGCAACACCGGTAGCTCCAACAACATGCCCAAGAAATCGGACTTCCGACAACCAAAACTCGCACTTGCTGAACTTGGCAAACAGTCGATGATCTCTCAAAGTCTGCAACACTTTGTTCGTAGATGCCCTCGTGCTCCTCACGAGTCCCTGGAATAGATGAGGATGTCGTCTATGAACACAATCACGAACCGATCAAGGTATTCCTCATCACACGATGCATGAGATCCATGAACATTCTTAGGTGCATTAGTCAAACCGAACGCATGATCAGTAAACCGAAAATGACCGTATCTCGTGCCGAACGCCGTCTTTTCTCGATCTTCATCCCTAATCCCGAAATTTGGTGATAGCTCGATCGAGATCTATTTTCGAGAACCACTGCGGCTCCTGTCAACCGGTCAAACAAATCATCAATGCGCGGCAACGGATATTTGTTCTTCATCATGTCGGTTCGGTGACGATAATCTATGCATAGCCTCAAACTTCCATCCTTCTTCTTCACAAATAGAACCTGGTGCTCCCAAGGCGACATACTCGGGATCGATGAAGCCCACTCTAACAAGTCATCTAGCCGACTCCTCAACTCTTCAAGCTCTCGGGGTGCCATACGGTAGGGTGGTATCGAGATCGGCTTAGTCCCCGAACAAGGTCAATAATAAAGTCAATCTCCTCGGTGGTGGTAATCCCGGCAAATCCTCGGAAACACATCCGGGAAGTTACACACAACCGGTACTTCGAAAAGCAAATCTCCGCTTCGCTCCAGTGCTCATGACGCGCAACAATCTCAATCTCAATCTCGTCACTCGTGGCTTCCCCGCCTCTGGTGATAGGTAGTAGCGATGCCGTGCCCGAATCTTGAGCTCGAACCACCTTCTAACGGAATCGTGATTCTCTTCTCATAACAACTAATGTGAGCATGAAACGATCCCACCCAATCCATGCCCAACAGAGCATCAAACTCCAAAAACTCGAGCACTCTCATATCCACTTTGGTAACTCATAACCCCCTATCTCTACCGAAATATCGAGGCACAACAAATTCGGGTAAATCTTATCTCCAGCAGCGTGTCTTTGAGGATGAGGGGTTTACTAAGCCTAACGGGTTTCAAACCTAGCTTATCTACCATTCGACCAAAGAATAAATGAGACAGTGGAACTCGAATCGAACATGGTGTGCATGAAAGTACCACAAATAGAAATCATACCCTCGACAAGGTTTCGGGATGCCCCCGGTCGGAGCTCAGCAGTACCGCTCGAACGCGTTCTTTTCGAGGCCGATAATGCCGTGGCGTACTTTTGGTGGTTGAGGGCACTCCCTCGTATGTGACCGACCTTTCCGCACCCTGTAATGTGCACGGTATCCCGCGACCCTCGAGTCCGCTCGGCCTCGTCCTTGTGCGGAACTTTGTGTACGAGTCCGACCGGCCCCCGTGTCCTCCTCTCGCTTGTCTCCTTGATCGGTACCCCTACTCTCGCAGTCTGCCTGTCTCGTGATCGCCGTCCCGATCGACTAGGCAGAATTTGTGGTGGATGATCGGCAAAGCTGGTACCGGCGGATTAGTATGGGTCGGACGAATAGTCGACTGTGCAACGGACCCTACGCTCTGAGTCCTGCGATCACGGAAATTCCACCTATTCTTCTTCCTCTTCTTGTCCTGATGATGCTCCTCCAATCGGGACTCTGGTCTGGCCGATCTAGTCTCCTTAGGATGAGTAAGTAGGTAACTCTCTCGAGCTAAACTCCGCTCGTATGCAATCTGTAAAGTCTCCGGCTGTGTAGTGACTACTGAACCACCGATCGTAAGTAATAGACCCTCAGTGAAATAATACACTCGGTCGATCTCGGTGTCGCCGATCCTCCAAAGATAAGGCAACAATGATGAGAATCTACCCATATACTCCATAACCGACTCATTAGCGCCTGCGCTCAACGTCATGAACTCATTCCTCTTTGCTCGAAGTACGATCGGTGGAAAGTATTTCGATTAAACCGGGTCTTAAAGTCGATCCAGTCTCTCGGAACACCACGGTAGTAATGATCGTCGTCCACCAATCATCGCCTCTCCATGTAACATCGACGAAGAGATAGTCGCTCGCATGTGGTCCTCCGTGGCGATGGTCGAGTGAATCTTCTCATGATTCTTCGAGAAACAACTCGTCGCCTTAACATCTCGTGCCGCCATAAAACTTCATGGGATCATGTCTCTTAAATTCCCTCCATCGCTTCGCCTCAGCGTGGCTCCGGACTCTTCGATGGAGTCGTGAATCGAAGTGACCTCTCGCATTAGTTACCATGGCGCGGTGGTGCCTCTGTCGCTCGAGCTATCATGTCACTAAAGGGTGTGCCTCGCTCGTTTCTGCGTGTCGGCGCAACAACGGCTCCTCAGTGCGCCTCTAACGGAGTCGGAGCCGTGGATGCGCAGCAATCGGGGTCTCTCGCCCTCGAGTAGTAGTATGTGGCAATGGTGTAGTCGGAGTCGATGGTGTAGCGGTAGGAATGCAGTACGAGTGTCCTCAACAAATCGTAACATTTCGTAGCTCGCGAATCCGCGTCGCAACTCTCTCGAGTCAAGGCATGCACATCGTCCGCACCGGCATATCGTGTGCCGATGTGTTGCTATCGTCGCCCTGACCGGCTCGATCCGTCATCGTCGTCGAATCAAGAAAACGAACTTCTCGAATCGATGTCATAGCTACCGTATACTACAATAATATACATAGCAATCATAATATGTATTAAAATAATTTGACTCGCCCAATTACTTCCCCGACTAAGTTTCTACGGGATCCTAGGGTTTCCACTTTTCGGTTTGACCGTTCCTAACTTCCATTGGTTTCAATGGCTTGTGTTTTATGAATTTACAACATGAGTCGGTCTATATAACCAAACTGTAGGCTCGATACCAACCGTGACGGCCCCAAATTCCCAATGCATTTGGGTACGCCGCCTAGACCCGTGCAGTCCCGAGTCGGTTTCTAACCGGACGAGCCTAGTCAGCCTCAACTTATCAAAATCGTTAGGTTTTTAAGGTTTATGAAAGAGTTATTGCGGTTATAATACAACGGAAGCAAAAATCATATTCTAATCAAATAATGGGAAATAACTCAATCAAGGAAATTAGGAATCTATATAAATGTGGAAACCCCAAGACAAGTCATATCCAAGTCAACAAAATGAAATTATGGAAATCACCTCAAACCTAGTTCCGGTTCCAAAACAACCATATATGTATATACATAAACGTCATACAAAAAGGATAGGTACGAGCCTACATCTCGATTACCTCACGTCCATTGCTCACAAAAAGTCTCCTAGACACGGTCCCTTGCCCCTATGCTCTCCGTCTTATCGCACCCACCGTCACAAACTAGACGGTGAGCAATCGAGAGAAATTGAAAGTAAAGCGAGAAGAATATATGAGTAATTCATGAAACGACAAACAAGACAGTCTAAATATCATGCGGTGCGAAATGCGGGAATATAAATAAGCAAGAATGCATGATAGACAGATCGGAAATGATAACAATCGAAACATGCGTGTTCTACGAGTCAAGAGAGGCAATAAGTAGTCCATATTCCACAACAATACCACAACAATCCACAACCATCCACAACAATCCAAGACATGGTATCACACAATCACTAGGGGTGGTCAAACACTCGTGCGCTCGAGTGCCCGCGTTTTATCCCTTCTAAAGTGTGCCGCATGTACCTTCGAGACGTACTTATGCCAAGAACACACATACAAGAACATAGAATGGAATGCCAATGATGGGATAATAACGAACACAAGAAAAGTGAAAATGAATCACATGATATCTTCTTAGTGGCTTACTAACGTACAAATGCTTTTTAAGGCAAGTGTACTTACCCGAGATTATCGTAATCCACGTAAAACTCCCGCGACTCCTAACGCGTATCCTCAAGTTTCCGTTACGACAAGGTCGGAAACTCGTGTTATTAGGTCGAGTCATTCACTAACACTTAGGTTTAAACTTATCATCATTTCCAATGTTTTGAATGGCTCGGACGGTCATACATTTTAATAAATAAAAGAAGACACTCTTTCTCGGGTTTTGAAGACAAACTACGTATTCGCTTCATCGCGAGTCATAGGCTCGGCTCAGTCGTATGCGGGTCACGTCATGGTCTCGCGGACCGGCAACATGATCACGACGTCATAGCCATTCATCGCCACGCGACGTTTGAATAGCAACTATACATTTTTTTCGACTCGACGATGACATCACACGAACTAATTCCAAAAGCCTTACGTACGTTTGTTTCGGACTTAGCCGAGGATTGCTAGACGTCAACTAATATTAAGTGAGACCTCGACAACCTTTAATGATCGTGGTTCGACCGGTAGGACCGCCGGCGATGGTGGTTTCAGGCGAGCCTCCAACGTACACATCACATGAAATATCGATTCCTTTGCACCTATAAAGCTGTTTTTGGCCACTTTTAGGGTTGTGGGACCCACATACGAGTTTTGGTGGGGTCCCCGACACGTTCCGGTCCTGGTGGTCGGCGGTGGCGCCGCAAATGAGGACCTTTTCCGGCGAGAGGGTCAACACTTAGCAAAAAGCGAGTTTGTTGTATGTATACCACAAGTACTTTGCATGGGCCATGCGGGGGTGGTTTCGGGACGTCTTGGACTCCGGTGGGTCTCGGAGGTCGCCCACGGCCGGCCCTCGTCACGGCAACCACATGCACACGTAACAAGTGTGACGAACAACAACAAAAACAAAGAGAAATGAAGAGAAACGTGAGCCGAGAGGAGAGCAAACCGTGAGGAGAGGGAGAGTGGTCGAGTGCTCACGGGAGAGAGAGAGAGTGTGAGACCTCGGCGACCTTCCTCGCCACCACGGGACCTCCGACGACGGCTTGGTCTCGCCAACCGAATGGTGAGCGAACCTAGAGAGAGAGAGCCGTGAGAGGAGTGAAACGCGAGAGAGAGAGAAAACCGAGGTGAGAGTGTTACCTCGGTTGGCGGCTTCCTCCGGCGTCCCTGGTCCGGCCACCGGCGAGAAGCAGAGGCGGCGGTGAGCGAGGGAGAGAGAGGCGTGAGTGAGAAGTGAAACGCGAGAGAGAGAGAGGTTTGAAGCGTGAGTGATGGGAGAGAGTTGACCGAGGTGAGTGGGAGAGAAGATAAATCGGGAGAGAGAGAGAGTGATGGGAGTGTGACGTGAGTGATGGGAGTGTGAGGTGTGAGTGATGGGAGTGGGTGGGGTGGTTGGTTTCTTTTGTTTGAAATTTCAAATCAATATGGTGGGGTGTGTCCTAGGTGTGCCTTGCCCACCCACAAGTCCCCAACCTTAACCCCCGGGTTCCAGGACTCACCTTACCTCATCGACCCGTATTTTTCTCCGTTACGTGCACACTTTTGACCGTATGTATTTCCTCCCCGCTACCTAGGCGAGAACTCACGCATAAACAAAAAGGAAATCGCTCGAGTGGCTCGTGACACGCATTTAATCCATAATGCTATTACACATATCAAAAATCGTAAAATTACCTCTGTCGACTCCCAAGGTTCGAAGCACGAGTCCGATATCGCGTGGCGGGTCACGATCCGACACGTGTCACATAAGTCGTGTTAGAAATCGAGGGATGTTACACTAACCCTCGGCTACGCGTAGCCGGTGCCCCGTGTCTCGACACGCATTTTGAGGTGTGCCATAGCCTATTGTTCAAGTTAATTTGATAACCTATGGTTACATTAATCATGTCAATATGATAACCTAGACATATTTATGTAAGTTTATTGAGTTTTCTCTAGTGTACCAATATCTCGCCTCTCAATACTCGCGTTAGCACGCACTTCGAGACAACTACCCGTCACACAACCTCGCACACTCTCGTGATTCAACATATACACATGTGATGTATTTAACCAATAATTGAATAAATTGCACCGCAATTAAACCATCCAACATACAATTAAACCAGTGTACCTAGGTCGACGTGTGTGTCTTAGACTACCAGCGGAGTCCACGTGGATCTGAACTGGCGTCCATGTCTGCAATTTTGAGATAATTAACGACATTAATAAAATAGGCTGTTACATGATGTGTATATCAAAAGAACAATATTATTCGTCAAGGGCCATCGTGGTAATTAATTAATTATTGATTTATGTAAAACGAGGTTGTTTTGTTTTTTGTTAACAATGTTATTAATGTTGAAAACTAAAATTGTTTTAGATTAATAACACTTTAATTCAGGAGATTTGTATCCTTTTTTTGTGTTAAGTGGTTGGTTGCAATTAGCTAAATAGCAATGGACTAGTGAAATTTGCTTTTTTATCACTAGTTAAAGATATTTTTTTTTCTAATTAAGTTTTTTTTTTTTTTTTTTTTTTTTTTTTTTTTTTTAAGAGATGTCACATTTTCTGCTCCATGCCAATAATCTAATTATGTTGAACATTACTCAATTAGTGAATCTCTCGGAACTTAAGTTCACATCACCCACAGGCTTAGACCAACGCAAATATAGTGCAGCAACTAGCTACATGCTCGTAGAGCTTTGAGGACACCTCCGCCCTTTTACGAACCTCCAAGTAAATATCTACAACAAAAATTAAATAACCCACAAATATCTCAAAATAGACACGAAATTACAATTTCTTACATGAGTTTCTACAATAAATTATAATAAAATGGTATGTTGACTCACTTTGGATATTGACTTAGGTGCACCTGCGTGTGGGCGCTATTCAATGTGAACGCGACTTACATCTCGAGGTGTATCGTGCTGTCTCTACCCAGTTGTGTCTCTAACTCCGTGTCTAAACTGAACCAAAGCAAAAACCTCTTATAACACATTGACATTAGTGAAACCACGCGACACATCAATTATTGTGAAATGTGTTGTGACTTAGTATTGCGATTCTAGCATTTCCCATATTCTATTGCATCAGAATAGTAAGTTTAGCCTTATGATTTGTTTTTTAATTAGATAAGATAATCTCCCATGGCAATAGCCTTTGGCAGAGTGCCAACGCAGCAATTGCACCAATCGCAGTGCCGAGCGCATGTTTTTCAGGTGTACATAAGTTTCCTACAGCATCAAACGTGGCAGTACCCACGCGTCATTTTGAGTCTCAACTTAACCCCTCCAGTTGCCACGTGCGCAATCAGAGGCCACAGCTACTTAGTTAAACGGCTTCGAGGAGTACAACTCCAATTTCAAAGCGACGATTCGAGAATACTTGGACGAGGCAAGGGCATTTTAGTCCTCACAAAAACGTAAATTCCATCTATGTCCCGGTTGTAATGCTGGCTTTCTCGATCGAGCTTTAGATTTGCCACAACAGGTGAGGAGGAACAGAGAGTTCGTGCTGTGAATGCAATCCCAACTCGATCGAATTTCTTCTCTCGTTCAACAATCTCAATCTCTGTGATTCTTTGAATCTATCCAATCGCATCTTCGGCGGCTGAGATTCGCTAAACCCTCATTTTGATCTCGCAACGAGTCGTTGATTCTAGGGTTTTGAATTCTTCCAGATCGGCCATGTTTCGCTTCGAATTTCGTTGTGGTTAGTGTTCAGATGGTGGATTTGGGATGGATTCATGGCGTGATCTGCAGAATTCTTGAATTCGAATTGTAGATCGGTGTTTAATTTTGTGGATTGAAATGGCGGGAGCGAACCAGGTGCCGAACGCGGATCTCTTCGATGCGTATTTTCGCAGAGCGGATTTGGATCAGGACGGGAGGATTAGTGGAGCGGAGGCGGTTTCGTTCTTTCAGGGTTCCAATTTACCAAAACAAGTCCTCGCTCAGGTTCTGATTCGTTCTTCATCTACGTTGAACTCGTTCAATTTGATTCTTGTTATATCAGATATGCTGTTAATGCGTTCGTGATTGAATCGTGTTTATGGCTTCCAGCTGCTTGAGTTGATAATTGAAGGTTGAATTGAAAGGCAGTATGTAACTCATGAACTTGTATTCAGATTGATTTAGAGAAAACGAAAAGGAATTCTACCGTCATTAGTTGAATGGCAGAAACAGGAAATATGTAGAAACGTCGATGAATTGAAAGACCGTAACTCATAAACTTGTATTCCAGTTTTGATATTGAAGATAGTCTGGATTTGATCAGTTGTAGATCTTTTTGGTCAGTTTATAGAGTTCATTAGGTTTACTTAGTATTCTCACTACACCTAGTTTACTCCATCATGAGATGATAGGTGAATGGTGGTACCACATTGTTTATTGCGGTAGGCAAGTTCCTGCGAAGAATTTTTGCATATTCTCCATCTGCGTAATCTAGGCACAGTGGATGCAGTGGTCAATTGTTTCCATTAGAGAAGGATTGCTTTCATCGAGTGAGTAATGTTTTGTCGACATTAGAAGGACTTGGAATTTGTTTTGTTGGATACATCATTCAAACCAGTTTATTAGATTGAGTTGATATCGTGTTCAATAATAGAATTATAGAAGTAGCGGAGTTTGTGAAATTCATTCATTGATTCATTTTTTGGAACAAGCAAAGCGCTTGCATACATGATCATTCCATTCTGTTGTACTTCAGGTAGCTATGATTACAGTGGTCTTGGATATTTAGCTTTGTTTTTGACATGTAAAATGATATGGTTATGTGCATCTTTCAGTCAGTAGCTTGCTTTATTTATTATTTATATAGTTGTTTACCTTTAGGAATATACACCAAGGGGCTTATATAATTTTCTCGGTTGCTTACTCACACGTAGCTCCGAGTTTCATATTTGTGCTTTCTTTTGAAATAAAAAAGCTTTAGACATGATGAAATGGCCCCTCGAAACATGTTTAACATGTTATTTATGACTTCTATCATGTTGGTCTATGGTGTTCCTTGGTTAGGGATGCAGGTGGGGCGAGGAATGCAATCTCTATCCCCATCCCCACTTATGGCGGGGCGGGGATTCTCCGCTTGAAATTCCCCACGTTTTGACCCCAATTCCCCACCCAGCGGGGATCCCCACCTCCACGGGGATTCCCCATCCCTATCACTTTTCACATAATATCTAAAGAAAGATATCAAATACGTTATACATTCGAAATTAGAATCATTAAAAGCTTTTCCTTTGCAATTGTAAGTCGGCTTTCAAACTTTATGTGAAGCGTTTACCATACAAAAAAGAGAAATATAAGATTTAGTGATTTTGATGCACTTCCCACAAGGAATATTCAGGATCCCGTGGGGAATCCCCACTAGGTGGAGTGGGGAATCTCCATTTGGATTCCCCATGGTGGGGAGGCCCATCCCCGACTTGTGGGGGTAGTTGGTGGGGAATTCCCGCCCCATCGGGGAAGATCCCCGCGAGGAATGCAGATTTCTCACCCCACTTGCATTCCTACCCTTAGTTATGCCTCTTGAGGTGAGAAGGCCATTTATTTAACCTACTTAAACCATGTCTGCTGAATTGAATCAAAGAGTTGCAGCTTTCTCTTAATTTCCATGATTGAGGTTCTAAATAGCCAATGTGAAGGCACAGTAGGATTGGGAAAACTTATATATAGAGTTTACTGTATCAAGACGTGTCTGATAGCGGGTCTTTCTGATGATAATTTTCTTATTATGTTTCTGTTATGATTTGTAAATTCTCTTTTATTTTATTTCAAAGGAAAGAAAATTAGGTTATGGGATGAAAATATATTTATGCCATTCTTACTTTAACTGCTCCTTATGCCTTTAATAATAATGATATGAGATAAAGTTTGACCGTAATTTGTCGTACTCTTATATGTAGTTCTAAAGTTGGAGTAGTCTCTAAATACCAAACAAAATGTTCATTATCAAAATCAGCAAAGTGGATACTTGGAAAAAAGTTGCTTCTTTAGTCTAGCATCTTCAATTTATTTTGTTAATCATTTCACACTATTAACTTTCAATGTCTGAAAGGTATTCTAATTTCTATTTTGATAGAAATTAAATGATGATGTATGTTGAAATATTTGATCAATGCCATGTAATTGACAATCTTCTTCAGAACATTGAGGTTTTTTTTTTTTTTTTCTTTTAGGGGTCATAAGAACATTGAGTTTTTCAATATCTTGTTGAGCACGTATTTTCATTAGATTTTTTTTTTTTTTTGGTTTTTTCCGGTTAGACTGGTTTTAGAGATGTATAACAAGTTAACAACATGAACATGACAACTATAATGTTGACTTACCAACCATTGCCTTGGTGCAGTAGTCGGGACCGACTAGTTTTTCACTTGTGTCACCTAGAAGTCATCGGTTCAAATCTTTTAAACTTTCGGAGGCATATCTCTTGTAGGATGGGGTATGTCTTATGTGAAATAGTCAAGGGTGATTCTAAAAATCACAGTATAATTAGATTATATAACCGACTTAAACTAAAATAGACAGTTTTTTTATGGTTTTTATGGTTTTTTTTTTTTTTTAAATGAACAATGTTTACATAGGATTTGCTCCACTTTAATCTTGCAACTAGAATCCTCAATTTCATTTGGTGATAAATCCTTGGAAATCTTAAACCAAATAGGGGGCAAAAGAGAAAAATAACTCAAAGTTTTTAAACTTTGTTTTTTTTTTTTTGGGTTTTATGCGGCATTTCAATTAACAGAACCACCCTTCTGCAAAGTGGTGATGTGATGTTGTCATCAACATTGATGCAAGCATGAATCCTTAAAATAATCAATGCTGTAAATATATATTAGGATAGTTTTATTTGACTTTGGGTTGATTAGGTTGAATGAAACTTTTTTAAAACCTTGTGTTGCTTTTTGTTTGGGTTTTTTTTCAAGTTTCCTTATTTTCCCCCAAAGTCCATGCCTTCCATGCATTGTGTCCCCATAAATTAATGCCTCTATGTTCAAAACTAATTGCAGCCTTAAAATAGCTGTCATGATGGAAAGAAAAAAAGAAAAAGAAAAAGAAAAGGAAAACTGAGATTTTACAGATTATTCCTTGCAGGAAATTTCTGAGTCAGTTGCATTAGATCCTGCAAAACATTGCCTGAGCATTCATATTTTAAAAATCTTGATTCTGGATGACTATTTACTAATTTGTATGCAGCGTAATTTCTTATTTCCCACTCAATTAATAGCCGAAGGAGAAAAACAATTCTTATCTTAAGAAAACAATAAGAACATACCCGCCCTAGGGAAGAAGGAACGTGATTTTCTGTTTGGCTCCTAGAGTTTCACATAGACAATTTTGACTCTAGATTTATGCCATGTCCGGAAGAAAGAATACAACAACAACAACAACATAGCCTCAGTCGCAAATTAATTGGGGTCGGCTATATGGATCAAACTTTTACATTGTGCTCGATTAAGTGCAATTGATGGTGAGCTGTCCAGACCATTCAAATCCCTCCTAATTAATGCATCCCATGTTAACTTTGGTCTACCCCTACCTCGTCGAATTTTTACTATTTCTATTGAGTCAAGTTTTCTAGTGGGGGCATTTGTAGGACCAAACCACCGCAACCGTCCTTCCCTAATCTTGATGCTAGTCCTACTTGTCTTTGAATTTCTACATTTCTTATTTTATCTTTACGAGTTTTCCCACACATCCACCTAAGCATCCTCATTTTTGCTACGTTCATTTTATGTAATTGTTGTTGCTTAACCGACCAACATTCACTTCCATAGAGCATAGCTGGCCTAATTGTGGTCCTATAAAATTTTCCTTTTAACTTAGTAGGAACATTTCAATCACAAATCACCCATGTTGCACTCTGTCATTTCTTCCATCTAGCTTGAATTGTATGTCTGACATCATTCTTAATATTACCATCGTTTTGTATGATTGATCCTAGGTATCTAAAGTGGTTTACCTTAGGAACTTCTACTTCCCCTAATTTTACCACTCCATCATCTCGATGTTTAGTATTTCTAAATTCACAGTGCATGTATTCGGTTTTCTTCCTACTCAACTTAAAGCCTTTAGATTCTAATGTATTGCTCCTGAGTTCTAATTTCCTATTCACTCCATCTTTTTTTTCATCCTCTAAACAATATCATCTGCAAATAACATACACCATAGCATATCATCTTGAATATGCCTAGTTAGTTCATCCATAACTAAAGTAAATAGATATGCGCTTAAAGCCAATCCTTGATGTAGTCTTATCGTAATGAGAAATTCTTTTGTAGCTCCTCCAAATGTCTTTATACTCGTTACTATTTCATCATACATATCCTTAATAGTGTCTATGTATCTAGCATGCACTCATTTTCTTTTTAGAACCAACCAAAGAACATCTCTATGGACACTATCAAAAATCTTCCAAGTTCTTTGAAGCCATGAAGATGAGAGTTTAATCCCATTAGGCTAGTATTTGTGAGTTAGGAATAATATGATTGCACTTTATGAAGCTGTTATAACTGGATGGCTATTAGTACATGCTGTTTTGGTCTAGATTGTTGAAGATTTAGTTCCTACCTTGGATGTAATATTTCAATTATCTTCTTAGAAAACAAGTCCTATGAAATGATCAAAATGTGAATGAGTTTCTACTTTGTATGGTATACCTGGTCTAATGATCAATTCACTTTCTTTGTAACAGATTTGGAATCATGCTGATCATAACCGAACTGGTTTTCTTGGTCGAGCAGAATTCTATAATGCTCTTAAACTTGTAACTGTGGCACAGAGTAAGCGAGAATTAACCCCAGATATTGTCAAAGCTGCATTATATGGTCCAGCTGCAGCTAAAATCCCAGCGCCTCAGATAAATGTTCCACCTGGACCTGTTAGTCAGCTAAGTTCTGCATCGGCAGCTCCTCCATCTCAAATGGGCGCAGTTACCCCAGCTGCATCCCAAAATTTTGGCTTTAGAGGACCGCAGGTTCCTGCAAATGCTGGCATGAACCAACAGTTTTTTCCCCCTCAGAGCAATCAGTTTGGGAGGCCCCCCCAACCAATGCCTGCTAGTGCTGGTTCTCTTTCAACACAGGGTATTGTAGGTCAAGTTCTTCCTAGGGGAAGTACCATGGCAGCTCCACGTCCTCCGACCCCAAGTGTCACGACTGACTGGTCAAGAACACCTGGAGCTCCAGTAAGTGCAGCCTCACAAGTACCTAGCAGAGGGATTTCTCCCTCCACGGCTCTAGATGGATTTGGATTTAGCTCATCAGGCACGACTTCTTCATTACCACCTCGACCACAACCAACTTCTGGACTGATTTCCTCAGCCTCGTCAAGACCTCAAGATCAAGTTTTACCATCTTCCCAACCAGCCAAGGATCCTAAAACATTAGCGGCTTCTGGAAATGGATTTGCTTCTGATTCAGTTTTTGGGGGAGATGTATTTTCTGCTAGTCCAACTCAACCAAAGCAAGGTGCTTCACCTACATTTTCTGCAACAAGTGTGCCTCCCTCATCTTCTGTTATGCCCGTCACCAGTGGACAACAAGCTTCTGTTAATCAGAGCCCATTGGATGCAGTCCAGAGCACATACGGAGTGCAGTCTTCGAGTGGTCAGCTTCAACGAACACAGTCACTGACGAAACAGAATCAACAAATGCCAACTCAGGGCACTTCATCTGGGATGTTGGTAGGACCAGGCAGTTCTGCTCCTAGCCAATCCCAGCTCTCATGGCCGAAAATGTCCCAATCGGATGTTCAGAAGTATACCAAAGTTTTTGTGGAGGTTGACACCGATAGAGATGGAAAAATCACTGGTGAACAGGCTCGAAACCTTTTTTTGAGCTGGAGACTCCCGAGAGGTATTCATTTGTCTATGGTCAAGCTTTTAACTAACATGTCTTCCTAAGTTGAACATTGATTTGGAGTGAGTTGCTCATTTGACGTGATTTATTGTTGTGGAAAATACATGCAAGTGTTGTGTTATTACACATTCAGGCAAGGAGAGGTTAGTTGTTTAGCCAATTGGCTTACTAAATATTATTGTCTGTTAGCCTATTACTCACAACTTGTATATTTTTCTGTTTACTTTTCCTATATTGCATATCCCATTGTTCACAAACCGTACTAGTGGGTGACTGAACAGGGAGATGCTTATTTGATCCAAATTGGAGAAAGTTAGGAGTCCGGATAGTCTGATATGTGAAAGAGTGCATCGAGCTTCACTATTTACTGATTGATGGACTCTTCTAGATGTTGTTATTATGCGGCAGATGTAATAAGTTTCATATCTCTCCAATTCAAACTTACTGTTGACGTCTAAGTATCAATTTAGTGCGGCCATAGCAGCTACTCCTTATCCAGCATCCTAGAAATAAGCATCTGTATGAAATCATGCCGATGCATTAGTATGTTCCTGAAAATACTTTTTCACTTGGTTTTTCTTCTGCGCAAGTCAGTGTCTTTTTCGACTTGTTTTGCTTTGGTTCCCTGCAGGATTCGTGAATATGTCGAAATGCTCGTTATATTTTTCATCTCTTTAATGATATCTAGAATGTACCATATCATGAGGTTCTGTTATCATGTCTCCTATTAATGTGACAGTGACCTTTATGCTAATTTTTTTGTTACCTTTCAGAGGTCTTGAAGCAGGTGTGGGACTTATCTGATCAAGATAATGATAGCATGCTTTCACTAAAAGAGTTCTGTATTGCACTATATTTGATGGAGCGCTACAGAGAAGGCCGTCCTCTTCCTTCTGTGCTTCCAAATAGCATCGCGTTTGATGAGTCACTACTGGCTCCTGCAGCTCAGCCTGCAGCTGCATATGGAAATGCAACTTGGGGAGCTAATCCTGGTATCATTTCACTGTGTTGCTGACTTCTAATTGCTATGCCTTTCAACTTTGCAAGGTACTCATCAAATTTTCTACTGTAACCAGGTTTTCAGCAACAACAAAGTGTGCCGGGTGCACGTTCAATGTCTCCCGGAGCTGGAGTAAGGCCTCAGATGAGAGTTCCTGTCCATCCTCAGGCTGATGGAGGAGTTCAGTCCAATCAGCAAAAGTCTAAAGTGCCAGTATTGGAGAAGCACCTTGTTAACCAACTTAGTAAGGAGGAACAAGATTCATTGAACACAAAATTTCAAGAGGCAATGGAGGCAGATAAAAAGGTACCATTATTTGCCGATTTTTCTTTCACACATTTTAGCCTTCTTTGGTTAGTTATATTAGGTTAATTTAACTCCAATTGATTGTACTTTCATGACAATGTCCTTTGGCTGATCAAAATTGACACATGCATAGAATCTTCATTGTTTGACTAATGGATACATTCAATGTTTTCTTCACAGCTTAATTAGACCTTGCTGCTCATTGCTGCTGCAGTTATTCGCTTTTTGGTTTTTTATTACTTTTTCATTTCTTTCCTAAAATATGCTGGAACTGGGGTTCTAATCAAATTTGAACACAATGGGAGTTATAATATTACTTAATAACATGTTGCGTCGAATTTACGAAACTTCTCATGCAGAATTACATTTTTTTTTATTTTTATTGTGTTCTCAAATAGGTTTTTATTTGCTCTCATTCTACAAGTTATACATCACAAAATCAGAAGTTTGATGATTGGCATTTGCTTGAAAGTTTACCTGTTGTTCTTATGATTTTCCCTTCTGGCTGATGGCAGGTGGAAGAGTTGGAGAAAGAGATTCTGGATTCTAAAGAGAAGATTGAGTTCTATCGCACGAAGATGCAGGAACTTGTGAGTTGTTTCTCTTTTCTAAATCTTTCTCTATAATGTCATTTTGATATTTGCTCAGACCTGCCTTTCTCAAGTTTTTTGCTTTTTATAATTATGATTTGAATCCCATATAGATAAATTGAGGTTGAAAAACTTGTGAGGTTAATTAATGCAGGTTATTTTTTACTTTACTAGGCAAAGCCCATTATTAATATGTTTTTGGAATGGTGAACGAACCTCATGCTTGTTTGGAAAGTTCAGAGGAGAAGAAAACAAAATTTATGAACCATTTACCCGAAGGCCCTGAACCACTTTTTTATATTCTCTTAAGTCCTCTGAACTTTCCAAATGACCAAATAGTAAATGGAGTACAACAAAAGAAGAGAGAATACAAGTAAGAAATCTCAATAAATTTTGATTTGTGAATGAACCACTTGCTTGTTTTCTGTGATATCGCTGGGCATTAAGCTTCTTTTTTTGCAATGATTTTACAACGTGATTTAATGGTATAAAAATGAATCATCATTTTATGTAAATGTGAGGTTTGGGGCTCAGGCTGTTTTGGTACTCCTATGGTTCCACGTTGGCAATTTGTGGAGAGTGGCAGACAGAAACTGGTTGTTTCTATAAATCTGATTTATCAACTTTTCATCAACCCTCTTGTATCAGGTGCTATATAAGAGCAGATGTGACAACCGACTTAATGAAATAACAGAAAGAGCATCTGCAGATAGACGAGAGGTACTTCATAAAAATGTTTTTTTCCTTACCATCAGTGTTTTTTGTTTACTGAACTTCTGGCTGTAATTTCTTGTCAAGGCTGAGTCACTTGCGAAGAAATATGAAGAGAAGTACAAGCAAGTTGGAGACGTAGCTTCTAAATTAACTATTGAAGAAGCTACATTTCGTGATATTCAGGTAAACTGAGTTATCTACTTCGAGATAAAATTTATTTAGGGTTTCCATCTATTGCTACAGTCAATTTTTTATGCAGGAGAGAAAAATGGAGCTGTACAATGCGATAGTCAAAATGGAACAGGGTGGCAGTGCAGATGGCATTCTTCAGGTAAATCAGATTATAATAAAGTGTTATCCATATAATAATAGAGCCTGTAGTAAACTCTTAAAGTTAATCGTCAGTCCCTTTTTTGTTTCAGGTTCGTGCGGATCGGATACAATCAGACCTTGAGGAGTTAGTGAAGGGTCTGAATGAGCGTTGCAAGAAATATGGATTGCGCGTTAAGCCAACTGCTCTAGTTGAGCTTCCTTTTGGTAGCTTCATGACTGCAAACTATTTATGAGATTTTCTGTCTTATTCTATAGAGCTTTAGGGTAGCATTCTTAATTGCAAGTTCTGCATGTTAGTAGTTGTCATCAGTGATAACTGATAACTAACTTTAAAGCTTCCTTTTTTCTCGAATTGCATTAATTTCCTCCTCTCGTGGTCTATTGTCATTTTTTATGATTCCTTGGAGCATTATGTTTATGCATTAAAGTGATTCCATCTGTGTTTCCTTACAGTGAGATCTTTCCCTTGCCATCCAATCGCCTTTAAAACTGCCTGTCCATTGGCTTGCCCATTTCCAATATCGACTGTTTATGGTCCCGATTCCTTGTGTCAGACCCTTCTGTTTCAGCCTAAGTGTTCTTGTAGACATGACAGACTACAGTTTAAGGACGTGTACAATAACTTCATGAAGAGGGATGCTAAGCATGATTCCCTTTAGAAATTGCTAAATTAAAAAATTAGGAATGGTATATTTTTAAAAATAACACCTTGCGTGTTCTTTGGTCTTCTCCCTTTACAAGCTAGTTTCACCGATAGTTTCTACCCGAGAATTCATGTCAAATCAACTTGAGTTTGGAAATGGAGCATGTTCAGTCAAACTAATCACTTGAGGTTGATTTGAAATGGAGCATGTCAATTGGTGATCCCAACTGAACTAGTAACATTATTCTGAAGAAGGGAAAGCAAGCTCAAATTGTTTTTTAGTAGGTTGCGGTGTGAACCTGAAATATGTTCTATTTAGCAAAGAACTACTTCAACTGTAAGAACCAAGAACTACCTCGAACTTGCTCATGATTGAACATTATCTGGATATATATTTATGTTTCCTCCCAAATTTTAGCAAACACTTGGTACTAGGAATATACGTACTCATAATTCATACATATCAATGTGGGATCTGTAAGCACTTCTATACTGTGAAAGAGAATTTGTGGTTAGGTTTTGTTGGATTAAGGCCATTATGGAGGATGATTTCGTAACATCCATTCCTCATCGTGAGTGTCCTAAACTTTTGTTAACAGAATCTCCTATATTCAGGATGTAAAAAACCTTAACAAGTGTTACTTAGATTCATTATACGACTGGATTCTTTCATCATTTATTTTCTATTATTTCCTTCTTAGTTTGTTAATTTTTTTGTTACAATGATTTCTTTCTTTGTTATGTTCTCATGGAAAGGCTGGCAACCTGGAATTCAAGAGGGTGCAGCTGACTGGGACGAAGACTGGGATAAATTTGAAGATGAAGGTATAATGAAAATCACTGCCTTTTGTTGTATCTTGATTATTTATATTTTTGTCTTTTTTCCGTTTTGTATTTTTTGAGCATGAAACCTGGCGCTTGTTTAATCAATGACAGCAAGTCGTTGCCTCCTAGGTCACCTCCTAGGCAGGTGGCAGAATTAAAGTATTTTTTTCATTTGAAAATCTAAGTGCTTTATAAGATGCAATAAATTATTTCGTAGGTATGCGATGATTGAAAACGAGGTTACTTTTTTATGTGGGTAATCATGATTGAGGGATTAGTTTGTTTTCGCTTTTTTTTTTTTTTTTTTTTTTTGTAACTGGATTTGCTTGTCTTGTCTTGAATATTTTTAGAATGTAATTTCCAACATAAAATTATTTCGCGAGAAGTGTTTTTGTCCATTCTTTAAGAGTGATTACTATCTTTGAAATATAGGTTAATTTGCAATTTTGCATAACTTTATAGATTAGTTTATATTTTTGATTAGTACGTAATGTAATATTATATGAAATTGATTGATTGTCATATACATGTGAAACTCTTACTGGGTTCCCTCTCCTGAATTTGGGCTACCATCTTGAAAGAAGGAATCCCTTGGCACCTTGAAGTCCATGTTTTGATTCTACGCAAAGTGTAACTTGCTCAAAATACTATTCCATGATCTTGTCAAACTAATCCTTTTTTTTTTTTAATAACTACCGCGGATTTCCTTAGTTTACCATCAAAGATTGGTATGGTGTGAGGATTTGATTTCATACATATTTTTTCTTCCAGGATTTTCCTTTGTCAAGGAACTCACGCTTGATGTGCAAAACACAATCGCCCCTCCAAAAGAAAAATCAGTACAGAAGGAAAAAGTTTTTACCGATGAGGATTCAGTGGCTGGATTATCCCCAAATGCTGATAGTAAAACAGAGAAGCCTTCTAGTACTAGTGAACCAACCCTTGAAGGTGAATCGGCATATGCCCAAAGTGAAGCTGACTCGGCAAGAAGTCCACCTGGCAGTCCATCCGGGAGGAGTACACTTGAAAGCCCATCCAGTGAACTTCATAATACACATTTTGTGAAGAACTTTGACACTTCCCCTCGTGCGAAAGAAAGCCCAAGGTTAAACTGTTGTCTATATTTGCCTCAACATTAAAATCTTGCGTTGATGGATTATCGTTGTTATTTGACATTCTTCTTCTTTATGACTCTTGCAATAATGATGTTTACGCATTACTTGTGCAGCCATAACGGTGGGGCTGAATCTGTCATATCTGGAGATAAAGGTTTCGATGATCATACTTGGGGAACCTTTGACACTAATGATGACACGGACTCAGTATGGGGCTTCAACACTCTCAATACTATCAACACTAAGGTTAATCCACTCTTTTCGAAGTTTTAATTTCAGTAATCCGACCATGGAATTGGGACTTATTCTGTCCTATTTCTGAAGTTCAGATAGCTAGTGATGCAAGTCTAACTGGTAGTTTTTCATTGCAGGAGATGGATCATAGAAACCGAGAAAGTTCTTTCTTTGGGTCTGGAGAACTGGGCCTGAACCCAATAAGAACAGACTCGCCGCAGGCTGATAGCCTGTTTAACAGGAAGAGCCCATTTTCTTTTGGGGACTCTGTACCTGGAACCCCCCTGTTCAATTCCAGTCATTCCCCCCCAAGATACAGTGAAGCGTCGGAACACTCGTTTGACAACTTTTCAAGGTTTGATTCATTCAACATGAATGACAGTGGACTTTTCCCTCCACGCGAAACCCTGGCAAGGTTTGATTCTATCCGCAGCACCGCCACCGCCGACCACAGGCAAGCGTTCCCATCTTTTGACGATGCAGATCCTTTCGGCTCCAGCGGCCCATTTAAGATCTCATTAGACAATCAAACCCCTAGACGAGGTTCTGACAATTGGAGTGCTTTCTAGAGAGGTAATCCAGCGTGCTGGTCATGTCTACTGTTTTGTTTCTTTTCTTGCCCCGCCGATTATGTTGTTGTCTGGAAAGGTTTTTGCTCAGGAGTATCATGCATGAGTCAAGTATTTTTTGTGTTATATAATCTGCATGAATGATTGGATGGTTGTAATTGTTGTGGGTTTGTATCCTTTTTTGCTGCTTATTTTCTCATTCTTTCTTCTCGGCTTGTTACGATGGAAGTCGTATGTGTGTGTCCCCGGGACATGTTTATTGTGCTCTTATGAATATTCTTTATATTATATGTTCCTTTTCATTTGTGAATGTTGATTTGCTTCTGTATTCTAATTTTTTCCCTTCCTGCAAGATTGTTGAAATGAGTTTGGGAATTCAATTCAAAAGAAATCTTTTGTGAAAGAAATGGAGGTTAAATGGTAAGGAAAATACTAGGATTGCCTTTTTTATGGGGCACTTGGTCCATTCGTGCATCGATGTGTGCGCACACAAATCTTGATGTGTAAATGAACGGACATCATCACCAGGCGTTTCAAAATGCGTCACCTTAGCATCCCCCAAATGATCCTTAAGTCACAGTTCAATTCAAGTGGGTAAGAAGCCGTTTCAATACCTTCAAATTATACAATGGAGCTCAAATATATAATCATGTCATGGAAACCCTTTAAAATGTGTTGTGCATTAATTATTTTGTGTATTGATGACTCATATTAGAATTTGGTTGTAAATGTGGTTCTAAAGGCATGAATATTTTTGTAGTTCTCATGATAGTATATATATATATAACAAAAAGGTGTGTTTCAATCTTTCAATTGAACTAAATCGTGGTTCTAATGGCATGAGTATTTTTGTAGTTCTCATGATAGTGTATATATATATATACAAACAAAAAGGTGTGTTTCAATTTTTCAATTGAACTAAATCGAGCACAATTTTTAAACTTTAGAATGATCCATGTAATTGACAATGACTAATTTGGGATTGACCTCACTGCACACTCATAAACCTGTCGTTTAGAGTTTCCTTCCGTTGCATAACATCGGTCATATCCTATTAGAACTGCACTATATATAACATTTCATACGAATGTTCAATGAAACATCAGTGAAGAATTAAATGTTACAAAACATTCTGAATTAGATCCTTGGACTTATAAAAATTGATGCTTCCCAATAGTAGTCTCATTCACATACATGCTCTCTACAAGACAAGAACAACGCTTGCTCAGCCTAGTAAGGTTTGGGATTGTCCATTTCACTTCCATAATGAATTTCGACATAATAGTTACAAATAGCAAGAATTGAATGTGTGGCTCTACCTCAGGTCTTTCTTGAATGCACCTTTTCTCTGCAATCCTTATTGAATCATCATCTTTCAGGCCTGTCGGATACTCAGGGAACTAAGATGAGTTGCTCAATTAAAATGACAAAGCTTCAAAAACAATTAATTGAAGTTCATTCCCAAAAAGAAAAGCCTAAATCAAGACTTGATGGATGGCAGTCAAGGAAGTAGTCCTGATTTTGTTAGGAAGAAAATGAATAACAAAACATAAGAAATGAAGATAACCTTTCTCACTACCTAGAATTGATCTTGAGCTGCTCGACAAATGCATGGGGAAATTAAACTAATCCCTACGTTCGAAATGAAAACGGGACTAACACATAGTTATGGTACAATAAACAAGATTGAAACAAGTATTAATTAAAGAGATGGATTGGCTCACTTTGGAGATGAAGATGATTGTGCCTTAATTGCCAGAGGTGATGGAGTTGAACCTCCTGATTTGGAGGTAGAGTGTGGATGGTTTCCTGGCTCCAACCTTCGGATCTCCTCCAACATCTTCACTACATCTGACATTTTCGGCCTCTGCTCGGGCATCCTTACTACACAAGCCAATGCAATCTGTAGCATCTCCACCATCTCTTCTTCGATGTTTGGATACCTCATCAGCTCCACATCAAATACCTCAGCAGTCCATTCTTCTCGGACCACAGATTGGACCCAGCGCACCAAGTTGACAACTTCATCGCTTCCCGTTGCATTCACCGGAGATTTTCCAGTGAGCAGCTCAAGCAAGAGGACTCCGAGACTGTAGACATCGGATTGCTGGGATGTTTTTCTCGCATCAACCACTTCAGGCGCCCGATATCCAGCAACCCGAGAAATTTGTCGCACCCCTGGTGGGTTCATCAGCGTAGTAGTCAATCCAAGGTCGGAAACACATCCATAGTTTGCAGGGTTGAGGAAGATATTAGAGGCTTTTATGTTCCCATGAACAAGCTTCCCACCATTCTGAGTGTGGATGCAAGCAATGCCTCTAGCCGCACCAATCGCAATTTTGAGCCTAGTATCCCAATCAAGAGTAATCCTATTCTCCACTTGCATTCCTAAAAAATTCGACGAGAAAAGTTTTTGGAGGGTAAGCAAACCATTAAACTGCACTAAACTGATGTTGACAAATGAATTGCATATAGGAGATGTGAATCAGTTTATATGTTGGTGGATTTTTAACTGAATCAACCAAGAACTATAAATTGTTTTGGAAAAGTTTTTAGCGACTACTATTAAGTCATGAGTAAACCTTTCTAGAGCACGAAAAAAACGTGATATTCAAGTTCCTAACATGACATGGTTATGTATGCTCAAGCTTAAGATTATTAGGTAACTTCAAAGCATAGTACAACAACAACAACAACAACATAGCTTCAGTTCCAAATTAATTGGGGTTGGCTACATGGATCAAACTCTTCCATTGTGCTCGATCAAGTGCAATTGATGGTGAACTTGAAAGCATAGAAAGTAGAGCAAGGAAAATATGAGGAATTAAAAATGAAGATGAGTATATACCATGTAATAATGCAGATACACTCCCTTGGGTGTAGTAATCATAAATCATAAGCTTCTCATCCTTGGAATAGTAGAATGCCCTTAGCTCAACCACATTCTCATGCCTAATTCTGCCAACCAACTCCATCTGCTGCTCAAACTCTCTCCTACCAACACTGACTTCCTTCAACCTCTTGACTACCACAGAGGTGACGTCCTCGAGAACGGCCTTGTAAGTAGTTCCGAACGTGCCCTTCCCAAGAACTTCGGCGGAAGCCCGTAGCAAATCCTCTAGATCAAATGAATAACAACACCCGTCTAAGAAAACAAGCCTGGTTCCATCTTGGCCTCTCGAAACTCCCTTCTCGGGCAGGGAGTTTCCAGCTTTCCTCATCAGCTTCCTAGACAACACGGTTTTACCATTTCTCTTCCAACACCAAAGCATCACCAGGAGAAGGAGAAGGAGCATTCCCAATATTGCAGCTACACAAGCACCAATTATAATTCCCATCAAAGCATGCCCACCAAGCTTTCTACCTCTCTTGCTCCATCTCCTCGGGGAAGGAGCAGGGGAAGGGGAATGAACATCTGATAAAGCTGTAACATTGTTCCCATAAAACGTGGTGGAAGCAGGAAATCGCTGGAGGGACTTGGGGACAATCCCAGTGAGACTGTTGTTGGCTAAGTTGAGTTGGTGCAGATTTGGGAGATAGAGATCAGGAATCTCCCCGACAGCGAGTTGTTAGCTAAGTTTAGCGAGGTAAGCAGCCTGAGATTGGAGATGGAAGCGGGTATGCTCCCATTGAATCCATTGTGGGAAAGATCAATGACAGTGAGGTTGTTCCAAATGGAGAAATTCGAGGGCAATGCGCCCGACAAGTGATTGAAATCGAGTTGCAAAATCGACAAGTTGGCGAGTTTCCCAAGCTCGTCGTATGGGAAACTCCCACTGATGTTATTCAAACTCAGGCTCAAGAGCTGCAGCCCCGAAAGGCGGCCAAGAGTATTCGCGGGAATACGACCACTGAATCCAACTCCGCCCAATCTAACCGCTGTAACCCGCGATCCATCGTCGCTGCAACCGACTCCTCCCACCCATCACACACGTTCAAACCATCGCTCCAATTGAGAGGCCTAGTGTGTGAAAAATTGTTGACGAAATCAATCAGGGCCTGCTTGTCTTCAAAGATTGGATCGCTTCCCCCAGATGAACAACAACAACAACAACACATGATCAATCCCAGAAACACAACCACATCAAAACTAATCAACCCCTCCATTGTTCACCACAATCATACAAACACGCAATCAATATAAATTAATTGATTGAGTCTGTTGGTTTGGTCAACGACCCGTTGGCCATGACCGGCGGCATTGAAGATAGATTGATTGATTGATTGATTGATCGACCGTTTCTTTCCGATGAACAAATCAATAAATTTTCAACAAGACTGCTACTACCCTGTTTTTGACCTTAAAAAAATGAGGCTTGAAGAGCAAAAGCTGCGATGAAGGTCGAGTTGTTGGAGAAGAGAGCAATGATTGAAAGGCGTTGAAGAGGCATGTGAGGTGAGGTTTAATAAACAATGCCGCCTATATTCCCGCCATTAACGAGGCTCGATGAGCTCGGAAGTCGCTTTTCAACCAAGGCAGACCACGTTGAGTGGTGGAGAGACTTTAATAATGTGTGGGTTGCGTGTCTCGATGCCTCATCGGATGGCTGCGTTCATGCGTCTTGTTTCGATCCAACGGACGGTTGCTTCAGTTAATGTCTACGTTTTCACAGCCTTTTCACTTGATTGTTAAAGGTTAATACTTAATAGGAGACGAATATCAACTTAAATGAATGTCTACTTTTTTATTGGTGCATTCTTTTGTTAATTAGATATATGTATAGTTCGCAAGTTACTCTAAAAAGTTATCGACATAATTAGTGTAGTTGTTGAAACTTGCTAATTGTTCATATGTATTTCCTTGAGATCGCATGTTAATTTGAATATTCTATTTTTTTAGGTATAGATTTCTTGTAAGGCACTGGAATATTTTTTCCTTGGATGGAATAGCAGTTAAATTAAAACTGTTCACCAAAAAAATTTGTTAAAAACTTAAAATTAATCATAAATACATATCATAGAGTAAAATAAAAAAATTATTACTCATATCATAGTAATAGTATTATGTATTACCTCCTGTTAATAATATAAGTCGTTTTTCTCAAAACGTACGTATTAATATAGCATTAATTACCCACCAAAAAAAGCATTAATTATATGTTTTAATTACTCCATATTATTGTTCGTGCTTTAATTACGTTATTAACTACATCGATCTAGCTATTAACAAGTCTTTAATATCAATTAAATGTTTGAGGGTAAAATAGGTAATTATAAAAGTAAAAAAGTAGTTTTTTAAAATTTCAAAAAGGACTTATATTTTTTTGACAAAGATTTATTGTAGCATGACATAACTTATAAAAATGAAGGAATGGAGTAGTTCATAACACATATAGCTCATATATATTGTTGACATTATATTCCAGCCTGAATAATAAGAATCTAAGCAATAATAAGTTTATTATTAGTGTTGACAACGCGTTTAACTCTCTAATAATAAGTGATAAAAAAAAGAACAAACAAACACAAATGTAAATGACTGAAGTGCAATCTGACGTAACAACAAGCTTATCAACAATTGTTTTTTAACTTATCAAAACACTAAGTTGGATCCTATCAATGTCAATAAAAACGATAGATTAGATTAGAATAGATTAGGTAGAGTGGTTGATTTTATTTTATATTTCATCATGACAATTATCCTTCACATTGAAAAATGCATGGTTTTTTTTAGTTTATGAATTGTTGGTGAGCTACCGCTACCAAACAGTTACTTAGTTAGTTGATGAGTCAGTTTAATTCATGTACTTGTTTCATTGTGTCTTCGAATTATAAGAGTTGGACGAACCCTTTAGTAGTTTAGTGTGTGTCACCATCGAAAGTACTGATGCGGATGTGGAGATAACAATTGCGCACGTGGGACCCGCACGTGAGTGGTTGGTTCTGTGTTTTAGAAACACTTTTGCTCACGTTGCTATAGGAGTGATGCGTTTGTCTTACTCTTCTGATGAACACGAACTGTTGGGTCCAAGACTTGCAATGCAATGCAATGCAAGTGTGTGTGCATGCATGCCCTTGTGGGTTCAGTCATTGTGGCACCCACTGGGGTCTGGTCTGGCCTTGGCCATGAATATATATGATTATGGTTGTGGTCATGTACTATACTACTATATATTGGTGCGTGCATGTAATTAATGGATTATATAATCCATTCACAATATTACATAATTGGCTAGTCAAACCATTAATTTACCAGTCTTTATATATATTATCATATATTGCATGCATTATTAATTTAGCGAAGTTGTAACGTAGGATTTAATTATTTATTTAGCTGACTTTAATAAATTAATTGGAGACGGTGACGTGAGTTAATTAATTAATTTATTACTACTTTACTCCAGAGTGTCAATTAATAATCAATTTCCTTTTATTTTATCTTTTGTAGCTAAAAAATAAAAACCCAACCCTTTGGTGGATTTTAAAGATTTGGAAACCACACCAATCAATTGCACATAATCGAGCGTAATGAAAGAGTTTACTCTGTATTTGTATTTCGACACATGCTTTGCATTATTAGATATAATTAAATTAGTAACCAAAAAAAAAAGATACATATAAATTAACAATGTGGAAATTACCTGAATATGCTGTATTTTTTTTATAATTGATAGGTGGTCAAGCATTAATCTAATTTTTTTCGGTCACTCCCTATATGTACTTAGGCTCATGCGATTATTAAGAGCAAGTCAAGTGCCACAACTCACAACTGGAGAGAAATCAACGTATTTGGAGTTAGATGGTGATGAGATTTTATCTCATGACCTGTTGGACATCAAGTGCGTGCATGTCAATATATATATATATATATATATATATATATATATATATATAACTCGATCACTTATCAAATCCATTGGAGCCACGTAGAAATTAACTTTAATTAAGTCCTATCAAAAAAATTAACCGTAATTAATATATATTATCAACTAATCAACTATATAGTCTATATATATATATATAGCTGGCTGAGATATGGAAGTGGAAGTCATGGTCGAAGTTCTTTGGCTTCTACTAGCCATCCTTACCTAGTCCTCTGAATTGTCACTCACCAACAGCAGACCAAGAAGGGCCGTCTAAAGCCACACACATGCACGCTCGAAAAGCATGAAAGCTATACCTATCAAGTATCGACACACACACACACACACGTGACATGCCTCCTCGATCGATCGATCTCTGCTTAATTGCATTCACTTATTTTGGGTACACTTCAAGATAAGTAGATTATATTAATTGGGTGATCGACGAGATATATACGTGCATTATGTAAGTTCTCTGTCTGGCTCTGAGCTTGGCGCCACAGTGCTAGAGGCGCTGAGGTTGGCGCCACAGTGCCAGAACAATTTGATGTTTTGTGTCTGGTACTGTGGCGCTAAGTTTAGCGCCAGACACGAAAAAATCATTGTTTTGGGCGCTGAAGCGCTGTGTCAGTGCCACAAAGCGCCTAAAACGAAAAGTTGCGTATTTTGAGACTTACTTTGTCCGTTTCTTCGCACCAATTCGCAAAACTCATATTTTGGTGGATAGACTCTAAGTAACTCACCACTTGGTGGATAGACACTCATATTTTGGTGGATAGACTTTAAGTAACTCACCACTTAGTGGATAGACACTAAGTTCCTTAGTTTTCTATAAATTAAAGGACCTACAAAATACATTGAAACACAAAAGATTTTTGAGTCAAAGTGTGTTTTTGAGTCATAACATCATACTCTCAAAGTTCTTCAAAGAGTGTTCTTAGTTGGAGTTGTGTTATACACACATCATCCAACAACCATTAGAGACTTGATTTTATCCTAAAGGCAAGTTTCGATTTTCTCATTGTATATACGCGGTTTCTATCGGTAGGAAAAAATCTTGTCTAAAAGAGAGCGATTACGCGCCTCAAGTCTTTGTTTGGTTCTCCCATTCTCATCTTAAATTTTTTGTCCGAAGCTATTTGTTCTACCACATTATGCCTCCTTATATATATATGATTCATATTCAGTCAATTCTTATGTTACAATGTATTTGTAGGAGTTGTGGCAATTGTCACAGAGTACCCCTAACATAGCATAAAACACTTCGTTTATGTTGTGTTTTAATTCTTTCTAAGCCTACGGTTTGCAATATGGCCGATACACAACAATAGAATCCTAAAATTAATAAAAAATTTAGTTTTTTAAGAGTTAATTAACTATAGGAAAATACTTAAACTAAAATTGAATACCCTCAAATTAAGTTTCCATTATCGCAATTTCATCGTTCTTTCTCGAGTTAAAATCTTCGAGAATAATGATTTGTAGGCCACGCTCTCTCAGGCATTTTATGGTGATTAGTGAATTACTTTCATTGTCACGTCCATCTTGTGTCTCCTTTAAAACCAAGAACTCAACTTGTTGAACATTTTTAAATTAAATGTTTAGTCCTACATTGGTTAGGAACTTCAAGTTTAAAGAGTATATATGTACTCTTGCACCATAGTGTGTGGAAAATAAAATACAAGTGTTATGCACGGTGAGCTATCATACGCGCGCGGCGCATTTTAGGCGCTTTTTATAGGCGCACGTAGCACGAGGCACGTGCGCGTGTGTGAATATGTGTGCAAGCTAACCATGGGTAAAAAATTTTACCATTAATTTTTACCATTTTCGAGATTAAATGGGTAGTTAGTAGAGTGTTGAGTGGGTGCGCTTGAAACCGCTCTTCATTAAGGAATTCTTGCTCCACTACTCCATTGCATCAAAATGCTTGATCGCTCCATTACTCCATTGCATCAATGCTTGACTGTTCCACTACTCCACTACCTCATTTTCACTCTAACCTGGTCATGACCAAAGTGCTCCATAGAGGGAGGTTTGGGGAGGAAGAAATCATCTTGAAATTTACCAAAGAATTGCTCTTGTTTTCATCTTTCACTATTGCAAAGTGAAAGATGAGTTTACTTCATCGTATCCTTTAGGATATTTGTCGACTCTTCGCAAAGTAGAGAGCAAAACTTCCTTTAGGAAAGTGACAAAGTGTTACACGCTTTGAAGTCTTTGCAAGTCCCCTGGTCTAACACAACTTACACAAAATGAAAAGTATTGATTGCTACATGCCCAAAAATTTACTGGATAAGTATAAATTCTTAGAACAAATACAATCTCAAAATTTAGAGGGAAAAATGAATGCAGAGATGAAAAGCAAAACAATAAAGACTTATTACTCTACCAATTATCAAAAAAAAAAAAAAAAAGAATGTTAACCATCAAATATTGAGATTATTCCTTATATTGTCGTGATGAACTCGATCATGATATTGAAACAAATATCAAATGTGTCACAAGTACTTTTTTTCTCAAAGAATTCAACACCCAATCTTATGACATAAGTGGGGCGCCTTTTTTTAACTACCCTACCAACGTGGTTCACAAATATATTAGAATGGAACTTTAAATGACACCCCCACTTAAAAATAAATATGTGCAAAATAGCTTTAGTGCATGCATAACACGCGTTGTGTGTATCTCGAAACGCACTCTGACTCTCATAGATAATTTCGGCATGCCACGTCATAGAGGTGTCAATTAAGGTGTCATTCTAACATTTTTCCATATATATATACATATATTTTTTTTTTTTATAGAATTCAACACTTACCTATAGACATAGTTCACAAGTACATTTTTTTCTTAGAATTATTTTTCACTGCCCTCCAGACGGTGGTTGGCCAAATACGGAAGTTTCGCCAAAAAAAAAAAAAAGAAAACACGGAAATAAAATGCAAATAAGGTCCTACTGGGAGTCGAACCCAGGTCGCTGGATTCAAAGTCCAGAGTGCTAACCACTACACCATAGAACCGCTTCTTGACATTTTGTGTTTGTATATTATTTGTAGAAAGTATAACTTCAACTACGCCCTAGCGCCCTACGAACTCTTCTTCTTCTACACTTACTCGTGCGTGGTTGAAGAGAATTTGTTCGTCGTCGCAGCTGCTGCTGCTATCATCTCATCTCTCTCTCACTCTCTCTAATGGCGTCGAAAAAGAAGAACAAAAATAGTAAACAACACACTCTCGAAGACCTCAAAACCCTAGGTCTGGATCTCCTCTCATCCAGAGCTCACATCAACAACCTCCCTCTCCTCCTCCGCTACGTCTCCCCTTCTTCACCCTCTCAACACGCCCTCGAATCCATCATCTCTCTCCAATCCTTCTTCACTCCTCTCCTCCCCGAACTGCCCTCCAAATCCACCCTCGCCGACCACGATTCTTCCGCCAACGACCCCGAATTGCGGTTCCGAACTTGGGCGCGATCCCAGCTTGATCAATTCTTTGAATCTCTCGTTTCGATTGCGCTCTCTTCCGGCTCCGAAGAAGCCCTAATTGTTAGTTCTTCACTTGTTTGTTACGTTGATTAAAGATTGGATTTTGTTGTTTGTTTCTACTTCGTTTGTTGATTTTCTGGTGTGTTTTGGATTTGTTGATAGCCTTAAATCTCTCGTTTCGATTACCGTCTCTTCGAACTCCGAAGATGCCCTAATTGTTTGTTTGTTTGTTTGGCGCGCTTACATTGATTAAAGATTGGATTTTGTTGTTTGTTTGTTGATTTTGTGGTGTGTGTTTTGTTGATAGGAAGTGGCGTTGGACGCGGTGATGGAGTTTGTGAAATTGGGGAGAGGTGGGAGGTTTCAGTCCTCTATTTATCATAGATTTCTTCATTCAATCGTAAGTAGTGTAGTGACAAAAATAGTAGCTTTTGTAATCTAAATTACACTACTTTCATGTATACGATAACATGAGTCTTCAGCTTTTTATATTGTTATTCGTTGAACTTGAAGGTTCATTCAACGGCCGATCTTGAAGTTCTGTTAGACTTGCTGGTTTCAAAGTTCTTCAATTATGTCGATGTCCGGTACGCTTTATTTTGTTCTCATGAGGAAATGTTGTTAAAAAATGGGAGTTATGTTTTTTGAATGTGTTGATAGGATGTACATTGGAGTTTCCTAGATGTATGTCATTTGTTGAGGTGATTCAATTTCAATTCGATGTATTGGTGCATTGTGCTTACTGTTATGTACATGAAAACCTTGCATATTTAACTATTATAACATGGCATAATGATTTCAGTTAGTGATTTTTTTTTTTTTTTTTTTTTTTTTTTTTTTTTTTTTTGTGGCGCAGTTTCTTTACATATGTTAGTATGGAAAAGTTTACTAAGAACTTGGAAACAGCAAAAGCTACTGGTACTGATTCTCTATCTAACTATGGACTTTGTTTGATAACTCACATTTTGATAACTTTGCTCTTATCCACTTGAAAATTATATTGGTCAACTGAATGTTCCTTTGGCCCCCATTAGATCGTGAAAAAGCAAATGCCCAGGAAGATAACGGACGTATTTCTGGATCCAGGTTAGTAGTGTACAGAATGCTTTGTTTTCTTGGTTGTGTGTCTCTTTTTAGCATTATCGTTTATTAATAAAAATTGAACGTTTGGCGATTTGAAGCTTTGTTGCTGTCATTGTTATTGATTTCTTAGATTTTAAATACTTGTAGCTTCTTTTTGCTTAACTGGAATTTTATTTATTTTTATTCTTTGAGGTTTCAAAAACTTGGAAAACTTAATAGATAGTATGTTTCTTGTATATGATGACCTTCAATTTGTTTACTTTCTATACAAGCCATGTTGTGTAACTGGAGCTTAATTCATTTTTGAAGCAGATCAGAGCTTGCAATTCAAAAGATGTATTATATTCTCTCGCACATACCTCCTCCGGAGGTCGAAGAAGGAAAATCTGATTACGAGAGTTGGAGTGATTTAGGTGAGTGTTGTGACTGCTGTCTTGTTGAGGTTAGAGGATCTGACATTTTCTCAATTGATTCTTGATAATATTTTATTTTATTTTATTTTATTTTTTGCATTTTTGATCAACTATAATTTTGACCCTTTTGAGTTCTTGCTTTTGGTTTCTGGTAACATTCTTATGATGGCACTTGGGATGTGGAGTTTTGATTCAATTCACATCCCGTGAGTGGCAAATTTTTATTTTTATATTTTATAGAAACTCGAAGGAATTCGACGTAGTAGGGTGATAGAGTTTTAGGAGACCACCACAATAGTATTGGTGTGAGTCCAAGTTAGTTATAGGGGTAGTTGAGTAATTTTGTAGTAAGAGTATAAATAGAGGCCACAAGGGAGAGAAAATGATCTTGTCATCTTGAATGTAATTTGGGAACTCGTAGGAGTTGGGTGAGAGAGTTTTAAGACTCTTATCTCGGGGTTACTTTCGAGTTTGTAATCGTTGTTGTCTCTCAATTCAATAGATCAAATTCAAGTGTTCTATCATTGATATCAAAGCATCAACATGGGGTCGAAGATTGATTCTCGAATCGACGTCTTGGAGGAGCAGATGAAGCAAATCCTGGCCGTGCTTCGTAAGATTCCAGCGTTGGAGAGTGCCATTGGTGAGTTGTGCTCTGAGGTTCAAGGATCGATGCATCGATCAAGTCCACGTGTCTTCATCCCAACATGCTTACGACTAGATCTTGCCGATTGACGAAGCCATGGGCCAAGCACATCGATCTCGTGTCGATCGCGCGATCTAGCGCATCCAAGTTGTTTTGATTGGTTAGTGATCCAAATTTGGTGACGATACAATCATTCGATTTCAGATCTGACGTGAAATCAGAGATCCGAGAGGTGGTGTTGCAGATGAAAAGTCCTTTCCTTCAACTCCTAGATCCACCGCCAGATCTTGAGTTGTCCAAGGTGTTGCCGACCTCTGACCCAACAGATCCACCACTTACCACACAAGGATTTCGACATATTCAACTTCCTTCCATTGAATTTAACAATCAGAAGGTCTCGATATTTTCAGATCTTGCTTCATCTGATCCCAGTTCAGTACTTATGCAATCTCGTGTAGGAAAGAAGATGTTAGGGTTGTACAATCTGCTTTTGCATGTGAAGGATCGCTGTTTGATTGCACCACCTCCTTGGCCGCCGCCATCATCACTAAAACCAGCGATCATTGTCGTTGATTTCGCATTCGACTTCGACGGATTTGATCTTCTCTTCTTTCTTCCTGTTCACACGACTTTGAATTTAGTGAAGATGACTTGCAAAGTGATCAACATGACGTTCGAGGATATCGGATGATAGGAGGAACAACAACTCATCAAGCAATCAATTACACCATTTATGCGTACGATTGCTCCTCAAACCTTCATATCCTTTGCATCTTGCCATTAGATTATTCTCGACTTGCGTACTTCCTATTTCACTTAATGGGGCTGGGCCATTCTTGTGGTGTGACATTCGAGAATCATCCAAGGGTGCCTGTTTTGTCTTCTATTCTTCCGTGCATTGTGGTTGTTCTTGTTGTTCTCACAACACTAACTTCTTGTTTGGAGAAATTTTCGATGGCTGCGATTCCTACACTGTTTCATAAGGCTTTCGAGCATGCGATGGTTGTGGTGACACATTTTTGTGTGATGCTTTTGGTTGCTGGTATATGGAGTTGGTGTTCTCAACGAGGTACCCTTGTTCCATTTCACAAGTTGGACTTGGCATACATTGTCATATGTAATGCCAATCTCTTAGTTATTGCACCTTGCATGAAGCTTGTTTGCATATATGCCAAAGCTCATGGGATGGGGATCGTAGGCAATGGATGGCAGATTCAACCGTCAACTCATTATTTACTAGTTTGCTTCCACAATGAGTTGCTTGCTATGGCATCGCATTTCTCTTTGATTGGACCTGGTGCATCAAGCTCGTGTCCATCCCCTTTGCCTTCATGATTGATTGTATTTGGATTTACTATCACTTTACTTCTCCACCGCCAACATCACAAACTTGTGGTTTCCCTCACATTGCGGGTGTTCTTCAAAGCATGTTGGTGCAATATGCTTATCTCGTTGGTTGCATATGAAGTGGTGTTTGTAATGTACTTGAACAAATGGGGGCTATGGAGCACTTTGCTCGTTGGTTCAATGTACTTGTCCTTTTTCCGAGGGTCAATCATCTATCAACTTTTGCTTCGCAGTAGGCCAGGGTTGTTGTAGTTTACGTCGCACCCGAGGCGTGGTGCATATATTGATGTTGTATTTCAAGTGTTTGATGATATGTTGCCGAGAGTTTTTGGGTGCCTCACCGCATTAGGTTTGCTTACAACGATGAAATTTTGGATAGAGCTCGCTCGTTTTTTGGCTCTCATGGGCACAATGCAATTTGAGGCAACTTTTGGTAACACAGTGTGGGCCGATGCACTTGGCACTTTCTTGCACAATTGCCTCAATGGGCGCATCGTTGGTTGTTGCTTACATGCAAAATTATGAGATGGATTTGGATTCTTCCGTGGTCTCCCGCTTTCGTCTTCCCTCACATATTTCTCTTTTGCTTCATGACCGGCATCACAAATTTTGTCTCATTTTTTATGGCCACCTTGAGGACAAGGTGGATTTTTAAAGGGGGAGTAATGATAGAGTTTTAGGAGACCACCACAATAGTATTGGTGTGAGTCCAAGTTAGTTATAGGGGTAGTTGAGTAATTTTGTAGTAGGAGTATAAATAGAGGTCGTAAGGGAGAGAAAATGATCTTGTCATCTTGAATGTAATTTGGGAACTCGTAGGAGTTGGGTGTGAGAGTTTTAAGACTCTTCTCTCGGGGTTACTTTCGAGTTTGTAATCGTTGTTGTCTCTCAATTCAATAGATCAAATTCAAGTGTTCTATTATAGGGGTAGACCGAAGTTAACTTGGGACGCATTGATTAGGAGAAATTTAAATGGTTTGGAAAACTCACAATCAATTGCACTAAATCGAGCACATTGGAAGGGTTTGATCCATGTAGCCGACCCCGATTAATTTGGGACTGAGGCTATGATGTTGTTGTATTTTTTTTTAATGTCGAACTGTCGAAGATAGGAGTGCACCCAAGTACATTGGCATATTGCCTTACTTACACCTTGCAATGGTGGGGCCATGCACCTGTAAAGGTCTTGTAATTGTAGCGTCTATATCCCGCATTGATGGTCTCAGGTGCTTTTTTTCATATGAACTTTCTTGCTGAAGCTGGAAAAAAACTTCTTTACAACCTATTTCTTGTTCTAGCAACTTAAAAAAATGCTAGGTCTCAGTCTGGGTTGAAATGCCTTGTATTTCTAGTCTCAACATCTACTGACTACTCTATGTGGAGTTTGACATGACTTGCTAGTTTTCGTCGTTTTTATTCAAAAGTTCAAAACTTAAAGTTTTTGTTAAACAAAAGGATATTTAAACTTAAGTAGGCAGTCTTCAATATTTCTTTCCTATTTAATGATACGATAATCCATGTTTTGTGTTTGTACCTTGATTTTATGTGTTCTCGCGATGGTTGACAGCGTCATGTTTTCCCGATGATTATGTTTTTTTGTATATTTTCCTGATTTTTTTTTCCTGGTTGAATGACTTGCTTCTAGTTTGACTTGTGATGTATTTTGTTTTCTGTTCTAACATATTGGGTCTATTGCAAGCATCATGTTCTGTGTTTGTGTGGTTTAGGATTTTCCACTGAAGAAACTAAGGGCAAAGGAACTAATAAAGCTCCAAACACAGAGAAAGGTCAGAACAAACTAAAGAAACGTGTAAGTGGAGTGAGTTCATCTGAATATCAGTTTATTTTAATTTTATTTATTATTTCTATTTGTGGTTTCTTATTAGAAAAATATTCTATTTGCAAATTAAGAGTGAATTTATTATGGCACTCTTTTTTGAGCCTGATTGGGTACTTTTTGGTGAAAGATCTATAGAATATAGATTAATTGAATATGTTGTTGTTGTTGCTTTTTTCTGAAATCATAATAAAATACATCACAAGTCTAAGTTATTTGTTGTATTGCCCACATAAAAGAACAACCCGAAATCATAATAAAATGTTTGTAGAATATTTCTAAGTTATTTGTTGTATTGATTCAATTGTACCCAACATGTCTAAGGCTTTGTTTGGCGATTTTTCTCTGTTACTGTCATTGGAAACTAAGCCCATTTTTTTGTTAATTTTTTTACTCACATTTGTGGAACTCAATTGTCCCAAACCATTTTTTGTAGGCTTTGTTGTTGTTTTTTTTTTTTTTTTTTTTTTTTTTTTTTTTTGAACTGATGGATAGCTATTAATTTTCTCACAATGCTTTATTGCCGATTCATCTTGGCCTCTACTTTTGCTTCGATACTATCATACTATGGCACATGCAGGATATTGAGCTTATGATTCATTTTGTTGCATATTTGACATTTTTAAATTTAAACTTAACAACTCTGTTGGGTCTCAAATGGAATACTTTAATTCTCAGCGGTCCTTTCTTGTTAGTTCTTCATGTGTAGGTGTTATTTCCTTTAAATTGGCTAAACTGTTGTCTCTTAATGCTGTAATTATCCTCGTGTAGAGTCTCACTCTTAGATTTATGCAGTCGTTGTCAACTCCCAAGATCTTGAAGAAGACAAAATTGAAGTTTACAAAGGCATGGTTGGCGTTTCTTAGGTTACCTTTACCTCTTGATCTGTACAAGGAGGTATTTCACCCCTCTTTCACTAAAATTGAAGTTTATATTTGTGCAGTTTTGAAAAAGTTGGTTTTATGGTCACTGGAGGCGTAGTTGCTTGATATCTCGAGTGCTGGTCAGGAAATTTACTTTTTTTAACATTTTGTTCAGGTTCTCGTCAATCTTCATCAGATGGTCATACCCCATTTATCAAATCCCATATTATTATGGTGAATCCACGATCTTACCTTTTTTCATATACTTTAGCTAAGTCTAGTATTTTATGCTGATCTGTTGCATTACGTCTTGCAGTGACTTCTTAACAAGATCTTATGACATTGGAGGTGTTGTTAGTGTTATGTCTCTTAGCAGTCTTTTCATTCTCATGACACAACATGGTCTGGAATATCCCAACTTCTATGAAAAGCTTTATGCATTATTAGTACCACCTATTTTTATGGCAAAACATCGAGCAAAATTTTTTCAGGTATGCTTGCAGTGGTGACCCACCCAAATGTTGTTCTTTTCGTTTTCTCTTATTGATTTTCTGGATTCAAACTATTTTTGATCCCTTTTGAGAAGCAAGAGGTTTCGCTTATAGGATAGGTGAATGTTACATTTGTTTAATGAGCTTCTTCAACACAAACAGCTGAAAAAGCAGGCCCTTACTGATGTTGGAAATGTTGTTTGACCTATACTATAATTGTAGGTGCTTTGGTAGATAGTTCCCGATGTTGTTGAGAATTGTTAGTCAAAAACGTAACATGTAAGAAATGATGTTAAACAATTTAAAAACAATAGTATTTCATATGGCTGTAGGTCAATACTTTGCCTCCTTTTACTATTGAGACTTGCCTTTTCAAAAACCTAGTGGTTAAGACCGATGCCCCTTACCTGAGGTCTCAAGTCTGAGCAGCGGTATTTGAAGAAGATTATGCGGGAGTACTCACTACATATGGGCCCTATAAAAGATTGATTTGGACTAGTCGGGATGGTCAACACCACATGCTAGGCAGGAAGGTCGCCCCAAAAAAAAATCTAGGCCTTCCAAGATTTTAGAAGTCTTGCCAATTTTGTTACAAGATTGATTGTAAATTCAATGTGGTCTAATCTAGGCTTTTAACATTTGTAATTTGCTTAACTTGATTATTTTATTGTCAACACTGACATCAAATTTCTTCAAAAATTGTTTTTCCTTAGTTTGCTAAAAGCTACGTCTTTTATTACAGATCATGTAATGGGTTATGGAAAGCTGCTCTTTCAATATTTCCAACATGAACTTTATTTCCTTATGAGCATGCCTAATGAATTGCCTATGTATAACTATTATTCAACATTTTTGAATTACTGTCTTTTGTCCAGTAATTGTCACTCTTACTACATTTTGAAAAGAAAAGGCGATTAATTGCCTGACATCTATAGTATTAGGAAAAAATTGACGTGGATTCTTTCTGGTGACTGTCGAACGCTTTCTTACTCTTTCATTGGTTTGCAGCTTTTGGATTCTTGTCTAAAATCGTCACTTCTCCCAGCATATTTAGCGGCTGCATTTACCAAGAAGTTGAGTAGGCTGGCTCTTGTAGTCCCTCCATCAGGAGCATTAATTATCATTGCGCTGATTCACAATTTACTTCGGAGGCATCCTTCAATTAATTTTTTGGTTCAATGGGTAAATTGAAACTCTCATCCTACAATGACTAATGAGTGGCTTTTTTTATATTATTAGATGATGCTATTAGATTCCAGGGACTGGCTGATCATGTATATAAGCTGAAATCGTGTCCACTTGCCAATATATCCAAGCAGTTGCAATCATGCAATGAGTTCTCTTGCTTTCTTCTCAAGACCTCAATATAGTATGAGGTGTTTGGTGAATTTTACCTTATGGAGCAGTTATTACACTGTCTTCTCGGCATGTGATGTACAATTTTCCAGTTTCCTTCTGCTGCTTATATCACTTTTAAAGTTTTCAATAATTCTTGCTTCGGATTCTGTATGCCAAAATAGCTTAAATCTGAGGTGTTTGACCGTATTTTCTTACGTGACGTTGGTGAAAATGTGATCTAGATATGATTAAATCCGTTGTAGGATTCAGAATTACTTTCACAAGTGACGTCTGATTTTTATTACCTCATTACTTGATTGAAAACTGCTCCTGTGTTTCAGGAAAACTTATTGCTGGTATACATGTGCAGGAAGTTGATGATGGAGCTCAAGATGATGTTTCAAGAGGAGAAGATGAACTTACTCAAGATAGTGAGGACACGGCACCTGGCACCAGGCGAAACACATCCAGTAAACTATCCGGCATTGATCCATTTAATAATGAAGAGACTGATCCTGCAAAATCAAATGCTATGAGTAAGTAATAATCTCGATTCTATCATAAAAACTGGTGCAACTTCATCAATTATTATTGCATGTGGATTTTTTTATGTTGTGGTGAAAAGTTTGAACTCCAATATTACTTGAGCTCAATATTCTGAAATTGCTGCAATTGACAGGAAGTTCTCTTTGGGAGATAGACATGCTTCGCCATCATTATTGCCCATATGTTTCTAGGTAATCATACTCTAATATCTTGCTACCATTTCTACTCATGAATGCTCGCAACTACCATTGGACAAGTCTTCTTACGCTTTTTTTTTTTTTTTCCTGTTCTAGATTTGTTGAGTCACTTGAAAATGACCTGACAGTTAGATCCAAAACCACGGAGGTTGCAATAACGGATTTCAGTTCTGGATCATATGCCACAGTATTTAAAACCGAGGTATACTTTGCTACTGAGTTTCTGCACATTCTTCAAATTTCTGGTTAGAATATTTTTGCACATCATTTTCCCCTTGATGTTTCCCTTGCATATGCTGCAAATTACTTTGTGACTTGTTATTTGGTCTTCATTATTCTTTGCATCAACTAAAGTATCTATGCTTTGACCTTACCGACTCCGGTTATTTGCGCTGCTGAATCATACAGATCGGAAGGAGAGTAAAACAGGTTCCGCTTGCATTCTATCGGAAGACTCCAACTTGTTTGTTTTCGGAGTCTGATTTTCCTGGTTGGACTTTCAAATTTGGGGAGGCAGAGAAATTAGATAATGGAAACAAGGAAAGCCCTGTAGCAGCAGCAGCATCCACAGAAGATGGTGAGAAATCTTCGAAACGGCAGCGGATGTCGAATGCTTCCGAGTCTTGAAACACTCCGGGAGTAGGCAATTTTGTAACTTGAAGAGTAAATTAGTTGAGGGAATATGCGTACCTTGTCAACCATCATTTAATTATCTTGTGTGAGGCTCGTTATGTTCTTGGCAAGAAGCCAAGCTTCTTTTTCATAACCTTTTCCCATTCTTGTACGAGATAGTGGTGTTGTGATTGAGAAATTTTTTGAAACGAAGGAGATGGTATAGCGAAAAATGTTTCAAATTCTTGTAATGTTAAAAAAGAACACATTAAGTGGGTGTTTGGTAGCTTTTACTTTGTTTTATGGAAAATACTAGAATGACAATTGGTACGTCACACCGGAAGTCATGTCAGTTCATAGGAGTTGTTCGTGAAGCCTCAACTCGTGTGTCGGAGATTGGGATATGCTTGCATTTTGAGACATACATGGACGGCCCAAAGGATCGATGTGACACACTCAGCTTGACTTCCGATGAGCATGGTACAAGAGAAGCATTTTTTCCTCGATTGTTAAAGGATTTGGTTCTCTTTAGGCATGGACTCCTATGAGTAAATGTGATGTTTAATACCAACTGTTGGATGACACAATCGAAAGCGTGGTATTGTCTTTTAACTAGTAAATTTTAGAAGGAAAATACTAGAATAACAACAACAATGTCAAATCACAACACACATTGACTCTCAAAAGCTTTCTACGCGACTTTGACTTGCACCTTGTGCATCGGGATCTGTATATGTTCATATTTGGAGACACACATGAACGACTCTTATAAGCCAACGCCGTCTTGTGAGTGTGACATGTGGTTGTCATTTTAGCTACTAAACGTGTGACTCCAGATTTGATCAACGTCGCGGCCAAACTGGTGCTGAAATGAGTCGAAGAGCCACGTCATTTCATCCGACGTGGCACGTTAACTTCCAATAAACATCTTCCACGTAGCATCGTGAACCTATTAATTGAAAGAAAGAAAGAAAGAAAACAGAGGTAGCGAGAGCGGAAGAAGAAGAAGAAGAAGAAGAAGATGGAAAGAAGAAGAAGAAAAAGAAGGAGTGAGGCGGTGTTGGTGGTGGCGTGGTGTCTCTTCTTGTTCGCCACATTCATCTCGGTTTCTGGCGTCGAAAACAAGTGCTCTGCTTGCAATGCTGTTGCGGTACTATTTAATTAATTATTCAGATCCTCCTTTGATTTTTCGAGGGTTTCAAATTATTTTAAGAGGATTAATTGGATCTTACTTTTCATGCTGTATGAAAAAAAAAACACCTTTTGCAGGAGGAGCTAGAGCTTGGATTGTTGAATGTGAGTGAGCATATATGCTTTTCTCCAAATCCTGAATAAATATCTTATCTTTACATATATAATGATGAATCTCATTGCATTTTTTAATTACCAGGAGAAACCAAGGAACCATTTGGATATGAGACACAGATTGGACGCTAAAGGTCAACGCAGGGGAAAGGTAATTGACTACAGGTACGTACTACATCTTCATCATCTTATCTTATCTTTTGTTCATTCGAGCTTCATCATCATCATCATCATCATCATCATCATCATCGTGACAAATCACAAGCACTGAGTATTCGTTTTGTACAGAGTCAGCGAGCTTAGAGTCGTCGAACTCCTCGACGGCCTCTGTGATAAAATGCAAGATTACACTCTTCACAAGGTACTTTTCTTTAATTAATGCCCCAAAAGTTACAAACAATTTTACATCTCAATCAAAGCGGTATATATGCTAGAGAAAAGCATCTTCTGAGGCTGAATATGGATTGGATGTCAATGCGTGCTACCTAGGACTAAATAGATAAGAAAAAACCTCTCCAATGGAATGTGCAAGGTGCAATCCATAGCCACGTCAGCAATTCTCTCCAAAATATATAGAAAAACAATAAATTTTTCTAATAGAAAGTGCAATCTACATTCACTGTTAGAGAGCAATTTTGAACTTCAATGTCTATTCAAGCCACGTCATTTCCACGTTGTTGACGTAGCATCAATCCACGTCTACAATCCACATTTACCATTGGAGATGCTCTAAGATGTCGTTCTATCGTAATACTGTAAATGAACTGGCATTTTGATATTGAGTTATTATTGAGGGTCTGATGAGAACTTCCTTCTTTCGCAGTTAGATTCAACCAAACACGAGTGGATCAAAGTGTCTGACTGGGACAACCTAAAAACTGGTTTGAAGTTCGCTAAATTTTTTTTTTTTTTTTTTTTGTATGAGTATCTTCCGTGTTCTGAGAAATTATTTGGTTAATCTCATGCATTTGTTGTTATATCAAGTTAAAATTGGCCTTGGTCAGCTATACATTTCAATTTTTGATTTACGAACTATAATAGAGTTGGTGCTTCTTTACCTTGCTTAGTTGCTTACATCTGTTAAGGACCTCAGAATTGTGTAGTACTGTGATCAGATTTTGTTTCCTGCACATTAGAAGGGACTATATCATGCCTTGTAACTTTCTATACTCAACACATCATCCATAATAGTGTTGTGGACAATATCCTTCAAGACTTTGCTGAAATTGATGAATCAGTCCCATGGTAGAATCCTATAAGAAATTTCAGAATCTAGCTTAAGCGCATCTAGCTTGAAATTGGCATTATTCCATTGGAGCTGGAACCGAAGACAAGTTCTTCCTTGAAAAATCAGAATATAGATTACAAATGCTTCCATTTGCCAATTTGATTTTTTTCTGTAATAAAAAATAAAAAATTAACGAATTGATCTTACAGAAAAGAATTCATCAAGTTGTTAATCTTGTTTGATCATTCTTGGGTTTCAGAATAAGCTTTGACCACTGTCATTAAATGTGATTGTTAATAACAAATGAGGAGTTTTTTGCCTCCTTTTTAATGCAAATCATCATGGTCTGAAATGCTTTCCATTCTTAAACTTATAGTGGGCTGGGCGCAATTAGCATCATAGAATTTAGTGAACTGTTTATCATGATAACAATCACAAATTGTTTGTTTTAAGTTCTCCATTGCTTCACATTTGATGTTCTATTATCCAAGAAGGAATTGCCTATACAGTTGTTGTTTTTATGTGGCAACAGATAAGCAAGAAGCAAAGGCATATTCAAAAGATATATCCTCTTACTGCGGAAGGTAATTCTCAATAATAAGTTTTTCTCATTTTCTTAGATGGTTTATCTATTGCTATCATTTCTGCGGTTTAAAATCTTCTAATTAATGTACGTGACCCTATCAGTCGGAGTTAACTATAAGTTCTATTTATTATTTATATTAGGCGAACAACTAATGCTATATGTTATATTAGGTGCTTGGGCTTATCACTAGTCACGACCTTGATTCCATTCGCTTACACTAATTACTGCAAAATGGCCAAATATTTCGGAGTTTCAATTTAGTTAGCCTGATATATATCTTTAGGATTAAATTTACTATTTGGAAGTAGATGTCCTAACTTGTTTGCGTATATGTGGCATAGGTTACTTGAAGAAACAGAGGACGAGGTGAGTTCCATTCTGTGGTTTCATTATCAACATTGCTTGTAGAAACCATTGACTTGAGTGGCATCGATTTTCTTTCGCAGTTTGCTGAACTGATAAAGAAGGGATCCGTTAGAATAGGAGAAGTAAGCAAGGTTCTTTGTCAAGAACTGAGTGGCCACTGCAGCAAGACTAGGTAATGCAAAATCAGAACATTATTGTACCTACCTGAAAAAAGTTTTTCATTTTAGAGATGTGACTCACTGTTTAAATTCTTGCCGATTCCCCAAAAAAAAAAACACAAAAAAGAAAAACTAAATGTAAATTCTGGTGGAGTCTGGACGGACATTATTTTAATATGTTTTTGTATTCACAGTGATTCAGGTCAGGCAGAAAACTATGATTTTGATGAGGGAGAGCTATAAACTGCAAGCCTAGCAGGATGCTTATACATGGTCGGTGATGAAGCTGCGGATCATCTGAAGTTTCATTAAGTGCTTGATTGATGTTACAATGTTGTAATGGTATGAACGTCGTCATTTTACCCATGTCTTTCTTCCTTATAATTACAAAGTTTTGGTTTAGAACATTATCGCTTCAGGAATGGGCTTGCAATAACCTATATTAGGTGTTGCTTCTGCCATTTCCAGTCATTTGTTTACAGGCCTGTAAGAGTTACATTTCTTTTCCCATACAATCAAATTTGATACATTTTAAGGAATCTGTGTTTTAGAAATGCAATGTTGCTCATTTAGCAGTAGCCTTTAATGTTTAACATTATGGCTTGATGATTTAATGTTTTATCTGCTCTTTAAATTTTTTTTTTTTTTTTTTTTTTTTGGTAGGAATTAACTCCTAAAAGTTACTCATACTTGTGTTGGAGAATATGATACATGAAACAAGAAAATAGAGCAACTTACACTCCTTTTCAAATCTTTCTTTCAATTTATTTCCTTGAGAAAAGGTAAAGATTGACCATAAGAGAAGTAGAGCAGCTTTATAAGTGAAGAAAGATGAATTATAAGAATACACTATGATTAAATAAGAGATGTAAAAAACAAAAGCTAGACTCAAATTCCTTTTTATACAGGCCCACCTCAAGACACCAAGCTCTTCTCCTTTCATACATTGCTCTCCAGGACCCCCTTGAGAAAGTTAAGCCCGTCTGCAGATATGCTCCTTCGCCATCGAGATTTGGGGATCTCTATCCTAGGTGGTGGATCTGGAGAAAAGCAAACAACTACAACTGTCAAATTGTCGCATGTATTGCGTCTCAGCGCCTCCCTGACTAGCTCCCGGGAGCATTTCTCAGGGTCATTGTGCAGCATCAGTTCTCTCCTTACAATTGTTACTGCACACTGGCTGCTCATCACATCCCATAATCCATCACACCCTATTATCAAAAACTCATCTTCCTCAGTCAGCATTGTCTCCTTCAACTCCGGCTCGGCGCTTAAAGGGCAGGCGGAGCCTTTAGGACCCTTCATGTGCCAGTCTCCAAGAGCACGAGCTACTGATAATTGCCCGTTGAGATAGCCATCGTAGATAATTCCACCCAGTTTTTCAATTCTTAACCTTTCCGAAGTGCAATTCGGTTTATGATCTTTGGAGAGTTCAATTGCTCTACCCCTTTTCCCCAAAACCGCTCGGCAATCCCCCGCATTGGCAATTAGCATTGTCCTGCATAGAACAAAGGGAGAGGCATGTTATCAAGATTCCATTATAGCTTGAAACCAAAGAATTGAGATTTGACATTTGAGAGAAATCAGTTGATAGATCATGATGATTGATGAGTTACAGTTTCCGAAAATGCTGATCCTCAAATATGCCAAGCAAGTACAGATGAGTTCATTGAATTTGTAAAAGATGTATGTATTCTCACCTTCCAAACATGAGGGCAGTTAGGGCTGTAGTACCAGATGTACTGTCAAGAGAACGGGCATCGGCAAATGCATGATCGGCCTTCACATAGGCGCTCTTAATAGCCTTCTCAACACAAGTTTGGAAATGAGAATCCTCAATTATAAAGTTGAGAATATTCTTTCGGATAAATAACGCTGCATCTGAGCCACCGTGGCCATCAAATACCTGTAAACAGAAAGAGCAATTCCCATTACTAGGTAAACATTTCCTACTACTTCAAACCAGACAACTGAGGCACTTTGCATCAGCGAAAACTGTTCCTAAACACCATATACAAACATGAGATTAGATAATAAAGTATTCACTCGCAAAATCACAATAATGACAGTGTGAGATTCCATCTCTCACTCAACAACAAAAGAGAAACAAAATCTCTATATGAGCTCCCAGTAGTTGTCCACCTGCCTAATTTTGTATTAACAGCTAGCATAAATAAAATGGCGTACCCCATAGAAAGCTCCCGGAGCAGGAAGAGTGGTCGATGCGCCAAGGTGTTTGAGAAGATTATCTATACAAATGTGTTCATCCTCCATGTATTGTTTTGGTCCAATCTCAGCGCAACTCCCCGAACGAAAAACAGGTAGAAACACAGACTTTCCATCCGCCGGCGACTTCAAGCCAATATCTACATTATCAGAATCCTGCAAGGGAGGGAACTGGAGATGCTAAATGAGTCCATTTCCAAATTGCAGTTCAGACATTCAAAGTTAAAGATAGTAAATGGTTGAACTATTGCTATTTCTTTCAACACATTAGTTCATCAATGTATACAACATGAGAAAGCCGAAAAAGGGGATTGAAATCAAGAGGACGCACCGATTCGGCTTCCTGTGCCAACCGAGCAGAGCTTATACAATGCCGCATGACTGAAAGGTGCAACGGCGGTTTTCCGACGCTTATGTTTTTCGTATCCTCCAGATCCTCAGACCTCTCTCCTTGGTCCATTAATGACACCTTGTCCCTGCTATACCCATTCTCTAGTACTGTAAATGTAGGCGATAAATCTGGCCCCGCCGCCATTTTCACATCCAACAAACACTACCCTCCAATATCCCAATAACTCACTCTTCACCTTATTTGATCCAAATGCTGTTTCAAACTATACCCTTAAGAATCTCCACCAAAATTCTCCAAATTTAGGTTTTTTTTTTTTTTTTTCCACAACAAAGTGCATCCAACCATAAATATCAAATCTTTATGAGCATTTCAACACAAACCACTGAATCCCGTCAAAGCAAACTCAAAAAATGTTATGATTATCACTTTTTTCCCAACAGACACACCTGTTGATGCCAACATTTCCCCTCCAAAATCCACCATAATTCCCCCCAAAAAATACCCTAAAAGCCCAATAACTCATCAATCCAAGACTACCCATATTCAACAACAAATCCCAGATTCACTCATCAAATCTTCATCTTCACCACAAAAAAAGAGACATAATTCAAAATCTGAAGCAATAATTGCACCACAAACCCTCGAAAAGGAAACAATTTGAACAGATCCGATACGTACAGAGGAGATTCATGAGACTTGCCTTGGATTTGATTCTCAGATGCAATAATGATTCGAGATTGATTGATTGAAGAAAGCAAAGATTGAAGCTTTTGTTTGTGAAGAGCCCAAAAAAAAAAAAAAAAAAAAGGGAGAATGAGAGATGGGGAAGGCGTCCGTGTTATTGTTATATACACCCCACGTGTTTCTTAACTGGTTTCAACTGGCTTTTCGTAGCTGTCGGGGCGGCGAATTGGGTCTCGACACGTGGGTTGTTTTTGGTGTCTTTACCGGATAGCCTTTCGATTGTTGTTGGATTGCGATCGCTTATGGTAGTCTCTTCCCCACCGTTGGATCCTCCGCTCGATGTTGGACGGTTTCACGTTGTTCTTGCACTGCGCTTCTTTGGCGCCATTTTATGGGTGTCGAAGTACCATTTTCCCCCTTCCCTTAATTTAAAAAAGTACCATTTTTTCATTTATTTTTTTAATCGTGGAGGGTATCCGAGTTATCACGGCTGATGTTGGATTAATGGTGGACTCAATTAGTTCCCCGAGGGTCCTTTTAATTGCACCCGCCATATTACTTAAAAGGGACAATTTGAGGGAAAAAAAGTAGGTGAGTCGTGAGACTCAAACTCGATCAAATTGTATTGGTTAGCGGAAAAAGGAGCGATGTCTCGTCCGCTCAAGCAAACACCCCATGAGCTTTTTATTTTATTTATTATCTTTGTGCAAGAGGAGGCTATAGATACTTGTTGAAGTTATTTTTTAATTTTCTACTTTTTTTTTTTTTTTTTTTTTTTGCATTTCTACATTTCGGGAACCATTTAATTTTTCTTAGGTCGATATTAGTTTGCATGAATTGCCAAATATATGGATATTATTGAGTTACTTAAATATATGTGAAAATTAAGATTAATAAAGTGCCTATCGATACGATTGATAGGCATAAATTGGAAGCGAATTGTTATCGCTTAATTAGTCACTCGAGTTCGAGTCCTGATAATGAAAACATAAATGCCATAAGATTCCCCCACCTATACAGTGTGACTCGGAGTAGTTGAATAGTTGATACCGATTGGTTTAAACACACAAAAAAAAACCCACCCATGGCCCAAAGCGTCAAAGATACCCAAGCTCGGCCCATGAAGTCCCTGTCATTAATAAAGGCTCTCCATCTGCTGTTAATGGCAATAAATTGTTGTTAATTTCGGAGTTAACTATGTCGACCGATCATTCATTCATCTTTTCAGCTTTTTGTGGTTCACTTTGCTAATTGATTACTGTATTTGGTTTCCATTGTTTCTGTCTTTAATTTGTTCCCACTGTAGTGATGTTGTTGATTCAATGTATTATATATAAATATATATTTATGGCTTTGTTGTGTTATTAGTTTTTTGTTTTTTTTTTCTTAAAGAATTGTAGTGTTATTAGTTGTTAACATTTTTTTTTTTTTTTTTTTTATACTACTTCATGGCCGGGAAGAGTTTCTTCTTCATTTTTGATGTTGGGTCTGAATTTCAATTAATTGTATTGGGGTTTTAATCCTCAAAACTTGTTGTACAAGGGTTTTGAATGGAGTGTGAAAAATCTAATACAAGTTCATATATTAACATAACATGCATTTGTACTTATTTCCCTATTTCGATTATTATTTGGGTTTGCTTGTTGTAGGTTGTTGATGATTTGGCTGGTGGCATTGCCATTGTCACTTTACTACTGTGGTGTATTACAAACGTGTTTTTCCTCTTTGATAGGTTATCGATTAGCATGAGCCTTTTTATTCAACTAGGGAACCAAATTGAAGTAAAAGCTAAAGGAGTGTTTAAAATCACAAAAAGAGTCTTATAGAACGGAATCTCAATATTACTTTTAGAAATATTGGGTTACGAAGTTATTCTTACACGTATTTTTTTTTTTTGGTTTCACGTGGTTTGCACCGATTAATCCACGCTTCGGGAACTGTCGGGCCCCATATGGGAGACGACCCTCCCATGTCCCAATCCTCGTTTTTTTCCATTCACAAGACTCGAATTCGAGACCTTGCTTAAGAGGAGCCAAGATATTGTTAAGAAACAATTGGATTTCATCACTTTTTTTTCCTCTAAAATGAGGTTATGATGGCTGACAGTTTTAAAATATTGTTGCCTTGCAGGTTCAGCCTCTTAACTTTTTTTTTTTTTTTTTTTCTTTCTCACAGTAAGTGAAGCTAAGTTGCTGATTTATTTTTTTTATTTTTTTCCTTAATTTCTCCTTGGTTTATAAACTCCAAGAAGTTTGTTTAATTTTACATTTCTCGCCTTTTGATAATTAACTCAAGCTACATTGCCAGCCTGGCTTCAGTTCTTCAGCTTCATTTTATTTCAATTTACAGTTACTATTGACTCCCAATTCACTTATTATTCTTACTTCATCCCTATGTTACCCCCTCTTTTTCCATTTTCCTTGAAAGATTCATAGTTTTGGTTAGTGCTGCACCATTGTGACCGCACTGTTGTTCTTGGTACAAAGTACAGTGAGCACATCCCTGTTGTCATGTTGTATGGGGCACTAAGTAGGATAAGTGGAGAGTTCATGATGCTCATATAAGCTTATTTTCTTCATCACATCAACAGTGACCTTCCGAGTGTGCAATTTCGTTAGGTGTAGCGATACATGCTGCTTTGTTTGAAAATTTTGAGTTTTGTAAAAATCAAGTGTCCCACTTGCTGATCAGTTGTAAGTTACCAGATGGAAAGGAGGGGCTGATCCAGACTTCTGGATTCAGTAGCTACATTGCTAGGAAAATGATTGGGTGACAAACTTTTGATAGTCAGTGGACACGCAGTTGCTGGTGTCCCTTGGATTGTGGATGGAGACTTGTGCGCACACGTTTCGTTAAACGTGTGTCAAATGGTTGTCAACAGTATGTCAACCTCCTCAGCTTCACTAAACAAAGAAGAATCACTTTTCTTTCCTTTTTTGGCAATGCCTTTCCTTTCCATTAAAATTGCAATCTGGGTGTTTCTTTCACGTGGTTTTTGAGTGGTGGGATGGGTCTCCAAACTTATGGATTCCATCATGCTTCACTGTGGCCTATCTAGCCAATTAGATGTTGTTCTTCACTATATTAAATTCGAATATGTTGTACTTTTTTAAATGAGATTGAGACCACTTCTTCCTTCATTTGGATGCTTTGAGTGACTAGATTTCCTTCCTCTTTTTCTTCTCTCTCATTTCTTTCAAGTTCGCTTTCGGTATGAGCTGGAAAACTTGATTTTGAATTTCGAGTTCTAACGATGGTTTGATAGGTTTATTTCCTTCTTGTCCATGACTTTTTGGTTTACCACAATATTAATATTGTTGTTCTGGTTTTGCTACGTGAGAGTGGTTTCTGCTCAACCTACTGTTGTGTTTCCAATTACTATTGGTTTTCGCTTTAGATTGCTCTTAGCCTGTATGAGCGGTGGCTTCTTATGAAAGTGGAGCAAAACAATTAGAGGGTTTGTGTTCAAAAGGGAAAATCATGAAAGTTTTATGGTTTCTGTTGTCTCTGATTCTCAGTTTGGTAGTGTTCTCTAATGGGGTGAGCTCAAATGTTTCTTCTAGACCTGCTACTGTGAATTTTGGTGCTGTTATTACTTTTGATTCTAAACTGGGAAGAGTTGCAAAGATTGCTATTGAGGAGGCAGTTAAGGATGTGAATTCCAATTCCAGAATTCTTGGCGGGACAAAATTGGCTGTCAAGATGGTAGACTCCAATGCCAGTGGATTTATTGGCCTTATTGAAGGTACATTGTTTATAATATTTGAATGTGTTGTACATTTCTTTACTCGTTGTCTTCAACTGTATATGCTAATTGAGTATTATACTTGTTAGAGATTACTTACAAAAAAAAAAAAAAAAATGATATGGCCTTAGTTTTGGCAAAGCAGATGAGTCTCATCTTGGTGTTCATTTTAACCATTATTATCTACAGCTTTACAGTTCATGAAGATGGAAACTGTTGCTTTCATTGGGCCGCATACTACTGAACTTGCCCGTCTGATGTCTCCTATTGCTGATGAACTTCAAGTACCTTTACTATCTTATGGAGCTACAGACGCTAGTCTTTCTCCAATTCAATTCCCCTTCCTCGTTAGGACGACCCAGAGTGATCTATATATGATGGCTGCAATATCTGAAATGATTGATTACTATGGCTGGAAAGAGGTGATTGCAATTTATGTTGACGACGATCATGGAAGGAATGGAATAGCTGCCCTCAGTGACAAACTTGCAGAAAGGCGTTGCAGAATTGTTTTTAAAGAGGGTCTTCCGCCTGTTTCAAATCTTAGTCATGCTCTAATTACCAATGTTCTCGTCAAGATAACACGGTCAGAATCTAGAGTTATTGTTCTGCACACGAATCCTATCGTAGGTCTCGAGATTTTATCTGAAGCGAGACACTTCGAGATGATGGGGAGTGGATTTGTTTGGATAGCTACTGAATGGCTATCATTTTATTTTGATTCCTCTCCTTCTCCTCTCCCTCAGACAACAATGGATACGATGCAAGGAGTCCTTACGCTTCGCCAACACACACTAGATTCTGAAAGAAAGAGAGATTTCTTCTCTAGATGGAGGAAATTGACTGGTGGGACTATAGGATTGAACACTTACGGTCTCTATGCATATGATACAGTATTCCTTGTTGCTCATGCTATTAAAACTTACCTTGATCAGGGTGGTACCATTTCCTTCTCTAATTTCTCTAAAAAACAGTCTGCCAAGGGAAGTAGTACTATGCATCTTGATGCAATTAAAATGTTTGACGGAGGGAAACAGTTACTGAGAAATATATTGCAGACGAGATTCATCGGTCTAACAGGTCCTATCGAGTTCAATCCAGAGAGATCACTCATCTACCCTTCATATGACATCATTAATGTGGCTGGAACTGGATTTCGACGCATTGGTTATTGGTCCAATTACTCAGGATTATCAGTTGTGCCTCCTGAGATGCTTTACTCAAAACCACCTAATCGTTCTAGTGAAAATCAACGTTTGTATAGAGTCATTTGGCCTGGGGATCCAACAGTAAAGCCTCGTGGTTGGGTGTTTCAAAACAATGGAAAGGAATTGAGAATAGGGGTTCCAAATCGGGTTAGTTTCCGCGAATTTGTCACGCTAGTCAAAGGGACTGATATAGTGAAAGGTTTCTGCATAGACGTGTTCACTGCTGCCCTGGATTTGTTACCATATGGTGTTCCACATAAATTTATTCCCTATGGAGATGGTCTTAAGAATCCTAGCTACAATGAGCTAGTGAGTTTGATTACAGCTGATGTGAGTATCAACTTCGGAAATTTGTATAATTTATACATGTCACTGTGTTGATTATCTTATTTTGTTTGCTGTAGAAATTTGATGCCGTGGTAGGAGAATTTGCTATCATGACAAACAGGACAAAGATTGCGGAGTTTACTCAGCCATTTGCTGAATCTGGCCTTGTTGTTGTAGCTCCATACAAAAAGTTGAGTTCAGATGGTTGGGCATTCCTGCGGCCATTTTCACCTAGAATGTGGGCTGTTATTGCTGCATTTTCTCTCTTCCTTGGAATTGTTGTGTGGATCTTGGAGCATCGGATTAACGACGAGTTCAGGGGCCCTCCAAGGAAACAGCTTATAACTATTTTCTGGTAAGTTATGATTTCAATCTCGCTCAGATGGTTTAGCCTTTTGTAGCACATAATTTATTTGCTTCAGTCTTGACTTTCATCTTTTATTATTAATCAAGACTAGTTCCTTCATCTTTCTTAAGCTAAATTTTTCTAGGAATATATGAACATGGCATCAAGCTAAACATTAGCTTTTTAAGATGCGTGCTTAAGATCTGTTGGATTGTAACTTCTGTATCTTCTTCTTCTTCTTTCATGTCTTTATGACAGACAAGCAAACACCCTGGAGAAGAAACTGACTAGGTTATGGCTTGGTATAAATTATTGGACATCTACGCTTGATTGCTACTGTCCATTGAATCGGGCGTATTGTTTTGTTGCTATGAATTTGGCTGAAGGAAGTACTACTTTTTATTTGATTTTTTGTTATAATATTTTTTACTGTGACAAGCTTAATACCTCTGCATTAAACCGAGCTGAATAGAATTGTTGGATTCATGCAGTCGACACTGTTGTTGATGACGAGCCTTATACCTCATATCCCCATTAGCTGATGTTTCTTTTCAATTTGATTGTTTCCTGGAAGTGTGCTTTCTTGAAATAGAACGAAATTCATTTGTCGTCTGATACATTTCTTCTGTTTTATGCATGCAGCTTTAGTTTCTCGTCACTGTTCTCTGCCCATAGTAAGCAAAATATATTTGGTTAATCCTTCTTTCTTTTTTTTGAGAATTCTAAGAGGAGTCATTTAAATTTTCTGCTTTTCTGCAGGGGAGAACACGATCAGTACTCTTGGTCGGTTCATACTTCTAATATGGCTTTTTGTGGTTCTGATAATAAACTCAAGCTACACTGCAAGCCTGTCTTCGATCTTAACATTGCAAAAGCTATATTCATCTGTAACTGGAATCGAGAGTTTGTTAGAATCTGGTGATCCTATTGGATGCTCAGTTGGTTCATATGCTGAGTCTTATCTGCATGGGGTACTCAAAGTACCTAAATCTAGACTAGTTCCTCTTGGTTCGCCAGAGGAATATGTATCGGCACTTCAACGAGGTCCAACAAAAGGAGGCGTTGCTGCTGTGGTTCATGAACGTCCCTATATGGACCTATTCCTGTCAAGATTCTGCAACTTCAAAATTGTTGGTCAAGAGTTCACCAAAAACGGATGGGGATTCGTAAGTACTTTCTTTTTATCAAGGACACGAATGTTGAATATCCTGTGACCGTGTGGTTTGTTAGTGGCTAACAGTGAGACGAATTTTGACAAACGTAGAACAAAACAAAATATCTAATTAGCTTCTTATCAGTCTTAATAGGCATTTATGATTACACATGTGAGTTGTTCTTGTAATTCGTAAGGTTTAGAGAATGGTTTGCACCTAATAAAATGTTAGGGAAAATAGAGAAGATCAAATGTTACTAGATGTTTTGCAAATGGATTCCATAATTAACATAATACAGTAGTTAGTTTTTTCATTTTCGGCCTTCGTGTTCTTCTTAGGCATTCCGTCGGGGCTCTACTTTAGCCGAGGACGTCTCAACGGCAATACTCACTCTGTCAGAAAATGGTGACCTCCAAAGGATTCGCGAGAAATGGCTGAAAAGAAGTGATTGCAGCGTGGAAAGTGAGCTTGAATTAAATCGTCTTCACTTCAGGAGCTTCTGGGGCCTCTTTCTTACTTGTGGAATAGCATTCCTTGTGGCTTTGTTGATATACTTTTCACAGATTATATGGAAATTTAGGAAATACTATCCAAATGAGTTTAATTCCACTTTTAAAGGAAGCTCGCAGTCGAGGCGCCTGCAAATGTTCTTATCATTCGTAAATGAGAAAGAACCAAAGATAAAGAGAAGAAAGTGCAAGAGAAGGCAAATGGAGAATTCTGTAAACATTGAGAAGGCTCATGAACCGCCAGAACAAGTCCAAGAAAAGAGAAATTGAGACTTCCTTTCATTGCACCACCAGCTATGGCAAGTAATGTAATTCTTTCATCACACAATTTATACTGCATTTGCTGTATTGAGTTAGCTGATGATGATTTGTGTCTCTATTGCAATCGTTGAGCTTTGTGTCCTGGAAGTAGTTTTTTCATGTTTATCTTTTGTTAAGATATGGAAGAGATGGTTTATGGTCCTTGTTCTGTTGCCGTTTGTTCCTTTCATGCATGACCATCTTCTTAATTAAATCACAATTGAACATCTTAGGACACTAACTTCTTCTGGTGCACCATGGAATTTAAGAACATCAAGTCCTTGATAACTATTTCATTCATTTTGCTCTTGCTCTAAACACAAGGGGTCCTATCCGACATCTCAAAATTTAAGAGTCTCATTTAATTATGTGATGCTCACCTGAACTAACTCATTATATTCTTTTGGTTTCTCCCGGTATAGGTGGTTAGGATGCCCGGCTAACTCTATGGGATTAGTTGAACCAAAATAAATAGGGGCTGAAAAAGGTTTGAACACTCGTATTTAACAAAAACTAAAAATAAAAAAATGGAGAGGTTGTGCTTGATGTCATTTTCCATATCGACCTTTGTGTCTTTATTATCTTTCTGTAACCTGATATGGAGTAACATTTTGAATAGTAAAAAGTTGGTAAGTTTGGCCTAATCTGACAAAATAGTTCAAATTATTCTCTAAATAATCACTTCCAAATCTGAAGGGAACAATTTGATTTGTAAAAAATTGGTTCAAAAGTTTGGAATAGGGCGTGGTAAGAAAGCTTAAATTATTCTCTTTCTTTTTATTCTTTTGGGTCATAAAGTAGGAGTCAAAGGCCTCATCAATAGACATCCATCTTGGGAACTTCATTTCCATAAATCAAAGTTTAACACTTTAACTGTCAAAAGGAAAGTGTTTATTTCTTTTGCTTGTCTCTTCCAATAACCAACTTTCATGAAGCTGGGAACTGTAGAACAAGAGAAAATGATTAGAACCAAAAGATTACATTTGTTATTTCAAGATTGTATCAGTACTCCTTGGATAATTTGTTTCTTTCTTTCGACAGTTTGTTTATTCTAGTTTTTCTTTTATTGCTTTAACTTGTAGCTATAAATTATGTCTGTTGGGGTTGGACTAAACTTATCTCACCTTTTGTTGCTTTGCTATAAACTTCAGAAAGCTTTTCCCAACATAATGTAACCACTTAACTACTTGAAATCAGTTCCTTTGGCTTTGTTCCATCTTTCTATCAAACGCGTAAATCTTCAATCTTTTATTAACTTGAGCTAGAATAGCAATACTATACAACTAATAATAGACCTCCCTGGCCAACAACTAGTGCGTCGGCCCCATGCAACCAAACACTTAACTAAGAGAAAGTGATAGAGTGAGGAAATGTTCTGCAAATACTTTTTTGCAATTTATTCCTAGTAACTTTATTTTCTTTGTTTATTTATATGTTTACTTTGCACTGCTGAGAGAGTAGACTAAGGTTGATGTGGACTGTAGAGATCTCCTTGCGTAACACTAGAAGAGTGAAAGAAAAGGCACATGTTTGTTGCCTTCTTCATCATTAGAATCTTTGCATGTGTCCCGGAACCAATGAACCATCATCTTGCTTTTCGAGTGTGCTGTACTGTTTGAAGTGGTGGGACTTGGGAATATAGAAGTGGGAGACGCAAGCAAGAAAATATGTTTCTCAAGTAAACTACTCCTTTAAAGTTTTTCTAGCTTTTCCACCTTGGGTTTTCATGAAAACTACGTTTCATCACTTTCTGATCCTCCAAGTTCAGAAAGAAAAACTCAGCGCTTCATCCATAGATGGGCCTCTTATTGATTCTTTCCCAGTTGAAAACTACCACTCAATGAAAACTCAGAACTATACCATGATAATATAAGATTGTTGTGAGTCTTTTGTTTTTTCTTGTAGAATTGTTACTCCCATCCTCATTTTGTGTCCGAACAAGAACCGATTATATTCCTATCTCGACTTTGCCATCGACATCTCTCTCTCCCCATCACTTCACTAGTCACTCCCCTTCACTTGAATAGCAATTGAATTTTATTCTACAAGACTAATTGAGTGGCTTCTCTTCAAGATCTTCTGGGGTCTCTTCCCTACTTTATTTTTTTTTTGCCAATGTGCCTCTTCCTTACTTGTGCATGGGATCGCCCTTTTTCCTTCTGAACATTCTTGTCATTTGTTGATGAGATGGAAAGAGGGATCGACAAGCAGGTCTTCCAAGCAAGGACAAATTGAGAATTCTGTCAGCCATAATGATGGGGAAGAAAATGAAAGAATAAATTCCCATAGAACACAGTCACAGACAGACATGCATGGTCCCAAGTGCCAGTACTGGCACCTCTTTCGCTTAGTTTCTCTAACACTTGAATGACTTCATGTGTATAGAGTAGCTAATGGAAAAAGAAAGGACACCTTCACCAAAAAAAAGGACACATTTTTGGTGTCATGTTTCTCTTTCAATATTCTAATTAGACATGGAAAAGTCTTAAATGCAATTATTCTACGAAAGTTCTGCTTCAATTTCTTCCAGTTTACAGTATAACTATTGACTCCCAATTTCACTTACATTACTTCATTCCCTTATCCCATCTCCTCCTTTTCCATTCTCCTTGAAAGATTCTTACTTTACGTTGGTGCTGCCTCATTATGACCACGGTACTGTTGCATGGGGCACTAATAAGGAATAGTGGAGTGTTCATGATGCTCATCTAAGCTTACTGTTCTCATCATATCAACAGTGACCCTTAAGAGAGTGCAATTTTTGTTGATTTTAGCAATATATGTTGCTTTGTTTGAAAATTTTAATTTTTCTGAAAATCATTGGTGCATGTCCCCCTTGCTGACCAGTTGTAAGTTACCCAGATGAAAGGAAGAGCTGATCCAGACTTCATGATTAGTAGAAGATGATGTGGTGACATACTTTTGACACAAAGTTCTTGGTGTCCCTCGTATTGTGCATCGAGAATTGCACGTGCACATTTTGTTGTGTGTCCAAAGGACACAAACAAATCAAATTATGTCTATGTGTTACTATCTATGTGTTACTGTCACGTGGTTTTTGTGTGGTGGGATGGGTCTCCAAATTTATTGATTCCATTATGCTTCATTGTGGAGTTTTTAGCCAATTGGGTCTCCATTTTTCTTCACTGTATTAGCCAACTGTGTCTTGTTCTTCACAGCTGTGGAGTGGTTAGCCAATTGGGCCTCTTTTGCTCTTCACAGTAATTGGACTTAAATGTGCTTTTAGAGGCTACTTTTCATTTTTGTTTCCTTCTTCTCCATGACTTTTGTGTTTTGGTTTTCTTATGTGAGTGGTTTCTGCTCAACCTACTGTTGTGTTTCCAATAACTCTTGGTTTTAACTTTTTTGTTGCACTCAGCCTAGATAGGTTTGTGTTCAAAAAGGAGAATTATGGAAGTTTTATGGCTTCTTTTGTCTCTAATTCTCAGTTTATTAGTGTTCTCTAATGGGGCAAGCCCAAATGTTTCTTCTAGACCTGCTACTGTGAATATTGGTGCTGTTTTTACTTTTGATTCTCCACTGGGAAGGGTTGCAAAGATTGCCATTGAGGAGGCAGTCAAAGATGTGAATTCTAATTCCAGCATTCTCAGTGGGACGAAATTGGTTGTCAAGATGGTAGACACAAAGTCCAGTAAATTTGTCGGCCTCATTGAAGGTACATCGCTTTACTAGATTTGTATGTGTTGTTCATTATCACATTGCTTTGCTTCTTGTGTTTCAATTGTGTTTGCTAATTGAGCATTATACTTGTTGAGATTACTTAAATTTAGTTTTTCTTTCATCTGGGAAGAACCTTAGTGTTTTTGGCAAAGCAGATTAGTCCAATCTTGGTGTTCATTTATGGCCATTATTATCCACAGCTTTGCGGTTCATGAAGATGGAAACTGTAGCTTTATTGGGGTCGCATATTACTGAACTTGTCCGTCTGATGTCTCCTGTAGCCGATGAACTTCAAGTACCTTTACTTTCCTATGGAGCGACAGACGCTAGTCTTTCTCCAATTCAATTTCCCTTCCTAGTTAGGATGACTCAGAGTGATCTATATCAAATGACTGCAGTAGCTGAAATGGTTGATTACTTTGGTTGGAAAGATGTGATTGCAATTTACCTCGACGACAATCATGGAAGGAATGGAGTAGCTGCACTCGGCGACAAACTTGCGGAAAGACATTGCAGAATTATTTATAAAGTTGGTCTTCCCCCTGTTTCAAAGCTCAGTCGTGCTCAGATTACCGATGTTCTTCTCAAGGTAACGCTGTCGGAATCTAGAATTATTGTTCTGCACATGGATCCTTTCATAGGCCCCAAGGTTTTAACTGAAGCAAGACATTTAGAGATGATGGGTAATGGATTTGTTTGGATAGCTACTGATTGGCTGTCATTTGTTTTAGATTCCTCTCCTTTTCCTCTACCTCAAACAACGATGGATACAATGCAAGGAGTTCTTACGCTGCGCCAACACACACTTGATTCTGAAAGAAAGAGAGATTTCTTCTCTAAATGGAGGAAGTTGAGTGGTGGGACTATAGGATTGAACACTTACGGCCTCTATGCATATGATACTGTATTCCTTGCAGCTCATGCAGTTAAAGCTTACCTTGATCAGGGTGGTACCATTTCCTTTTCTAATTACTCTAGATTCTCTAGTATACCGAATAACAAGGGAGGCAGTATGCATCTTGATGCAATTAAAGTATTTGATGAAGGAAAACAGTTTCTGAGAAATATATTGCAGACCAGATTCATCGGTCTAACTGGTCCTGTCGAGTTCAATCTAGAGAGATCACTCATCCACCCTTCATTTGACATCATTAATGTGGTTGGAACTGGATTTCGACGTATAGGTTATTGGTCCAATTACTCAGGGTTATCAGTTTTGCCTCCTGAGATGCTCTACTCAAAACCGCCTAATCGTTCTATTGAAAATCAACATTTGTACAGCGTCGTTTGGCCTGGGGATACGACAGTAAAGCCTCGTGGTTGGGTGTATTCAAACAATGGTAATCAGTTGAGAATAGGGGTTCCAAATCGGGTTAGTTTCCGCGAATTTGTCACGCTAGTCAAAGGGACTGATATAGTGAAAGGTTTCTGCATAGACGTGTTCACTGCTGCCCTGGACTTGTTACCATATGGTGTTCCACATAAATTTATTCCCTATGGAGACGGTCGTAAGAATCCTAGCTACAATGAGCTAGTGAATTTGCTTACGGCTGATGTGAGTATCAATTTAAAAAAGTGTTGCTGAGTTGCAAAGTATCATTTCTACGTGTCACTTACCTACCTATCTTTATTTGTTTCAGGTATTTGATGCCGTGGTAGGAGAATTTGCTATCATCGCAAACAGGACAAAGATCGCAGATTTTACTCAGCCATTTGCTGAATCTGGTCTTGTCGTTGTAGCTCCATACAGAAAGTTGAGTTCAGATGGTTGGGCATTCCTGCGGCCATTTTCACCTGTAATGTGGGCTGTTATTGCTGCATTTTCTCTCTTTCTTGGAATTGTTGTGTGGACCTTGGAGCATAGGATTAATGACGAGTTTAGGGGGCCTCCAAGACAACAGTTTATAACTGTTTTCTCGTGAGTTTTAATTTCAATACTGCTCTGATGGTACAGCATAGCGTAGCCAAAATTATTTTTCTGACTTGGCATCTTTTATTATTCGTCAAGACTTATTCCTGCGCTTAAGCTTAATTTCTCACGGAATTGACTTGCGGCTAGCTACAAATTTATTTTCTAAGATGTGCTTTTAATATCTGTTGGATTGCAACTTCTGTATCTTTATGACAGATAATCAGTATCTACTGGTCATTATTTCTTCTGTTACCTTCGAATTTCACATTAAGCGAATACCCTGGAGAATATGAAACTGGCTGGATTATGGCTTGTTAGAAATTATGAAACATCTACCCTTAATTGCTACTACTGTCTGTCGAATTGGGCATTTGGTATTGATTGTTGGTACAATTAATTTGGCATATGTCATTGATAATGCCTCCACATTAAACCAAGCAGAATGGAAATGCGGGATCCGTGTTGCTGGCGTTGTTGACGTGCTTAATACATCCTATCCCCTATTAGCTTTTGTTTCCTCTCAATTTGATTGTTTCTTTGGTTGGTTTTTTTTCTTCTTTTTTTTTTAATTTCTTCTTGGAAATGTGTTTCTTGGAATAGAACAAAATTTATTTGTCGTCTGATAAATTTTTCCTGTTTTATACGTGCAGCTTTAGTTTCTCATCGCTGTTCTCTGCCCATAGTAAGCAAAATTTACTTGATTAATTTTTCTTTCTTTCAAGAATTCAGAGAGGGACCATAGCAGCTTATATAGCATTTAAATTTTCTGATTTTTTGCAGGAGAGAACACAATTAGTACTCTTGGTCGCTTCATACTTTTAATATGGCTCTTTATAGTTCTGATAATAAACTCAAGCTACACTGCAAGCCTGTCTTCGATCTTAACTGTACAAAAGTTATATTCATCTGTTACTGGAATTGAAAGTTTGTTAAAAACTGATGATCCTATCGGATGCCCCAATGGTTCGTATATTGAGTCTTATCTGAATGAGGTACTCAAAATCCACAAATCTAGACTAGTTCCTCTCGGTTCACAGGAAGAATATGCATTGGCACTACAACAAGGTCCAAGAAAAGGAGGCGTTGCTGCTGTGGTTGATGAACGTCTATATATGGACCTATTCCTGTCTAGATACTGCAACTTCAAAATTGTAGGCCAAGAGTTCACTAAAAGTGGATGGGGATTTGTAAGTACTGTTTTATCGAGGACACTACAGTTCTAGGAATACAATAATTTTATTCTCTTCAAGTCAGAATGTTGAATGCTTTGTGACCATTAGGATTGTTAGTGGCCGACAATGAGACATAAACTTTTGACATACTTAGAACTATATGAAATATCCAAATAGCTCCATATCAGCCTTAACAGGCATTTAAGGTTTAGAAATGTGAATTGTTTTTGTAAAGTGTGTAAGAAATGTCCTTACCTGAAAAAAATTAAGGAAAATGAAGAAATGATCAAGTTTTGCAGGATTATTTGCAAATAGATCCCCCAGTTAACATTATTTTAAACGTTAGTTCAGTTTTTTTTTTTTTTTTTTTTTTTTTTTTTTTTTTTTTTTTTTAGGAAGTTCAGTTTTTAATTTGTGCACTTCGTGTTCTTCGTAGGCATTCCACCGAGACTCTACTTTAGTTGAGGACGTCTCAACTGCTATACTGACTCTGTCAGAAAATGGTGACCTCCAAAAGATTCGTGAAAAATGGCTGCAGAAAAGAAGTGGTTGCAGCGCGGAAAGTGAGATTGAATCAAATCATCTTCATTTCAAGAGTTTCTGGGGCCTCTTTCTTACTTGTGGAATAGCATTCCTTGTGGCTTTGTTGATATACTTGTCACAGATTGTATGGAAATTTAGGAAATACTATCCAGACGAGTTTAATTCAACTATTCAAGGAAGCTCACAGTCAAGACGCCTGCAAACGTTCTTATCATTTGTAAATGTTAAAGAAGCAAAGACGAAGAAAATGTGCAATGAAAGGCAAATGGAGAATTCTTTAAACATTGATAAGGTACATGAACTGCCAGGACCAGTCCAAGAAACGAGCAATTGAGACGTTCTCTCATCGCAACACCAGCTATGGCAAGTAATGTAATTCTTTCACCACACATTTCATACTGTATATACTGTATTGAGTTCGCTGATGGTTATGTCGCTATAGCAATTATTGAGCTTTGTGGCTAGAAGTAGTTTTTTCATGCTAATCTCTTATTAAGATGTTGGAGAAATTGATCATGGTCCTTGTTCCGTGGCAGTTTGTTCATTTCATGTGTGAGCATCATTTTAATTAAATCACAATTGAACATCTTGTTCTAATTTTCAAAGATAGTGAAAATAATGGATAGAACAAGTGATTGACATTAAAAAAGTAAAAGACTGCATTTTTTTTATCGGTCATACTAACTTGCTGATTCTTCTAATAAATATAGTAATTATACAAATAAAACTACTTCCATGATTTTGGCTATCTAATAGGATGCATGATGAGTCCAAAACATTAAAAACATGCTAAATATTCAAATTTTAATCATCCTCCAACTCATACTAGACATATTCTGTTGTAGTTTTGACCTTATGCATGGCAGGCATGGTGCACCCCTTGAGAAATTTGAGAACATTCTGTTCTTGACATCTATTTTTTCATTCTGCCCTTGCTCTAAATTCTGGAGGTTCTATTCGACATCTCAAAATTTAAGAATCACATTTAATTATGTGATGCTTGCCAAAAATAACTCATTTTCATGAAGTCTATATGCAGTAAGTCCATTAGTTTGGAAAAAAAAAAAATTGAGAGGGCATGTGTAATGACATGTTCCCTTTGCGTCTTTATCATCTTTTTAAAACCTGATCTGGAGTAGCATTTTGAATAGTAAAAAGTTAGAGAAATTGAAATGCGAGTTGGGCCTACTCTGGCAAAGTAGTTCAAGTTATTCTCCAAATCTGGAGGGAACAATTTGATTTGTTTAAAAGTTGGCTTCAAAATGCAAATTAGGCCTGATAAGAAAGCTCAAATTATTCTCTGAATAACCTCTTTTGGACCTTTAAGACATAAGATTCGAAACCTTCTTTTACTCTTTTGGATCATTAAGTAGTTTTCAAAGGCTTCATCGACAGACATCCATCTCAGGCACTTCATTTCTGGAAATCAAGTTTAACTGTCTGAAAAAGGGTTTTTTTTTTTTTTTTTTGCTTGTCTCTTCTTTTTCCCCAAGTCATTTTGTTTCACATCTGCTTGTCTCTCCAATAACCAACTTTCACATAGCAAGAAAATGTAGAGCAAGAATAAAATTAGTGGAACCAAAAATATTTACATTTGTTCTTTCAGGATTCAGTACTCCTTGGAATTTGAAGTTTCACTTGAAGAAGCAAAGGCAGTGAAATAGAAGCCCTTTGTTTTCTTTCTTTCTTTCTTTCTTTCTTTCTTTCTTTCTTTCTTTCTTTCTTTCTGTTGATAATTTGTTTATTCTCGGTTTGCCTTTTATTGCTTCAACTTTTAGTTGTAAATTATGTCTGTTGTCCTGTGGACAGTAAACTGGAATTATCTCACTTTTTGTTGCTTTGCTATAAACTTAAGAAAGCTTTTCCCAACATAAGGTGACCAATTAACTACATTAAATCAGTTCCTTTGTTCTATCTTTCTATCAAAGGCCCAAATCTTCAATTTTTATATCCTGCGCCAACAACGCCAACAACTAGATCGTCGACCTGACGCAACCAAATGCTCAAACAAGAAAAAGTGAGAGAGGGAGCAAATATTCTGCAAATAATTTTTGCATTTATTTCTAGTAACTTTTATTTCTTTGTTTATTGTCTCATCTTTGTAATGTAGATGGAATAGATAAATTTTGTTGTGGACTGTAGAGATCTCCTAGCCTAACTCTAGAAAAGTGAAAGAAAGTGCACATGCTTGTGACTTGTCTATCATTAGAATCTTTATGTCCTGGAACCAATGAACCATCTGCTTGCTTTTTGATTGTGCTTTACAGTATGAAGTGGTGGGACTTTAGACTTAGTGGGAGATGCAAGCAAGCAATATGAAAAGTGCAAATCTGTCCCCCAAGCAAACCCAAGCAAGCAATATGAAAAGTGCTTTAAAGTTGTTATTTATTTATTTATTGGTATACACAATGTGTTTTCATGAAACCTAGGTTTAATCACTTTCTGATCCTTCAAGGTCAAAGAAAAACTCAGTGCTTCATCCACAGTTAGGCCTCTTACTGATTCTTTCCCAGTTGAAAACTACTAAATGAAAATTCAGACCAACTGTACCATGATATAAAAGATCATTTTGAGACTATTGTTTTCTCCTTAAGAATTGCTATTCCATCTCTATTTTGTGTCAGAACAAGCCAACCTTAATCCCACCTTTACTTCATTATCATCTGCATTAAATCGAGCAGAGCGGAAGAGTTTGATCCATGTAGCCAACCTTAGCGAGGTGGTCGTATATTTCTAGCTTCTCAACCAAAAGATGAGCATGGATGGATTGTGTCTAGTGCAGGTGTGTCACTAATGTATGAAGGCAGTAGGTAGAAGTTGTAGTTTGTAGGATATATTGGATGTATTTTCTTTCCCACTTTTGTAAATCTCGGCCACGGGAACACGGGTTCAACCTACTTGATTCGGTGTGAATGTGGCGCCTGAAAAGGATCTGTGTTCCATCAATGACTCGTCTGGATGTGGAGGAAGTAATTTTTTCATACTAGGAACGACGCTTTTTTTCACTACTACATTGGTAGGGCTTTTTTTTTACTTTGTTTATGGGAAACACTGTTTGTTTCTCGCCTTTTGTAGATCACCAAAATTCTTTGTACATAATGCTATAATAAATAAAGTCTCGTTCCAATTGAAAAAAATAAAAATAGAATATTAATTTTCTAAACTAATTTTGTTATTGTCAGGAGGACTATTGGAGTGGCATTAAGAATCTTTAATAGTTAGTGCATGAACTGAACCTTTAAGACTTTTGTGAAAGATAAGCCACATTAAGTTTTTAAAAAATCACAAATGATGCCTAGTGATACTTTTTATTGAGATTTTTTTTTTTGTCTTGGTTCTCATACAGAACAGTTGCATGTAAATTACCTACTTGTGTCTGAGTCTTTCTTTGCTTTGCTTTCTTTTTCTTCTTCCATCCTCAAGTAATAACTATATTCTTCACTTGTTCTGTACTTGTTGTCCATGCATCTTTCATTGTGTTTTTACTATTGCTGGTTCATTTTCCTTCTCTTAACCTATTTAGTCCCCACTTGTTTCCACTCTACAAAAAGAGTTCAGAAGACCAAGAGCAAAGTAGTTGCAAGAATTCAATATCAGGAACTCCTTTATGATCATGAAGCTAGATCTCAATGGAATATAAAATATATTACCTTCACTCATCAAAATGAAATATATACCAAAGAAGGAGACCATAAAAATGATACCTTCACATCTGCCAAGGCTTTATTCTATGTTGGCTTAATCAATTACAGGGTATATATATATATATATATATATATATATATATATATATACTTGAACATTTCCTCCTTCTGGTAACTACAAGTGTTACAAAACTCGACACAGTAGAAACTAAAAGAATTTCAAAAGTATTGAAGTAGATCTAAGATATATAAACTCAAAATTTATTAATTATAAAAGATTTTAAAATTATCAAATGACTATCAACTACAAAATTGAGTTAAATGAGTATATAATGTTCATGTAGAACCTTAACTGATTTGAGATTGAGGTTTTGTGTTATTATCGTTCCCAACCTTAAAGGTATAGCATATGATTCCGCGACCTATGTCACTGGGTTTATTTCATCAACTTCAACCAATGCACCTAGTCAATTAAGTGTCTTGCTTTGCTACTTGGAAGAGACACTCTTCTCTTTGAATGTGAGGCCCTACCATGACTTGGACTCACTGCAGGTTTTAACACAGTGTCTTTCCAGGTATCTTCACAATAACTAGGTATTTAGATTTTTGATCCCGAAACGTACAGTTTAGAGTGTTTAGTATCCTTCGCTGAGGCTGACTAGTTGTCCTTTTTTTTTTTAATGTGGTTTCTGTATGCATGCGTGAATGGGGACCATGCAAACATATCATAAACGTACAGTTTAGAGTGTTAATTAATAATGCCCATGACGTTGATACTTAATGAATAATTTGGAGTAAATTTTGGAGTTGTATCATTGATTAGCTAGTAAACTATAGTATTATTGAAAGCAGACGTCAATGGAAGGAATGTCCAAGTCCAATTCATATCCAACTTAAATATACACTCTATTGAAAATGTGGGATGGATCCAAACTGGGAGAGATGTGCTCGATGGGATGGATCCCTCCTCCTCAATTAGAAGTCTCGGCTGAACCATGAGAATAAAAATGCTCTTAAGATTCTTGATTAGAGCATCCCCTTGTGGTTCTACATTCTTGAGTCCGAGAATGACCAGGGGCAAAGCTTTGAATACTACCTTAACAACAAATTTATCCGGTAAAGCTTGGCATTCCTTCTTCCCAGGTTGAAAGCGACTCTAAACTCTAAAATTCTTTATTTGATCTTCTTTCGTGATTTTAAATCTAGAACCATCAGCGATCGTCTCTTTTGATCGGCAGTGGTTCCAATCACATCTTTTCGTATTTGATTCATTCAATAAGTTATAGATCTATTTAGATATGTGAAGATTGATTCAGTTTTTGTTGCAATACACCTCTCTCTGTGATTGTTCTTTATTTGATCTGTGATTGTTGGTGATTTTTCTTCAGGTTTTTGTACTTAGTAGATAGTTTGACTTCTCTTATTTAAAGTTTTAGATTTTTCTTCTCTTTGTTGAAAGTTTTGTTTGTCGTGATTATGTGGTTTTAGTGATATTTCTGATCATCACGTGTTTGGATATCTATAGAGAAGCGATCACGATTGTCACACCATTTATTGTTACACGATCGCTTTCGGCCAAATTCATGGCGGACGAGTGTTCTTTTGAACAAATAATATTAATAAATGGATGTACTTTTATTAGAGTAATTGATTCTATGTTTAGGCATGTATTGAGTCATTGATGGTTATTGAAATTTCTATTCCGCTAAAAAAAAAAAAAACAACAAATTCATCCAAGTGGTGCTCATCTTCATGAAAATCACGTGATTTACACTTAACAACATTATTATCTAATGAAGTTTTCTATTTGTAGGTCTACTAGCATCACATTGATTATAGGCTTTAAGAGATAATAATAAAAAAAAAAGAAAGAAAGATAGGAGACCAAGGAGAGCAACTTTTTTTGTTTTTTGTTTTTTTCGGGGGGTACATGAGCAACTTGGTTTGGTGGGTACATGTTGATGCCCACAAATGCTCAAAGAACAGTAAGAGCTTGACTTCAATAGAAACTTTCTTTTCACATCGTCAGATGCGCCTCAAATCATGTACTGAGTGATGAAAGAGAGGAGATGTGACCCACTGACAGAGAGAGAGAGTGCATATTTGAAGTCACATATGACATCTTCTTCTTCTTCTATAATGCCGAAATTGTCCCCATCTCGTGACGGTACGGTTAGTCTGTCGTGATACCCATTCATCTTCATCAATTGGCCTAACCTTTCCACTGGCGACAACGTTAAATTTCACCTCCAACTTTGTCTCTGTTGGTGTCCAAACTTCTGTGCCATTACAGTCTTCACTTTTCAAATCCTCCGATCTTGTCCCTCCAAACTCCTACTTTTTCACAAACCACAGTTATCCATGTAATCTCCACCATTGATATTGCGTTCTTGCTAGCTCTCTCTCTTCAATACTATAATTTCCATGTGAAACTCGTGGTGCCTTAACCAGGTGGTCTGGTTCTCTGCTCCAAGTTGACATTTTGTCTTCTTCGGAGTCTAGATTTTTCATAATGGGTCGTTCTGGGACTTTTTCCACCTTGTATTTCCTTGTTTGAGGTGAGAAAACCAACTTTTTTGTTCACTATGTTCTTGATTTCAACATGGGTTTTTCTTCTTTTGAATCTAACTTTAATGGGTATTTCTTGATTACCTTTGATTTAGTTTGTTTATCAAGTTTTCTGCTTTTTGGGTACTTGAGAATCACTTGTGAGGGACTTAATCTGGCTTTGCAACTTATAGTCTCAAAAGTTATGTTTTTGCTTTTATGCTTGTGTGTTCTTTACATTTGATTCTACTTGTGAAGGGGTTTTATTGTTTTAAGGATAAAAGCTTTGTAGTTGTTGAAATCTGTGTTTCTCAATCTGTTGTATAGGTTATTGGGGTTTTCTCATGTTCTGAGCTGTGATTTTTTTTTAGATAACACCAAATGACAGTAATTGGGAAGTGGGTTTGAGTGTTATGCCAGTTTTCTTCTCTCTTTAAGCATTTAATTAAGTTTCCCTCTTTTGGAAATCAGGGAAACATGATTAGATTTTTCGCCATGAATTCGATTTGGCGGTTTCTAGTGCTGTGGATTATCTATTTAAGGGTGCTCTCTGATGGGGCGTCGAGACCCGCCCTTGTTAACATTGGAAGCATTTTTACCTTTGACACCATCAATGGAAAAGTAGCAAAGATCGCAATGGATGCGGCTGTTGAAGATGTAAATGCTGATCCAAATGTTCTAGTTGGAAGCAAACTGGTTATTACACCATGTGATGTAAATTTCAGTGGCTTTCTTGGCATCATTGGAGGTATATTAGTTTTGAGTGATTTGTATTTGTTATTTTGTCGTTGTTTATTGCTTGCTTACTCGCTTTAGTTGTGGTGATTGAACCCTACTTTGTCGTTCAGCTTTAAAGTTCATGGAGACGGATACCGTGGCTATAATTGGTCCGCAGAATTCTGTAATGGCTCATGTACTATCGCATCTCGCGAATGAACTCCAAGTCCCAATGTTGTCTTTCACAGCGACAGACCCCACTCTTTCTGCACTTCAGTATCCCTTCTTTGTTCAGACTTCGCCTAGTGATTCTTTCCAAATGGCTGCCATCGCGGAAATGGTTAGTCACTATAGCTGGAGAGAAGTGATAGCAGTTTTCACTGATGATGATCATGGGAGGAATGGCATCGGTGCATTGGGCGATAAACTTGCAGAAAGGCGCTGTAGAATTTCTCACAAGGTACCATTACCCGCAGACCCTGACATTAAACGAGATGAAATTACGGATGCTCTGATTAAAGTAGGATTGATGGAATCACGGGTAATTGTTTTGCATACATACAACAGATCAGGTATGCAGGTTTTTGATGTTGCACAACACCTTGGAATGATGGACAGTGGTTATGTATGGATAGCTACTTCTTGGTTATCTAGTACATTAGATTCCAGGTATCATCTTTCTTCCGCGAATATGCAATCAATGCAAGGAGTTCTCACACTGCGTCCGCACACACCTGATTCACCAAGGAAAAAAGCTTTCATCTCTAGATGGAAGCGAACTGAGTAATGGTTCTATTGGCTTAAACACCTTTGGGCTCTATGCATATGATACAGTATGGATTATTGCTCATGCAGTAGAAGTATTCTTTGATCAAGGTGGCAACATTTCATTCTCTAATGATACGAACTTAAACAATGTGCAAGGAGGGGCTTTGCATCTTGAAGCAATGAGTGTTTTCGATGGGGGGGATCGATTGATGAACAATATAATGAACATCAACATGACAGGTCTAACTGGCCAAGTTCGGTATAATTCAGAAAGGTCTCTCATTCAACCTGCATTTGACATCATAAATGTGATTGGAACTGGGTATCGACAGATAGGTTACTGGTCAAATTACTCTGGATTATCTGTCGTATCTCCTGAAATACTCTATACAAAGCCAGCTAACCGCTCAAGCTCTAGCCAAAAGCTTCACAGTGTAATCTGGCCTGGGGAAACACCAACGACCCCTCGAGGTTGGGTTTTTCCGAACAACGGGAAGCAGTTGACGATTGGGGTGCCTTATCGTGTTGGCTTCCGGGAATTTGTTTCCCAAGTAAAAGGTACTGATACTGTGAAGGGATTCTGCATTGATGTATTTCTTGCAGCTATAAACTTGCTTCCTTATGGTTTACCCTATAAATTTGTTCCCTACGGTGATGGTCGCAAGAACCCAAACTATGATGAGCTCGTGAGGATGATAACAACAAATGTAAGTATAAGCTTGTATCTGCACTGCTGCGCTCTTGAAGGCGTTCAATCCTTATTTTTGTATGATAATCATCTTGAATGAAAATCCTTTAAAGCTTGTATCTCTGGTGTCTGCAGGATTTTGATGCTGTGGTTGGTGATGTTGCAATCGTTACAAACAGAACCAAGATTGTGGACTTCACACAACCATTTATTGAATCGGGGCTAGTTGTAGTTGCACCAGTTAGAAAGTTGAACTCAAATCCCTGGGCTTTCCTGCGGCCATTTACTCCTATGATGTGGGCTGTCACAGCAATCTTTTTCCTTGTCGTGGGAGCAGTAGTATGGGTTCTCGAACATAGGATGAATGATGAGTTTCGTGGTCCACCTAAGCAACAAGTTGTCACAATTCTTTGGTGAGCGTTTAAATGGTTTGTCAGCCTGTGTTTGGAAAGTATATTATGTAGTACACTTTTAAGTACAATTTGTGTTTTAAAACTGTAGCCTTGAAGTAGAACTGCTTCATGTCATAGCCTTGAAGTAAAACTATACCCTAAATATCATGTCTTCTATCATGTTCTATTTCTGTTTGTAACTCTTTTGGCAAAAAGAGGACCTTCTATTTTCTGCCATGCCTCTAGAGCAAAACTACTAAAGGGTACGACGACTACAACAACAAAGCCTTAATTCTGATTTAGTTGGGATTGGCTACTTTGATCAATCACTTCCGCCAACTAATATATAGGGTATTTATGCAAACTTTTGGTTCCAATGGTAATTTTCATTAATATGAAATGATTCTTATTGAAAATTGACAGGTGCTGTCAACTCCGAAAATGGTTTACCAGGGAAGCGTTTCTTTGTTTTTGATTGGAAAATTGGATTTGTACGCCAAGAAATTAGATTTTTTCTGGTTTGATTTTAAGGCATACCAATTAATTTTTTTCTTTTTATGATTACTGTTCTTATTTGTATTTCCTTTCTTCGACACTATTTATGTGACTGCTTTCCTCCCCATTTTTCAGGTTCAGCTTCTCAACTTTGTTTTTTGCTCATAGTAAGTATTCCTCTCCAATGATTATTTACACCTCTTTAGAGATCTTAAATATATCTTAGAAGTGTTAACTGAAACTTACCGTCTTTACAGGAGAAAACACCATTAGCACACTTGGTCGCCTGGTTTTGATCATATGGCTCTTTGTAGTCCTAATTATTAACTCAAGCTACACTGCAAGTCTAACATCGATTCTCACAGTGCAACAATTATCTTCACCTATCAAAGGAATTGAAAGCTTGGTATCTGGCACCGCCCCTATTGGCTATCAAACAGGGTCTTTCGCTATAAACTACATGATTGAGGAACTGAACATTCCTAAATGGAGACTTGTGGAACTCGGCTCTCCAGAAGAGTTTGCTAAGGCTCTTGAGAGTGGAAAAGTTGCCGCCGTGGTTGATGAACTACCTTATGTTGACCTCTTCCTCTCCAACCAGTGCAAGTTTGCAATCATAGGACCAGAGTTCACAAAAAGCGGGTGGGGATTTGTAAGTATCTGATTATAAGAAAGGATCATTTTTTTTTCTTTTTCGATATCAGGCTTGCCTTTTGGTTTATGTTTTCATGTTTATTTGGATATAGCTATATTTTATGTTTCATTGTCACCAAGGGCGGAGGGGGTGGCCGCCCCCAACCCCCGGGACCCCTATAGTACCCCTACGTATAGTTACAAATTCCCCCCAAGTACCCCTACGTATAGTCACAAATTCCCCCCCCCCCAAAGAAAATTTTTTCTAGTTCCGCCATTGATCGTCACCTTCCTAGCTTGAATTGAAAGAAATAACCTGGTCTGAATAAATCCTGCTGCGCAGCAGATAAAAAAAAACATCGTCTTTACACCATTTGCTTAGCTAAGCGGATATGTCATAATGATTATAATTACAGTCGTCATTGAGAAGGCTTTGTTTCATGTTTCTTTTCAGGCTTTCCCGCGTGATTCTCCTTTAGCTGTTGATATGTCAACCGCCATTTTGACGCTATCAGAGAATGGCGATCTCCAAAGGATCCATGACAAGTGGTTGATGAGAAGAGCTTGTACTTCACAAAGTACTGAGCTTGAATCCGACCGGCTTCACCTATCTAGTTTTTGGGGTCTCTTCCTCATATGCGGCGTTGCTTGCTTTCTGGCTCTCCTTGTGTACCTAATAATGATGATACGGAAATTTTATCGCCACTACCCTAAAGAATCCAATCCTTCTAGTCAAGGTAGTTCAAGGTCTGCGCGTCTCCAGACATTTTTATCCTTCGTTGATGAGAAGGCAGAAAGGGGCAGGTCCAAGAGAAAGTACTCTGTCGACGAAGAAAGGGGCGATGAATCGAGAATTGCATCGAAGAGAAAGCAAACGGAGACATCCCCAGACAGCCATGAGAATGGCATTGCACATACTAATCAACAGCTGACTTGATCTTAATTGTATGACTCATAAGACAGAGTTCATCTACTTGGTACTACATTTTACTTTACCCTATAACTGTAATTATGTTTTCCAGTTGCTAGTAAATCTTTCACCTCTGAAATCTGTGAGCAGTTCATGTGTCCTGAGAGAGATATTCTGCTCATAAAACAAGTGTCCAACCTGAAACGGAGTTCCCAATATTTTTTGCGGATAGAATCTAATATATTTCCAAGTTCCGGGTTCACTTTTATTTTTTGAAAAAAATAGAAATTTCTCAATACATTCAATGTAATAGGATGAGCCATAGAATAATAGAATCAATAATCAGTGGCAAATTAATTTTTTAATCCAAATCATTTAAAAGAACATTCAACCACCGTAAAGTTGACTTTCATGAACTACGACTGTAACAATAGAACAATTTGACAATCAACGATTATTTTCTTCACGAACATCTGAAACACAACAGTAACAAATACATTACTCAAACCATAACAAAAATAAAACTTTCGACAAAGGAAGAAAACACAAAAACTTCTAACAAGGAAAGACGATCTAATCATTCTAATAAAATAAGAAAAGAACTACCTATAAAATAAAAGCTAATGACAAATACCAACCCCATAAACGCAAATTCATGCAGAGTATTTCATAAGGATGCAGACTTACAGAAGTTATTGACAATAATGACAGGATAAAGAAGTTATTGTTGTCAATAATGACAGGTTCCAAGTTACCACTTATTTTCTGAGTAAATCTCTAAAACACTCATCTCCAGCCGTGGCAATACATTTTCTTTTTGTCACAAGAGGCAAGAGGTTACATTGTTCTCATCTATCATTATATTGATACAACTCAACAACTACCATGAGATTCAAAACACCACACTGTAGGGACAGCACCAAATAATGGCAGCATATTTCATCAAATTACATGCATTACTTGAGACAGTATTCTTCTGTGTGCTTGGATCTTTCAATGTCCCTAAAAGTTTCTGTGCAATAGTTTCTGATGATTTGAGCAACTTAGTAAGATACATTAATAGATTATTATAGCACATCAATCGCACTATATTACAGTTATATACATACAACATAAGAGCCACCGCTCAGAGACGACCCGATATCTTACACACGAACCGATATCTTACGCGACCATGATTTTTCAAGCAATAATGATATACAATTGGAGCCTGAACAGAAAACACTTGCAAATGCAATTTACTCCTCTTCAAATTATATAAATAACATGCACTTCAAGCTTTTTTGTCGAAGGCATGCACTTCAAGCTTGGACAGCATCGATGAAGGACCATGAAATGGGATCATAAATTTACTTCTGCGGCATTGTTGAGAATCTCATGTTATTGAATTGAAATGTTTCTGTCGTACTTCCAAAACCAGTCTTCTTCCCTGCAGTATTGACTGGCAACTTTGTATACTTCAATTAGGAATTTGGGAAATCGACTTGCAAAATAGTTCTCGAATCCCACTGGAACTGGTCCAAGAATTTCCTGACAAAGTGACCCAAATTAAAATTAACATGCAGTACAGAGTACCATTTGATGAAAAGATTAAGTTTATTCCTTTAAATATAAGTTTGAAGACATGGAATTTGGAAACAAGAATAAGAACTTGAAAAACCAAACAGGGTTTAAGGTTTGTGTGAATATCCTTCGAAATGAATTTTACCACAAAAACTAGCAAACTACTGCATTACATTAATTTAATAATTAAGAGACGTGATATCAACACTACCAATCTTGTAGCCAACACTTTGCGGTTCCCATATAACTAAAAATAAATAATGATCGCAGCAACCAGTGTGGGAGACGAATATAATAGAATCATACCAATCAATACACAATAAAGTAATTTGGATATTAGGAAGGCATATTGATTCGAAAGACAAACCTGAATTTCCTTTGGTAGTTCTCTATAATGATTTAACTTGTTTCGGATGACTCTGAGTAAGTCACGCACACTATCGTACTTATAACGCCTGTACCGACCAATGTTAGCTATAAATGAAGCTTCCACCTTTTCGTTCCAATTCCCACCTAAAGCTACTGGTGCAGCATTTTCTAATGCTTTAAGCAATTCTGATTCACCCTCCCTATCCTCTAGTTCTACCCGATCACTAGCATCTCGAAGGAATGAGAGACGAAGCTCTGAGGTCCAAAAAGTGGATGATACAATACATCTGATGCCTTTGGTCTACAATTAAAGGAAATGAATATCAGTACTAAATCAATGATTATTGTCAAGTATGTGTGACGAACTGACGATTACTAAAGCCGAGATTAAAAATGAAAGATAAAAATTACCTCAATTCTGGATCAGGGTCTAACAAATGAGAGAAAAGATCCACGGCCTCTGGAATATGCTCTACTATGAATAGATCTACCCGGTTCTTCACAATGTTTATATCACGTTCCAGATGATCGCCAAACGGGTGTTTGCCCCCGGTAATGCAAAAGAAAAGAACACAACCCAAACTAAATAAATCCACTGCACGCGTCTGCCGCCTATGAAGTAATTGTTCGGGCGCTTGCCAACCAGAACTACCAAGTCCTACAAGAGCAACCATCCAAAAGGAGAACATTTATTGATCACCGGAAAATAGTTAGAGCACATTCAACTCAACAACTCTATCAACTTTCACAAGACATAGCAAAAAGAAATGCTGTGTGTTACACCAAAAACATCACAACAATTAAATAATATAAATAATGAACATTTAGTTACCAGTGGCATGATTTCCCAAGGAAGACTTTTCTCCAACAAGGCTCTTACTTATACCCATATCAGATATTTTTGCACACAAGACTCTATCTTTACTAACTAAGATATTTTGAGGCTTCAAATCTCGATGTACAATCCCCAAATCGTGCAAATGCGCGAGCCCAGAAACCACATCCCTTCATCAAGGAACAATAAATCAATAATAAGAAATAGTTCTGAATTTTCTTTGGGCGATATGCTACTGCATGACTTTGCCAAGAACTGAATTTACCACAAAACATTTGCATAGAAGTGCTAGCTGAACAAACCAGCTTCCACAAACTCGTATTTTCATGCCTTAGGGTCCAAGTTTTACAAATCACAAATGAAAAACATATATTTCTTATGAACAAACATTAAAGTTCCAAAATTATCTTAATAATTAATTTCAGCAAAAATGTGTTTTCAAATAAAAACAAAATAATAAGCATCTTTCCAAAATTATCTTAATAATTAATTCCAGCAGAAAATGTGTTTTCATAAAGCCTTTGTATTACAATAATAAATAATAGCTGAAAACGACAAAATAAATTGCAGTTCTGCTCTAATAGTTGTTGGAAAACAAAAATTCTTGTGATGCAAAACCATGAAAGCAAAAATGTATGAAAAGAACAAATTACAAAAGTTAATGAAACAAAGGAACTTTAAGTTGACAACTTGGAAGTGCATACGACAAGTGCTTAGGCTGAGAAATTGGTCGAAAAAGGCTTAAAGAAATGATAAGTGACAAAAAAGGGCTTTTTTTTTTCTACTAACCTCATCAACTTCACCAATTGGCTTGAAGGATACCCATTTGGCTTCCACAATTCAACATCTTTGTCAATTCCCTTTACCGAATTCAATCGAATAGAGTACCCATTCACAGAGTTTATAATCTTGCCTTCTGAATATACTGAATCTGGAGAAGAGTTGGAGCATATAAAAACCAAATCACTTAAGCTGCAACTACATAGCTCCAGTGAAAGATACACAAAGTCTGAATCATACTCCACACCATACCAACGAACAATATTTGGGTGCCGATCGGAAGCAATAAGATTTTGAATTTCTTTGGAAGCAATGTCATTGTGAGCCTTCACAAGGCGTTTAACAGCAACATGACGGCCGTCATATATTCCTTTAAGGACAACCGTGCCATTGCTTCCCTTAGCGATTTCTCTATTGGAAAGAAATAATTTACCAATTTTCCGTCCCTTGCCATAACCATCAATAGGCCCAACAGGATTTGACCATGTATCTGCACCGTTTGTTTCAGGACTTCGAAAACCATTAATATTTTCCACCTCTTCAGCTGAGGCACTATTGTCGAGGTTTTCAGTGTTGGCTGTACTCCTGAGGTTTCCCACTTTTCGAGTTTTCTTCCTTTTTGAGACTGGAGACTTTTTCCCCTCAGAATCATTCAGTTGCTGAGTGGACTTTTGCCTCATGGATATTAAAAGACTCAACCTCCATATAGCGAAAGCTAATAAAGCTAGAAAAGAGAGACCTATTGTTTCCAAAAAAATCTGGAATGAAGCAGGGCAAGGCGCACTGTTTGAAGGTAAGCATGGGTTGTTTGAAGATAATTTCCGTGATCAAAGGGAATTATTTGGTTATCACTACTTTCAGTTTTAGCAGGTGCAAGAGTCAGAGGGTCAGCCTGACTTTGAGTACTCCATATTTGGGACAACGTTTTGGGAGCAAGCACGTTGCCTTTGTCTGAACTCTTGTGTAAGGGTTGATAAACCAGAGCATTTTTACCATTATCACTAATGAGTTGTTCAGGTATAGGGTTAGAAGCGCCAAGAGGAAGAAATCTGCCATAATTGTTCACATTATCACGAGGATAGAGAGAAGGAACCGTATTTCTTTTATAAATTCCCCTGAAATCATTATGTGTACCGTTAACTATACCAAGCCAACGTAAAGCTTCAAAGGATTTAAGGTCACGAACTTGAACAACACGCAGTGGCTTCTCAAAGAAGGTGTCCTGACTTGAGCCAGGATAACTTTTTGGATTATTCTCAATCAAAGATCTGCTAGTTTCATCATAGCAAGAAAAGGCTTGAACATCGGAAATTATCCCATCCAACATCACCTCACCCGAGTTCAAAGCAAAAGACCGAAGCCCGTAATCTGCCCTGACAACATAAATGGACCAATCTGACTTCTGATTGAAAGAGCCTGATTCCAACACATTTTCAATATGTGGTTCCAGTAAAACATTATTTTCCCCTTTGCTCGTCCCACCTAATTTGTGTGGAAGGTCATCGAGCTTGTATATATTAATTAATGATCCGGTCCTTGCATCAATATGAAATATAGTTGTACTCTTTGATCCCAGAGTAACTCCATATTTGGTCATGTGTGGGCCATTGGAAACATATTTCTCCACTATCTTCATAACATTCTGACCATTAAGAAGAGCAATAACAAGGATATATAAAAATACAAGATTCCAAAAAATACATAAAATATAAAGCAATTATTAAGAAAACAAAGGTCTCCTAAGTCCAAATAACAATTGCATGTAACCCGTCCCCAAACTAATTTCCATTTGATGGCCAAGCTCAACTTCACCTTTAATCTAAGGCAACAAAAATGGTGACACACCCAATACATAAGGGCGTTAGAGATCATAGACCCATAGGTGCAATTGTCCAAGCCACCAACGAGAGAGATAGCAAGCACCAACTTGCAAGTTTGCCAGGAAATTTGAAAGAAAACACAAAGATTAATCATGGACTTACCAGTTCACCAAGATCTTCGTTGTGTACAAAGTCATTTCCAAGATCCACCCAAGAATCATCATTCAAATATGGCCGTGCCTTGTGCAATATAGAGTCTTTTCCTCTATCGTCACCACTGGCAGTAGCACCAAGATAAAGGGAAGATATTGGGGAACCAGAAGAAAATGACCACATAATTTCTCCAGTATCGCCATCAAGTAAATGTATTGTACCGTTTGACATAACAGTGAGGACTACATCCTGTTTACTAAATCAACACAAGAAAGAGTGCTCAAAACACAACCCTCTGACAACATCACAAAATATTATCCAAGATTCCAAATTGGTGGGAAGCCGACCCCGACTAATTTGGGATTGAGACATTTTTGCTTTTGCTATTGTCAATGAACAAAAACAGTAGAAATATACACATCATAGACATAGTTCAGTGGATAAATAAACATGTGAGTGAAAGCTGAATAAAACTAATGAACAACATACAAAATAACACGCAAAAAGTAGAATAATATTTCACAGGCTACTTCAGGCGCGGTTTTAAGGTGCCTAAGTCATCTCAGTGACAATAACCTCAACATGTGCATTTTGCCACTTCGTCCTCATTATATAACTAAGTGCAAACATAATAACTGATGAAATGAAACCACAGCATATGGGAATGGACGCCTTCCCGATTTATTTTTTTTAGGAGAACCGCGGGGGCTAGTCGGCTCCTGAAATAAACTCAAAATGCAATCATTGACATCCTATCGGCGGCCTATTAAATACTAAGCAATGGCAGGGGCAGCATAATTCTGGAATAAGGGCCTGGCAATTCAACCCTAACAAATCCCAATACCTTCGCCAGGTCCATGTCAAGCCCCAAACTACACAAAGCTCGCAAAATTTGGGCATCACCAAATGAGCAAGGAAACCAGTGAGAGTAAAATAGTGAACAAATCACACGGATTGCTCTCAAGAGCTGAGACAATAAGATATATCAATTATCATTTCAAACTACAACAACAACAACAACAACAACAACAATATAGCCTCAGTCCCAAATTAACTGGGGTCGGCTACATGGATCAAACTTTTCTATTGTGCTCGATTAAGTGCAATTGATGGTGAGCTTTGCAAACCATTCAAATCCTTCCTAATTAATGCATCTCATGTTAACTTTGGTCTGCCCCTACCATGTCGAATTTCTACCGTTTCTATTAAGTCAAGTTTTCTAGTTGGGGGCATTTGTAGGCCGTCTTTGCAGGTGACCAAACCATCGCAACCGCCCTTCCCTAATCTTTGTATCATTTCAAACTACTGGAACAAATTAAAAATCAAAACTTTCACTTCACCAAAACAATAAAAACAAAAACTTTCCACATTAAGCCCCTCAAACCCTAGCTTTCCTCACACTTGAAAACATCTACATCAGGAATCGCAATTTAATAAAATCCAGAAACACTAAGCTCGATGAATGAATGAAGCACTCACATGGCAGGCAAGAGAGCCCTAGAAGGAGAAGGCGAAGGGTTTTCGTAGGGAACCAAGCTCCCATCATCCGAATCAGCAGAAGTTGAGCCCAGAAATGCAAAGATCAATACCAAACAACACAAATTCAGAACCCAATCTGGTCTCATCGATCAGAACAAAAACAACGATTATTCAAGCAGATTCAATGGAGATGATGAAACGGCGAGAGATTGCAGAAACAACAAGTAGGTTGGTGAGATCTGATGGAGACGGAAGGATTGGCATCGAAGATTCGTTGCTTGTACTGGCATCGTAGACTTAGAACATTGAATTTTGAGGAAATCGATACACGGACGGAACTACGCGTTCTGGCAGAGGAAGGAATGAATGAATAGCTGTGACATTTTTGGCTTAGCTCAGATCCTCTCTGTTGACGAAAATCTTTCAACTTGGGCCGGGTTGGGCTTTTAAGCCGTTGACGGGTTGTGGGTCTCCGAACTGCCGTAGAGCCCAAAGCTTTATGAGAATTAAGCGATTTTGTCCCTTAATTAATGACTCGAGTATGAGTTCTAAAAATTGAGACATCAACGTCGAAAACTCTCTCCACTTTTATAATGCGCAACTCATGGCGTACCTGAAGTAGTTAGATAATCTGAAAATCGGGTCGTTTAAACAAAAAAATGCATGAATTGTGAAAATGAAAGTACTAATGTTGGTAGCTGCCCAACTTATAAATTCGAAATGAACTCGGAGTAGTCAGATAGTCCCCGTAAACAACAATCGATTGGTTCGAATGATAAATGACTTAATTCTCTTAAAGTTTGAGTCTTGTGAATAAAAAAAAAAAAAAAAAAAAAAAAAAAACTTAAACGAGGTTTTAAGTTCGAGTCTTATGAATAGAAAAAATTAGGTTGAGAGGATTTGCCTATTTAGGGAGCGAGAGTGCTTTAGTGTGAATTATTCGGGCACCCGACACTTTGAAAGCTAAAAAAATTATAATCAAATAGTGTAAAATACTCCTCTAGTCATTTATATAAGTCGTTATAACAAAAATTTCTTGTTCTAAAATTGTAAGTAGTTTCGAAATTCAAGAAGTGTATTTATTGTATTTTTATCATTTTACCATTATCCAATTCAAACATTTCACGATCATTCAATTCTTCAATCCATTTAATGTCAAATGATATATATGTAAATTACACTAATAATTAAAGTTGTCTTAATTATTGTGTCTTACCTTACACGATTTATATAAATTACGAGAGGGAGTATTTTTTTTTTTTAAAAAAAATTATGACAAAAATATCATTACCCTAATTGAGGGCGAATACGCTTTATCTCGGTCCTTTTGGTTAAACGCCGGGCCAACAGAATCGAAATTACAAAGGCGCGCATTCTCTGCACAAAAAACCGAACGAGAAGGAGGAGGAGGAGAAGAAGAGTAGTGTGAGCGCTCAAAGATGCTGCCGAGCGAATTCGTGGTCGGGAAGACCAACAAAAGCTTCTTCGCCAAAACCAAGGAAGGCAGAGTTCTCAAGGTCCGTCATCCTCCACTATCAGTCCCCAATCTTAAACCCTAATTCTCTCACTCTTCCTCACTCGTACCATTTGATTATCAATCCAGGTTTTGCGAGAGCACTATCTGCGAAGCGACATCTACTGCGGCGCTTCGGCCTGCAAAGCTTGCAACTCGAGCGTCGCTCGTTTGAGCTCCGATGCTTCCACCATCATCATTGTTGATTCCAACGTTGTTCTTCACCAGGTGCTGCTGCTGTTGTTGTATTTCTGTGCTTTTTTCGCTGATTTAGGGTTGCGATCTCTAATTTCTGTTCATTTAGATTGATTTGCTTGAGAATCCGGCGATCAATGACGTTGTTGTGCTCTCAACTGTGCGAGAAGAGGTGAAGAACAAGAACCTTTCGGTGTATAATAGGCTTAGGGCACTCTGTAGCAATTCTCTTCGAAGATTTTACGTTTTTATCAATGAGCATCATAAGTAAGTTCCAATACATTCATCTGTTTTGTTCGAATTACTGCTGTTTTAATGGCTTTGAAGTGGAACACTTGTATACGACGAATTTTATGTCATTCAAAGTAGTTCTTGTTCTTCAATTCAAATCACAAGCTTGCACATTTCACACTACACACACAAACACATGCTTTTTATGCCATCAAATGCACTAAATCGAGTGAAGTGGAAGAGTTTGATCCATGTAGTCGATCCAACTAATTTATGATTGTGGATTTGTTGCTGTACAACTAATATTTATTGTTTGCTAAAATAGAGCTCTGTTCCATTGTTAGGGATACTTATGTCAAACCCATGGTTGGAGAAAGTAGCAATGATCGTAATGACAGAGGTATTGTTTATCTAGTCTCTCCAGTTCCATTACTTTTAAGTTTGATGTGGTTACTAACTAATGATTGTTGAATAGCTAATTACATCTAGTCACTCAATTGAAATACTTTGAAATGCAATTCTTTGCATAAAGTGCCATATTTGAGAAGTTCATCATTTAAAGGCGTCATGTAATTTTTTTTCCTCATTGCCATCCCTTGAATTTCACAATTATTAATGTCTGAAACTGGCAATTCAGCAATCAGGGTGGCGACTGACTGGTATCAGACTCATCTGGGTGGAAAAGCAAGGGTCTTACTTATTACTAACGACAAGGAGAATAAAAGAAAAGCCTTGGAAGATGGCATTTCTGCAGAGACAGGTATTCCTTGGTCATATTTTGACCATGCTCATTAGTCATTACTATCCTGACTTTGAAAAATAGTATAGGAGCTTGATCTTTTCTAAGGTTCTTGTCATTGCCATTTTTATTAATGAAATTCATCGACTCCCTTTTCTTGTTGCAGTTGAAACATACGTTAAATCCCTAGGTCAGCCCAATTTGCTTGACTTGGTTGTGCAACCAACCAGTGAAGATATAAGCATGGAAGAAGTTGAAGTTACAAGACCATCAAAGAGGAAAGTCATTTACAATGAGGTATTTCTGACTGTTATGTTGTTTAAGTTTCCTCATTGAATGTATTACAATGCGAGTTCTTCAGTCGAGTCATTGACGTCTTTCTGTTAATTTTGTGTTTTTCCTCTTTCCCCTCAACTTTTGGTTTACAGCACAAGCCTTTGTCAGAAATAACTTCCGGTTTGCACCGTGGGATCTACCACCAAGGAAGACTTCGTATCAACCGCTACAATCCATTTGAGGCTTACGTGGGGAGTGAGAGCATTGGTGATGAAATAATAATACATGGTCGCGTTAACATGAATAGAGCTTTTGATGGTGATATTGTGGCAGTGGAGCTCCTGCCTAAAGATCAATGGAACTCTGAAAAATCTTTGTCAATTGCAGAAGATGGTATGATATAATACCTGGCTAGTTTGAATTTGTTGTTCACATCTATATTTACAAAATAGGAGATGAACATTGAAACTTATGGCATGTTTTTGAATGTTTACACGGCACACAACCTCACCACAGCAATTGGCATATTGGACTGACTAGAATACGTGGTGGACGGTGATTTCACTAATAAAGAGGAACATAGTGCAATAAATGGGTTATGATCACGAGGAAATTAAGAGATGAACACTCTGGATGGCCCTGTCACTAATTTCATCATTGTTTTTGCATGTCAAAGCCATATCTTTGTGACATTGAAGTTTTATTTTGTTCTTTTATTGCCTTCTATAATTACAGAGGATGAAGTGGAAGAAGATGTTCATTTGGCTCCCAGCAGTGCTGATGATGCCCCTAGAAATTTAAATGCGGTTCAAGCACCCAATCAATCTCGGCCATCAGGTCGAGTTGTTGGGATTATAAAGCGAAATTGGCATTCGTAAGATAAAACGTCCTTTTCTTTTTAACTCATCAACTATCTGCATCTACAAAAGATTTATGATTTAATACGATGCGAACATTGTAATAGCTTCCTTCTGATTTGGTAAGTTTCCTTCTCTTTTTTTTTCTTGCATATTTGTATTGGTCGCTTCTATCTTTCCCACCATTTTCTATTATATTGCATCTCTGTGTCATAGTTCCGGGGGTTTATCCATTTAAATGAAAATAAACATGTAGAGGGTGGGAACTTTGTTTTAGTGAGTTTCATTGTCTTTTGTCAATTGTTGTTGTGGTTGTTTTGCCATTTCTTTCTTTATTATCATCATGCCTTCATCCATTATCTTGCTACTCCTTGGTTAGAAATTGATAGTGTTGTAGGAAATGTTTGCTTACTTTTGAGTCGTCGGTTAGTGGCAATTTACCCGGGGAACAGGTCTAGTGCCAACCACTAGACCAACTTCCCTTTGTGTCCTTTTATTCAATATTTATTATATATATTTAGTTTCTACAAAATATTGACAAGACCATCTAAGCTCGGTCCTTGGCGGGCTTAGGCCTGCTAGATTTAAGTCTGGGCCTAGGCGGGTCGGGACAGGACCTTGAAAAAAAGCCCGCTTAGGCCCGGCCCGGGCCCGTCCGGGGAACAGGTCTAGTGGCAAATGTTATTTCTACTTGGTTTTCTAACCTGATTTTCTGCAGGTATTGTGGTTCTTTAGAGCCAATGCCTTTGCCAGCAGGTCATGGAGGTGTTGTATACGCATTGTTTGTTTCTAAGGATCGTAGAATACCTAAGATTCGGGTTAAAACACGACAGCTTGGGAACCTTCTGGACAAGAGAATTATTGTGGCTGCTGATTCTTGGGATCGTTTTCTCGGTACCCTTCTGGTCATTATGTGAGGACCATTGGAGAAATTGGTGACAGAGATACTGAAAGTGAGGCAAGTTGAAGTACCTCCCTAAATTTAGTAGTTTTTTCCCTGGTGTTACAACCGCTCTTTTTTATTTATTGTTATTTTGATTAGCTGTCAAATATCGATTATTGCTTACTCTGTAAGCTTATGTGATGTCGATAAATATCATTAAAAAATATGCTCAAATTAGTCCTGAACGCTATCAATGATGGTTGACTAGAATATTGTTGCTTTAAAATTCCAGGTAGTCTTGATTGAGAATGATATAGATTCAAGACCTTTCTCAACACAAGTATTGGCTTGTTTGCCACCATTGCCGTGGTCTGTTTCTTCTGAGGATTTGGATTCTTCCAACAGACAAGATTTGCGACATTTGCGTGTTTTTAGTGTGGATCCTCCAGGTATACTACTGTCTGTCACCATTATAAGCCAAATAGTAACTTTAGTCTGTTGATTCATAACCATTGGTCCTTTTGGCTGTTGTAGGTTGCAAAGATATTGATGATGCACTGCACTGCACTGCTCTTCCAAACGGAAATTTTGAAGTTGGAGTTCGTATCCTTTTTACTAGCTTCTTAACTTTCCTCCAATGTGATGTAATTGCGAAGAAATCTAAAAAACTTGGGCTCATGATAAGACAGTCGTCTTCAGCATAGTATGGACATGTGAGTTATTTTTACTCTGTTAATATGAGAAAAATGTACAACAACATAGCCTCAGTCACAAATTAATTGGGGTCGGCTACATGGATCAAACTCTTCCATTGTGCTCGATTAAGTGTATGAGAAAAATGTACATTAGATGAAAATGATGGTAAAAGTTATAGATGGTGTGCTGCAGCCTTAGAATGTGTACCTGCAAAAAACATTTCTTTATAGTGTATTCCTACCAGAAGGTTGGGCCATAGACATTGGTGCGACAATAATTCTTGCTCCTTTTAACCTTGAGACAGTGGTTTGGAACCTTTAAACTGCGTTTGTGCATAGCAGAAAACAGTGGAACGCTGCATCTATTAAAAGTTTTCTTGATCTTTCAGTGATAGGGGACTCATGCATTCTGGCCATCTTTGTTGAAACCGAAATTTAGTTTCGGAACTCAACTGGCTATCAACTTCAGTCCTTACAGAATTTGATCAGATATTGCTGATGTTACAAATTTTGTGCATCCTGGTACTCCCTTGATGACGAAGCTACACAAAGGGGCACATCTGTGTATCTTGTGGAGCGAAGAATTGACATGCTTCAAAGCCTCTAACAGAAGGTACACATTAGATACATGGAACTTATACTTGGTTTCGTAATTTTGTTTGATGACCAAATTAAAGCCAATCCGAGCTTAGGATTGGAATAATCTTTTAATCTTGTTATTTTTTAAGAACTGTTTTGCCATTGATTTCTTCAAATGTGATTTCCTCCCTCAAACCACCTTTTTGACTTTGTTCCATCTCTATTTTTTTTTTCTTTTCTTATATTTGATTTTCTGTCTTTGAAAGTATTGTGGTGTAATACATTCAATGATCTTCTTTCTGCAGATATCTGTTCTCTTCGATCTGATGTAGAGAGATTGGCTTTCTCAGTTATCTGGGTAAGCACATTATGCCTGGTGTGGCATTTTGGATGACTACTTCATCAAGTCATCACAATATTGTTATTGTGTGAAGCATTTCAGTGATACATGTGTTAGTTGTCACTTGTCGTGGCTAATGGATGTTTATAACTTGCATACAACTGTTTTTTATTTTAGTATTTGCCATTTTGCCGATAAATTGAGGAAATGTTCCTGAAATGAAATGCCTTTGCGGTGCACTGTTTTCCAGGTTTCTCTTGTCCATTCAAAGTAGGACATATATTAAGAAAAAACATTTCTTTTACTAAGAGCAAGTTCCTGCGTAGTTTTTGGTAAGCTCCGCTTTAATTTTTTCTCTTGAATTTAAATCAGGAAGTGACGCCAGAAGCGGAAATTATTTCTACAAGTTATACAAAAAGTGTCATCAAATCCTGTGCTGCATTGTCTTACGTTGAGGCTCAAACCCGGATGGACGATAGGTACTGCAATTTACTGTTTTCTTTGTGTAGTTCTGTTGTCTTTTTTCAAGCCAAATGGCCTGTGGGAGCCATGGGTTTCTGCTGCCTATTTTATGGTTCAATCTCTTTTATAGTTTTTCTTGTAGGAATCATTTAGTCTTTGCTTGGATTGCAAGATCTGGTATAAAAAGATGGAGGGTTTTTCTATTTATATGATTCTGTCATAGTTAGGTTTTTTAACAGCTTCTTAGCTATCCTTTCCTTTTTCCCTTAATAAATCTTTTAGAAGTAGTTCTCACAGGTGTTTCAGTCTTGAGGTGCTGGTACCATGGTAGTGCCAGGCTCTCAGGATACCAACGTTACCAGGATATTGATTGTTTGATTTTTGTACCATTAGGTTTCTACTAGGTTTCTATTAGACATGGTGTCTCGATCACTCCTTGAGTTTTCAATGTAGCCTGACCATTTTATGTTATTGGCAGCCGCCTGATGGATCCAGTAACTACTGATCTACGCAATACGAATAAGTTGGCAAAGGTGAGTGAATCTGAGACTGAGCAGGCTTCTTCACTTAAACTTAATGCATAGCTAATTAATGACAATGGTTCATGTTTCTCATATGATGCTTTGTACTAGTAATTGCAAAATGTAATTTTGCAGATAATGAGGCAAAGACGCATAGAAAGAGGAGCTTTAACACTTGCTTCTGCAGAAGTCAAATTTCAAATTGATACTGAGACACTCGATCCTCTTGATGTAGGTATGTTTAGGAGAAGTCCCATCATAACTGAACATCTTCTTGCTTACATAGTCTTGTTAAAGATAAGGATTTTAGTTTCCTAATCTTAAGATCTAACAAATGTTTAATTTTGATGCTCCCTAGCCACCTAGGTATCATGTCTTAAAACTCTTTATTATGGTGAAGAAACAGTTATCCGATCATCAATCATCATTTTCTTAATCTTAAATTTGTGAAAGAAATATCTCTAGTGTGGTGAAACGACCCGTACCATATATTGTTGATTAATATGTTTTAAGAATTTTTAGTCAAACCTCTTTCCCTTACAACTCTAGAGCTTTCCCTTACTTTGCTGTTTGTCAATAGCCTTCTCAACATAGATCATAGGGAGGTTTTCGATGAAAATGAGTTCTCCAAATAAAAGAAGCATACCATTAACAGAAATAACAAAAACCCATTACATGAACCAAGTAAATGAATGATGTATTAACTATCAAATGTAATTTTGACAATAATAAAGAGTTAAAATGACATCAATAGCAATTATCAAAGATAAACACGCGTTATCGCGTATGATATGATTGAAGATTTGAGCTTTAATAGAGTGGGTCATAATGAAATGGAGGAAGCAAATCATAAAATCAACTCCATGTGTTTGGTAAAGAAAAGCTTTGTTGTGTTGATTAGTATCAGTGATTCACTAGTGTTATTTTCACTTCAAAGTATGTAATCAATTCCTTCCTTAGACCACTTTCTGAATTTTTCTTATTCTTTCCTTGTAACTTGCACCTGGACTTTATTTGTTGCTCTAGGAATGTACCAAATTAGAGAGGCGAATCAAATGGTCGAGGAGTTCATGCTAGCTGCTAATGTTTCAGTGGCAGAAAAAATATTGAAGCATTTTCCTTCTTGTTCACTGTTGAGGTATTTCTGGTTTTCCAAATTATTTCCAGCATCTTGGTGCAGATTGTACAGTTATCTTTTTTTTTTCTAAGTGAACTTCAGGCATATCTTGATCTCTGTTGGAGGACTGGGATTGGGTGGGCTGGTTGTTCACCTAAGCATGGTGAAAATCTGGGGCGAAATTTTCGTCAATCGGATAGTTGGATGGTTAAGCCATAATATATGATGTGGAACTGTAAAAATACTATATGACGTGGAACTGTAAAATACTATCTTCCGTCTTCTAGATCCTCCTATTTTACTGTCTAATCTCTATTTTGGTATGTGCTGTTTTATCTTTACGCAATCATATGTGATTCTCTGTCTCTTGAGTTGAGAGTAAAAGAATTTAGTTATTGCACGCACATGGGGATATTGTAATATTGTATGGACTACGCTCTACACACACCAACTCATTTGGCACTTTGTAAACAATCAATATCTAATTTTTTTCCCATGCATGATTTAGAGTAAATTAGTGACGGTCATACATTATGACTTCCTTTTTCTACCAATTCATTGATACATACATGAGTTACTAGACATTGCTTATGATTATAGGCGCCATCCCAGTCCAACTCCAGAGATGCTTGAACCTTTGTTGCGTACTGCTGCTTCTGTTGGTCTTCATTTGGATATTTCATCTTCAAAAGCTCTTGCTGATTCGCTGGATCGCGCTGTGGTATTTTCATTATCTTCATATTATTCTATTGTCATTTTGCTTTTATGTCTATTTATGTGGCAGTCTTGTTATTGTAATTTCTTTCCTAATTTTGGAGGACATTACTTCGTCGATTCAATACAGCCTCTCTTGCTCATTTATAGTTCTGTGATTGAATTTTGTAGTCGGACTCAGGAATTACGATTGCATACATTATTGCAATCTTCCGGTTGCCTTTTTGGTGTCTAAAATAAAGCTTGAGCTTAAAATGTATAAATACTGTGGCAGGGTGATGATCCCTACTTCAATAAGCTGATCCGGATATTGGCCACTAGATGCATGACACAGGTATTTTTCACTTTAAGTTTGCTGATACAGATAAAAGAAGTTTTGTGCTTGTTGGCTGTAAAGCATATTAAGGTGTATTGATTGTCATTTACTCATTAGGCAGTGTACTTCTGTAGTGGAGATCTTACCACTCCCGAATACCACCATTATGGGCTTGCAGCACCTCTCTATACTCATTTCACCTCTCCAATAAGGCGGTATGCAGGTAAAAAAACAATATTTGACCTGTTATGCTCTGGTAGTATCTAAGTATCTAACTAACGAAGCAATTGAGAAGTCATACTTTACAATTTTATTGTCCTGCAGATGTTGTTGTACACAGACTACTTGCTGCAGCTTTAGGAATCTCCAAACTTCCTCCTATATTCCAAGACGGGCCCCAACTGACTAGTATAGCTGATAGTAAGGAATCTTTATTTCTTTGAACTTTCTCACTTTCCTTTTCCAATATATGTGTGTGTTTCTTCAGTAACTTAATACAGGAAAACCCATCCTGAGTGACTAAATGTTTTATAAACAACTAACGTGTTCATGCCAATTGAAATAACAAGTGATTGATTGAACATTCCAACATTTTTGGTGTGTTCTGAGCAATGATCATTGAATTTTGGGACCTTACAGATACGAAGACTGAATTGTTATGTTAACAGTTTGCATTGCTCATTTCATTGTTTTATTGCTTGAAAAGATTCTAATTGTGACTGCCTCACAAAAAAGATTTTATTTGACTTGAAGTTCTTTTCTTTATTAAATATGGGCATAACCTATTGGTAAATCATTATTTATCTGTTTGTGTTTGAGATTCGCAAAGACCTTCCAACAATGATTTAACATAATTAAATACTGTTGGAAATTGTATTTAACATTTTTGTTCAGACGTTCATTGTGCTCCATCATTTACAAGGCCTTCGTTCTTCTCAGATCTAAATTACCGCCATAGAAATGCCCAGATGGCAAGCAGGGCTTCAATTGAATTGCATACTCTAATATTTTTCAGGAAACGGTGTGTACTCTCACACTCTTTGTACATTGAGCTTTTGTTTTATCCATGTTGTGAGTTCTTGTCTTTTCCGGTGCAGACCCACGGATGCTGAAGCAAGAATAGTGAAGATACGTGCTAATGGCTTTATAGTCTTTGTACCAAAGTATGCTTTCTATTCTTGTGCATTTTCTTTTACTTTTAATTTAGAGATATAGGGTAAGCACGTGTATTAGAAGGAAAAGCACTGGGTAATGGTTGAAATTATCTGCTTTTCAAATCTTCGCCTCATTTTTTGATCCATGTAGCAGATCCCAACTAATATGGGATTGAGGCTATGTTGTTGTTGTTGTTGTTGTCCTAGCAAATTTGTTATCCTATGTGTCTCTCGAGTACCATTCTTTTTTGTAAAATTAAAAAAAAGAGAGAGAGAGAGAGAAGAAATAACCGGTGGGTTTGATCCGCTATGGATGATACAGGTTTGGCATCGAGGGTCCTGTGTACTTGACACAAAGAGATGAGAAAGGAGGAGAGTGGGTAGTTGATGAGGAGCATCAGGAAGTCAAGAAGATGGATGGAAGTATCAGTTACAATGTATTACAAATGGTGAGGATCCATATGGAAGTTGTGGAACCTCAGCCCAATCGTCCGAAGCTTCAACTCACTCTTGTGTAGATTGTGGTTGACCCCACATAAGTTATTTAAACAGATACCGGTCGTACTTTATACCAGTGGAGGCCCGCTACTTTTAAGGCATGAGCATCCCTTACTGTAAGTTGTGTATGTTTGTTTTTCTTTCATATCTTTGTTCTAAACAAGAAGCACGTGCTTGAGCCTTTAAGATTAAAACACTGATGGGTTTTTATTTTTTATTTTTTATTTTTTTATTTTTATGGCAAGCGAATGCAGGTACTAAGCTATTCATTCGTGTGGTCCAGGGGATGATAGGTATTTTTTTTTAAACATCGGCCCACTGTTATACCATGTGAGATCAATTTCATTGAACAGATTATGAGAAATTAGTTTCTTATGTTTCCTATTCCATTTTCTTCTTCCACAAACTTCTGAAAAATCTTCCAGGATATGATGCTAGTATATAATTACAGTTCTTGAAATAACTGAGAAAAATCGAAGAGTTTTTACGGAATCATGATTGATACGCATGATATCTACATATATTTAATAAGTCATGATCGATACAATTGCATCATCGCGTGGTATCTATATCCGTCATTTCCAGTTGTTGAATCAACTATTCTTTGAAATATGCGAAACTAAAATACAATAATGTTTAATTGCAAAAAAATACAGTATGACCTATTATACTTATTTTAGACTTCAACCGTCATTGTTGCAGGTGCTAGAGGAGGTGGTTAAGAGACTAGGTACATGTAGACGATTGACCATCCTGTAATGGCGAGTGTTGCGACCACGTAAGTCCATAGTAAGATGATGGAGCATTCTTGGTGGCTAATATTGAACAGTTGCACCATGGTACCTGCAATTTTGTTATTATCAAGTGTGTTAGAATTTTTATTTTTATTTCTTTGTAGTCCTGTTCTGAGGCAATATATGGGTGGCCCTACTATATTTCATTGAACTCTCTTATTTGGGAAATTGGAAATTATCGAGCCATTTATTAGGGTTATATACATACCTATAGCCATGGCAGGTGGAACAGTGTACTGCAACATGAGGACATAGCGAAACAATGGGTCTTCAGGAAGAAAACCTAGTTTGTTTGCTGCTGTGACTATTCCAATCCCAGCGACAGGCAAGATGATGTACATACGCAGACGATGCTGATGATGATTCTAGGCTTTACTTTAGACGACTGTAAACCTGTTCAGTTCACGACATGAGGTAAGGTTATTTATCGAAATTTTCGTTTGGCTTGTAGTTGAAAATTCAGTGGACGGAAAAGTAGTCTCACCTCGTTTGAGGTTGCCGCCTAGAATGAGAGTAATGCAAGGTATTGCAGCTGTGCTGGGCAGCATATATGTGTGATAATATCAGGAATCAGTGGGATGGAATGTCTTGAAAAAAAGTCACTGCTTCAGCAAAAATGCTCTCTCTACGCACCTTAGTAATCTGACGGAGTCTTGGATCACACGCAGCGGAGCATCATCACCGACGATGAGCTTTTTCAGCCATGGTACAGACCCGAAGATGAACCCCAAGATCTGGTACATAACAGGCACAATTCTTCATTGCAACAAGCTGAAAACTCAGTGCAACATGATTTTGTCGAAAATGAATACTTTACCGCAGCCATTGCTGGAGGAGGTACAGTGAACTTCTTCATAACCTCTTGCATCTTTTGGTATAGTTTGCACCAGCATGACGCCTCGCGATTTCTTAATTTCGCACTGGACAACAGTAACTAACAGAAAAACCAAGTTTATACCAGAAACAAATATGTAACAGATTGTAGTCATCGCACATCTTGTAGTTCAGCGACTGGACTGGACATACCTCATCATGAGTGGGCTCTTCCAAGTCCTCAGAAGCATCTAGCAGGTGATCGTCTTCCTGTAAGAGAAGGGTTTTCTCCACACTGGATGCAAAGCCATTTTTGGATGAGTGGGAGGTACCACTTACTGCTTTAATTTCTTCATATGCCTTAGCCGAAGCTTGTATAACGTTGTAGGTATAAGACCATATGAAAAGACCAGCAATCTGGGAAGGTCTTACAATTAATTTGCTTTATAGACAGGAATGCATACTTCATTCTAAGCAGAGTGAATGCAAGAATAATGATGTAATCTTGGAATCAGTTGCTTACAGCCATGGAGAAAGCCACATAGGAGAGGCCAACAGTTCTGCAGATGTCGCTGGATCCGAAGGGACTGCCCTCCTGATTACAGACTGCTGGTATAATTATCAAAGGAAGCTCACCAACGTTTCCTGAGCTTATTAGACAAAATTAGTAAAAAAAAAAAATAGCTAATGAGAGCACTTGAAGGTGCAACTTGATCGATTAAAAAGTGATCACATAATAAAAGAAATATTGACCTGTTGAACAAGCAGCAATGACGAGGCCCTTTAATTTGGGCTTAGGTTTTAGAACTTTTACGAGTATCCATCCAAGTACTCCACCAATGACAAATGTTAGCCCGATACTAACAGGCATAAACCACCTGATCGAACGCATATGCATATATCAATATTAACATCTTGATGCCAAGTTTTGAAATGCATGTATTGGACTCTAATTGCTTAATTATTGGTTACCATGAAATGATTTCGTGGAGGGTCACAGTCTTGGCCACAGATGAGAAGGTTGAGGATGGGTGAACACTGCAAACACAACCTGCAAAGTCGCAGCTTCTCTTTAGATCATGACATATATATATATATATCGTTACGAGGCGTTTTATTAAGGATCGGAATCACTCTTCAATTTCATTGGCAAAAAAATTATATATTTTTACTATGGTGGATTCTACTTCAACTTTTTCTATTTATTCATTAGTTTGTATTAGTAGAAATAATAAATATACAATGTCAAGAAATTCTTCTAAAAAAAAACTACAGCTACAAAAGCTTCAATTATGTTTTTGAAAAAAATATATAACGAGATTCAAATCCTAAATTTTCACATAAGCGATTCAATATAGAACCATTGAACTATTCACCTAATTGTTTGCCCCTATATTTTTTAATACCGTGATTTTTAAGATTATTTTCTACCCCACAAGGATGAGCCTAAATTTTTTTTAGAAATATTTAAATTTGTGACCTTAAATAGGTCTAAGTGAAATAACTAGTATGTCTTATATACCCTACAGGCTACAAGAGATATGGCTAAAATTCAAATTATTTAAACATGTGACAATTTGAATAGGTCTAGCGAATGACTAGTAGGTCCCCGCCACTATACCAATTAGGGGTACACACGGATTGAATCAAGTTCCGCGGATTAACGTTTTTTATCCAAAATTCATGAAATTAAACTTTACCATATGAATCACAAAAATCATGCATCTTGTGAATGACAAATTTATAACATACATCCCACAAATTTATATATAGCATATCACAAACTTGCCATCACAATAATCTTTAAAATGCAAGTTCTACATAAATAAATATGTTATCTACAAATTCGCACCATACACCCTTACAAAGCACATATAAAAGGTGTACGTTGCAAGATACAACCTACAAAAAAAAAAGTATGAAGTACAATTGAAGCTGTGTAACAATAAACATAGTCTTTGAGATACTAGTTTCTACTTGATAGTTTAGGTTAATGTTCTATCGAGATACTATAGTACATATGATCATATATGTATATGTGTTAATGATAAACGGTTGGATCATGAGTTTTTAATGTGGAATCCCCAATCTGATCCAAATCAGACAGTTAGTGATTTTTTCGAGTCCAGTCAGTCTAGTTCAAGAATCAAAAAATTAATCCAATTAGTGATAATTGGTTCAGGATTGGGCTTGGATCCGCATGATTAGTGCAATCCGTGCTACCCTTAATACCAATTCACTTGGGCATTTTTATTGAAGAAGATAATAGAATACACGAGAAATTCCCGAATAACATCGATCCCCCTAGAGAACACACCAGTTACCGCATGTTAGTTGTCCATGTTCACTGGGATGCGAAGGTATGCATCTCGAGATGCATAACACGGTCGGATGTGGAGGTGGTGCTATTAGGATTGTACGTTATTCTAGATTTTTAGCTCCACCTACATTCCGGGACTATGCTCTTTGTCACACATGCATGCTAAGAAGATTAAACGAGAAAACATTAAAAAAATCAATGATCTACTTAATTAGCAGCGCAGGCACATGCTAAATCCACAGTACCTTGTTAACTTGTCTCAAAGCATCAGGTGGGAGAATGTTAAAATAATCTGTCGCCAAAGAAGGCTCCAATCACTACATATGATGAGAACCTGCATCACTGGCATGACCGCCGCTTCAAGGATCGTCCAGAATCCCATTTTCATCAACAACAGCTTTTATTCGCCCAACCTTCTTTAAATTAAACAGCGCTTTTGTTGTCGTTCTGAAAGGGATTCCCCCAACACAACACATATCACTATATCAGGTGTAATCACTAATAACTCTAGATTGGTAATAAACAGTTAGAGCAAAAAATAGTTTGGAAAATACTAGAATGACAATTAATGAGTATGTTACACACATTGATTCGCATGAGTCATCCAGTGCATGCGGCCTTTTCACATGTGTTATGCATTAGGATCTGTGTATGCACGCATCTTGGAAGTGTGCATGGACAGCTCCCGTGAGCATAATGTATCTTATAGTGTGTGATATCTTATAGTGCGACATACCCATTATCATTCTAGCACTTCTCAAAATCGTCAAGCTAAAACATGTTGATTAAGAATTCTAGACATCAGGCTTTTTGATGATTCCAGGGCTCGGGTTTCAGACTGTTAGTAGGTTCAATCTAGTTGATTTGATCTCATAAGGACGCTTTTTTTTTTCCAAGCACAATGAGGTTTTTTTCGACTTTATTTGGAAAACAAATTGTTTCTCTAAAATATTGTTTGTTTTTGGCTATCAAAAAAAAAAATCACACTCTTAAACATGAATCAAAGTTGAAATGGACTACAAAATCGAAGAAGTAGCGAAGAACAACAAGCATAATTGACAACCAAAATAAAACGATCAGATGATTAAGATCTACATTTAACAATAGTAATGCGATTAAATTAATCTCATGAAGTCGAAGAAGGAAACGACAGAGAAATGATGTAATTAGAAGTTTAGGCATCAATTTCGACTCAAGCTTCACGTTTCACACTCTTTAACTTGATTGAAATGCACAACCGAATTGTAGATTAATCAACGAAAGACTTGCAATCTAAAACTAAAATTCAAACAATTACATCTACATTCATTAATTCAACAGACTGAACGCGAAATGATCAGATGAAGATGAAACGATCGAATGAAGAAGTGGTAAGGCTGGATCGAACCTGCGAATCTGCGCATTAATTGGCGGCTCCAGAGAGCGAGTGATGAAAACGAAGAAACTCGCCTAAAACCTACAAATATCAGATATAATGAGAGCGAGAGCGAGAGAGAGAGCGAGCTAGAGTGTGCGTGTGTGTGTGTTTGTGTTTGTGTTTGTGAATAATAATTGCTTGTACGCGTCTCGCTCTGATGCTCACTCACTCACGCTCACGCATGCTCTGCTCTGCTCTGCTCTGCTGCTATATGAGTATTTGTAGGGCCAGCAACTAACACCTTATCTCATTCCGCACCATTGGATCGACCTCGAGATTGTACCCCCTCAAACGCTCTTTTTGGACCACTGAGAAACTGCTGTTGTTTGTTGGGTATATATTAGATATTTTTTTCGACCAACTGGTAGAAGGACAATGACGTGTCACATTTCCAGGGAAGCACATTCACTCACAAGAAACGTGTAAATGCAGCGTCACTAGAGATGTGAGAAATACACAGAATCTCTCGATGCATAATACGTAGATCAAAGTCTTATAAAACGAACTTTTTATGAAAGCTAATATATTTCTGCGAGTGTGATATTGTTGTTATTCGATTCTAATATTTTTTTCCTATTTTTTCAGGCCCATGTTTCATAAATATTGTGTCCTATCAATCATGCTCGCGGCCCCAAAGCCGTGGGTCCATTTTTTAAACACCGTTTTCTCAATAAAAACAAGAAAACGACATCTATCTAGCTAGTACCATAAAATAGACACACAGAAAATAATTTTTTGACGATGCTATTTTTAGTCTGTACGTTACATTTGTCATAGATTTTTTTGGAATTAAATTGTCACACACATTACTTAATCAAATCTACACAACTGTATAGTGAATGTATGCTCTCTTAAAATGTTGAGACTATCATCTTCAGGTGTATATTCATCTAATTACGAGAGGTTTTAAGTGATTTCAAAAATATATGCATCTATTACACTAAAAATTGGAATGTGATGCTAAGAGTTTGATGAGACTAAGGGCTATATTATTGTTGTTGTTGTTGTTGTTGTTTTTAGGGCGTCCCCAAACGTTATGCTTCTTACTTAGAAAGTTCGATTAACTCTCAGCTACAATTGATGAGATGAAGAAACCATACACGCTAACACGGAATTGCTAGAAAAAAACAAATATTTCTACATTCCATTAACTTGAAGAATCAATTAATAATTGATGATCAAACAACAACATTCACAACTATGTTACACATTTGAATGGTAATATAACCTACACTAGTGAATTTGTAGTAAATGTGCAGAATTCTGCACACATGATACAGCAGGGTTGAGCTGCAGCCCCTGAAGCCATGAATATAATGCTCTATATACTGATGAGACACCATTAGCTATGAAAAGGCCCCTCCAAGAACATGTAGTCTGTTTATTTCTTGTATGTGCTTGCTAAGATACGTACTGGTGTGCAAAATTTTACAAACTAAGACAGGACATACATGAACACTGTCGACCATGCAAGTGAGGGCGAGAGCCGCGACTATGTAACTCCACAAAAGTATTACAGAACATTCTTCTTGAGCCACATCAAACAATTGTGTCATAGTACCTGCACAACCCAAATATTGTTGTCCAAGATCATTAACTATAACAGTTTAATTATGTCCACATGAAAGTATAGGAATTGCATAAGTTTTTTTGAGTGATTTAACATACTGATAGTCATCGCGGGAGTGTAGTGCGAATTGCACCATCAAAACGTCATCGGAACAAAGGGTCCGAAGGAAGTAGACCAAATCCATAAGCTGCTTTAACAATTCCCTATACCGATTAGCGGCATGAGTACTCGAATCCGAATAGGAGAACGATTCCAAGAATAACCCGTGACTTCAGTTTCGATGAACGTAAACCTGTATGAGTTATGAACTTTAAAAATGTCACTTAAAACTAAAAGAAAGTAAGTTACTTCAATTAAACATACAGAATTAAGGAGTAGATGAATATGTACTTTACCTTGGGTAAGATTGCCTCCCAAAATAAGAGTAATGCAAGGGATTGTACCATCACTGTAACAAATAATTATATCAGATTAACTTGTACTAAATTCATGA